>OZ007594.1:103687822-105090322 GCA_963931845.1 Maratus michaelseni
GCCATCGATGCCGGCTGATACAATTTTCAAAGCTAGGCCGTCCGGCCAAACAGAGTCGTAAGCAGAGGCAATGTCAAACGACACTAGGACACAAACCTGCTTATGGAGGCGAGCGGAATGAAGATCGGAATAGAGCTTTGTGAGAGCAGGAGTGCAGTCCCGGAATGGAATAAAGCCGTAGTGGTTTGGGTGGAAGAAGTTTGTGTGAAGGATCCAAGAAGTCAGCCGCTTCAGAAGAATCCTTTCAAAAACCTTCGAGGCGACTGAAGTAAGCGAAATTGGTCTGTATGATGCCAGCAAAGTACTGTCTTTTCCGGGCTTCGAGATAGGGACGACGATGACTTCCCTCCAAGAGCGGGGAATGACACCCGACAACCAAATGTCATTGAACACCCCAAGCAGTTTATGCAGCCCTATATCATCAAGACACCGAAGAGTCCGTAACGAGACCCCATCTTTTCCTGGGGTACGGAGGGTTGAATGGTTGAGGGCATATCTGAGCTCTGAGATCTGGAATGGGCGTTGGAGGTTCAGGTCAATATGCGCACTAAAATCCACGGGGAGGTAGCCGTTGTTATGGGTTCTGCTGTAGAACCTAGCGAACTTATTTGACTCTTCGATAGCGCTTGTCGATAGCGAACCAGGGGTTACAATGAAGTTATGAGACAATGGAGAATCTACCTGTCGATTGCGAATCGCACGAATGATCCTATAGATGGCACCCGACGCGGCTGCCCCTTTGCAAGTTGCAGCCCAATACGTGCGCTTTGCGTCATTTATTTCTCTCTTCAGGGTCGCTGCGATTTTCTTATAACGAGACCAGAGAATCGGACAAATAAATTTTCTTGCAAGACGGAAAAGCTTCCTCTTTTGGCCCAGTAAATGACTGCACCGGCTGTCCCACCACGGGGCCCCAGCACGGTCAACAATCTTCACCCTACGGCTGCTTGCTTTTAGAGAGTCACAACATATGCCTAGGAAATCCTCATAAGAATTGTTGTGAAGATTAAGGATTGCTTTATTCAGATTCTTTGTAACAGCTCCCCAGTCGTACCGATATCGAATGGAGTGGCAGGTGGAACTTCTAATCCGAAAGTCGAAATGAAGATTAACAGGGCAGTGGTCGCTGTCGAAAGTGTCTGGGTGAACGTTGTAGCTGGTGTCGACAAAAATATCTGGCGAAGTGATGGAGAGGTCCAGGAGAGAAGCTCCACCAGCGTAGACATGTGTGGGCGTATGTGAGTTGACGAGACAAATTTTATTTTGAATTATCCAGTCGATAACCAAACTGCCTTGGGGGGTATTGTGGCGACCGCCCAAGCTGGAGTGAGGACAGTTAAAGTCCCCAATGATAACAAACGGGGAGCGACAAAACCCCAAAATGTTATCCAGCCAATGTAAATCTAACTTGCCCGGAGGGGAGTAAATGTTAATGATCTGGAGCTTAAAGTTGTTGGGGAAGATAATTTCCACACCTAACACCTCGTTAAAGACTGACTGAACTGGTAGAGCGAGATTACGGGATGAAAGAGTATTCCTTACCGCTGTAATCAGCCCGCCGCCGCTCCTAGAACTGCGGTCGAGCCTATAAACTGTTTTTCCTGGAATTTGAAACCCGATGGTGGGCTTAAGAAAAGTTTCTTGAAGTGCAATGATGTCGGCAGAGTAAAAAAGAGAGTGACGGAGCCAGGCTGAATTAGCCCGAGCTCCCCGGATATTCCAATGAACTAATGAAACGCCCATGAAAAGGAGAAAAATTAGTCATGAACAGGCTGGGACTCGCTGTGGTCCATCAGACCGACATCATTGGCTAGTGATTCGGATTGGAGATTTATATCGGTTCTTTTGATTGTGTCGTGTTCGGTGGGGGAGGTCATACGAAATTTCTTGAGGTTTGGTTCGAGAGAGAAGGGAGGGGTGTTATTTTTTGCGGGGTCTTGTTTCTGTTTTTCTTTCGTTGGTAGGGTTGCTTTGAGACTCGTAGGTATTGTGGATGGAGGGAGTTGCGTCTTTTGGACGGCCTGGATGATGGTAGCATTCAGATCGTGAACTGCGCTATGGATCGCTTGAACTTTTTCTTCGAAAGCAGCTAAAGCTTGTTCTATAAATGTTCTGCATTGAGTAGCTTGTTCCACCAATAATGATTGAAATAGCTGGAACATGTTGTTGGTAAATTGGTCCAAAGTTGCTTGGAGTCCAGTTTGTGTTACGATATCGGAAGGTTTGGAATTATTAGCTTTTGAAGCATACGAGTTCGTCTCACGCCGTTCAGCCACTCGGAACTGACGGCGGGCCTCGGCGATGGAGAGGTGGTGTTCGCATTTGAATTTTTGGATTCGGATCTCTTTTTCATAAGCAGGGCAGTTTTTGTCATCAGCGGTGTGTTCACCTTGGCAGTTAGGACAAATTGGGGTTGGGGTCTGACAGTGACCCTCGTGTGATGTACTACAGTTACGGCAGATTTTCTGTTTATGGCACGATTTTGTACTATGGTTAAATTCCCAGCAATTGAGACAGGGCCGGGGCCGGTCAATAAACAGCGTAATCTTCTGAATTTGGTAGTAAATTTTTACCTCCCGCGGGAGTGTGGTTCCCAGCTTAGTAACCAGGACTGTAGTTGTTGGGACGGTGTTGCCTTCATTTTTCCGTAGAAAACGTCTGATTTCGAGTACGTGGATACCGTTATAAATCAGTTCATCGGCGATTTCTTCGCAAGAAACATCGGTAGGAATTCCGTACAGAAGAAATCGAGTTGTTATACTGTCGAATTGCACTCGAGGGTTCACGGGGATTTCGGCTATCGAAGTGAGTTGTAAAGCTTGAGTCGCCGTTTCGACAGAGTGCGTGAGAAGAATTATTTTACCCTGTTTGGTCAATTTTATGCAGACAATAGCCGCATGGTTTTTTATTTGTTTCTCCAAATCCCCTTTTAACTTCTTAGGATGAATAGTAGGAAAAGCCCCGGATTTAGCTTCTATGAAAATTGTTATGACGTCACTACTACTAAGTTCTGCAAAACTAACTAAGTCCGCCGGAGGATACACACTCTTATAAAAATTGAAGTCAGTCGGTGGTACAACATTTGAGTTTAACGAGGACAGGGTAGCCATGACAGATGAATTTAGTAAACTTGAAGTTGTTGCATTATCTGACACTTGCGACATAAAGTCCGTCAGCAAAACACCCGACAACACTACAACAGTCAACTACAACTACAAAATTAAACAGTAGAGGTCCACTAAAATAAAGTTTAGGCAAATTAAACAACCACGAGTTCAAAAGTCCTAAACACTCGGAACGGGAACCGCCCCCAAAATGCAGCTGAGCATCTATCAAAGCCTACATCCTGACTGCGGCAGCGGAAAAACTTCACAAAACTAAACACGAAGTAACACTATACTTTAAAATGGAAAAATCTCACCAAATTCCAAGAGCAGCAGCTATCACCACCGAACCAGCGTTTTTCTTTGTAGAGTTCATTTCTTATTTTATATGTTTTTTTTTTTTTTTTTTTTTAATAATTCCTGTTGGATAATTAAAATGTGAATATTTTTATTTTCCGTTCTTTTCAAATTGGTAAGTAATAAATATTATTATCTCCTGAAATGAAGTAAAATATTATTATATACTGTAATAAGTTCAAAATTTTTCTATGACAGATTCTGTCTCCTTTCCACTCCGTATATTTGTTTGTTTAGAGACATGTATTAAAAGTATCTCTATTTTTTAGAATCTAAATATTGATATGCCCCCCGAATTGTTTAAGACTTGATAATATTTGATTGGATCTGTTTAAAATATGCATCTTTAGATATTTTGAAGATTTTTTTTAAACTAAATTTCATATTTCTGAATAACCTTTGTACATAACTAAAAAACCTGTGCTGTACATATCTATACATATTTGTGTGATATTTTATATGCTTGTGTGTATTAGAACTTTTAAAAACCTATTATTGTAATGTAATCTAATAAAGTTAAATAATTGCCTTATGTTTTCACATTTCACTGCTTAATAAGTCTTGTATCCTACATTATCACATGCAAATTTTCGTGTGATATTTTAAAAATGAATTTGAATGCTACAGTAGCAGTAGCATTGCACCATTTAAAGTGTATTTGTTTAAAAAATATATGATCCAATCTCTGGAATTATTTATAAAATTAATAGCAAGTGTCAATTAAAGAGGGGTGAAAATTTGACTTTTTACATTGAATTAAAATATCCACATGATATGGCAGCTTTGTGAATTTTAATCTAAAAATATTATACAGCCTTGCAAAAAGAATTCTTCATTTATCAGTATACTATCAAAATAACTTTTGGCTAGTATACATGTTGCTATGATTTGAAAAATATATATTTGGCTATTTTTTTAAAGTGATAACTAAAATTTGAAATTTTTTGTCAGTACTATTTTCATATTTTTAAGAACTATATTTCTCTTTCAAAGTAAAAGGAGTTTAACTTCATGAATAGATGTCTTAATGTCAATGTTTATTGCAATTCTATTTTTCAAATATTTATTTGTTAAATACTAATTGCTAATAAATCAGAAATTGGTTCAAATTTGTCATAAAATATTTAATTGACCACTGGTGCCAATTTTATCACTCTCATAATTTTTTGGAGATTTGTTATTTTCTTGAGATGTAACCAGTGCAGTTACCTGTTCAACATATAAAATAACTAACCCTAATGAAATATGTTGCCCCCCCCCCTTTTTTTTGGGGGGGGGGGGCAAAATTACTTTTATATGCACTACATAATATAAAAATAATGCCATTTTATTGAAGGCTTTGGCTTAGATGCTTTACACTCACGCTAAAAAAAAAAAAAAATTAATCGGTTAAAAAAAAAAAAAAGTCGCCAAATTTAGGTGATTTTTTCCTTTAATGGCAACCTAGCCATTGTATTAAGTTATTCGTTTGGCGCAGTCTTGGAAATCGCGCCAACCAAACAGTCGCCAATCTTTTGTTTACATTTTAGCGTGAGTGTAACACATCTGTTCCAAAAATCACATGTTATTGTTGTATAATAATTTCTTCAAATAAGACTTTTTTTTAAAGCAAATCTTTGGTAGTGCAGTTAATCTTTTTATCATTTTACAATAGTAATTTAGCATTTATTGGAATCTTGTGTTTTTTTAAAAGCAGAAAAAGATTTTTTAGATGTTGAAACCCTAGTATAACAGTTGTGTGTAATATTTGTTAGCTCAAATATAATTTGTAAGTTGCATTTTCAATTTTTTTTCCACTGTGAAGTATACGTGCATGAGTATCAGATCCAACAGCAAGGCTTACGAGTTAAATATCACAGCCCCAAGCCCAAACTTTACCTAATGTGAATACTACACAAATATAAAATTTTTCTTTTGAATGATTTGTAAAAACTTATTGGAGTCAGCCGTCTTTGGTTTGGCAAAAACAAAGTTCATAATTATTAATAAAAACTTCCAGTTGGTGAATTTCACTTGTATAAAAAAAAATCATGCTGGCAAATGAGACCCAATGAAAATAAGGATAAGTTTAAAGTCCCTATAATAATAAATATTTTTTGAACATTGAAAGGAAACTTATTTATCTTAAAAGTTTATTTTCTTTTACTTCATTTTATCTATTCAATGTATTTCAGAGTTAAAAAAGTTTTATTTAAATTCTGATTTAGATGTGTTTATCTTCCAAGATATAGATTTATCTTACAGCATAAGTCATCTGTTTAAATGTATTTATCTAATAAAATAAAAATTTTGATTTTTTTTTTCAAAAGCATATATTTATTATTACTGTTTTTTTAAAACTTCCATTATCAAAAATTATAGAATGCTCTCTGTGGAAGATTCTTCGATTTAAGTGTATATTTATAAATTTTTAGGCAAATACTGATATATATTGATAAAGTGATCAAAAGTCTTATGATAGAAGTAGGGAAACTGCCGTAGACCCTAGTTTTCTCATAGTTTGTTGTGTAAAATGCTGTTTTGAGAGAATATTTAGCGAATAATGTTCTTTAAAAAAAAACTAGTTTCTAGGGTGCATCGATTTTATTTCTGATATTACTTCTAGAAACAAATACAATATCATTCCATAAAAAGTTCAGAAGGAGATTAGTAGATCTGGTGGATCCTGTGGTGCCTGAATCCTGAATAGATGTTTGATTGCTCTCAGAAGATCACAAGTGTGTAGTTTTATTGTATAATAAGTGACTATCATTAGTGATCTTTTGCAAGCAAGTAGATGATGCCTTTGGACTAAATGCTACTTTTGGAAGGATTGTTGATACATCTTTGCCTCGAAGAAGTACAACTTTTAAATCTGCAATATGATACGAGTCCCACTGCTATGCCAAAAGAGAGGACAGTGAAATAAGTTTAATGAAGTAGCATCAAAAATAATATTGTTGCTCCCTACAAACTAGTTTTTTTTATTACATTATACTTGCTAAATTAGGTTTTCTAAAAAATAGCATGTTACACTACAAACTCTGAGAACACAACAAAAAAAGTAATTACAAAAATTATTTAACATATTTTTAAATGACTATCATGCAATAATGGACAACATTCTTTCTTTTCGTTCGAGGCTATAAAAAGCTAACTGTTTGGGAAAACATTGAAAAATTGTTCCATTTGAAAACATGCTCTTGAATAATACTTATTTTTTATTCTGCTACTGAAATGATAGCAATGTATGCAATAGATCTGTATAATATAAGAAAAATAAATATTAATTTAATTTCTGATTAATTTACTGTTAATTATTGAATGTATTAGAAATATAACGTTAAAATAAATTATTGAATCCATTGGACACTACACTGTTAACTAGTTATTTAAAAAAACACAAATTGCACAAATTGTGCCTATTAGTTGCTAAAATCAGTGTAAAAATTGTTTTAAACTCATAAAAGAGCTAAAATCCTACATGATAATCAACAATCCTATAATCAACAGATTGGAATTGATTTCAATTTTCTCGTGTCGAAAATTTAAAGATCAGTAGTCGTTTGTGTTGTTCCTCTTCCCCGATGATGGCTTTAAGTTTAAAGCCGAAACATGTAGGATTTTAGCTCTTTTATGAGTTTAAAACAATTTTTACACTGATTTTAGCAACTAATAGGCACAATTTGTGCAATTTGTGTTTTTTTTAAATAAAATAAATTATATTATAACTATTGTCTATAAAAATGAATAAAATTTCAAATGTTCAAATTGAGGTTTGTTTATAAATTATGTAAATTAAAACTTATTTACTAAAATATATTCTTATAATCACAATTTCTATATTAGTTTTTAATATTTAGAAAATTTTTCATATAATTTTTGCAAAACATGCTTTTATGAAATTTTTCATTATTTAATAACTAAATAATGAAAGATTATGCGTTTGTTTTCATTAATTTGGTTTTTGAGCTTATAAGCATGGCAGAAAATAATCTGATTAAGAGAAATAGTAAAAAATCCTTCGTTAATTCAAACTGTTCATTCTTATAATTATATTTACTCTAAAGGTATGTAAGAATAATTAATAGGTATAGTTAATTTGTTATTTGTTTGTTTAACTAATGAAATGACTTATTGCAATTTTTATTATTCTATAATTAGTAACTATAATGTTGTTAATTAATTATAAAAATATAAATTATGCTTCTTAATCAGTGATAAAAATTGGAAAATGAAAGGTAGGTGTCAAATATTCATTTTTAGCATTATATACTCCTTTACAGAAAAGCACAAATATTTTGCTTTTGTTTAAAATTGAAGTTCTTAATCTACCAGATTAAAATTATTTTAAGCAACTGTAAAGCTGATATAAAGCATTTTTAAGTATTACTGTATTTATAATTGAAAAATGCACTTAATCATGTAAAACAAAATTAAAACTGGATAACTTCCTACCAAGTCAGTAACAAAATTTTATCCCTTAACTGATGACACCTAAGAATTTAGTAAAAAGAAAAAAAAACTTATAATTTCATTACAGTCGAATCTTGTTAATATGAAATCAAAAGGACCACTTTTTTTTTTTGTGTGTGTGTGTGTGTGTGTGTTAATCATTAAAATAATAGTACCATCTTATCCGTTGGTATTTATTAGTGCTAAGTGATTTAATGTCAACAACAATGTTCGACTTTGTACATAGATTGTATATGCATGTGTGTGCAAAGCTGGGCATCCATTCACAAAATTGGTGTCATCTGCTTTTGCAAATTCTTTACACATGGTGCATGTCATCAAATTTTGCTCTTGTGTAAACAAGGGATTTTCTTTTTTTCCTTTCATAAATGTGTTGGAATATAATGGAAAAGTACCCAAAATACTATCTTTGAATCACTGAACCAAGACAGATCATTTAATTGACATGTTACAGGTATTCTGAAAAATTAAGATGTAATAGTTTGCCACTTTGTACATTAAAGAAAAGTCAAAGGAATATATACCTACAGAAATAAAAGTTGATTAACATTACAAAAAAAAAAAAATATATTTGTCTTTATATAAATTAGATTGAATTATGTTTTTGGTTTCTCATTTATGATAATTATAAGTATGTGCAGAACTTATTTTAATGAAATATCTTTATCACAAAAATATTATTTATTATGAAATTTTAGCAATCATAGCCATCGTCAATGAATGTGTTATTTAATAATTCAACAAGTAAACAAGTAAAAAAAAAAAAAAAAATGTGTGTGATTTTATTGGTTTAAAGAAAAGAAGAATTATAAATTAAATGAAAACAATTAAGAAAAAAAATCAAAATTACAGAAAATTCAACAATTCATTTTCTAACAGCATTTGTATTATAGAAATAGATTTAAATCTTAGCTCGAGTTTTCCTTTTCAACTCTGAATGATAAAAATTTTAAATTATCATTGTTGTTTTGAGTTTATCAGAACTTACGATATATAGCTAATTTAATCCTTAAATCTTGATCTGAAACAAAAAAACGGGGGGGGGGGGGGGGGGGGAATCTCTGATCAGTTGAAATTTTTTTTTTTCTTTATGAATTCTAACACTGAAGATTTAAGAAATGCCCTAATGTTGATATGTATTATTTGATGGCATTCTAATATTGTTCAATATCATTATTGTTTTAAATTATTAGGAGATTTAAGATATTTTAAGTAAGAGAAAAAATGTACAGCTCAAGCAACACTTTCAAATCTTATATTTACTATTTAAGAATACACAATTTTACTTTTAAAATTTTACCAAGTTACAAAATTGCAGTTATTAATAATACTTTACTAAAATATTAAATACCGATATACAATAATAGTGATATTTTAAACATTGCTGTAATGTTGTAATACGTGCGACATATAATGTGAAATTTTAGATATCAATGTAGTATTTGAGGTTTTTGACAACATGGTTCACACCATGGTATAAACCGTCAAAAACTGACACATGTCAAAAACCTGCCAACCCTGATTCTTTATGAAAGGAAGAAAAAACTTAACTGAAGTACATATAATATTAATTATTATTTATGTGAATAAATATCAGTTTTTATTAAAGTCTTATGTGAATTAGTTAATTTTATTTAGTTAAATCAATATGCAAAAGAAAATTTTAAAAAGCTTGGATGATAAAAACAAAAACCTTTCTCATTTAAAGTAGTCAATTTTCAACCCAAACAATAAGTGAATACATTGACAAAAGAATTTTAATTGTATTGAATATCACCTATGAAATGCCATGACAGAGAATTTAGTCATTTGTTTATTAATTAGTGTTTTGTACGTGCAGCCTAAGCTCCAATATCTTTTGTGTAAAAACATTTGGTGCATTAGAATGTTGTTTGTGAATTTTTAGCACATGAAAATTTGCCCTACCTGAAGTAGGTTATGAAACGCATACACACACGTAATTTATGTACAAATGTATATGCATACATATATATAATTTTATTGTTCAATTTAACTGAATAATAATCCACAGCAAAATTAAACAAGGTGCTTATTAAACACTGGTTGGTACAGCAAAGAAAGGAAGGGGGGGGGGGGGGAATTGAAGCCTTGAAGCCTATCTTGGAGCACCTAAAAATTGATAAGATGCAAACTAAACATTGTATTAAAGTGATGCATGATGTGTAAAAGTCAACATAAAAAACATAAACCGCTAAAGATATTTTAGAATGCATCTTCTTCAAGAACTTAAAAACTTAAAACTGCTCAATAAAATTTATTTTCACTACTTGTGCTTTTCATTATATAATTTTTTACACATTCATACTCAAAATTAATCTGTAAAAAATGGATTTATTCATTTTATAATCAATAATGATTCAATAACCCTTCTTATTTGAAGATCCTTCCTGCGCCACTATATTAAAGATAATTAAAATTGCATTAACAAGAATAAAATGTGGAATGACTATTTGAAAAACTATACTTTAAAAAAAATGAAGAATACATGTAAACTAGAATAGGAACAATTTTAATATAACACAAAATGTACTTAATACTAGAATGCTAGCATTATCTGCATCTGCGTGTTATTTCAATAAGAAGTGTACATCAAAATGACATACACAAATATTCTAAGGCTATGTAGTACAAAAGTATGTCAATAGTACAGTAGAGTACGCAGGATTCTGTTTTTTTTTTTTTTTTTTTTTTGTATAGGGTGGGAGGAGGGGGGGTGGAGTTACTGAGCTTGGGTAATATGTAGGGTTGTGAAAATGGCTTAAATTGTGAGTCCCCCTGCAGTAGCATAATTAGCAAGAAGTTTTAAAGTGGCAAGATAAAATAAAGATGTAGCTAAATAGTATTAACATAAATCCACAAACTTGTATAATAAATATATAAGTAGCTATTTTTAACTGATGCATTTGTAAAGTAAATAATATAGCTAGTGAGTAAATTTACACTAATAATAATATATATATATATATATATATATATATATATATATATATATATATATACTATCAGTATAAATTTATTCTTTAGATAAATTATAAAATAGAAAAATAAATTAAACTTATGTAAAGATTCAAAAACTGCATTGAGAAATTCACTTTATTTAATATAATTTATTATTTATTTGTAATATGTTCTCCATAAATCGTGAAATATACTGGTTTAAATTTTGGATCCAATATCATGAATTATTTGTTGATCGAAGTACAAAATTAATAAAAATGATAACAAATGAATATATAATAATTATGGCTTTAAAACTCAGATATAAACAGTTCAATAATAAGAAATTAGATTATGTGTTAGATTAATCATCCGATTTAAATATTTCATATTTAACGCTAGAATAAATACACCAAGGAAAAAAAACGGACATTCCCCCCTCCCCCTTTTAATCTTTTTCAGAAATATCCCCTGCAGTATTGAAAAACATTTTATTTTCCTTTAGGTATTCATTCCTTTACTCAAATTTATTAAATAAATGTTATTTTGATTAAATCATAGTAACTATGAACATCGTCACTAGTTAATGAAAAAATAAATAAACATGTGCAGTTGCATATGTTTACGTTCATTCTGATTGGTTTTTCACACTTCTTATGAATTTGAAACGTCACTTCCTTTGGAATGTTGGGGAAGAAATATCGATGATTCCGAATCTGGAATCGGACTAGGGGAGAATCGCTCTTTCCCACCGAACCGGAATCCAGGCCTGATTTCGGATGAACTGAATTCCGGTTTCGTTCCACTTCGGTGGAATGGGACACGGAGAAAGAACCTGGAGGGGAAACTAGAATAGGCGAGGATATCGAAAATGCAAGTCATATTTTTTTAACGAAAGAGGGCGCTGTAAAATTTGGCGGCTGCCTTTAAACAGAATGTCATTAGATTACATGTTAAATTCCGAAAGTATTTTACTCGATTATTTTTAATTATAGCAATTATATGTCATAAATATAAGATGGGGTATAAATGTGTTATTCCGGGATGTAGATCGGGCTATGATGATGAGATAAACAAAAGAAAAATCGAAGATTTTTTTTTTTTAAGTATGTTTAGAGCTCCAAAGATGAGTGCTTTTTATTATACTTTAATTTAAAGTTATATGCATGTAATCATTTTTAAACTAAGAAATTTTTATTCTAGTATATCGATCTTAGTGTATATGTTTTTAAAATGTTATACTTAATGAATGCTAATGTCTGTGGCTAATTGACATGGCCATTTAAATTGTCTTATAGAGTGCTATTTGTTTGGCTGTAATCTGAAGCTGTTTTTATTTGAATAATACTTTTAATCTCTAAAAATTATACGTCCATTCCGTATTTCTTCGCAATACAATATCCGTGATATTTATTTTTAAATGACTACTATTCAGATGCTTCTGTCAGGATGAACTCTTATTTAACGAGTTATAAAAAGCAATCGAAACGCCAAATATCTATTAAAATATATGCATGGTGTGAAGAAAACTTTATTTAATGAAATTTCTACTTGTTTGACTTTTTTAAAGTTCAAATTTTCAATCAAAAACATTTAAAAAATGAATGCTTTTCGCATTGAAAAGCATTGCAGAAGCAGGTTAGGATAGCCTCCAGTTTACAGTGGCGCCATCTATAAGGAGAAAAACTGTATTGTAAAATTTCAACGTTACTTTCCCCTCCATCTATCTTCCTCCGTGGAATGGGAGAATACGGCCGCCAGACTCTGACGATGTATAAGGTCTGTTGTTTGTGTTGGTTTTTTACACTGTTTTTAATGGTTTAGTTTTCTTGGTGGACGGGACGGCTGTATTTTTTCTGGACGTCTATGAAAACTGTCTTTTGGGGTAAGTGTTGGAAGTTCTATTGGTTTTTCGTTGTTTTGTGTATTTTAAGTGGTTTTTATTGTTGATTGTTGTATGGATATATTATTATATCAATGGAACATTAGAGGCATTCGGTCAAACTTGCCCTGGCTGCGGACTAGTACGTTTCGGGATTGCATAGTTTGGGCGTTTCAAGAAACGCTTTTGAACAATAATCATAAGCTGTGTTTTAGAAACAGAAATATATTTCGAGCTGACAGACCTGGCAATTTAACGAGGGGGGAGGTGGTTTACTTTTAGCGGTGTCAAGTAGGATTCCAGTACAAATTATTAATCTTCCCAATACTAGCCGGGATCATGAGGCGCAAGGGATTAAAATATGGTATAAAAATCGCTGGATCGCGATAATCAACATTTATGCACCGAAGGGTTTTGCTGACATTAGGTGGTTGGACAGGATTAAAGATATGATTGGGAATCATTATATTATAGTTGGTGACTTCAATATTAACTTTCTAAATTGGTACAATAACCCCAAGGCTCAGAAATTGATAAATTTGATTAACTGGATTAATCGTACGGACGCCATTTTAATGAATTTGGATCATGTTACTAGGTTTAGAGGTGGGGGTGCAGGGTCATTACTGGATCTGACTATCGTTTCAAGTAGTTTAGCAAGTGGACTTCAAGTGGATGTGCTTTCGGATCCGATGGGGTCGGATCATTATCCTATCGGGATTAAGGAAATTGCTGGTGGCCGCAGTGATGGGAAACTATTTCGGACGCAGGTCAATTGGCAGTGTGTTGGATCAGCGGTTGAGAGGTTGGGGGATGAGGTCTATGCAGAGGGGATGGACAGGTGGTCCAAGGAAATTTCAAAGTTTATGGGTCAGTATACTGATAGGATCCCAGTGAGTGGCAGTAAGCTCCCGCCGGGTTGGGGGATTGTTACCCGTCGGCTTTTGGCATTAAAGAGGTTTTACCATAGGAAGGCGATTCGGTTGGCTCAGATGGACTTATGGTGCAAGTATAAATTTTATAACGCAAAGCTTAAGAAGCAGATCAAAAAAGATAATCAGAGGTTTTGGGATTCGGTGGTCAGGGAGGCAGGGAGAGGGTATCAAATTTACAAGATCATCCGTGGGATTAATACACTGAATAATGGCGAGACGAACACTGAGTTTAATTTTCCAAATTGTCCACCTGATGCGGCATCCCAAGCAAATTACTTATCGATTTTATTCCAGAACTCTCCGGTCACAGAAGGTATCCCCATAGATTTCTCGGGCGACGATGCTATAGACACAAAGCTTACAATGGACCAGTTACAGAGAATAATTAAGAAAAGCAAGTCAACAACGCCCGGGATAGACGGAATCACAATCCGATTTTTCAAAAAACAAAAAATCAGTGTATTGAATCAGATTCTGAGCATGTATAATAAGATTCTGGAGACTCAAAAAATACCTGAGATTTGGAAGGAGGTTATCATGTTACCCATCAAAAAGCCAGGAAAAAAATAGGAATGATATTAGAGGGTATAGACCAATAGCTCTGACGGTTACTAGCAAGAAGATTTTTGAAAAGATGTTACTAGAGGTTCTGCTAAACTGGAGCATGGAAAAAAAATACTTTCATAGGAATCACTATGGGTTCATACCGTTTAGTGATTGTGAAGCGGCTGCCTACAAAATTTACAGAGACTTGAGAAGAGCAAGGCAATCCAAACGAAAGGGATATTTCCCAGGTAGCACAGCAATATCGGCCTATATCGGGAACAACGATTTCGCAATATCGACCAATATCGGTAAACACCGGACCGGCCGATATTGCATGGCTAGCTTTTTTTCCAATATCGGCCTATATCGGGACCCAATATTGACCGATATCGGTGAACGTCGGACCGGCCAATATCGGTGAACGTCGGACCGGCCAATATCGGTGAACGTCGGACCGGCCGATATCGATGAACGTCAGACCGGCCAATATCGGTGAACCCTGGACCGACCGATATCGGTGAACGTCGGACCGACCGATATTGGCCAAAACTGGATTCAGCACTATAAAATGGCAAATCTTTCTTTTCTCATATAGGGAGATATTGATTACCTGTTTTAGCAAAATATTAGAAATCAATAACTCTTTACATTAGGAAAAAAAAAGGTTTACCATTTTATATTGGTGAGTCCAGCTTTAAATTAGCTAATCCATGTATATAAGCATCTGAAATGCCACATGGATTAACTGTTTTGTTAAAGGCCCCAGTTTTTATTATTATATCCATTAGATATAATTGTAATATTAAAGATTATGAATGAAAGAATACTAAAAAAGCATTTTATTAAATTTAATATTAATAAAATAATTTATTCAAAATTTTAAAGTAGCTACATTTTGATGTTTTTTCTTTTTTTTTCAGTTTCAGTGTTCTATGTGAAAACATTAAAATGTAAAAAAGATAATTAAATGTTACTTTTTTCATTAAAAATAAAAAATCATTATATTCATAATAATAATTTGAATTTGTGGAAGTGGTAAGAATAAAAATTGTAATATACAGCATTTTTTTTTTTTTTTTTTTTTTTTTTTTTGGCCATATTACCAATTTTTTATACATTTTTTTTCACATAATCGAAATATTTAACCATTATTAAAAATTTAAGAAAAATAACATGTAGCTGTAGGTATTTATTCTTTTCTGCTCTTACCATAAATATAGATTTTCAGATTTATTTAATTGTATTTATATAAACTTTGAAAAAAAAAATAATAATCTTCTGGCAAAATTTAGTTCAAAATAATTCGTTAAATTACTTATGCAAAAATCCACCTGTTGTATAACTTTTAAAATTGAATTACTTTATATTAAAAATTATCAAAAATCAATACAAAATTTATTAGTTTAAAACCGATTTATCAATACAAAATTTATTAGTTTAAAATTTTTTCTTTGAAAAAAAAATTATATCTTATCTTTAGGACTCTCTTCATTCTGAATCAGAGACTCACGTATACAACTCGGGGATAAACACTCTGTTGGAATTCTATATTATTCATTGAATATCATTATATTTTTCTTTAAAATTACTTCTTAAAAGCAATTTTAAATAGAAAGTGCAATTGAAATGACCATTTAAACAATCAATAATATTTTACAAAGGCATTAAACAAAGTCAGGAAAGCTATTCTTTTCTCGAAGAGCTTAGCTTTCAAATATCACAATAATTTATGTATGTTTTACTAAAATTCCAATTTTAATTGGATTTTATGAATTGTTTCACAAAGCCTTTAAAATTAATTTTTAATGATTTTAAAGATTTGCAAATTTATTTCATAAATAGTATTCTATTAAAATATCTCAAACATGGAATACTAGTTTTAAAAGAAATAAATAAAACTTCCTAAAAATTGAGTCATTTGAGCCAGATGGTAAATCAAGACACTTTGCCCTTACCTTATATGGCAACTTTCCCTCTGCAGTTCTTTTCTGGAGAATGAGTGGCGTTAGGTTTAAGGGGACACTTCACTGACACTAAAACATCCTGCTCGCTAATGTTAAACCCATGGGCAGGTTCTTTTCTAATTTCTCGTTTAAATTTGTATATTTTTAAACATTTTTTTTTTTTTTTTTTTTTTTTTTTTTTTTTTTTTTTTTTTGCATAAAATAGCTGAGGTCAATCTCAACTATCCAATGCAAAAAAAAAAAGAAAAAAAAAATCAAATTTAAGCAGGAAATTAGAAAAGAACCTGCCCATAGCTTTAACAAGCTAGCAGGTGTTTTCGAATAATTGAACAGTCCACATTAATGTCTTCTGATCCCTAAATGACCTGCTGTCCTGAATAAGATAAATAAAACATGGAAAAAAATTATAGGCCATTGCGGCCGCTGCATTTATTTGAAATCACAACATATCAAATTAAACTTTTTTTTATTCACAAACTATCACTATTTATATTATCATATTACAAGCAAATTTTCTCCAAGTCATCTATTTCTTGTTCCTATGTTCTCCTTCTTTTTATTTGAAAACAGTTTCTATCCCAATTGGCATATCTCACAGGACTTTCTCAATGTGGCTGGAGATAACAGTTGTTTTTGCTTTATCAAACTTCATTTTCACACTCACTAGAAAAGTAGAATGAGCAAAAATCAAAGTGAATTTTCTTCATGAAATTAATAACTTATTACTACTTATACTATGCTTACTTATTCTCCTTTTTATTTACAAACTATGTAATGTAAATGATAGATTTGAATTTAATAGTAAAAAAATATAGCTTGAAAAAAAAAAAAAATTTCACCTGAAATATTTAACCAAACTTGTGTTAATATATTTTATCTTTTTGACTGTCTGCACTCTGAATCAGTCTGAACTTACTGATTCTAGATTTTTTTGCATAATATGAAGCCAATCTTCTGAACATACAATAATTATTTATAGAGATATAAAGAAATTATAGTGAATAAAAACAACAAAGTACCTAAAATTACTTAATTTGCAGCAAGACTTTTATAAAAATGAAATGGTTACCAATGAAACACAGGATAGTTCAAAATGCAATTATCAAAATTTGGTTTTCACCATGAAAACCAGAGTTAGAAACATATTTTTTTTAAATTTTAATGTATGAATGATAATCAAAAGAGTTTTGTTTAGCTTTAGTGTGTTTATAGTATAAATGACACTTATTAAGTGTGTGGGATAGGGACATTACAACAACAAAGTACCTAAAATTAATTAATTTGCAGAAGTATTTTAAAAAAGGAAATGTTTACCGATGAGCTACAGGATAATTCAGAATGTAACTATCAAAATTTGATTTTCACTATCTTAAAACCGCAGGCTAATCGAAACTAACATGCTATTTTTAGGAAAACGTAATTTAGCTAAGTAATGATTAGCTAAATAATTTAGTATATGTAAAAAAAAGTTTGTTTCCACATCGATATTATTTTTGACGTAACTTCAATAAACTTACTTCATTTTCTTCTTTTTCGGCACAGAAGCGATACTCCTATTCTATCGATAGATTGTAGATCTTCTCTAGATAGATTGTAGCTCTGGTAAATCAAATTTTACGTGCTTGCAGAAGATCACTCATGGTAGTCGTTTGTTACACAATAAAACTACACACTCGTGATCTTCAGAGAGCAATCAAACACAGGGATATCCACCAGACATTGATTTCTTCATCTGTTTCATTTTTCATAGACTGAGATATTAGTTCTTGTCAGAAGTGACATCAAAAATAATATTAATGTTCCCTAGAAAGTAGTTTTTACCAAAAGCAGAATATGGTCAAAAGTGTGATGTATGTCGCAGAACAATGGGCTTCTTTACAGAACATTTCAAATTCTCAATTTCAACGAAATTTATCATTCAGTCTTAGTAAAACAGTACAAAATTCATCAGTTGATCACCACAAAAGTGCAAAGTTTGTCAGCCTAACAACATAAAAAAAAAAAAACCTGCAAAATTCTTCAATCATTCATATAAAAAATAGCAAAATTCATCAATCAGCAGACTTATATAAAACCGAAAACTTTCTGTGCACATAAATATTGGGTCAAAAACTTTCTGCAAATCAATTTAATGTTTAATAAAATTAACAATTTATTAATTTTATCTTTTTGACTGTCTTCAGTTTGAATCTAAGTCTGAACTTACTGATTCAAGACTAATAAGTGATGAACAGTCTGTTGGGGAAAATATTATGTTCTAAAAAAATAAAAATAAAATAAAATCAATAATTTTGAAATGTCTTAAGTGATAAAAAGTGTCTTCAAAGAAAAACAAAATCAACCAAAATCAGAAAAGTACAAAGAAGCTCTGATAGACATCAACCTCAGATATTTTATGTAAAAAAAATTCCTTTCAAAATATTAAAATGCAAACAAGAACTTTCTAAACAAAACTCCCTTGGTTTAACATTAGCTTGCGAGCATCATTCCATTATTAAATAATGCAAAGTTTAAATTTTAGGTAGGATTAAGATGCCTTTTTATGCTATAAATGTGGCATATTTATTTCATACAGAAATTAAATAGGATTTGAAAAGTTAAAATTTCTAAGTTATGCAGATTCATGATCATCATAAGTTTTCATACTTACCATATATGTACAGGCATGAAAGTAAATTATTGCAATATAACATGCAGAAATAAATATCTGTGAAAATTACACAATGTAATTGGGATATACGTAAAATAAATATGCAATAAAAGTTAAAAGACATTAAAATTGAAACCACTACTGAAATTTCTGCACTATATTAGCATAGCTACTCAAACTGAAGTAAACTTTGCAGGAAAAAAACTCTAAAGCAAAATCAGAGATAATATCGAAAAATTTGCATGATGTGCATGCATTATAAGCACAAAATAGTTAAAAAATTATATATATTAGTTCAGCGCTTTTTTTAAAACTATCTCTATTTCTTATTTTAGTACCCCCCAACCTTCATTTTGCATTTGAAAGAATATTCGCTGAAACTGGGAACAATAGAAAAAAAATTGAGCACACATATTAATTATTTTGTTATGCATTTTAAAATCAGTTTTTAAACTTATATTATTAGTTTTATATTTTAAATGTTGCATATGTTACAAGGAAAATCTAAAAGCACAGAATTTGTACACCATTACAATTTTATCTATCCCCCCCCCCCCCTTCTCTAAATTTTCAGGGCATTATTATTTTTTTTTTATCCTTTTAATCAGTCTCTGAAACAGCCAAAGTGACATTAAAAAAAAAAAAAAAAAAAAAAAAAAAAAACGATTTCAGTAAAAAAAACTAAGAATTTTCATGCTTGTATATTACATAGGACGACATTAGGATCAACAAAAATCTTTAAAATGGGATCTCTAAACAAATTGTCCCATAAAAAAAATCTAATATTTACAATTGATATGTTACAATGTTTCAATTTGACCATTCTAAAAAGTGAAGATTTCTCGAATCTCTCACTACAAATATAGTTTTCTTCTTTTAACACTTTTCCAGTATCAGAAGGATAGTTATCATAATATATACTATTCTAAACAATTCTACAATATTATACCTGCCAAATTTCTGTTTTTTTTTTTTTGTTTTTTTTTTCAGTCAAATAAACATACTTTGGACCAGTCATTTTCATTTTTAAGACAATCAGAATAAAAAAATCACAAGACATGCATACTTACGATAGAGTATCTTAAGTAGATGGAATCAAAATTAGATGACATGAAGACCACAGTAGGATTAGATTCTGAAGACTCAACGACACTTTTTGTCTACAAGAGGTTGGCAGGTGACAAAGACCATGGTACAATTAAGATTCTGAAAAAAAAAAAGGTAAATGGTTAAATATCAACAGAAAAATTTTAAACATATGTTTAGGATGAAATATTATGAATACATGTTAAAGAATTATTTATATTGCAAAAACTAGATTTTATTTTCCACAGTCCCCCCCCCCCCCCCTTAAAAGTTGAATAAACACAAAACATTTATGAAGTATTTTATAATGTAAGACAAAATTATAAAATGGGTTGTTTTGTTTTTATTTGATTTAATTTATTAAGTAATAATTATTACTACTTTACAAAAACTTTATTAAGCTATAATCCTTATTAAAAATGTTTGACTTGTAAGTAATGGGAAGGTGTTGGCAGCTGTGTTTGTAGCTTTTGTAAAAAAACCTCATATGAAGTAAAGAATTTGGATATCATATATATTACTTTAACATATGTATGCGATGAAGGAATGTTACATTTTACAAGAATAAAAGAGAAAGTTGGAAGATTGAATGTTGATTTTTAAAATAAAAAGAAAATTAATCCGCATGTATATTTCAGAAATAATTTTTTAAATGTAGAAAGTATGTTTTATTATTTAAAAAGGCATCTGAAGAACAGAAATTTATTTATCTTAAACTTTAAAATGCAATTTTAAAACATAAATGATAATATGAAAGATCAGACACAGAAAATCGTGAATCAAACAAAATCTGTAAATATTATTAAACCGAGAAATGTAAAATATTTTTGAAAATACATTTCACTGTGATTGCCTTGAAAAATGGTTTTAGAAAGAAATTTAAAAGTAAATATATAAGCTGCATCCTACACAAAGACACAAAATATTTGCGATAGAAAATACCCATTTCAATAGCATACCTATACGCATTCTAGATCTATGGTAAAATTTAAAAAATCGTTCATTAGAATCAAGACAATCAATAAAAAAATAATAATAACAAAAACATTAAACCATGTATACCAATTAGGGTTACGCTTAAACAGATTAAAAAAAAAATAGGTTTAAAATAAAACTATTTCATAAAATGCATAAAATTATGTCTTCAAATGTTCAAAAAACAGTACAGATTATAAGTAATGGGAATACATACCGATTAGAGAGTAAAAACAGAAGATGTTTATAATTTTCACACAGAACTAACGCGCATTCACGGCCATGTTTTTAATCACAAGACTGAAGGAAAAGGAAAAAGGATGCTTGTCTCTGATTGGTTGAATATCATGCACTTCCCAGTCGTCGATCTTGATCAATGTTGGCCGATATTCGCCAGTGTGAGTTTTTCCCCATAGGTTTACAGAACTAAAAGTGTTGTTAAAATTGTTTTCTGTCTTCTACCTTGCTAAAAAAGAACTATATATAAGTTAAAAATTTAAATGTCGAACATTAGAGAAATGATAATATTACAGATTCAACATCGGCCAACATTGATCAATATCGGCCAATATCGGTAAAACTTGACCGGTCTTCCCCGATGCACGCCAAGATTGCCCAATATTGGGCAATATCGGGCCGATATTGCTGTGCTACCTGGGTTTAGTGGCCTTAGACATCAAAGGTGCCTACGATAATGTCTGGTGGGATGGGATGCTTATGAAACTGAAAAAACTGGGACTCGGAGCTGACCTGAGTATCATGATACGGAATCTGATGCAGGATCTTAGGATTCGGGTGAAATGGAGAGGGTCGCTGTCGAATCCATTTTTGTACCAGAGGGGCCTCTTACAGGGCAGTCCTCTATCTCCATTTCTCTTTGCCATATACCTCGCTGACATCTTCGAGATTTGTGATTCAAGTATCCATTGCGTGGTGTGCGCGGATGACATTTTTTTATACGGATTTCATGATAATCTGGAATGGGTAAGGAACATCCTACAGGAGAATATTATCAGAATAATTCAGTGGTTGAATGCATGGAATCTTGAGGTAAACCCAAATAAATGCCAAATCATGAAGATCGGACGGTGGAAGGAGCGTGAGGAGGAAAAATTTAAGATCAAAGGACAGGAGGTGGATTTTTCAGGGGAGTTAAGAGTTTTAGGGGTTCTTCTAAACTGTCAAGGTAACCTTAAAAGTCCCATAAATATGCTGCGAGAGAAAACTAGCAAAAGACTCAACATGATCAAAACTATTGCAGGTATGAGTTGGGGTACCAAAACTAAGTACCTTTTAAAGATTACCAATAGTATGATGGGATCTCTTCTGGATGGGAATCCGCGAATTCTTATGCATTCTACCAAAACTGAAGGACACAAACTTCAAGTGATTCACAATATGGGGCTTAGATGGGCTAGTGGTATGCCTAGGTGGTGCCCGATCCCGGTATTGTTGCAGGAAAGTGGGGTCTGGAGGAACAACGTAAGAGGAGAATATCTGGCGATCAAAAGGTCGATATTGGACATCAAGCATAAAGACTACACGGATTTCGAAGGATTTAATCCACAGAGAGCTGAACAGTCTGAGTGGGTATAGCACGGATGTCGAGGAAATGATCACTTACAAGTGGGGCATAAAGGTAAATGAGAATATTCGAATTTATGTTAATACATGGCCTTTCCAAAATAAAGATTTTCCGGAAGCTGTAATCAGAAACTCGTTCAACAGTTTTTCTCAGAGGCATATTGACAAGGCAATTTTCATTGCTACGGATGCGTCCAAAGAGGAGAATAACACGGCTATTGGGATGATCAATCAAAATACAGGTAGTCGGATGGCTTTTAAAATACCAAACATCAACTCTATTTTTACTGCTGAAGCGATTGCCTTATTGGTAGCTATCAAGTTTTATACGGTGGAGAGTGGGAGGTATATGTTTTTTACTGATGCTAGGAGTGTTCTTACGGCTTTGGATAAGGTCAATCGTAAATCTGTGACTGTCATCACTATGCTTAGGGAGGAAATTAACAGCAAAAGTACTTACAAGTATCAGATTGATTTCATTTGGGTTCCAGGATATACGGCCGTATTCTCCCCTCACGCGGAATCGGAATATCGTACTGAATTCGATGATTCCAGGTGTTATTTCGAAGATCGCGATTCTCCCCTCAAAATCCGGAATTCAGGCATTTCGGAAATGTGGAATATCCTTTACTTTCTTTCGGCTGCTCAGAGGCAGCCGGAATATCGTTTTGGAAGGTGGAATCTCTGTTTGCTAATAATGGTGGACCTAAGCAGTTATTGTTGATGTTTTTTGTGTAACATTTGTAGAGTTCATTTCTTATTTTATATGTTTTTTTTAATTAATTCCTGTTGGATAATTAAAATGTGAATATTTTTATTTTCCGTTCTTTTCAAATTGGTAAGTAATAAATATTATTATCTCCTGAAATGAAGTAAAATATTATTATATATTGTAATAAGTTCAAAATTTTTCTATGACAGATTCTGTCTCCTTTTCACTCCGTATATTTATTTGTTTAGAGACATGTATTAAAAGTATCTCTATTTTTTAGAATCTAAATATTGATATGCCCCGAATTGTTTAAAAGACTTGGTAATATTTGATTGGATCTGTTTAAAATATGCATCTTTAGATATTTTGAAGATTTTTTTTAAACTAAATTTCATATTTCTGAATAACCTTTGTACATAACTAAAAAACCTGTGCTGTACATATCTATACATATTTGTGTGATATTTTATATGCTTGTGTGTATTAGAACTTTTTAAAACCTATTATTGTAATGTAATCTAATAAAGTTAAATAATTGCCTTATGTTTTCACATTTCACTGCTTAATAAGTCTTGTATCCTACATTATCACATGAAAATTTTCGTGTGATATTTTAAAAATGAATTTAAATGCTACAGTAGCAGTAGCATTGCACCATTTAAAGTGTATTTGTTTAAAAAATATATGATCCAATCTCTGGAATTATTTATAAAATTAATAGCAAGTGTCAATTAAAGAGGGGTGAAAATTTGATTTTTTACATTGAATTAAAATATCCACATGATATGGCAGCTTTGTGAATTTTAATCTAAAAATATTATACAGCCTTGCAAAAAGAATTCTGCATTTATCAGTATACTATCAAAATAACTTTTGGCTAGTATACATGTTGCTATGATTTAAAAAATATATATTTGGCTATTTTTTTTAAGTGATAACTAAAATTTGAAATTTTTTGTCAGTACTATTTTCATATTTTTAAGAACTATATTTCTCTTTCAAAGTAAAATGAGTTTAACTTCATGAATAGATGTCTTAATGTCAATGTTTATTGCAATTTTATTTTTCAAATATTTATTTGTTAAATACTAATTGCTAATAAATCAGAAATTGGTTCAAATTTGTCATAAAATATTTAATTGACCACTGGTGCCAATTTTATCACTCTCATAATTTTTTGGAGATTTGTTATTTTCTTGAGATGTAACCAGTACAGTTACCTGTTCAACATATAAAATAACTAACCCTAATCAAATATGTTGCCCCCCCCCTTTTTGGGGGGGGGGCAAAATTACTTTTATATGCACTACATAATATAAAAATGCCATTTTATTGAAGGCTTTTAATTGCAGAAGGACATTCTACTATATTTTTTCAATTTAAATTAATCTTCATTGACTTACTCATACTGGCTAAACATACTTATTTTATTTTATATTTAACTTAGTCTTTATTTATTTCTTATATTATGCAAAAAAAAAAAAAAAAAAAAAAAAAAAATCTCTAAATAAACAGTTGCAATGTTATAAATAATTAATGCTAGTTTGATTCTAAATTCAAAATCTTGAGTTTCTTTATTTCTAACTATTTACTTGAAAACAGCCTGTGTATGGGCTGAAAAATACTTGCTGCCTTTTCTGAAAACAACTTTCACAGTTCTCAACTTGCATCAATATAATATAATATCCAAGTGGAATAAGCTCAGTCGCTTATTTGTTTATATTTTCAAATTTTTATGTTCATGTTGCACGTTAACGAATACAGGTAGAAAATAACATAATTATTAAAAAATCACATGTTATTGTTGTATAATAAGTTCTTCAAATAAGACTTTTTTTTTTTTTTTTTTTTTTAAGCAAATCTTTGGTAGTGCAGTTAATCTTTTTATCATTTTACAATAGTAATTTAGCATTTATTGGAATCTTGTGTTTTTTAAAAAAGCAGAAAAAGATTTTTTAGATGTTGAAACCCTAGTATAACAGTTGTGTGTAATATTTGTTAGCTCAAATATAATTTGTAAGTTGCATTTTCAATTTTTTGTCCACTGTGAAGTATACGTGCAACGAAGTATCTGATCCAACACGACGAAGTATCAGATCCAACAGCAAGGCTTACGAGTTAAATATCACACCCCCAAGCCCAAACTTTACCTAATGTGAATACTACACAAACATAAAATTTTTCTTTTGAATGATTTGTAAAAACTTATTGGAGTCAGCAGTCTTTGGTTTGGCAAAAACAAAGTTCATAATTATTAATAAAAACTTCCAGTTGGTGAATTTCACTTGTATAAAAAAAAAATCATGCTGGCAAATGAGACCCAATGAAAATAAGGATAAGTTTAAAGTCCCTATAATAATAAATATTTTTTGAACATTGAAAGGAAACTTATTTATCTTAAAAGTTTATTTTCTTTTACTTCATTTTATCTATTCAATGTATTTCAGAGTTAAAAAAGTTTTATTTAAATTCTGATTTAGATGTGTTTATCTTCCAAGATATAGATTTATCTTACAGCATAAGTCATCTGTTTAAATGTATTTATCTAATAAAATAAAAATTTTGATTTTTTTTTTCAAAAGCATATATTTATTATTACTGTTTTTTTAAAACTTCCATTATCAAAAATTATAGAATGCTCTCTGTGGAAGATTCTTCGATTTAAGTGTATATTTATAAATTTTTAGGCAAATACTGATATATATTGATAAAGTGATCAAAAGTCTTATGATAGAAGTAGGGAAACTGCCGTAGACCCTAGTTTTCTCATAGTTTGTTGTGTAAAATGCTGTTTTGAGAGAATATTTAGCGAATAATGTTCTTTAAAAAAAAAAACTAGTTTCTAGGGTGCATCGATTTTATTTCTGATATTACTTCTAGAAACAAATACAATACCATTCCATAAAAAGTTCAGAAGGAGATTAGTAGATCTGGTGGATCCTGTGGTGCCTGAATCCTGAATAGATGTTTGATTGCTCTCAGAAGATCACAAGTGTGTAGTTTTATTGTATAATAAGTGACTATCATTAGTGATCTTTTGCAAGCAAGTAGAATTTGATGCCTTTGGACTAAATGCTACTTTTGGAAGGATTGTTGATACATCTTTGCCTCGAAGAAGTACAACTTTTAAATCTGCAATATGATACAAGTCCCACTGCTATGCCAAAAGAGAGGACAGTGAAATAAGTTTAATGAAGTAGCATCAAAAATAATATTGTTGCTCCCTACAAACTAGTTTTTTTTATTACATTATACTTGCTAAATTAGGTTTTCTAAAAAATAGCATGTTACACTACAAACTCTGAGAACACAACAAAAAAAGTAATTACAAAAATTATTTAACATATTTTTAAATGACTATCATGCAATAATGGACAACATTCTTTCTTTTCGTTCCAGGCTATAAAAAGCTAACTGTTTGGGAAAACATTGAAAAATTGTTCCATCTGAAAACATGCTCTTGAATAATACTTATTTTTTATTCTGCTACTGAAATGATAGCAATGTATGCAATAGATCTGTATAATATAAGAAAAATAAATATTAATTTAATTTCTGATTAATTTACTGTTAATTATTGAATGTATTAGAAATATAACGTTAAAATAAATTATTGAATCCATTGGACACTACACTGTTAACTAGTTATTTTAAAAAAACACAAATTGCACAAATTGTGCCTATTAGTTGCTAAAATCAGTGTAAAAATTGTTTTAAACTCATAAAAGAGCTAAAATCCTACATGTTTCGGCTTTAAACTTAAAGCCATCATCGGGGAAGAGGAACAACACAAACGACTACTGATCTTTAAATTTTCGACACGAGAAAATTGAAATCAACAGATTGGAATTGATTTCAATTTTCTCGTGTCGAAAATTTAAAGATCAGTAGTCGTTTGTGTTGTTCCTCTTCCCCGAGGATGGCTTTAAGTTTAAAGCCGAAACATGTAGGATTTTAGCTCTTTTATGAGTTTAAAACAATTTTTACACTGATTTTAGCAACTAATAGGTGCAATTTGTGTTTTTTTAAAATAAAATAAATTATATTATAACTATTGTCTATAAAAATGAATAAAATTTCAAATGTTCAAATTGAGGTATGTTTATAAATTATGTAAATTAAAACTTATTTACTAAAATAATATTTTTAATATTTAGAAAAAATTTTCATATAATTTTTGCAAAACATGCTTTTATGAAATTTTTCATTATTTAATAACTAAATAATGAAAGAATATGCGTTTGTTTTCATTAATTTGGTTTTTGAGCTTATAAGCATGGCAGAAAATAATCTGATTAAGAGAAATAGTAAAAAATCCTTCGTCAATTCAAACTGTTCATTCTTATAATTATATTTACTCTAAAGGTATGTAAGAATAATTAATAGGTATAGTTAATTTGTTATTTGTTTGTTTAACTAATGAAATGACTTATTGCAATTTTTATTATCCTATAATTAGTAACTATAATGTTGTTAATTAATTATAAAAATATAAATTATGCTTCTTAATCAGTGATAAAAATTGGAAAATGAAAGGTAGGTGTCAAATATTCATTTTTAGCATTATATACTCCTTTACAGAAAAGCACAAATATTTTGCTTTTGTTTAAAATTGAAGTTCTTAATCTACCAGATTAAAATTATTTTAAGCAACTGTAAAGCTGATATAAAGCATTTTTAAGTATTACTGTATTTATAATTGAAAAATGCACTTAATCATGTAAAACAAAATTAAAACTGGATAACTTCCTACCAAGTCAGTAACAAAATTTTATCCCTTAACTGATGACACCTAAGAATTTAGTAAAAAGAAAAAAAAAAAACTTATAATTTCATTACAGTCGAATCTTGTTAATATGAAATCAAAAGGACCACTTTATTTTTTTGTGTGTGTGTGTGTTAATCATTAAAATAATAGTACCATCTTATCCGTTGGTATTTATTAGTGCTAAGTGATTTAATGTGAACAACAATGTTCGACTTTGTACATAGATTGTATATGCATGTGTGTGCAAAGCTGGGCATCCATTCACAAAATTGGTGTCATCTGCTTTTGCACATTCTTTACACATGGTGCATGTCATCAAATTTTGCTCTTGTGTAAACAAGGGATTTTCTTTTTTTTCTTTCATAAATGTGTTGGAATATAATAGAAAAGTACCCAAAATACTATCTTTGAATCACTGAACCAAGACAGATCATTTAATTGACATGTTACAGGTATTCTGAAAAATTAAGATGTAATAGTTTGCCACTTTGTACATTAAAGAAAAGTCAAAGGAATATATACCTACAGAAATAAAAGTTGATTAACATTACAAAAAAAAAAAAAAAACTATTTGTCTTTATATAAATTAGATTGAATTATGTTTTTGGTTTCTCATTTATGATAATTATAAGTATGTGCAGAACTTATTTTAATGAAATATCTTTATCACAAAAATATTATTTATTATGAAATTTTAGCAATCATAGCCATCGTCAATGAATGTGTTATTTAATAATTCAACAAGTAAACAAGTAAAAAAAAAAAAAAAAATTTGTGTGATTTTATTGGTTTAAAGAAAAGAAGAATTATAAATTAAATGAAAACAATTAAGAAAAAAAATCAAAATTACAGAAAATTCAACAATTCATTTTCTAACAGCATTTGTATTATAGAAATAGATTTAAATCTTAGCTCGAGTTTTCTTTTTCAACTCTGAATGATAAAAATTTTAAATTATCATTGTTGTTTTGAGTTTATCAGAACTTACGATATATAGCTAATTTAATCCTTAAATCTTGATCTGAAACAAAAAAACGGGGGGGGGGGGGGAATCTCTGATCAGTTGAAATTTTTTTTTTTCTTTATGAATTCTAACACTGAAGATTTAAGAAATGCCCTAATGTTGATATGTATTATTTGATGGCATTCTAATATTGTTCAATATCATTATTGTTTTAAATTATTAGGAGATTTAAGATATTTTAAGTAAGAGAAAAAATGTACAGCTCAAGCAACACTTTCAAATCTTATATTTACTATTTAAGAATACACAATTTTACTTTTAAAATTTTACCAAGTTACAAAATTGCAGTTATTAATAATACTTTACTAAAATATTAATTACCGATATACAATAATAGTGATATTTTAAACATTGCTGTAATGTTGTAATACGTGCGACATATAATGTGAAATTTTAGATATCAATGTAGTATTTGAGGTTTTTGACAACATGGTTCACACCATGGTATAAACCGTCAAAAACTGACACATGTCAAAAACCTGCCAACCCTGATTCTTTATGAAAGGAAGAAAAAACTTAACTGAAGTACATATAATATTAATTATTATTTATGTGAATAAATATCAGTTTTTATTAAAGTCTTATGTGAATTAGTTAATTTTATTTAGTTAAATCAATATGCAAAAGAAAATTTTAAAAAGCTTGGATGATAAAAACAAAAACCTTTCTCATTTAAAGTAGTCAATTTTCAACCCAAACAATAAGTGAATACATTGACAAAAGAATTTTAATTGTATTGAATATCACCTATGAAATGCCATGACAGAGAATTTAGTCATTTGTTTATTAATTAGTGTTTTGTACGTGCAGCCTAAGCTCCAATATCTTTTGTGTAAAAACATTTGGTGCATTAGAATGTTGTTTGTGAATTTTTAGCACATGAAAATTTGCCCTACCTGAAGTAGGTTATGAAACGCATACACACACGTAATTTATGTACAAATGTATATGCATACATATATATAATTTTATTGTTCAATTTAACTGAATAATAATCCACAGCAAAATTAAACAAGGTGCTTATTAAACACTGGTTGGTACAGCAAAGAAAGGAGGGGGGGGGGGAATTGAAGCCTTGAAGCCTATCTTGGAGCACCTAAAAATTGATAAGATGCAAACTAAACATTGTATTAAAGTGATGCATGATGTGTAAAAGTCAACATAAAAAACATAAACCGCTAAAGATATTTTAGAATGCATCTTCTTCAAGAACTTAAAAACTTAAAACTGCTCAATAAAATTTATTTTCACTACTTGTGCTTTTCATTATATAATTTTTTACACATTCATACTCAAAATTAATCTGTAAAAAATGGATTTATTCATTTTATAATCAATAATGATTCAATAACCCTTCTTATTTGAAGATCCTTCCTGCGCCACTATATTAAAGATAATTAAAATTGCATTAACAAGAATAAAATGTGGAATGACTATTTGAAAAACTATACTTTAAAAAAAATGAAGAATACATGTAAACTAGAATAGGAACAATTTTAATATAACACAAAATGTACTTAATACTAGAATGCTAGCATTATATCTGCATCTGCGTGTTATTTCAATAAGAAGTGTACATCAAAATGACATACACAAATATTCTAAGGCTATGTAGTACAAAAGTATGTCAATAGTACAGTAGAGTACGCAGGATTCTGTTTTTTATAGGGTGGGAGGAGGGGGGGTGGAGTTACTGAGCTTGGGTAATATGTAGGGTTGTGAAAATGGCTTAAATTGTGAGTCCCCCTGCAGTAGCATAATTAGCAAGAAGTTTTAAAGTGGCAAGATAAAATAAAGATGTAGCTAAATAGTATTAACATAAATCCACAAACTTGTATAATAAATATATAAGTAGCTATTTTTAACTGATGCATTTGTAAAGTAAATAATATAGCTAGTGAGTAAATTTACACTAATAATAATAATATATATATATATATATATATATATATATATATATATATATATATACTATCAGTATAAATTTATTCTTTAGATAAATTATAAAATAGAAAAATAAATTAAACTTATGTAAAGATTCAAAAACTGCATTGAGAAATTCACTTTATTTAATATAATTTATTATTTATTTGTAATATGTTCTCCATAAATCGTGAAATATACTGGTTTAAATTTTGGATCCAATATCATGAATTATTTGTTGATCGAAGTACAAAATTAATAAAAATGATAACAAATGAATATATAATAATTATGCCTTTAAAACTCAGATATAAACAGTTCAATAATAAGAAATTAGATTAGGTGTTAGATTAATCATCCGATTTAAATATTTCATATTTAACGCTAGAATAAATACACCAAGGAAAAAAAACGGACATTCCCCCCTCCCCCTTTTAATCTTTTTCAGAAATATCCCCTGCAGTATTGAAAAACATTTTATTTTCCTTTAGGTATTCATTCCTTTACTCAAATTTATTAAATAAATGTTATTTTGATTAAATCATAGTAACTATGAACATCGTCACTAGTTAATGAAAAAATAAATAAACATGTGCAGTTGCATATGTTTACGTTCATTCTGATTGGTTTTTCACACTTCTTATGAATTTGAAACGTCACTTCCTTTGGAATGTTGGGGAAGAAATATCGATGATTCCGAATCTGGAATCGGACTAGGGGAGAATCGCTCTTTCCCACCGAACCGGAATCCAGGCCTGATTTCGGATGAACTGAATTCCGGTTTCGTTCCACTTCGGTGGAATGGGAGAATACGGCCGATAAAGGTATAGTGATCAATGAGTGTGCGGATGAGCTGGCTAGGAAGGGCCCGTATAGCAATATTTATATACCGTGGTTCTCTCCAGAGGATTGGATGGTGGACGTGAAAAAGAAAAAACGGAAAGAGTCTGACTGGGAGTGGATGCAATACTGGAATGATCACTCAGGTCGTGGCTGGGATTACGCGGAGATCGGACATCCGCATCACAATCTTCGGAGGACGAGTGGGGTTATTTTTGCTCGTTTCCTTAACGGCCGTATTCTCCCCTCACGCGGAATCGGAATATCGTACTGAATTCGATGATTCCAGGTGTTATTTCGAAGATCGCGATTCTCCCCTCAAAATCCGGAATTCAGGCATTTCGGAAATGTGGAATATCCTTTACTTTCTTTCGGCTGCTCAGAGGCAGCCGGAATATCGTTTTGGAAGGTGGAATCTCTGTTTGCTAATAATGGTGGACGTAAGCAGTTATTGTTGATGTTTTTTGTGTAACATTTGTAGAGTTCATTTCTTATTTTATATGTTTTTTTTTAATAATTCCTGTTGGATAATTAAAATGTGAATATTTTTATTTTCCGTTCTTTTCAAATTGGTAAGTAATAAATATTATTATCTCCTGAAATGAAGTAAAATATTATTATATATTGTAATAAGTTCAAAATTTTTCTATGACAGATTCTGTTTCCTTTTCACTCCGTATATTTGTTTGTTTAGAGACATGTATTAAAAGTATCTCTATTTTTCAGAATCTAAATATTGATATGCCCCCCGAATTGTTTAAAAGACTTGGTAATATTTGATTGGATCTGTTTAAAATATGCATCTTTAGATATTTTGAAGATTTTTTTTAAACTAAATTTCATATTTCTGAATAACCTTTGTACATAACTAAAAAACCTGTGCTGTACATATCTATACATATTTGTGTGATATTTTATATGCTTGTGTGTATTAGAACTTTTTAAAACCTATTATTGTAATGTAATCTAATAAAGTTAAATAATTGCCTTATGTTTTCACATTTCACTGCTTAATAAGTCTTGTATCCTACATTATCACATGCAAATTTTCGTGTGATATTTTAAAAATGAATTTAAATGCTACAGTAGCAGTAGCATTGCACCATTTAAAGTGTATTTGTTTAAAAAATATATGATCCAATCTCTGGAATTATTTATAAAATTAATAGCAAGTGTCAATTAAAGAGGGGTGAAAATTTGATTTTTTACATTGAATTAAAATATCCACATGATATGGCAGCTTTGTGAATTTTAATCTAAAAATATTACACAGCCTTGCAAAAAGAATTCTGCATTTATCAGTATACTATCAAAATAACTTTTGGCTAGTATACATGTTGCTATGATTTAAAAAATATATATTTGGCTATTTTTTTTAAGTGATAACTAAAATTTGAAATTTTTTGTCAGTACTATTTTCATATTTTTAAGAACTATATTTCTCTTTCAAAGTAAAATGAGTTTAACTTCATGAATAGATGTCTTAATGTCAATGTTTATTGCAATTTTATTTTTCAAATATTTATTTGTTAAATACTAATTGCTAATAAATCAGAAATTGGTTCAAATTTGTCATAAAATATTTGATTGACCACTAGTGCCAATTTTATCACTCTCATAATTTTTTGGAGATTTGTTATTTTCTTGAGATGTAACCAGTACAGTTACCTGTTCAACATATAAAATAACTAACCCTAATCAAATATGTTGCCCCCCCCTTTTTTTGGGGGGGGGGGCAAAATTACTTTTATATGCACTACATAATATAAAAATAATGCCATTTTATTGAAGGCTTTTAATTGCAGAAGGACATTCTACTATATTTTTTCAATTTAAATTAATCTTCATTGACTTACTCATACTGGCTAAACATACTTATTTTATTTTATATTTAACTTAGTCTTTACTTATTTCTTATATTATGCAAAAAAAAAAAAAAAAAAAAAAAAGCTAAATAAACAGTTGCAATGTTATAAATAATTAATGCTATTTTGATTCTAAATTCAAAATCTTGAGTTTCTTTATTTCTAACTATGTACTTGAAAACAGCCTGTGTATGGGCTGAAAAATACTTGCTGCCTTTTCTGAAAACAACTTTCACAGTTCTCAACTTGCATTAATATAATATCCAAGTGGAATAAGCTCAGTCGCTTATTTGTTTATATTTTCAAATTTTTATGTTCATGTTGCACGTTAACGAATACAGGTAGAAAATAACATAATTATTAAAAAATCACATGTTATTGTTGTATAATAATTTCTTCAAATAAGACTTTTTTTTTTTTTTTTTTTTTTTTTTTTTTAAGCAAATCTTTGGTAGTGCAGTTAATCTTTTTATCATTTTACAATAGTAATTTAGCATTTATTGGAATCTTGTGTTTTTTAAAAAGCAGAAAAAGATTTTTTAGATGTTGAAACCCTAGTATAACAGTTGTGTGTAATATTTGTTAGCTCAAATATAATTTGTAAGTTGCATTTTCAATTTTTTGTCCACTGTGAAGTATACGTACATGAGTATCAGATCCAACAGCAAGGCTTACTAGTTAAATATCACACCCCCAAGCCCAAACTTTACCTAATGTGAATACTACACAAATATAAAATTTTTCTTTTGAATGATTTGTAAAAACTTATTGGAGTCAGCAGTCTTCGGTTTGGCAAAAACAAAGTTCATAATTATTAATAAAAACTTCCAGTTGGTGAATTTCACTTGTATAAAAAAAAATCATGCTGGCAAATGAGACCCAATGAAAATAAGGATAAGTTTAAAGTCCCTATAATAATAAATATTTTTTGAACATTGAAAGGAAACTTATTTATCTTAAAAGTTTATTTTCTTTTACTTCATTTTATCTATTCAATGTATTTCAGAGTTAAAAAAGTTTTATTTAAATTCTGATTTAGATGTGTTTATCTTCCAAGATATAGATTTATCTTACAGCATAAGTCATCTGTTTAAATGTATTTATCTAATAAAATAAAAATTTTGATTTTTTTTCAAAAGCATATATTTATTATTACTGTTTTTTTAAAACTTCCATTATCAAAAATTATAGAATGCTCTCTGTGGAAGATTCTTCGATTTAAGTGTATATTTATAAAGTTTTAGGCAAATACTGATATATATTGATAAAGTGATCAAAAGTCTTATGATAGAAGTAGGGAAACTGCCGTAGACCCTAGTTTTCTCATAGTTTGTTGTGTAAAATGCTGTTTTGAGAGAATATTTAGTGAATAATGTTCTTAAAAAAAAAAAAAAAAAAAACTAGTTTCTAGGGTGCATCGATTTTATTTCTGATATTACTTCTAGAAACAAATACAATATCATTCCATAAAAAGTTCAGAAGGAGATTAGTAGATCTGGTGGATCCTGTGGTGCCTGAATCCTGAATAGATGTTTGATTGCTCTCAGAAGATCACAAGTGTGTAGTTTTATTGTATAATAAGTGACTATCATTAGTGATCTTTATCTTTTGCAAGCAAGTAGAATTTGATGCCTTTGGACTAAATGCTACTTTTGGAAGGATTGTTGATACATCTTTGCCTCGAAGAAGTACAACTTTTAAATCTGCAATATGATACAAGTCCCACTGCTATGCCAAAAGAGAGGACAGTGAAATAAGTTTAATGAAGTTGCATCAAAAATAATATTGTTGCTCCCTACAAACTAGTTTTTTTTTATTACATTATACTTGCTAAATTAGGTTTTCTAAAAAATAGCATGTTACACTACAAACTCTGAGAACACAACAAAAAAAGTAATTACAAAAATTATTTAACATATTTTTAAATGACTATCATGCAATAATGGACAACATTCTTTCTTTTCGTTCGAGGCTATAAAAAGCTAACTGTTTGGGAAAACATTGAAAAATTGTTCCATTTGAAAACATGCTCTTGAATAATACTTATTTTTTATTCTGCTACTGAAATGATAGCAATGTATGCAATAGATCTGTATAATATAAGAAAAATAAATATTAATTTAATTTCTGATTAATTTACTGTTAATTATTGAATGTATTAGAAATATAACGTTAAAATAAATTATTGAATCCATTGGACACTACACTGTTAACTAGTTATTTTAAAAAAACACAAATTGCACAAATTGTGCCTATTAGTTGCTAAAATCAGTGTAAAAATTGTTTTAAACTCATAAAAGAGCTAAAATCCTACATGTTTCGGCTTTAAACTTAAAGCCATCATCGGGGAAGAGGAACAACACAAACGACTACTGATCTTTAAATTTTCGACACGAGAAAATTGAAATCAACAGATTGGAATTGATTTCAATTTTCTCGTGTCGAAAATTTAAAGATCAGTAGTCGTTTGTGTTGTTCCTCTTCCCCGATGATGGCTTTAAGTTTAAAGTCGAAACATGTAGGATTTTAGCTCTTTTATGAGTTTAAAACATTTTTTACACTGATTTTAGCAACTAATAGGCACAATTTGTGGAATTTGTGTTTTTTTAAAATAAAATATATTATAACTATTGTCTATAAAAATGAATAAAATTTCAAATGTTCAAATTGAGGTATGTTTATAAATTATGTAAATTAAAACTTATTTACTAAAATATATTCTTATAATCACAATTTCTATATTAGTTTTTAATATTTAGAAAAATTTTCATATAATTTTTGCAAAACATGCTTTTATGAAATTTTTCATTATTTAATAACTAAATAATGAAAGAATATGCGTTTGTTTTCATTAATTTGGTTTTTGAGCTTATAAGCATGGCAGAAAATAATCTGATTAAGAGAAATAGTAAAAAATCCTTCGTTAATTCAAACTGTTCATTCTTATAATTATATTTACTCTAAAGGTATGTAAGAATAATTAATAGGTATAGTTAATTTGTTATTTGTTTGTTTAACTAATGAAATGACTTATTGCAATTTTTATTATTCTATAATTAGTAACTATAATGTTGTTAATTAATTATAAAAATATAAATTATGCTTCTTAATCAGTGATAAAAATTGGAAAATGAAAGGTAGGTGTCAAATATTCATTTTTAGCATTATATACTCCTTTACAGAAAAGCACAAATATTTTGCTTTTGTTTAAAATTGAAGTTCTTAATCTACCAGATTAAAATTATTTTAAGCAACTGTAAAGCTGATATAAAGCATTTTTAAGTATTACTGTATTTATAATTGAAAAATGCACTTAATCATATAAAACAAAATTAAAACTGGATAACTTCCTACCAAGTCAGTAACAAACTTATGTGCAGAACTTATTTTAATGAAATATCTTTATCACAAAAATATTATTTATTATGAAATTTTAGCAATCATAGCCATCGTCAATGAATGTGTTATTTAATAATTCAACAAGTAAACAAGTAAAAAAAAAAAAAATACTTTGTGTGTGATTTTATTGGTTTAAAGAAAAGAAGAATTATAAATTAAATGAAAACAATTAAGAAAAAAAATCAAAATTACAGAAAATTCAACATTTCATTTTCTAACAGCATTTGTATTATAGAAATAGATTTAAATCTTAGCTCGAGTTTTCTTTTTCAACTCTGAATGATAAAAATTTTAAATTATCATTGTTGTTTTGAGTTTATCAGAACTTATGATATATAGCTAATTTAATCCTTAAATCTTGATCTGAAACAAAAAAACGGGGGGGGGGGGGGGGGGAATCTCTGATCAGTTGAAAATTTTTTTTCTTTATGAATTCTAACACTGAAGATTTAAGAAATGCCCTAATGTTGATATGTATTATTTGATGGCATTCTAATATTGTTCAATATCATTATTGTTTTAAATTATTAGGAGATTTAAGATATTTTAAGTAAGAGAAAAAATGTACAGCTCAAGCAACACTTTCAAATCTTATATTTACTATTTAAGAATACACAATTTTACTTTTAAAATTTTACCAAGTTACAAAATTGCAGTTATTAATAATACTTTACTAAAATATTAATTACTGATATACAATAATAGTGATATTTTAAACATTGCTGTAATGTTGTAATACGTGTGACATATAATGTGAAATTTTAGATATCAATGTAGTATCTGAGGTTTTTGACAACATGGTTCACACCATGGTATAAACCGTCAAAAACTGACACATGTCAAAAACCTGCCAACCCTGATTCTTTATGAAAGGAAGAAAAAACTTAACTGAAGTACATATAATATTAATTATTATTTATGTGAATAAATATCAGTTTTTATTAAAGTCTTATGTGAATTAGTTAATTTTATTTAGTTAAATCAATATGCAAAAGAAAATTTTAAAAAGCTTGGATGATAAAAACAAAAACCTTTCTCATTTAAAGTAGTCAATTTTCAACCCAAACAATAAGTGAATACATTGACAAAAGAATTTGTATTGAATATCACCTATGAAATGCCATGACAGAGAATTTAGTCATTTGTTTATTAATTAGTGTTTTGTGCGTGCAGCCTAAGCTCCAATATCTTTTGTGTAAAAACATTTGGTGCATTAGAATGTTGTTTGTGAATTTTTAGCACATGAAAATTTGCCCTACCTGAAGTAGGTTATGAAACGCATACACACACGTAATTTATGTACAAATGTATATGCATACATATATATAATTTTATTGTTCAATTTAACTGAATAATAATCCACAGCAAAATTAAACAAGGTGCTTATTAAACACTGGTTGGTACAGCAAAGAAAGGAGTGGGGGGGGGGGGAGGGAATTGAAGCCTTGAAGCCTATCTTGGAGCACCTAAAAATTGATAAGATGCAAACTAAACATTGTATTAAAGTGATGCATGATGTGTAAAAGTCAACATAAAAAACATAAACCGCTAAAGATATTTTAGAATGCATCTTCTTCAAGAACTTAAAACTGCTCAATAAAATTTATTTTCACTACTTGTGCTTTTCATTATATAATTTTTTACACATTCATACTCAAAATATTTTATTAATCTGTAAAAAATGGATTTATTCATTTTATAATCAATAACCCTTCTTATTTGAAGATCCTTCCTGCGCCACTATATTAAAGATAATTAAAATTGCATTAACAAGAATAAAATGTGGAATGACTATTTGAAAAACTATACTTTAAAAAAAAAATGAAGAATACATGTAAACTAGAATAGGAACAATTTTAATATAACACAAAATGTACTTAATACTAGAATGCTAGCATTATCTGCATCTGCGTGTTATTTCAATAAGAAGTGTACATCAAAATGACATACACAAATATTCTAAGGCTACGTACAAAAGTATGTCAATAGTACAGTAGAGTACGCAGGATTCTGTTTTTTTTTATAGGGTGGGAGGAGGGGGGGGGGGGGCGGGTTACTGAGCTTGGGTAATATGTGGGGTTGTGAAAATGGCTTAAATTGTGAGTCCCCCTGCAGTAGCATAATTAGCAAGAAGTTTTAAAGTGGCAAGATAAAATAATGATTTAGCTAAATAGTATTAACATAAATCCACAAACTTGTATAATAAATATATAAGTAGCTATTTTTAACTGATGCATTTGTAAAGTAAATAATATAGCTAGTGAGTAAATTTACACTAATAATATATATATATATATATATATATATATATACTATCAGTATAAATTTATTCTTTAGATAAATTATAAAATAGAAAAATAAATTAAACTTATGTAAAGATTCAAAAACTGCATTGAGAAATTCACTTTATTTAATATAATTTATTATTTATTTGTAATATGTTCTCCATAAATCGTGAAATATACTGGTTTAAATTTTGGATCCAATATCATGAATTATTTGTTGATCGAAGTACAAAATTAATAAAAATGATAACAAATGAATATATAATAATTATGCCTTTAAAATTCAGATATAAACAGTTCAATAATAAGAAATTAGATTAGGTGTTAGATTAATCATCCGATTTAAATATTTCATATTTAACGTAAGAATAAATACACCAAGAAAAAAAAACGGACATTCCCCCCTCCCCCTTTTAATCTTTTTCAGAAATATCCCCTGCAGTATTGAAAAACATTTTATTTTCCTTTAGGTATTCATTCCTTTACTCAAATTTATTAAATAAATGTTATTTTGATTAAATCATAGTAACTATGAACATCGTCGCTAGTTAATGAAAAAATAAATAAACATGTGCAGTTGCATATGTTTACGTTCATTCTGATTGGTTTTTCACACTTCTTATGAATTTGAAACGTCACTTCCTTTGGAATGTTAGGGAAGAAATATCGATGATTCCGAATCTGGAATCGGACTAGGGGAGAATCGCCCTTTCCCACCGAACCGGAATCCAGGCCTGATTTCGGATGAACTGAATTCCGGTTTCGTTCCACTTCGGTGGAATGGGAGAATACGGCCGTAAGACTGTTCTTACTCTGGTTCGTCGGAGGATGTTTCTCGGTAGAGGTGAGGTGAAGTGTGACTTGTGCGGAAGTGAGGAACAAACTGAAGATCACTTGGTTTTGATGTGCAAAAAGTTTTCAGGGATTCGAGATATGGTGTTTGGAAAATTACGGGTGTCGAAGAGTATGAGGTATGAGGATATTTTTTCGGCGATGGGGAGACAGGGAAGTGTAGACCTGGCATTGTTTTCACAGTTCTTGAATGAGATTCATAGTCACATTAGTAGTTGGTTTTGATGTTACCTAGTTATGGTTGCTTGTCAGTAGTCGTTATATCGGAGTAGGACTGGTTTGACGGGTTTTTATAGTTTATGGTCTCGGTAGTTGGTACGGTATGTGGATTAGGACAGCTATATAGGTATAGAAAGCTGCTCACCGGGGCCTGAAGGGTCAAACAACAACAACAACGAGTAAGGATCTTTACTTTAAGATCCTAAATGAGCGGACAGCTGTATGCCTGCCTTATATCATCATCTATGGTTTGCGTTTGCAATAGAGAAACATCTAAACATTCTTCTGTTGCCAAGGCGATTAGTTTAAAAGTATTGTAAACAACGCGTTTTTTTCGCCTGTGAGACGTGGCGGAGGTAGGTTGCAGCTGTGTGTCCTGGCTCCGTGCGGTCCCTCTCGCCGAAATTTTGGTACTTGGAGTTTGCTTTTTTGGATTACAAGCAGGTTGTAGCTTTTATTTCCTTTCTTACATTGGTTTGTGTACTTTGGAGTTTGTTACTGCTTTTCACGTGCTTGGTGTATTTCCGCTGTTGCCTTCGTTCTTGGTATTATAAAGTGGTTGAAGTGGTATTTTCTTTGGTCATTATATTTTGTGCGGCTGGAGGTATACTTTTACCCAGCCATGCAGTCTGATTTTAGTGTCACAGAAGCCAGTTCTAACGACCCTGTTTACTTTATACAGGATTGTATCAGCCCTGCTCAGCAGGTTGTGTATGCGTTTGCTAATGGTGTTACCCGGGTTTGTATATTTTTGGAACCACTTGAAGGACAAATCCCTAGAAATAAACCTTTTTTACTAAAAAATGACATAGACAGCAAAATTCGTTCAAATGCACCTCTCCAGCTGAGATTCACCAGGACTGGAAAGTTGCTGGTTGAAACTTCCGACGTCACTTGCGCTCAAGCAGCTGCGGAAATTACTTCCATTTTGCAAGTTCCGGTTAAATCGTACATTCAACAAGACTCTATTACTTCGCGTTTCGTTATACATAATATTGACAAGTCCATACGTTTGGAAGACCTTGGAAGGGAAATCCAAGCAGAGAATAATGTAAAAGTTAAAGAATTGCGCCGTTTCACAAAGAAAGACAACACAGCTCTCTACCCCACTGAAACAGTTCTTGTTACAATTTTTGGTACCACTATCCCTCGTGAATTAAAGATGTTTTATATGTTGGAAAAAATACGCCCATTTTATGACAGACCTCGTCAGTGCTTAATTTGCTGGAAATACGATCATGCTACGGGAAAATGCAAAAATGCGTCTATATGCAGAAAATGCGGCGAAAATCATGAAGCCACAACGTGTAGTAGTAATATAATTCGGTGTGTCAACTGTCAAGAGGATCACCCAGCGTCAGACTCTAAATGTCCTGCTCGCCAAGCTGAAATGGAATTCCTAAAATATAAAACAAATAACCATTTGCCCATCACTGAAGCCAGAAGACTGTATAAAAGGGCAAATACGCCAAAAACCTTTGCTGAAGCAGCTAAACCCGCCGTCGACCCCGTAACCAACTCGTTATATGTCACTAAAGTGGAACTTGAACAAACCATGGATCTCCTCTTTAAGCGCATGCAAGAGCACATGGAACTGTTAATGAAGCAACAAGCTGAACATTTTTCAAGAGTACTCGAAGCCCTAACAAGCTCCTTCCTTATGGCCGGCACTAGTGCAATTCAGAGCAAGAAACCATCCACCGAACAGCCTACACCCCCTCAGGAAGATGCCAACAGGAGCAAGAAACCAAAGTTGATAAATGTAGTGCCTCCCCCTATGGATCCACACCGTCAGGATACTAGAAATGTTAATGGAAAGACTTTAGCCCCTATCTTAACCTCTGCGAATGGTGCTCTCAACGAGAGAATGGAGGAAACTTAGCACCCTCCAACTTCTCGGGTTTTTTTTTTTTTTGTGTTATCTCCGCCGCTTCTTTTTGGGGGTTTATTGGACTTTTATTTTACTAGAACTTTTTCTTGTCATGAACCAGTCAACATCTCGTTTTTCTGTGATCCAGTGGAATACTAGGAGTATTAAGAATAAAACCCACTGGTTGAATTGTCGGCCTTTTTCGAAGGCAGACGTCTTCGTTTTTCAAGAATCTTTCCTTAAGGCAGGGGACCCCTTCTCTTGCCCGGGGAAGGTAATGTATCGTCTGGACCGGGTTCGTAGAGGTGGTGGCCTGGTTACGGCAGTGAATAGTAAACTCACTTCTGCCCAACTCAGTTTAGACTCCCTGTGTTCCCGGGATGTCGAAGTCCTTGGTGTTCGTATTTGGGTCAACAAAGGTTGGTTGACTGTGGTTAACGTGTACGCTCCCGAGGGAAGAGTTAGCGAAGCATGGCTTCAAGACCTACAGAACGCCTTACGTGACCCTTTCCTTATTCTTGGGGACTTCAACCAAAAGCATCAGGCTTGGGGCGGCTTGTCAAACACGCCAGGCGCTGAAGAGATTTTTAACTGGTTGATCAATAATAATGTATGTATGCTAAACATTAACCAATTCACCCATTTTGCCTATTCTGGTGCACGCTCCCTTATTGACCTTTCTTTTTCCAGTCCGGACCTTTTTCGCATCACAGATACCTCTGTTCACCCTGACCCTTTCGATTCCGACCATTGCCCTATCATCCATCAAATCACCTATCCCACCAACAGCTATCTCCGCAGTTCTACAAACTGGGAGGCCGTAGAGGCTTGTTTCAACCGTGATTTGGAAGCCCATGCTATTCCTGCTATAGAGCAGTTTCAAGGGCTTTTTCGTGAAGCGGTCAATCGTCATTCCTTTAAATATACGGTGCAACAGAAAGATAACCCCCCTTGGTGGGACTCGCGCTGTGCATGGCTCCTCGGTCAAAAGAGGAAATATCTACGGCTGGCTAAAACGAATTTGTCCAAAGAATATTGGAAATTATTTAAAGTCCACTCCGCTAAGCTCAAGCGCTACATGAAACAACATGCTCGTGACTATTGGAGCGGTGTCTGTGAAACAGCGGCCAAAAGTACTCTCTATCAAATTATCAAGGCTATAGGGAAAAGACGCACTTCGGAATCAAATCTTCTCCTGACGGACGAAGACGGAGAAATCCTTGATCGCACGGACCAAGCAAACGCCTTTGCAAACCTCTTCAGCAATACCTGTTGTTTCGAAGGCATCCCATATGATCTAAGCAGTAATGATGTTTTCTGGGACGCTCCACTTACTATTGAAGAGCTTAATCTCGCAATTCTACGCACCAGAAACACTACCCCTGGGGAAGACGGTATCCCAGCACGTGTATACAAGGCCCTCACGGACGATAACAGGGCGAAACTTCTCAGCCTCTTCAATGACAGTTTCATGACGGGGGAAATCCCGGAGTCCTGGACTTCAGCGCTTATTTTACCCATCTGGAAACCAGGGAGACCTAAAGATGCCCTAACCAGCTACCGCCCCATTGCCCTCACCTCGGTGGGGTGCAAAATAATGGAACGCATCCTTCTCAAACGGCTTCTGGACTGGATTGTACCAAGGCACCTTTTTAACGAACGGCATTTTGGTTTCTTACCGAACAGTGACAGTACTAAAGCCTTAAAGCTTTTCTATACAGATGTGCATCGCGCCAGACTAAATAAGGAATACATTGTAGCACTAAAGCTTGACATAAATGCTGCATACGACTCGATCTGGAGAGAGGGTTTAATTCAAAAAATGACTCACTTAGGAATTACTGGCAGGACGGCTTTGTGGATCTCCAAGTGGATCGGACTCAGGAAGATCAAAGTTCGGTGGAGGGGTGCTACTTCCCGTATGAGACAATCAAACGTTGGCGTGCCTCAGGGCAGTGTTCTCTCCCCCATTCTGTTTATGATTTTTCTCTGGGACCTGTTTGAGGTTGCTGATTCTGGTGTTCGTATCATCGTCTACGCCGATGATATTCTTCTATACGCCTCCCACCCGTGCCTGGAAACTGCTATCACAAAGTTGCAAGACATCCTCAACAGAACTAACATTTGGTGCAAACATTGGCGGTTGGAGCTCAGACCTGACAAATGTGCTGCTATCAATTTTTCTCGGCGCAAGGCCACACCCTCTCGAAACCTCATTCTTGCTGGTTCCGATATCGAGTGGCAAACTACTGTTAAAGTCTTGGGAGTGATTTTCTCTGAAAACTTTCTGTTTAATCATCACATCGCTGACATCCGTCGTAAATGCATGAAACGCCTAAATCTGCTGAAAGCTATCTCTAGTCCTCAATGGGGGGTGAAAACGGTCAACCTTATCCCTTTAGTTAACTCCCTCATCCGCGGAGTCATCGACTATGCTTGCCCGGTGTACGGTGCTGCTGCTCTATCGTCTCTCCGACATTTGGATGTAATTTACAACTCCGCTCTGCGATTTGCTACTGGCCTACCGAGATGGACCCCCATCCTCAAGCTGTATCGTGAATCCGGCCAAGTTCCTCTTCGGTTCCGTCGCCAATATCTCACTTATTCATTCTACCTACGCTGCACAAGTGCTGTAAATTTCGGTCGCTCTCTCCCGGATGTCTTACCCGCAGACTTCTCCTGGCCTACAAGCCATGGTACAGTGTCGCCGCACATGTTGATCACTTCCTACTGGCCGCAAGGGAACATCGGGGATTACTGTGAAATTTTAACCGACAAGCTCCCGTTTCAAAATACAAACCTCCCACCTGCTGCTATAAACCGATGTTTCAACCTTTATGTAAGCGATCTCGGGAACCCCTGTTGCTTAATCGCGACGGATGCCTCAAAAAATGATTATAAAACCTCCATTGCTGCTGTCAATGTCACCGAAAATATATCCAGGGCTTATCTTGTACATCATCTAAATTCTGTCTTTACTGCTGAAACTTTGGCCATTAACCTAGCCGTCCAATGCTTTCTCACCCGTAAATCCGACTACCTCATTTTTACAGATAGTAAGTCTGCGCTCGAAGCTTTAAAACATATTACTTACAAATCCCCTACAGTTATTCTTCATCTTTTCCAGACACTGTGCAGAGTTCGGGGTACCGTGAATAAACTGATGCTTGTGTGGGTCCCAGGCCACATGGGAATTGCTCCAAATGAAAGAGCAGACGTTTTAGCCAAAAATGGCCCGTACGCGATCAACATGTATAGTGGGATTGCCCCGGATGATCTCAAAAAGCACCTTAAGCATCAGCTTATTGAAAATTATCAATTGTGGTGGAATAATAGCAAATATGCAGTTGACTCTCCATATCTGGGACCAAAGTTATACGAGTGGACGAACAACAGGAGGGAAGATATTTTCACGTCTCGTTTCCGGACCCTCACTGCTGTCACTGACCATCGTTTACATAAATTCCAATTAAAAAATTCTCCTACCTGCTCCCTCTGTTCTGCGGACGACGGAACAGAATTTCACTACATTTTCCAATGTCGCGCATTTGACGCGGAAAGGTCTCTACTTTTGGAATATATGTCGCCGTTGAACTTGACCTTGGATGGCTGGTCGGATCTTTGGTCCTTTTTGAACAAAAATCGTCGTGGTTTTCGGCTATTTCTGAACCTCTTCCTCGGGAGCGGTCGTTTTTAACTCCTCGTCGTCTGTATCGTTTTTGTCATGGCGGTTGTTGACATGTTGTTTTTAGTTGTTGCTGATCTTGTTGAGTTGTACGGATCCTTCAGTCCAGTGGGACTTTTTGGTATTCAGGTTGTTTTTTGTCATCACTCAGGTTTTGACTTGTTTTGGTGGGCAGTTTGTACTGTGTAGTGTTGGTTTTGTTTTGTCTGTCTTGTCCTCAGTGTTTTTTGCATGCTCTCTGCACCACAGATATATCAGTGCTTGCACTGGGGGTTTGTGGAGTGTTTTTTCCACCCCCCTGTGATCAGTTGAGGTCATGCCGGCGCACAGCTGCAGCACATACCTCAAAGCAATCAAAATCAAAATCAAAAATAAACAACGCGTTTTGTTAACCTAACTTTTATGTAGTTTTTAATGATATTTTTGCAAATGTAATTCTCGTTTTATTTGTTTTCTAGGCTGTTTAGTGTAACATATGAATGGGTGCGTTATATCATTCTCAAACATCAGTATTCGTTGATTTTGTCGGTTACTCCTTTTTATGTTCTTTTGTTTAAAAAAGTAAGTTGTATTGCGTGTTGTGTTTATATGGATAAATATTACCGAAATTTCAGATTATGATCACAGGCGCTGACTTCATGAAAACGAAGGAGGCAATCAGGCATACTTCCACCAATATATATTTTAAAGTTTTTTTTGGCTGATGCTTTACACTCACGCAGAAAAAAAAAAAAATCGGTTAAAAAAAAGAAAAAAAGTCGCCAAATTTAGGGGATTTTTTCCTTTAATGGCAATCTAGCCATTGTATTAAGTTATTCGTTTGGCGCGGTATTGAAAATCACGCCAACCTAAAAGTCGCCAAACTTATGTTTATATGTTTGCGTGAGTGTAAAGCATCAGTTCCGTTTTTTTTCTTTTTTTTTTTAAATCGCAAAATTTTAGGATTTCTTAAGGCAAAAATAACATTTTTAAATTGGGGAGTGGAAGCTTGTCCGATTACCTCTTTCGGCGCCTATAGCAGTAATGTCTAATTCATGGATAAAAGTATAAAAGTTGCCAAAATTTTTGCTGTCCAGGGGTACCAAATCTGTTCCCTGTTATAAAGTTTGAGTGAAACCATATTGTCAACATCGCTCGTTATTATATTATGATATTTATAATGAATGAGGAGGCATAGTTAAAAACAAACACTTTATTAAAATCCATTGAATCCACTTGACTGTTGCCCAAATCCAGAATGCAACAAGAACATGTAATTTTGTTGCCAAATGCAAATAAGATATAACATTCATTCTGGCTGCCAACCTTAATTGCAACCCACAATTTGAGGTGCTTATCAAATTCAAGTAATAATAAACCCATGATGTATTTTCAGTATATTTGAAATATGGCACAGATGTAGAACTCATAGACCGCCAAAATTCGATGACTTTTTTAAATTTTAACTGAAAAGAAAAAAAAAAAAAACGTGTCCGGGGTTAGACATCATTACTTTTAAGAACCATGTATGTAGCATGGAGGTAAATCTTTATATTCAAGTGTAAGTCAAGTGCTCCTTATCATCATAATATGATATATTATAAAGGGACCTTAGTGTAAATTATAAACATGATTTATATAATTATTATGCTGACAGTACTTATATAAATATGGAGTAAGATGTTTAAATATTCACCTGTAAATTGCCACACAAATATCAAGCAAACAAACCATGTAATTAAATAAATTTGTACCAAGGTACATTCGCCAATATGCTGCATACCCGATTACAGAATTTTCTCCTGACAAACTAACCTTTTGATCAATGTCTAGTGCTATTAATACTACTAATGTCGCAAGTTCTTCATCATGGTAAAGGCAGAATTTGCATGGATCTGTTAGCTATACCAGGTTTTTTTCCAGGATATATTTTTGAAGACTATGAATTTGTTTCTTTTATTTATAGACTTGTTTCATTTTCACAGGTTTTATTTTAATTGCATTATATTTTTTTTTGCTGGGACCAAGGAAATTTTCCATTTAGGCTGATCTGAAATTCAAACGTTCTGAACACATTTCTGAATTCATTTTTGAATACTAATCTATCAACTTGCCAACCACTTTTTATAAAAAAAAAAACTGTCGTCAAACAAAGGGCTTTAACAACAACAAAACTAAAGCCTGATGTCTGTTTGATTTCAAATGCTGCACTAGCATGCGATGTACATGTTCTACTTTTATTTGTTTTGTGGATAAGCCAGTTTAATTTTTCTAATGTAGGATATAAGTTAACTACCATTTTTCTGTTAGGTTGCTTTCAATACAAAAATGTATAAAGCTACCTATTGCAGCCGTTCGGAGGAAAGCAATTCCGGAAAATTTCGATATATTTTCACCGATCATGACCCCCAGACCCCAAAACCACCCTCCGTTCAAATGTTGATTTATATATATATATATATATATCTGATCTGTGTCATACGATAATGCTCGTATTTATAAATTAATTTTGATGAAACTAATTGGGTGTATTAAGCTCACCAATGCCTCGACCGAGTTCGTTGGCCAGCTTGATTCAAGATGGCGGCCACTGAAAATCTTAAAACTAAAATAAATATCCAAAAAAGTTAAAATTTCAAATTTATTTTTTAATTAAGTGTTAGGCCTTGATACAAGGATTCCAGATCATTTTTTGTTTTACCTCTATCTTAAAAAATGGCTGAGATACAGCAGTTTGAAATTCTAGGGTGGCTGACATTTTGAAACACGACAGCACATTACAAAAAACCAATGATTAATTTATGAGTTTTAGTGAACGCAGTTTCTCACAAATTATTTTCTTTCATTGTCGTAATCATTTTCCCAATCATACGCATAAAGCTATATATTCATATCCATTAGTGCCAAATTCTCGCCAAACTTGGCGACATTTGGCGAAATACCACCACATTTGGTGACCAAAATAAGTCTTCATAAATGAAGCCAATTTGGCTATAGCTCAATAATTTGGCGAATTTCTTATTCAAATTCAGTATTAACGAATCTTTTGTAAATGTTTTCTTTGCATTTTAGCTTGCTATTTTCGAGTAACATTAGCTAAAATTTTAAAACGAAGATATAGGAAAGCTACCTTTTCCTCCCGGTACAGGCCGGAAGGACTTTTTTTCTTGCATTTTGAAAAATAAAGATCAGGGAGGGATCTTTCATCTACAGAACTTGATGCAATAAACTTTTTTCAAGATTAGGGGATTCTGCTATTAAAAAAAAAATGTGCATTAATGGGCATGATATGAGACTTTATCTCAGGGTTGTTAAAAACCCGGGTTTTTTTCATAAAACACCCAGCTCAGTGGATTTTATGAGGGGTTTTATCAGGTTTCTTTCAGGCTTTTGGTATTTTTCAAGGTTTTTTTTTTTTTTTTTTTTTTTTTTTTTTATAGTTTTGGGGATTATCCAGACCTTTTTATTGTTTTGTTTTTTAGGAGGATATGTATGATGATTAAAAAAATTAAATATTAATCCTTTATTAATATAAAAAAATTTGAAAATTAGTTTTAAAATGTTTTAAAGACATCTTATGCTGAGTTAAAAAGAAATTTTTAAATATATAAATAATACTATTCTAAAATTTTGTGTCTCTCTTTTACACATAAAAATCGGATTTAAATAGTCATTTTTATTTAAATTTATTTTTTAAATTAGATATTTGTAATTTAATAGAATTTCTTTAAATGATTTAATTATTGCATTACTATTAATTAGCTGTATTTTGTTGTAAAATTATTCAGATATTTTCTTATTTTTGATTTGTTATGTTAGCTATATGTTATGGCAATTACTGGAATTGTTCATATAAGTCAGTGTGGCCCAACCTTTAATTACCCGAAGGCCAATCAAACTTTAGGATAGGAATGTGAGGACCAGAGACATTCCAGAAAGAAAACGAATTACATATTTTATTAAAAACTTTTTATGAAAATTTATATTAAAAGAAGTTTAATATACTCTCATTTTACAGTCAAGAAATCAATGTGATGATTGGCACTGCTTTCCTGATACAAGTTTATCAATATCCACTGTACGTGCAGTAAGGCAAAGTCTCAGGATCGATTCCAGTGAAGCACTTTCAGTTCAAATTCTCATTTTTGATTTAATTTGATTGAGAACAGAGAAAAGCATTTTCATGCACATATGAACTGCCAAACAGTGATAACATTTGCAGAGAGAAGCAGTTTAGGAAAATGTTCTTTAGAAATCAGTTTCCAAAAATTTTCAGGGACATCACACTTTTTAGTCTGGTAGAATGGGTCTGCCTGAATATCACAAATTTCCATTTGAAGGTTGCAGGGCACCTCACTCTCTTCAATACCCATTGGGTTGTTGGACAGTGCAAGTTTTGTTTTAAGGGAGTCAAAATCCTGGAATCTGTCCTGGAACTCTTTCTTGATATCTATTATTATTTCCCTATTTATTTTTGTTCGGAAACGCATGAAATTGGCAGGTGTTCATATTCAGAAACTTTGTAATCAAAAAATGTTTTCCAATTTTTAGTAAAAGTAGAAGATTTTTCAAAAAATACTGTCAAAGTTGGCGTTTTAAGCCGAATTTCTGATGCCGCAGCATGAAAACAGGGGAAAACATGTCGTCACGTGACAAAAAATGCTTATAACTCGATAAGTAATTTATTTATAAAAAAATAGAAAACTCATTTCGATTCCAAATCGCTTCAAGAGTCAGTCATGCTAATTTTATGCATTTATGTTTAAAAATGTGCCAGAAATTTTTACATTTGTTGAGCAGGTCAGTTGAAAACCACCTAAAATAAAAAGTATTTGATATAATAAAGCTTACAGAAAAAGTAGCCTTGGAGTATTCATTACTTATAATCATATTCTTCATTATGGTTCATAAGAATTATATTCCTGAAATTACTTGACATCTTACTTGCAGTAATTATTACTAATGTGAAAGAAATGAAGCTGCCCATTGAAAGTATAAAAAAATTAAAGTGTTAAAAAATATGCATCTTGCAGATGACACTGAGGCCCCTGTTCTGCATATTTGCACATTAGAAATAAAATCAATTTTTTTAAAGCTTCTTTAAGTTTTTTTTCATAGATGAATTGGCAAATATTTAAAATAGAAAATAATAATCTTTTGAACAGCTCATGTGAGATAGAAAAAAAATTGTCTTCATTTGAATGCGGAGGTATGCTTCTCATGAGTGTCTTCTTTTTTTGTGCTTTTTGATTCAGACTGATACACAAACATTAATACTTGTGATAAGAAAAATGTTAAAAACAAATTTTAATATTTAATTTGTTTTCTTTTAAATGTAATAAAGTACTTTATAAAAATTCATTTCCTTTAGGTATGCTTTTTTAAAGTGGTCATCATGGCTTCAAGTTCTGAGAGTCAAATCGAAACAACTGTTGAGGTATTTTATGTTTCTTCTTTAAGTTAAAAAACAAAAACAAACTTTTATTTTTTAAATATTTTGAGACAAAGTTGATTGTTTGTGAGTCAAAAAATATTTTTTAAACATTAAACTAACTTGAACTTTTAAACGATGCATTTAATTAATTTTATGTACAAATATTTAAATAATATCAATATTGGTGAAATAAAGCCATATTAAATTGCTAGAAAGCACTTTTTTGCAGAATATTTTGAAACATTTTTAATATATACATGCATAACCAGGGCTTGACAAATGCGGTCGACAGGTCGCCACTGGCGACCCAGTTTTTCTAACTGGCCACCAAGTTATTTAGTCTGGTGTTTTTATTATTATTTTCATAATTTTTTTAGAAAAATTGACCCAAGAAGTTGACCCTAGAACATAAACAGCATTTTTTTTTCTCTTTTTTGGCATTTTAATTTGGTAAAAATAAGTTCATCAAATGCAAACGATATTTAAATAACAAAAAAATTAAAATAATAAAAACAGAATTATTTGAATGACTTCGACAGGAAAATAGGCAAAATTTCTTTTTCTGTTTCACTATTTCATCGTTGCCCCCCACCCCCCCTCATCAGATATAGATTTTGATAGCACTCCTATCCAGCATTTTCCAAACATGTCGGTTAATCTACCTTTTACAGAATTTCTCTTTTTTTTTTTTTTTCACTGATAAATAACTATGATAAATTTTATTAGAGGACTGGGTTTATATTATCTTTCTAAATTATGTAACAATTCCAAACTATCTAACTAATAATCCTAATATTATGCTTATTATTAGGTAGCTTTCTATACAAAAAAGTATAAAGCTACCTATTGCAGCCGTTCGGAGGAAAGCAATTCCGGAAAATTTTGATATATTTTCACCGATCATGACCCCCAGACCCCAAAACCACCCTCCGTTCAAATGTTGATTTATATATATATATCTGATCTATGTCATACGATAACGTTCGTATTTATAAATTAATTTGGATGAAACTAATTGTGTGTATTAAGCTCACCAATGCCTTGACCGAGTTCGTTGGCCAGCTTGGTCTGCATCTCGTTTCAAGATGGCGGCCACTGAAATTTTTAAAACTAAAATAAATATACAAAAAAGTTAAAAATTCAAATTTATTTTTTAATTCATTGTTAGGCCTTGATACAAAGATTCCAGAGCATTTTTTGTTTTACCTCTATCTTAAAAAATGGCCTAGGGTGGTTGACATTTTGAAACAAAACATCACATTACAAAAAAACAACGATTAATTTATGAGTTTTAGTGAACCTGATTTCTCGCAAATTATTTTCTTTCATTCTTGTAATCATTTTCCCAATCATATGCATAAAATTATACATTCATATCCATTAGCACCAAATTTTCGCCAAACTTGGCGACAATTGGTGAAATATCACCAAATTTGGCGACCAAAATAAGTCTTCATAAATGAAGCCAACTTGGCTATAGCTCAATAATTTGGCAAATTTCTTATTCAAATTCAGTATTAACGAATCTTTTGTAAACGGTTTCTTTGCTTTTTAACTTGCTGTTTTCGAGTAACATTAGCTAAAATTTTAAAACAAAGATATAGGAAAGCTACCTTTTCCTTGCGGTACAGACCGGAAAGACTTTTTTTTCTCAATTAATTCGTAAAAAACTTTTGTTCTTTTTGAAAATCAGTGTCGAGGGGTGGGGGGTTAATATTTTTTATTGGCGACTAGAATTTTTTGCTGGCTACCAGATTTTATCAAATTTGTAAAGCCCTGTGCATAATTTTTAAAAGTCCTGGATGTTAATCTCCTCATTAATTTTGATTCAAAAGAATAAGTTTGATTAAAAAAACTTTTTAAAGAAAGATTTTGTGAAGATTGGTTCTATCAAAGAAAAGTCAACTGCAACTTATTGAAATAATTCTCTATCATAATAAAGTAAATAAAATTGATGATACATTTATTCCAAAATCTAAATAATAATTATTTTACTAGGTTATTTCAGAAATTCCTGAAGATGTTAAAGAAGAACTCAAGCGCAGACGTAGAAAGTTGAAAGAAGTATTATAAACATCTTACTTTTTTCATATCTAATTTTCATATTATTAATTTATATACTTTTAGGTGGTATTATAACATTACTTTCAGGGGAACTTTTTGAATGTGCATACTATATAACATTTGTTCTTTGGCATTGAATTTAATTCACTAGTCTGGCTTTGTCCATCTAATTCGAGCAAATTTTCCGAACATACCTACTAATGGGAGCCCCACTGTCTTTGACAGCATAGATCTGGACTTCTCATAAATTGTTATTATGATGATCCCTATAGTGGTACCCTGTATACTTTGAGCCTATAATTAATGTGATGCTCAGTATTTAAATCATAAAGTTTTTCTTCCAAATAAAGTTTACTGAAAAGAGGAGAATATGTATGTATTATATTTTGTATAAAGATTGAAACAGGGTTGCTAAAATGCAAAATGAGTAAAAAATATAAATTGCTACATGTAAAAAATAAATCAATATTTAATTAGAAAAAATGTTTTAGGTTAAAAATCTAGTAAAAAATAAGAACTTTTAATTCATTAAATTAATCATATGCTGTTTAGTGCTATATAATCATATGTTGTTTAGTGTATATGTGTCATCACTGTTTCCTACAACAAAACATGCATTTAAGAAAGTTTATCATAATCAACATCAAAATTAAATAAATAAATCCAAAAGCCGCATGTTTGAATACTGTCCATACACTGTTATCATTTTTAATACTTTCCAACCTAGTTGAAAAGTGTTTATGACTTCGGTTTATCTGGCCATCTGCCGTCTGTCCGTGCTCTAACTCCCGTAAATATGCTCAGATTGCCCTGCAATTTTTATATGTTATTATCGTTATCTATAGCATGTTCCCTATTTCAACTGAAGCGTGTAACACTTATAGTTTTTTTACAGAGACACTCAAAAGAATTCTGTTAGATTACGGTCTCTGGGGAAAAATCATTTGCAGTTTATTTTAATGATGTTACACAATTTCAAACACATTGTAATTGATATATATCACTAAGGTGTATTACAAGAAACTTAATATGGAATAGGGTGTGCATAGCACTTATAGTTACTTTACAGGGACAGTCAAAAGAATTCCGTTACATTACGTCTATGGGAGAAAAATCATTTACGGTTTAATTAAATAATGTTTCACTATTTTAAACGCATTGAAATTTATATATATCACTAAGGTGCATTACAAGAGGCTTACTACAGAATATTGTGTGTATCGCAGTCATCGTTCATTTACAGGGACACACAAAAGAATTCTCTACTGTCTGTTAACAATAATTCCTGGAAGTGCATTTTAAGTTGCTGAGCACGATTTTAAATTTAACTCACTTTTTGTCTATTACTTGGTGTGTACAAATTCTGTAGATCATGTACAGGGCAGCACAAAAGTTTGCAAACACACATTTCCGTTTATTGACAGAAACTTCAGAAGGAGAATTTTAAACTGTGCTACGTGTTTCCTAACTAAACTAAAATTTAGCATCCTATGTAGTATATATATATATAGAAATCTATAGATCATATACATGGCTGAATAAAAGTATTCGGATATTTTTCAGAATATTATATATGTTGGGAATTCCTGAAATTACGTTTTTAAATATGTTATGCATTTTCCAAATTGTTTACTTAGATGTTATCTTTCAGCTTATTAAACGGTAATGATTTGTAAAATTATTTTGGAAGTGTTGGAAAGTGTTACATAATCTATGCTTGACGCATGATTTTTTGTTCTTTTTTAAATTCAAGTTCAGTTTCTTTTTAAGATGTAATAGAAAAAAATGCATTTAAATTGTTAAAAGAAAAACATTTTCAACAAAACATTAAATAGTTACAAGTACCATATTTACTAGCATAATTTATGCACCCCTTACTTTTAAATAAAAATTTTGGCAAAAAAAAAAAAAAAAAAAAAAAAAAGATTAGCATAATTTTTCCAACGTTTTACTTTTGAAAGAAAATTTCTGAAAAAAAAAAAATAGTCAAAAACATAATGCATAATTTTAAAATGAAGCATTTTTGGGATAGTCTGGATATTACTCCAACTGCATATATTTTAGCAATTTTCAGTTCATAATAAGATTTAAAGTTAATATTTAGTTTACTTTTGTGTAACCAAAGGTGTATATTTTGTTCTTTGTTTCTTATAACTTTTTATTTTTACCTGCTCCAACAATACAGGGGATTTTATGACCAATGGTACTACATCAACAAACATGATATATTAGTGCTTTTGGTCAAAAGTTAATCAGTCTAAATTAAGACGTAAGATTAGATTGTTCGTGCTGTATGTTATGTCACACAAGCTCACACCACCATAACAAGGTACAGACACTATTAGGGATGTAAGTGAATTTCACATGTTAAAATTTAAAATGTGCCTTAAAATTTAATCATGCTTTGTGTTTTGAAATGAAATTCGGCATATTTTATTTCTTAAACAGTGTGGGCTAATCACAGATCTTCACTATTGGAGAATTTCAATATGTTTATATTTTTAAAACTCGTGATTTTGTTTTTTTACTCCTTCTAATAATCTTAAACTGTTTAGAAGTGTTGCATACATATTTTTCTTTAACAAAAGTTTCTATTTGTTAAGAATGAAGAGTTATTCTTCATAAAATTTATGTGGTTATTAACATTTTGAGGATGAGTGTTTTAAGTATTGACGAAGTGTCATTCTTTTTTAAAAGGCACAAATCTACCAGTGTTTCTTTCCTCACAATTTTTGTTAATCATTCAACCCTGAAGTGTAGGTTAAGAATAACTGTGGGGAAAAGAAGTGCATGGTAGATTGTAATTAGTCTTTAAAGAAGGTATACTTTCTGGTTGATATTTACATCATCCGTCCTGAAAAGGTTAATAATGGTTGAAATTGGTAATGACAGTTGACTATGTTAATAAGTAAAATGTAGAATAATATGTCCCCACCCTCTCCTACACCTTCAAGGTATGCTAAGGAGTATTTTTATGTCTTAAAAAAAGTTATATCTCTGACTTCCATACATATTACAGACATTCTCTTTCCTTTTTTATATTTTAAACTTTCATTGATTGGTATATATATAACCCTGCAGTGCATGTCGTTAGCCATGCCCTCCTGCCTTCAGGTTTAATTTTCCTGGTATTGGTTTTTCGTTAGTATTTTGTGTTTGGTTATAATTGTGTTATAGTTTTAATTGGTTATATTTTAGTGTTCAGTTGATATATTGTTATTTGTTTTTGGCTATATAGTGTGGTTAGTGTAAATTTATAATTGTATTTTAGTATATGTATACACACACACATATATATATATATATATATATATATATATATATATATATATACATATTTTTTTTTAAGAAATCAAAATTGAGTTTAGAAGAAAAACATTTTGATGTTGATGCTATTGAACCTTATGCTCCTGAAGATGCACAATCCAAACAAAAGGAACTCCCTCCAGTTCGTCTTGAGCCCCTGCAAATAAATACATCGAAATTGGCTGACTCTTTGTTTGATTCTGGAGATACGTTATCTGATTATGGCCAGTCTTACAACCAACGTTGGTATTATTTAAACTATCTCACTTTCATTATCAGTAATTGAGTTAATTTTGTATTAAACTTTACCTTTTATTTAGTGTGTAATTTTTTTGATATTTTAAAGAGTGTATTGTAATAAGTGTTCTAAAGTTTATTTTATAGCAGATGATTTATATTTGATTAGCTCTCAGATTATTTCATAAAAAAGTATTCTAAAAAGATTGATTTTGAAAAATTATATTTATTTCTGGGATTTTTTTCATTTTTTATCAAAATAATGTAATTTTATGAGAAAATTGAAATATTGATTATAAATCTTCTATCCTATCCTCATCTATCCACCTTTTTTTCCTTTTCTTTTCTTCCGTTACAAAAAGTAGGAAGCCACCTATTGCAGTCTTCCAGAAGAAAGCAATTCTGAAAAATTCTGTTATATTTTCACCAATCATAACTGCTAGATCCCAAAAGTACCCTCCATCTAAATGTTGATATATATATATATATATATATATATATATATATATATATATATATATATATATATATGTGTGTGTGTGTGTGTGTGTGTATCTGGTTTTTGTCATGAGATAGGACTCCTTTTTATCAACCAAATTGGATGTGATTGAGCGTGGAGGACTTACCAAGATCTTGACTGATTTCATTGGCCAGCTTCATCTTGTTTCAAAATGGCAGCCACTTAAAGATTTCAAATTCAAAAAGATGTACAAGACAATTAGAAATCCTAAATGTTTTTTCTGTTAAGTGTTTGTCCTTGATACAATGATTCCAGAGCATTTTTTGTTTGCCTTTATCTTAAAAATTGGCTGAGATATCGCAGTTTGAAACTGTAGGGTGTCTGACATTTTGAAACAAGACAAAAGCAAGTTTAATATATCAGTTTACTGAATGTGGTTTCTCATAAATTTTCTTTTGTTGTTGTAACCATTGTTAAAACTTTCATACGCTTAATACTCTTACTAACATATGCAAATATTCATATCTAGCATCAAATTCTTGACAAGCTTGGTGATACTTAACAAAATATCACCAGATTTGGCAATGAAAAATTAATTGTTATAGATGAAGACAACTTGGCTATAATTGACTAATTGGCGAAATTCTCATTTAAATTCAGTATTGACAAAAACTGGGAATGAATCTTCTATAATTGGGTTCTTTGCATTTTAGCTTCATATTTTCGAGTAAAATTTGCTAAAATCTTAAAACCAAGAAATAGGGAAGCTACTTTTTCCTCCCGGTATAGGTCAGAAGGACTTTTTAAAATAAAATATAACATCAGGGGTCAATGCAAGATTTTTTTCTTGAGGCCCGTTTTGTGAAAAGTAAAAGTTATTTTTGTGAAATTTATTGGTATATTTTTATGAAAAATAACACTGTGTAACAAAAGATGAAATCCAGGTACTCAAATTCAAACCAAACATTTAATTTCTTTAAGTCCTTGGACATTTTTAACTCTGTTGGTTTTATGCTTAGTTAGCAATGTAAAAATTCACATATTTATTATTCAATAATTTCAAGGAAATTTCACAGCTGAAAATTAATTGAAAAATTAATTAAAATTTACTTATATGTGTTGACCTATGTTGGGCTTTGTGTGTTGTTTTAAGTTTGCCACACGGTTTGTGTGCTAATGATGATATTTCCATTTTGTGCTGCGGTTGTAGTCTTACTGACATTTGTGAGTGAGAGAGGCCAGGCTGGGTATCATCCTCGTAGCTCAATGGTAGAGCATTGCAGCGTTATTCTAAGGATCTGGGTTCAATTCCAAGCTTGGACATTTTTACTCTGTCAGTTTTACGTTTAGTTAGCAATGTAAAAATTCACATGTTTATTATTCTCTAAGTCCTTCTGCTAAAGTTTTTCTTTCTGGTGAATTTTTTTTTAATTTACAAATTACACATTTTAAAACCTAACAAAATGAAAATAATTAATGAAGAATGTGTTTTTATAGAATGGAATTTTTTAGGGACCTATTTTATCAAGAGGAATTTTGTGAAGGGGGCTGTTTAATTAAGAGGAATTTTGTGAAGGGACCCTATATAGGCCCCAAATTTTTCCTGAATCAAACCCTGAACATGAAAAGAAAATATTTCTTTTTCGTAGTTTTTCTAGTTATCTTAGGGACTTAGATGCTGAATTGAAAGGCTGAAGAATTTTTACATTTGTTTAAGCTTTAAATGCATTTTTCAAATTTGTATATAAATATTACAAGTAAAAATTTCTGATGCTTTCATTTGTGATGGTTTTCTAAAAAATTTAACTTATTGATAATAATAATAATAATATAATAATAATAATAATAATATAATAATAATTATAATATAATAATAATATAATAAAAAAATAATAATTTTATAATAATAATAATAATATAATAATAATTATAATATAATAATAACTTGAGGTCATTATCTTTTAATTATATACTTTCATTTTTTAAATAAAAACTGTTCATGTGCTTTATTTATTTATTTTTTCATCTGTGTCATGCACAATTCATAAATTTTGCAAAATGTGTTGAAATTAATTGCAAAACAATTTTACGTGACATTGTTATATGATCTCCAGGCTGTTTTTCATCTAAAAAATTGAAACAGTTGCCTTACATCAGTGGTTCTAAAACCTGCGGACCCCAAGGGATCTGCAATACACCATCGAGGGGTTCTTGAAGGTCTCGAGCTTAATTTAAAAATTTTCACTTGTATGAAATTTGAGAGAAATTTTGCAAATAAAATTAAAGAAAAAACTAGGAATACTGCTTAGTTATTTTTTACATTATTACATTATTTTGTACATTCTATAATTTGTTTATATATTCTGTATTTGATATTCAGGGTGCATGTATAGTTTTTACTTTTGAGCACTTCTATTTCCAGACAGCATTCACAGAAACTTGTTACAAATTCTGTAATGAAGTAAAATGAATATTACTAATCAGATATATTGGTGCTTAAAAGTAAAGTCCATATGCACCCTGCTTATAATAAAGAATATCAGTAATTTCAGTTATAAAACTGGAGGGCACATGATCAGACAGGAAATACAAAAAGGGTAGCAAAAATTAAGTTACTAACTTCAGAGAGCTCTGGAGTGTGTTTAACTGCTCTGAGTTTTATGGCATTTAAAACTACAGATAATATAAATGATGTGCGAGTCATGTGTTAAATAAAAATTTTGTATTACAGAAATTCACATTGTATCTGTGTATCTCTAGAAGAAAGTATTCATCACCATGTTTTTTCGAAAGTTTGGCCAGACTCGCTGCATTTTCCTATAGGAAATATGGTTTTTAGATTGCAGCAGGTTGTTGATAATGAAAATAGACATGCAAAATACAGGGGTAGTACTTGTCCTGAAATTCCTGAAAAAAATAAAAACGTCCTGAAATGTCCTGAAATATGGTAGTCTGTCCTAATATTCCTGAAATTTTGCGAGTTTTGTGCTATATCAGCATTTGAAATCATCATATACGGGGTAGGTGTACCTTTTTACTGATGCAAAATGATCACGAAAGTCACAATTTTCTTCAATCTATTGTTAAAAATAGTAATTTTCATCAATTTGCACAAAAAAAGAAAGAAAAATCTCAATTTTCGGTGATTCTTTACCAAAATTCACAATTTTTATTGATTAGTCATTTAAAAATTTTGCTGTTTTCGTCTCTCAGTCACAAAAAAAAAAAAAAAAAAAAAAAATTCCAAATTTCTACCAATCAGTTATAAAAAAAAAATCTTCGTTGATCAGTGAAGAAAAAATCGAGATTTTCGTCCTTCAGTAATGCAAAAATCTCAATTTTTTAGCAGCTTGGTCAAAGGGTTCTGGTAAAATTACTTTTCTTTTAAATGTACAACAAAAAAACTGTGTATGTAGTGTACTATTTATGATAATAAAATGTATTGAAGAGGAAGTTAAGGGTTTTTTCGGTTAGTATGCCAAGCAAATGTGTCCTGAAATATCGAAAAAAGTATGTCCTGAAATATCATCTAGGGCTAGTACTACCCCTGAAAATATTTATTGTAAGCATATTAAACATTTATGTGAATGAGTATTAGGCATTAAAGTGTATAAGCCTCCTAAACACTTATTTGTTATCAAATTTTTTTTTTTTTTTTTTTTTTTTTTTTTTTTTTTTTTTTACACTATCTAATATAGTTCAAAAGTGTTTATGAATTCAGTTTGTTTGTCTGTCTGTCTGTGCTCTAACTCTCATAAATATACTCAGATTGACATAAAATTTTTATATGCTATTGAGATTTAGTACAGAATGTTCAGTATTGAAAATGAAGTGTGTAGCATTTATAGTTCACTTACAGGGATACCCAAAAGAATTCTGTTACATAATGATCTATGCAAAAAACTAGTTTGTGGTGTAGTTTGTTGATCTTAGATATTTCAAACATAATGAGATTGATATGATCACTGAGTTGGACTAAAATTTGCTTTCTGAGGAGTACAGAAAAAGTAGCACTTACAGTTTGTTTACATTGACACACAAAATAATTCCATTCCATTATGATGTATGGAGGAAAATGTCTCCTGTGTATTTAAATTGTGTTATGATATTTCAATGATAATGAAATTAAAAAGTATCACTGTAATGCACCACAGCATACTTTTTATAGAGTGTTTAGCATTTATCATTCATTTAAATAAAATAATTTGGTTATGGACCGACTGTGATGGATAATTGCTGTAAATGTGTTTGTCACAGTGGTATGCAATTTTAAACTTATCTCATTTTTAGTGTATGACGTTGATGTGGTGCATATAAATTCTATCAATCATACACAGGGCTGCACGAAATAATTTGCACGCATATGGGCTACAATTGCTGAAAATGGATACTTTTTTAACCTGCTTGTCATTTCAATTCAATATCTCATTTCATTGAGAGAAAAAATGAAATTTCTTAATAATATTTTATTAGTGTGAGAAAGTGTTTCACAATCTATGGCTGATACAGATTTTTTCTTTCAGATTTAGATAATTTTAAGACTAAATTATTGTTTTGTATTTTTAAAACTAAATGATTGTTTTGCATTTTAAAAAATAGATACCAGCAAGAGTGGAAGACCTATTCCTCCACCCAGGAAGAATAAAAGAAATTATGAACTTCATGAACTAACCTCCTTTCAAAGCAAGGTAGCTACATAAATACTCCACATTTATTTCTCATGTTATAATGCTAGTGCATATTCATTATCATGAATATATAGTACTGCTTAAAAAATCCATACAGTTTGGGACCAGTAGCTTTGCAGTTTTTAGATCATTGCTTTGTTTATATTTTGAAATCTTCGGAATAGTTTATGAAATAGCTATATGTTATAAATAATGTTAATAAATTCAATATGATACTAATAAAAATGCAAATAATCCATTACAAACTTTTAATAAATAATTTGGGTAAATTATAAATGCTACTGCAAATTACAACTTAAAATTCTAAACATTTGTTCAATAATAGTTTGATTAAGAACATTTCAATTTGTGTTTAAAAATCTTTTCTTTTAACTCTGGTTTAAAATTTATGAGACTTTGTTCCTTTGTTGTATTATTTATTTATTTAACCCTTTTAGTGCGGGAGTCGACTAATGTTGACATCTAGGAGTTGGGTGCTGTAGACTACATTAAGCGTCGATAAAAGTCGTCTAGGCGTTCACGGCGTGTATTGTGCTCACTGTAGTGCGTCATGGGCTTAGCAATGATGATGTATTGTACCTGCGTAGTGCAGTAATTTGGCTATAACCAAAACCAGTAGCGTGCTTTTTGTATAACCATAAGATATGATTTTTAGTTTTGTATTGGGTCGTTCGGAAAGTCGTGTCCCTTTGGGAAAATCAATTCGTACTGGAAAATTCTGACCGGTAATCAGATAAATAATATTAGTTTTTTGGTCAAAATATTCCGCACAGGGCATTAACCCCCTAAAAAAAATTTCGCACTGAAAGGGTTATAATTCTTTTTCAGTATTATCTGTTTTCACATAATATTTCATGTTATGTTTTCAGTAAATATCTGTCGATTTATTTACTGAAGTATTGCTTTTATAGTCTGAAGACGACTTATCATGTGCTGTCAACGAAACTGAAGTTCCAGATAAGGTTGTAGTAATAAAAGTTTATAGTTTTAAGATTCAGTTAATATTGACATAATAATCCATTCAGGGCTGCCATTTGCAACTAAAATGGTACTAAAAGTGAATCTTTTAATCTTTAAGCGTCAGGCGTATATGGCGACTATTTTAACTCAAAACTTTTCAAAAGTGCTATTTTGGAGAAAAATCTGAAAAAAAAGGATACTTTTCCAATCTCAGCTACTACTCTTGTAAAAAACAGATTTTTTTTTATCAGTCCCAGAACTACAAACTCTTCCTTTATTTAAAAAAAAAAAAAAAATGATTTCCCAACATAGTATTTCAGTATCAGTTTCTTAAGTTTTTTATTCCATTTTTAAAATCTATAAAATGTTCCATTTGAAATAAAGAAAATACTCTTCTCAATCTTATTGTAGCATAAAGATGGCAATCATTCAAATTTCGGTTAGAAACTAGATTTGATTTGGCTACTACCCATATGTTTTACAGTATATTTATCGTGCTTTTTTGTTGTTCTTAAAGCTGTTCTCAAATTCAAACGAGCTTCTTTCTGACACATTTCTGTTTAGTTCATTTTTGTCCAGAAACACATGGAATTGGTAGATATTCTTATTCAGAAATTATGTAATTGAAAGATATTTTTCATTTTTTGGTAACGGCAGAAAATCTTTCAGAAAATACTGTCGAAGTGGGCATTTTAAACCGAATTCCCAATATGACAGCACGAGAAAGAAGAAAAACTTGTCATCATGTGACAAGAGTCACTTATAACTCAATAAATAATCTATTTATTAAGAAATGGAAAACATTATTTGATTCCAAAAATCACTTCAATACTCATGGTCTGCCAATCTTATGCCTATATGTTAAAAAATGAGTCAAAAAATATGTCTCAAAGTTTTATGTTGTTGAGCAGGGAGTTTGAGAACCACCTAGGTATTTAACTCTTCAACTGTCTTATAAACCATATATGATTAACTGTAGATTTGTTCACTGTGCTGGATGAATTATATTTGTTTCTAACCTCATAGCTCATAGTATAAGTATGTTTCATACGAGAAATTTGAATTAATAAATGAGCTGAAATAAATACTACTTTGAAATAAGAAAATCATGCTTTATAAAACCATTGTTCAGTTTAATAACAGATTTAAAATGTAGAGAATAACAATTTAGAATAGTGACTTTCTTTCTTACTTAATTTATTTCTTTATTACTTTCTTACTTTATTTAACTCATTGGCAGCTATAAAATCAAACTTTATTTATGCCTATTTTGCTGTTTTACTTTACATAAATTTCTTATAAAGAATAGATCAGTTATGCACTCAAAAGTTGCACACACATATAACATATTTTAAATTATTAACCTATTTTAAATTTTCTCCAATTAATTACTATATTTTGTCCTAAAATATTTTTTTTCCATTTTCCTTTTGAAAAATCTAATTGATTTCTATGCATCAGTCTTTTTTTTTTCATTTTGACGTTGCAGTAGTAATATTTCCCTTTTTCAATGTCCTCAAGCCCCACCAGTGGCTGAGAGGTTCTGCTCTCGAAGCTGGTAGATGGGAGGTGCTGGGTTCGATCCCAATCGCGCCCGTCGGTCTAATCGTTCGGAGTTTTCATGGTTTTCTTCGAGCCGTGGATTTATCCATGCGTAAATACGGGTTACCCTTAGAAAGACCCCCACGAAGGGCACTCCCCCCCGGGCCTATATCCCACGTGTAGATAATTGGCCGTCAACAATCAACTCAACTCAATTCAATGTCCTCAAATTCAAACATTCTATTCCTCTCTTTGGATTTAATATTCTTTTCCAGACAGTTCTAGAACTTTTACTTCCGCCAAGATCTTACCGTTTTACACCATTTGTTCTTCTACAATGCTTGTTTGTATTCATACATCAGAGGTTTTAAATACATCTATGCCAGTTCAGAGCTAAATTTTTTCTGTTTTGTTCCAGACGTAATAGAATGTAGACACCAGTAAAGATGTGTGACCTGCTAAATTTTTCTAAAGCTTCCTAATTAAATTAACAGTACGATGTCGTGTATCATAGTTGGACCAGATTGGTTAATTATAAAAGGGCATGAGAGTCTTTTTTAGTAATGGAAAGAATTGAAAGAATAAAAATGAGTTTTGCTAAATGATTGATGATTTATTGTGTTTGCAGAAACACTCATGGATTATAAGATCTTTTCTGCTTTTTGCTCGCCTCTATGACTGCTAAACGTGTTCTTGCTTGCGATCCCATTATGAATAAAAACGTACTGGCTTATATTGTGCATAACTTCGTTATATTACAACTTTACAACCACCCCATCTTTAATCAAAAGCTAGCAGATTCTGTAGCAAAGTTTTAGAAATGCTATGCATAACTGCCAACATTTCAATTTTGAAAACTGTACAATTTTTATGATGTATTTTCACAATGTGCTTAAAAACACATAACATAAAAAATAGATGCAAAGAAAAATATAATATTGTTTCTTATGCACAAGTTATCTGAATATTTTGTGATATCAAGATGTTCTTTTATATCACCCCTTCTTCTTTGAAAAATGTTAATATCTAAATCACACATTGTGCAATGAGCAATGTATTCTGTATCACAAGATTCCTTTATACACGAAAATTTTGTCACGTATGATTCTATGAAAGCTTGATTATACTGCTTTGGTTTTGCCTTTTTCCCTTTTGTAATAATAATGGAAACACCAATTAAAAATAAAATGAGTCTTTGTTCATGGAAGAACGGTTGTTGATTAAATTGCTGCTGCTTCCTTCCTGCTTTGAATTATGCTTTTCTGACATGTCATATTTTTAATTATTTTTTTTCCATTAAAGAAAGGATAAAACATTATGCATGCATTAGACTAGAAGTTTTATCTTTCGCACATTGGATAAAATGTTTTATGATTTATTACTAATTTTTGTGCAAAACCATAATATCTTACTTATTCATGAAAATCCACATCTTACTCTACAGTTTATGCTATCACCCAAATTTGCCACCTTTTTGTACTTTTATTATAAAATCATACATTGATTGTTTTATATTTTTAAGAGAGAGCTAAAAAGAAATTTTTTTTTTTTCTTGAAATCAACCATACATTTAGAACTGAAATTGTACATTGTTCAGCCAAACTGTACAAGTTGGCATCTATGCATATGTCTTTTCTTTATCAAATGCATCTTTTTTCGATTAAACTATTTTTTATAGACAAATTTCCTGCTTGAGCTCATTTTTGTTTACAAAATTATCAAAATTGCAGCTAATAACATGCAATAAATGTTTTCTAGTTTGCACTTGCGTCACAGTAATGCCCAAGTACAAGTCTAACCTGTAGTATTCAATTTAGTTTAGGAAAACCAAACTTCATTCTGATCCCATATCTCAGATGATTTCAAGAAACATTTTTTTTCTTTTTCTCTCTTAAAAAAATAAAATAATCAATATATGATTTTATAATAAAAGTACAAAAAGTGGCAAATTTGAGTGATAGCATAAATTGTAGAATAAGATGTGGATTTTTATAAAGCAGTTTTGGTTATTTATTTTTTAGGCAAAAAAAAATGATCCCCCCCCCCCCCACTTCTTTGTTAAGTAAGCAATAAACTATTTTGGTTATTATTTTTATAAAAATGCTACTATGGCTACAATAGCTACTATTTTTTCATCATAGGTTATTAAAGCAACTATTTTTGATGCCATTTGGCAGTGGCAGCCCTGTTTATTGTTTATATTACCATAGCATTAATTTAAATATTATCATAATAATTTATATGCTTTTGTGTTGGTCATAATACTTTTTACATACTAGGGGGCTCTGCCACCTATGAACTATGCTCACCAACCTCCAAGTCCAGACCCCGCAGACTCTAAAAATATGCTAATTTGCTCTGTTTCAAAGAGATTAGCCAATTATGGAAGATTGAATGATATTATCACAACCAGTGGTGGTCTTCTGCAATCGGGTTGTCATGAATGCTCACAGTCATCTTTGAATCAATTAAATCATCCCTTTGACAATAAGACTTTTTGGTTCCCAAGGTTGTATCCACTGCTTTCGTGGCAGTGGACGGCTGTATTTGTGATTAATTAAGTAAGATCAATTAACACATTTCAAAATCAGCTTCTATAAAATGGTTAAGTTAAAAATATCTGTGCCAGCTGGACTTTTATAATGTCTAGAAGAAAAGTTTTCTTTTAGACATTATAAGAAAATTATTTTAAATATGAGGTTTGAAATATTCGTTTTAAATATGACATCATTTTCACCATTAAATGCTTTTTGCATGTAATTTTTTTAAAAGCGTTTTTTCTTTCTTAATATTTACATGTAAATATATATTTTGATTGAAAAGAGTTTGGAAATATTTTTATTTGGGCTTTTAAAATCTGGCAACAGTAGGTAAAAAACAGCTATTTTGAAGTATGAATTAAATCTCTATTCAAATAATAAAATTTTAAATAAAAAAAAAAAAAAAAAAAAAGATTGATTTAAAAATTTATTGGACACTACACACCTCAATATAGTTAGGTGTATGCCTGTGAAAATTGCTATGCATAGTTTTTTATCTTATAAAACTTATGTAACTGAACGATTCTGACTGATTTCAACATTAAATAGAACTTAAAATAATCCTTTGATTTAAAAACTGTTTGTTATAACATCATTTTTATCATACATTTCTGTATAAATGTACCATTTTGATATTGAAAATTTTATTCATTTCTTATTTTAAACATAATTTGAACAGGCTCTATTTTTCTTCCCTTACTGTTGAGAATTTTTAGTGGATTTAAATCATAATCTGTATGTATACTATCATTGTTTGCATGTTCAAAATGATATGAAAACTATAAAAACTTGTAAATGTTAATATGTTGTTTAATTTTGTAATAAATTTGTATTTTTTATTCTCCTAAATTGCTTAAAAAGTTAGCTTATATCTTCTAAACTGGTTGTATTCTTTTATGATTTACAGGTCCTTGATTTAAAAATGGAAAATAAAACTAATAGTACCGGAGCAAAAGAAACAAAGAAAAGTAAGAAAAAGGATGAACTTCAAAAGCAAGAAAAAAAGGTATTGGTATATTTTTTCCTCCTTACAATGCACATGACATTTATGTCATCCAACTAAATCTCGACTTTGTAAAAATTCATTTTGATAGGTTTAAGCGATTGCTCTCCACTGTTCACCATACTCTCAGTGCCTTATTACCTCCAAATTCGGCTCAAAATGCCAAACTTGAAAGTATTTTGTGGATGATTCACTATTTTTATAGAAAACAAAATATGCTGTCCAATTTCTTAGTATATGAAGAGTGCTGGCAAATTTCATGCATTTATAAGTGAAAATGAGTTTTTTAATGCGTTAAAAAGTAGCGAGCTTGGTCTTGAAAACAGCCTTAAGTATTTATTCTTATTGATTAAAAAAAAGTTCTAAATGGGAAAATATGGTGAGGATTTATTTAAATACATTGGTTAAAGATAAAAAAAAAATCACTTAAGCCCTTAAATTTTTTGACAAAGTTTTTACAGTAACAGAACAATATCTGTAACAAAAGTAATATTGAATATGTATGTTTATGATTCAAATGAATAGGTAAAATTTAGAAATAATTTTTTTAAACTGTTTATAGCTTTCAAAAGATTCATTGCTAACATCTTGTGACGAAATATCTGAAGCAGATGCTATAGATTTTTTCACTAAAGTATGGGATGAACCAAGTGAGCCTGAAATTCCAGAAGAAGTAAATGAAGATACATCACAAGATGATACAGGTGAATAAATCATTGAATTTCATTATTTAGGCAATGCTTTTAGCTTGAATTTTGTATTAAGAAAGCATGGTATTTTTTTTTTCTAAATCCTGTGTTTCATTTACTGGTTCTTTCACTTTATAATAGAATTAAATGTATAGTTTAAAAAGTATTATACAATGTTTTTGACTGTAGTATATTTGTTCCAGTTATTATCTTCTACTAGTTAAAAAATTTTAGGTACTTATGTGTTATCTGTGCCAGGAAGATAAATCGCAAAAAAATGGTTACCAATATCAAAATTGTTGGTTAGTAATGTTCAGAACAGTAATTTACTATAATGGGTGTTTCAAAATTTCGGTGTGAATGTAAAACACGATGAAAAAATATCTATGGGTTGGAGAGACATGTGGTTTGCAGATAAATATTCAGCGTGGTATGGGATTTTGTATGACACACACACACACACACACACACAAAAAAAGTAGTTCAAAATCTTGACAATAGAGGGTGCTGCTGCAGATAATTCCATATTGCTCACACTAGAGGTCTGCACGGGCCCGGCCCGACCCATACAAAAAATAATTTGGCCCGGCCCGGCCCGAACAAAAAAAATATTGGCCCGACCCGGTCCGATTTAAAAGTTAAAATCTCGGCGCGGGTGAATTTCTGCAAAACATAATTTTTACGTCGATTTGGTTAAAAATTTGCCTCGTAGGAGGAGATCTAACCAAAAATTCCTATCTTAACCTTTTTTTTTCATGTTTATAATCTTCATTTTTAGAGATGTGCCGCAAGCTGGAATATTTATTTTTTTAATAAATCTCTATTTGTTGTATGTATGTGTTTAAGTTATCATCAATATTGTTAATCCATATTCCATTTATTGAAGTGTTAAAAATCAGAAAAATGCTATACAGTAAAATCTTCTAAGATGGAATTGCATAGGGAAGAAAAAAAAATGAGTTTTAGACAATTTGCCTTCTTAGCAGGTGTAAATGTATTATATATTCTTTTCTTAAATATTAGTATATTCATTTTTAATGGATCAACACATTTTTCAATTTAAGACAGGATTCCATCATAAGCAGGTTATTTTTCACACGTTTTACTATATTTTAATTTATCCATATTTTAATAAGTGTATAAATCTACTATTCTTTAAAAAGAATAAATTTTAATGTTTAATTATAAGATAATGGCTATTTAAAAATGTATGCATGTTTTGAAAAGATTTTTATGCCAGATCTTATTTTACACCAGGACTAAAAATTTTGAGGCATGAAGACTAGGAAGAATGAAACCAGTCCCGGCTCTGTACGGAAAAAATAATTTAAGGCACGGCCTTATCCTTCAGGAAAAAAGTAAGGCCCGGCCCGAGCCTTAAAGAAAAAAATATGGCCCGGCCCGGCCCGAGTGCCATGAAGAAAAATAGGCCCGAGCCCGGCCCGTGCAGATCTCTAGCTCACACAGCGCAAGATTTGGATACAAAAACATTAGCGAATACTGCATGTACAGCTTTAATACACAAAAATAATAATCGTTATCATGTGCAATTTTCAATTACAAGAACATCATGCACCATTATTATTTTTAAGACTTTTAAGATATTTATGATGGTAGTTTTATTTATAGCAGATTGTTATACCTGTCGGAATGAATATAATGAAATGAATATATGTCTTATAGACATACTGTATTTATGAATATAATATATATATACATATACTATATCATATGATATAGTTATGTATAAATATTTCTGCAATTACATTGCAATTTCTGCAATATAGCAACTATATAATATTAACTATGCAGTTACAATGCAGAAAGATTAAAAATAAAAGTTACTGTAATTAGTATTATAGACACCACTGTTAGCACATTGTATTTTTTTTTCATGGATAATACAGTAAAACCTCCATAACGGACACTCCCGAAAAGCGGACACCTCTATTTAACGGACACTTTTTCAATCCCCCAACACAAATATTGTTTGCATAGTTTTACCTCTGAATAGCGGACACCTCCAAATAACGGACAAATTTAGCGTTCCCGTAGTGTCCGTTATTCGGAGGTTTTACTGTACTTACATACCATGTTATGTTTCAATTTTGATTTTCATTCCTTTAAAATTAATAGCTTTTAGTTCTGCTCCAGTTTTTGTTTGAACAAAAGTAACTTTTTTTCTTTTTTTTTTTCATAATTAGTTGAAGTTTAAAATTCTAATATCACAATATTCAATCTAAATATTTAATAATATTAATTAAAATTTTATTTATGACAATTTTTTTCTTCTATATGTTTTAAATTTTTTTTATTAAATGCAAACTTTGAGTTAACATTTTGGGCAATATGTATCATTTTTAGAGGGTGGAATTAATTAAAAGTTTTAACTGTGTTAATCAAAATTTCTTAATTGATTAATCGGATTTTTTTATTCAGTTTCTATTTTGTTTTACATGATTTTAAATACAATTTAATTAAACCTTCTAAAAAGAAGACTTTTTTTTGTTAATAATTCAAAAGATATTTTAAATACATAAATAATATATAGCAGTCTGAGGAGCAATTACAAAAAACAATAAGTAACTGAGCATACATAAATCAATGATATTTTATTGAATAGATTTCTTATTGAATTTACTTTTAACTATGAGGTTGTTTGATTATGTAGTATTTCATGCAGTTTTCTATCTATTCTTGGTGTATAATCTTTCAAAAAGTTTAGTTAAAAAATGATTAATATTGCATAAAATTAGCTTAAAAATTAAAATTATGTACATAACATTAGCGAAGGGAATCAGGAAGTTTACTGACGAGCAGCCTTAACCAGTATATGTTAGAATATTTTTGGTGAAATATTGAAGAAAAATTATTTCTTAGTCAGATTTGTGTATTAGATTTTTATTGTAATTTGTTAATTTAAAAAAAATCAAATTAAATTTTAGAAAAATTTAATCAAACTGATTAATTTGATTTAAAAAAATTATGACTAAGCATTGATTGGTTAATTGACACAGTCAATTATTTTGTTTTCTTAAGTGATTGTTCATATATGTCGTATCTTTGTAATTGATAGCTTTGTTTTCATACCTAAAAGTGAAAATTCTTTTGTAAGTATTGTACATTTCAAAATTGTATTGCATTTTGGAGGGGGAAAAAGAGAGAGAGAGAGAGAATAAATAGCATTAAATTGCTACTTTTTTTTTCTTTATCCAGTTGTTAAAAACACCAAAAATGTTTTTATTTGGTTCTTGAAATTTAAATGATCTATTATTTTTTATGTACTTTTTATTTCATTTCTTATTCATTTTTTATTTTCTTTTGAGCTGCAAAGACTTCAGCAATTATTGACAAGCAGCTTGCAGACAAATTCATAATATCATAAGCATATACTACTGAGCAAAATATTCAATGACTCATGATACAGATATTTTGTGATGTTTAATTACTCTTTTCTTATTTTTTCGAATTTGGGCCATAACACAATCAATCAGTACTTGCTGTAGAAAATCTTAAATTATTGATTTATTTTTAAACATATTTTGTTGATCCATGTTTATCATAAACTTTCTGTGAAAAAAAAAAAAAAAAATACCAGCCAATAAATTTAGACATTGTACTTCTGAAAATTCATATTTAAGTTTTGAAATAAAATACCAATTTTAAGCTAATGTGTTCCAATGGGACCAAAGTGTGACTAGAAACCTAGCATGATTATGTGTATTGTAAAAAGACTGGCTTTTTCACCAAACTTCTTCAACTAAACTGAATCAGTTAAATTTTATTGTATATGAAATTGTATAAACATAGTTCAGTATAACTTATACCCATTTTAATTAGATGGTTAGGTTACATTACAGTTATCTCTTTATATCTTTATATTAGATCCATTTCAATATTTGTATTGTGTTCTCATTTACAAATTCATTTTCATTCCAATTTACATAAAGTTATCAAGTATTTGCATTCAAGATTAAAAATATCAATCAATGTTTTCCTTTTTATTGTTTACTTATAATTGGAATAAATATTTATTGTGGCTCATTGCTACCTTATGCCTTTCTTTCATGATTGCCATTGATTTGAAACACCAACTTTGAGGGCATTTTCTGATGAGTGATTTACTTTTATAGGAAAATAAACTGCCATGTTTGATTCCTTTGAATCTGAATAGGAATATTAGTAAATTTTATGCATGTATGGATGAAAATGATTTTGATAATGAAATTAGCAAGATTCAAACTAAAGCATATTTTAAAAAAATATATATTTCACTCTTTATTTTTTATTTATATTTCATTGTCTGCTTTTTATTGTTTAAAATATTTCATTGTTGCAGACATATTTTAGTGAATGTGGTTTTGTGCATAATTAATTTAATTTTGGTTGTAAGTTATAACCGAAAAGAATATGTGGTGATTTATCACTTGTGCCTAGCTAATTGAAAAATGCTTTAACATTAACTTATTAATTTACAATTAAGTTATAAAAATATTAAAATGTTGTACTGTTGCTGAAGAGAAAGTGAACTCTCAGGATTTCTCTCCACATCATCGCTGATAACAAAAAGTTAGCATAAGAATTTAAAGACTAATAACTCTGCATAGAAAGCAGATAGAAGAATCATTATTTGTTGTATGTTATTGGGAATTAAGACTAGTATCTGTATATTAATTGCAATTAATTTCTTAGTAGTGTATTTTATCTTAATGTTGTTCTCTATGGGATCACAATGTATAAGAGAAATGATTTCTCATCGGTGCTAAGGTGGCAATCACTCTGCACTAAAACACAATGATTTTGATGCTTTATGATGTGTGATTTACAGCAAGGGGGAGAGATTGAAAGACATAAGTTTAGATTTAGAAGCTCCAACCAGTAGGAGAGAAATAAGCGAGATTTTTAAAAAGGTTTATATTCAGAGGCAACGTCAGAACAGGAGATTACACAGCATTTTGACTTGATATAGATGTGTGGATATAAGGCAATGAATTTTGCAACATGCAGTTTGACTTAGGTAAATGTTTAGTCCGATGATTAAAATCCTGATGTCGCAATGCAGCAGTGAGAATACTAAGTTCAGCCAGAACTGTCTGTTATTCTTTTGCCTGAATGGGCATCAGCCATAACAATGGCAACAAAAAAAAAAAAAAAAAAAAAAAAGGAAACTTCAATCATCTAATACATAATTTAGTGAAGCAATACAAATATCATGAATTTAATCTTCTACCATCCCAAGAACTGTACATTGAGCATAGACTGACTAAGTGCTGGGTGACTTCAACATCAAGATAATTGATTGTGTTATACTCTGATCAATAGTTCAAATTAAGTTTTTTATATATAGTATATGACTGACATAGATTTTTTTTTTTTTTGTACTTATGTTGCTTCTAGATGCTCATAGATTTCTTAATCAAAGAAAATTGTTAATCTAGTAAGATTAGCAATAGTTAGCATATAATATTAGCATTATGAAAATAATTAATTCACTATTTTGATTGAGATTATTAATATAAGTATTTTTGATTTATTAATTAACATTAATTGCAAGAGTATTAATGCAGTCTTAATTGATCTCCTTTTTATTGTATTGTGTTTCTGTTGTAAATGATATTTGTAAATAAAATGTATTAATTTTAATTAAAAACTTTATTTTCTATTTTTACATCATGTTTAATTGTTTCATTGGTCGACCTTTTACTGCTTAAAGTACATTAGAATTTATGGGTGCTTTAAGGAATTATTTATTCCCCATACAGTTAAGGTTAATCTTAAAAAAAAAATCACAATGCAAAATTAAATAAATGATGTTAAATAATTTTATGGCCTTAATTAGAAGATCTTTACTATCTCAAAATTGAATTGAATTAAAGTAAGTAGTAGGATGTTTTGGAAGCTAATTTCATGCATGTACTCAGTTGTACGAAGTGCCAATTTTCTCCCTAGCAATTGTCATTGGAGCTGTACCATCACCTGTGTACATAATTTTTATAATTCTAACATCAATCTAATCATATCTAATCAACAACACAACTAATCATACCAGAAATTGAGTGAAAATTTAATAAAAAAATTCCATTGTTACATATATTACATATTGAATTATTCTTCAAGTTAATTTAAATAAAAGAGTATAAAACAGTTTTCATTGTATAATGATAATGATAATCACTTTTTATTATAATAATTTGTCACAACATCTATTTCTATTTCTTTTTTTTTTTTTTAATCAGTCTTGTTAAAATGTTATTAGAATGTATAATACTGTGAGTTTATTATAGCATATATATACTTATTTAGATTCTATCCGTCTTATTCGGAAAGAGTTACAAGATAAGTTAACAGGAGCTGATATTGTTAAATATGAAAAGGCTACTTATGTACCATTTCACCTCAAGATGGAGAGTGAAAAAAACATTTTATTCTATCCTTCATCTAAACCAGGTATTTATGTTTGTTATATTTGAGATTTAATAACTATTTATCAATCTTTTATAAGTGGAAACTCAAATGATAAAAAAATGTATGTATATGTAGTATTCAGAACCAAAGTGGATCAAGTCCATAAAACATTGTCTAAAGATATTTGGAGTTAAAATTAATATGCTCTCTTGCATTTCATTCAGTATCATAGGTGCTGGTAAGTTATGAGCCTTCTATTTAGAGTAGGCTACTTAGCCCAATTAAAAACAACTATCCACATTTAACCAAGTAAGGTATGGATTAATGCTTTATCATGGAACCACTGGGTGTTGACTTAACAGGTACAAAGTGTGATCGTTTCTCCTGGACATATGTGAAAATTAGAGTAATTAAATAATTAATATACATAATTCTGAGTTTTCCAAATTAATTAACTCTAACTGGAAAATTTAAAATTTATTATGTTGTGATATTTACGCTGCTCTATGTTTGAAGAGTGACTAGACAAAGTATGAAAATACCCAACATACTTAGAAATTATAAACTAGTCTACCTGTTAAATCAACTAAAAATAAATAATTAATTAAGAAAAAACTACTCGATGCAGTATAGGTGTTACCCCATATAAAATTTAATAAACAGAAAATTAATTAACAATTATGAAATTTCAGTACAACATTTTATAATGTTTAATTTTAATTAATTTGAGAAAAGAAGTGATCTTGATCCACTTTGATTCTGAACGTCTCATATGTAATGTGATGTTTGATATGTGAAATGGCCATAACTTGGACTTATATTTTTTTATGAAAAACTTTAATGATCTTTATTTTGTATTCAATTTATTTGATAGTATTTCTGTTAAACCTTATCATTATTTAAGGTAGTTCTCGTATTCCCTGCTCAACAATGCAAAACTTTCTGATACATTTTTTGACTCATTTTTTAACGTAAAAGCATAAAATTGGCAGACCGGATGCAACGATTTGGAATCGAATAGCATTTTCTATTTTTTGCTAAATAAATTACTTATCAAGTTATAAACGATTCTTGTCATGTTATGACAAGTTTTTCCTCTTTTTCGTGTTGCTACATCAGAACGTTTCAAAATGCTGACTTTGACAGTATTTTCTGAAAGCTCTTCTGCCTTTACCAAAAAATGTTAAATGTGTTTTGATTACATAGTTTCTGAATAAAAACACCTGCCAATTTCACGTGTTTCCTAACAAAAATAAATTCAGAAATGTGTCAGAAAGTAGTTTTTTTGGATTTGAGAAAAGCCTTAACAAAACTAAAAAATTTAAAAATATTTATCATACTTTTTCTGATGCAATATTTTTTTATGTGTTTTAATAATCAAACATAATGTATTAAGTACTATTTTATTGATTATTTTAGTGCCTCAAAATAGGAAGTTACCTGATGGAAAAGAACCTAGACAAATAGAAGATGAAGGGTTTTTTATTGGGAAGAAACCTTTTATTTCTAGATCAAATATCAATAGGATGGAAAATCGATTTGTGACTCAAAAGGTAGAATACTGTCATCTACAATTAATGTGCAATAAATCCATGTTAATCCAAATCCAACATTCACTTAAGTTGTCATTCCAAATATAACATCAGTTTGTTAAAGTCCTTGCCAAAGAGATAAAGAAATAGTGCTAACAAATCCTTGTAAATTGTCACACAGAAAACATAAATCTCTGTTAAACCATCCCTTTCAACTTACAATTTTCCTTTTTTTTGTACAAAAGTAGCTGCAAAATGATAGAAAAAAAAACAAATTTGCAATAATGAATAAAATGAAAGAGACAATGAACTTCTGGAAAAAAAAACCCAGCAACATCCAAATTCCATGACTCTGACACTTTTGACACACTCATATTTTAGTTATAATAAATTAATTTGTATTAAATGAAAAGTTTTAATGTGCTTACTTGTTGAAATTAAATAAAATGTAGAAAAAGATTTATATTTATAAGCAAGATATTTATAAGTTGATAAATATTTTAAATATTTTTTCCACAGAGCTTTGATCTCTCTAAGCAGCTCAAGTGCAAAACAAAGCGATCAAAGCAGCTCAAGTACAAGGAAAATTTTTGGGCCCTAAATTACTTTCAAAGATAAAGCAAAAATGTTTATAGTTTCATTGGGAGGTCATCACAAGGTATGGGTCAGATGCAAAACTTTTTAGGGCTATTTAAAAAAATATATATAAATACAGTTAAAAAAAGGTTTTGTTGGAAGCAGGGGCCACGCTTGTCATTCGCCCATGTGCCAAATACGAATACATCATGAAATTGGCAAATAAAAAATTATTATGGCGAAAAGACTGGCGAATAATTTTTTAGGAGCTTTTTGTTCTTGTAATCATGTTTTGAAACGGGGATGATTTTTTAAAAAAGTTTAGTGAAAAATATGTATGCTATGCCCACAAAAGTAACAATAATAAAACGGTACTAAGTTCAAATTTAATCAGCAGTCTTTTGGGTTTTTTTTAGTTGGCGACAGTTTAATTTTAATCTTTACTTTAAGGCAGAACTACCAACTCTTCCGATTTTTGGATACTACTAAAATTTAATAGAAATTTTTGCCTTATTTAACCACAGCTTTTTGACGATTAAATAAGGCAAAAATTTCTATTAAATTTCAGTGGTATGCAAAAAGTGGAACAGTTGGCAGCCATGCTTTAAGGTAATACTTTTATTTTTGGATGGAGTATAACTAAAAAAAATTAAAAAAGAAAAAAATGGGCACAATTTTTGGACACACAGCAAATGTAATGCAGTGAGAAAATGCTTTTTTTACCCATTCAATAAAGTCAGGGCTGAAAGAGTTAATGATAAAAAATATATTATATACTTTTGGCTAATTATAGATAAATTTGGCTAAAAATATTTTAATTTGGCTAATTTATTGGCTAGCATTTTGAAAATCTTAGCGCGGCCCCTGTGGAAGCCTCTATAAATACAAGGGCCAAGTACATTGCATCCATTGCACCTCTACCTTATGGTCAGCTAAGTTTACTTGTGTATTATTGGAGTGCTCTACATGGAGTCTGTGGATTGTCTGTTAAGTCTATTTTTAATGAAAACATTACTTTCAATCACAGTTGTTAAATAGCTTTCACCCACACATGTATAAATGTTCCATATATTCTGATTAAAATTCTGTAAAACTGAATATTTTTTTCTGTATAATTTATGTAAATAACATATCTTTCTGAGAAAAAACAAACAAATAGGAAAAAAAGTTTTAAACTGATTTTAGAGGACACTAAATCTGCAAAAACATAAGATTAGAATATCAGAAGAAGAATGAGTGAACATGCCGCTAAGATATTGATTACAAAGTCACTTACACCATTTCTAACAGAATAAAATAAACTGTTATTAAAACAATTGCTTTGATGTTTAATTACTTAAAATTTGATAACAAGTTGAAACAATTCCTGATAACAGGGATGTAAGACCTGCGCTAGACTGCGCCAAAACTGCTTTCCTGCACCAAGCTGCTACAAAACAGCTATTTTTTTCAATTTTGCACCAAACCTGCACCACATCACCATTTCTTGCAACTCGCTTGAATTACCTCTTGACGTCACTGCTGTGTGTAACCCTGCCCGGCCGATCTCCGTACGGTACAAAGTTCATCCTTTTTTTTTTTAACTTGAAATAAACTGTGATTCGGATCCGAATTTTCCGAAAAATTAAGGCAATGATTTCCGAAAAAAAAATATGTATATATCGGTCATAAATCCGAAAATTCGGACGTAAAATGTATCGGTATTTCGGCAGATGATCGGCAAAAAAAATCAATCTCGTCATTCGTTCGAAGAAAAGTCGGCAATTTTGTCAAAGAATTGCGGGAAAAACGTGACTTTCGTCAGAGAATCGCGAAAAACGGCAAATTTCGTCAAAAACATTGCGGAAAGCGGCAAATTTCGTCAAAAGATCGCGATAAAACGGCAAATTTTGTCAACTGATCGCGGGAAAAACGTGACTTTTGTCAGAGAATCGCAAAAAAACGGCAAATTTTGTCAAAAACATTACGAAAAATGGCAAATTTCGTCAAAAGATCGCGAAAAAACGGCAAATTTTATCAAAAACATTGCAAAAAAGGCAAATTTCGTCAAAAAATTGCAAAAAAACCCGACAAATTTCATCAAAAACATCGCAAAAAATAGCAAATTTTATAAAAAAAAAAAAGCGAAAAAACAAGAAATTTTGTCAACATATCGCGGAAAAAACGTGACTTTCGTCAGAGAATCGCAAAAAAAAAAGGCAAATTTCGTCAAAAACATTGCGAAAAACGGCAAATTTCGTCAAAAGATTGCGAAAAAACAACAAAATTTGTCAACAGATCGTGGGAAAAACGTGACTTTCCTCATAGAATCGCGAAAAAACGGCAAATTTTGTCAAAAGATCGCGAAAAACGGCAAATTGTATCAAAAGTATTGAAAAAAAACCTGCAAATTTCGTCAAAGGACGCAAAAAAAAAGTGACGGGAGTGGATACCCCTCCCTCTGTTGTAACTTTTCAGAAAATTTGCTGTGAATTTCAGAAATTTTTTTTAAACTTAGAATCATCCCTGGATTCGGGGTTGACTGTTCGCGCCCCCTACAAATGGTTGCCAGAATTTTTTTTCCTTACTGCAGTCACATCACGGCTTGCAAAAAATTTTGGATTCCACATTTCTTTCTTTAGGGGTGGGGGGGGGGATTTTATAGATTTATTAATTTAATAGTCAGCTGTACTTGCACATTACTTAGTATTTCTTTAACATACATGCATTATTGCAATCAGTGCCCAAATGTTGTTTAGAATGTTTAGGGTTAGCAAAAAGTGTGACAAAATTTAATCAGAGTAATTTTTTTTCAGAGTATTTTCAAGATAGCAATAATTCTTATTAACATTAGAATTTCAATCTGCTCCAAAAACACTTTTTATTGCTCCAAAATTAGATTTTTGCTGCTACAAAAATGGATTTTACTGCTACAAAATTAGATTTTTGCTGCTGCAAAATGGCTTTAGTGCACTTTCATCCCTGTGATAATGACATTTTTAAAGATGGCTCTGTGAAATTGTTCTCAATCATAGAACATTCCCTCACTAAATTTTTCAAAACCACAAAGTCAAAATGATAGCTGAAGCTTTCATAAGGATTGACTAAATCTACAGTAAGTTATCTTAAAATATGAGAAATGATTTAAGGCTGTTCTCAAATCTGAATATTCCACTTTCAGACACATTTTTAAATTCATTTTTGAGACATTTTATCTACATGTGGTTGCTTAAAAAGCAGGGTTTTTTGATTTAAATCAGCTTGATTTAAATCGTGATTTAAATCATGATTTAAATCAAATGATTTTTTAAAAAAAATCTTTGATTTAAATCAGTATTTTTAAAATTGATATTTACAAGCTGAATAAGGATTAAATTAATCATTCATGTTTAAATAAATGTTATAATTCATGTCACATTAAAATTACCTTTTAAAAATTAAATAAAACTTTCATAAAATAGTTATTTTCAACTCATAAAAGTAAATGCAACACTACATTCAAAAGATTATTTATCCATGATGCATCCCAAAACAAGTACTGATAAATGCTCTCTCATTTTTAAACTTTTGTCTTTCTTAGATGATCACTTCATTTTTGCAAGTTAGTTCTTGAAGTTAAAGTTAAATATATTCAATATAAAAGTATTTAATATATTAGTAGTTTATTTCATAGCATTTTCAGTGAGGAGTTACTTCCTGTAAAGTAGGTTATACACGATGCAAAAGTTTGTTTTATGTTTAGTTGCTTAGACCTGCAAATTTCAATATCCCATATGTTGATGGGGGATGTATTGATCATATAATATGATCAATCCAAGGACTAAATTATAACATAATAAATATTTAGACTGTTGGTCTAACAGAGAATTATAGAATTCCAGTTTCATGTTTCTTCTATAACTGAAAATAATTTAATCCCTGTGACATATCCCTTTGCCCTCTCCTTTCCTAGAATTCATAGTTTACTGCAGTGGAAAATATAAGCTATGTTATTATACCTTATTTCTAAGCTAAACAGTCATTTCTACTGTTAAGTAAGCATAATTGATTGCTTGAATTGGCTGAGGGCTGGATAATGCTGACAGCTTCGTTCTTTTAGTTATGCGATTACTTTGCATCTTGTAACTGTTTTGTAATCATTAATGTAGTATAGTGTGAAACACAAGTTGGACAAGAATATCAGTACAGAGAGCTTTAGGATACATTAATACATAAGAAAAATGGCTGGCAAAAAGAAAGATCCAATGTGGCTTTATTTTACAGGAGGAAAAAAAAATCAGGAAAATGTGTGAAAGCAATACGTAAACCATGTAGTGTAGAAATGGCAGAGATTGTGGCAAAAATAAAAAAAACACAAAGAAACTTAGTCTATGGGATAAAGATGACAGTGAATCTGAATCTGTTGAAATGAGGTTGGTTTTTGCCTTTCAGAAATGTATTTTTGTCAGGACAGTGGCAAAAAGTGGAAAAAAACGGAAGTTGATCATGATTGTAATTTAAATCACTGATTTTAATCTGTTAAAATTTAAACATTGAAATAATGTAATTTAAATAAAATCCTTAAAACCCTGTTTTAAAATACTAGCAGTTTTTCCCAGTGGCAAAAATTATGGCAAAAAGTATTTTTGCCGGGACAGTTTTTTCCACTTAGGCAAAAATTGGCCAACTCTGGTTGAAATACACATATATATATTTAGCATTCTTTGCTGCATTTATTATATAATTAGATATTATGTATATTATTGGAGTAATACCTTAATGAAAAATTTAATAAATTAACTAGAAATTATTCACACAAGACACATAGGTATATATCATCTATAACAATTTAATAGTAGAAAAATATGATAGTAAATCCGAATTTGTTTGCAACAATCTTTTTTTTTATTTTGAATTTTCATCTAGGAACTGTAATAAAATTAATAGAAATGTGTAAATCTATGCAGTGGAAATGAATTAATACTTACACAGTACACAAATAATATTAATAAAAAAAATCTTATTTAAATCAAATAAATCCGATTTTTTTGATTTTTAAAAAAAAATCGCGATTTTTATCAACCCTGTTAAAAAGCATCCACGTGTAGATAAGAATAAATGTCATTCTCTATTATTAATTTTATTAAGAAAATTGTAATATGTATTTCAACTTTTTTTTTAGATAAATAATAAAACATTTGCTTGATCATTATAGCTTTTCTCAATTTTCCGAATGGCCTTGTATTGGTTATATTAAGCATTCAGGTGTATTATGCTTTTTTCTTGTCTCCTGAGAAGCACAGTAAAATGAGGGCTTTTGTATCAGAATGATATAGAAGAAAGTTTTGTGATGGCTACAGCATACCAGTTTTTACATTATCTATTTCTTGGGATTTAAGACAATTTTCTTTATATTGAAAATTTTATGATTATCTCATAATTACCGGCAGAGCTGCAGCAAGGGTGGTATGAGCGGTGCACCAGCACCAGGTGCCAAGCAAGATATGTGCTTGATTGGTGCCATCAGTTATCACTACTGATGCACAGACGATCTGTAAAAACAAAACAAATTTTTTTGCACTAGATGCCAAATAGAGTCACTGTGGTGCTGACTACTAGCATGTTAAGAGTTTTTAAATAAAATGAGTTTGAATTATTTGATTTTTTTTTTTAAGTGTCTTTATATTATATATGTGTATATATTTTCTTAAAGCAATTTCAATGGTTTGGAGAGGATGGCTGTCTCAAAATATCCCCAGATCCAGTTTGTGATAATCCTGTACGGCTTTTGTATGATGGATATGGAGAACCAGTAGCAGAAACAGAATATGTAAAGGTAATTTTTCAATCTATTTCCCCATTGTATTTTCTAATGATCTGATGAATGCTTCATTTAGCACGATAAAAGCAAAAAAAATAAGAATATGAATCTATCATTTTTTTTACCTTTCTTTGTTATTTTAATCATAAATTATGTTAAGTATATTCAATAGCATTTTATATTTATGAAAATTTCTTCTTTCTGCAGGCTATGGTCAAAACTGATAAATGGAGAATTAAAGGTGATAAGAATAGACGATACCAATTAGATCTTGATATTTCATCTATATCTTTTATGCATCATCCACTGTTTAGTCCTGAGCATGTCATAGAATCACGTTTGTTTCAGATGTATAAAAAATATCGATATAATGAAAAGAAAGACATTGTGAATACACTAAAGCAAAAGGTTGATATAGTTTTTAAATTCATAATGTTAGTGGAATCCATTACTATTCTTGTCTTTATTTTTCTTACCATTTGTTAATAGTATTTGGATATTTATTTATTTATTATTTCGGTACTTAGTAATTAATTTCTTTCATCGAATAATTTACATTAACATGGAGAGGGGAAAATGAAACAAAAAGGTTGTTAATTTTGTTACACATAAATATGCTAGAAATTGTTTCTTTTGTATTACTCTTCTATGTGTGTCTTTAAATTCCATTCTGTCTTGGAAATTGATTCTTGAAAAAAAAAAAAAAAAAAAAAAAAAAAAAATCAGAAATGAACATATTTGATCCAATAAATATAGAGTTTTCAGTTGCACTATTCTGAAATTTCTGCATTTGATCTTGAAATTTTATTATTTTATTTTAGTTTGTTTTATGAACTGTAATACTAAGAATGCTTGTTTCCAATACAAAGTTGCAATATAAAGTTGTTTACATATTTTGATGCATTTAATGCACTTCTTGATTAAGTATTACAAATCATTTTATTGTAATAATCAACAGATATGGAAAGTTATATTTTGTAAATAATTTGTAATAATTATTTTAGAACAAACTTTCTTGACTAATTGTTTCATATGCAATTGTTTATAATCCCAGTCTTCAAACCAATAACTTTAAAATAAGAATATTTTGCTGCAAATATTTATTATATAGGTAATTTTCTTTGTTATTATAAATGTGTTATTTTTTAATAGATTTTCATAGTTTTGTTTCAGGTTAATTAACTGTTTTATAATGCATTTAAGGAGCAGCAACACTTGTGAAAATCTATGAAAAATAGATGATATTAATCTACCCTTTTCTTAAAAACTATTAAAGCAATTTCAAAATTTTTTTAACTGTTTCGCCAGTAACTAAACTATAAATTGATTGTTTAGCAAGAAATAAAAATTGCAATAATTATGTGATTTTGTAATTAAAAAATTATATTTCAAGAACAGTTTCTTATTTCAAACTTTAAACACACACACATATTAATATAATAACTCCAGGACTCGAACCTGGGTCTACAGCATAACGTGCTGTTGTTCTAATCACTGAACTAACCCGACCGATATCCTAGCTCGGCAATTTCTCACTGTTAACACTGTGTGTTTAACAAACTGTTCTTGAAATGTACCTTTAATTCAGATGTTAATTTATGTACTTTAATATAAAAAAATACAGCTTTTAAAAAAATTAAAATTGTTAAAAAAGAATTGAATTTCCAGAAAAATAGAAACTTTTGATAATTAAGAACTACATATCTGTTATAAAGTTTTACTTACTGTCATGAGTGCTTGCGAGGAGGTGGGGATGGGGGAGGGCAATTTCCAATTTCCTTTTTTTCTGATCGTGGAAAAAAAAATATTGTAAAATAATTAAGTTATAAGAGTTAAAGAACTAATGATTTTTTTGTCAATGATCTCTGCTCTGCTGAACCATCTGCTGTTTTTCTTTTTACATTCAAATGTCTAAAAGGATTAGATGAAAGAGTCCCTTGAAGATAAAGATAATAGACTGTTTCAATTCTCATTTTGGAAAAAGTCTGTTGAAGCTTACTTTTGGATTTTTAATATTTCTGTGTTGCTTTTTATGTTGGTATGTTTAAAACTTTGTTCTGACAAAAAATCCTTAATTTAGCTCATTTCATATTTATATTCTTCATTTTAAAAACGAGGCCTTGGCAGTAGGCTACATTCCAAAATGTTGCTTCTCCCTGGGATTTGTTCTGTGGGCACACATGCTTACAATTAGTAGAATTGCTAAATTTTTTATATTGTGAGCGTGTAGCCTATGAAAAACTCTACAATACCTTCTTTACTTTGATAAGTGATTCCCTCATTAGTGGTGACTTGTTAAGTAATTGCAGCAACCTAAAATTGAATGAATCTTTTTATCACCTATTTGTTAGTCCTTAAAAAAAATACTTTATTTTATTATTATTATTTTTTTTTTTTTTTGTGTTTAGTGCAGAGTTATTTTCACTTAGTTTAAACTTAATATTAGTAATATCTTTTCAATTTTTGATTTTAAATACTGATCAAATGTCACATTAAAATCACTGCACTATAGCTTTCAGTAGAAAATATTTCTGTGCAAGGAGCATTGAAATATTTTATAGTTTTTATCTTGTTATATTTAATTTACCTATTAGGAGTAAAGTCAATGAATTATCCCTACTTGACTTGCTTCATTAACTATTGTATTGGTAAATAATTTTTGGGAGAATTCTGCTTGAATCAAAACAAAAGTTTTATTTTTAATATTAATAAAGAAGAGTGAGATGTGGCAAATCATTATCTGACTTCTTTGAATAATATTACACAGCACACCATTGGTGCCACTGTCTCTGCAAATTTTGACAGTGAAATTGATTTTTCAGAGAAGAAGAAGAAGAAAAAAAAATTCAAATGAAAATGCTATCCAAGTAATTACAGAGCAGGCAGTGCTTCTACAGTGCTTGAACCCTTTCTTATATTTCATATCTAATTTTATGGCATAGTTAACATGAAGAAGATAATTGAAAAATGTTATTAAATTGTTGATGTTTGTTAAATTGTTTAATTTCTGAAAATTTCCCATTTCAAAACGAATTAGATATGCATGTGAAGCAATGAGATGCAGAGCAAGTACTGCTCACTAGTGGTTTGCACAGGTCCAGGCTCAGGTCAGTTTTCATTACCGACATCCGTGCCATGCCATGCCCTGCCATGCCTGTTCTTCACCCTTTATGGGCCGGGCTGGGCCAGGCCTGGCCTTACTGTTTTCTGAAGGCTTGGGTCAGGCCCAGGCTTTACTTTTTTCTGAAGGCTTGGGCCAGGCCCAGGCTTTACTTTTTTCTGAAGGCTCGGGCTGGGCTGGGCCTAACTTCTTTTTTCCGAGCTGAGCTGGGACTGGACTTAATTCTTAGAAGTCTGCATGGGCTGATGCTTTCAGACTCGGTCTCAACCCAGCCCATATGAAAATCATTGATCCAGCATGGCCTGGCCCATGTAAAAATCAGTAAAATATGGTCCAGCACAACAGTTTTTGCAAAAAATGCATCTATTTTTAAATTGCCATTATTTTACAATTAAAATAAATTTATTCTTTTTAATCTCTTAACTAGGTATGACGAAATGTGGGCTGAAAAATCTTTTCTACGTGTCAGGCTGTGCACAAGCCTGAAAATTTCAACCTATGCAGATCTCTACTGCTCCCAAATATCTCCAAAATTATTATTATAAGTTATTCGTTGTTCTGAAAGAGTCAAATACAAAATATTATAAAAGAAATATGTGAGTTACAGATGACCAATCACTAAAACATTGTATAACATTTGAAACACAACACTGAATAGTTATTTGATTTATCATGATTAGAATATCCCTTCTCTCTTAGAAGAAAACTTAAAGGACAAAATGCATAAATCCAATTTATGTCACAGTTTAAATTTATGTTAGATAATCCTTTATTCTCATGCATGTGGTAGAACATGCTGTCATTCATATGCACGCAACTCTTAGCAAAATATTAAAGTGTGTATCATTACCAGTTGCATAGAATTGTACTACCTTCTCCTATTTATTATTTCAATTCATGAGCTAAAATTTAAATTATTCTTGACCATATTTTAGTTCAACTCTTTAATCTGAATCACATTCCTCCTGATTTAATATAATCTTGTACATATATTTTTTATATTCACATGCAATGTTTATTATGATTTTTATTGCAACAAAAGAAATCTAATACATATAGATTTTATTGTATACATGTTTATTAACTATTGTTTTTATAGCTGAAAGCTCTAAGAACTGCAGCTTATAACTTAAAACAGTCTATGCAAATTGGCATGGAGGAAAGTTCAATAAATAATGAAAGGCTTTCTCGTTTAAAGCAATATCAAAATGATATCAGGTAAAAGCCAGTGTTACTTTGTATGAAAATTTAAAGAAATAAAAATAATGCATTTAAAAAACTGTTATTTATTTGATTATCACTATTCATCAGTAATTAAATATTTAATTAGAATCATGTCTGAAAATTATTCTTAATAAATAAATAAATCTGTAGGTACTTGTTTACTTACCTGTCAACCATAAAAACCTGAGTAATAATGATAATAAAAACTGTTGCCAAACAGTGTGACATGTTGTCAATAATGGATAATATGATATTAAAACATACTCATGTTTCCTTGGTTTTATGTAATCTGGATTAATTTTTGACAAGCCAATTTTTAAAGGTTTCAGATAGATATGTAAAACCAAATCTGTCCCCAAACTGTTTGATTTAACTCAAATAATGATAAAAGTTTGAAGGAACAAATTGCTCTTTATTTAGTCAGAAAATGAGCAAATACAAATAAGAGATAGAACATAATATTGTTTTTTCCATTTAATTGGTGTTAATTCTTTTGACTAACTGTAAATAAACCATAATGTAGCTTCAAATAAAGATGTCAAAACTATGCCAATTTTGAAGGCGTTGAGCAATGTTCTTTTAAAAAGATTGGCTTGTCACAATTTTACACATTGCATTACCATTATTCATCCGTTTATAGATATAATCTCATACCAGGCCCATTAATGCATTTTTTTTTTTTTTTTAATAGCAGAATCTTGTAATCTTAAAATCATTTCACCCCATCCTGTTTTATAGATGTATGGTCCCAAATCTTTATATATATATATATATATATTCAAAATGGGAGAGAAAACAGAGAAATAGTAATTAACTTCTATCCTTCATTACATAAACTAAACTGGTTTATCCACAAAATAGATAAAAATGGATTATGTACATTATGCTTTTGTTCAGAACCGAAGATCAGGCGGCACGCACAAAGGAGATTTGCGTATGGAGTTGGTCTTTTCAGAGCAAGTATTTGTAATAATTTAATTATTTCATGCTTTTATAGTTTAGAACAGGTAAAAACAATGACTACATATCCTTATCTTTCCAAAATAATGGCTCTCGTAATAGGAATACATGCCTATATTTACTCAGAAAAAATCCAAAATATTCATGAAAGTATCACGTGATCTGATTTACAGTCAAATTCTGGCATCAAGCCCGATCAGCGTTCGTAACTCGCAAAATTTTCGACCATGTGGCACGCGATCGACCCAGGAAAAATCTCTGGGTGGTTTGATTACGTGATTGGGCTTTCTTGTGTTTTACTTCGTTTGGAAGGTTGATTGATACAGCTGTAGCAACATGATCGGATATCTGAAAAATTTCACTTTTTAACATTCTAAAATGATTTTTTAAGCCTTATGATCCACCATAAAAATAATAGAATACGAAAGTATGATGTATATATATATATATACATCATATAGTTACATAACTGCTGTCAACTTATATGTCTCTAAAACTACGCACCTACTAAAACTGATAGTTGTATAAGTTTAGTTGACAGCAGTTACATAAATATATATATTGTACAAAACAATGCATATAATAAAATAAAGTTTAATTTTCTATAACCGGTGCACCTTTAACTAACAAGGGAGAGGACGTTCGGATCACCGAATTCCTGAAACACAGTATTGGTAGTTTCAATAAAATTAATGTAAACTCTAAAAAAAAAAAAAAAAGGGTACTTTTTGGTTAACCGGGTGCCAGTGAAACAAATATAAATATATATATACACACACACACATATATATATATACATACATATATACACAAACATATATGTAGATATATATTTAAATTTTTCTTCACTGGTGCCCGGCTAACCGAAAAGTACCAAAAATTGTTATGTACTTTACTGACGTTTGGGTTGTCTTACACAGATGAACCTGAAAAGTATGGATACAAAGTGAATGCTCGCCGTTTATTTCAGATTTCTTTTCTATTTTTATTAATTAAAAAATTATTTATCAGTTGCTTTATATTTTTTGGGATAAATAGAATGTTAATAAATCAAGGTTGTGATACCAACATGTTAAAAGGTTTATTTCTTTATTTGTAATAGTAAAATAAAATCTTTGTTAAAATTTGATAAGAAAGCTTTTAAACATTTTATTAAAATATATTTTTCGATAACAATCTTGTTGGAACATAATTATTAATTTCTAAAAATTTATTTTCCTTGAAATTCATTTTTTTATGTAAATTGCATTATTTATTATATTGCAATAAACATAAAACACGAGAAACAAATGCTAAAATACTTATACATTCAGTAGAAAATTTATAAACATTCTAACTATATTTTATTTAGATTCATTACAAAACTAGACGGTAAACCACACATATTTTACCTCTTTACAAAAATAGGTACTGATATTTCTAGTTTAAGTAATGTATATCTTTTACATTTTATTTTTATAATATTTTTTACATTGTAAAATATGCTTTGCATTCTATTCGTACTAAAAATTCACTGTTGAAGTTCCCATTATAAAAACCAGGAGAAATTTGTGCAAATTGACTATATTTTCATTCCTTATTTTACATTTGCTAAAAAGAAAAAAAAATAATAATAATGTTTAAATATTAAAAGGCACTGCAATGTAAAATTTTAATTGTAAAATAGTTGAATTTGTGGTATTTAATTAAATAAGTAATTGTTAATAATATCAAATTTTACTTTTATAAAATATATTCCATTAATCATGAAAAATACAAAGCAACCGATTAAACATTTTTAAATGAAAAAAATAGAAAAATCAAATAGAAATTTAGGGGAATCGAACCCGCAACTTCCAGAATCAAGAGCAGTGCTCTTAACCATTCAGCCACCAAGTTTACTTCTTGATATCAACAAAATATCAATAAAATACTCAAATTAGTCAAATGAAGGACCGCGTTCATTATCATTGATTTGGACGTCCAAATCAATGATAATGAACGCAGGCCTTTCAATTTCATTCACAGTATAGACTCACTCTATAGTTTAATTTCCATCGCCCGCGCGCCACCTGATCTTCGGTTCTGAACAGCTCCCTGATGTGACCAGTGCCATATTTGACAACAATGAATGTGGTGTCATGCTTCATTATTTGTGTTAAATCATTGTGTTTGGTGACAGACTTTGTTTACTGTAAATGGTCAATGGAAAATAAAACAAGTACCAATTATTTTTGTGTAATTTTCTTTATTTGAGAAATAGCATTTTATTCGAGTTAGTTATTCATTTATAAATTTTTCTAATCACAGATATCTAAGTGTCAGTACTATTAATTTTTTCTAATTTAGGAACTTGATTTTATATAAACCAGAATTTTTATTTTTATTCCAACAGGCAAACTAAAAAAATAAGGGACTTCAAAGAGGAAGAACAAAAAAATTTATGGAAAACCATATTAAGCACTTGGGAAGAATTGAAAACATGCCGTAAAAATCAAGGATTCACATCTACATCTTTGAATGTAATAATTCATAAGTAAGATATGCTTTATTTGAAATTTTTGATGATAACAACCAATCTTCATATAATATATATATATTATTATGCATACCTCCAATTCAAGAAAAATATGATGTTCTTAAGATATAATTTTTCCTTTTTATTTTTTATATGAACATTATCATTTTATTAATTTGATAAAATTGTGTTATTTTTATTGTATTGTTTGAACTATTACTATATTATACACAGGGCTTTACAAATTTGATAAAATCTGGTAGCCAGCAAAAATTTCTAGTCGCCAGTAAAAAAAAAATATTTATCTTTAACCCCCCCCCCTCCCCCCCGTCATTGTTTTTCAAAAAACACAAAAGTTTTCTACGAACTAAAAAAGATTTAAAAAAAAAAGAATAACAAGCAGAGGTTAGAATTATTAGTTACATAGTTTAAAACAGTACATAAGTTATACTAACATATAAACTAAGAACACACTAACATTTAATACATATAAACTAAGAACACACTAACATTTAACACATATAAACTAAGAACACACTAACATTTAACACATATAAACCAAATTTTCTAAAACTTAACAAAATTATATATCTCTGAAAAAAAAAAAAAAAAACTATAAAGGCTGAATTAACCGGTTGATTCGGGAAATGCTGATTGCAGAATGCTTCAAATGTCTGGATAGTTGAGTACTCCAAAATCTATATCTGATGAGGGCGCATTAATGAAATACTGAAACAGGAAAACATTTTTTTTCCGGTCGAAATCAGTTAAAATAATTCTGATTTTGTTATTTTAAAATGTACATTTGATGAGCTTATTTTTGCCAAATTCAAAAAATAAAAGTAAAAAAAATCAATAAAAGTTACAAATGATTTTTGCTTTAATATAATTTCTAAGTTTATTTCTTAGTATTTTGGAAATTTACAACATCTATAATGAAACATTTTATGAGAATTTTAAGTTAATATTGTAATTAAGATGAGTAACAGATGCTGCTCTTGATAGAAATTGTAAGCAATTATAATTGTAAAAAAATAGGCTTTTTTATGTAGTAATTTCCGGCGTATAATCCGCAGCTCAAAGAGTCGTTTTTCGACCCAGAAATATTATTTTATAAAATGTAACTTATAAGATCGCTGTAAATATTTAACTACAATTATTGAATAAAATTTCTGGGTCGAAAAACGACTCTTTGAACTGCGGATTATACGCCGGAAATTACGGTACATAAATCGGCTCAAATAATAAAAAAAATTACGTGCTTGTAAAATAAATCCATATTTGAGAAATATCAAAACTAATTAAGTTTGGAAAATTCGAATTACGTAATCGAAATTAGCCGGCTGGGTGGAGGAGGACGGTTTATTTGAATCCGACAATCTATGATAAAAATTGGAGGATAAAGAAAGTAATAATAATAATAATAAACAACTTACCCTTCTGAAGTGCAATGAATGATTTGTTCTGGTTCATTTGGTTTTGATTGTTTTCCATCATTTTGTTACTTATTATCCCTTTTATAAATCCCAAATGACTTATTATTTTTCTTTTTTTTAAAGCAGCCAGTCTCTGCAAACACGCTGTAACTTTAATCTTTTACGTCAAATAGACTAGACAACTGTCTACAAACCAAGGCGACGCCTACGTATTGTGCAATGTGTGGGGTATCCAGATAATAAAAGAGCCATGCATTTTACGCAAGAGAGAAAAATTTAAAAAATACATATTTAATTTTATTAAAATTAGTTATTCTTCAAATTTTAATTCAATTTTATAGATTTACTTCAAATGATATACTTATAATCACTTAACTTAGTTGTTATTATTCTTTAAAATGAACGTGATAGGTTAATCAGTTTTATTTCTGAAATACAAAAATCTGATTTGAAATAAAAAAATACCTTGAGCATTTTGTAGCATTGTATCCAATTTTAGATGCCGTCAGAGACATCTCCCCCCACTCTTCCCACATTGCAATCACGTGGCATGCTATAAAGGAAAACAATGACGTTTTCTGTGCATGAGATGGGAAATAAATGCTTTTCAAATTTGTCTCTTCTATTAAATAGACGGTAGAAGGGAAAAATCCCTTGTTTTCCGCAGACAAGTAAAGGTGTGTGTGTATATGGAGGGGGAGGGCTTGTGTTCATTTCTTAGGTCAATTTTTGTAAAAAAGAAATAAATAAAATAAATAAAAAGCCAGATTAAAAAACTTTTAACCCGGATTGAAGCATCTGGTCGCCAGACAGGAAAATCTAGTCGCCAGTGGCCACCTGGCGACCGTATTTGTTAAGCCCTGATTATACATATACTGATTTAATTTATTTAGTGTTGCTGATTGATACTTTCATTTTCTCCTTTAGCCTTACGTAAATATCATATAAAAGTGCAGATGAACATGACTCGAGATTAAGCCTAAGACAGACGTGTAGTTGATATGATTTTTGCTCCAGTGGCATAGAAATTCAAAAGTTAAGAGAGAGGCTCAAGTAGTTACTTTTAAATAAACTGAACAGTGGCAATTATCAATAATTAATAAAATGAGAATAGTTAATTGTACAAATTATTTATTAATCCCATTATCACAAAATCAACATAAAAAAAAGTAGATAGAAGATTTAATATACTGAATATTCAAGGGTTGCAATTATTAATTAATGAGACAATTGGGAGTTAAGAAGTTGGGGGAGGTAGAGCCCCTTCATATAATAATATCTCTATTCTAAACAAAAATAACTAATGCTGTTGTCACTGCCGTAATTAAATTTATTGTGACTGGGGCTCAAAGTTTATCTTTCAATGGCTGTTCTTCTACGTTTATATTGTTCACATAATTATGATACTACTACATTTAAAAATTCAGCTTCAAACACAAAGCATAGTTGTTGTTTTTTTTTTTTTTTGGGGGGGGGGGGGGGGGGATGATGAAAAACTACAGAACAACATAGTTATTAAAAGTTAAAAAATTCATTTACACTTGTTTTGACCAAAAATATCATACACAATGATATTTTAAAAATAAATATCAAATATATGAAAATATTGAAAATATCAAACATCATGATATTTTAAAAATAAATATTGGATATATCTATACTAATAAAAGAAAGTTTCGCTCTGTGTGTGTGTGTGTCTTTTGGCGATGGCTTTGAAAATTTAGTGCACCTAGAAGTCTGTAAATTTAGATTTAGGTTGTCCAAACACTCTCCTGGTATACCTGAGCCTCAGAATTTTAAAATTTTGAAAATTAAAGTAGTTATCAATTAAAAACTGATCAAAGATCACAAATAAAAAAGTCATTATTCTGAAGCGAGCTGGCGCATGTGCAGAAACCAATTTTCGTATCTTCTGGAACAGAAGAAAGAAAGCAGAAGACATTCCGTTTTTGTTTAAAGTATTTCTAAATTCGCCATGGACAAACGGCTAAAAATACGGAAAAACTGTCTACATATTCTAAAAGAACATACTTTTACGTCTCGAACGATCTGGTTGGTTTGAAAAAATTTTACATTTAACCCTTTCAAAAAGCATCAAATTCGTGTTTTTTATTTTCTCCCGTTTTCCGAGCCTTGCATCTACCGGAATACAAAATATACGGAAAAACGAAGGTCACCAAATTAAAGAACTATTTTTCAAAGCCACCTTTGGTTTTAAAAAATACAAAAATTAACCCTTCGAAAAAGTATATTTTCTGTATGCCGTTTTGCGATTTTTGTGATTTTGGCAATTTTTAAAATTTTGCATCGGCGATTCAGAGACAGGTACGAAAAACTAAAAATACCAGACAATATCTAAATTTATTCCTTTTTCGACATTTGTTTTTGTTTTTGAAAAATACGAATATTAACCCTTCAAAAAAAATTCGTGCGCAGGACTCTCTTTTGCGAATTCCGATTTTCTGCTATATATTAAATCTGGCATTGGCTTTCTAAAATAACCAAACAAAAAGCAAACACACCTAAAGCCATCTACGTTCTATCGGGTTTAGGCAGAAACCTTTAGTTTAAAAAATAAATCACGTTAACCCTTTCGAAAACGTTTTTAACCGTAAGTCAATTTCGCTTTTTTAACTATTTCTCCTATCTTTAAAAATCCAAATTGGCGTTTATAAACAAGATACGAAAAACTAAAAATACCGTGCCTAATCTATATCCCTTTGTTTTTTAAAATCTGGTATCCGTTTTGAAAAAAATTAATTTTAACCCTCCGAAAAAAAATCCTTTTCAAAACTCACTCACGCGAATTTCCTTTTTTTGGTCCAGATTTAAAAATCAGCATCGACTCGGGAAATGCAAGTATGGGCAAACAGTAGACTCCAGATAATAGACACGTTCATTTTCTTCAAAATGCATCGTTGGGTTTTAAAAAATATCTACATTAACCCTTTAGAAACCGATCGATTACGTAACTCACTTTTGCGATTTCCGCTATTTTGGCAATGTTTATCCATAGTTAAATTTCAATTCTACTAGGAAATTTGGTTGGGTCAAGTGTTCTAAAAAGGCCTCTTCGAGAACAGACTGTGCCCCCTGGCGGTGGAAAGTGGAACTATAGGAGTATATCTGGTTCTATGGACCCGATTACGACAGGGTTAGACTCATTCGACTTGATATCTATAGCCTTAAATATTTTAGCTGCACTTTCGACCGCCAGGATGCGCTTTCCGATCTTGGGTTTTATGAGCCCGATTACGTCGAAGTTTGTCTCATTCGACTTGATTTCGATAGCCTTACAGATTTCAGTCATATTCGTATAGAACAGATTATTAATATTTCGGGCCCAGGCAACGCCGGGCGGATTAGCTAGTATCTTAATATAACATTTCATAAATACCTTCAAAATATCATTCACTCTCTTTCATATCTAGATTGTAATGACAATGTAGTTTTTTGTTAATGTTACTTTTTTTTTATTTTCCAAAGTTTCATGCAAAGTTTTAATCCTACAATATTTGAGATTATTTGCTGATACATTTTTCATTAATTTTTAATTAGCTGCAATTTTTAATCAATTATGTTTTAACAAAATGTGGGTGTACTATGTCAAAAGCCTGTCCAAAACCTTTCATATACCTCATTCATCATAGAAACATTCCTCATTGTGCATAGAAAATGGAATGTTAACCCCTTAAGCACCACACAAATTTAGTGATAGTATCCTGAATACCAGATTTATTAAATTTTGTCAAAAGTAGTTTGTCATTATTTTTAAATGCACATGAAATATTTAATTACATGTAATGTAAGGAGATGATATAAAGGTTTATTTATATTAAACAAACAGAAATAAGGCTTGAAGTTCCAATTTTCATCGCAGCAAGAAACTAATAAGTTTTTTTTTACATTTAACGCCATCTATTCTGTGCGAAAACAATCATTTCTAAAAAGCCTGTAGTAAAAAAATCAGAATGGCAATTAGCAACGTAAAAAACCAGATGCCTTAGAACATTGCAGTCTGGACTTAAAATGAGGACGTATGTACATACGTCCTGGTATTTCAAATAGAAAAATTCATGATGTATGCAGGTACATCCTGGTATTTCAAATAGAAAAGTTCATAACATATGCAGGTATGTCCTGGTATTTCAAATAGAAGAATTCATGATGTATGCAGGTACGTCATTGTGCTTAAAGAATTAACATAAGAAATAATATAGATGATCAGAATTTTCATCTACAAAATTTTACCTGAAATATTTCTTGCCATGTTAGCAAAATAACTCACACTGGCTTTTGCCTGAAGAAAAAATGCATTCTAAGAATAAAATTTTAATTCATCTTTTTAAATAGTAAATGTATATTTCTTGACATTTTTCAACCACAATTTTCAACCTATAAATCTGATTGAAATTATTTTGTAAGATTTTTCTTTGGTGCATATGATTTTAATATTTGAAAATTCATATTTGTACTTTGAAAAAATAAATAAATTATATTTAGCAAACAATTTGTAAAACTTCTGTGGTATAATTAATTTTCTCATGGTTATTATAATGTAGATTTTTCTTTTTTAAAAATCAAAACCAGATAAAGATACTTCTAAATTAAATGAAACAATATGTAGTCATTCTAAATGTATTATAGATTAACAAACTGTTTGTTACTGAGAAACTATATTTATTTGCATTAATTTTTTAAAGTACTGAATATGACATATTTTCTATGTATGTATAAGGTAACATTGTATGTACATGCGTTGTTTTTACAGTTTAGAACAACTTGTACGGGTAAATATATTTTCCTTTAAAAAAATCGTGTGCAAGTTGTTTTATAAATTTTGAATAATTCACTATTAATTAGAAGCTATAGAAACAACTTGTATAGCTATAGAAACAACTTGGGTTTGTTGGGCCAGAGCCCATCTAATAATTTGCACTCCAGGACTAATTTACCAAATATGCAGTATAGACATAATTAAAGGTGAGGTGCTTAGAGTTCAGTTGTAAAAAATCCATTGGCCAAACACAAAAATCTTCTTATAGATGCTATTTAAAACACACAAAATAGATAACAAAGGAAAGAGACGATTTAACAAGAAATGAGAATTCAGAACACCACCAGGAGCAAACATCATGTTTCAATCTGAATTGGGCAGTAAAATAGGCATAAGAACAGACTAAAAAAAACAAAATGTAAATTTTAAAATTTTATATGAGTGTCAAAGATTTTTTTAAATGTTAGACAATCATGTGAATGTTCTCTTTTTTAGTTCCTATGCCTATTTTACTTCTTAAATTCAGCCCAAAGTGCCACTTTTGTCTCTTTTAGCAAAAATCTGAGCTCATTTCTTTCGAGTTAAATATATTCCCCAAGTTGTAAATGATACATAAGTTGTTCACACATTTTTTAAATGATTTTGTTTTGTTGAAAAAAAAAAAGAAAAAATTGTCTGCTTGTAAAAGTATCTTTTTAGAGAAATTAAGTTTTTGAAAGATTGATTTGATTAATTATCATATATTACCTGAAATTTTCATGTACATGCAAAATGGCACTTTTAGAGAGACGGTGCATGGAGGACTGTATTTGTGTTCTTTCCAAAGATAATTACTTTAAATTAGCTATTAAAAAATGCTGTGAAAGTCATATTTTTTCGATATATAAAGCTACAATAGGTAATATTGTCAACAAGAATGGAAAAATATGTCCAAGTAAAAAACAGAATTCTTCGAATATTGAAAAAGTGAGATCTTTATTGTTACAAGTTTTGTTGCATGTAGTCCAGTGGATTTTTTATAATCAAGCTCCAAACACTTCACCTTTAATTATAGTCCCTTCGGTATATATTTAAGTCAATAGTATTGTTATAAAAGCATTTTCCAACCCCTTTCTGCCTCCAAAGAAAAAAAAAATACTGTGTCATTTTTCTCAAAACTTTTTGATTCCACCCAGTATTTTTTATCCATATAAATACTTATTTTGTAGAGAGAAGACAGATGAAAAACTTGAAAAGGAAGAATTTGAAAGGGAATTGCAGGATGAATTGGAAGAAGAAATGGAAGATTATGAAGCATCTTCTGAAAAACTGCTTGCACAGTATGAAGAAGACTTAAAAAAATGGAAAGATTATAACAAAGCTGTGGTAATTTTTTTTATATAAAGATTAATCATTTAATGTCACTTAATTTTTTTTAAAAATTTTTTATGTGACTTTAAAAAAGAATAAGTTTGATCTAATAAAAAACTGTTTTTTATTATCTAAAACTGCAGGTTTAGAAATATTTTTGATCTCCCCTTCTTTATTACTATTATTATTATTATTATTTTTGACATTTAACTAAATTTTTATTTTGCAGCCAAATATACTATTGGCTGTTTGTGAAATGTTTGCATATAAATAGCATTAAAATGTCCTTGTTCAGTGATGTTTAGCTTATTACAGTTATATTTTCTACAATTGCAATTGTATTTTCTATAAATATGATAGTGCTACTAGTTAGAATTTTTTTAGGTACTTTGCCTTCAGTCAGTTATTGTCTAAAAGATTATATACATGGTGATTCACTCGTAATAAACCTCGAATATTCTTGAATAACTCTTGCTAGGAATGGACCAAAAAATACGCTATGTGTAGTCGAGGAATTACATGCACACATCATATTTCTTCCTAAATCCCCATAATTTACCAAATGTCTGAACCCCATCACTCAGTAATTGGAAGACTTCGCCGCAGGATTGTGAAATACAGTAACAAGAAGTATGTTTTCATAGTGCAAACCTATTGGATTACTAATTTGTTTAAGTGATGACAGAGGAAATTTAGGAAGAAATACAGTGTGTGCATGTAATGCGCTCGATTATAGATTCTTCCAAGTATGTAGCATATTTTTTTGGTTCATATCGCTTCATCCTAGTGAGAGTTATTCAGGAATATCTGGGCCTATTATGAATCACCTTGAATATATATATACATAAGGATAAGAAAATAAAACATTTTTTAAATTCAAAATGTAAATTAAAATTTCCACATTCTTTTTTCTAATTTTAAAATCTAATACTCAGAAACTAATTTGCTTCTGTTAAGTTTGTTTCTCAGCCTAGCATTTATTACTTCCCGACTTCAAAATCGAATTAACTTTAAGATAGAAATTGCTGAGCTAAACACAACTCTCCTTATTTTTGGTCAGTTCAGCTGGAAGCAATTACCGGGAACTTCTGCACAGGCTGGCCCAGATATCAATTAAAAGTGATTAAACCAATTAAGTTTGTGTCTTCACTGTTTAACACCTTTGACCCCTTCTGGGAAAAGTTAAATAATTAAAGAAAGTATAGGTTTGTATATCAAGAATTTCATCTATCCCACATTCATAACTTCCATGATATGAAGCAGACTGGTCGAGTAATTAATCAATTAAATATTTTAATCATTAGATTTAACTGATTTCTATCTCTGTTTAAATTATCAGAAACAAGTTAACAATTTTTATCCATCAAAATGTTTTAAAAATAGATTGATTATGCATAATTTTAATTTACTATCAGCTGATCGTCTTTCCAACAGTGTCACATAAATATACTAGAGCTAAATCAGCATGATTTGAAATTTTCTGGCCTGGACCCCAGGCAGCCCATTTATTATTTTGCAGTTCATAATCTTATTTGGCTCAAACCTATTCTCTATGAAATATCCCGATATTTTTTCACCAATGTTATCCTACAATTAAAATTCTTTTCAATGAATAGTGCATACATGTTTATGCAACATTTTTAAAGTACATAATTTTTTAGATTATATGATAACAACATTTTTAAAGTACATAATTTTTTAGCTTATACGATAACAAGTTATGCAATACGGAATTACATTAATGATCACATGGAAAATTACATTAAAATGAAAACTTAGTAAAAGTTTTAATGTAATTAGGAAAAAAATAAATAAAAGATGATTTTGAAAAATCTTAATTTTGAAGCTCTATATAAGAAAAAGAAAAGTAGATTTTAAAAAATATTTCCCTTAAATTTATTAATTAAAATAAATTCCTAAAGATTTCTTAAATAAAGTTAAGTATCACTAATATTTAAAAAAAATGGCTCGACATAAGCCAGAAGGAATGATGTCCAAGTCCGGCCTGATCTGAGTCTCCAGAAAAAAAAAAGAGTAAGCTTGGCTCAGTCAAGGCTCAAGTCAGCAGAAAAGATGTAAGTTTGGGCCTGTCCCATCTCGAGTCAAATAAAAGAAAATTGGCCCAAGCTCGATTGGCAGGTTAAGCCAGATTTGAGAACATGTAGACCTCTAAAATATGCTACCCATCTCCCCAAAGCATGATCCTGGATGCAGCACTATCCCCCCCCCCCCCCTGTATCACCTTCTGAATTCATCAGTGGGTAAAATAGTTTCATTAGAAATAATCCAAGGTTTAGCTATAAAAGAATTACCCAAAACTCATGCAAGGAAAATTTAAAAGAATAATTTAATAAAAATATAAAAAAATAAAGTTAATAAAAATAACGTTAAAAGAACTAAAAATAAATTTCTATAAGCCAGTCATTTTTAATTTGAATTTTTGATATTGTAAAGCAGTTTTGCTTTTCAACAAATTTATGTCTTAATTATTTTTTATAATTTGAAAATTTTCGAAATATGAAAGTTTAACTGCATATATGTGATGCACTTTTTGTATACTCAATTTGTTTTAAATATATTTATTATGAATAATATTTACAAACTTTGAATAAGGAATTATTTTTATCTATAATTTTAGAAATTAATAGACATTTTAGACAATAATATTACTTTAATCTATAGAAACTTGCTAAGAAAAGGCAGAAAATTAGGAAAAAAATTGAAGAAAAGCAGCAAGGAGAGAAAAATGATGATGATGAAAAAAGTGAGGAAGAGAAGAAAAAATTAAAAGATGATCTTGCAAAAACTAAACATGACGATGAAAAACTATTGTCTGAGCCAGAAATGGAAAAGCCAAAGCCTCTTGCAAAATTCAATTCCACTTTAGTTCTGGAAAAGTTAAGAAATAATGCTCTTAAAATGAGGAAAAGACCTGGTATATATAATTGTCTTTTGCAGAAAATAATCTTCTTAACAATGTTACATAAATCTGAAAAAAAAAAAAAAAAAAGGTGAGCGAGTAACAAATAGTGTGTATGGGAGGGACAGCGTGGGGGGAGAAATTCTCTAAAATTAGTTGGGAATTATATCCATTTATGATTGTATAAATCAAGGCTTTTTTTTTTTTTTTTCTTACAAAAAATTTTTGCCATTTTGGCAGTCTGTTTTTGAGTTATTTCTGTCTATTGTAAATGTAAAACATTTTTGTTGTCAGTTAATAATACATTACAAATCACATAAATATCTACAATACTTTTGAAGTTGATATAGTGGTAATTTAAAAATTTAATTTCATTTAATTTAGTTTTGTTAGATTCACAATATGTTTAGGGATATGCCGTGGTATAAATATATTGTCTTAAAATCTTAGTTTTTCTGCAACAAATCTTATTTTTTTCCTCCATGTTATTGTTGTCAGTTCTTGTATTTGAAGTTGTATGCATTTTAAAATCATCGTTATATCAAATGTCTTATGGGTGCTATGATTCTTATTTATTTTTCTTTTTATTGTTAACTATTTAGCTATTTTTTATAGATAATTTTGTTTATTGTATTATTTTTCCATCATGCTATTTATTTAAAAGTTAAATAACTTATACTTAGTCTATTCAACTAGAGCACCTTGATAAATTTACTATTAAAAGCTGAAATAAATTTTGTATGGGCAGTGTTAAATTAGTTTAACTCCTTAAGTGTCGTGCCCAAGACATTCATGGGCAGTGTAGGCTAAATTTTTAAAATTCAGAATGTTTGATTCCCACAATTTTTTTTAAAATAGTGTAATTAGCTTTATTCTCGCACTATTTTATCTGAGTTTAAATAAGGCAAATATTTCCACTTCGAAAAATTGGTGGCAATCAAACAAACTGAATTTTAAAAAAGTAGCCTACACCTATCAGATGTGACGATTAAGGGATTAACCTAGTTCAAAATAAATATAATCTAAAAATCTAATGTTTTGTTCATCATAATATTTTTTCAATGAGCCAAATGCTGCATTCTGAATTTTTTCTTAAAAAATTCTGCTTTGTTTTTATATAATTGGAAGAATAAATATTTTGCTAGTTCGCATTAAAACTCAATTGTTATGCAGTTTGCTATTCTTAGAAGAGAGAGAGAGAGAGGAAAGACAGTTGACATTTCTGCTTATCTACTGATGGCAGAATTTATTGCAGAGCCATTTAACATTCAATTTGAAAGTTTAGTTCTTAAGTTTTAAAATATCAGGGAATCATTTTAAAATCAAGAAAGTTTACCAATCTGGAAAAGTCAGGGAATTTCGCTAAAGTACTTGAAAATCAGGGAAATTTGTCTATATGCGAAAATATTTGTGTTTTTGCTTGAGACTGATTCGTCAACAAACAGGTGATATAAGCCAATAATAGTATGCGATAAAGAAAAGTAAAATTTTTATATATTTTTAAAAGATGCACATAATATGAGTTTTTGGTATCTAACACAAATTAAGATGATCAGATGTCCTCATTTTCTGTGGATAGCGCTTATATTGAAGGCAATTTACCCATTTTTGAAAATTTTATGATACATTAGCATAAGCTGATCAGGTGGCTACCTTAATCCAATTAGCTATTTCGTCAGATATAGATATGTCCTAGAATTGAACATTCTTCCGAAAATGAGGAAATTTTCTAGTCACCATATATTCATTGGCCACTATATGAACTAAATTTTGAGTTCGGATTTATGGAACTGTGAACGAGTATTTCATCAGTATTGTGCAATTTTTATGTTTTTTTCTCTCAAATGAGGTATTAGCAAGCTGGATAGGTTTGTTATACAAGGAAGCACATACATTAAAAAATACTGTATGTGTTAATGTAATAAATGTGTAATAAAAACATGTATTATTAATAATGGAAATCAAGGAAATCTGATAAAGGTAGTCAGGGAAATCAGGGAACTTTTTTTTGCAATTTCTATAGCCATCCTAAATATGCATACATACTTTGTGCTGAAACTATTTTATATTTAGAAAATAGCTATTAATGATATCAAAGTTTCATCATTCTTCAGCTTAGGACAAAAATGTCCAGAGGCTACTGTAGCTAAACTCAAAAATATTTCAAAAATAAATTAAATGTAGCATTTAATATTTTAAGATGGTTTTGTGTAGCCTAAGTGGTTTGTAAGGAATATAATAATATGAGATAAGTTTTATTTGATTATTAAAATATGCGCAATTCAAAGAAAACAATACATAAATTTGTTTAATGAAAACATATCAGGGGGTAAAGTTCGAATTTTTAATTGGATCAGTCTCTAATCCTACATTTGTAAATGGAGAGGATCAGAAATATTTTTGGTAAGGAGAGAAGATAACAATACGAGATATAAAACATATCAAAATGAAGCCTGCATATAACAGAATCCTGCCTCAAATAGAAAAAATTTCTGGTCCTGACAAAAAGAATACCCACAATTTGTATATTTTTACTCTTTTTCAGGATTCTTTCCTGAGACAGACATCATGTTATTTAAATTCTGATAACTAAATAAATTTCTAAATTTTCTTTCAATTCTATTTTGGGTGCAAAATACATGTTCATAGGTTAAATAAATTTAATATTCCAACCTTAAACATTCCAAAATTTTAAACACTTCATTTTAAATGCTGTTATGCAACATGTATTTTAAAAAAAATGTTATTTAATAAACAAGCTTAATTTTACTTTAGTGACATATCAATTTAAATTTATTGAGGTAAAAAAGCACCTTAATATGTTAGTGAGTACAAAAATTCATTTATTATGACAAAAAAATCTGTAAAAATAAATTAAATTTGCAAAAAATATAGCACAATTTTATTTCCACCTATGTTTTACATTTAATTAAAATAATTTTAACATAAATATTGACAATTGTCTTATGGATGAAAAATAATTTAATAATGCGCAAACCTTGGAGTGATGTTTGATCCAATAGCCAAAATTTGTGACTTTTTTGTAACAGATTATTTTCATAATTTTCATGACGGTACACAAGCTGCCCCCACTAGTAAGAGTCGTCTTTCCTGACATTTTTTAAGGGCAGGATATCACAACTTTCAGCAAGAATCCCACCATCTTTCCCTGAATTTTACAACCTGCATATCATAAAAGATGTTAAGAATGTGTTTTTAATAAATTTTAAGTAAGTTTCAAGTAAATTTCATTCATTCTTGCTGAAGTCAATATTTTTTGTGTACATTGTTTAACAGTTTCAAAACCATTCTTTTCTCCCAGAATTCATATACCAATAGATAACTTATTTTACTGCATGACATTTGAAAACTTGTCCTGGAAACTCTTAGGGCTGTTTTCAAGTCCAAACTGGCTACTTTCTGAATTCATTTTTGTTCAAAAATGCATGAAATTGGCCAGTATCTAATTAATCTAAGGACTATCTAATTAATACTATCAAGTTGGCATGTTTAACTGAATTTCCAGATGTGACATTGCAGAAAAAGAAAAAATCTGCAGTCATGAGACAACAATCACTTATAACTTAAGATGTAATTCATTTGTTGAAAAATGAAAAAAAAAAAATTGTTTGATTACAAATTACTTTTATAATATTGCCTGCAAGTGTCATGCTTTTATGTTTAAACATGAATCCATAAATGTGCTAGAAAGTTTCGTGTTGTTGAGCAGCAAAAAATAGTTTTTTGAGAACTGCCTTAATTGTTGGTTAAAATAAATTTCTGTGTATGTACTGCTCTACGATGTTCAACCATTGTTCTCACATAAGCATGCTTTCACCATTTTATGCACTCAAACAGTAAGTTTCCATACAGCAAACAGTGGTTTGACTTGTTTAGTATATATTTCTCTAATATATTTGCACCATTGCTTCATCTTAAGCTTATTTCTGTGAGTGCAAACACATAGAAGTGCACTTTTATTATTTTAATATGATCAAACTGATTGATAAATAAAACATGCAATTAGTAATTTTTCCAACTGAGTGAAAATATATCCACCCAGGACTCAAATCCAGAACCTTTAGCTTTAATTGCCAATGCTCTTTCAATTGAGCTATCTGGATGACATCCTTGCCATCCTAGCTTTTCATTTTTTAATAAATGTATTTCACCTTGAGTTATAATTAATTATTACCTTATAACGGCTCCTGTTGATTTATTGTGTTCCAGAAATCCACTTAAATTATCAACTTTGTTTACTAAAATATCCTTTGCCTTTATAAAATAAACAGAAATTGCTAATTGATTTCTTAGTTTCTGAATAAGAACAACTACCAGATTTATGTATTAAAGAATAAAAATTAATTCTTCCATGTGTCAGAAAGTACCCAGTTTGGATTTGAAACCCTGGAGATAGAAATAAGAAGGAGAACAGTGAAGATAGGCTTTCAAGATCAGAACATGGACCGGGAATTAGTACCCAGTTCGCGGCGCTGGTGCTCCCAAAGGCCGGTCATGTGACCTGCCAAACATGACAAATTGTCGTCTGCTCTTCCTGCATTTTGGTTTCGAGCATGGTAAAGAGTTGGCAGTCGAAACCAGAAATAGAGGGCGCTACACTCCCCAAAGGCCCAAAAGACGAGAAACGCCGCCATACTAGGTACCGCTTTTAGTTCCATAAGTAGAAACATTATCATTGTTCTCCTTCTCTCTATCTCCCTGTTTGAAACAGTCTTAAACAAAAGTGCTCCTAAAAACTTGCTATAAACCTCAGATATCATTATGTCAATTCTAACTTTATTAAACATTTTATTGAAATCTAAAATTATTTTCCGCATCTTCAGGATACAAGTAGGTTTTTTTTTTAAACACTATTTAACTGCTGTGATTTTAGTGTCACATCATTATGCTATTTTTTTCCTCTTATGGAAGGAGGTACACTGAAGGAAGTAAAATCAATTTAACTTTGAAATAAATAAATAAGCTTGGATACCCTCACAGCAAAATCCAGGAAGGTTCAAGATTTTGGAAGACTGTTTATTTATTTATTAATTTTTAATGGAGAATATAAATAGGAAATAAACTAAACTAAGAATTTTATTGTCAGAACCCTATGTAGAATACAATTTTTAAATATATTAAGGCAATACAGAAATGTAACAAATAAGACATTTTAAAAATCCAAAAATAAACTTATTCAAGGTTTTTTCAAAATTAAGGATTAAAATAGGTTATTATTATTATTATTACTATTATTATGTTTTTTTAGGAAAGCTTCTGAACCCTACATTTAAGATTAGTTTTAAATACATAAATAAAATAAAATAAAAATTGATTGATTAAAGAAGGAAAAACCCTCAGTTCTTTCATTCTCTAATCCGTAGTGAAAAATCCTTCATTGTTTCTTGTTTTAGAGTTTAATTATTTTAAATCACATGAGAAAAATAAATATTATTATTTTTTGTTTTCCAAATTTATGAGAGAAAAATAAATTTTAGTTAATTAAATTACAAAATCCTTGAATATACAATTGTTCCCTCTTACTTCCTACCCCCTTGTGGGCACTCATGTAAATAAATTTATACACGAATCAGTTCTGAAATGTCACTGTTATTGCATAGTGCCAGTTTACTATTTCAGTAAATTATTATTAGTCTTTGTTTTGAGACGAGTGAGATAAATGAGCTTAGGTGAAAATTAAAAGCTCAAAATTATGTCTTCATTATTTTATTTTATATTGTCTTGAAAATATTTGTTGTATATTTTTTAAGAAGTATTTAAAACTGTTGTAATTATTTTTATATTTATTTTTTCAGGAGAACCAAAGTTGCACATATCAGTTAATAATGATATAGCCATAACACCGTCTAATCAATGTCCTAGGTATAAATATTGATCTTATCTTTAATAAATTCTTTATAAGGAAAAAAAAAAATTCTGAAAATTTCTTTCTTTTTAATAGTTCAATGATTTTTTTTTACTTTTATTTTTCTTTTAAAGGATGGAAGTAAAAAGAAGAAATGCAGTTTCGAAAACAAAAATCTACTTCAAGATCATGTTTAATAACAAAAAAGTAGCAGAAACATGTAAAAGGTGTGTTACTTTGGACAAATCCTATCTGTGGGTAGTTTTGTCTTAATTTTTAACCCATACCATGTAATTTATAAATAATAAAACATGGAATACTGTTAAAATGTTTTAATAACTTCAATTTGTTTGTTATTCATATTCAAAATTTTATATGTTTGATTGCATTCAGTTAAAATTTCAGTGTGTTATTGAGGTATATTTATGGATGTTTCTCATTAATATAATAACTTTGTTAATGCAGCTAAAGTACGTTGCCCTCTAAACTATTTCCAATAAAAATGTTTGATTTTTTTCAGGTTGAGAAGTCATTTTTTATAAAATTTTATTTTTTATTCTGAAATAAGTATAAAAGTAAAACATGCTTTTATAAACGTTCTATGTTTATCATAAAATTCATGCCTCAGTTCATGATTGCAATTCATGTTGTTCCAAGTATGTCCATTACAATATATGAATGCCCATGTCATTACAATATATGAATTTGACATAGGCCTCAATTATAGAAAATTCACCAGTTATTAAAATTGATATTTTTTTCCTTTGCCAGGTGCAAATTTCACCAATAACAATTTGTTTTTCTTACCAACAGCAGCTTTTATTTTTGAATGTGTAAATTAGAAACAATTTGATGTTTAAATACAATGGTTTATGGTATTATTTCTTATTAAAGCATTTCCTTCTATTTTAAATGAAATCAGTGCCATGTGAATGATGACGATTGAAACAATATTTAATGATTTATCGTCTGTGCCTGACTAACTGAAAAGTATCATAAAATTATTCCAATAATTGATACTTAAGTTCTGAAAATGTGAATTCACTGAATATATTGTACTAGCTGACCCACCCGGCATTGCCTGGGCCCATAATAATAAATTAAAAAAACCCTTAAGTTTGTAGGATTTTATATCTGTAAACTGATTTTGTATAAAAATATTTTTTAGAAGAAAAATTTGCAAAAAAAAAATACTGATATTTAATGATAAAAGTGCTTGTAAGAAGACATTTTCTTGTTTTTCATGTAGGGTTGTTTAATAGTTTAAAATAAAAAGTTCTTGTTGCTTGAACTCTTTGAAATTTCTATCGGTTAGAATAATGGTTTTACAGCTCGTGTAAAAATTTCGTGAAAAATATTGTTATCTAGTGGTAAAATGTTTTCTTCTCGCTTTTTTGTTTGTTTGTTTTAGCGTTGGCTTCTTTAACATAACAGTAAAAATATAGTTCTCATCTTCCAAACTCTCAGAAATTTTAATCTGTTATAAATATAACTGTATCCAAGCTCTCTTTAAAATTTCATGAAAAAATATGCATATTTAGTAGTGAAAAAATGAGTTGTAGCAGACTGACAGTATGCTAAAATACCTCACTTCCCTCCCCCCCTCCACCCCCAAAAAAATTCTCAGATTTTATTTTATTTTTTAAAATATTTCTACATGTTTGAATGTTTTGAAAATTTTGTAGGTGATGTAAATCTGACCTACTGAGAGGCTCTAAAAAGGTTGTATCGAAATACAGATGTTTAGTTACTTTTAGCATAGAAAAAAGATAGTCTCCATGCAAAGTGACCTACATTCACTGGTGTTTCTGAAAGAGTTAAAATTCATATTTTTAAAAACTGATTGCACCATCAATTAGAAGAAAGTTTCAGCTTTAAGAGCATATTTTTGTTTGTCAGTACCTCTAAAATTGTGTCCTGGAGTATCATTGCCTTAAGGAAAAAAACATCTTTTCTGAAAACAACCCTTTTTGAAAAAATTTTTAAGAGGTTTAACAACGATATATTTTTGAATTAATTGCGACATTTGAGACATAAGAGTATGATCTTTTTGAATATGTCTTCCAATTTTAAGTGTATCGCGTGGGTTGTTTGATTTAAACTGGTTTAAAACTAAAAAAACACGTTTGGTTCTTTATTTCCTCCCAATGTATAAATCAGGTTCTGGGTATGCATGAGAGATTTTTCCAGCTCACAAAGAAAGATATGAGTTTTTGATGAGTTTTTAATATCTCGGCTAATTATCAAAATATTAAAAATCTGAGACTCAGGTGGGCAGGGAAGGCCTTGGGCTGTCCTCACCTGAATTTTCAGACTTCTAGGTGCGTTAGATTTTCCTAGCCATCACACACACACACACATGCACAGAGTGAAACTCTTTTATTAGTATAGATTGTCACCGAGAACACATAACTGCACATAATTTTTAGAATTCTAACACACCACGAAGTGTTTACAAAACTTCATCTTTATATGCATAAACTTGGTTAATTTAAATAAAAGCTTGTTAAAAGGCAGCAAATAAGAAGAGGACCTAAAATATGAAAATTCTTCAAAACTCTAAAAAAAGCAAATGCCAAAATTATCAGCATTTAAGCTGTGATATTATGATCATGAAGCATGATCTCTCATTTTATACTTTATTATTATATTTTTTATGGTCACAATTAGATATTGTATTAATTTTTGTGCTTATTGTTTTTAAAACAAAAATCCACATTTATTTATAAAAAGGAATTTTTTTCATATTCCTATTTGAACTTAAAATTCCGTCATCATTTACATTCTTTTACACAGTGAAAGTTGTATTGAATTTATAAGAAAAGTAAAAATGCTGTTCAATTGCATGAATGTTAATGCCTGTAACAATAAAAAAAATATTTTAAACTTCTTATGCTGAATTTATTATAGGGAAGATTTTTATTTCAATTTTTTTCTTTATACAAAGTATATGATTTATTTTATAAACTAAAGTGTCTATTAAGACAAATTTGTCATAAATGAAAGTCCACCTTAGTTTCTAGAATTGCAACCATGCTTTTTTATTTTTTCTTCAAATGATAAATGAATTCTTTTATCCAATAAAACCAATCAGCCTAGTACCTCAAAATAGTTCTGCAATTTTTATTACAAATTAAAAAACTTTTAAAATAGTAAGAAATATGAAAATTTTTAATTTTTGATGTTAATGTTTAAAAATATTTTTTTAGAAGTTTAACTCAAGATTTCAGAGCAGTTTGGGGTCAAATATTCAAGCTGCAGATTGTTCACTATCCTCAAACATTCAACATTCAAGTAATTATGCTTTATATTTTTCATCATATAGTTTTCTTTTTATTTGTTTGAAAATACGAGAGAGAAAGCAGTTGTAAACTGGTTATTTCAGTTTTCACCATTCAATCTCTTTTGTTTTGATAATTTTTACAGATTGTTGAAAGTGGCCTGTTTGAATGGCATCATATGGCTGAAATATATATTCCTATACCTACAGCATCTCAAACATCTTTGATTTCTAAACCTGTTGATCACCAATTTAGCTCTGAACTTGTTGTTCAACCTAAGAATTGTGGTATTGGATGTGGTATGTTATTGCGATTAATATTATAAAATGAAATATTCATGTGTATTCTTTGACATATCTACGTATATATATATATATATATATATATATATATATAAATACCAGTGGACCCGTGCAAAGTGCAATCTAATGGTGTTTAGCAATATCTAATAATTTTTAGATGCAGGTTTAAACTTCTAAAGAAAAATTAAGGATAAAAATATCTGGAAACAACATTAGTGAAGCCAGAATATCATTTCATTTATTCCATCAAAGTTACAGTAAAAACTGATCAAAGATAGCAAAAGGCACACACAAGAAAAAAAAAATTAAATCGTATTGTAACTGTATTAAATGATGACGTCATCCAATTTGGGAAAAACAGGAGACAAAGAAAAATAAATTGAATACATATAAAATGCAATTTAATCTAATATAACAAAGCACATTTTAGGCTAAATGTAAAATACCATAGCTTCAATTTATCGATGGTATATTTTTCTTCTAAACATTGTAATTTCAATTTTGCTTTTTAATCATAAATAATGTGTGTGGAAATGTAACACTGTATCATTTTTGTATTATTTATTTTTTCATAATCATTGTGGAGCATGATACTATGTGGTATTTTATTTTTCTGGCAACTCTGATTTGAGGAAAAACTTTCATTTCATTTATGGAAATATTATTATAACATTATTAATTTTTACCTGCAATTTTTAATCAGAAACATGTTTTAATGAAATGTGGGTATAATTGTATACTATGTCAGAAGCCAGTTCAAAAATCTTTCACAACATACCTCATTCATTGTTGTTCATTGTGTAAATGCATAAAAAAGGGATGCTGACAACAAAAATAATATACATGATATGTCTGCTTCGGCTTACTTTATTCAAACAGAAATCAATTATGATTTACTTATATTGTGGAATATTGCCCTTGATAACATGTTTCACAATATAAGTTTCCATTTGCTTCTTGTAATATTTTCATATTCTGCACGTAGGATTTTTTTCTGCACATACTTTTATTTCTATTTTCACTTACTTCAATTTGTGAATTTACATTATTGGATATATGTTTTCGTATTGTATTTTAATTATCAGTTCATATATTGTTGAGTTTTTGTGATTTAATGGTTATTATTCACAGAAGTTATATATTTAATATTATTATCATTTTAATATTATATATAATCTTAATATATTTATTATGATGTATTCTAAACCATGTAAATATTCATTAAGTTCAGTGTGTATAAATATCTGTATAAATATCTGTTACATAAATTAGTTGTGTCACCCATTGAAGTTTCATGTCAAAAACTTAATTTAAAAAGTCATTGTAATATAATTAATATGTAATTTTTTTCCTGGCCTACGTATATGAGATGAGTTTGTTAATAAATGTACTTTGAATGATAATTTTAATTGTGAATATTATGTGTGTTTCAATGTATATGTCATGGTTCATACATTTTGAAAAAATGTATAAAAAGTGCTTGAAAAAAAATTAAGTCTTTAAATTTTTTTAAAATGGAATAATAGTCCTTGAATTTTCAAATAAAATTTGTCCATAAAATTTAATTTGATGGCTTTATTGGCATTTTTTGCTACTAGTGAAGGAAAAAGTGTTAAAGGAAATTATTCAACTTTTATTATTTTTTTTAATATTGTAGTTATTGTATTTGTTGCATACAAAATAAATTATCATAAATGGTAATAAAAATGGTTTAATAAGAGGAAGCTTACTTTAAGCTTACTCTTTTGCTTACTTTCAAATTTGAAGTAATGTTCTTTACAAGCAAATCTTAAAATACTGGTAAAAATTCAATATCATAAAAAGAAACTTCATTTGAGACTTTACTTCTGCTCTTGTAGTAATGTCATGTCTTTTTTTTTCTTTGCTCCTAAAAAAGGATCAAGCTGTGTTTTTTTAACCTTTTCATGATATATGAAAAATTTTCCCATAGTATACACATACCTTACTAAACTGACATACTTTATTTTCTAAAAATTCTCTAATATGTTGCCTTGAAAATATGTAATACTAAAATTTTTTAAAGATCTGATAAGCATTTTTAAAAATTGGCAGGCAATGTGATGATTATTTCTTTACTGTATTACACATAGTCTTCTAAAGACATTTTAATGCATGTAATGTTGCATATATCTAAGCAATCATTGAAAATATTTAAATAAGTCCTTGAAAATCCTTTAGAAGTGCTTGAATTTTATTTGTTCTCAAGTGTATGAATCATGTATATATTGCATAGTAGAATAATGTTTGTTTCAAAATTTTAAAATAATAATAATAATCTACCTTATTGCTGCTTTAATTGATTTTCCTTTTCCTTGCTTAAACTGGCACTGCTTAAAAGAATATTACTCTCATTCTTTCATTTTTTTTTTTTTCTGATAGAAATCAAAGTTGTATAACTTTTAAAGTTATCAGTGAACCTATCCTACTCATTCTAAATATATATCAGATTAAACCGCTAAAAAATAAATAATTAAAATAAATAAAGTTTAATTATCCAAACAAGTACAAGAATTTAATTTTTATTTCCTTTTGATCTATTTTAAAATTATAAACTTTCCCTTCTTCTTCAAAGGCATTCCATACAAATTTGAAAATGGTACTGAGACTTATTTGCTAATGAATGGCATTTTAAGGTGCAGTTTGGTGTGGGGTGTTTCTGAAACTGGAGATATACTTGTACCTGATGATATTGAAACTTCATTAAAGTAAGTTATTTGCTTAAATTAAAAAATTCTTGATTTGAAATTGAAAAATATTAAATTGGTCATATTATAGAAACAGGCATGAAAGAGTTTCTCCAAAAGATGGAATTGCACTTTTTTCAAAGCGGTCTTGGGCATTCTATGAATTGATGCAAAAAATATATTATATATTATAATATGAGCAAATCTTGTGTGTACTATATATGCAAAATTTATCTTGAAAACGGTTCTAACGATTTTGACAAAATTTTGCATCCTACCGTTTTCGAGGACGAGAAGACGATTGGGCTATGTCACATGTTCGAGAAAATTTGATTGGGTCATTTTGGGTCACTATGGGTCAGGGTCAAGCTAGGTATATCTAGAAAAAAGCTCAAACAATTTCGACTACATTTTGTATTCTACCATTTTCGAGCACGAGAAAACCATTGGGATAGGTCACATGTCCAAGAAAATTTGATTGGTGGGTCATTTTTGGGTCACTGTGGGTCAAGCTAATTTTATCTAAAAAATTGCTCTAACAATTTTGACTAAATTTTGTATTCAACCGTTTTGGATTATGAGAAGACAATTGGACTGGGTCACATGTTTAAGAAAATTCAATTAGTAGGTCATTTTGGGGTCATTGTGGGTCAATCCATTTCAATCTGAATGAAGGTTTAAACAGTTATTATGTTGTTGAACAGTTGGCAGTAAATGAAATCACAAAGTTGGCAACACTTTGCCAAATATTGCAAAATTTGGTGAATATTGGTGAGATTTGGCAAAAAATTTGACTGTCAATATTACCAATGCCAAAACACGTACTTGGTGCCAAATGAATAAATGTCGCCAAATTTTCGATTTTTCAGCAACTTTTTGGTGACATTTGATGAAAAAATTGACCTACAGAATCTGAAGGAATTTTCTAGAAATTCTCAATAGGAGCCAAGATACATGATTCAACCAATAAGCATGCATGGAACGTTCTCCAAAACAGAATTCAACTAATCAGGATGCATAGAACTGATTATTGTTATATCTTGTAAAGAGAATTTATTGTTATATTGAGTTGAACACAAAGCTAATTTTAACCGAGCATAGCCCAGTCTTCCCCACTGGTTAGATTCATATAAAAAAGGGGGAGGGGGGTATCTGAGAAATTTAATCCTCAGGCAACCCCCTGTTTAAGATATTCTACTCAAACCCTTGGATTTTTTTTTTCTGAACTGCTGTGCAAAAGAGCTATCAGATGAAGGATCGACTTATGTTGTTACTATGAGCATTTGGAAATCATGTAAATGAATTTATTTAAAGTGTCATTCCAGAGTGATTTTTTTTTTTAGACTTGAAGAGAAAGGAAATTTGCATAAGGTTCTTTTTGGTATTAAATATTTTGTCCCATATCACACTTTTGGTCAATTTCATGTTTGGTTATATATTTTTAGAACCAAAATCCCTTTGACTTGCATATATTTAGCACTGAGAGTTTTTTGTTCCCCTAGAAAGGTGGGGAGGGGGGATCTGAAACAGCTAAATCATTCAGAATAATATTTGTTTTAAAAAAGTAATCACTGTACTAGTACTTCACATAAATGCCTCCTACATATTTGGATTCAATGATTCTGTACATTTATTGTTAGTTTAAATTTATTTTTCATTTTTAATTTAATATTTTCTAAATTGACAAAATAAAAAACAATCAACATACATTTATATTTCATTTTATTTTATAAATATCTGTTAAAATGTATCTAAATTATAGGAATTTGTTGCATGGAAAACATTTCCACCTATTTTTCCTATTTCTGGCTTTCATGCCTGTAGAAAGCGTAACTGACCGAAACATTCTAAAAACCTAAAACAGAGTTGGTAAAAAGCTTTGGAAAAAAAAAAAAATTAAGACACTCAGGTTAGGGTTATGATAATTCAGGTGTTTGGAAGTATTTTAATTTTGGGTTTATTTTTTAATGGGTGAAAGAGGGGGAGGGGGGGACACTGAAATTCATTTTATAAAAGTGCTTTAAAAATAATTTTTTGCTCATAAAATACTTTGTTAAAATAATAATAATGAAAAATCATTCCAATTTGATAAACTTATAAATTATTTTTATTTTTATGTCTGTTATCCTGACTTACAGAATTTTTTAAGTTATAGAAATTTAACTCTTAACTAATTCATTCTTTCATGTGACATATGTTATGTAGTTGCAAACTTTTACTAATCTATTTATTTATACACTTTGCAGTTTTCAATTTACTTCAAATATTCATAAATATCCCCCCCCCCTCCCCCCACTATCTTGCGTTTTAGTGCATTATCTGAAAATTTGATGCATATAGTGATGGAGACTATGTAATTATTATATCAATGAATCAAAGTCTATGTAATTTTTAATATTTTAAAGAACAGAAAATGGGTGAATTGGGAATTGAAACATAACATTGTTTAGAATTTTGAAGGTAATATGAAAACCTGTGAGGCTGGTTCAGAAGCTTAATTTGCATAATTCTACTAACAGTTTAGTCATAAAGGAGTAAAGGTAAAATTCTTCTTTGTGTTAAAGATGCCTAATCATTAAATTCAATAACGCAATGGAATTAATAATTTCTAATTTGTTGCTGTTGTTATCATTCTTATTATGGTTAATTCATAATGATTATTAAAGTGAATACATATTTGTAGAATTTTATGTTTTGTTAACAAATAGCCATTTAAGAACATAATAGAGTAAAACTTGCTAAGATAGAATCACAAGAGACCAAAAATTCTGTCTTAACTAGATATGCCAATCATTATAATTGTATTGTATTATTTTCACTGGGCCTATGAAATTTTCTATTACATACAATTTATGTTTTTACATTTCTTACTGTATAACCAAATTAGGTTTTTGTGAGAATTGTTTCCTGACTGTTGTTCTAATTCCAGAGTTGTGTATTAAATGTATCATGTATGCAAAAAAGTTATGTATTTTCCCTTCTGTGAAAAGTAACAAAATTTTCAGTCTCTAAGACAAAATCTGTATTGCTACATTGACTGGCAATTTGATATGGCAGTCCTGAATAATTCTCGAACAAGCTATTTGAATCATGCTTTTTGTTACCTTTAATTTAATTAATTTTTAATAGTTTTTATCATTACTTCTGTTTTCTTTATTGCCTTTTTTTAATTATTGCTTTATATAAAAAAGAATTTAAATTATTCTCAAATTATCACTTCCAGGATAAATTCTGATCTATGAATTATTAAAAATTATAAACATTATTATTTTAATTTTTTACAATTATATATTCTTCCTTTAGAAGAACCAAAAAAGTTGTACCCGTCTCTCACTTGAAATGTAACAAATTGTCTGACATAGGAAAGATGAAGCAGTGGATTAAAAAATCAAATCTTGATCCTCTAAATCCAGAAAATATTGGACTTTTAAATATATTTCAAGTTTGTATATTTATGTTGTTTTGTTTGAATTATGAATAATTGAAGTAAAAATATATTTTTTTAACAATTTATTTATAAAATATGAATATGTATTGTAAATGTAATTTGCTCTTTATCAATATCAATTTAAGAAAATTAACTTTTAAATCTTTATTTTTTTTCAATGTGTGAATAATTGTTATAGTATCAATGTATAGATATAATAAAATCTTTTAAGTGTTGTCATTAAATTTTTAGCTACGGAATTTGGAACATATTTCCAGTTTGATTCCTAGAGATTGGAACAGATTTGAAATTATAAGTTAAATGTGAGTTGATTATTTTAGAGACTAAAGTTGCATCTGTTTGCCTTATGATGTTAGCAGTATTTAGGTTAATAAAATTAGTCATTTTTATTTGACAAATAACATTTTCATATTTTAAAACAAATTTTTGCAATTAAAGATAATATGCCTCCAATTTCTGAGAAAAATGTGCAATATTATAATAATAATAATAAAAAAAAAATGTTAGTGATTTTTGGAATAGAAAATATTTGTTGACATCTAGAATTATCAAGTTTGGTCTTATGAGGAAAAAACATGAATTACAGCGGGGTGCAAAATGATAGGAATGACATCAAAGAAAGAAATCAGTTCGTGTTACTATGCAAATGTGCAAATCTTTGTGTTAAAATTAAATACATGCTATTGCAATTAATATTAAACCAATCATTTACAAAAATTATATATATACTTCTATCTATCTAATCTATTTATTTTAAAATATATATTTTGCTAAATTTACAATGGAGCAAAATAATAACCCCTTAAATACTTTGAAACCACAGCTTGTGATTGGTTGATACTTTTGCATATCAAACAAAGTATTTAAAAGAGATTCTGAACCCATTCATTTAGTTTGCACAAGATTTTGACAGTGGGGAGAGGAAAAATGCTTTCTGATTTTGAAAGAGGCCAAATTCTAGCTTGAAATACCATCGGAATGTCATTTCAAAGAATTGCTGATAAAATTAAACTTTCAAAGACTGATATTTTTAATCTCTTATGGAATCCAACCACTGTAAAATCTACAGGAAGGCTGAGAGTTCTTTTGACACAATGCGAAAGTCTGATTTTTCATACAGTCGCAAGAAAAAGAATGACAGCAAAAGAAATTGGAAGCCAGATAAATATGCCATCATAAGTATGGACTATAAAAAAAAACAATAAAAATTTCTGTAATTCTTTAACATGTAAAACCATGTCAGTGTTCATGTTTAACATCTGGTCATAAAAAGCCAGCATTCAGTTTGCAGAAAAACATATGAAACAACAAACAAATTGGTTTAAAATTATGTTCAGTGATGAAAGAACTTCTCAATGATCTGGGTGGTTATTCAAATTGGGATGAACTTCGAAAGAAAAATTATGTATTTCCACACGACAACTGGGTGTAGATTCCCTAACGGTTTGGGCTGGTTTTTCCTAAGGAAGGAAGCTTAAAATTGCTTTTCTAGAAAGTCGACAAAATAGATATACCTATATTCACATGTTAGAATGCTATTTGTTGAACCAGGAACTATATTTTTCAACAAGACAATTCACTCTGCAAAAGTCAGAAAGAAGCGATTTGAAGCTAATAAGATTCTCACATTTGTTTGGCCGGCTAATAGTCTGAAGCTGAAACCCATGGAGAACATTTGGGGTATTATAGTATACATTATCTACAAAAAAAAAAGGTCAAATGGTCCAATATATTGAGAATTTAAATCTGCCATTTGTGAGGCATGGCATGTCACCTCAACAAGTTTTAAACCTTTTAAATCAGGTGTGTCAAACTGTGGCCCACCAGATACCCCTAAAATTTTATAGTAATCTTTGCCTTATCTCATCATTGAATTTCTACAATTCAAGAAGTTGATTATTTCTTTTAAAATATAGTGGTATCTGGCGGGCCACAGTTTGGCACCCCTGTTCTAAATGTTATGCCATAGCATTGCATTGAAATTATTAAACACAAAGGAAGCACAATTGACATGTAATATTTCTATAATTTAGGAAAATGTGTACCGTCCAGTGAAAGAGCAATTTATTATGTTGTAATAATAATTGATTTACACTGTTTTCTTTATGTTTATATTGCTTCTTTAGTTGGATAAAATCAATTTATATTATTTAATTGTGGATTAATATAATTATATTTTTCATTTAGTCAATTAAATGATCATTCCTATCATTATAATAAATACAATAATAATGTATTAATTTATGATAATATGTGATTAAAAAAATTAATTTGATTTCTTCGATTAATAAGTGTCTTTAATTTTTAAATTGAAGGACATTTATATATTTTTTAAAGTGGCTCTTAAGATCAAAACAGGTTATTTTGAACTGCAACTATGAATTTTCATCAACACACACATAAAATTTCAAACATTGTAAGTCAGATTTCATTTTATTTTTTATTTATTTAGAAATAAAATTAATGTGTTTCCAAATTAAACTTTATCATTTTTATACTCTATGATGGTAGTGGCTCATGTAAAAAAATGAACAAAAATATATCATAGTAAATGTAATGTGTAACGTCGCCTTGGATTGGTGTAAAAATTAAAGACTGAAAATATAATTTGGAAAATGGAGACACCAAGAATTAATGAAGTTAACAAATTTAAGAATGGGTTTAAAACCTACCAATCCAAAACAACATCACGGCACACGATCGTATAGTGATAGTTAATCCAATAATCGACATAACGGTTAACAAATAGTAAAATATTTAAGAATAAGGCCGGACAAACAATTAAATTATTAATCTGAATTTGGTGAAAATAATTTGGAAAATAAAGTTAAATTAGGAATCGATTATTAGATTAAGATGTAAAAGAAATAAATGTAACACTCACCCAAGTCTTGAAATGATAACACTGATGGATTTATAAACACACAATAATTTTATTTATCGATATAACACTTAAATTTACACTTGCAGAAAAAGTGCGGTTGGCCAACCATCATGTAACATACCTATATTATCATATTATCAAATCAATATTCATCCATTTTTATTTTCCAGGACATATAAACTTTCAGTTGATAAATTGCTATTGCAGGAATCGAAAATAATTTAAATTGAATAATTTTTTTACATCTATTATAATGACGATAACTTTAAATATTTATAAAAATATCATATTTTACAACAACTAAAAAAAAATATGCAAGATAAAATAATTGATTTATACCATTTAATGTGAAAGTTCAAAAATTAAATTGAATTAAATTTACTCTTGCTTATTCAATTAAAAAGGTTTTGGTAGAAGGCAAACACAAAAAAAACAAAAAAAAAACATAACTAAAACTCTGTTATTAAATATATTCTTTTAAGAATAGAAATGCAAAAATTTAACCAAATAAAATTTACTACTGACTGATAGAGAAAAAAATTAATTATATTACAAGAGAAGTATGAAGGTTGAAATGTACATTTTAATCAAAGCCAAAGGTTTTTTTTTTTTTTTTTTTTTTTAAAGCAAAAAAAAGTTTACTGTGAGTGAGTGAAAGTTACAATATACTAACTTTGCATTCATCCTTCATACTTGTTAATTTAAAATAAAATAAAACGCTTTTTTTTGTAACAATGATTCATTCACTAAGGTTTTTTTTTTTTTTTTTTATGATCATCACAACTTTGTATCACAACATTCTTGTACTAATCTTCTTATTTTGTTTCACTTAGATCTGTATTTTTTTATAACTACCTACTTTATTTACTTTGTTTGTGTGAGAAAATTGTAATTAAAAAAATTGTAAAGTGATCATAGTGTAGGTATACTCTTGAATAACACAATAACGAAACACTAGATAGCTCAGAAGCACAGACGCTTTCACAAACGTTCCGGTAAGCAGTATTAGCAATGTTCACTTTTTGTTTGACTTACTTTTTTTTGTTTTCCTGGGAGAACAACAAAACACAAAAAAAAAAAAAAAAAAAAAAAAAGACTTAGTAGACGATTAGTAGACGTATGTCAATAATAAACACCGTATATTTTGAAGAATAATGAGTGAATAGCTTTTTTTTTTTATGAAGAGATAGAAATTTTCTGAAACACTAACTTTTGAAGAGATTCCTTTGGATTTAAAATTCACACGCAACACACGGATTACTTTTAGTAACACTGTTGAAGACACACTTGGATTGAAAATGCACACGGATCACTTATAGTAACACTGTTGGAGAGATATTTGTATTTAAACTGGATCACATTCGGAAACACTGTTGAAGAGATGAGGGGGGTGGAGGACTCCAGGCAGCGACAATAAGAGAGCAGGTGACAGAAGAGATGGAGAAGGGTGGCACGCTTCAGGTAGAGGTTGTCAACGCAGATGAGATGACTCTAGCATGTCCGCTCTGGAACGAAGGGGGGGGGGGCTTCCACAGACGACGGTGTGGTGGGGGGGCAGCACTTTCACACAGGCCAGGTGCCTGCCACATCAAGATGGAGATAATCCTGCATCGAGGGCGCGTAGAAGCGATGATAGGGAAGTAGCGCTAATGTAAATACAGGACGCAGTGCATTGCAGTTAAAGAAATATGCGTTGAAGTCCGGTACCTCCCCTTAAACAGTGGAAAAGGTTTCTCTTAGAGAAGAGTATACGGCTGAGACGCACCAAGAACTGTACTGTAGAATTCTTTAATAATCGTTGAAGTCTGATATCCACGAATAAAAATCAGTTGGTTCTTGTGAGACGCAAGTAATATAAACAGAGGCAGTTGACTCGGATGCACGAAGAAGATTCAGGTAAGATAAAAGCAAACACTGTTTATTTTTTTCAAAGACATCGTTAAAAAAAGGGTAGGCAAAAGGAATAAAAGAGTCAAGAAGCAAGGGGAGGTACCTACAAAAACGAAGATAACTTTTCTACAACTTCTCTGGTCAAGTCAAACGGCCGAAGTGATAAAGTTTTAAAAGTTACATGTACGGGTGTTGGCGCGGAAAGCATGATAAAATCGCCAGTACTTGGCGAGAGAGTTTTTGGAGACTAATGTCATAAGCGTATGGGAAAAACGATAAATGCTAGATTCTGTCTATGATTAAGCATTCTTTTGAGAGCAGTGGGGGTTGCAGGAATTCTTGCATGGAGACGAAACAAGGAAAAAGAAAAAAAAAATAATTTTGGGATTGGCGTTTGATTTTGCTAAAAGACAGCTGCAATTAACAGTTACTTATGACTCGAATCTAATAACAGGGTGTGAAAAACATGAACTTGCATATTACCGTTTACATGTGGGCGAGAGATATTTTAATTAATTCTTTTGAGAGCGGATGAGAAGTGCTAATGCTTGCATAAAGAATGTCGGTTATACGTTACATTACTTTAATAAGTAGAGCACAGCTGCATATATATTTTGTCTAAGTTTTAAGACAGATGCACTTTTGATTTCATGAGAAGAAAACGGTTGGATTAGAAATATATGAACATTTGTAACTTATTTTTAGCATAACCGCAAAGTCAAGGACTGAAAAGTTTCTGATGTATGCGAGTGACTTGCATTTTAGAATAAAGAAAATAGATTCGTTATCTAAATTAAATCAGAAATAGATTTTAGTTAAAATATTGAATTTTGGTGGGGGGGGGGGGGGGGGAATTACAGACCTTTAAAATCTATAAACCATATTTATTTATTCTTATAATTATTTATTTATTTGGTGTGGGGGGGGGGGGGGGTAGTTGAACTGAAAGCAAGATATATGACAAACGTCTTTGTCATAGAATTGACTTTACTTGAAATTACATTCTTTGGCCGGATGGATTGAAGCTACGAATTCTTTACAATGATGATGTTATGAACTTGTATCAATCTAAACTTAGAAGATGGATAATAGGACTTTTACACCCGGAGATATTTACAGGCTATCGCACTGAAATAGGTAACTGACCGGAATGAAATAGATGAAATTGTGGGCTGTCAGAAAGGTGAAATAAAGGATCTCAAGCTGTTTCCAGGAAGATGCAAATTAAAGGATTTCAGGCTGCTCCCAAGAAGATACAGGATAACGAAAAATAGAGAATTTTCACTCTAAATTAACAGCTAGTGAATGTCAGTAAAATGTAGACTGCCGATACAAAGATTGCCGAAGCTAACATAGCGATGACTAATTCTCTGCGGGACCCGAAAGTCCGCAGTCTAAAAAGAGACGACCACTCTCGTTGCTTTCAGCTTAGCAACTCTCGGAAGAAGATGTTCGAAGAGCAGTTAGAATTTTCGAACGCAAACTTTTCAGCCAATGAGCATCGAGCACTTACGCCGCCGCGCAGAGTTGAGATGTATAAAAATCAAAGTTACTCCTGAATGGCAACGACGTCAGCAAAAGACCCGTATGGACGTGGAGTTCGGATAGCGTCCCTGCCGGAGTGCAATGAGCTGCAAACTATTTATTCGGAGAAATCCTATCACGTGATCTCCGACAACAAGTATTTTGGGAAAGAAGCCTGTCCAAGATGTCTAGAATTTTGGCACAACAAATCGCGTGAACTTTGAAAAGCAAATTGAATAAATACCTTCTCTTGCCATAACTTCTGAAATAAGTAACGTATTTACAAACCGTAAATGGATTCTGAATGTAAAAATTTAGATCTATAGATTGAATATGATTTTAAGATAAAATAATTATGATTTAATAATTATGATTTTCGTTTTTGGACTTAGAAATATTTCGTGAATTTTGTTTTGATACGCGAAAAACGTATCTTTTTACTGAGATTACTTTTACTAAATATTATATTAATGATTCTGTTGATTAAGGCATTTGATTTATTAATTAATATTACTATTTAATAACAGAATACAATTACTTTAACGAAATAATTGAATTTTTTGAAAGAAAATAGACTTTAAAGAAAAATGATTATAAAATTAAGTTAAGTAGTTATTTAAATTTAATTAATGAATTAATTTGCATAAATTAATACAGAGGCAATGTACGGTGACGTAACATAATGTTAACATTTTTCTGAGGTTTGGGGATTAAGGAGGGGGGGGGGGGTGAGAGTATCTAAGGGATTTTTGCAAGTAAAGGAGCCCAAAATCTTAATAACACTTGTAATAAAGAAAAGCATGCAAATATTAATTATTTAAATACAAAGTAACTTTGGAGATAGATTTTTGTTAAAAAAAAAGTCTAGAAAATGAAACCTTCAAAGGGGAGCCAAGAGAACCTTCAAAGGATGCCCCATTGGACAGTCCTGCAGTAAATCTTCTATCTTTAAAGGTTTAATGTTTGGAACTCTTATTGTTAAATTATTTTTTAATCATTGCAAAACACATTGCAATGCAAGTAGTTCCTAAAGCATAACTCAAAAACTAACTGGCAGAATGAAGTGTAATTTTGGATTTGCATATTTAAAGCTTTTAGAAATAGATTTCTGTTAAAAAAAAACAAATAGGTCATACTTTTTTTTTTTGAAAATTAATTAAAAAAATATACATAATTTGAAATTGATTTTCTAAAAATATATGAATTGTATTCTATGACATTTTTAACATAAATAGTTTTCCAGAATCTTCAAATATGTGAATCTAAAATTACAGCTCATTCTGCCAAGTATTTTTTCTTTATCATATGCCTTAAAAACTACCCACATTGCAATCTCTTTTGCAGTGATTAAAAAAGAATCAGGTGTTTTAAACTTTAAACCTTCATAATTCCTAAACTATTTGATCGAATGACTTCCCATTTGATAAATCGAATGTGCTGTCAAAATTTAATATATGTACTGTAAATTTCAGAGTTTGGTATAATTTCAGTATGAAGAGAACCCCTAAGCTTATTTTTCAAAAACATAAATGGAAAGAAGGCATAATTTTCAGTCAAATAATTATTTGCAGTTCTTTTTTTTTCTTCTTTGGGACAATTTGGTGATTAAAATGTATGGGGTGTTTGTTCTCTTTTTTATTTTGGCTGACTGTAGATGTACAGAAAATTATTTTACATTATTTTGTTGATAGTTTTTGGTTTTTACCTGATGTTTCTAAACTGGATAATGTCATTGTAAAGAAATATGTATCAGGGAAAGCTGTTCATGAAATGCAAACATTAGGCTAGACATTACCCCAGCTGTACAATACGTCAATAAATTTAAATATAATAGTGTTTCTGACTATATATAATAAGCTAATTTGGAAGCTAAGGAACATAGAACAGTAGAATCAATTTCAAAATTTAATCTTGATTCATATCTATATCAAATTTAATCTACGTTGTTGATTGCTGGCATTTGTTGTGAAAGGGTTGGGTAGAGGTGTGACATTTCTATTATATATCTATTCTCTTATCCATCATATGAATTGTCCCTTAACTGTTGGATAATCAAAGTTTTACTATATGTTTATGTTGTTTAAATTGCTAAATTTATTGTGAGTTCTAGTGCTAAAATTTCAGTAATTTTATTATACTCTTCATTATATTAAAAAAAATTATAAACATTGCAGGAAATGAAGCTAAATAGTAATAATTTGACTGATGATTCCAGTTGTAAAGAATCATTCGATGATCCATTTGATTTTTGCACCATGGAAGAGATTGAAAATAACAAAAGATTTCAGCTGCTCCAGTTAAGAAATCAAGATATTTCTCAGTTTAAAAACCTCACAATGATTCCTTGTGATGAAAAAGACCTTGATGAAGATATGCTTCAAGTATTTTTTATTTATGATTTATTTTTCTTATTATTGCTATTAAATTTATTTATAATAGAGTAAAGTGCCCAAAATAAATCCCATCACCTAAATTTGTCCCCTATGTTTATTTTTTGATTTTCTTCTTGTAATGTTTTTTTTTTTTTTTTTCAGTGCTTAAATCAGAAAAGAGAAAGCATTAGTTTAAAACATGATGAAGATGGTGAACATGCGCAGAGAGAAAAAGCTAAACTGCTAATGCAAAAAGTAAATTTTTAAAGGACATTTTCTTGTTATCCTTTCAGTAATTTTAAGCTAACATTGTATTTCCATATATATTAGTAGCCATTTTTTATTTTGTTACATTTTTTATCTTTTATAAGTATAGATGTTAATTCATTATGCTCTCAAAATCACATAAATTGTAGTTGATTAGTCTTATAAAAATACAGGGACGGATTTAGAGTATCCTTTTGGGAAGGATGATACATAGTTACATATAATCATCATAGTATTGTACAGTAAAACCTGTGGAAACGGAATCTGTCTTTAATGTAATCCGTCTGACATTGTTATTCTTTCATGTGAGTATCTTTCCTTCCACATTACTTAAAACTTTCATGAGAGAAAAGAAATCAAGAGAAAAAAACAAATTCTGTTTACTTCCCATTATAACAGTGAGATATTGCAAAAACATGACGAGTCTCGGGAGAATATGCCTGCTGAAAACTATATCTGGAAGGGGAGATTGCCCAATTCATCCTTCCTGTGAATCTGTACTTGTATAAATATAACCATAATTTTTAAAGATTATTCGTAACTGATTGTTCATAAAAATCATGCTTTTCAGAAACACATTTAAAGTTATTCTTTCTGTAAATTTATTTTAAATGTTCACTTCAAATTCTTAAAATTCTCCAAGTTTATGTGCTGTAGTTAGCCAAGTTTATGTGCTTCTTTAATCTCAATATTAAAAAATATTTTTTCTCCCTTGAAATAATTTAAACAGCAATTTCTGCTTACTTAAATACACACTTCCTTGTTTGATAGCTGAAACAAAAACAGCCATAACTACACTTCAGTTGATCATAAAATGAAATCTATTATTTATTTGGACTGCTAATTTTACATCTTTCAAATAAAACAATATATGTATTTTTTTTATTTGCCCAAAATTGTTTATCTTAATCGTATTGGGATATCCTAATATTGATACCTTGGTAATCTATTAACTCTTATAAGTATTAAATACTTTTCAGGTTCGAGAAGATGTCGCTAAGCGCTTTTATATATCACAACATCAGAAAGTGTTTGAAGATGTTGTAATAGAAGAAAAAGTTCCAAGTATAGGGTATCTCTTTTTTTAATCTTATGTTTAGTGCTATATCTTAGATTTATCTTTTTTTTTTTTTAATCTATTTTTAGTACCTTTTTCTTTTTTTAATTCTACTTTTCTTATTTTTCTTTCAACTGTAAAGCTGTTTAACTTTCTCACCGCCTTGGTTTACTACGCTGCAGTTGCAATTTCGCTGCAATATTATCATTATTTAAATTAATATAGTTCTACAAATATAATGTAGTTTTAAAACATTAAATAATGATTAATAGTCTCAAGGATTATATTCATATATGTAATTAAGTTTTTTATATCATGTTTTTTTTTAGCATTTAAAAAACATTACAGAGAAAACAACATTACAATTTTGCCGTTTTGCTCGACGGTCAAAAGGTTAACTATAAAGTTTTCAACAATACAAAAAACTGAATTTTTTAAAGATTAGATTTTAAAAATTCGACCTCGTAACACCTTTGATTGTCAACTAAGATTTTTATTGGCCACAGTAAAATGTATATAGTTAAACTGTGAACTTTTTTATCTTTAATCATTTGATATCTTACAAAAATTTGCCAGAGTTAAAATCAATATATTTCTCATAACTTATAGCATTTTTCTTGAAATCCTTGTTATTTTGAATTTCTGATTTATCTGTCAGAGCAATGATCACAAGTATTTTTTAAATTTAAAGTAAAAACATCAAAGAATTATTTCCTTGAAGAATTTCTGGGGTTATTTAATATTTGAGTGTTTACCCCATCAGCCAATGATCACAAACAAGGTTGCCACTGGTTTTTTATTGATGTTTGTGATTTGTCTATTTAGCAAAGTAAAACAGCAGTCAAATGGAAATAATATTAGCAATAGCTTCATCAGAAACACTAGTTCTAAAATCTTTTTTTTTTTTTTTACTTAATGTATCCTCTTTTTCCTTTTTCATGTATGTGTTCCAATTTTTTTAGTTGTTTTTAAATCAGTTATTGACCTGAGTTCAACTATTAGCTAATAAAGCAAAGATGCTTTCTAAAGTTGCAGAAAAAAGTCTATACTGATTTTTTCTCTAAATAGTGTTATAAAATAAACTCAGGATTTGGTATAATATGTTAGCAAGTCAAATAAAAAGACGACAAAAATATGAATGTGTCCTGAAAAAATTAAAATACAGATAATAAGTTAAATAAAAAAAACAAACATCAATCATTCAGTTGCATAATTAGGAATGTCACTGAAAGAAAAATAAAAGTTCTTTGCAACTCTTGCAATTTGACAATTTTCATTTTTAATTTTCTCACCAAATAAAGTGTTTTGTCATGATTTGGCACAATGGCAATTGACAATGTGAACTCTGATGACAAAACATATTTATCAAAACATAAAAAAAAAAAAAAACAGTTAGTACAAGAAGCAGAAATAGCTGTTGGTACATTGCATGCTTTATAAGAACAGATTGAAACTACTAATTCTGAAATGTATGTGCCAATTTTGCTTTGTAGAAAGTTACCTATTCTCAAAAAGTTTTAAACAAATAATAGATTTCTTAGCTGATTATTTTTATATGGTACATTTCAATATGCATTACATTTCTTTTTGATAAATAACAAAGCTTATATTTTTAGTTAAAAATTATGCTAATTATTCATTCATAATATTTTACATTTTTGTTAATGTGTGTTTCAAGTCTTCATCATAATTTCATTTTGAAACTTGATATAGTCATTTTTGTTGCTACTACCCTGTATATTAACATCAAATTGCTTAAGGCTGTTCTCAAATCAAAGAGAGTTACTTTCTGACACATTTTTGAATTAGTTTTTGTTCAAAAGCGCATGAATGCAGGTGTTCTTATTCAGAAATTATGTAATCGAAATGCGTTTTCAATTTTTTTATTAAAGGCAGACGATCTTTCAGAAAATACTGTCAGTGTGGGCATTTTGAACCAAATTCCTGACGCAAAAGCACGAGAAGGGAGGAATGTGTTGTCACGTGACATGAATCACTTATAACTCAATAAGTAATTTATTTATCAAAAAATGGAAAACTCATTTAGATTCCAAATAGTCAGTCAGTCCTGCCAATTTATGCCTTTGTGTTAAAAATGTATCAGAAAGTTTCGTGTTGTTGAGCAGGTTATTTGAGAATCACCTTGAATAAAATTATAAATTTAGGAAAAAAAGAATGCTGAATTTGTATTTTGTCATACAATAGGGCAATAGGATTCGGGCTTTTGAAGCTTTTGCAACCAAGGAGACCATTATATCCATCCCGTAAAGAACGTAAAAAAATCACAAATACTCATACTAATATGGATGTTAAGATCATCATCAAAATTCAACATGCTTCAAATGTTCCAGTTCGTATGGATGTTGACCCAATAAAACAAAATAAAGACAATGATTGTGAGTGTTTATTTTATATAAGTTATATCATACTAATTATATATATATATATATTTTTTTTGTGTGTGTGAGAGAGAGAGAGAAACCAATTTTACATGAGCTTTTAATGTCTGAAACTTTAGATTTTTGTTTGCATTATATAGTAGGACCAAAAACAATTTTTCATGTCATTTCTCAGAAAAAATATTTATTTTGTACTTTTGAAAAAAAAAAAAAAATATCCTGCACTTTTTTTTTTTTTTTTTTTTTTTTTTTTTTTTTGTTCCATGTTTTCCTATTTAGCTTTGAAATTAGGAATTCCAAATGATTATAAGCACAACTTTATAGATTATCTGAACATACAACTAGTAAATCTGCAGATCAGGAGCCTCAACGTCAACTCTAAAAGTCATTATTTTTTAATCTCACTTTTCATATTATTTAGCATCTTACAATCCGCAATTTAATTTTTTTTTATATTACACACATATTTACTGGCATATAAAATACTTCGGAGGTTTTATAAATTAGAAGCGTTAAATTAAACACAGTTTATTCAATGATATTCTGAAATTCTTATGAACTTATTATTCATGTAACTTTTTGGATTTAAAAAAAAAAAAAAAAAAAAAAAACTTGTATTAAAATAAATTCTTTATTTATGTCAGAATACAAAAATAATTTATTTTGATAATAAAATATTGCAGCAAAATAGTGCAAGTTACTTGAATTTTGTTATTTTGATATTCTTTGAAATATGGTTGCTAAGCAACTAATAAACTAAAGAGCAAAGTAAAAAGAAATGCATTTTAAAATTTGTAAAAAAATTTTAATAAAATGTTTTATATTTCCCGAACAGATGCAAAAAATGTTCCAATAATTTAAACAATTAATTTCTAAATTCTAATGAATGTATTAGCAAATTTTCAAAGCTATTGGATATATTTAAAACCTCCATATAAAAAATTTAGCATTAGTAATTTTACGTTTAAATCCATTATTCCAATATGCGATTTTCATTTTAATTAAAAATGAAATTTGAAAATCGTCTGCATTCCCATAGGAAAGCATTATGACTTAAAAAGAAATGTTCTACATTATTTGAACGAGTGAACCAAATGTAACTAAAAACTATACAGTAATTCTGGGTACCTCACCAACATACCCACCAAAAATGAACCAAATAGAACGATTTTTACAGCAGTTATCGCGGAACAGACAGACAAACAGACGGAAACCAAAAACTTTTCACGTCTCTACAGTGAGCCTCAACTGACGTTTCGGCAATTATCCGAATTTCTATAAACCTCCTTTTTTAAAATTTAATTTTATATATTTTTTTTCAACTTAAACATAGATTTTTTTTAATTAAAAAAAATAGTGTAAACAAAATCTAAAAAAAATAACAATACTATTGAAATTATATGTAAAAATTGAGATTTTCGTGTTTAAAGTACATTTAATGCCGTTAAACTGTTAATTCAAAATATGTCTTGAGAAATGACAGTGAGTAGAGGAATGGAAATTCTGAATGATTTTATAGAAAGAGTTTAATTTTCTTATCAATCTCATCTCTTTAAAAAGCAAGAACTTTATCCAGTAAACAAGCTTTTCACATGAATTACACATGAATAGACAAAATCCAACACAAATGCTAACCTCTCTTTTCTTCTAATGTAAAGACTAGTAAACAAAGGAGGTCCCTTTTACATGGATAAACCATTCAAAACAACATTTTTTTGTAATTTGTTAATGGTTACTAAAAACAGATACTTGGCTTCATGGATATTAGGGTCTGATAGTAGACACACACACGAAAAGAGGGCACTGAAAATACCACTTTGACAATGTACATCAAACGTGACAAATGAGGTGCGTTTGTTCTATAACTAGTTGTGCAGATTTTCATATTATAGATATTAAATTTATTTTATAATATAAAATTAAATTTCAATGCACTTTTACGAACAATTAATTACAATTCTGTTACATTAAAATTATGCTATGCGCAAATATTCAATACAAGACAATGTAAAAATATCGTCGTTATTATTTCAGTGAAATGAATTATATTGTCTGTTATTATGTTAGGATTAATTTTCGTAATAAAATAAGTACATTTTAAGTTGGCAACAATTTATCTTTTGTTGACATTTACTGAAAATTCTCATGGGAAAGTTAAGCTTTGAAAATTTCAGAACTTGAAATTACTTTATTTGGACTTTTTATTTAGACTCTTTTTCCATTTAATATCTATTTCTCTGGAAACCACTGTCAGTAAATTATATGATTGCTATAATTAAACAATTTTAGTATACAAATTCGGTTTTTAAATTCAGTAATACAGAAATAATATGACTCCATCTTAAATATGATGTAATCACCATGGCAACCTAGAATCATTACCTGTCATTGGATACCATTGAATTAATTAAGTATGATAGGATGTAATAGAATGAAGAAAACTTTTATTAATATCTTTTTAAGTTTTGATTTGATTTTCATAAAATTTGAAATAATTGGACAAAATTCTACAATGATTATATATATTAAATTTCAAACCATTTGGTTGGGTAGTTTTTGCGCTGTTATATGTGGACAGACAGATGGACCAGACGATGAATTACGAACGCACCTAACAGTTTTCTTATGATAAAAAAGACAAATTTTGTAATACATAAATTATTGACAAAGTAAACAGTAAAAAGTTCTGCTGCAGCTTTAATATTTCACAGCAGTGGTGCAATCACTTTTTCTTTAATGTTACAACCAGTGAGCTTTCAATTGGATTTCTCCAGTTAGGGGTTACTTTACTCAAGCAAAAACACCCACTCACTAATGTTTATCCTATGGGACAGTTCTTTGCAATCCCTGTAACTGCAGTTTCTTACTTTTTCGATTTTGTTTGCAGATTTTTTTTTTTTTTTTGAAAACCGGTTTTGAAAGTAAAAGTATTCTAAGAAAAACAAACCCACAAAACAAAATCAAAAAAGTAAAAAACAGCAATTGTAGAGATGAACCTCTGCTATCCAATGCCAAAAAAAAACAAAAACAAACAAGATATTTTAAAAGAACTGTCCCATAGGATTAACGTAAACAAGTGGGTGTTTTTGCTTGAGTGAAGTAGCCTCTTAACTGAACTTTTGAACTTTTGCATATCTGAACTGGGCCCAGTCCCGACAGATTTGGATAATCAGCTCTCTACTGTATTTCTCAGTTTTATAAGATACATGAATTTTTTCTGTTTTTTTTTTTCTAATCTTCACTGTTAATAGTTTAATAAATTTATTCTGATTAATTAAAATACTTTTATATATTTAATTTAACTTTTGTTCTTAACTTTTGTTACTGCATTCACTTTCACTTTAATAAATATTTTGAAAAGTATCCACCTGAGGGCACTGTTAATTTATATTGCAGAAAAAAATTTAAATTCTTCATAACATGTTTCAAATGTAAAGCAGTATCTTCATGTTTTTAGGTATGTGTGTTTTCTGTTTGTATTTATTGTTGCTCCAATTTTTTATTTAAATATTGTTTTAATGATAAAATTTCTGTTTTAATTATATGACAGTAAGTAAAGAAAGTTTATATAAACAATAAATGTATGTATTTTTATACAACATAATAAAAGATAATTGAAGATATATATTAAAAAAAAAAAAAAAAAAAAAAAAAAAAATGGCACTCCGGGAGTGCCGACAGAAGTGAAAACTTGAACAATTACGTGTGTATTTTTTGAATTGTCAAGAAATGTTTTATTGTGCAGGAAATACTTTTAAATAAAGTGTTTTTTTTATTCATTATTATAAACTACTACTACAAAAATTATATTACAATTTTCATTTAATGCACTATTGTACATGAAAAATAATGCATATTATTTTACATACAAAAATTGCAATCTATTGCTTAAAACATAAATTTACAAATACATAAAATATGAAATTTAATTAATTGGTATTCTTTGAAATGAATACCAATAAAACTTATGAATTTTCATCCACAATTTTAACAACTCTCAATACATCCATCATTTCTTCAATGAGATGTAGTTTCATATCTTTTGTAATAACATTTATCTGCAAAATAGGGTTCCCGCTTCCTATCACTCCAAAAATTATGACTTCTTTGCTGCCTGTTTTGTTTACGGTATTCGTGAACATTATGCTTTTTTTCTATCTTCATACTGCGCGTATTGTTTGCAGTATCTATAATTTCTATCAACGAACTTTACTTTTCTATAAAATGATTTCACTTCATTTCCGTATCAGTAACCACGTTTCTTAAAACTTTTGTGAAATATTTCCTTATTTAAATTTTTACTTTTTATATTACTTCCGTCTATTTCTTTTCTCGTGCTAGTTAAATTATAATATTTTCCGTGTTTTGTTATTTCATTTTCATCTTTTGATTTGGTCTCGTGAGTTGAGTCACTTTTATCTGTTTTCACCATGTGTGCTAAATTTATCTTGAAATAATTTTCTGAATTATTTTTATTCATAATACCAATCATTTCGTTTTCTGCACGTGAACTATTTCCTTTTGATACTTTTGCTTCATTGTATGAATTGGCAACATAATTTAATTTGGTGTCGGTAATGGTAACGGTGTCGCGAATTCAATGGTTTTTTCCCATCTCAAAAAATGCCCAACGCACCTAAAGAAGTTTTCACTTCAAAAATCTTAAATGTAACCTCTTTTAAATGTAACCTCTGTTACTTGTGTAATAGTAGCTGTAGTCTCTGTTACTGTCTGTAGTATATGTTATTCAAACCATTTTCTTTGTGTTTTTTTTCCTTTACAGTACATACTGATGATTAATACAGTAGACTCCCAACTATTCAGCCTAAGGTGACAGAAGGGCACGCCAGATTGTAAAATATCTGTATATGACAGAATCTATAAATACTTACTTCATTCCCCTATATTAATAAAAACACACTTTTTATATCAAAACCTGCTTTTATTCATATTTTTGGACATCTTAGTGCAGGCCGGTACTTTATAAATGTTTGTTATATACCATACTGTGCATTAAAATAAAATTATTATAGAAAAATAAAGTTCAAGAATAAAAATACTGTACACACTTTAAGATAAATTTTATAATGTCCAACTTAATTGCAGAAAACATAAAATCATGTACTCTGTACAGTATTAATACAGTACACAGTTTGAAAATAAACAAAACATTAACATAAAAAGTAACCCTAATTCTGCAAAAATATTTAAACCATTTTCCTGTTTATTGATAAATGATTACACAAATGTGAAAAGTTTGGCTTAAGATAAAAGATCCAAAACTTATAGTTTTTAATTTAAAAAAAAGGATCATTGATTGTAGCAGATGTCCTCTTCAAACACCTTTACTAAGTAATTCCTAATTTTATTTCAGAGAATTATTTTTTAAAACTAGGCCAGATAATTGGCAGTCTTCTGTATTTATAAACAAAGAAATCATTTATATTCTTTAAGTACAATACAATATAGCCTATCTTTAAAAAATGTTATTGTACTTCTAATAAAGTATGCCTTAATTTGTTTTCTCAGTAACAAAAATTATATGTAGTTATTATAATTATTTGTTATTGTTTTCCTATGTTTCAAAGTATAGTGATTTTAACTAAAGGATCCTATTGCTAAAATCACATATCAAAGTTACACTTTTTGAGAAATTATTTGTATCATAAATAAAGCACATATTAATATCCAGTAATAGAGGTTACATTTTTTACTTCAGATACAATGTTCGAAGGTTGTATTTTAATTTTGAAATTGTTCATGTTGGTTCAAATTTTGAAGCGATTATACATATATTTAAACAGTATTGCCGTTATTCAGAAAAATCAGCATCTTAAAAAAAAAAAAAAAAACCCAAAACAATTAAATATGTCTTTAAAAGCTCACGTAAAATTGGTTTGACACTTGTGCATTATGACATATTAACAAACAATAAGTGAAAATGTTTACGTTTGAAAATATTGACTCATTTTGTTTTTCATTATTAAGATGTAAAATCTGTTAACTTGTAATCATTTATACTTTCATAGTACTTAGCTCAAACTTGCTTAAAACAAATATATACTTAATTCAAACAAGAAATATGTTCACACTATCTATGCTTTAACAGCAAATCAAATTTTTAAAATATGGGAGAAAAACACAATACAATGAGTCTAAGTTCTTAATTACAGCTTATAAATGTGCATGTTTTGGAAGATTAAATGTTCCTTCTTCAAGAAAAGAAATGAGAATAGAAATAACAAATATACTGTAGAAATGTAGTTCAGCAACATGATTGAAAATTCTGCCTCTACCCAAGAAAATATAAAGAATTCATCTCTTGCAATTTGAAAGTTTCGATCATTCCTTTCCTCGCCAAATGAAGAGTTTAGTCATGATTTGGCACAATAACGATTGGCAGCAAGAACCCTGGTTGTCACAAAAGACACCTTGTTATCCAAACAACAATCACTAAAATGTGCCATCTGGCGTGCTATAAGTAAAATTTAACAAATAGATGATAGGGCTCCATAATTTTTTGTAAGCAAGTCCTGGGACAACGAACAATCACTTGAAGTCTGTTTTATTTTTTGTTTAATAATTATTTGTTCTTCTTTAATCCTCTAAGCAGCTGTCTCCTATTTTTCCATCTTCTCAAAGCAACACAAATTAGCTGTAGACAAAAATATTTTTAATAGAATTATATTTTTAAAATTATCTTGAATGAAGGAATATGAAAGATACTTTAACACAAAACTGCAAAGAAATGTTAAAATTAACCTGAGTTTTCCAAGCTTTTTTATGAAAATGGAGGAAAGCCTTCATATGCTCAGGGAATTAAGCAAAGCAACTCTCTGTGTGTATCTGAACCTCTTTGGTTATTATATAGGAAGTGTAACTAATATTTAAGATTTCATTACAACAGATGCATATTTAAATGTGGAAATTGTAGCGTTACATATGCAAATAAATCTATAAATAACCACCTCATTAATTGTGCATGAAAACTTTAGAGACCATTCTTGATTTGAAACAATCTTCTACTTATTTCGTAGTAATATCAGCCTTGACAAGAATTCTTAGACTAGAGTGTTATGAGAGTAAACTTCACCAATATTTTATAATCATACCCAATTATTATTTCTAACTCCTTTTGGGATTTTTAATAAAGTAATTTTTTGTTGCTGCAATGTCAATTACCATATGTATTTGCATAATTTGTACTCTTGCTTATTTTGAAAAAAAAATTTTGGCCAAAAAAAGATATTCACATAATTTTTGCGCACCCTACTTACAAAAAAAAAAAAAAAAAAAAAAAAAAAAAAACACTTTAAAAAAAGTACATGCAATTGTCAGATGATATAATGAAACAGGACTTCAAATTACTCTAACCATATATATTCTTCCAATTTTGATTTCACAATCAGATTTAAAATCAATTTTGAGTTTAGTTTTGTGTATCCAAAAGAGCATATTCCATTGTTTGTGTTTGTATCCTGCAATTTTCTATTTACAACTGCCCCAAGAGTGCAAGTCATTTTATGACCAATAATGCTGCATCAACAGATGTGTGATATATAAGTACTTTGAAAATTAATCAGTCTTAATTAAAACATTTGATCATAATCATGCTGTGAAATTATAATAGCTAAAAAAAATAAGTTTCACTGCAGACGTTAAATTTAGAGCAGTCCACTTTGCAGAAAAATGTAGCAATAGAGTTTTTAAATTCTACTGCACTCTTGCTAACTTAGGTTTTATTATTATTTTAGAATATTTTTGAAAAATAAAAAAAGTCTATGCGTAGAAACACCACTTAAATAACGGCTTCAACTGTAATTTATTTTTTTAATATTAATATAATGTTATAATTATTTTAAAGAGAAACATTTCTTTAATTCCTGTAAGTTTTTTTCCAATGAAATTTAATATCAATAAATACTTAAAAAAAATACCCTGTGTACTTTTTGCACTCTTTACTTTTGGCACCGATGAAATATTGAAAAAAGTGTGTAAAATATGCGAGTAAATACAATATTATAATATTATGGTTTTCATTTAGAATTAATTTTTTTAATAACTTTGTCATATTAACTAAAGTAAAGAATAATTTTTGTCTTTCAGATACAAGTATTCAAATTGATAGTCAAGTACAGCCTTTTGTTGAAGTGATGTTTCAAAGAATGGCTGTTAAAACAGGAATTGCTGATGGTCCCCATCCCACTTGGAATCAAGAGCTTGAGTTAACATTCCGGTATAGTAGTATTCTTAATAGTTTGCAGTTTCTTATCAGTTTCATTTTAAATGCACACTTCTGAACAAGTTGTTTCAAAATACAGTGGACTCTCTCTATTCTGAACACTCATGGGACCGACCAAAAGTGTTCAGATTATGGGGGTGTTCATTATAGAGGGAGATTGAGAAATGCACTACTACTACTATGTATTGAGTTTGTAGACTGTATATAGAATACTTAGCCTGGTTAACCATGCAAGTTACTGAGATGGAGGTGCTGAATTTAAAAACTATTAAAAAAAGTTAATTAAATGTTATATTACATTTTTTTACAAAATATACAATTACATACTTACAATACATTACTTGAAAACACAATCGGTACATTACTTAAACAAGAACGAAAAATCATGCGTCAAGCATAGATTATGTAGCACTTTCCAACGCTTCCAAAATAATTTTACAAATCATACCGTTTAATAAGCTAAAAGATAACTTCTAAGTAAACAATTTGGAAAACGCATAACATACTTAAAAACATAATTTCAGGAATTTCCAACATATACAATATTCTGAAAAATATCCGAATACTTTTATTCAGCCCTGTATGAGATCTATAGAATTGTATATATACTACATAGGATGCTAAATTTTAGTTCGGTTAGGAAACGCGTAGCACAGTTTAAAATTCTCCGTCTGGAGTTTGTCAATAAACAGAAATGTGTTCGCGAACTTTTGTGCTGCCCTGTATAGGATCTACAGAATTTATACACATCACGTAATAGACAAAAAGCAAGTTAACATTAAAATCGCGTTCAGTAACTTAAAACGCATTTCCAGGAATTATTGTTAACAGACAGCAGATAATTCTTTTGTGTGTCCCTGTAAAGGAACGATGACTGCTATACACACAATATTCCGTAGTAAGTCTCTTGTAATGCACCTTAGTGATCTATATAAATTTCAATGCGTTTAAAATAGTGAAACATTATTTAAATAAACCGCAGACGATTTTTCTCCATAGACGTAATTCAACGGAATTATTTTTACTGTCCCTGTAAAGTAACTATAAGTGCTATGCACACCCTGTTCCATATTAAGCTTCTTCTAATGCACCTTAGTGATATATATAAATTTCAATGCGTTTAAAATAGTGAAACATTATTTAAATAAACCGCAAATGATTTTTCCCCATAGACCGCAATGTAACGGAATTCTTTTGAGTGTCCCTGTAAAAAAACTATAAGTGCTACACACTTCCGTTGAAATAGGGAACATGCTATAGATAACGACAATAACATATAAAAATTGCAGAGCAATCCGAGCATATTTACGGGAGTTAGAGCACGGACAGACGGCCAGACAAACCGAAGTCATAAGCACTTTTCAACTAGGTTGGAAAGTGCTAAAAAGTGAGTAATTTTAGTTTGTTTTTGCATTGTGTATGCTCGTGCAGTGTACATGTTATCTAGTTGTTTAAGAAGTGGAAAGGCTTCCGGGTGATGTTCAGCCGCATAGTTCAACAGGTCTTGAATAGCTTGGCCATATTGCTTGAAGGTAATCGTATTTTTTGTTTCATCGGTCTCTTCTGGTTCTGCTTCGTCGTCACTACCCTCTTCCTCTTCAACGATGTTGTCACAAACAGGAAGGCTTCCGTCGGCTTCGAGATAAGCTCCAGGTTCAATTTCAGTATGAAGCTCCTGGAGAATTGACCCCAAGTCACTCACAGCTGTTGCTTCTTGGTCCTCTGTCCTTGATTGCTCATTCTCACACGGGAATCCAGCTTTGTACAAGCATTTTTGGATGGTGCACGGGGTTACTTCATTCCAAGCAATTGATATCCAATGGACAGCATCCATGACATTGACCTTCTTCGTTAATTCGGTTGCCGAATTTGCCTCCGCCATCACCACGGACATTTTCTTCAGAAAATGAATTCGGTAGTGAGCTTTAAAGGTCTTGATTACTCCTTGATCCAGTGGTTGGATAGTAGAAGTACAGTTCGGTGGCAGGAACTTCAGGCTCACGTTGCTCAGCTGCACATCGGTATGTGATCTGGCATTATCCACAAAAAGAATTTTTCTTCCTTCTCTCTTCATCATTTCGTTAATGCCCTCCAACCATTGTGAGAAAATTGTGAATGTCATCCAGGCTTTTCGATTTGATTTATAGTGCATAGGCAATGATGCTTTCATCACATTTTTGAAGCACCGTGGTTTTTCACTTTTTCTGATCACAAGTGGTTTGAGCTTCTCACCCGTAAAAGTGGCACAGAGCATGACGGTAAGTCTTTCTTTTGACATTTTTCCGCACACGAATTTCTCACTTCTTTCTGCTAAGGTTTATTTGGAAGAGCTCTGAAAAACAGATCGCTTTCGTCAGCATTGAAAATGTCAGCGGCATCGAAATCCTTCATTATATCCGGAAGCTTTCTTTTCCATTCCTCCAAAGTGTCGATATCTACGTCTGCAGATTCCCCATTGATTATTTTGAATTCGATGTTATGCCGATTTTTGAAGCGAGTCAGCCATCCTTCTGATGCCTTGAATTTGGTGATTTTCTCCTTTTCTGCAAAATTCAGAGCAGTCTGCTTTAACAGGTGTCCAGTGACAGGAAGATTCCTCTTTCGCATTTGGCCAAAAAACTTCCAGAAGTGATTGTTTATGTTCTCGTTTCCCATTTTCTTTTCGAAAATTCTACACTTTGAGGAAGGTTCATTTGCTTCAAAAGCGGCTACAATTTCTTCCTCTTTCTTGCTGATGGCATTGACTTGACCTATTGAAATTCCAAATTCAGATACAATTTTCTTTGACTTACTTTTGATTTTAATTTTTGAACAACTTCATATCTTTCCTGCAGCTTCAGTTCTTTCCGGTTTTTTTTTTTTTGTCTTCTTACTTATTTCTGACATATCTGCGTAAGTGTTGTGATTCTTTCCCTGCAACGATAGTGAAATAACGAAAAAATGTTCCTTTGCAGAGTAAAATGAAAGAAAGACACAGAAACGATAATGCTGCCAACCAGGTGTGCAGAAAAGAAACCATAATCCTTTTTTAACCACTCCCTCTAACACCTGTTGTCTCTTATCTGTCATTGGGAGGGGTGGGCATTTTTGTTGCGCAATCTTTCTATTTTTATCTCAGCTCGAAAGAGGGGAAATCACGTGACATGTTTTATACATTATTTTTTCTTGTATCTCTTTGCATAAAAATTGATTGTTTTGATCATTTCATTTAATTTGATTATCATGGTTTATTTTTTCTGAAATGGAAAACAAATTTCATATCTCCTTTTTTTATTTATTAAAAATATATAAGAATGTTCTAGTTTTTTCAGAACACGTATGGTAAAGACAAAAGTATTCTTTCGATTTTTTTTTTTTGGTCTGAATTATTGAAACAATTTTCAGCATAGGGTAGATCTTAAAATCTAGAAATGATTTTGTTTCTTTATTTTTAAATCGAGTCCATCGAACCCTTTTATCCTTCTGCAACAATTTTTCCCGAATTTCCATGATGCAGGAATTTCCCGCATTCCAACTGCAAATACACGTTCAGTTTAGGGAGAGGCAGGTTAGAATGGGGATCAAAAGTAGCGTTCATAATAGTGGGGTGTTCAGATTAGAGGGTGTTCAGAATACAGAGAGTTCATCTTTTGTTAAGTCTATGGAGTTTCGCCGGGACCGTCAGAAAGTGTTCATAATATCGGGGTGTTCACATTAGAGAGTGTTCAGATAGAGAGAGTCCACTGTACATTATTAAAAATATAAAAGAAAATTGCAGTTTCATTGTAACAAAATCTATCAATTGCTTTTACCTCTGCTAAATTACTAGTATTATTTGTCAGGTACCTGCATTAATATTATATTCAAATTTTTTGCATATTTTTATTGATGCTTATCAAGTAAACTTTATTATTGAAACATTGCATGTCTGGAATATTATTATTTTTATTTTATTACATTATTTTCATTATTTGAACAGAATTTTTTTAAAAATTATTATTTATAAATGTATATTTTATTATTTTTTTTCAATATTTATTTTGAGTATAAATAATCTAGCACTAGTAATCCATAAAGTACAATGTTCTAAATTCCTTCTCCCCATTTCACTTTATGCAAAAAAGCAGGAACAAATGTATTTTTTCCCTCTCTATTTTATTTAAACCTTTCTGAAATGAAATGTAATTTAGTTTCTCTATGTAAGCTGTAAACCTTCAAATATTTGAATGATTTATGGCATTCTATTGATTTCAATGTTTTCTAGTATATTTTATTTTTCTATTACTGTCAAATTATGCCCCACCAGTGGCTGAGAGGTTGTGCTCTCGAAGCTGGTAGACGGGAGGTGCTGGGTTCGATCCCAATCGCGCCCGTCGGCCTAATCGTTCGGAGTTTTCGTGGTTTTCTTCGAGCCGTGGATTTATCCATGCGTAAATACGGATTAGGTTCCCTTAGAAAGACCCCCACGAAGGGCACTCCCCCCGGGCCTATATCCCTAGTGTAGATAATTGGCCGTCAATAATCAACCCAACCCAACCCTACTGTCAAATTATACATTATAATTATTTAAGCAAAATATTAATTCAGGATTCATGCATTTCAGGAAGAGCCTGGAAATTAGGTAAAATGTTTTGGTCTTGAAATCTCAGGGAAAAGTTCATAATTTTCTCCAAAATCTATAAAATTTATTTGGTTGTTTTGGAAAAACATTGGCCTATTTTAAGTTATTGCTAATCAGCAATCACTGCAGTTCGCTAAGTTTCATTACTCATTATTATTTATATAAAAAATGATTGGCCTTGGAAAATAATTCAGGAAAACCTTGTTTTCTTTAAAGTGAGTATGGACCTTGTAATTAAGTTAATATAAGTGAGGGAGAAATTTCTACTTCTAAATAAAACTGTAAATATGTTATGTTTATTTTTGTTTTAATTAGAATTTTGACAATATATGTCTTTTTCCTTTTCTTTTTAGTGCTCCAAATGACAATTACAGTCCATCAAGTCTTGAAACTGTTAAAGATGTTATTTATATCAATTTATTTGATGAAGTTAGTGTCAATCTGTTAGAGGATGATGCTGAAAAACACACTGTTGTATATGAAAGGCTTGAAAGAAGATGGCTTGGGAATTTTAAAATTCCATTTACAACTTTATATTTAAATTCTAAAGTACATAAACTTTTCTGTAAAATTTCCATCTTATATGAGTGTATAACTTGTATTTATTATTTAATGCCTAAGGGAGGCCACTCAGCTTGGCGAACCATGGCCAAGCGTTATTGTCATTTTTTTCTTTATTTACAGATTGAAGGTGCATTTCGGCTTAATGTTCCACCTGTATTACTTAGCTATCATAATGAACCTCGCCCATGGTTATCTGGTTTATCTAATGTATCTGAAAATCACACCTATTTATCATTTTTTATGACTCTTGAACCATGTTTGCAGTTACCAGAAGTGTTCAGGGACCAGGTATTTTTTTTTTTTCTGTATGTTTACTTCTTTATATCCCTTTTGCAACTAAATTTCATTTCCATTTGCTGACATATTTGGTCTTATAAAAAACTTTATAAATGTGTAGAAATCATTTCTTATATTAGTAGGTCAATCAACATTTTATATCAGTGGTATATTTATCTGGTGAATAGAAAGTAACTTACTAATTTTGATACTAGTGAGTGGTGTATAAACTAATAATTGCAGTTAGAGTATATTTTCAAAAACTGGAAAAAAATGAGAAAATGATATAAATATGATAAACATAAAGGATTGCAAAAATTTATTTTAATGGTAAAGAAAAAGTTAAATCTGCCGTCATATAAAAAAGAAAAATAAAACTATTCAAAAGGTCCCCATATTTAAAACCTTTTAAGTTCAAGGGATTAATATTTCTCAAAATGATGAAAAAATATGTTATGTGGTTTAGTGTACATTTTATTTATTTATTAAAATATAATTATGGTAATTATAGGTAATCGAAACAGCATTTAAGAAATCTATAATTTTAATATTAAAAATCTCCAGAAAAAAATATCATTTATTATATATTTCTTTTATGATTTCTTTAGAATTATTTACAGACCTATTTTGGCAGAACCTCAACATAAAAATCTTCGAGTATGATTTATATGTTGCATAGACATAATCAAAGATTGTTTTTGTGTCTTATAAAATAAGTATTTTTAAAAATCAGTTAGTTAATAATCTTTAATCAAAAATAGAAAATGCAATTTTGTTAACAAGAGTCCCACTGAAAACAAACTATGGAAGTTCATAATTATTAATAAAGAATCACATCTATCTCAGAGCATTAGATATATGCTTGAGAATTTAATATTCATAAGTCTTCAAACTTTCCAATTTTTAAAATAGAGAAATTGAAAGATTTAAGATTAATTTAAATGACTGTTATATATTTCCTTCCTATATTAAACTGATCAAATCTTATGTTTTTTTTAATGGTCAACCATGAGTTCTATATGAACATTATCATATGTTCAGTAAAAAATATGTTGTGATTAAACATAATCATAGAAGTCATACAAGGCTGAATGTTATCATATGTTCAGCCTCATATGATATTACTATTGATGTTGATTCAATTTAGGGTGACAGCAGGGAAAATGAGAAAATTCTACACGAAGTTGAAAAATGGCAGCAATCTGTCATTCCTCGATATCCTGATAGAATTATCAAACTGATGTCTATTGATTTAAATGGAGAATGGATTTTTGTTTCACGTTTTCTTCATCCTTTAGAACCTCCTGAAGAACTTTTAACTGCTAATAAAGAATCTCTCGAGACCTTAGTAAGTGTTTTGCTTTATTTTAATTTGCACTTTTTAATGATTTCTTTGAAAATTAGATTTTTGATTTTGTATGCATCCCTGTAGAAAACACAAATTGCCCTTTCACAGAAAATTATATCTTCTTTCAATTTATGTTTAAAAAATACCTTTATGAAGTTTTATTCATACTAAAATTGACCAAACTCTGAAATTTTCAATACGAACACCCTATTTTGACATCATATTTGGCTTTTTGGGTATGTTTTACCTTAGGATACCAAACAGAAGGTCATTCAGTCAAGTAGTTTAGGAATTATGAAGATTTAAAGTTTGAAACACCTAATGTCAAATTCATTTGTGATTGTAGTAAAACACATTGCAATGCAGGTAGTTTTTTGAGTATAACTCAAGAACTATTTGGCAGAATGAGCTGTGATTTTAGATTCACATATTTGAAGAATCTAGAAATTGATTTCTGTTAAAAAATTTATAGGTTACATTCATAATTTTTTTTTAATTATTTAAAAAAAAATCTTTTAAATTAATCTTTGAAAAAAAAAATAAGAGTTGTAACCTATAAATTTTTTAACAGAAATTAATTTCTAGAAGATTCAAATATGTGAATCCAAAATTACAGCTCATTCTGCAAAATAGTTTTTGATTTATGTTTAAAAAACTACCCACATTGCTAACTGTTTTGCAATGATTACAAGTGAATTTAACATTAGGAGTTCCAAATTTTAAATCTTCACAATTCCTAAACTATATGACCGAATGACCTTCCATTTGGAAAAAGTAAGGTGAAATGTGCCAAAAAAGCTAAATATGATATCAAAATTGGGTATTCATATTTGACACAATTTTAGTATGAAGACCTTAATCTAATTAGACTAAGCTTATTTTTTTAAACATAAATGTTAAAAATACACAATTTCCAGTTGAATGGTTATTTCCTTTTTTCTGTGACAATTTAGAGATTAAAATATATGCTTTCCCCTTTCTTTTCTTTTCTTTTTTAGTGTATAAATAAATCCTTGTGTTAAGGACAATTTTCACAATGAAGCTAAATACTCTAGAGGTGATCTCATTGTTTTTTTTCTCCAAAAGATAACTGTATCTGTTCATTTTAAATGAATAGAATACTTGTACTATTATCTTAAATTCATTTCTAATATCACATTTGAAAAAAAAAAAAAAATTCTTTTGTTAATAAATTACCACTAAATTATTATAGCTGTCAAATAGCACTGTTTGTAACTGATAATCTAAAAATTTTGATCAAAAATTATTTCACACAGGGGAAAAAATATTTGACCTTTAGGAATACTGAGAAAGGCAGAGAAAACACATTATTTAATTAAAAGAAAAAAAAAAGTTTCGTCTTGATGAATTGATTCTTCTGAAATTGCATAACACTAATCACAGTCAAATAGTAAACACAGTTTAACAATTTCTTAATACTATTTAGGAAATGGAACAGTTGAAATATTCATGTCTGAACTAAAATAAAATTTTGACTAGATTGCAAGTTAATTTTTTTTCTCCAGATTTTGCATGAAAAGGATTAGTTTTTACTAAAATTTTAATGTCAAGATAGTAGATGGAAATAAGATTTGTTGATGCTTAATTTTCATTTTAGTTTTTAGACAGCTACTAATCCTACAGTCTTTGGAAAGAAATCATTAAAAAAATTTAGCACCAATCTTAAACATGGAGCAGCACCCGTATAATCATGCAAGTTAGGCTTTTTCTATGTAAATGTCCCATACAATTTTCTTAGAATAGAACTTTCCCTCATTCAAAGATTATTGCAGAAAAAAAAAGTTATTTGACTATCATAATTATCATTTTATTATTTATAAAAAAAGAAATTGACAGATAAAAAAAAATGCAATCTTAATAACTATATTTACAATGACAATATTTGAAACAATTCTTAGTTTTTGAGAGACACATTACATTTTTCCCAATGTGTTTTTGAATGGCTTTTATAATTTTCATAGCACACTTATAAGGCCTTGAAATATCATCTCATCACATTGTGGAAAGTAATTCTACCCATCATATATTTTATCTGCGCATGGTTTCTTTCCTGGTGGATTATAATATTTTGTTCTCTTATTAATTTTAGAGGTTTGATCTTCGTTATTTTATTTGTCCTCACTTAAGATTTTTCTGTTAGCAACTGGAGCTGCAACAAGAGCTTCAGCTATCTGTAGCTTAAAATAAACCCATCTGATTTCTTTTTGGAATTTTCTTTGCTGCCGCATCATGCCTATATTGGAACCACAAATTTACAACTGCTAAATCTATAAAATGCAGTATAACTTTCCAACTCCATTTTTTGGTTTTAATCCATGTTCTGTAGCATTCCATTTGTTAATCGCAAATATCTACACCACCCATGCATTGATTATATTTTTTCACTACTGAAGGATATGGTACATTCATGTTTCTTTTTTGACCAGCGTTTAATTTTTTCTATTGGTTCAGTATGCAATAGTTAGATGCCATAACAACCTTTTTCTATCCTTCCATTCTACAGTCATTATTTTTTTTGTCTGATGTAACATGTTCTATATATGTACCATGATCCATTTTATCTTCACTAACTAGTTTTAAATAGCTAATGCGACTAGCCATAATAGTGCCAGTTCCATAAATATTCAATTCATTTAACTTTTGTAACAAAGGCAATGAAGTAAAATACCGATCAAAATAAACTTATTGCCGAACCAGCACAAACAGACTATGAATGACAGTAATGAAATATTACATCCTAAGAGCAAAAAAATAAAATAAAAATTTACATTTTTTTTTTCTATTTTTCTTTTATTATTTCAACATTAAATTATAACTTTGTATCTACACACTTAAAAAATATACTGGTAATTACCTAATTACGATAGATAAATAATACAGCTGTTTAATGTACATTTGTAAACATTGATCTGAAAGCTGATTTTAACTCAAAAATGGACTGAAGCTGCTATCTGTTGGGCAAAATAGATACTATTGAGTTTCTAGAATCAGCACAATCAATCATTTCCTTTGTTTATTATTTACAATTAATCAGGAAGTAAAAATATCAGCTGACATCTAACCAGCATGATCTTAGAGTCTCAGGCTTAAAGGGTTAATGTATCTACATAAAATTTGACGTTGCTCTGTATATATTTTTACTTCTTAAAAAAATTAATTAATTCTACCTTTAATAGAATTATATCCTTACCCTTCCATTCAAATGCCTTTTCATTTATTTGTTTATTTATTTATAGTTATTCTATCTAAAAGGTATTTCTCTTAAAACTCAAAGTAAAGCATTTTTTACATTGGTATATTATTTTTGTAAAAAAAAAATATTAATTATTTTTTACTGTATTTCATTTTTTAGTTGTTCTTAGATTTTTTTCTCTTAGCTCAAAGAAATTTGAGCAAACAAAACAATAATAAATTGTATCACAATTTTATTGTATTCTTTCAGGAAATTTTAGCACGATTTGTGTCACTTATTCCCACAGTTGCTGATAGTGTTACATTTCCTGGGCTTTGTGACATCTGGAGTACTTCTGATGTAAGTTTCACTAAAATAAAAAATAATGCTATTTATTTGCTTTGAAAAATGATTAAAAAAAATCTTTTCAGACATTTTTTTAACCATTTAGCCATTCTACCACTCTCTGTGATAAGGCATGTGACCAAATACTTTTTTCCAAAACTGACTTCTCCTGTGACTGTTTTAATGCACGTGCAAACTTTTAGTAGAAAAATCAAATCTCCATATTACTGATAAAGATATAAATTGTCATTAACTACTTTGAATCATTTGTTGCTATCTAAACAGCATTTACACTGACAGAAGAAGCAAGTGTTGATAAAGTTTGGGAACTATAGAGATTTAGATAGTTCTAATAACTAAGTTTTGCACTTAACATTCATAGTCAGTGTTTGTACCCTCCTGGATGCTCGTAGGGAAGTTATGCAAAAGATCCACTAATCAACCTCCACATACAGCAAATCCATATTTATTTACATGTCAATTAGGAGAATATTAAAGTAAAAGGGGTGATCGTACGAGTCTAGGTCTGCGTTCGGATCAACTTAGAATGAGCTAACTTAATCCTAATTTAATTAAAAGAAAAGCTTGCATTGTGGATTATTTAGATGTTAAACACAAGAACCATTTTGATTCATTCTCCTAGCACATGTTTATGATTTTACTTGTTAAAATGCTAAAAGCCGAAAGAGCTAAGCTGAAAAGAAAAGGGTGAGTAAAGTAAATACTGATAGCCATAAAGAATAAGTCATGGATTAAAATTACATTTAAATTTTATTAAGAAAAACATACTAAATAAAATAACAGTTACAAAAAAAAATAAGAAAGTAAGAAAATATATACAAAAGATTTTAGTAGTTAATCAGTTTAACAATTAAAAAGTCTCCAGTTGACCTTTACCCTTAAATAGGACTTCAGTCTGTCCTTTAATTACTTCAATTGATTTCTTTGCATCCATAAGAATTTAATTTATGCAGATTCACCTTAAAGACACCTCAATTCTTTTTGCTAGAAAAATAGTAATATCCAAATAATAATATTTAATTAGAAATATTTAAGTTGGAATATACACATTCCACAATTATATAATAAATCATTTTCAAATATAATTTTAATGTCACAGTCAATCAAAGAAATAGGTACCTCTTTTCCTGTAGATTCACCTCCGTTAACGCCCATCAGTAGAATGTCTCATTGATGCAATTTAATTATAAAGTTCATAAAGTCTTTTATCATTTTGTAGCACAATCTCAAGTTTTTTTTTATTATTGTCCATAAATTCTGCGGGATTCATTGGAATGTCAATTAAGACAGAAATCATTGTTGATGTAGCCATAAGCCAAATAATTCGTGGAATGTAGATTCTTCCATTAGTTGGAACTTCATTGTGGAGTCAGGTAAAAATGTCTCTAAGTTTACTAAATTGATGAATGAACTCATCCAACCAGCACATGGGGTGCTAAGACAATTTATCAAAAGATGTTGCTAAGCTGGAGAATCTCTTCTCCATACCGCATAATTAAAGCTAGTAATCATACTCATATGGATGTTGCAGAATTCGCATGATCTTATACATCCGAAGTCATAATTTAGAGTTGTATTCTTTTCTCTACGTCTCTGACAGATGATTCAGAGTATAATTGTTACTTCTTTGAGGATTCCAAACATAATGTTTCAAAGTCTCAAATCATAATGATTCTTCAAGGATTCAAAATCAATCTGAATATTTTTGTGTGTCTGTCTAATAATCTTATTTTTATTCTTCTTTCTTTCTATGGGCTGGTCCCATTGGATTTGCCCGCCTCCTCTGCTAATTCTGATAGCTGAGAGAGTTGAGAGGGGGTCATCTCATACTTCTGTTGGTTACTTCTCCCTCTTCTGATTTTAATTGATTTCCTGGTTCATTTAATTGGATTTCCTTCATCGCCAATCCTGTGCATATGGAAATTGCTGAAAATTGCTATTTTCTCATGAGCCTGACCTTTGACTCCAAGTTAAATGCTATCTCAGTCATAAATCCCTGTATTTCGTTATATCAGACTTGCACTATTTGAAACTGTCGAGTTGTCCAACAATTCATCTGTGCCTTAGGATTTACAACTTTTTATTGCTTTTGGTAACAATGGCGATTGCTTCTTTGGTGGGCCTGTTATGCTGAGCGAGTCAATTTTAATTGTTGATTCATACTTTAATTAAAATATAATATTTACATACAAATGAATAATTAAATATTATTGTTTATTTCATAGGGAATTTAGAGGTCCCAAACATGACATACCTATGTTGATTTACTGCTGAAATGATAAAATTGTCTTTTATTTATGTAAAGTTCTGTTGCTTATATTAGTGTTTGTATGAGTTTTCATGAATAATTTGCCACAAGGTAATGATGGTGATATAATCCCATCAGTCAGGTATTACTAAAATAATTCCAGTTATGAAATTGTAAAAATTACTTTAAAACTATGCATCATTGCTAATTTGCCCATATTAATTATTTTTATACACATTAAATCAAAAATGCATCATTTTTACTACTATACTATTATAAATATTTTTAGTCTGTTTTATAAACTGTAAAATAAAGTTAATTTTAGTTTCTTTTTTAATTTATATCTGACCACAAAATTTTATTCTTTTTCTCTTTGATTGATCATATGTCTGTATTATAAATTCCGTGCGTAAAGGATTGTTTTTTAAATTGGTTGCGTTTAAATGGTTGTATCTTTCTGTTCTTACATGGCTCCATCTTTTTGTTTCAGAAAAGAAACTCCAACTATTTCTTGTCTTGCTAAAATCATTTGAAAAATTATTGTCTCATGCATAAAAAATAAGCAAAGTAAGAATCTTTGATGAGAATTAGAGACACTCCTAGAATATTTTCTCCAACAAACATATTGAATGATGGGAAATAATTTCTTTTTCTTTTTTTAATATTTAAAATGCTTAAATGTCAGATAAGGCTGGCAATTTATGACTTCGAAGGCATTTCTTATTTATTTTATAGAATTTTAGTGCATTAGAGATGAAAATGATTGCTGAAAATATTTTAGCTCAAAACAGTTTGCATTACAAAGTATTAATTTTTTTTATGGGGGGGTGGGGGGGGGATATAGTTAAGCATGGAAATATCAAATTCTTTTTGAAAGCACATTTTTTTTTTAATTACATGTTATTAAACAAAGTTACAAACTAAAAATAAATCCTAAATTGATTTTGTGATTTCTCCACATAGGTTTCATATTTGTGTCTTGCTTGTTTCCAAATTTTCTTTTTTATTCACTAGGGGGCTCTGCCCCCTGCTCGCTACGCTCACCAACCCCCGTTCTGATTTCACAGCCTCTTAAAACCTAGTAATGTATCCTGTTTTAAAAAGATGATGATGATGATATCACGAACGACGACTTTCTTCTGTAATCAGGTTATAATGCTTTTTCATTTAACTGGTTACACTGCTTTTTCATTTAATTCATCTTTTTATTTTTAATATTCATGTGTAAACACAATTTTTATGACGTAATTTTTCTTTATTTCCTTCTTTCAACACATGATCATTTAATATTATTTTAAACTTTCATTATTGTTTTTAATAGTCTCGCGCAAATACATATTTTATTTGAGATAAAACATAATCTTCTGCGCTTATTTAGAAATTGGCAACAATATAAAAAATTACTTTTTCAGTAAAAGATTTTGTACTCGATTTTTAAAGATTTTTTGAGTTTTTATTGTCCGACCGTGATAATTTTTTTAATTTCTGAAAGCTTGTTATATTTTGCGTCTGGTGGTATGATTTTTGAATCCGTAGGATGGCTAAAAAAAAGTAATAGCTCCTCAAAAAAGTCCCTAGTCAAAAAGCGATGAGACTAACCCGGAATATCTACGCAGAATTTGATTGGTCCATTTCGTTTTTGGCTCAGTTCCAGATTACTTTTTTTTAATATAGAAGGATTACTTGCATTTTAGGGATAAACTTTAACATTTTATAGTTCTCAGGAATAAGAATGTTTTCCAAAAAAGGTTGGAAATCCATCTTACCATTTTAAGCACATTCAGAAAAAACATCAATGTCTCTGTGAATGTGTAAAATACTTGTATTTTTATACTCATTAACTTTAATTTTCGATGCCAGAAAATTAAATCGATAGATAAGTAGGAGAAAAAAAATATTTTTCTAAGGCCTTTTGATTTTTTTTTTAAATGTAATTTAGGATGTATATTTACTGCCTCTATAATTTTTTTTTTTTTTTTTGCTTGAAGATTGTTTAAATTTTTTAAACAAGATCAATTCATTTTTTTTTTTTCTCAATGTAAAGGATTTATAACACTACCATAGTTTTTACAAATGTTTTACTTTATTTTTCACATATGTAAAAACTAAAATTGTGTTATGAGTGCTTCCTAACAAAATAAAATAAAATAAATAAATAAAAAAATAAATAAAAATACATTAAAATTTGCCAAATAAACCTATTCTTCTGATATTGTATAAGAAATTTAAACAATCTTCTAACAAAAATCAATCAAAGAGGCAGTAAATATATATCCTAAATTATATAGAAACAATCAAAACATCTTAGAAAATGTTTATTTTTTTACTTTATTGGAGGGAGGGGGACTAAAAATTTATGCTTATATATATATATCCATCTGTTTTCTGAGTTACTTCTGTATTAATAAGTGATAATGCTTATTCATTGTTTAAGCATTCATTTGAATAAATTCTGTTTTTAGCAATTTCTACAAATGCTCACTGGTGATGAAGAAGAGCACGCTATTCTCCTCTGCAATTTCTTTCTTCATCTTGGTAAAAAAGCCATGCTTCTGTTGGGTTCTGGAATTCCTGAAGGTCCAACAGCATATGTTGTGACTTGGGAAAAAGATAAGGACATCTGGGTTTGGAATGCTTCCACTGGTGATCATTTTAGTGTGCAAGATAACCGGAATCCACTTCATAGTGTTGGTTGTTTAGTGAATGCAGAAAATGTAAGTAACTCTCTAGTTCTGAAAAATTATCATGCTTTATGCATTAATTTGGGTAGTGTATTTTTTTTTTATTATTCTTGTAAATTCTTCTCTCTGTTAACTTCATTAGTTTAAAAAAGCCATTCAATTGAAAGCTTATTGTTATATTGTCAAAATTTCAGCTTTGAACTAAATAGTATACCATTATAGAATTTGAATTTGACAAGGAAAGAAATTAATACTTTTTCTTTCTATGATCACATTTTCAAAAGTCAACAGTGTAATTGATTAACTTTCAACAATTGAAACTTATATTAAACTTTTTGTAGATCAAGTTAATTTATCAATTTTCTTTCGTGTATCATTAATAAAATGATTTTTTAAAATTATATATTTCTACATAAATTGCTTTTTTCATAAGATTATATTTCTTAGTTATTGAAGAAAAAGGTAGTTACATTAAAAAAAAAAAAAAAAAAACTCTTTGAAAAATCCCAGGATTGGGTATATCCAAGATATTGTGAACAAGAGTTCTCTTTTGTTTGTGAAAACCTTTTGAGAGCATGGGATACCATCTAGACTATGGCTGTCTAACCTATGACACAGTGCTGTAGTGAATGTGGCCCAGCAGATAATCGAATATTTCCTAAAATATTGTGATTTTAATAAAGTTTTTTTATTTATTTATTTATACGTTTCACATTTATTTAAAATAGTGATACCAGATATTGCAAACATAAATTTGTTATTGAAAGAATTTGTTCAGTGAATTTCTTGTGTTGTGCTGAGAAGACAAAACATTATTACAGCCCTTTGTACCCAAATAAGTTCACTTGGCTAACATATAATTGCACATTAAGGTCAAATTTAAAAATGTATGTAAGAGATGATGGGAATATAAGGTTATCATTTTGTTGAATCAGAGTAGGGGTAATGGGAAAAGCTTCTGATGTCTGTTTTTGATAAAACCCAGTTTGTTGTTGTCTGACTGCATTTAAAACTGCAAGATCTTGGAGCAACAGTATCAATGAAAATTTAAAGAATGGTGGTAAGTGATGATGTTTGAATGTGTGTTACACTGATAGTGTGATGTGTTATACTGAATCAGAGTAGATGTAATGGGAAAAGCTTCTGATGTCTGATTTTGATAAAACCCAGTTTGCTGTTTTCTGATTGCATTTAAAACTGCAAAATCTTTGAGCTACAGTATCATTGAAAATTCAAAGAATGATGCTAAAAACAGTAGTAAGCGTGATGATGTTAGACAATCATAATTTATCTGAATGTTGGCTATTTTCTCATTTATTAAAACAAAATAAGCAATAATTTATAGTTCAATTTATGCTGAATTACAATGCATGCCAATCTAAAACCATCTCTTTTCTCTTAAAAAATGCTTTTAAGAAATTTTGAAATAAACAAGTTGGAAATTGTACGTCAAACGTTACAAACGAGGTGCGTTCGTACGCACGTTTTAGAATTAAATTCATGATATCCCGTGCGTAGAACGGCTTAAACAGCTAGTTAAGTATATATTTTATGACACTGTTCATACAAATATCTTAACTAGTTATATAAATATTCAGATATATATGTATCAGCTAGTTATATAAATATTCAGATCTTGATGAGTTTTAATTCTGTGAAATGAATTATATCGTCTGCAGATTAATTTCTGTCATAAAATAAGTATCTCGGTCGCTTGACGATTTAACATCCATCGGAAGCTCCTATAACAAAAAAGCACCGATTTAAAAAAAAAAATCAAATTTCTTAATAAATATTTTTATTAATATCTCCTAAAGTTTTGATTCGATTTTAATAAAATTTGAAATGTCTCGACAAAATTCTGCAAAGATAATATATTTTAAATTGCAAACCATTTGGTTGGGTAGTTTTTGCGTTGTTATATGCGGACAGACAGACAGACGGACGGACAGACAGACAGACAGACAGACAGACGGACGGACCAAGCGACGGCTATAGGTGCTACGTATTTATATAATTACGAACGCACCTAAAAAAAGAGAGAAAGAAATGTTTATTTAACTACACACTTTTATTTAACTCAACTTGGGTTTTGTATGTAAAAATGGAATTTTGTAATTGATTGTTCACTCACTCCTTGATATGTTAGAAATATAAAACTTATGATCACAGGTGTGTTTTCAACGACAGTACAACATTTTGATATTTTAAAAATTTAATTATAAATTAATAACTTAATTTTGAGGTATTTTTCCATTAGTCAGTCAACAGATGATAGATCAACAAGTATTTTTTAAGTTTCGAATTTTATATGAGTTACAATAACAATGGATTTAATTATGTGCCAATCCACGCTCACCATAAAAGGCCCACTGGCTGTGAAACTCCAACAAAGTAATTTTTTAAATAGTAAAAAAGAGGGGAAAAAATAGAGTAATATATATTTTTAAATATGCTTTAATCAATTAATAGTTCAATATTAATTAAATTGTAATTATACATAAAAAATCAATTTAGAAATCCTAAAAAATAGTTTAAATAATGTTTTTTTTTTCTTTCCTGTGGCCATATTTTAAAAAAGAAACAGGGAGCAAAAATTATAATTTAAAAAATAAATCCATTAGATCAAGTTTTCTACCAAGCATTTAAAAAAAAAAAAAAAAAAAAAAAATCCATAATTGAGTTTAATGCCAACACCAAATTAATGTATTGTAACAGTTTTTTGGGGACAAAACATGAATTGCAGTTATGAAATTAGGCATGATTTTTAAGATGGTCATTGAAGATTATAAAAAAGTGTTTTTTTTTTTTTTTTTTTTTTTTTTTTAAAGTGAATCTGTTATTTGTTCTTTATGACTTATTATTTTTTTAAGGTATGGGCAAATATTCAGAGAAACAGCCATCCATCAAGAATTAATTTTGATTTGAGTAAGTCAAGTGAATGGAAACCTTTTTTCTACAGAGGATTCTCAAATCCTGGATTAAAAGCTGTTCAAGTATGTAGAGCCTTTCTCAGCTGTATGTAAATTATGTTTATTTGTATTTAGCTATAACATGTTATTTTTATGAATATACTTTTTCAATAAATAATAATATATGTTTTTTTTTATTATTATTATTAAATTTTCTCTTCTCTAATTAATAAATTGTTTCAGTAGTTTGAATTTCAATTTATACTTGATTTTATTACATAATTATGTAATATATATATATATATATATATATATATATATATATATATATAACCATAAATGAAACATTATCATAACACCAACTTAAACAATGAAATAATTAAGTATGAAATAATTAGTTGACAATGAAAGATTCCCCAACACACTTAATATAGAATCAAAAACATTGAAAGAATAAGAAATTAAATAAAAATTGAATAAATGGAATTAAATGAAATGAAATGAAATGAAATTTGTGGAATTTAGACAGAATTATCAAGTCCCAATTGCCTAAATACCACAAATAAAATGAAATGAGATGTTTCATCATCATATTAGCCATACATTGCTAAAAATATGATATTGGGACTACATCTCAAATACAATGATTCAAATCAGTGATAAAATAAAAAATAAAAGACAATATTAAAAAGGAAAGAAGCCATACTTATAAATTACAGAGAGAACATTTAATAGAGACATTAAGTATAAAATCCATAAAGATGAAAAGAGATATAAATAAGATACCTTGCAGTTCATGAACCATCATGAAAACTCCAACATGACTGGGGAATGAATTGCATATATATATATATATATATATATATATATATATATAGTATCTTTTCCATAGGATTTTCATAGTGTAATTTTGTAATTACTTTCTACTAAGACTATTTTGTAATAGCACTTTGTATTTTTTGTTTATTTTCTAGAAATTGTTAAAATCCTTTTTTTTTTTTTTTTTTTTAAACATATTTTACATATTGTGCAAAGGATTTATAAGTAGTAGTTAATTTCAAAATAATTATATAGCAATGTAACAAGAAAAACATTTGGTGGGATGTGTCACAATTGCCTTAGAATATTTCTTTGTAACTGAAGGAATATATATATATATATATGTGTGTGTGTGTGTGTATCCACGCGGTTTTGTGCCACTTATTATACAAATAATTTGAACATTGACCTAGCAAAATCTCAGAATTCTTTTTTACATCCAAAAGTAATAGATTTATATGTATTTTTTTTAACCTAATATTATTATGTAAACAATGTATTCTGCAAATATGCTGAATCTATTTTTCAATTAAATCTGGAGGTATGGAGATAAATATGTAATTTATTGTAAACTTTTTATTTGTAAGCATTCTACATTTTAAAAGTATTTTTTTCTATCATTTAAAAATTCATTAGCAAATGAAGACATGTAATTACTGACTATCTATTTACATGATGAATAATTACATGTTTTAGAGAGGGAAAAAGTAGATTATAAATTTAAAAACATATACAAGGTGTATCTGAAAAAGTGGGCAAAACTTTATGGAGTGATAGAACGCAGCTATACAAGCATATTTCGTCATAGAACGTATGGCTGTGCGAACTGCTATGTGGCATTGTAAATAGTATGACACATTCCTACGAGAGGTGTTGCCGGAGCTGCTGCATCCGATTCCAACCGCCATCAGGTCGAGAATGTGGTTTCAACACAATGGTGCGCCTGCACACTTTGCCTTGGATGTGCAGAACACTTTAGATGCAACGTTCTCAGGGCGATGGATTAGTCGAGGTGGTTCTATAGCTTGGCCACCAAGATCGCCGGAACTCTCGTGTTTGGACCTTCTTCCTGTGGGCCATATGAAAAGCCTAATCTACGAGTGCCCCATTGAAACCAATATGGATCTAGTTGCCAGGATTGCCGGGGATATTCAAGAAATGCCTAGTGTCTCTGCAAATGTGTCCCTATCTCGCAGGTGTGAAGCTTTGCATTACAGCTGGCGGAAGATATTTTGAGTAATTTCTTTGAGCATGTACATTAATTACATTGCTATTAATAATTTTTTTTGTGAATTAACTCCAATCATTCTTGTTGTTAATTTGTTAACTACGACAGTGGAAATTACCTTTTAACTTCTCACTGCTTGCGTCCTGACCATACAATGATGAAATTTACTCATATAGCTGTATTCTATCACCCGTAAAGTTTTGCCCACTTTTTCAGATATACCCTGTATTTCATATAATTGGCAATGGCCTTCCCCTGCCCCCTGCCAGCACCCTGTATATCTAAATTTTTTCATCATATATTTCAGAGAAATAAGCCACTTCCTTAATAATAATAATTATACAGGGTAATTATAAAAAAACTATCCCGATATATGAGCCCCTAACTATCATACCGTTCACAGAAACTGAATGAAACTTTGGTTTAAAGTATTTTGAGGTATGCACTCAAGAATCATATGAAAGACAACAGTTAAATTCTAACAGTTACGGTTACAGTGACAAAATTTCGAAAATTTCAAATGGCAACACATACTTTTTTTATTGGAATGTGATCTTCATAGTGAAAAACCATAAAAAGCGTTGGAACGGTACCTGTAGCACAAAAATCACCAGCACTAGACAGACTAAGAAGAATATTGAAAACAACCAATAAGAACAGAAAACAAAACATTTTATTGTGTTTCATACATTTTCCATTTTATACACGACGACACTTTACATGCGGCAGATGGTGGATAGCACTGAACAATAAAATGTTTTACTTTATGTTGTCTCTCTGTTCTTTATGGGTTGTTTTCACTTTTCTTCTTAGTCTGTCTAGCACCGGCGATTTTCGTGCTACAGGTACCGTTCCAACGCTTTTTATGGTTTTTCACTACGAAGATCACATTCCATTAAAAAAAAGTAGGTGTTGCCATTTGAAAATTTCGAAATTTTGTCACTGTAACCGTAACTGTTAGAATTTAACTGTTGTTTTTCACGTGATTCTTGAGCGCATAATTCAAAATACTTTAGGCCAGAATTTCATTCAGTTTCTGTGAACAGTATGACAGTTATGGGCTCATATATCAGGATAGTTTTTTTATAATCACCCTGTATTAAAGATAAACAAAAGACAACTACTTTTAGTGAATTTTTTGTTTTGTTTTGCTTGTTTGGTTTTTATTAAATCTAAAATTAATGACCATTTGTTAATTTTCGCTGCAAGTTTGTTTGTCAAATTTTTAAAAATATTTATCTTTTATTTTTAAATTAATAATAAATTTCATTTTTTCCTTATTTAAATAGTAAATCCTATTATTATTATTTTTTTTAAATTTAGCCTTCTGTTCTTAATTACACCCCTACTGATCCTATATATGTAAGAAAACTCCAAGAAAGTCTGGAAAAAGATCTTCAAGAAAGTATTATAAAATGGAGACAAAAATTATCTACAGTCTGGAATAATGATTGCAGTAAAGTTCTCTATAAAATTTTATCAAAGTATGTAATATTTTTCATTTTCTTATTTTATCAAGAGCTGCATTTTAACTTTTAATGTTTCCCTTTGCAAAATGTTGCCCAAATTTGATCAAGCTATAATAATGATTTTTAAAAATGTCCTCTTTAAAAAATAATATGTTAAAATTAATAACTACACATTTATAAATAGAAGTTAATTTAATTTCCATTTATAAAATTAACACAGTTTCATAAAAGTTTTCATTGCCATGATTTGCTATGCTGCTTTTACATATGAGCCATCCTAGTTTTTACATCCTGTACTTTATAAGATGTATCACACTTAAAAAAAAAAAAAACTGTTCATACTCTTCAAATAAAATAATAATAATACCATAATACCTGTAATACAGAATACAAGGGTTGAGAAAGTCAGTTTTAGATGGGTTTTGGTCTCAGCAGACATATTGCCTTTTCTAATTATACTAGCTGGTCTTCACCCATCTAGACTGTCGCTTGATGGCTGCACCTCATAAATCATTAAAACGACAATCACTATAACGGGACCCTATGAATTTAGAGTACATAAATCATTAAAACAACAATAATTCTTCTAACATAGCCCTGTGGTTTTCACTCCTATAAACTAATTATACGGCAATCACTATAGCGAAGCCTTGAGCATACTTGAACTTATAAATATGACACAGTATAATCTCACTTTTCAAAATTTTTTGAGAACAGGATGAAATGAACAATTTTATAGCAATTTCTCACCATCAGATAATTTCTAAATTGCTAAATCCATCTCAGTGTCAATTAAAAATGTAATTTATAATTTAAAATATATTTACAATTCAAAAAATTGCAAATAAAAATGTTTCACATGGATATAATTAAATAATAATAATAAATTGATTCATGTTTAATAAATAAGGTGTAACAATGTTTGGCATACTTCTCAAACTAATTTAATTGGTAGATAGGCAAATGACATCAAATATCTTCATTGGACAGACCAAATGATGACTATAGGTGCTACGTATTTATATAATTACGAATGCACTTAAAAAACACCCAGGTTTCATTTCAATGTGTTATTGCTTTTGTCTTCCACAATTTTGTATAATTTTTTTGTTGTAAAATTAAGCAAAAAATCTTCCAAGTTAGGGGGGGAAAACCCTACAATTATACAAAAGAAAATATACAAAACAAAAAATAGTAATAAGAGCCCAGTATTCTGACTGTGTGAAATGAGATAACTAAGTCCCAAAACCCCTTTACAGTTAAAACATAAGAAATCTAAAGCAATTTGTAAAAAAGCCTCTCCAAAGTGATCTTGATCCTCACCTCGGGTTGTGTTCATACCAAATTTCAAAGTCACAAAAGAGAGACCGTGATATTATACACAGGCAGACTGACAGACAAACTCTTTCTTTTTAATAGCATTAATCTGCTGATAACAAAACAGATAAAAAAAACTTTATTTTATAGAAACTTTAAGCTTTATTTTATAGGATTTTTTTATGTAATAACAAAATTGAATTAAATAATATTGTTTTAATTCTGTACCTTAGTAGGAAAAAAGCCAATGTCTGTTGCTGACATTTTGAAAAAAATCTAATTTATTTATTTTTCTTTGAATTAAACCCCCCCCCCAAAAAAATAATTTCCTTGAAGAATAAATTGAAGGAAAAACTTTGGTATTTATTTTTGTTTTATTTATGGTGGACATAGGAAAAAATAATTTTGAATATTACAGAATGTATTATAGGGACGATGTTGGAATTGTTGGATGTTGGATTAGGGACGATGGTGGTCCTATGATATTTATGGCTATTATAAACTGATTGCTGGAAATAAACCAAAAAGTTGTGATTTTGGAAATTGTCCTTTTTCTACCAGGGTACAGAATTAGTTTTAATTGTGACATTTTTAATTTAACAAAATACAGTGGTACCTTGGTTTGCAAACATAATTTGTTCTGGAAACTTGTTTGTAATCCAAAGTATTCGTGTATTGAATCAAGTAATGGGAACCTGGATGATGTGTTCCACAACTATTTATTTTGATTTTAAAAAAATAAAAAATTATACAACATGTAAAGTAAATATGTACAATTATACAAAAAGAAAAACCCTGTGCTTTATATTTGAAGAATTGCAGCTAACATGATTATAGAGAGAGATATAGAGGAGTTATTTTTGGATGACTTTTTAATTATCTTTGCTATCTATTGGTTCAATGGGGTGTTTTACTTTTTGTGCAGCAAAGAAGCAATCCAGTGACACTTGTTTTTGCCTCCTTTTTAGGATTTTATGGAAATAAAACCACTGTTGTTAAACAGATTTGTTGCCCTCTATTTACAGCCATATTTGAGTGATGCTTTTTTATAAAACGTTTTGTTTGCTGCATTTTACACCACCTGACAAAGACTCATACTTGTAAGATTTCACTCATTTAATCAACTAAAAATGTATCAAATTTTTTTCCTCATCTTAGGAAACACTCACAAACCAAGTTATCCATAATATAAGGTTTTATTGTATATAGGAGAGCCAAAAGAAAAAAAAAACTCTTAAAGAATGTGTAGTGAAGACTTGGTTCAGGAGATAGAGCAAACAGAGATTCTTAAAATGCCTAAATTAAGACAGAAAATTAGAATAAATGTTTACTCTAAATCCCACTCCAACTCCTCAATACAGGTCGCGCGTATAGTGGAAGCACCAAATACGATGTTAAACCTAGCACTAAGAAAATTTAATGAAAACTCTAAAAATTATAATTTATCTGAAAATTGAAGAATTTGAAAATTTACTTCAATGTAAAATATGAATTACATTTGCTAATTAAAAGATACTTATTTTCATAATAATCCTAACTTTACGATGAGATGAAAATATCTGAAAAATAAATAGAAAAAATACACTCACCCAAATAAAGATGACAGGAATATGAGTAAAAGAATCGATTTTATCACACACAAAATACCTTATCCTTCATTGCAATGATCGCCTCAAAGACATACAAAATAATAATGCTAGTACAAACCATCTTCATATGAAATGTTTTTTTCAGTTCAATTCTTATTAATGTTTAATATCCAAAATGATAGTTCCTATTACGGTAATTATTATTTAATTAACTGGTTGATTGAAAGGAATGTTCAAAGTACAAGGAATTAATTTAGTTCTTTAAAACAGTTATATAAATTGTTCGGGAGATTAAATCTTGTATAAATATCGGAATTAGAGTCTGAAGTAACTGAAAATGCTTGATGAAATATTTGGAATCCATTACCGCTGCCATTGCATATTCTTTTTGATGAGAGAATTCCTTCAAATCATTGATCCATATTGCCTCGATATTAATGGATCTTGATACAAAATATAGAATTAAATTATTTGTTGAAACATCTATGAAGAATACTTAAGAAGATTTAAGTTGAAGAAACTCTTTCACAAGAGCGCACAGATCTAAGAGATCATGAATTAATTAAACTATTACATGAAACACAGATGATGGAACCAACAGAAGATCTAATTAGAAGAAACTTTCTCACACTAAATCTTGTTAAAAATGTAGAAATTCATTATTTCTAGAAGCACCTACGATGAACTTATGATGAACTTATAAGTATCTTGAATTTGAAAAATTTTCTCATTACTTTGAGCATATGGAAAAGAACTAGACACACATTATATGAAGACTTGTATCTAAAATAACTTCAGATGCCATGAGACTTTCAGATTTGTACAACTTAAGAAACTTTATACATTGTGTTCGGCCTTACGGCCAAACACGAGCTTTATTCCTTTTTTGCCAACTACTTTCCCGTATATCAAAACCACAGACTGACTCAATTTGAATTTTAACTCCACCAAGTCAACTCACGCACACGCCAAAACAATCCAATCAGAAAGAGTCGAAAAATTCCTCTTCTTCTTTTCGTACGGCTCAACCGTAACTGCTAAAAAGCATTAGTGCGACAACTCAACTCTACACGCGAACGATACTGGCAAAAGGAAAACACTTACTCCCTAGCAACAAGTAGCGGAAATTAAGATCTTTCGTTCGCGAATGTTCTAGAACAAATTTGAATTCCCCTTTTTCCCCACTGAAAAATGCACCCCTTAACCTTGGATGTCCACTCGAACGACCCCTAAACAAACATGGTTGACGATTGACCATAAAGTTGTAGTATTAACGACGCGCTAAGCCAGAATTCAAAATGGCCAGCGTCATTCCAAAACAAGATCGATGTAAACACTGAGATTAGAAAAATATTTAAAAATTCATATCTGCCAAGATTTAAGTTGAATCTTGCTAGGATTTTGGCAGACTGCATAAATAATTTAGTTTAATCTTTTAAATAAGGTTTAGAAGAAAATTAATTAATATTAAAAAGGTGGAAAATATATATTATGTGAACAAACAGAAATCTTTTATACCTTTATCCAGAGATTTAAATGCATGATTATACTTTACTTTAAAAGTGATTATTGATTTTAAAAGTGATTTAATTATAGAATGTTGATTTTAATTAATAATAAAATATTTTAGAAGAAAAGTTAAAAGATGAATTTTAAAAAGATAGAAAATATTTATTGTATCAAAAATAACTGTTAAATAATAAATTTAAATGTTAATTAATATTATGAAAACTTATAAATAATGATTAATTACGATTAAATATTTAATTTAAATTAATTAATTAATGAAAACTATTGAATTTAAAAGTATAAATGGAATGTATCATAACATTTACCCCTAGAATATGGGGAAAAAAAAAAAAAAAAATTGATGCCAAAGGGGAGAAAAAAAACTTAAAATGTAGAATTGAACTGAAATTCAGTAATACAAAAGTTTCACAAAGTGAAAAATAAAAATTTGACACAGCAATCGTTACCTCCATTCCTACAGTTGGCGAAGAACATATTTCATACCAGTAGGAACAGAGTTAACAATAAATCTGAAATAATACTTTAACTTACAATCCTTAAAAGGATATGAATAATTTTAGAGTCCAACATGTTGCCACGCAACCACAAAAGGTAGTTTTTTAGGAACTACATATACCTTTCTTAAAATTTTCTATATTTTATAGATTTAAACACTTCGACTCAGTACATACAAATGCAAACACTAAAATTAAGAATATAGATGCAAATAGTAAAAATGAAAACACGATGCAATACAGACGAATATGAGCACAAATACAAACAATTGAATAATATATATAATGCAAGTACAGTTTACAAAATACAAATAAAATATATACAAAACAAGAATAGGGTGAGTTTGTAAAATTAAAACCTGAAGTTAAATCTATCTAACCATTGCACTTAAAAATTTAAAATTTTTCTACCAGCAAAGAAAATATTGGATATCCATGTGCAGATATAAAACAGTGAAATTCAAAATACCTTTTAAGAAATGTAACACCGCAGTAGTACAACATAGCAGAAGAACATATTTATAAATATAAACAAATTGTTGAGATATATTGTTTAGACAAAAGAAAAATTGAAGTACACTTCATATCATTTGTGTTCATTAACTAATTCCTGAAAATTGAGAGTAAAAGAAAAACTAAAAATTATAATAATTTGCTTAGTACCTGTCACAAATTTGAAATTTAAAATTTACCACATTTAAAAGAAAAAAAATATATAATAGCTATTGTCTTTTACTGAGCTTAATTAAAATCAAATTTTAAGAGAAGTTAAAAATTTTGTAAATTTTACAGTAAATATTAGGAAAGATGCTAAATTAAAACCCTTCACAAACTGGAACCCTACAATAACCAATCTAGGAATAGAAGCAGATAAAGAAAAATTAAAACTCAAACATAAATCCCAAATATTAATAAAATTTACCCTGCCTGATAGTCCTATGCATCATTATCGGGTACTTTTTAGCAACTAGCAAGGAGAGTACCACTTAACCAGGATGACATGGTGTCTATCAATGAATAATACCGACCAAGACATTATTTAGACAAAAAAAAATTTTTTTTTTTTTTTGAGGTAGTATAGCTATGGTAAAAAAAAATTTACTTATAAAGATTAAAATTAGCATGTTGAATACCTCACTCTCAAATAGACAAAAAAAATTTACTTATAGTCATATATAAATGGTTTCACAGAAATTAAAAATATTGTTAAAGTTTAGACAAAATTGTGCCATAAAATCTTCTACACCTCATGCAGTTCTAAAACATTTGTAAGTATTATTCGTATTACATGAATATTGCATAATTTCTCATTAAAATGACAACAAAAATAAAAACCAGATTGATCATGTCTAGTGATAAAATTGCATATCATAATTGAGATATCATTTTAAAATAATTAACAAATTTTAATATATATATTAGGCTTTTTAATATTGTATTTGATAAAGTAATAAATTGACACTTTAAAATAAAGAATATATATTTCTTAATATATATAAATATTTAAAATTCAAAATTATATATTAAACCAGGTAAGTAATTTATACACATGTATATATATATATATATATATGAAAGGATAAAAGCTAAACCCCTTTTTAAAATGCAAAATCCCTTTTTGCCCCTTTTAAAATTTTAAATTACCGTTTTAAAAAATAGAAATTTAAATCAAAACTTTTAAATGCTTTAATAATTGTGTTTCAATTGATTGAAAATGCCGTCGCCCCTGTTAAATTAGTTTTCCTGCATCGCATCTTATAACTTTCAAAGATCGTTTTCTGACTCTTCATAAGAATATTTGTGCTGACGCTAACGCAATTTTAAAGTCTTGCTGCATCCGATCGGCCGATGGAGCCAACGCCTTTATTCCGCACAATCAATCACTCAGCTCGCGGCCAATTAAAATTAAAAATACGCCTCTTTTGACTTAGACGACCTCTAGCAGAAATAATGCAAAAACCTCATATTTATACCATTACACGGCTATCAGGAGCGAACTTTTTACGATTTCCCTCATCTAAACAAATCCACGCCAATCTGCTCTCTCGGAATTGCCTCGCGATGGACGAACCTTCGATGTCCAGACAGACTTAAAAAGCAGCTCTCACGCCAATATGGGCCTGGTTTAAAAGGATGCACGTAAGAAAAAGAAATAAACCCGGTTCCGTAATAGACGGTGTCTTCCTTTAAACAGACATACATTCACTCGGAATTTAACCGAATCCCGCTCACGGCCCAGGACTACAAGAGCATGCAAGGGAATCAGAATGAGCGCTTTGACGTAAATACGGAGCCGCCATCAGTCCGCGCAGCCACCGGCCCGGCGATCAAGGACCCACCGACGGAGCAACATGCTTCGTTACAGAAGTCGAGTAGGACAGTTCATCTCAACGGGAAAATCCCCAAAACTAAACAGTTACGTAATCTACGCCCGTCAATCACAGCGAATACCTCCGTGAAAAATTCTTACAGCATACGGTGAAAGACTTACGGAATTTATCCCAAGAACTCAAAAGTACTTAATCTCCCTTCGTCAAAAGGAAAGTGAATCATTAACTTTTCTCTTCATTCTCAATCTTGTGCTGTATTTCATTCTGCCGGCAAGAATCAAGTGTTTTATCTGCAGAGAGAAGTAGGTCAACCAGACAGCTGTTTTCAATTTTCAAGAGCGCGCCGGTAAAGAAATGAACTCGTGACTCAGATGTTTCGGTTTCTGGTTTCTGGACTATTTAGAAAAATAAATCAGAACTGCGCTCAGCAAAAACAAAAACCACGTGACTACGGGAAAAAGTATTTTTGTGGGCAGTGCAAGAAGATATAGAGATAAATATTTCAGTGAAATTAATTTATTATTGTTTCGCGTCGCGGTGAAAAAAAAAAAAAAAAAAAAGTAAGAGGTAAATTTTTTCATGGATTTATTTAAAGCAAAGGCGTATAAAGGTATGTACTTTTGATATTAACGTACAGAAGAAAAAAAAAAAAAAAAAAAAAAAAAATTTTAAGATCTTTTTAGTGAGAGGCAGTGGTTCTCAAACTTTTTATTTAATTTTTTATGCATGCCAAAAATAAATTAAAGAGGATTATTTTATTATGCTATTACTTGTGTGAAAATTTTAATTATTTTTAAGTCAGCTATTTAAGTTCAAATATATAATTGTTTATGTATTGTGTTTAACGTAATTTTAAAGAGATGAAAAGGGAAGAATGGTGATTTTTATGAAAGTTCTTTAGTTGTGTTGAACTGATAATTACGATTTTAATGAAAAAATAACATTAAATAAACCTCATATTAAAATCATTTTTCTAGACAGTTTGAAAATATTTTAGCAGAAGTGAAAATTTTATTATTATTATATTATTATAATATTTTTATTATTAAGTGTTAAACTTTTTAAAGGTGATTTATATGCAACATACTTTATAGTTAGTGAGGTTATTTAAATTTTTTTTATTGAATTCAAGTTATTGAAAAAAAAAAATTATTAAGGTGGATTTTAATTTTAAAAAGATGATTTTAACAGATATTTACAGATATAGTGTTACAAATTTTAAATAGTTTGAAAGATTTTTTCATTTTTATTCTTATGTGCTTTAATGGTGTATTATATTTCTGTGTAATTCAGTGATATTTAGTATTTATATCCATCATGAGTAGCCCAACCCCTCCTAAAGAAGTAGAGGATTTAACAGACAAATCAGGTGACCCCGAAAAAGAAAAAAATCAAATTTCGAGCAAAGATGATAGTCCCGTTAATAATCCTGAAGAGAAAAATAATCAGAAGTCTAGTCAGGAATCTGGAGGTGCACCAGAGACATCTGGTGTAACAATGTTAGGTGGACAGACCCTGTCAGCTCAAGCTGGGTCTGCTCACACATCAGTATCCGCCAACCCAAAAACGTCAGTAGACCCCGATATCATTGCGTTTTCTCCGCAAGATGGAATGTCTTGGATACCATGGTTAGCCTATTTCGAGAGTGTCTGTATAGGACGGGGAAAAGACGAGTGCTGGAAAATTAGGCACATACAGAAGTATTTAAAGGACAGTGCACTTACGTTGTACATTAATAATTGTCTAAATGTACTTCATTGGTCCGAATTTGTCACTTTGTTTAATGAACACTACGAAATTCCCGATACCCTTTCTCTCACTGATTTTTCACATATTAGATATAAAGTTGGAGAGGACTTGAACGAATATTATCAAAAAAAGACTAAAGTAGGCCGAACCTTAGGATTAGAGCAGAAACTTATCCTGGAAGGTTTAACGGAGGGCTTGCCATTAGAAATGCAGAAGTTAGTTATTGCAGGCAACCCCTCAACTACACATGCATGGCGTGAATTAGTTTTCAGAATTAGCAAACTGCAACTGGACAGAAAGGGAAATGAGAGCAAATTTGAAGCAAGCCCCCAAAACCCCAATCAGTATCGCCAATGGCGACCAAACCGACCTCCATATGAGAATGGACAGAATTTTAACAGGCAGTGGAACTACAGAGTTCCCTATCAAACACACCCCATTCGACCTTTTCCATCAAATCAAGCCAGAAATCCCCAAAATACGTTTAGACCGACTTCAAATGTTCCACCACGACCTAATGTACACCACCAGACCACTTTGCCGCCCTATCCATGCAAAGTTTGTCTTAATATCGGAATACCAAATGCGTATCATTGGGTGGGAAACTGCCCTTTTCGACAACAAGTGTTAGCAGTACCAACCCCTAGTCACAATATGACTTTGCCGAACCCCAACCAAGATCATAGCGCTAATGAGTCATCCCGAAATACATCTAGTAATCAATGACGATTTCTTATGTCCGGACATATACAAAAAGAAAAAGCTAGCTATAAAAAATCAAATAGAGATTGTCATAAAGTTACTTATGTAAAAAATGAAGACTCACTACCTTGTTTGATCGATACTGGGAGTTCGATTAGTGTTATTCCTTGTCACTTAGCCCATAAACTTAACCTAAAAATATGTAAAGTTCAGCAGAGTATACCAGTCACCCAAACACAAGGTGTTCTTGCTTTGAAAGAAAAATGCCTTGTTAGTTTGCAATTAGGACGTATCTCTAAGAGAATTGAACTTTTTATAATTAACAATCAGTTACCTTATGCTTTGATTGGGCTACCCCATTGTAAACTATTTAGATTAAATATTGACTGTGTTAAAATGCAAATAACTCAAGATAATAAGAAAGTACCTCTCATGGACCATATTCCAACAAATACATCTCACCATACTTTACATTTATCCGAAGTATATACTAACCTGCCAGCAATTGAAAATGCAGAGATATTCGAAGAAAATTTTGAGCCGGAGTTGTTCGAGACCACTGACCATGTGCAAAATGTTCAGTCTGTCAGAGAACAATTACCTGCTCTTCTAGCCAAATATGTCTGTATTTTCGCCAAAGATAAATATGATATAGGCTGTGTAAACATGGAACCCCAGAGAATACAGTTAACATCAGATCTCCCCGTTTCTTTAAGAGCATATCGCACTTCCCCTAAGGAAGAAGAGGAAATTAAAGAACAAATTCAAAATTTATTGCAAGCCGGTATCATTAAAGAAAGCTATTCCCTTTATTCATCACCCGTAACTTTGGTGTATAAACGTGAAGAAGGGAAGAAAAGCCGGTTATGTATTGACTTCCGAAAATTAAATGCCATTACAAAAACAGATGCAGAACCCTTACCTCGAATCGACACCCTGTTAGATAAATTGGCGCATGCTAAAATTTTTTCCACTCTTGATTTAGCTAGTGGATATTGGCACATTCCTATCCACCCTCGAGACACTGAGAAGCTGGCATTTGCCACCACCTTTGGATTATATGAGTGGAATCGTTTACCGTTTGGATGGAAAAACTCACCTGCTTGGTTTAACCGTACCCTCCGTAGAATTCTTAATAAATACAAAATTGACTTTGCCTGTAGTTACTTTGATGATGTTATTGTATTCTCCCAAAATGAAGAGGAACATTTATGTCATTTAGAGACATTATTTAATATCTGTGTTCAAGAAAACCTTAAACTCAAATTGTCAAAGTGTAATTTTGTGAAATCCAAAATTAACTTTCTAGGATATGAAGTTTCGAACGGTTGTATCACACCTGACAACCCTAATATAGAGACGATTAAGAAATTAACACCACCAACGAATGTAAAAGAATTACAACGTTTTTTGGGATCTATAAATGTTTATCACAAATTTATTCCAAAGTATGCTAACATTCGATACCCTCTCAACAATTTGTTGAAGAAAAATGTCCCTTATGTGTGGGACCAAAATTGTCAAAATTCTTTTGAAAAATTAAAAAATGCTTTAATTGAAAAACCAATCTTAAAGTTGTTTGATCCCAAAACACCTTGTCATTTGTTTGTAGACGCATCAAGTCATGGAGTGGGATGTGTAGTGAAACAAGTTGATGAAAAAGGAACATTACATCCTATAGCATATCACTCTAGAAATCTTCGCGATTATGAAAAAAATTATGCAATTACGGAATTAGAATGTTTGGCGATTGTGGATGCTTTAGATAAATTTTATCATTATTTACACGGTCAAAAATTTGTCATACATACAGATCATGCGGCACTTACCTGGCTCAAAAGTGTTAAAAATTTAAGAGGACGTCTTTTCCGCTGGTCCCTAAAACTTAGTATGTTTGACTATGAAATTAATACCAGAAAGGCTCCACTAATGTTGAAGCTGATATGCTATCTAGACAACCTGTTTCAGAAAATTTACCCCATATTATACATCTCCTTGACTTGAATGAAGTAAGAGACAATCAGAAGAAAGAAAATGTAACAATTGATGGTAAAAAGTACACTGAGATAAATGATGTTGTTGTTATTAAAAAGAAAGGTTTGTATAAGATTGTGGTCCCCATGTCTTTACGTTTACCCCTATTAGAAAAAACCCACACACAATTTGGCCACCCTGGAATTTATAAAATGATAAATTTAATCTCTCCGCAATATTATTGGCCTAACTTTAATCAGGACATTGAAAATTTTGTAAAACACTGCCACACTTGTCAGATAAACAAAAAATGTAGACAAAAAAGATTTGGCTTATTGCAATTAATGCCCCCAACAGAGATACCTTTTGAATGTTTGGCAGTAGACTCTGTTGGCGGATTTAATTATTACAATTCTACAAAAAAATATTTGCATTTAGTCGTTGACCATGCAACTCGCTATGTGTGGGGTTTTCCGTCAAAAAGTGTAACTACCGAAACTTATACAAACATTTTGAAACAATTATTTCAAATACAAGTACCAGATAGATTGTTAACCGACAGAAATGGAGCATTTACGGCTTCCAGGTTTAGGAGATTTCTTCGTAATTACAATATAAAACACAGATTGACGAGCAGCCATCACCCGGAAACGAATGGGAAAATTGAACGACTAAATCAGACTATTGTCACTAGATTAAAATGTAAAGTCAATTCCACATCCAAGAAAATACCCTGGACTAAGCTTTTAGATGAAGTCTTATATGAATATAATAACACCCCTCATTCTGTAACCCAATTCACCCCTAGCTATTTATTTTTAGGAAATTTACCATATGATCCCCCTTTACCAAATAATAGTTACTATCCCCCTGTGGAAGAAGCTAGAAAATTGGCTAAAGAGAGAACAATTGCTTACCATAAAAAGAATAAAGTCCGTTATGATGCTCGTTTCCTTCCTGTAAAGTTTAAAGTTGGTGACATTGTGATGTATGAAGAATTTCACTATCCGAATACCCGTAAATTGACTGCACCATATTCTGGCCCATACACCATTTTAAAACAACTTTCTGATGTATCCTTTGAAATTGATAAACCCAGCCCACATTTTAAGAGAAATTCCGAAATTGTCCATTCCTCCAAGTTAAGATACTACCACCCTCCTCAAAATCTTAAACTCAGCCATGAATAAACCCCATCTATCTCTTTCAGCTGTCAATTTTTTTAATTTTTGCTTTCCTATCGTCCCCCTTACTCGTAGCATTTGGATGAGGACCCAGCTGGGCGTGTAACCTATCTCCCCAGCAGTGTAGAATGATGGTGACAGTTTAAAAGTACTGTTAGAATTTTTATTATTTTTTTAAAAATATTATAATGACGAATTGATGACACATGAAGGGGTCCTCCGCTCCGTGGCCACCCATCTTTAGCCGGACTGTTTTCCCGGATTCTCTTTCCAGGTTGAACGGAGAATCTGGCAAAACTGTTTCGCTTCCCCTCTGCAGGTGAATATCGATTACCCACTTTTCTTTTTCTGTCGTGCGAGTGGCACATTTTTGGGTGATATTCCCCTCAGAGTATTAAAACCCATATCGCACTGACCCTGCGCATGGTGAAAATTATAGCAAGTGTATATTTAGTTTTTATTAGCTGTAGTTTTCTTTTTTTTTAAACAACTTAGTGTTGTTTTTTCATGGATATAAACCTAAGGCTGCATCATAGGAGTAGCTAAGTCCCTAACAAAACGGAAAAGTATACGAAGAAATATAATTTGTTTTTGTTATTAGTATTTTAGGATATTTTACTGTTATTTTATCTCAGTGTGAAAATTCAATATTTCTAGAAATGCAAGCTTTTCAAATTGCATTTGAGATACAATATATTTTGTTGATAGTATTAGTGCATATTTTGTATTATTGAATATTTTATATTTTTGAATAATTTGTATTTGTGAATATATTTTACATTTTAATATTTTGTATTTGTGAATATTTTTTTTTACATTTGAACATTGTCTATTATTGAATATTTTTTACATTTGCATATGTTGTATAGTTTTCAGTATGTTTACCTGTGAATATTTTAATATACTATATAGTTTATGGTTGCAATTTGCAATTATACACAAAAGGATGTTTCCCAACAAACTATATCAAAAACTTTAAAACAAAAACTGGAAAGAAAGGGAAACACTACAAACACAGTTATGTTATGACAACTGTTATAATCAAGATATGTCGTCTCGAGACACATTATTGTTTTGCTGCAGCACCATTGAAAGAATTCCAATATTTTAGTGTAACCAATATTTTTATGTAAATTTGATATATAAATGTAAAAATAGGTCCAATTGACTTGAGAGCTGAAGTAAATACTGAAGAGCTGGAGAAATTACTTGAGAGCTGGAGAAAATAAGAATCTAAAAAAAAAAAAAAAAAAAAAAAAAAAAAAAACATGGGTTAAATTCACGAGATAAGACCCACAGGTCTTGCAGGCGAGCCCTGTGGCTCTTGTTTTAGTGGGGGGGGATATGAAAGGATAAAAGCTAAACCCCTTTTTAAAATGCAAAATCCCTTTTTGCCCCTTTTTAAAATTTTAAATTACCGTTTTAAAAAATAGAAATTTAAATCAAAACTTTTAAATGCTTTAATAATTGTGTTTCAATTGATTGAAAATGCCGTCGCCCCTGTTAAATTAGTTTTCCTGCATCGCATCTTATAACTTTCAAAGATCGTTTTCTGACTCTTCATAAGAATATTTGTGTTGACGCTAACGCAATTTTAAAGTCTTGCTGCATCCGATCGGCCGATGGAGCCAACGCCTTTATTCCGCACAATCAATCACTCAGCTTGCGGCCAATTAAAATTAAAAATACGCCTCTTTTGACTTAGACGACCTCTAGCAGAAATAATGCAAAAACCTCATATTTATACCATTACACGGCTATCAGGAGCGAACTTTTTACGATTTCCCTCATCTAAACAAATCCACGCCAATCTGCTCTCTCGGAATTGCCTCGCGATGGACGAACCTTCGATGTCCAGACAGACTTAAAAAGCAGCTCTCACGCCAATATGGGCCTGGTTTAAAAGGATGCATGTAAGAAAAAGAAATAAACCAGGTTCCGTAATAGACGGTGTCTTCCTTTAAACAGACATACATTCACTCGGAATTTAACCGAATCCCGCTCACGGCCCAGGACTACAAGAGCATGCAAGGGAATCAGAATGAGCGCTTTGACGTAAATACGGAGCCGCCATCAGTCCGCGCAGCCACCGGCCCGGCGATCAAGGACCCACCGACGGAGCAACACGCTTCGTTTCATATATATATATATATAATATGACCAATAATCAAGAAAATCATTTGTAAAAATAGAAGCAATGTAAAATAATAAAGTTCTGAAAATGAAGAGCTTTCACTTTAAATTTATCAAATTTTGGCACATAATCAGATTCCTCCAGAGAAGTTAATTGGGCCTTTATTTATAACCTCTCTAGCATTTTTGTCAAAATATCAAAGAGTTATCAAAATATGTACGTGAAATTTGGAAAAATTTTTAAGAAAAGAACAACATTAGAAAACTTTAAGAGTATTTAAATATTTTTTATCACATGAAAGTTAATATGCTGAGGAGACGCCAGACCTAAAAATTTTGAGACCAATATCAAGATAATGCATAACACCAATTGTTATCTGGCAAAGAACGAAGGAAGTTTCCTTATAGTATTGCCTAACAATGGTGCAAAAAGTAGGACATGATTTTGAAGTAGTACCTCAATCTATATACATCTGATTTTATTAAAGTGTGCACACTGTGAAGAAAGGTTAAAAAAAAAATATTGTATGCTCAACCAAAATTCAGAGTAGCCTGCGCATGCTATTATCTCTAAATCTAGCAGAACTAACAAAATCTTCCTTATTAAAAAAAAATAGTAACTCTTCCTCAATTTGAAAATACTATCCGAACAGACTAAAGAGATATACTCAAGAGAATGCAAGATAGCCTGAGGGCAGAAAAAAAAATTTAAACAAATCATGCTACTTTTATCATATACTTTATCATTTTTCACTTTTTTCATTTATTTCTTTATTCATTTCATTTATTTTTCATTTTATATATATCTTTTTTGTCTCAAAAATAAAATTTCCATCATTTGTTGTTATTTTAATTATATTTTCAATAGGATGTTAAATGAGTATACTCTTATTAGAAATGATAAAAATTTTGCACACTCCTCAGCAATAAATTATATCTATTAACATTACTGAAAATTTTTGACTCATAAATCGCTGCAATTCTCTCTAAATGTGACATCAGACAAAAATTTAAATAAAACTATTGTAAAAGTTGAAAATCAAATAATTATAACATTAAATATTAACTATAGCAAGAGGAAAAAAAACATTATAGTAAAGATTCTATCAAAAATCTACTCTGCCACCCGAAAACTGGAGAGCTCCAAGAGACATTATGCTCTTTTTGTGCGGAAACCCATGCAAGCCAGCTAGAATGCACGATTCTTACATCTGAGTCAAAAAAAAATTGTGCCTTTATAGTAGCCAAAAATCTAGGAAATTTTTCCACCTGAGTTATCAAATGATCAGTCTCAAGGAACACAATCTAATTATAAAAACTCCTGACAAAATAAAAATCCAATAAAATAGGTATTTAAAATTTTATCTATTTCATACGGAATTCTTTAAAAATTTCACTCTGCCTGCGTTATCACAATGATCATTCACAAGGAACACAATCAATAAATTGTGCCTTTATAGCAAAGTTAGATTTTAAAAAATTTTCCTAGTAAAATTTAAAATTTTAAGGAGGATATTGAATTATTGCTATAGTAAAAAAAAAATATATCTAAGGGGAATTGATGTCACGAGAGATTTAACTCAAAGTTTATGCATAAATTTTGAAATAAATATAACTCTTAATAAATAAAATTTGCTTTGTAGAAGATATGAAATTTTTGAATAAATGAATTTTCTTAAACATAATTATAACTGAAATATATTTTCTCAAGATGCAATAAACTGCAATAAAATTTGTAGTTATTGAGAGGATACAATAATTTTCTAAAACTTTGTAAAAACACAATTATCAGCTTTTTACCCAAACTTTTAAAGAGTTGTACCAAAACATTCAAAATTTTATATAAATATATTATACAACCAGATATTATAGTCTTCAATTACTTGCATCACTCTTTTAAAATCATAATAAACATTACAAATAAGATTTCTATGAGAGGAAAAAAAAAAAAATTGGCACATGGACACAAAAAAAAAAAAAAAAAAAAAAAAAAAAAAGCTTTTGCACACAGTAAATTTTAGTATTTATTAAACATTAATTATTTAAATTTTGTGCAAATATAGTCATATTAAATTTAAGCAAAAACCTACAAAGAACGTCTCACTGAGTCGCGGTACCATTTAATGTAGTGAAGACTTGGTTCAGGAGATAGAGCAAACAGAGATTCTTAAAATGCCTAAATTAAGACAGAAAATTAGAATAAATGTTTACTCTAAATCCCACGCCAACTTCTCAATACAGGTCGCGCGTATAGTGGAAGCACCAAATACGATGTTAAACCTAGCACTAAGAAAATTTAATGAAAACTCTAAAAATTATAATTTATCTGAAAATTGAAGAATTTGAAAATTTACTTCAATGTAAAATATGAATTACATTTGCTAATTAAAAGATACTTATTTTCATAATAATCCTAACTTTACGATGAGATGAAAATATCTGAAAAATAAATAGAAAAAATACATTCACCCAAATAAAGATGACAGGAATATGAGTAAAAGAATCGATTTTATCACACACAAAATACCTTATCCTTCATTGCAATGATCGCCTCAAAGACATACAAAATAATAATGCTAGTACAAACCATCTTCATATGAAATGTTTTTTCAGTTCAATTCTTATTAATGTTTAATATCCAAAATGATAGTTCCTATTACGGTAATTATTATTTAATTAACTGGTTGATTGAAAGGAATGTTCAAAGTACAAGGAATTAATTTTGTTCTTTAAAACAGTTATATAAATTGTTCGGGAGATTAAATCTTGTATAAATATCGGAATTAGAGTCTGAAGTAACTGAAAATGCTTGATGAAAAATTTGGAATCCATTACCGCTGCCATTGCATATTCTTTTTGACGAGAGAATTCCTACAAATCATTGATCCATATTGCCTCGATATTAATGGATCTTGATACAAAATATAGAATTAAATTATTTGGTGAAACATCTATGAAGAATACTTAAGAAGATTTAAGTTGAAGAAACTCTTTCACAAGAGCGCACAGATCTAAGAGATCATGAATTAATTAAACTATTACATGAAACACAGATGATGGAACCAACAGAAGATCTAATTAGAAGAAACTTTCTCACACTAAATCTTGTTAAAAATGTAGAAATTCATTATTTCTAGAAGCACCTACGATGAACTTATGATGAACTTATAAGTATCTTGAATTTGAAAAATTTTTCTCATTACTTTGAGCATATGGAAAAGAACTAGACACACATTATATGAAGACTTGTATCTAAAGTAACTTCAGATGCCATGAGACTTTCAGATTTGTACAACTTAAGAAGCTTTATACATTGTGTTCGGCCTTACGGCCAAACACGAGCTTTATTCCTTTTTTGCCAACTACATTCCCGTATATCAAAACCACAGACTGACTCAATTTGAATTTTAACTCCACCAAGTCAACTCACGCACACGCCAAAACAATCCAATCAGAAGAGTCGAAAAATTCCTCTTCTTCTTTTCGTACGGCCCAACTCTCAACCGTAACTGCTAAAAAGCATTAGTGCGACAACTCAACTCTACACGCGAACGATACTGGCGAAAGGAAAACACTTACTCCCTAGCAACAAGTAGCGGAAATTAAGATCTTTCGTTCGCGAATGTTCTAGAACAAATTTGAATTCCCCTTTTTCCCCACTGAAAAATGCACCCCTTAACCTTGGATGTCCACTCGAACGACCCCTAAACAAACATGGTTGACGATTGACCATAAAGTTGTAGTATTAACGACGCGCTAAGCCAGAATTCAAAATGGCCAGCGTCATTCCAAAACAAGATCGATGTAAACACTGAGATTAGAAAAATATTTAAAAATTCATATCTGCCAAGATTTAAGTTGAATCTTGCTAGGATTTTGGCAGACTGCATAAATAATTTAGTTTAATCTTTTAAATAAGGTTTAGAAGAAAATTAATTAATATTAAAAAGGTGGAAAATATATATTTTAACTTAGAAGAAAACACACTATACTTTACTGGAAACTATGTGAACAAACGGAAATCTTTTATACCTTTATCCAGAGATTTAAATGCATGATTATACTTTACTTTAAAAGTGATTATTGATTTTAAAAGTGATTTAATTATAGAATGTTGATTTTAATTAATAATAAAATATCTTAGAAGAAAAGTTAAAAGATGAATTTTAAAAAGATAGAAAATATTTATTGTATCAAAAATAACTGTTAAATAATAAATTTAAATGTTAATTAATATTATGAAAACTTATAAATGATGATTAATTACGATTAAATATTTAATTTAAATTAATTAATTAATGAAAACTATTGAATTTAAAAGTATAAATGGAATGTATCATAACAGAATGGAATGCTAAAAATACAGAAAAGTATCTAAATAGTGGAGACCTTGAGACTACTATTCAGAAGTAAAAGCATACAGCTCATGGAAATTGAAAAAGTCTTTGCTAAATAGAGATGTCTGTTATGGAGTACTTTCACTGCATTTTATAATTGTTATTAAAATTATCTTTAGATTGAATATATTATTAGATAAAACAAAACAACTAGTCTGAAGTATTTGTGACTTTTTCCTATCTTAGGCTTGAAAGAAATGCTGGAAGAACTGCCAGTGATGATTCACTGCAAGAACTTGAACAAATATCAAAAATGTATAAGGTAAGTCTTTTCATACTATCAATTTTTAGGTAAATTAAAAAACTCATTTGTTAAAATTAATATTTACATTTTAATTTTATCTTATTGTTAGATGAATGGCTTCCCACTTTCTATGCCATATACAGATAATGAAGCTGTTGTAGAAACTGTATTTGCAACTGGTGTTCATCTGACTGAAGATAAAAATGCAGAATACTCTATTGCTGTTTATTTACATCCATATCCTTGTTCTATTTTAGCTGTATGGATTTATGTTGCTGTTTTAATTAATCGTAAAAGCTGCATTGAAATCAAAAGTTCTGATAATTCAGAACCTTAAGAAAGAAGTTGCTTTTATTGCAAGATTCCATGTGACTTGGAAAGTCAGTACGAATTGTGGAAAGTCGGAATTGAAAAAAAATAGGCAGGAAAGTCATGGAAAATATAAAATATTTTATAAAAGTTACAAAAATATACAAATGTTTGACAAAAGTTAGAGAAAAATCCAAGAGAAGTAAAAAAAAACCTAGTTTTGAAATTTTTTTTGTATTTTAGAAGATAGTTATTAAACTTATCAGTGGTATTTCTAAAAAACCTAGAAAATTTCTCTTGCACAATGTAAATTTAATTTGGAAATTTAACAGGTTTTAAATGTTTATTGGAAATTTGAACAATCATTTCCTTTTTAATTTGCTTATCACAAAAGCATTAATATGCCTGTGTTTATTTGCGTGTTTTCCATGAAAATGAATTAGTAAGTCATTTAATTTTTTTCATTCATAGCAACAGTTTATAATGTTATAATAATATATAAATTTCTTTCTGTACTTCCTGTTATCAGCTAATATTGTGATTATTTAATCAAAATTAAAAGTACTTTTGTGTTATAGTGGCCCCTGAGAATAAATCACCAAGTAGCCAAGATTTATCGCCAAATTATTAAATATATATGACGCTATAATAATATATGATGTATATAAATTTTCGTGACTCATATTGCCCAGTTATAGTTATAATATGACGTATGTATAACATGTATATATGGCATATAAGATGTAAAAAATATGTATATAATGACATATGGCACATATATGAGTATTATAAGTATATATTTGTGTATATATGAGGCTTATATAAGCTTTGCTATAATCATTGCAAAATTGTAACTGCAATCTTGGCATTTGGCATAATCATAATTGTGAGGGCCATTATAACACGAAAGTACAAAATTGAATACTAAATGTGCCATGTTATTGCACCCTATATCAAATCAATAATGGCATCACTTGCCATTGCATGATCATTAACAAACATGTTAATAACTGTCATAATTCAGGTCTATCTCTGCATGGTATGTGAAAGATAACTTATATCAATGTGATTTTCTAGTCAGGGAAAAAAAATGTTGAGGCAAACAAATATTGTTTGGAGTCCTATAATAGGGATGCTCACCATCTTGTCTAGTCATTTTGGTACTGACTGATAGCCATTGAGGCGATGTATTCAAATTTTGGTTTTGTTTGTTTCTAGACAGGCTTGAATCCATTTTAAGATGAAAGTCTATCATATTCATCCTTTATATTCAAATGTGTTTCAAGAACAATCAATTAAACCTTTTACTAACTCAATTACAATATAAATGTCAGTGTTTTCTAGTTATAGAAACAAGTGTTAATATTTGAAAGTGCAATTAAGTGAACCACATCTGTGCCATCAGAATTCAGTTCCAATAGTGTTAAAAGTATTTACAATTGAAAACCTTTTATGAAGTATTTGTAGTGTATTTGAACTTGAAACTGTAATTTGCAATATATTCTTATTGATTCATAAAAGTAGCTAATTCAGCTAACAATCAATTTATAAAATCAAATGCTAATGATGTTTGTATACAAATGGACTAATGAGTGGGATGTTACAATATATTAATCCAGCAGTTCACAAACTATGGGTGGGTTGGGGAACGATCGATGAGGTTTTCAAAAATGTATAGTTAAATTTTATCTGCTTCAAAAATATAATGAAAACAGTGTGTTACAACTTTAAAGGAAAACATCTTAGAAAAAATATAGATAAGGAATTTTTTGAAAATACTATGTTTTATTAAATTTGGTGTAGAGAGAAGTTTGAGGCTAAAATTTAAAAAGATTCTATCCCCATACAGGTTTTGTTGTTGGTGCGAAACAATGACATAAATTGCATATAATTTTAAATTGTATTTTTGATAATACATTTATTAATAACCCTACTTTCTTTTAATAGTAATATATTTAAATAATTATTTAACTTTCATATTAGCATTATATAATATATTACTGCTGTCATGTATAAGCTTTGTGTAGAAGTTAGTCTTTTCTGTAAAATAGATTATATAAAAAGGTCTATATACAGAGCTGCCAGGTCTCCAGCTTTTTAGTATTTTTATTACAGAAAATGTTGCTTTATTTAATCCGAGCATTCTGCGATTTACATTTTCTCTAAGAAAATATTGGTATGTAAAAAGACAGAGACTTGGCAACTCTGTACATACCTATATATTATGTGGGTCATGTAACAATAAAGTTTGGGAACCACTGTATTAATCAATTAAAGATAAAGCAAATCCACTTAATCACCGAGTGTAAATATAAGTATCTATATTCAGACAGATGTCTCACATTCACAAATGTTTCTATAATTTCATCTTTAAAGATAATTTATGATTACAAGCAGGGTCTTTTTTTATTTTTGTATTATGAGTTTAATGTAATAAGTTTTGCAGACATTCATTATAAATTTATATTTTGTAAAAAGAGTTTGATTCATATTAAAATCAAAGTTCTTTGCAAAAAAATAATTCAATATAAATGATTGATATATTTTATTAATGTATCAGTATTTTTCTCTGTTTAATATGAAACAATAATATTTACTATTTATTTGTAAAATAAAGGTTTGTGCAATAGGAATTTTAATTAAAATTCTGATTATAACCATATACAGAGAAAAGAAAGTTATTATGCAAAGTAACTTTTATGATCAGTTATTTTTCTAGTCATTTTTTTTTTTTTTATACTGTGTTGATTAGATGTCAATTAGAGTCCTGCATCTGGTGGGGTAACCCGATTTTATTTGAACCCAACCTGCAGTTTAAGTTGGAGCTAATTTTGGGTTCAGATCAGTTTGGATTTTAACTCTTTCAAATCGGGTTTGGTTTGACCTGATTTTTCAGAAGAAAGTCCTGAATATTTTTTCAATGAAAGAAACTATATATTTGAATATTAATGAGTGTATATGTGTTCATTTTATACAAAAAAAATTACATTGATATTAGAGATATAATTGTAGACTACTTTTCCATTAATTGTATTAAAATATGAATTAATTTTCTTCCACTTTGGGTTAATTTTAAGCAGAATTTTTGGGTATGGGTCGGGTGCAACCTGACCCATGCAGGACCCTAATACCATTGTACTTAAGAAAAATAATACAATAAATTATTTTTTATTAAAGAAATCAGTTTTGTATTTTATTGTGTCATTTCCTAAACTATATTAAAACATTTCACGATCATTTATCAACCAATAGTTAAACTACACTATAACTTTAATTTCACTTTCCTTTATGTGGCAGATTTTTTCCTTTTTAATTTAGTGATGACATAACTTTCACCATACAATTTATTTTTCCAAATCAAATAAACATGTTTTGAACAAGAAAACATGAATGTGTTTAAACACAATTAAATGCGTTTTCTTTCCATGTGGTACTTATTTGATTTCATTTATTAAGTAAAATATCTGATTCAAGGATGTGTTTGTTTGATTTGGAAATAAATCCAAAGTTGGCAGCTATGAGTAATACTTTTTACTGATGCTTACTATGAAAACTTGCTAATATAAGCTTTTACAAAAATTAATCCTTTTAAAAGTGATGATATTCACAATGCTTTCTGGCAGTGGCATAGAGAGAGAGAGGGAGTTTTATAGTTATATGGGAAGAATAATTTTATGGTACTTTAAAAGTTTAAATATGTTTTTGTGTAGAATAGCAATGAAAAAATACATTGCCAAAATAAATTTATCTGGATTTAAATCAGTACTTTCAAGATTAATAACTGATATATATATATCAACAATCTATTCCATATAAAAATTATATAAGGCACTATATGCAAAATCTCAGTCAAAGTTGGTGTGTGTACCTAATTTGCTTCTATAGCTCATAACACAAACATACAATTACATGCGCTTTTTATTAACTTAACAGTATTTTGCATTGTAATCACAAATAATGCACAATTATCAATCAAACAATAATTAAAAAATAGTATAGAAAAAAATTAAAGTAAATTGTTATAAACAATTAAATTAATTTAAACAGAATGAATTTAATAAGTTATGAATGCATTATAAAATTTTCCTTTTTGTGAATACATGTATAGAGGGCCCTTTGGCTCTTTGTGCCTCTGGATTTCTGAACCATTTTCATTTCACTCATATTTAGATAAATTTCCAGATATTTCATTCATGTTCCTATAAAAGTAAACTTTTCTTTAGAAAATATGGTCAAAGTTGATAATTTAAGGGGGCAACAACAGTTACAAAATCACATGTAAAACAGTTGATATTGATGAAACTACCTTTTTCTCAAAAACTAATTTAGCAAAATCAATAATTTCTTTTAATACTTTTGGTAGTTGCTGAACTATAAATTGATCGATCAGCAAGAAATGAAAATAAAAAAATGCTTGTTACTTTAAGAAAATATATATATTTACTTATGAAATTGCATAACTATTATTTTATTATTGTTATTTTTTGCTAATTATCAATTTATAGTTTAGCTAGTAAAAGATTCAGCTGTTTTCTATGTGATTTTGTTGAAATTGTTACATCATTTGTTATTGGTATATCGTTCATTTACAGGGACATGAAAAATTTCGAAGTATTGTCTATTAGGGATGATTGCTAGAAGTGCGTTTTTTAAAAGTTCAACTAAATTTTTGCATACTACATGGTATGACAAATACATTTGTCATATATGTCATTTCTATAATTCAGCTACCCCTTCTCCCTCCCCCCCCACCCCCCAAATTTAACAAGTTATCATAAGTAATTCTCATTCCTCTCCTAAATTTTAACAAGCTCGTGTCACTCTCATGTGTCAGAAGCTTTCCACTCTATCTGTTTTCTTTTATCTTAAAATACGTTACAAATGATCACACATGTTTAATTTAATCGCTTTCATTCTCATGAAGACAAAGGCTACATTTACTCCAAAATTAGACAAAATAGTATAGCTGCTTTTTGCTTGTTGCCCTTTGCTTATCAAAATTAAAGACATAAGACATTGTTCAACTGACAACACATTCTCAGACATGCCTAATCAATCTTCCATCTGCTCTTAATAGAAATTTAAAAAAAAAAAAAAGATTTTATTCCCACATATGAATTTATAAGTATGCAATCTCATATTTTCGCACCCATTACCAAACCACATTAACCGTTAAAAGAACAGCTGCCTTGTAGTGAAACAGTCAACGGTCGCTAAAAATTGCTAATATTATTTTCTTTCATTCCCTTTACACATTTCAAATTAAGAATCTGTACAACCCCACCACTCTCATGAGAATGTTAAAAACACAGCCAGAATGACTTATCGCTTTTTCCCACACGCATCTGCCATTGAGCTCTAAAATCTCTCTTGCCAAGTGCTGGTGATTTTCTCTCCTTCATCGCACCAACGACCATAGATGCACTTTTCAAAAAGTTACTCAGTTCTCCCTGCTGCGCCGACCAGAGAAGCCATCTTTTTTTTGTATCTCTTCTGCTTTTCTCTCGGTACCTCTCCTTTACCCGGCACAAAGACCATGCAAGGATTTGTCATCAATAAAACTATGTGATTCCACCTTATGGAGTATATCTTTCTTCTCACATGTGATCCTGAGTCAAACTGCATATTTGTTCTTCTGATAACTACACATCTTAGCAGTCAGCACCGTTACACATGGTGTGTGTAAATTCTATAGATCGTATACAGGGTTACACAAAACAATTCATAAGCATTACTGAGTATGGGCCTGAATTGCTTAAACAGGGTTTTTAATTGAATATGCATTCCTGAGCTGAGCTATATTTAATATACTAAGAATTGTTTGTAGAAAATAAATAAAATCATATACAGGGCTAAGCAAGGAGCTGGATACATGACTGCCTGGAAGTGTAATTTCTGTAGTTTTAAGTATGTTTTTGCCTGAATTAAATTTTAGTTTAATATGTGGAGTGTATAAAAATCTGCTGGTAATATACAAGGCTGTACAAACAGAGGAATTTAAGTATGTTTCTGTCTATTGGCAGAAATTGATGAAGGTGAATTTTCAACTGTGTTATGTGTTTTCTTCCCAAACTAAATTTTAGCATACTATGTAGAATATATACAAATCTATAGATGGAGATAATATACAGGACTGCACAAAAGAATTGGACTACCATTTCTGCTATGGACGGTAATTGCTGAAATCTGGTTTCCAAATATGTTATACATTTTCTAAAATGTTTACTTAGATATCTTCTTTACCTTATTAAATGGCAAAGTTTTGTTAAAGTATTCTGGAAGCATTGGAAAGTGTTTCATAACCTATGCTTGATGCATGGTTTTTCTGTCTTGTTTTAACAGTTTATTTAGATATAACATTTGGATGAAAAAAGTGTTTTATAATGCATTCCTGCTGCATGATTTCTTGTTCTTGTTTTATAAGTGTTTAATTTTTTAAAGTCACTCCAGAAGAATAAATGTACATTTTTTTTTTCAAAATAATTAGAGAAAAAGAAAATGTAATAAATTTCAAAATGATGGGAGGGGGGGAGGCAAAGCCCCTTTCCTCCTGCCCTCCCCCTTGCCCATACCAATAAACCTTACTAATATAAAAAAAAAAAAAATTGCACAAAAGTCAAAGAGAAATCTGTTTTTAAATGTTTATTTTATTTTTTATTGAAATATATGATCTTTCCTGAATGGAAAGTTTGTCATGAAAATGTACACGGAGTTAATACATAGTATTTTGTTTCAGTTTCCTTTAAAGGAAAATTACAAATCTAACACATTTTACTGTGTGTTAGTCTACAAATGCTTCAATTTACAAAGTCTATACAATATAACTAATTTGTAAAAATGAAGAAAATGATTTCTATTTCATCTTAAAATTTTCATTTTTGAAATGAGGCTATAAAACTTATTTATATCGAAAATATTTTGTAAATTTGTTATAATGTTCATTGCATTATATCATATATTATCATATTTAATTTAAACCACATTAAAAATTTCATGTAAACAAAGTCCATGATTACAATTACTAGTATATCAATGAAATTTATATGAATAATAAAAAAAAAAAGTATATATATACATATAGAATGGCAAGTAAGATGATTTTCAAAGACAGAATTTGAAAAATAAATCATTTAGCATTATAAAATAGATAACAAGATAATATAATTATATGCAAATCTGAACTGTCAATATTTTTTATTAATATTTAATATTAATATAGTCAACTAGCATTTAACAGTTTCAATGTATGATATTTTTCAAGCCAACATGTTTTATAATCTTATTTTCATTTAACATAGATCAAACTAAATTTATGCTGGTTTATAAAAACATTTCACCTTAACATTAAAATGATCAGATTAGCTCTACTTAGCAACAGGTAGCAATATGATACATTTGAATATGAGTTATTAATTTAAAGCTAAAAGGCACGCAGTAAAATAATAGTAGTAAATCAATTATTGGTGTAGTTGCTAACTTTTTTTTTAAATCCTAGATATTGAATTCGGAAGTATTTTTTAAATATTTACGAGAATTGACCTCCGATGCTCATGAACAAATTAAAAAAAGATGAAAATGATTTTGAATTAAGTATTAAAGTAGAAACTGATTTGGGTGTCAATATTATAAGAAGTATTTAACCAACTGTAAAATGGTGAGTTATATCACCATCAAAAAAGAGTTTCTTTTCTTATATGTACTTATGTTTCTTTTATTTGTAGTTTTATAAAAACTTTGCATTGTTTTTTTTCCAAAAATTAAATAAATAATTTTTATTTAAAAAGAAAAAATGAAAGCAATAGATTAACAACTACACTAATCGCTTGCATGTGGCAGATGTGGTCAAATTGTCCTTAACAAAAGCAATTTATTTGATTGTATGTCCAAAATTAAAAATAAAATTTTTAAGATTCTAAATTAAAAATGTGTTATTTTCTATAAATACCATGTTTTCTGGTGTATAAGCCTTTTTACCCTTAAAATGCACCTTAAAAATGGAGTGTACAATGAAGGTACAGATTTTGTGAGTGTGTGTGCGCACACACTCCCTTTGGTATTTCTCATGTTTGTATGATGTATATTGTTAGTATTTTACTTAAAAATGAAAGAAAAATAAATATAATTAGTTAGATTGACTATCTTAATTTATGTACGAAGAATCATATTTAATTTTACAAAATTAATACTTTCATAGATTAATTCTACTGATTAGATATTTATATGTTATTGAAGTTTTAACATAAGACAATTTTTAAATGTAAGTTCATAAGATGTTGCTGCATTTAAAACAAAAATTTTAGTTTTAACTTTCACCCCCCAAAAAGTGTTAAATTTTGGGATGTATATCATACACCAGAAAATATGGTAATTATTTTTTCAAGTCAAACATATGTTGAAAAAGGAAAAATAAAAAAACCTGATACATATATTTTAAAAGCTAACAGGCAAGAGGTTATTTGAAGGATTACTAAATTTTGATGCTGTTAAACAGTTGTGTGTCAGCTAAACTTATAGCAAAAGTGCCATTAAGATTGTGCTTCTTCACTTTCAAACATTTATACCTTATCTTCAAAGAGTTTTATTAATACACTTTAAAGCATGAAATTTGAACTGTTTAATCAGCTAATACATTTTTCAGCAAGACTAATTCAGTGATGTGAACAACATTCTATTTGTTATGAAATGAAATGCATGCTTAAATATTATTTTATAAAAGTAATTAACAATAAAATATGAAAATGGAGTTAGCACATTGTTGACCATGTTAGTGATTTAGCTAGTTAAGCATATTTTATAGCTGTCATGTAATCATAACACATGGGAAAAAATCAATTCTCAATGGTGACAATTTGGGACCTTTGGACAGAAAAAGACTTCCATTTCAAGTTACATAAATGTTCAGTTATATAAGATGAATTTGGGGACCCTGGACATGAGCCCAGTTTGTATACACTGGACGATTCAAAATAGAGGTTATGGCAATTATCTCAAGCTACTGATGATAAAACATATACTTCCTAGTTACAAAAAGCGTACAAATCTACAAAATACCTTTCAGACATGACATTTGTTTTACCAGGGACTATATACATATTAAAATACAAAATTTATATTTTTTATACAGTCCCTTTTTCTTATAACTTATATTTATAAAATATTGCCAAAAATTACCAAGTAATGTTATTTTTGAATTTTTTGTGTTTTCAATCACCAAAAACAGAAATATGTGCTTTTAGTGCCAGAAAACACTAAAAATTAATAAAATTCAAAATATCATAACTCAGTAAGTCTTGGTTGTAAAATAATGGAATTTTTTAAATGCACGAGAAAAACATTTTTCTAAATATAAGCTACAGAAAATAAATAAAAAGTATAAAATAGCAAATTTTATGTTTTAATAAGTATACAGCCCCTTGTAAAACAAATGTCATATCTAAAAGCTGTTCTTGGCTTCTATACTTTTGTAACTGGAATTATGTTATTATCATTAGTGGTTTAAGTGATAATCGCCATAACCTCTATTATGAATTACCCTATGACTCTAGAAATAATCAAAAAGGGATTATTTTGTATTTTATTTATAAAAGTATAATAAAACATGAAATCAAAAATATTTTTAAAATTTAGTAAAAAGTAAAACAAAATTAAGTAAGAGTACATCTTTAAAATTATAAATATAACTGTTACAACCTGTACTGTTACTGTTTATGGCAATGACCATAAAGTGAAGCAAGAAAATAATTTCATTCAGCTAATAACAATATTAATTGATAAATACCATATTTACTCGTGCATTTTGCACACATTTATCACTATTTCTTTGGTTCTAAAAATAGAGGGAACGAAAAATTTGTCAGTTTGTTAATAACAATTTTTCTTGAAAGGCAACTTTCAATAAAAAAAAAAGAAATTACTTTCTATAAGGAGACTAAAATTTTAATAAATGAATAATTAAGATTAAACAAAATATATAACAGTTTCAAAAGTTCTTAGATAATTTTTGAACTCTGACAATTTTTTTTCTTTTAAGTTTTCTGGAACATACTACAATAAAATATGGAAAAAATCTTTATGCTTTGAAGCATGAAAACACCGTAGCATCTTTTATGAGGTGTATTTACCAGATTCTCAGCCACAAAATGAACTTTTAATTACTTTTCTTTGTGGATATTACTATTTACGTTAATATCAAATGTTTCATCCACTCTGAATTCTCTTCCATCGGCCCTTTTATTATTTTTTATTCAACAAAACAGGCTACCATGAATAAAAAAATTTCAGTGTAAACAAATCAGCACTTATGTATCAAAACATTGATAATATTGCTTTGTCAGTTATACCACAATCTGGACACAGTTAAGTTGTAACTAAAGGAAAAAGATGTCGAGGAGGGGGAAAATCTAAATAACCAAACTGAAAAAATGAAAACTATACATGTTATTTATTATCATAAATTATTTTATAATTTTGATGTGATAATTATGCAAATCTTTGTTTTTTTTAACAAACTTCCAAATTTTCTTTTAAAAGTGTGAAGTGCACAAAATACATGGGGGTGCAAATTATGCTAAATGTACTCAGGATCTGTCTTTGATGGGTCAGCAATGTGATAACAGTAAGAGTAAATTTTTTTTTTTTTTTTTTTTTTTTTTTACATCTAGAAAGCTTGTGCATTTATTAAATTTTTTTAATAATTACATATAAGTTGCAGTAAAACTGTTAAAGAAATTGTGCTTATTTAAATGTTATGTGTAGTTATTCATTATATAACATAATTGTAATCAATAAGTTAAGGAGCAAGAAATGCTCATGTGTCAATAAATTATTCTTTGCACCAAAGAGCAGCTATATATATATATTTCTTTTTTAATATAAATAATTAATTCAACATTTTATTTGGCATTTTGGTAATTAATAAATGAAATTTTAGATAAGTGCATTGCACTTTTCTGCTAATTTTTTTATACTAAGGTCTATATTTGTCTCCTATGTAAAACATTTCTGAAATTTTTGTTTTGTCATCTATATTAACATGAAAAGACAAATATACTAACAATTATTTTCAAATGTTGCACCACCAAAGTATAGATTAATTGTCTAGTTATTCTTTGGTCAAATAAATAAATATAAAAAAAGATTTATTAAATTTTTTTATGAGGGACAAGAATATGTGCAAAGAACAGTTGACTGACTCTTATACAACTGAAATACATATTCAGATTTCCTTGAGATTTATAATAAATTTTTCAGAAGAAATATGATTTTGCGTTGATAATTTAGTTCGATGAAACATGCACATAAGATTTTCTTTTTAACACAAAATGCAGAATTTCAAGTAAAAGCTAAACAATGAAATAGTAAAACAGTCATTCAGATGAAAACAAAAACATTAAACATAGTGAAAGCAATCCTTAACGCACAATTAAAAACAGAATTCAACTGAAAGATCAACAAAAATATATGCACATAAATAAATGCAAAATATTGCTAAATGACAATGGCATAGCAATATATACATCCAGAAATAAAAAAAAGTTCATTTCTAGACTAAGAGTTTCATGAGCCTGAAAAAATAAATATTACTAATTTATCAAAAAGTAAAAATAACTAATTTCCTACAACATTTACCATTTTAATAAAGTATAAAAAAAATATAATGCTATTTTTTTAAAGATAATTATTCATAAAAATTTGAAATATTAAAATTATAAATATTGAAAGGAAAACTGGGAATATCTTTCAATTTTCCAGGTAAAATAGTAAAATTTTAGCATAAAGGTATTTAATAAAGCATATTTTATATATAAGCATTAACAAAACAAAAACTTAATTTAAAAAGAAATTTTGAGGATTTTAATATTTTGAAATTTAATATTTCTAAACTTGTTTTTTTTTTTAATATGTAGGAAAAGTGATAAAAGCTTCATAAAAGAATACGCCAAAATATTAGCCATATAAAATTTGTAACATAGATTAAAAGCTATTAAACTGCAAAATTTAACACAACTGATAACACACAGCACCTACATGCACACAATATAATATGTATATAAAAACAAGTGTTGGAAAATGAATAAATAAGAAAAAAAGAATCACAGGTGAAACTGTAATAAATTTAGACATAAATAAACTACTACTATCTCTTTGTGCTACTTATATAAATAAAGCTATGCAAAGAACTGTTTATCACATAAAAGGATAAGAAAATATCAGCAGATTCTTTCTCCACATATAGAAATATAACAATTATAAACATAAGAATCAGATCTTTTTGAAATGCGATTAGGATTTTTAAAACAAATATAAAAGATAATTAGGTACTTGTTTACTTTTCCGTTGACCATTTATGGTTAATAAAATCTGTCACCAAACTATGTTATTTAATGCCTATAATGCATAAGCACACATTCGTAGTTGTTAACTGCAGTATTGCATGTCACATGCAATGTACATATTTCAGTATATTTTATGAATAAGTCAGTTTAGTTTTTGTAATGAAGGACATAAAGTTACCTGCTATTTCTTTGACATTTTGAAAAAAAAAAAAATTAAAGATTTGGAACCTTCCATCTACAAAACAGGATGCAGTGAAATTTTCAAAATTACATGATTCTGTCATGAAAAAAATCATACATTAATGATCAGATAAGAGACTTTATCTAAAAATGAATAAACAAAAGCAATGCAAAGAGAAAAATTGTGACAAGCTAATCCATTAAATAAGGAATGTGGTTCGATCAGGGTTAATAAACATCATGATATTTTCAAAATAGTCAAATTACTGCTGATTACAAGTATTTTCAGGCTTAGTATAAATTAGAAACCAAAACATATTGTACCTAACATGAAGACTTAATAAAACATTATTCTAAATGTCTCTTTCTTTCTTTTTTCACTTGCATAACAAAATTGAAGATCAACTTATTGAAAACAGAAATAATTTGCTTTATTCATTCATCAAAACTCAAACAATTCCGTATCAACAAAATTTTAAACACTAAGTAATTTGTTTAATTAAAAATTTAAAACAATGCAAGCTTGTCTGCTTTTTCCTTTTCTAACCTGTTGTGCAGTTTAAACTTAACTGTAAATAATTGATTATCTGAATTACTATCTTTCAACGGCTGTTTTAAGTTAATATTGTCGCACATGATTATTCCTTCTGCATTTAAAAATTCAGGTTCAAACATAAAACCCCTTTTTTTTTTGGGGGGGGGGGGGGGGGTAAAAAGTCACTGCCAGAGTAAAAGTATTTTATGTGCAAAACAACACAGTCAATAGCAGTTAAAAAATTCATTTACACCTGTTTTGACCAAAAATATCACACACAATGATATTTGGAAAATTAATATCAAATATATGAAACTATCAAACAACATGATAGTTTGAAAATAAATATCTGATATATATCATGCTATAAATCCATTGATATATATCACCGAACCCTGAGTTCAGTGGCTTTGTAATTGCAGTAACGTTTATTTACAGCTAGACTAAAGAATTAACACTGATTAAATGGGGGGGGGGGGGGGAACATGTTATATCTGTTACTTGTATTTGCTCATTTTCTGACTAAATAAAGAGCAATCTGTTCAAATTTCTATTATTATTTGACTTAACTGTTTGGAAACAGATTTTTGTTTAATATCTGTGCATCTATTTACAGAGGTCTGTCCAAACTTTTCTCCCGAGGTCCTGCTTTTGTGAAATTTTGAACAGCTTTTTACATCGAAAAATCTAGTCATAATTTTGTGAATTTGAAATAATAAGTCATATTCAGGTTCTTGTTTATACATTTTTAAGAAGATATATGTTTGTAAAATACACATATTTTCTTTATATGTGTGAAAGTAACAGTCATATTTTATTTTTAAATGATTAAATTTGTGAAAGGTTCAGTTTGGAGAGAGAAAAGTTTTGTGAACGGTCTGTTTTTTAAACAAAAAGTTTGTGAAAGGTCCTGCTTTAAGATGAAAAATTTTGTGAAGGATCTTCTTTTGAAATTTAAAAAAAAATGTGAAAGGTCTTTTAAAGGACACAATTTCTTCCTAAGCAGATCCCTGATCTTTAGCTTGTCAAAAATTAATCTGAGTAACTTAAAGGAAACATCTTATGAGTATGTTTAGACATCACACTTATCCATTATTGACAATAAGCAGGTGTCTGTCCAGACTTCTCACAGGGTCTGTCATTTTTGGTGTGAAATTTTTTTTGTGAAGGGTCCTTTCAGACTCAAATTCTTCCTACGAAGATATCTGATAAGTCACACTATTTGGCAAATAGATTATTTTAATAGAACTGAAGTTTGATCTTTTTTTTTTGTTTGATAACAGAAAATTAAACAAGTACTGATAATTATATCAACAATTACTAATTAGTAGTTACATCATAAAAAAAAAGTCCAACATATTTTCATAAAATTTGTAATTCTCATCAGAATGCTTTTTTTTTTTAAATTATAAATCTCTTTAGGTGTGTTTAATTTTTTTTCCTTTAAGTGTGTGTGTCTTTACAAAATACTTTAATTGTTCAAGAGTTAGCATAATTAAAAAAAAAGAAAGGATAAGACAAAATTCATTCAAAAATTGTGTCATTTTTTAATAAAATGAACAATTAAATATTTATGAGAATAATTGTTCAATTCTTAATCACAAAATGATTAGTTTAATTAATTTAGATAGAAGATTTCAAATACTACATATAATATGTATACATAAGATAATTATGAATATTCAATTAATGAGACAAAATGGGGTTCAGGGGGAGGGGGGCAGTCCCTTTTCCCCCGATATGATAAAAACTTTTCACAGAAAATAAACAGACCTAATGTATCAGTGCATATAAATATATTTAAAAAAATGAGTTCAAAATAAGAATGTGAACTAAAAGAGCTGACATTAAGACTTCAGATCTGAAAATTGACATGTTAGAAATGTAATCAATACTTATAGTTCTTCTGTGCATACAGATAGAATTATCAATATTCGTAGATGAATTATCAAGTATTAAAGGAAAAAACAATTAGTCTTTGGGGCTAACGTGACTTAAATAATAAAAGCATATACATATATATATATATATATATATATTTATTTTATTATTATTATTACACTCTTTATTGTTATTTTATTTTTTACTTATTAATGTTAAAAATATTTCACGTTTGCAGTTTCAGAGTCAATGGGCATATTTTAGAAAGTGAGATTTCACGCATAATTAACTCCAATGTTGTCGTTAACTCGCATGCAGTTATAACAATAAAGAATATTTGTCAATTTATCACATGTGCCTGGCTAATGGGAAAATACCTTAAAATTAATTTATTAATTTATAATAGAGTTCTAAAAATATTAAAATTATGTATTGTCGCTGGAAACACAACCTGCGTACACAATTTTTATAATTCTAGCATATCAGGAAGTGAATGAAAAATCTATTACAAAATTACAGGCAAAATACCAAGTTAAATAAAAGAAAGTGAAAAAGAGTCTTAATTTCAATGGGAGGACTTGGAACATCATGAACCCCTCCTTTTCTTATGTTTCTTTTGCCTACTACAGTAACTTTTGGATATTTAAAGACTCAAAATAAACAGCAGAGTAAACATTGTTTTTCAATAAACTAATAATTAACCTATAACAGATATATTATGAAGCTGCATCAATATATCAAATAATATACAATGTACGGTAATTTTCCAGTATAGGCGCCTTGGCGAGAGAATGAAATTTGGCAACATTTTCTGGCAACTTTTTCACTGTTTCATATACACAAAACTTTTTCAATATTTGTACGACTTATTTAATATAAAGAAGCCATTTATCTATTTTGATATACAAACAGAAGTAAATTGTATATAAAAAACAACAACAATAACATATATATATACAAATAAAATGTTTATAGATATATATAAATACATATATAAACAAGCATAAAAGCTCATTAGGTTTGTTTTCATAGCTGTTAATTTCATTTGGCAACAAATCTCACACTCTGAAGCCCGAATTGCACCAAGCTTTTTTTTTTAAATGCCAAGTCCCCTATAGTGGAAAAGTACCCAAAATACATTATAGAACAGGATTTTGACAGAATAATACTGGAATAATAACACTGGAAGAGAGAAATGTATAATTTCATTTGACATTTATTTAAAAAAAATTACATACAAATACTTTTGAAAAAAGTGATGCAAAGTTGTAACAAACAAAATTTAGTATTTATTTCAGAACATGAGAAATACTCATGCCAGGTAAATGTATTTTTTACATATTTGCAAAAACAACTGACAGAAAAAAAACTGCTTATAACAAGCAATCAGTATCACCCTAGCAATGAAAAAGATGAATGATTTTGAATACGAAGTTTCCTGGCGATGTCCCTTACACTACAGGATTGTAGAACAAATAAATAATAAGGTCAAAGATGAGAAAGAGTAGGTTTTATTATAAGACTGATAAGACTATGAAAATAGCTCTTTTCAATGATGAACGTAGGAGTTTCTTCCAAAAAATTTTATTATTATTCTTTCTATTATTATATCTATTTAATTATTTATCGTTCTATTAATAACTAATATTTATGGTTTCATTATTACATCTGTATAATATTTAGGTTCACTGATTTTTGTTTTCAATATTTTATCTATTTATTTCACGCAGAGCAAACAAAAGTAGCATTTTAATTTTGATATATGTTTATGTTAAGAATTTAAGTATTTATAAAACATTAAAATATAATTGGTATCATACATCATACTTTAAAATAAATATTTAAAAAAAAAACATTTTGACTATATATATATATTTTTTTTTTACATTTTATCTATTTATTACATATACAATAAACAAAGATACTACTTTGATTTGGATGTATTTTAAAATTTACATGAATGTTGCAAGGGCCACTTAAAGCTTTATTGCCCCTAGTTCTTTGTTTCAGGTACGTATAAAAATATTTCTAAAAAAGTTTCATTATGACCCTTAATACAGTAGAGATAAGAGGGTGGGGGGTAAGAAACAGAAGAATTCTAAATTTCTCATCACAATTATCTGAAAATTTCATCAGTCACTTGTTAACATATTAAATATTTACAAAAAATGGAAGAGTAAGTCTATAAGTAGTGATACAAAAAGGACTCAATGATGTCTGATTAAAAAAAAAAAAAAAAAAAAAAAAAAAAATGCAGATTAATTTGCAAGATATTTTTAAATTAAAACTATAAACCACTTTTTCAGCGACCCCATAACAGTTCAATTTTATAATCAATATCCAAGATGAATAAATATGATCTATTCAATAATGAGTAAAATAATACATTAAAGAGAAATCTTATTTGTTTAATATATTGACGTGTGCAAAAGACTAACAGCTAAAAGAACTTCCATAAAAATATCTTTGTACACTTTGATATTACAAAATATTTTACACTAAGTAAAAACAAACTATAAAATTTTTTAAATCAAAATAATGATAAAATTTTATAATATGACTAGTCGATTATCTACATATTTCTCAATTTAGATTATTATACAATAATAGAAAGACTTAAAGTAATACTGTTAAATAATAGATCACAATAATAAATACTTATATAAATCTAAATGAGAATTTCTCAAATATAGATAAGCATATCTCGTCATATAACACACAAATAACAAAGATGGGAAAAAAATAAATTGCAGGAATCAACTGCAAAAATATATTGATTTTCCACATAAAATCATCAAGAAATTAATAATTTTCGAAATAAATATATGCACAATATCTTCAATAAAAGTCTTAGTGAGAGAAAAACTAAGAAAAAAAATACATTTTAGTTTCATTTACTTTAATAAATTTTTAACTCTAATAAAAGTTAATTCAACAATTTTTTTTTTTAGATAAAACAAAGTTAAAAAATATTTTTTAAACTAAAATATCTGTCTGAGATGCAGTTTTGTATTTTTGTCCAATAGATAAGTAACTTAAAGATAAGATCTTAAGTAACAACAATATGTACAGAAATTTTTATCACAATTTATCAACAATAAAATCTTCATTATATGCTACTCAGCACCACTTGTAAAATAACTTTAGATTAGAGTTTTTAGTTTTTTTTTTTTTTTAAATCTCTAACAGACAGTGATTAAAAAATATTTTTGTATAAAACTGACTACCTCAAGGTCTTTAAAAATCTTTCTAACAATAACCCTAATAAATAAAAATTTTGTGTAGCAACTATTATAATGTAGCAAAGTCACTGGCTAAGAGATGATGCAGCATAATATTATTGTCAAAGTGTTTTGCATAATTTTTGCATTTTCTTAATTAAACATGCAAAAATTATGCACAACCCTTTGACAAGTTTATATTCTATATATGCTGTAAAGTGTTAAATTTTATAATGTCACCTCTTTCTCAGTTACTTAACTACACTATGTTGCTAATAAATAAATAAATATAAATTAAATTAATCTGATGTTTAAACAAAATATCAAACAAACTTACAGAAATTGTAAAAGCTACAGAAGAAGAAGAAAAATTAAGATATCAGCCAGAGATATGCCAAATATACTAAATATATAAACAAGAAATAAATCAAACATGTGTATATTGTACATAACAGGAAAAAAAATAATTATAGAACAAACATTTAACACTGGAAGTCATTGACAATGAATACTTATTTTCTGATCAATATTTAAAATAATAACAAGGTTTTTATTGAAAAGAAACAGATTTAAATATACTCTTACATAAAATATAATTTTAAAAGAAGTTTTTCTATAAAATATTCAAAATAGAAAAGTGCAATTGCACATTAATTTTCAATGCATGAAAAAAAAATTGTTTCAATGCATGAAAAAGTATTGCAATATGTTAATCTGCTTATCTGAAAATTTTAAATCCAAAAAGAATTTATAAAAAATTCAATAATTATTCATTCAATATAAGTATAAACAGAAAAAAAGGATTCCATTATACTGCTTTACTATTTTACTTCTTTCTTAATAAAATCCACTTTTTTTAAAAACTCTTAAATTTACCCACTAGCCTAGATGAAACTTCTCTCTAGGAGTTAGGCAGAATCTCTGTTAATAAGACTTCAAATTCTATTTAGTATCGAATTCTAATAAATATTAATACCCAGTTTACTTTCCAGTTAATCTGATAGTTTCTAAGTGTTCTATAAGATTTCCCAGACCAAAAAGATAACCATCATCAGGTCCAACATGAGAAACTACAGCATCTGGCATCTGACTATGAGTAGAATGCGCAAAGTCAATCGTACATACATCTACAATTGGAACTGCACTTTCACTAACACAAGAAGTTTTGTCAACAGTGTGATTTCTACACAAGCAAGAGTCACTACATGCAGGATATTTATCACATTCAGATGAAAAATGGGGCTGTCTTGATGAATCTTGAGTTTCGATATTTCTGTTTTCAGAGAGCTGCAATGTAATGTTGTTCTCTTCATTTAGTCCATTTTTGTTATATGGATCTTTGCCATCATATATTATCAGTAATGAGCTAGTAAAAAAACGGAATGTATTTAAGCTTTGGACCACAGAATACAAGTCACGAAGTTTTTCAAGTAAGGCAGTAATAACTTTATATCGTAACCTATGACCATCATGCAGGAATTCAAAAAGAGCTTGATGAAATCCATCAACTGTCAAACTATACCCATAATATTTGTTATGACATACATATCGATTTGAATCATGATGATAGACCTGAAATTATTCAAGAAATTTGTTAAAAAGGCCAATAAAAATATATTCAATATTCAAAATTATTCAGCTAACTGTCATAGTTATAAATTTAAGTTATTTACATTTAATAAATATAATACTAATTATAATGTAAACATAAATACTAATTTACAATTAAGGTGATAGTTGTTGCAATACAATATAGGCAAATAAAACGTTTTAAGCACCAGAACTTTTTAACTAATTGCACACTAGTTTCGGTAGTATTTGGTATCATCAGTGAAAGAATGACGGGATTTTTGCCTCATATATATGGAGGAGAAGCAGATTCAAGGGATAAGTTTATTGACAAACAGAATTACAGGGAATAGCCTATAGAGAAGTTCCTGGTGATGTCAGTGGAAGGCAGATCTTTTGTTTTACCAGGGGAAAAAACAGTTCTGCGCATGTTAGACAATAGTAGACAGTGTTTGCAAGTGCAAAACTGATCTATAGGAAATTGCGTAAGGAAAGGTACAGATGTAGAGTTGTATGGGCTCGAGCCCATTATGCACAGCTAGAGCACACAGCTCAACAACTGACTCCGTATTTTTCCGCAGCTATGAATTTTTGTGCTCTCTCTTTCAAGCTTTCAGATTGAATCCTCTCAAAAATCTACAAACGACGCTATCGCAGCATAACTTTTTTAACTTTCTACCAATCATAGAAGCGTGCATGTCATTCGAAATTTTTTTGGATGCGTGGGTGTAAGCGTCCTTACGAGGTTCAATGAACTTTTGAAAGAGGATGGAGCAATATTGATAAAGAAAGCTTGTATTTAGTTTGGGAGAGAAGTGAAAATTAGAAAATGCTTCAGACTCTGCCATTTTCTTTAAGCGGACGATTTTAAAGCCGGAAAATAAATGATTTATTGTTTTGAAAGGGCTTAAATTTGGATAAAATGAGTAATAAAACTTTGAGTAATGATAGCAAAATGATATAATTAATTGTTAAATTATGATTTTTATTTTTAATTATTTATTTTAAGCTAAAATATATTATTTCATTTCGATTTTGAAATGGAGTAAAAGATTGTTGTAAATATTAGATTTAAAAGGAATTTTGAATGGAATTTCTCTGAATTAATTAAATATTTCTTTTATTCTTTTAAATATATTAATCTATTTAAAAATGTTAGAAATATAGAATTAAAATATTTAAATTAAAGAAAAATAAAGATTGTGGATGTTTTGAAAATTGAATTTAATTTATTAAAATTAATTTAATGAGAGAAATCAGACTCATTAATATTCAGAATTTTAAAATGTAGATTATAATGCATATATTAATAAAGATGTTACAAGCTTGCAACAATCAATATTCCATTATTGTCTGGTACCACTTAACCAATGATTTTCTGTAATGATTAACATATTTTGAACTTAACACCTGCCATGAAAAACTCATTATTCAAGATTTTATTATTATTGAGGAATGTCATTATTGTTGCCAAAATCATTTACAATTCTTTATATCATATGAGTATTATCTATAATCAGTATGATATAAGCTTGTTTAAAATTAAACATTGTGTTAATGTTGGTAATAATGCATTTTTGATAATTTCAAATTAGTTGTAAAATATAAATGGGGTCTGGCCTGCATAGACCATCAAGAGAATTGCAATGTTTTATTTATATACATATGTTTTTTTCCTCAAGCCAATACTATCCTAAATAATGTTGAAATAATAAAATTTTGCCTTTTTTCTTCTTTGCCTCAGATTTTTCAGGTCTGAACCTGAACGTCCGAAAAGTAATGCTCAAATTATTAAAATTCCGCCTTTTAAAAAAAATAAGTCTGCGGGACCCAAAATAGTGCATTTCAAAAGACATATTCCTGTTCTGTGGATGAAAAATACACCTAACCTATCTCCAATTGATGTAAGGCAGAGGATTTGGCAATTTTATTATGACCTGTCTCTGCATAAGGCTTGCTATAAGTAAGATGTTTATCACTAATGTTTGGTGAATTTTTTGCTCTTTTTTTAGATCGCAGTTTTAGTTTCGATTAGGATTTTCAATAAACACAACAATCTCATAAACTTGGAAGGATCGATAGAAAAACCCGGAAATCTGGGATACACCCAGAATACAATCATCCCTGGTTAAGTTTAAAAAAAAAAAAAAATAGATATTAAGAGTTGAAAACTGCAGTAAAATTTTATCATTTTATCTAGATCTGAAAAAAAAAAAAAAGCAAGAAATATCTGACAGGAAGTCAGATTTTCATTCTGGCATACAAAAGTTCATTTCTAGGGAAAAGTTTCATCTGAACTATCAGCAATACCTTATTAATTTCATTATTTTTTTAAGTAATAGATTTTAATAAATTAATCCAATATTTTCTTAAAAAGTAAGTAATTTTGAAAATAATTTGCAATAAAAATAACAACAACAAAAAGAGGGCAACTGTAAGACAGAGAACACAATTCAGAAATAGTAAAAGAAAATTACTTTACCGCCATGCCTGACAAACGAACACCCAATGAAGATGACGTAGATGCAGCTGCTTTAGCTGTATGTGACTGCCGTTTTGCTAAGGAAGCACTATCACCATACTGTCTAGTTCCCATTTTAATGTCCAAAATACAAGGAATTTCATACTTGGCAGCCCTGTTTTCGAGCAATATGTATTCTATTTGGAAAAAGCCAAAAAATATGAAATTTAACAGTAATCTAAGCAAATAATCACAAGTAAACTTAAGGTGTATTTACACTAGGCTAACATATTTTAAGCATTTCCTGAAATTTTATGCAAAATACAACAATATCAGAGATTGATGCAGAGATTTATTTTTGGGTCCCATTTTGTGAAAAGTAAAAGTTATTTTTGTGTAATTTATTATATTTTTGTAAAAAATGACATTTTGTAATGAAAGATGAAATCCAGTTACTAAAATTCGAACCAAACATTTATTAATAACTTATTTAAGTCCTTCTGCTAAAGTTTTCCTTTCTGGTGAACTTGTTTTGCTTGCAGAATTTCACATTTTAAAACCTAACAAAATAAAAGTAATTAATGAAAAGTATGTTTTTATGAAGCGAATTTTGTAAAGAGGCCTGTTTTATTAAAAAGAATTTTTTTAAGGGACTTTTTTTATTAAAAGAAATTTTGCAAAGGGACCTGTTTTATTAAATGGATTTCTGTGAAGGGTCTAAAATAAGCCCTAAATTTTGCCTGGATCAATCCCTGAATATACACAGAAGGAAATTTCCTTTTTTACTTCATAGGATTATTAAATTCCCGATATTAGTTTCAGGAGCAATTAATAAGTTGGCTGCTTTTCTCAGGTGTTGCAAAGAGGAATTACTTCAACAAAGGTAAAATGGAACCAGAATTCTGAATCTGGTTTTAGTTCTACCGGGGTAGTCCTTTTTGTAATATTTGAAGAAAGGAAAGGAAAGGAAAGGAGGGTCTCAGGAGGCTCAAACACTCCCCATACAAATCAAGCCAAGATTTAAAGTCGCTTGAGCTATTTCAATAACTATTATCTTCTGCCTTCAATGTTTGATAATTCCTTTCTTAAAAACACTTCTGTGTATAAAGAAGCACTATATATCTATATCATAAAGCAAAAATATGCTGTAAGTAATGCTGGCATCATATTGACGGTGGCAATACCTGACCAATAAATTTCATGTTCATTGAAATTCTTTTTAACTTCTAAACATCGCGCAATTTCAATTTTTAGACCGTTAAATAACAAAAAAAAAAAAAGGTTCTTTCAAATGCAATACGTTTTAAAACTATCTGAATTTATTGATTTTTTATGGTTTATAAAATCATTTTCAAGCATGTTTTCTTAAAAAATCTACCTCTATTTTATTGCATACAGCCTGATTATGAAGATTAACCTGTTTGCACTTATAACAATATAAACAGTTCAATATTTGTTTTCAGGTAAGATTCTATAACAAAATTTAAACTTTCTTAATAAATAAATAAAATATAAATAAAAACAAATTTAGCAGATATTTAATCGAACAACGTGCTTAAACACTGAAATAATCTGAATTAAAATGCTGCTGTAAGTAATGAAATATTTTTGCCGATTTCTTAGATTATTAGCTCCTGGCATGCAGCTAATATGAAAGTATTTCATTTAATAAATTTCAAAACTTTATTTGAATATATAATTGATATTTTTAATATAAAAGTGTTCTCTTGTGTTGTCAGTGATCAATCTAAAAAATATATTAAATGTAAATAATCTGTCAAGTATGAATATAACTCGTGCTCAAAGGGTTCCATACATTAAATGTATTAATTACTATTTATTAATTAATAAACTTCTACTACCCCTAATTTTTTCATAATTTTAGTTTCAGTAGATTCGGAAATAAGAAGGGAGGGGACATATTTTTCCAGTGCACTTTCGAGGATCTCTGAAAATATAGTACCTAAAATTAAAACAAATATATTTTTGAGTTTGATGTTACAAGATCTTTTGAAGGATACCCAATACAATATATAAAAAGAAAGTTTTTTTTAAGTAACTTAATTAATATCTTGGCTAATTAACGAAATTTTTTTTTTTGAAAATCATTATCAAATATCCTTGGAGGATTCTGCATTGATAGATACCTCGAGCGACCGTCAACTCCCTGACTGACCGCCGGAAATTAAAGTTTGTGTGTAACAGAAAAATGCGTTTTTCTCAAAAACTGTTACCTAGGAAAATCGCTATAGTTTTCTGGCAAGGTTTAAATTAACTCCTACTACCCCTAATTTTTTCATAATTTTAGTTCCAGTAGATTCGGAAATAGAGGGGGAGGGACATATTTTTGCAGTGCATTTTTGACGATATCTCTGAAAATATAATACCTAAAATTAAAACAAATATATTTTTGAGTTCGATATTATGAGATCTTTCTTACGATACCCCACATGATATACAAAAAGACAACTTTTTTTTTCAAGTAACTTAATTAGTCCCCTAAATTTCTCCTAAACATATTTGTAAATCGCTAATAATCTGAAAATATGTGGGTCAAAAGGCTTTATAACTTTCCTAAGTGTGAACTTTCCACGTCCCATAGTTTAAGAGAAAAAGGACGGACAGACACAGGAGTGATTTTATAATCGTTCAGCTTTTACTTTTAAAGTACGGAACCCTAAAAATCCATTAGTGTTTTCAATAATAATAAAAAAAATTTCACCTACATTCTGTATATTGGGCAGTATGTTCTGTAACCTGGGAAGCCCTATCCCTGCGTATTAATAAAAACAGCAGACAAATGCGAGGCTTTCGCACTGTAATCTTTGAGGTTATTTGCTGAAATGTTTTTTCATTAATTTTTAATTAACTGCAATTTTTAATCAAACAATGCGTTTTAACAAAATGTGGGTGTACTAGATCAAAAGTCTGTTAAAAAACTTTTCAAATGATACCTCATTCGTTGCTGTGCATTTCGTATGTTGACATCAGAAAAGGATGTTGACATCAGAAATAATATACATGATAGAGTAAAAGATCTTTATAACGCATTTCTACATATATAATGCAATTGCAGTAAAGAAGATCCTGCATTAGATATTGTAGAAAAATTATTAGTCTCTAGAGAGCTAAATTTGGCTCATTATTTCATCTTTATCTCTGTAATTCAGAGATTTTCTCTTGATTCTGAAAAAAAGTAATCACTACTGTTGCTGCTGTAAATTTTTTGTGACCAGAGGCCTTTCTCGCCTCATAACCAATAGCATTTTTTTCTTGTCGATAACAGTTTTAATTTTACACCTCTGTAAATTAAAAACAATGGCTATCACTTATAATTCATAATCGAACTATTCATAAAAATTTACTACCGCTTATAATTCAAGATGTAATACATTTATCGAAAAATGAAAAAACTGTTCAGTTACAAATCACTTCAATAACCATTTCTGCAAGTATCATGTTTTTAGAATTAAAAATGAGCTCATAAATTTGTCAGAAAATTTTATTTTAATAATAGTGGAAAAATATTTTCTTGAGAAATCTCTTAACCAAGAAAGATTAATTTTGGATTTGAAATTTTAGGAAGAAAATATATAAATGAAAAGTAAATAATAATATACACATAAAGGAGAAACATTAAACAATACTTTACTGTATATATGTAATTTGTCTTTTGAAGTTTTTTTATGCTAATATAATTGAGAAAAGTTAGATTTACTTTAGAAACAAATATAATTTAACATTTTAAGAAAGTGATAACAGTTTCAAAATCACATGTAAAACAGCTGATACTGGTGGTACCTTTTTTCTCTGAAACTACTGAAGAGATTAAAATATTTTTATTAAATAGTTTTGTCAATAGCTAAAGTAAAAAATTATCATTCGGTAAGGAATAAAAATGAAAAAGTCCTACCGGCCTGTACCGGGAGGAAAAGGTAGCTTTCCTATTTCTTTATTTTAAAATTTTAGCTAATGTTACTCGAAAACAGCAGACTAAAATGCAAAGAAACCGTTTACAAAAGATTTGTTAATACTGAATTGAATAACAAATTCGCCAATGGCTTCATTTATGAAAACTTATTTTGGTCACCAAATTTGGCGATATTTTGCCAAATGTCCCCAAGTTTGGCAAGAATTTGGCGCTAACGGATATGAATATATAGTTTTATGCATATGATTGGTAAAATGACTACAAAAATGAAAGAAAATAATTCGCGAGAAATCGTGTTCACTAAATCTCATAAATTAATCCTTGTTTTTTTGTAATGTGCTGTCTTGTTTCAAAATGTCAGCCACCCTAGAATTTCAAACTGCTCTATCTCAGCCATTTTTTAAGATAGAGGTAAAATAAAAAATGCTCTGGAATCCTTGTATCAAGGCCTAACACGTAAGTATAAAATAAATTTGAATTTTTAACTTTTTTGTATATTTATTTTAGTTTTAAATCTTTAATTGGCCGCCATCTTGTTTTAAGATGGTGGACCAAGCTGGCCAATGAACTTGGTCGAAACATTAGTGACCTTAATACACACAATTAGTTTCATCAAAATTGATTTATAAATCGTGTTATCGTATGACATAGATCAGATATATATATATATAAATCAACATTTGAACGGAGGGTGGTTTTGGGGTCTGGGGGTCATGATCGGTGAAAATATATCGAAATTTTCCGGAATTGCTTTCCTCCGAATGGCTGCAATAGGTAACTTTATACTTTTTTGTATTGAAAGCTACCTAAAATATAATAGTTATGCTATTTTGGAAACAAATCAAAACCACATGTAAAACAGCTGACATTTTTTTTTCTCTTTTTCGGAAGCAATTGAAGGAATTGCAATACTTCTAAAAAAATAATTTTGACAGAAGCTAAACTATAATTTTATCATTTGGCAAGAAATAAAAATTAAAAATGCAACAGATTGGTAATTTAAATAAGACCTAGATTTTGTATAATTGCAAAATTACTTAGCTATTGTATTTGTAATTTTTATTTAATGCCGAACAATCAATCAATCAATTTATAGTTTATCTACTGACAAAACTATTTAAAAAAAAGTATTGAAACCTCTAGTAATTCCTAAGAAAAATTAATATTAGTGTAAGCTGTTTTACATGTGAATTTTTTTAATTGTAAAATTGCATAACTATCATATTTTTAATTTTTATATTTTGCTGAACAATCAATTCATAATTTAAACTACTAATACAATTATAAAAAAGTATTGAAATTCTTCTAGTAGTCCCTTAGTAAAACGTACAGTCAAACAAAAAAGAGAGAACACCACATACATTTTACACACCAAATTATCCCAGAAAAAATAAATAAATAAATAAAAAATAGAAATAGCCATTCATCATCAGGAAATTATTTCTTCTTTCAATTTATGTTAAAAAAAAATCAAGCTTAGGGGGTCAACTTCATAGTGAAATTGTACCAAATTAAAAAAATTTTAATATGAGCACCCTATTTTCACATGTTATTTAGTTTTTCCGGTAAATTTTACCTTAGGATATCAAGCAGGAAGTCATTCAGTTAAATAGTTTAGGAGATACGAAGGTTTAAAATTTGAAACTACTAATGCTAATTCCTTTTTAATTGCTGCAAAACAGATCATAATGTAGGTAGTTTTTAAACCCTAACTCAATAATTACTTTTTGGAATGAGCTTTAATTTTGGATTTGCATATTTAAAGCTTCTTGAAATCGATTTCTGTTAAAAGAAAAAAAAAAGGGTCACAATTCATTTTTTTTTTCAAAATTAATTTTTAAAAAATACATATTTTTAAATTGGTTTCAAAAGAATGTGAATAGTAACATAAAATTCTAAACAGAAATCAGTTTCCAGAAGCTGGAAAAATTATACCTCGAATTGAAGCTCATTCTGCCAGGTAATTTTCAAGTTATGCTATAAAAACTACCTGCCTTGCAATATTTTTTTGCAACAATTAAAGAGGAATTTGACATTAGGAGTTTCAAACTTTAAACTTTCATAATTCCTAAACTATATGATCAAACTGACTTCCTGTTTGATATCGAAAGGTAAAATTTACTGAAAAAATTAAATATGATGTCAAACTTTTGTGTTTGTATGGAAATTTTTCAAGTTCGGTACAAATTCAGTATGAAGATGACCCCTAAGCTTATTTTTTTAACATAAAATGAAAGAAGACATAATTTTCAGTCAAATGGCTATTTCTATTCTTTTCTGACACAATTTGGAGATTTAAATGTATGGAGTGTTCTTTTTTTTTTTTTTTTTTTTGGGGGGGGGGGGGCTGAATGTACATCAACATTTTAGATGTGATTTTGCAACTTTTGTTGTCCACTTTAAATGATCTGCTAATAATTTATACATGAATTGTGAAGCATAGAAACAAAAATAGACATACTCTGGTTGAGTACTGAAGGTGAATTGTGTAATTTCTTCATCTGTTTTTGATGGCAATGTAAGACCCATGGATTGAGGATTCCATTTTGAGACTGACTACATTCAGCATAGGTCTGTATTTTATCATCTGAAGTAATACTATCAATCTGTATGTTCCCTGACTGACATAAACGTATTCTGGAACAAAACATTTAAAACTTACATGGTATATGAATAGATTGTTATTAAAATGACACTTCTACAATTTTGTAAAAGAAAAATTCATTTTATCTAGGTATGATTTATAACTATCATTAATCATTTGATGTTAAAAAAGGAGTTCAAGGTCTTCTGTTTAGCCATGAAAGAATGTTTGAAATTAGACTGAATAAGAATATTTTCCATTCTCCTATTTTTATCAAAATTACTCTTTCAAAATTAAGTGACTCTTAAAGAAAATAATCAATTTTATCTATTTCTATAGATTTTATATTGTATGCGTTATTTTCATCATCTAGTTACATTTATGGAACTTTACGGTTAAATGTAATATTTCATATAAATACTTTTATTAATTTTATGATTAATATATATATATATATATATATATATATATATATTTATATGTATGTATGTTTCAAGAACTTGTTTGACGTATTTTCAATTTAAAAGGTATTATAATTATATATATATATATATATTACGGATGCACCGAATATTCGGTATCTATCCGGTATTCGGCCATGCTACCGAATATTCAGTTAGGCCGAATACCAAACTATTCGGGGTGCCGAATATTCAGCTTGGCTGAACATCAAACTATTCGGCCTACAGAATATCAGAGAATCAATATCAAGATATTCGGGCAAACCAAATACATCCCAAATCCTTTAAAAAAATATTTTTTTAAACTTTCTACTTTTAACTGTTAATTAATAAAGATATTCAGAATAATCAGAAATAAAATCAAATTTAAATAAAAGAAAATGCTTTTACATTATTTATTTACTGTTTGAAAAGTGTCAGAACATTAACTATTAATGATGACCTTCATACTTCATAGGAATTAATGATGTACAAATGCAAGTTACTGAACACTGTCTGCTAAATAATCTGTTTCTTACTTTTTCTGAAACAGTATTTTGAAACAAAATGGAAAAAACTTTCAGGAGTGATAATAGGCATAAAGACAGACATTTATCTCCCAGAAAACCAGTATCGCACTCCATTTATTCAGTCAAAAATACAATGTATGTCACTCCAGATAAAATTTGGATTTTCATTTGTTATTTTAACAATAATGAAGATATTGTAACTACATTTTCATGTTTAAATAGAGTTACTTTGATTTCTGTGATACATGATAACATGAAGTGCTGGAAATTGGCACCATTTATATCTAACCAACAGTGAGTTAGACATATTCCTTTATTCAGAATGCAGCTGACAGTACTTATACTGTGTCACTGTCCAAAATTCAGTCACTTCCACTGATATCATCACATTTTATACAAGCAAAATGGATATGATACAAATTTCACTAAAATATTTTCATTATTGTTAAAGCTGCGAACAAAAATTCAATTTCGGCTTGTAGTGACACACCATGTATTTTTTAAGAACTAAAATAACTTCTTAAAACACCATCAAAAACTTAAAAAAGCACTAGGCCTTTCGAAAGATCTGAGTCTTTCTTCGTCAGGTGCAAAAAGACGTGTGTCTACTATGAAAGCAGCAGCAAGACTGAAATGAGAAATAACGGAGAGGAAACAAGGTGAAGCAACAGCCAATAGGAAAGTAGAAATCAACAGCCAATAGGAAAACAGAAGACAACAGCCAATCACAGAAGAGTAAAATCAAAACAATAGAGAATACAAAATAGAAGGGGAATAAAGAAGTGAAAAAAAAAAAATAAATAAATAAAAATAGAATAAATAAATAAAATGAATAAATAATAAATAAATAAAATAAAATGAATAATAAATAAATAAATAAATAAATAAAAATTAATGGGGAAAAAATAAATAAATAAATAAATAAAGCACACAAATATATATTTTTTTTAAATCGAAACAGATGAAAATTAAAAATTAAATAAGTAACCAAAATATATAAATATAAATAAAACAGACTAAAATTAATTAATACAAAAATAAATTATATGGAAGTACTGAAGAGGTTTTTCCAAGCAGCAGAGAGCATTGTGGAATCAGATTTATCATTAACAATAACTTCACGATTAAGATAAATAGCTAAATTTTCAAGAAAGTCCAATTCAGAGATACTATTAGCATTAAAGATAATTTTAGCATTTTAAAAATTAAAACAATGGCCGGAATCCCAAGAGTGCTTGGCAATAGAAGATTTAGAAATTTCTTGATTAGTTATATAACAAGAGTGTTCTTTTAAGCAGATTTCGAGATTTCTTTTAGTTTGACCAATATAAGATAAATCACAGCCATTACAAGCCTGACGAAGAAAGACTCGGATCTTTCGAAAGGCCTAGCGCATTTTAAAGTTTTTGATGGTGTTTTAAGAAGTTATTTTAGTTCTTAGTGTTTCACACCAGTTTCAACTTATTTTATTTCATGTATTTTTTATTGAATGTATTCTATTTTTGATGGAATAAGTGGATTTAAATGTTGTTTCTTGTTCAGAAAATGTTTGTCTTGACAACATTATCTCCCATGAAAGGTTCTTATAAGATTTTAGGAACAATCTGCATGTTTACTACCTCTGAAAATGATAATCCACTACAGACACTGCTCTTTGGTGCATTTAAAAACTGCCTTGCTAAATCAAAAGGAACAGGAATACAAACTTAATGTCTTTCTGAGTTGTCATCATTTGAATAGATTGTATTTTTTACTTTAGTCCCTTCCTGACTAATAAACAGTATGACTGTAAAATTTTTCTTCTAATTCCTTCAAAATTTCCCTTTGATTTTAAAATGTTTTTTTTAGAATGTAAGAAAATTTTATTCATTTGTTTTTAATTCACAGAAGAAGTCATGAAATTTAAAATTTTATTAATTAAAAATGTTTTTAAACTATCATATTCTTAAGTAATCAATCAAAGCATATTTTTCTGTGTAAAATTTACTCGTAAAAAGGTTTTATTTATCAAAATGGAAGTATTATGCAAATATATGTTAAATATTATGCAAAATTGTTTTAAAATTTAACTTTTTAATACCTTTAAACTCTGAAATATAAAAGTATTCGTCCAGCCAAATATTCAGTATTCGGCCGAAGAGTTACTATGTGGCTGGCCGAATTTTCTTTTATTTGGCTTACCTGTATGCCAAACATTCAGTATTCAGCCAAAATCACTATTCAGTGCATCCCTAATATGTATATGTATATATATATATATATATATATATATATATATATATATATATATATATATATATATACAAAAACTATTATCTAATGAGAAATTTATAATTCAACAAAAACTATTATCTAATGAGAAATTTATAATTCAACAAAAACTATTATCTAATGAGAAATTTATAATTCAACAAAAACTTTTCATTTCAGAAAAATTGCAATTTCAACAAGATAAATTAATTTTAAGATAAAATATGTCATTCCAAAAGAAAAAATTAGGAAGGATATTTTCTATATTTGTTAATTAAACTTTCACTTTTGGCAAAAGTTAACTCAATCTATTCATTTTATAGTTTTGAAGCAATAAAGCAGCACTCATTTAAGTTCACAAAAATTTCGAATTAAAGTTTGAAGAACAAAACAAGAAAGAAAAGAAAAAGTGAATTCTAGTACAGAACTTCAAAAGAATATCTTTAACTTCGATTAAAAGTAATATGTTATGAAAATGATAAAAAAACGTAAAGATGTCAGTGATTTCCAAAGATTAAGAAACACAAACAAAAAATAAAACTAGAAAAGTTCTTCATTACCACGACCAGGGCTTTACAAATTTGATAAAACCTGGTAGTCAGCCAAAAATTCTAGTCCTCAGTAAAAAATAACTCCTCCCCCTTCCCCGACACTGATTTTCAAAAAGAACAAAAGTTTTTTACGAATTAATTGAGAAAAAAATAATAATAAGCATATTTTTAGAATTATTAGTTACATACTTTGGAATTGTTACATAATTTAGAAAGATAATATAAACCCAGTTTTCTATTGAAATTTATCAAAATTATTTATCTGTGAAAAAAAAATAATAATAATAAAAAAATAGAGAAATTCTGTAAAAGCTGGATTAACCGACATGTTCTGAAAATGCTGATTGCCAAAGACTTCCAATGTCCGGATAGGAGTGCTATCAAAATCTATATCTGATGCAGGGAGCATCAATGAAATAATGAAACAGAAAAACAATTTTTGCCTATTTTCTTGTCGAAGTCAGTCAAATAATTCTGTTTTTATTATTTTAATTATTTAAATACCTTTTACATTTGCTGAACTTATTTTTACCAAATTAAAAATGCCGAAAAAGAGAAAAAAAAGGCTGTTTATGTTCTAGGATCAACTTTTTAGGTCAATTTTTCTGCAAAAAATTATTATAATAATAAAAAAACACCAGATTAAATAACCTGGTGACCAGGTAGAAAAACTTAGTGGTCAGTGGCGACCTGGCGACCGCATTTGTCAAGCCCTGACCACGACCATCGTTAACGTTTTAAAACAAATGCTATGGGAAGACATAAATGATTTTAATTAATACTTCAATGCATTGTGTAGCTGATGAGGTACATACTTTTTTTATATACGTATCAAATGGACCTTATTTTTAAATTTTTTCCATAAATGCATCTTGTATTTATTCTTACTTCCCTAAATACCATAGGAAAATAGTCAAAAACTGCAACACAAGATTGATATAATTTCATTTTATAGTACAGTAGAACCTCGATAAACTGAGCTTTGATTAATCGAGGTTTCTGTTAACCAAGCCGATAACAAAGTCTGATTTTTTTTTTTTTTTTTTTGTGAATGAGCCTTGAAAAATACCACACGTTTTAGTTCACTGTCCATGCTACAGGCTACATAATTATTCAAAAGAGAAGAGAGGATGAATCCCAGCAAAGGGTAAACCCACCGACAGACGGAGAACTATTTGAGATTATTAATCGCATTAAAAGGTGTGAAGAAGTTTTGGAAGAGGACATTTCCGAATGGCTGGACGTTGAAAACCAACATCCTAGTTTTCAAATCCTTAATGATGAAGAAATTATACAAGCCGTTAATTCCTATTGGACATTAATGATGTTGACAATGAGGACTTTGAGGATTCAAGGACTATAAGTCATACTGAAGGTGTTCAAGCACTAACAACTGCCCTAAAATATTTGGAGCAAAGAAGCGATGTTGCGCCGATAGATCTTCTGCTGCTCAAAAATTGGCGTGATCGGACAGTCACTGATAGAAAATCTGGACTTAATTTAGAATAGTTAAAAAAATTTGAATTTTCTTTTTAAAATTTACTATTTTTAGTTGATTTCCTTTTTAAATTTGTTGAGCTGTGAAACATAACTTTATATATGTTTATTTTTATTATTCAAAAAACGATTTACTGTATTTTATTCTAAGAGATGTTAAATTCGCGAGCATGGTTAGTTTTTATGCACAATTTCTATTAACCGAGATTTCTTATATCTGAGGTACTAGCGGTCCCAATTAGCTCGGATAATCGAGGTTACACTGTAATTACATCAATGGTAAGCTATGCATGTTCAACTATTTATTTTTTTATTTTTTAAGTACATTTAAGGTTTATGATTGCTTTTGTGAAATCTCCTATAAGGAAATTAATTTCAAAATTAAAATTTTCAAAATTTAGAATGATAATAGTAAAGGGATAAAAAAAAATCTTGATTTAAAAAGACATAAAATAATTTAAATTTGATAAAGCATTATTATGCATAGTATCAAAAATTATAATGAGCATTATTTCTGAAGATACCATACAATACCTTTCATAATTTGAAAGGTTAATACTTACAATTCATCCCTTGTTTTAAAGTGATTTTATTCATTTTTAAATTATTTCCTTACTATCTTTTTCTGCCTACCACCCTATTTTAGAAATAAAAGATAATTCTAAATTTTATTAGTTCTTTTGTCATATTTATTACATCTACACATTCCAAGCCAAAGCAAAAGTGGTTGGAGCAGTGCACTAGCAATTTCATCTGTCCTGCACCAAATACTGACAGAAAAATAAAAGTTTTTCACTCCAGGTGCCAAATAGAAATGCCACAGCACTAAAGCATTACGTCTGTTCAAAAATAACTCAAAAGTCAGAAGTGCCAATCCCAAAACTTTCTTCTATCACATACATGTTAATATTTCAAAAAGCATATTTTTTTTAATTATGCATTTTAGGAACAAAAAATGAATAGTTAACAGATCTGTTATTTTTTTTACTGCACTTAAAGTTTTTTTTGGTCAATAAATGTTTCAAAACCTGCGAGGGGGGGGGGGGATATCATAATGAAGTCTAATCAACGGGTAATATATCAAAAAGCGTGAAAATTGTTGCTTATTACAAATATGCAAATTAAACCTAGATTGGACAATTGGGTGCTAGAGTATGATATTTTTGTTTCAACAGCTACCTCACCTGTTTCAAAAATGAAACAAAATTCGCTATCACAACGCATCCTTCCAGCTGATTTTCTCCAAAATTTTATACAAACCTCAGCCTATGACATTACATCTAAATATAATTTTTTTTTTAATTAACTCTATAAAATCACATAAAAATTGCTATCACAGCACCCCTGCTGGGGGAATATCCCCATTTTCAACTGGGCCCTGACGTCCATAGTCAAAAACATATATATGTGAAGTTTGGTTCAATTCTGTGCACAACTTCACACACTTTTCGATAATACAATGAGGACATACAGACATTTTGTAAAAACATACTTATCGGGATCTCTGGCCCTTAAAATGCGTAAATCTGCCAAAAACCAGAAGTCTAAAAAAAATTTCGATTACTATACTTTCTTCTTCTATTATAGATAGGAAAAAATAAAAACAATGAAAAATTAAAGTTCAAATGGAAAGATAAATTAGATTTTAAATAAATACTTACCTGTGCTTCAATTTATGTTCTTTCTCGGAAAATGAATTTTGTCGAGAACCAGGTTTGCTCGAAGACTTATAAGTTGAGGGTAAATAAGTTATTAAATCTAGATAGCCATCAACTGCTTCAGAAAATATAACTTCAATAATACCTATAAAAAAGAAAGAAAGATCATGCATTAAGCACAGATTATGAAGCACTTTAGAACATATTGAGAATATTGTAACAAAACCTCCACATTTAATAAAGTGAAAAAATATATCGAAAAAAAAGTAATTTGGAAAATGCATAGCACAATTGAAAACCTAATATAAAACATATATAGTCAGAAAAATATTCAAATTCTTTTGTGAAGCACTGTATATGATCCATAGATTTGTACATAATATGTAAAAATTTATTTCAGTTTCTAAATGCATAACACATTTGAAAATTCCTTTTCAGGAATTTCTGTCAATAAACAGATATGTATTCTAATTCTTTCGTGCAGCCCTGTACAGGATCAATAGAATATATACCAAAACTAAATTTATGGTGCTACTATCTGTTAAGGATTATGGCTTACAGTGCCCAGCACCGTTTTCTTAACCCTGAGATGCTACACAACATTTATCATGATCAGCTTAATGCAAGACCCTCAGTGTTTATTATAGAATTTATACACACCAAGTAATATGCAATAAATTAATTAAATTTTAAAACATTTTCCACAATTGAAAATGCACTTCCAGCAATTATCACTCATAGGCAGTACTGTAACCAAATTATTTTATGTGTCCCTGTAAATGAGCGGTTAAAGGCAATGTGCACCATATTCTACAGTAAGCTTCTTGTAGTGCACTTCAATGAAGTACATCAATTTCAATATGTTTGAAATAGAGTAACATCATTAAAATACATTGCAAATAATTTTCCCCCATAGACCATAATTCTTTTGAGTGTCCCTGTAAATGAACTATAAATGCTACACACTTCATTTTGAATACTAAATATGCCATAGTAAATCTCAATATCATATATTAATAACATGGCAATCTGAGTATATTTACGCGAGTTGAAACCCGAGAGATAGACATTCAGATGGCCAGAAAAACCGAATTCTAAATACTTTTCAACTATATTAAAAGGAAAAGTGTTAAAAAGTTCAAATTCAAAAAAATTAATTTACTGAATTATTAAAATAAATTTTCTTTTATATAGTAACTTTAAAAAAAAAAATTAGTTTAAATGGTAGCCAAATAATTTCTATTAATAAAATTTTTTAGCTATCATTTTCAAATCCTCAAACCACATCACTCCGTCCTTCTTCCACTGAAAGATTCTTCTGAGCAAATTTAGAGCTCATTAGAGATGGACGATATCAGAAATTTAATATTGCAATATATTAATGAACTAAAATTGATATTGGTGATAACTACCTTAAAGTGTATGGGAATAGAAAAATTGTTAATTTTCAAAGATAAATGATATGATAGCAGCAATTTAAGTACATACAGGTGTAGAAAGCAATGAATAAATTCTCTATACCTATTTGCTAACACAGTATCCTTTAAATGTTAGTTACATATTTATACAAAATAGAAATATTTTTGGAAAAGAACACATAAATAGTATGTTCCCTATTCTTCCTATTTTATACACTATTTAAACTTTAAACTACTTAATTTCCTTGTGTATAACTGAGAATATTATAAAAAAGAAACTAAAATAAAATGTTCTTAAAATTGAGGACGTTGCTGATTTTAATATGATTAAATTTTAACTATGAGAAAGTTTTTATAAAACCTTAGATAATATAAATATACTTCTCTCCTTTTACTATTTACAAAAGAAGAGGGGGGGGGAATTCAGAGGGTGGCCCGGGGGTGACATCCCCTTCCCCAGAGAACTGAAATGTCCCCTCCCCCCCCCCGGAGCCGCAGAAACCCCTCCCGGAGAAAAGTGTCTGAACTCAACACTGGATGGAAATTAAAGGCTAATTCCATGCGTAGATGTAGTGTCAGTCACAGAGATGTAAATGGCTGCGGTGTTTGACTACCAGTATTATAGTAAAGAAAAATTTGACCTATTCAATCCCATATATCTGCAATTAAATACAGTGAAGAATTTAAAAAAAAAAATACCGGTGGATAAGATCGGTAAACTTTTGTGGCTATGTGACTTACACTACATTCGCGCATGGAATTAGCCTAAAAAGATTTTTAGAAAAATTATACAAATAATATACTTATAAAATTCATACATTGGAAATTTATAAATTCCTTGAATTTTATTAAGTAACGTTCTTCTGTAATAATTTTAATAAGTGTAACATATAAATAAGAAATATTAAACATTAACAGAAATGGATCCACATATGCATTCTACAAATACTAAAAAACTTTACATGAAAATTGCATTAGATGTTTCAGAAATAATTTCAATATTTTTTATTAATTTTTTACCCACCTTTATAATCAGCCATAAACTTCTTTAAACAATCTGGAGCTGACTTATAGAAATTTAATTCTTGGGGTATCAGAGGTTTACAAATAGTATTTTCATCTAATTGAAGCATTGATGAATGCCCACCAACCTATCAAAAATATTTACATATTTTTAAATTAAATATTTAAGTATTCATTTAATATAACAATAAAACATTATAGTTAACATTTAACATTTGTTGCATGGAAATACATCTACAAAATTTAATTAATGTACCGAAAAATATATTTTAAAGTACAGTTTACCTGATGAACAAACGGCTCCAACTGTAAAGGTTCATTAAAACCACCTGAATCAGCTGCCATGCTCTACAAATCCATCTATTAATAATCTGGTTGAATATACTATCATTTATCTTGTGTTGAAATTACAATCTAAAATTAAAAAAGGACAAACTTAACTATACCCTTGTAAAATTTTGAAAGCATAAATAATTATTTTATATTATAAAAACAATAAATTATAATATAGGTCAGCATTTAAAGGAAAAATTCCAAATTATAAGACAATAAATAAAAATGTATGTTTATAGCTAAATTTTAATAGCACAGAATAACAGAAAATATATACATGTACTGATTTTCTCTTTTTCTAGTAGAAATCAAAAAATTAAAAATACGAAACTAAAAGTATTACAGTGTCAAAATAAATATTTAAGAGAAATACTTGTCAGGGAGTACCAGAACTTTGCTGCTTTTAAATCTTAATTTCTAAGTCTCTGTATTTTCTACATAAATGTCACATTTTTTTCAATAAATAAATCAAATACAGCTAAGGACACACGTAAAGGAGAATCGACAGTCATGTTTTCTGCTACTGCATTCACATTCAATGCGGTGATGTGACGTATTTGTATACACTCGGCTCGCGTAAATGGATTGGATCTGGATTCTGGATCCAGGTGCCGTGTCTTGTATTTATGGTATGTAGCATATCCTTGAAGTTGCCTGGTAAATGGTAAAGATCTTAATATTTTAGTCGCGTTATTGTATAAAGTTGAAGTTATTGCGCAATTTTAGATAAAAAAACTGATGCTTAGAACGAACTTAATTCATGAAATTCTTGATTACGAAGATGCGTGGATGTTTCATTGTGATTTCGGGAGTAAACCGGAGCATTCCTGAACCTGCACTGCTACGACAGATTTTTACGCTATCGAGTCTGCGACTGCAATACTTAGTAAGAAAAACGAACATGGCTACGTAGCCAACCGCATATCTTGCTACTTTTAGGCAATTAGTCACTAATATTTATATCATCCCCCAAGAAAATGGTTAAAGAAAAACCCAATTCTACCAGGACATATGACGAGGATGGTTTCCGAAGGCGAGCTGCTTGTCTTTGTGTTAAAGATGAACAAGAAAATGAGGTACGTAAAAGACATTTATTTCTACTGCCTTTAATTTTTTTTAAAGGATATTAAACCTTTATACTTTCACCTTTTTCTCCTATTTAATATCATTATCCTATTTCCTTTCAGTCAATTTTGCTTGACCTATAAGATCTAAATAGGATAAAAATTCCCTCTATACTCATGAAGTATCGACTGATATTTATTATGTTTTATTTATCAAAAAATCCTAATATAATTCTTTTGCGGGTAAATGTATATTCAAATTGTATAACCCGAATTCCACATTTCTATTCATCAGTAGAAAACATGTTATCTATCAGTACGGTAATAATAAATTTTAACTTTTCTCTTAATTATATCAAATTGTGAAATTTTACTATGAATATTTTTACATGTTTTATTGGAGACTTTGATCAAGTATATATATTTTATTATTATATTTATTTTATTAATATTGTTATGAAAACATCTAGTTAATATTTGTCATGATGAGTTACAATTCTTCTAATTATTCATTCAAATTTAGAAACTCTTCAGGTTAAAAAAAATATATATATATATACAATTTTTAAAAACTTTAAAATTTTGTACATGGTTAGTTAAGTCATATTTAATTTATTTTTTCTTATAGCATTATGAAACATTTCAGTGGTAAATTTGGTATTTCTTCTTCAATATTAACTGAAAAATTTTGTTGGTTTTTATTATTTTATTTATCTAATAAATTTTTATATTTTTTACATTGTATCCCAAGAATATTACATGATCCAGGGGTGATTGTGTTCAGGTTATACCCTGAATTCAGGTATTTTTTTCGTTTTCAGTACCGAAATTTGTTTTTCTGATAGTTAAATTCATAAAATAAGACTAAAATATCAATTTCATATGATTGCTAAACATAATTAAGATTCATATTTTTCATAATTTGACCTCCCTGTAATAAATTATATGTTCCCTCCTCCTCTCTCCATATGAAAATGTTTTCTTGCTAAAATTTCAGGTATTTTTTCATGAACCTACAATCACCCCTAAGGGGTCGATGCAGGGTTTTATCCTTGGGGCCCATTTTGTGAAAAGTAAAGGTTTTTTTTGTGAAATTTATATATTTTTGTGAAAAATAACATTTTGTAATGAAAGTCGAAATCCAGCTACTTAAATTCGAACAAAGCGTTTATTAACAAAAACTTTTTAAATACTTTTCCTGAAGTTTTCCTCTCTGGTGATCTTGTTTGTTTACAAATTATACATTTTAAAAGTCAAAGAATAATAAATAGTATGTTTTTATAAAATAGAATTTTGTGAAAGTGCCTATTTTGTTAAAAGGAATTTTGTGAAGGGACCCATTTTATCAAATTGAATTTTGTGAAGGGGCCCATTTTATCAAATTTATTTTTGTGAAGGGGCCCATTTTATTAAATTTATTTTTGTGAAGGGGCCCTAAATAGGCCCCGAATTTTGTCTGTATCGACCCCTGCCCCTTGATCTATGGTAAAGGAGTGCTTGAAAAGTACCAACAAAAAATAACCTTATTCTTTTTTTATTGCATATTATTGTTTTATAAATGTTTTGTGCATACTTAGTTGGTTCCTATTGGATGTTTTTTAAAGGACACTGCACCTTTAATTTATTTTTTCTTATAGCAAAGTGAAATAATTACGTGGTAAATTTAATATTTCTTCTCCAAAGACTCTCTCCCTATCCCTACCCACAAAGCCAGAAGAGCGGCGATGGTTGCCAGTAAATATGGGTTTGGCAAGGTTCAGAATATGGTTACCAGAAATGCACGTTTATCGCCAAAGTTGACGAGATTTTTTTGCACGTATATTTTGCAGACCAACAACATATCTATACCGGAATATACAGCAGTGTTGAATTCAGGGGGTGGCCCGGGTAGGACATTCCTCTCCGAAACATTGATATGTCCCCCCTGGAAGATTTGAGATTATATGCTTTCAATGGTCAAAAAGTAGAATTCCCTCTCCTCGGAGCCACAGAAATCCCTCCCAGAGAAAAATGTCTGAATTCAACACTGATATTACAGGATCCATGGTAAAGGGGCGCTTGAGCCAGCACTGAAAAAGAACCAACAAAAAATAATACTTTTCTTTTGTGAGACCAAGACCAGCAATTAGGCAATATCTATCTTCTATACTAATAAAAGAAAGTTTCGCTCTGTGTGTGTGTGTCTGCGATAGCTAGCAAAATCTAGCCCACCTAGAAGTCTGAAAATTTAGTCGAAGGTCTGACCATGTGCACCTGAGTCTCAGAATTTGAATATTTTGATAATTACTCAAGATATTAATTAGAATACCATTAAACATCACATCGAAAATGCCATCTTTTAAATCAAAATGGCTAAAGATAAAAACTTTTGTGGATTTGCAAGCAGAAATGAACGAATTTGAAATTATTTTACTAATTAGTGAATTTTAAGAAAAATAATTAAGATATCAATTTGAAAATTTCTCAGCATATGTAAAAAAAATTCTGCATCAGACTATGTGATTTTTGAAAAATTTGGCTGGTAATTTTTCTTAATTTATGTAAAAATCTGCCGGCACCAGTGAAAAAAAAACAATGTTTCAGACAGGGATCTGCTTTCATTAAAAACTGAACTACAAAGAGATCCGTTTCTCTGCCCGATCCCTCCATTTAGTTTGCGAAAATGAAAGGAAATAATTGCCAATTAATTGGGGCGGGGAAAGAGGGTTTTAGAAGAAAAAATTCATAACTTCGTCAATTCAGAAGATATCAAATCTGCTTAAATTTATTATTAATCCTCTTAATATTATCTAAAACTTTTATATTGACAAGTTTTTTATAGAACCAACCCTTATAGCAAAAAAAAAAAATTATAAACAAAGAAAATCCCTGCTGGCTCCGCCTGCAAACAAGTTAGGTTTTGAAGTGGGTGTTTCAAAATGCTGCATCATAGCAAAAAGGTCATTTCTTCCGCAATTCCCAACAAACAGGCACCCCACGGTCTGCGTCTTCAAAATCTACCTGTGCCTGTAGGTTTTATCGCATGTCTGGGATTTTTTAGGTTTGTAAAGTCACCTCTTAGATTCGTAGGGACACTTTAGATTCTCATGGGCATTTTTTTACTTTTAAAAGTACTCCTCAGGGTACTCCTAAAGTCAGATCCCTCTTTTCAAGACACTGTTGTGATAAAATGCTCTTTATCTCCATTGACTCATATCATCCACTTTCATAAATCCATCTTCTTTTAATCAACATTTAAATCACATTTTATTTAACTATTCAGATATTCTTTTTATTCAAAACTTACCTTTTAATCTTTAAAGTCTGTTTCAATACTTTTAACTTCCATCTTCCAGTTATTTTAAATATCACATTTCAACTTTTGCCGTTCACGGCATGTCTTTTCATTCGAAACGACATTGGCAAAATTAATTTGTTTAACAGCGTAGTTCATCCAGTCATAGATAGTGGCCGTTTGACACATAATTATCGTCGTGTGACGTCATACATTAAGTCACTACCGTCCTTTGCCGCAGTGGACTGTTCTTAGTACATTCTGAAAAGGAGGCATTATTCGGCGCATGTTGGTTTTCCCCTCCCGCCTATAAAACATCACATTTTCAATGAATCTTCAGCTTGTTTAATAAGAATCTTATTTGTCTCTCGATAGGGAAGTGTTTTATGCGTTCCTGATATGAGTTAGTATTGAAGCAATACTTTGGTAATTTTGTTATACTTTCCATCTCTTACAAAGTTTAGTGATTTTATTTAGATTGAACATCGATCATTAGCAAATAGTTAATTATATTATCAGTCAAAAACCATAGTCATTGGATATCTTATGTTTATTCAATATGTACTGTTTTTCATCAATGTTTTAAAGGAAGTCCTTTGTCATCAATTCATCTATATTCAAGAAGTTTTAATAAATCAAGATTTGCCTTTTAAATTGTTGTCATCAATTTTTAGCTTAAGCTTTTAACCACATTTTATTTTTAAAACAAAACTGCATACTTTTAACAAAATTGACTTTTAGCTAAAACCATCATTCAAGTAATTTACTTTTTACAGAAGCTCAAGCTCGTCTTCATTATGTTAGCTTCCTCCTACTCCCTTTCAAATTCTGATTATTATTTAATCTTGATTAGATCTCATTATTTATCTGATTAATCTAATAGTATATAGAAAATATTTATCCAGAATGTCGGGGCTAGGTGTATTTTGGATAACTGGTTGGGCATGAAAGCAACATCATTTGATCAAATTAATTATTAGATAACTCAAATTAAGAAGGATTCAATCAAGATCAAAGATTAATCAGAGTTTGAAAGAAAGTAATTTATAGAACTCTAACATCGGTGTAACACATCTGTGTTGTGTCTTACCTCTCATTAAATTAACACACAACAAGATAACTAAATTACCTAGACATTCATTTAAATTAAACCTTTTTACTCATTTACTTAACTAATTTACTACAAGAGAATTATACCAATTTATTATTTACTCTTACTTTATCTTTTTCACTCAAAACTGAATTTACTTTATTATTTTACATTATAAATTTTGACTATTTATCAGGGCCGAAACTAAGGGGGGGCAGAGGGGGCACGTGCCCCGGGCGCCAGCAGAACTGAAGGTGGAGGGGGCGCCAAATGCAGGTTTTATTTGATATAGAAATGTATATATATATGAAATTTGTATAAAAAGTCTCGCAGCCGGAAAATCCAAAAGAAAAATGACCCAAATGCATTAAAATAGACAAATAGATAAAAAGATTCGTCTACAATACAAGATAGCAAATGAATAAAAAACGAACTGTTCTCTTAGGCAATTTTCTTTCTCCCATTCCAAATGTATCATGTCTATGCCGTCTATCATTTAAATCTCTTCCTGTGGTTTAGGAGAATCACTAACATTTTTCAAGGTCAGTCCCTACTCGTGTCTGTATATGACACTGTTCAACGTCGTCTGGATACGGTACTGCACTGTCCAGCATGGATAATTGACAAATGATTCCCTCACTCTGACTTTTCTATTAGATAAAGATATTCCATGAAGGCTGTTCTATTTTTTCCCTTTTCTCCCAGCGTGGAGCTTTCTTATCTTTCCATTTTGTCATGGGCGAGGGGTGACTGCTCTGGACAATAAACACAAATTGGAGGATAAATGCCCAAAGTAAAATTCTCAGTAAAATCTTTTTCTTTTAACTATAGCCTTTGTAGAGGTACAGTAAAAAATCTCGTACAGGGCGCCATGGCTAGTAAAGCCGGAGCCGCCCCTGGCTTTATCTTCCAAAAAGTTTTTTACTCATCTTTTTGCGAAAGTTTTCTAAGCGTTTTGCCGCCCTTGGCGGCAACTGGAATATGCCGGCCTGTTAATTTTGCTGAAATTACTTTTTTATACAGATCCAATCTAGTATTATTAGAGGGGGCGAGGTTGGGCGACTGCCTTGGATACTAAAAACAAATAATATTTGAAAGTATAATTGAAAAATACGCAAAATAAAACTCTTTGTTAAAACTTTTTTTGAAAAAAAAAATGTCATTTATAGGGGTGCAGGGAGAAAACCATACCCAAGTTGCTATGACTAATAAAATTAGATTATAATCAGTAACAAAGTCAAATGCATTTTAAATATCAGCTTTATGTAAACAGCATACCAAGTATGGGGCACCCCTAAATCAGGGGCCCCAGTGTCATGATCCAGATTTAGATTTATCAGATCTGATTTAATTAGACTCTGAATCTGTGTAATTAAATCGTCATAAAAGTCTCTAACAGTAACAGGGTTCCTTTCAGCTCAGATCGAAGTTTGAGTCTCACCCTAACCCTCCACAACCGTTCACAGTTCTGATAATTGCTAATAGAAAAGAAGACAAGGAAAAATATTTAAACATAACTAAAACATTTCTGGGAATAGCAAAAAATAAAAAATATTCTATTTAAATTACATGAAAATTATGTAGTAATACTAATTTAAAAAAAAGTGCTAAGAAAATCCTTTGATCAAAAAATAATTTTTCTCGTTGAACTCAAAAGAGGATTTTGGGGGGCCCCTCGCGATTGAGACCATCGCGACCCCTTAAATTCCGCTCCTGCGAATATCAATAATTATACTTCCTAAGATGAAAACTTGTATAAAGCGGAATACTTTTCGGTTCCTTTCGATTCCATTTTCAAGATTTTAATGAATCAGTATTTGACAAAGCTGATTACTTAGTTCAGTATTACAGATTATCTGATTATATACTTTAAATTTTAGAAACTTAGAAAAAATTAGCTTTGGAAATTTTCTTTTCGGAAGGGGGGGGGGGGGGGGGGGGCGCCAAAATCCATGTTTGCCCCGGGCGCCAAAAAGGCTAGTTTCGGCACTGATTTAGATTGACATTTACATTTAAATAAAATAAATTACATTGGCCCCAATTACAAAATAAGTTAATCACTAAATAAAATTATAAGGAAGTGTGTTGTGTTCTGTCTTCCCAAATAAAGTTATATTTAATCCAACAATAACTCCAAGTGCGTGGTCAAGGTGAATCATATCTTAATAAAATCTTAACTCATTTGTAAATCCTTCTCTCTAAATAAAAGTTAATCTTCCTCTCTTCTATGATTCAAAAATACTAAGAAATGAGACAATTTTAGTTCCATAATTACAAATTCAAAACAATTCAACAAAACAATTTGAAAGTTAAAATCACCTGAAAATTCAATCCAAAAAAATATAATTTAAACTCTTACGAACTTCAATGGTCTCATTTCATTAGCAAACTCAAAATTAATCACCATCATAATTCTTCTTCCTGAAATACATCTTAATCTGAAAAATAAAAATGTATTCTCCTGAAACATAACGCGATGGAACTAGTTGATTCAAAAATGTATATCAAAAGGTAAATCTCCAATTTCTTATCAATTCAACATATCAAAATATCTCTTAATTCTCCATCATTAATAAAATCCAATTTACCTCAACTCCGTTTCAAAACATATACATTATCCCCATATCAACCAGTTCCAACGGTTATTCACTAAAACCTGATTTACTGAATACAGACAACTTCTTAATTGAAAATCACGCGAGAATTAATTAAAATTTGATTGCTCTAAAATTATATTCTTACTATTAAAATTTATACTTAAGAATTAAGAAAAATAAAGACCTTACATAAGTTGTCTGTATTCCCTCAAATGTAAAAATAATCATTTCTTCTAATGCTGAAATAAAATAAATAAAAGGATGCACTGCAAGGTAAATGAACACAAATCCATAATTGTAATTAAATTTTGTTTATTGTGATAAACATATATAATTAAATATAGCTTTGCCTTCAGAATTAATTAAAGAAAATTCTCTTTTCAACACAAAATTCAACAATACATAATCGTGTGAAACATTCTGTATTTCCAACACAAATTTCGACATACATAGTCGTGTGAAATATTTCAATTATTCATTTAATATTTTATTATAAAAATCGGAGCTGCTGGTTTTGTTTTAAAAAAAAGTAATTAATCATAATTTAAATTAATTTAAATCAAATCAAGCTTAATGCTTGAAATTAAGGTGCACATAAACTAAATGAAAATATTAGGAAGCATGCAGAAAGTTAAAGAGAAAAAAGGAAAGAAAAGAAGGACTTATCATCTTGGGGACCCGGGTCCATTCAGTACTGTCAGATCACTCTCAAGGCCTGCCATCGCCGCCGCTGTCAGAATCAAGAAAAGAGAGGACTTCTCTCCAGCTCGATTATAGTCAGAAAGTCTCTCTCCTCGATTTTAAAAAGCACCTCCTCTCAGCTTCTCTTGTGCTTGATCACTTACTTTTGATCTTTATGCGCGCAGGGTAAATAGTTACATGAATGTCTTGAAGAAAAACTTTAATTATGAGGAGCTATTGTGAAAAATCATCTTAATCTGAGCAATAGAGCATCAGATTCTAAATTGCATTTAATCATTTTCCTTACTTAAATTCATTTAAGGTTTATGATTAAAAAATGCATATGTATCTCTACGCACATGTGGTAAACTCATCATCTATTCCCTCCTCGCCACTGCCGGAAGTCTGTGACGTTGTTGATCACGTATTCACTCTTTGATGACTTTACCAGAAGACTTGCTCCGGTCCGGTGTTCGCCGATGATATTGTAAACAAGGGGAAAAAGGGGAAAGAGAGAGAGAAAAACAGAATTTTCATCACATGCAAGTAAATAGATGAATAATCGTTTATATTTAATTTAACCAGCAGCCTCCATAAAAGCCTTTTAAAATACCAGCAACTCCTTTCAATTAATATTTAAAATACAACCACATATTTAAAAATATATCTGTTAATAATGGTGCAATATGATCGTTACAAAAATAAACATTTTCAAAATTAACGTTAAACAAGTTGAAGTGCGCTCTAATCAACAGATTAAAGGCCAATTCCAAAAACATTATGTTAATAAACAATCATTCAGCCCAAATAATACAAATCTATAATTAAACCAATATTTATTTAGAAACTATTGAACTTAGTGGACAGTGTGAGAATTAAATAAAATTCTGTGCCAGAAGAATATAATTAAAAATAAACTTTAGCTATTAAATCAACCTGCAACCCATAACTGCAATATTAACTTTAACTATGAAAAACAACAATTAGTATTAAAATAAACAAAACATCCCATAATTACACAATATTATAAAGGTTAATAATTAGACAATTTAGAAATAAAATAATTTAATAAATATTTAAATTTAAGTTGTATTAGCGACACAACATCTGTTTCAAATTTTTCAGAATTGATTCAATGTAGTATCTTGAAATCCTGAGTTAATTTGAGTTGGGAAGTTTTATTTTATAACATTTTAATGCATTAAATCAGGTTTGGAATTTTTTTTTTCTTGATTGCACCAAACATTTAGAATATACTTATTTTGAACAGTTTCTCTAGCAGATAGTTTAATTTTGATGAATAACTGATCTATATAAGCAGTTACAAGAAATTATGTTATTTTAGAGCATATGGGTCATTCTCCAAAAATGTACAATTCCAGTCACAAAGCCTTTCTCAGTATTTGACATGAACATTTTTGAATTAATTTATGTTTTCTATTGAAACTGAAAGAAGACTAAATGTGTTGCGTGCATACATTTTTTTATAAATTACTTTATTAAATGTGTTGCGTGCATACATTTTTTATAAATTATATTTTTTATTTCTTAGTACACAGTATGTGAGATCTCACCTCCATGTCATGTTACACACCCATTGTTACTAAGAAAAATGTTTGATTACTTATTTAATTGAAAATAAAATAGCTAAATAATTATTATTCTAGCTACTACTATGTCAAGAGCAAAGTAACTTAGCATAGTTAATTACTTTCTTTGTATTTTTGTTTGTTTTCTGAGTACAAAAAGGTGTATCACACAATAAATTCTCACCTCCATGAACCAAACATTAAATTGCATTTTCATGTTAAACAAGAACGAAAAATCATGCTTCAAGCATAGATTATGTAGCACTTTCCAACGCTTCCAAAATAATTTTACAAAACATACTGTTTAATAAGCTAAAAGATAACATCTAAGTAAACAATTTGGAAAACTCATAACATATTTAAAAACATAATTTCAGGAATTTCCAACAGATACAATATTTGGAAAAATATCCGAATACTTTTATTCAGCCCTGTATAGGATCTATAGATTTGTATATATACTACATAGGATGCTAAATTTTAGTTTAGTTAGGAAACGCGTAGCACAGTTTAAAATTATCCTTCTGGAGTTTCTGTCAGTAAACTGAAATGTGTTCGCGAACTTTTGTGCTGCCCTGTATAGGATCTACAGAATTTATACACACCACATAATAGACAAAAAGCGAGTTAAAATTAAAATCGCGTTCAGTAACTTAAAACTCACTTCCAGGAATTATTGTTAACAGACAGTAGAGAATTCTTTTGTGTGTCCCTGTAAATGAACGATGACTGCTATACACACACTGTTCTGTAGTAAGCCTCTTGTAATGCACCTTAGTAATATATATAAATTTCAATGCGTTTAAAATAGTGAAACATTATTTAAATAAACCGCAGACGATTTTTCTCCATAGACTTAATGTAACGGAATTCTTTTGACTGTCCCTGTAAAGTAACTATAAGTGCTATGCACACCCTATTCCATATTAAGCTTCTTCTAATGCACCTTAGTGATATATATAAACTTCAATGCGTTTATAATAGTGAAACATTATTTAAATAAACCGCAAATGATTTTTCCCCATAGACCGCAATGTAACGGAATTTTTTTTAGTGTCCCTGTAAAAAAACTATCAGTGCTACACACTTCCGTTGCAATAGGGAACATGCTATAGATAAAGACAATACCATATAAAAATTGCAGAGCAATCCGAGCATATTTACGGGAGTTAGAGCATGGACAGACGGCCATACGGCAGACAAACCGAAGTCATAAGTACTTTTCAACTAGGTTGGAAAGTGCTAAAAATGGCAAAATTATCATCAGATTTTGTTTCCCTAAAGTTAACCAGTATGTTTGCTGTTGTTAAATTATAAGTCAGAACTTTGTTTTTATACTCAGGTAGGTATTAGATTTTGTTATAAAAAAGCAATGATGGTTATTGGAGATTTTCACATCCGTGAACTGTAATTGAAGGTGACTAAATCAACACTAAGATATTTGCTTATGTAATTATATCAACAGATGTTGATTTTGATTTAAAGAGCAAAAAGAATTTTTTCTCAAAAAAAATAAATATGTAGGTTAATATTTAGAGCATGTTCCTTACCTCCGTGAATCTCTTAATTTTGAAAATGTATATTTCAGAGCAAAATGCTTAACAAGAATTTACAAAGACTGTAAATCAAAAAAGATTGTTTCAAAACTTTAAAAGAGAAGAATTGAATAACATATAAAAGATGAGTGATAAAAAGAAGCTCCAGATGGGAGATTAATTTTTTGTGTTTTTTTATATTCATTCCAAATAAATTCACTATGCATTCTTATATAGAATTGCTGCTTAATTATATATCTAATAGAATAAATAGTTTTTTATACTTTGTCTCACTAGACAAACATAACTGTAGCATAAAGTCCACCTCCATGAATGATGTTAATAAAAAAATTGTGTTTCTGAAAAAAAATAAACATAATGTAGCTGAGCCATTGCTGATTTTTACTTGCAGTAAGTGATAAGTTTCTAAAAATGATAACATTTGTCTTGAAAAACAAAATTTTTTTACGGGAAAAATTTGTATTGAAAATGTACACTTTTGGGAGAATGACCCATATTGGAAAAAAAAACAAAAAACTTTAAGGGAGATTGATTTTTCAGTACTTCACGGTAAATATATTTTGCTACTATTTTTTTAATTTGGCTACATTTTTTATTTCTGATTAGCCAAATTGTTAATGTTGGTTAAAAGTCAGCGAGAACACTGATGCCCAGCCAGTTTATCCTGAATATTAATAAAAAAACATCTGTATTAATAAAAGAAAGATGTTTGTGTGATTCGGGGGGGGGGGGGGGGGATGACTATGAAAATCTACCACACATAGAGGTATGAAAATTTGGATGAGTATAGAAAAGGCATGTCAAACTCGTTTACCTCCGCGGGCCAAATTAAACGTTAATACAAGCTCACGGGCCACAATAAAAAAAAAGTAGATAATATTATTTAGCATTGTACAGAATAAAATTTGTTCGTACAAAACACAGCCATGTTAAAGAAATATTCAGCCAAAGTTCCAAAGTTTGTATTATACATAGTTTATTTTGCCTTATTTTGGGAAAAAATACTCAAAATAATTTTCCATCAACCAAATTTATAAAATTAAATCTAATTTTATAAATTGTAGTATACATTTTAAAAATAGATCGTACGTCATATTATCTGGTCTGTTAATCTTGTTCTAGCAAAGGCATAGATTTCAATCTTCAGTGTTTTCTTCAAATACAAAATAAAAATAAACATATTTTGAATCAGAAAATTTATCTAATAAAATGTGCCTTGTATCTGTGTGCTAAATTTATTAAATACATTTTCTGGTTCAAATTATGTTAATTTAATTCGAAAATTAGCAAAAGGTTGCACACTATACTTTATAAAATTCGTCGATTGACGAATAATTACAGAAATTTGGAACTTCATATCCATATATTTTCACTCTAAAATGAAATCGCACTAAATTTTGATTTACTGCAGTAAGAAATTCTGAACAATAATTTCAACATCAATCATTAGGAGTAAAGTAAACTGATTGTCACATTTCTTGAAATTCAAAAATCTTGTTTTGAATTCATTTTGTATGTATTTTATTTTAATTTTCACTACAATGATTTTTGTAATAATACTTGGTAATATTTAAAATGAAATACATTTTCTTTTTGAAAATTATTTTGTCAACATAATTAATTCTATTTGAAAACGCTGATACTATCAATTAACAAGATAGTATGAAATTTGCTTTGAAGTACTCAGGTGCTTTGTAATTTCAAATTAAAACTCCAAGTACTTTGTCTATTGGTGGTCCTTTAATAATACACATTCATAATTTCTCGATTTAAAATGAAAATTGTAACCTTGTTTAACTGTTCAAAATTAACAAAATTTTATGATTGAAAGCCGTCAAATATTTATATGAAGGTAATCTGTTTATCTTCACTACCCATGTCTCCAAGATATTTTCAAGCTTGAAGATAATTAAGCATATGCACACAACTGTAAGTTTTTAAGTACATGTCTGACTTTTATAAATCTATCAGTCTGTATGTAAATCTTTCTAGCAATGATACTTATAGTATTATCAAATTTCTTTAACTTCTCTAGACATCATTTCTTAAATTTTGTAGTGAATGATTTCGACTCGCTGGATATTTACTGTAATAATGACAATACTTAGTTTTTCAAAGCAAATGTATTCTCTTCAATGGGCTTGGGGAAAGCTCTTTGATTCTCTATTACGAAGTATCAGTTTCAATCCTGACAGTTTATCTTTCCGATGTTTAGCCAGAATTTAGTGAGTTTTCTTTGTATGTTGTGCTGTAGCACTTCTTAATCTTGCATTCTTTCCTAACTCCAACACTGTCTACAAATCAAACATAAATTTGATAAACAAAATTGTAAAACATAAAATGTAAAATTTATTTGTTTACAAATTTAAAAAATCCATGTCTAAAACTTCCTAAAAATTCCCGGGAATTTTTAATATTTCCCTCCCAAAAACTCCGGTCTTTTCCACGCTTTGCAACTCTAAATATAGTATATTTGCTTTTTGATTCATATAACAATGGAAAAAGATAAAATTTTCGACGACGGTCGGAAAATGTTGGCTTTAAAAAGAATTCCTACCTATAAAAGATCCACCTAAACTGAAGATCGTATGAATAATCTTTGTTACAATTAAAAAAAGAAATGTTGGAGCTACTGAAACAGACGGAAAATTTTTATAATCTTTTTATTGAGATGATTTGCCACAAAACACGGAAACTGGATTACATTTACAAATGAATTGTTAGTCATAGCATTAAAAAAAGAAAAGAAGATGCAGATTGTAATATTTTTGTTCATTTACAGGAAATAAAATATTTGTTAAACTTATGTTTTTTTACATCAATTGCAAAAAACACTTTTCAATAAACAGAAAACGTGGAATGTTTTCATGCAGTAATGGTTGCGTCGCTGGAAGGTTGTGAACTAGCGATGACCATCACGAAACCTCACGCCTCGCCACTGGGTAGTACTCATTCTGAAGAGATAAAAAAGCCTGCCAAACTGGTAACTCTGATATACATATTTTACGGATGCTACCTCCGAGACCACAGTTGGTGCAAGTGAGTTCGGATGAAGTGTATTTTCAGCATGTGCGTTCTAACAGCTAAATAAAACACAGTTAAAATGCCAAAGGCTTCGCAAGCCACAGATAAGTTGTTGGCGGGCCAGTTGTGGCCCGCGGGTCACGTGTTTGACATTCCTGGTATAGATGAAGGCAGGTCCAAATGTGCCTGAAGCTCAGATTTTTCATTTTTTGATAATTAGCCAAGATGTTCATTATCATAAAATGGCACGCTGTCACAGTTGTCTGTCTGAAAACGGGATTTCCATGGCACTTCAAAGCAGAAAAAAGGGAAGCGTGGAAAAATACTCCTTTTTCCACATCTTGAAACTGCTGCATGCTCATCAGCTTTCCAGATCAAAATACAAAAAAAAAGAAAAGAAATACCCACTTATTCTGGGTACTTTCCCAGTCTAACTGTGCTTTTTGTTAAAAAAAATATTTTCTGAATGACAATTTTTTTTTTTTTTTTTTTTTTTTTTGCATATTTAAAATTTTGAATTCCAGATATTTAAAAATAAATTGCCTTTTAAAAGCATATAGCACTTTTAAAAACAGTATTTTCTTTTTTTTTTTTTTTTTTTTTTTCATAAATTAAAACTTATCTCAAATGTTTTGCTATTTTAAAATGAATTTTAATTTCTGGTAAAAATATGAATTCATAATAAAAAAATTATTTTGTGAATTTCAAATGTTCAATATTTCAGGTGCTTTTAGTAACAAGTAGTAGAGCTCCTGAACGTTGGATTGTGCCTGGTGGAGGCTTAGAACCTAATGAAGAACCAAGTGTAGCTGCAATTCGTGAAGTAGTTGAAGAGGCTGGTGTGAGGGGGCACTTAGGCCGATGCCTTGGCACATTTGAAGTATGTATCAGTTATAGCATCATGCTGAAAATGAAAATTTTCATATGAAAGCTTATTTTATTTCTTATCTTGTAAATTATATTTCTTTCATTATTTTACATGTAGCTTAAAATTGCTTGAAAGTGTTTTTTGGTTTTCCATCTGAAATAACATGCATAAAAAATTTATTTCTTTAGGTATTCTTCAAAATTAAAAATATTTTGAAAATAAGTTTTGTTTTTTCTTCTGTATATAACTTGCATATTAAAAAAATATTGTGTAATGTATATACAGGGTCTCTTTTCCTATCATTGGCGTATAGCTAATTTCAAAACTATTTTTATTTTTTTTTTTTTTTTTTTTATTCCAAAAATGTTTCAAATGTTGCTCTTCATCATATGAAAATCCATTTATGTAAATATAGTTATTTTTTAAGTTGTGAAATTGAAATTTTTACACATTCTCATTTTCGCTCGGCAAATTTTTTATTAAAATATTTTAATGTTTATTAGCGAATCATTCTGAACAGTTTGATACTGAGAATTATAAATTTTTAAAACTGATATTAAAGGTTTAAAAACTTTTTCATAATAGTTATTTAAGTTGATCGAGATATGTATTTATTATTCTGTTAAAATGATGCATTTGCTTTTAATTATAGTAATATTTTTACCTTTTTGTAATTTGTTTAGACGTGTAATGTTCTGTTCAAGCTTCATTTCAAATTAAACAATTATTTTAACTTTATTAGCTAAATTATTGATCAAAAATATATTTACTAAATGCCATTATTAAAAAAATAAACAATTTTTTTTTCTTACATCAGCAAATAGTTGCTTTAATTAGAAAAGAAAAAAATATGGAATTCTCTAAAACTTTACCTTTCTCTAAAATTGCTCAAATTTTTTTTTAATGCTTGTTTTTAAAAAATCCAAACACATTAAAAAATACTTTGATAATTTTTGCATAAGAGTTTCAGAAATTCTAATTCAAATCCAAAATATAGAGAGAATCCCTTACTAACGGTGTTGAATTCAGACAATTTTCTCCGTAAGGGATTTCTGTGGCTCCAAGGAGAGGGGGGAGCACCTTTTAACCATTAAAAGCCATAAAATCATAAATCTTCTGGGAAAGGACATTTCAATGCTCCAGGGGAATATACCCGCCGGGCCTCACCCTGAATTCAACACTGCTGTCTAATAAGAACACCTTTAAGAAATTCCTTTAAGTTTTGTAAAAAATTAATACCTGCTATTATATTTCAGTTTTTAATACTATATTAATCTATCAGTGGTGTATCTAGAAATATCATATCGGGGGGGGGGGGAGAGATACTAAACTTGCTAAGATGGAATTGCAAGGGATTGGGTAAAATTCCATTTAACACAGGTTTTTTATCATAGCAGGCATTAAACTGCAATTTTTTTCATTGGAACCATAAAAATGTAAGCAGTATTTTGTTATATGGAAACTTAAGTTTTAGTAAAGTTCTGATTTAGTGTCTAACTTTATTATAAAATTCACCTGTAAATACTTTTTTAATAACTGTAAAGAATTATTTACAGTTGTCTGCTAAACATTTTTTCAAAGTTAAAAAAAAAGAATATACATCTCGTTAGATGCAAGGCCCCAGTGCAAACCTTTTTAATAGCAGTGTATAAAAAATATTTTTACTCTCATTGGACACCTGCTGTACGCGTTTGTGGTTAACCCTATCGTCGTATCACAGAATATGTAGAAATACATAAGCAATTTATATATATATATATATATATATGCGCTGAATTCAATTTGTTGATTAGAAAATATATAAAGCAGTTTTGTAAAAACAAATTAATCTGGTTCAATTTTTGGAAATTAATTAAAACCAGGTATATATAAATATTTTGCTCATATTACGTTCTGGTAAGTGCAATTAAAAAATTAAATTTGTTTACTTAGCTTTTCAGCTAAATTAGAAAAGATTTTATGCCCATTATTGATACATTTATCTTTTTCTTAAAGACTCCCATAAACATGTATTCAGTAAAGAAAAAAAAAAGGGGGGGGCGTTAAAGCATTATACTATGTTTTTATGATAAGACGTGGCACAGTGTAGGATAATTTAGTACCCCCCCCCCCCCCTGTACTTGCAGAACTTTCGCTCTCTTTCTCTTTAATTACATCAATTTTTACATTTTTATAAATAGAAATTTTAAATTGAAATAAGATAAGAAAACTTGAAAGCTGAATGGCTTAAAAGACACCTGTGGAACTTGTGCTTAAAAAAAGAAGACTTACAGAACTAATCAACCTAACGAACTAATCGGGAAAAAAATACGGCAAAACTTAGACAAGCACTTTAGGTTTACTAGAATACCAATCCCAGAATTCCCGGCCGAAATGAGAACAAAAGTAAATCCTTATGCTACTTTCAGTAGCTTCCTAGTTCAATCTGTTTTACTAAGGATGCTTTTTACCGCCCCCACCCCCCTCTTTTTTTTTGGGGGGAGGGGGACTGAAATGTGGATTTTCTTTATGAAGTCCTTGCTGAATTTATTCTGACTGTTGGTGCGTTCATCAGTTTTATAGTGTTCTGAAGGAATTTCTAAATTTCCCTCTCCCTCCTTTTATTGTCTAGTTTTATAACACTTTAAAAGTATTTATTACACTCTTTTATATAACTCAACTTGGTTTTTATATGTAAAAATGGAATTTTGTTATCAATTTTCAACTCCCTTCCTGATATGCTAGAATTATAAAAAAATATGTACAGATCTCTGTTTTTAATGACAGTACAACATTTTAATATATTTAGAACTTAATTATAAATTAATAACTTCATTTTGAGCATTTTTCTGTTAACTCGCCACAGGTGATGAATTGCCAAATATTCTCTATGGATTTAATTGTGTGCCAAACCACATTCACAAAAAAAAAAAAAAAAAAAAAAAAAACTGTCTATAAAGCTGCAACAATGAAATATTTTAAACTCTAAAAAATAGAAATTATAAATTTAAAAAAAAGTATTTTTTTAATGCGCTTTAATCAGTTAATACTTTCATATTAATTAAATTATGACTTTTGTTGGGAAATTAATTCAGAAATCCTAAAAAGATACTTTAAATAATGCTTTTTTTTTTTTTTTTCCCCTGTTGTCATATCTTAATAAAGAAAGTGTAAAAAATATTTTTTTTTTAAATAAATTCACTAGTTTGCACTTTCTTCCAAGTGTAAAAAAGAAGCGGTGAATTTTCCACAATCATGTTCGGTGCTCATGCCAAATTAATGGAAATTTTTTGGAAAAATAGTGAAATTAGGCATGATTTTCAAGATAACCACTGAGCACTTATAAAAGAGTGTATTTTTAAAAATTGTTTTTACTTTTATATTTATTAAATTATAAAAATGTCCGATATACGTTTATTTTAATTTTAATTTTGTTATTTTACTTTCAGAATCCCGAGAGAAAGCATCGAACATCCGTGTTTGTGTTGGTTGTTACAGAAGAGCTTGATGAATGGGAAGATTCTAAAAATATAGGTACATCTTTTTATATGTTATGAGAATATCATTTTAATTCACTTTATAAATAAAGGTATTTTTTATTGATATAAAATAAATTTACAGGTGCAGAAGGTTTTGTTTTCTTCCTTGTATTATTTTTAGTGGAATCGAAAAATTTATAGAAATCATGTAATCTTCTTTTTAATGTCAAAGTTTCAAATTTTCGGTCGTCAGGCTGTTATGGCAATTAAAAAAACAGAGCTAACAAATAAAAATGTTTATATAGTAACTGTCTATTAATTAAAATATTTTTAATATAACTGTAATATATATTTATATTTTTAAAACTCAAATGGAAAGAATGATTTTCACATTTAACTTTACTTATTGAGAATTAATTGAAAACAAAGAATAAAAAACTGAATTTTTTTTTTTTTTTGTTTAAAATGTGATTCAAATATTTTTAATAAGATTAAATATTTTTACCACAAGTACTGTGAATTTCTTAGCACAAAAAATGATCTCATTCTTTTTTAGAACATGTTCTGTTGACTGGTGATGAAAATGGTTGCGTTATTTGTGTTGGTGTAATAATTTGTAGCAGATCACAAAACCTCTTCATTTTTATCTGATAAATCTCCTTCCATTCAGCATTACTATTTTGTTCCTTTACTTTTAGAATATTTTCCAATTTGATGCCATTTTTTTCTACATTTGTATATAAAATAGAATCAAAACAAATATTGCCAAATATCTATATATTTTTATAAATATACTGAATAAAATATTATTTTTCAGAATATATTTAGTACTGTGTAATAATCATAGAATTGGAATATGCTTCATTTTATGAACAATAATTTCCATATATCTGTTAAAAATAATTCGAATGCACTTGCATTAGATGTTTTAAAATTGTAGGATAAATTATCATTTCCTTATCCCTAAGAAACATTTTAAGAAAGTTAATTACATGTAATTCTCTTTTCCAAAACCTTTTGTGTACAATATCTCCATTATTTATTCACCTTTTAATTAATATTTAATTCACAAATTTTTCACTATTTAATTCCTGTATAATTCTATCTCCTTTATTAAGTTACAGCTATCATTTATATATAATATCCGAATTCCAATTTTTTATTCATGACAGCATTTGAGTTTTACATAATTCCAATATTTAAAACCAATAATGCAATGAGTTTTTTTTTTTTTTTCTTCTCCATGATTACAAAAACTTAAGCTGTGGTTTCTAATTTACTCCTAACCTACAAACACGTATACATTAGGTATGTGGTGTCTAAATTTCTGTTTTCTTTTGGCACATCATTTTTTTCTACTATTTAAATAGTTTGAGTTTGAAATCAGCTACTGAAAATTCTAATCATATTCTAATTAAAAAAAAAATATGTCTACATAGTCATTATATGATTTAATTTTTTTTTCTTCATTTTATTTTGAGTTAAAAAGCCTTTTTCATATGGTTTAGTAGACAGAGTCGATGTCAGTCTAATGTAAATATGTTTCTTATATTCTGGAAATGTAAATGATGTTTTTTGATAATCTATTATGTTCTTTTTTCAATGTATTTACACTTGTATACAAATTTACAAGAGGCTATCATTGGCAAAAATTTCTATTTAATAAACAATTATTTAATTTTGTATTTTAATGAAAGTATTTTATGGAATACTAGCTGACCCGCCCGGCGTTGCCCGAGCCCTTGTAATAAACTTAAATCTCTTAAAAAAACGGAACTCTGGCCACGGTCTACGATAGCTTCGGAACCGTGTACCCGGCATGCTCGTACGCTCTACAAAATCATTTATTTCCCCCTACCACTGCCAGGGGAGCATTCTGTTCTAAACAAACCTCTTTCCGAACGAACTTCTGAGACAGGTCTCCGCTGCCTACGTTACTGTATAGTAGGCGCACTACAAAATTGAGCTGGTTTCGAGAAGATTGGAACATTATTAACCCAGTTATTGCAATAAGACACAGTTAGAGAAAATAACCTTGAGTGAGGTGCCGAAGGGAGGAGATGTTCGAGTGTCCTTCAGAAAATGACTAATTAGGAGGCCCACTATGCATGCATAAATATTCGTTCATTTTGTTAAGCTAGGAACTTAATTACAAAGTTGGCTTAAACTCTTATTTGTAAATAGTGGTAACTGCTCCTCATAAATTTAATTTAATGTTATAAAGGGTGACTATTAAGTTAAATATAATGTTTGGAATCACTTGCGTTGAAATCGGAAAGATAGTTGCTGATATATAGAAACGGGGCATAGTTAGCGAAAAACCTTGAATGAGGGGCCGGGGGGAGGGTTGTTCAAGTACCCTTCAGCAAATGACTAATTAAGAGGAGCACTATGCATCTTTCGAAATTTGATCGTTTGCTTAAGCTAGGAACTTAATTACAAATTTGGCTTACCCAATTATTCGGAAATAGTGGTAACTGCTACTCATAAATTTAGTTTAATGTTATAAAGGGTGACATTTAAGTTAATTATAATGTTTGGAATCACTTGTGTTGAAATCGGAAAAATAGTTGCTGAGATATGAAAACGGAGCATAGAGGAAAAAAACCTTGAAAGGAGTGCCGGGGGGAGGGGTTGTTCAAGTGTCCTTCAGCAAATGACTAATTAGAAGGACCCCTATGCATCTTTCAAAATTCGTTCGTTTGCTTAAGCTAGGAACGTAATTACAAATTTGACTTAAACTGTTATTCGTAAATAGTGGTAACCACTACTCATAAATTTAGTTTAATGTTATAAAGGGTGACTATTAAGTTAATTATAATGTTTGAAATCACTTGCGTTGAAATCTGAAAGATAGTTGCTGAGATATGGAAACAGAGCATAGTTAGAGAAGAAACCTTGAAGGACGGGCTGGGAGGGGTGGGGGGGTTGTTCAAGTGGTCTTCAGCAAATAACTAATTAGGAGGACCACTATGCATCTTTCAAAATTCGTTCGTTTCCTTAAGCTTTGAATTTAATTACAAATTTGGCTTAAACTGTTATTCGTAAATAGTGGTAACCGCTCTCATAAATTTAGTTTAATGTTATAAAGGGTGACTATTAAGTTAATTATAATGTTTGAAATCACTTGCGTTGAAATCGGAAAGATAGTTGCTGAGATATGGAAACGGAGCAGAGTTAGAGAAAAAACCTTGAAAGACGGGAGGGGTGGGGGGGTGGGGTTGTTCAAGTGGCCTTCAGCAAATAACTAATTAGGAGGATCACAATACATCTTTAATAATTGATTCATTTGGTTAAGCTAGGAATTTAATTTGAAATTTGGCTGACACTATTATTCGGAAATTCTGGTAACTGCTTTCTAGAAATACACCTTGAAGCTTAAATGTAATTAGACCCTTGCCCCTCTTCATTCCTGCAAATATAAAAAACAATCTGTTAAATAAAGTTTTAATCTCCATCATAATAATAAATGTCATGTAAAAAAGAAAAAAAAAACTTAAACCCGACTAATTGTCATGAAGAAAAATATGCCTGCAAAATATTTCAATCAGTGGGACGTATGTGTAATTTGTCATGCACAGGTGGCGCGACAATCGCATGGCTCCTCTACGTTGATAACTTCAATCCATGTTCACACTATTTAGTTAGAAATCCTTATTTATGCATCGCTACTCTGGTTCATTTAATTACTTCTGTGAAGAATCGATGCAACCAACCCAAGAGAATAAAAGCGTATTTTTAATGAGAGTTCTTTGTGCATTTTAATTAATATTTCAGAAAGTAATTAAAATATTAAAATTCTGAAGTAATGTTGCAACAGGAGAGGGTTTGGACTACCTAAATCTAAATTTCCAGCCTTCTAGGTGGGCCAGATTTTCCTAGCCATCGCCAACAGACACACAGAGCGAAACTTTCTTTTATTAGCTTAGATCATAGTTACAGCTCTGTGATACATTTCAAAAATATTGATGAGTAATCTCACTTCTAGAAATTTTTCTCATTGAATGAAAATGATTCTAAATAGACAAAATACTGCCATTGTAATGTAAACATTACAATGGCGAACACTATCTGCAATCACTTCTAAATTGTAACTAAACAAATATAAATAACATTCTACATCTTTCAGCTGAAATGTTAGTAATGAATGGTTTTTCATATTTTTTTCTAGGTCGTAAGCGAAAGTGGTTTCCTATTAATGAAGCTCTTGATCTTTTGTCCATACATAAGCCTGTACAGTGCTCCTACCTTAAGCTGCTCACAAGGAATGATAAAGTACCATGACACACTTCCTCCTTTGTAAATTTCATGATGCAAATAACCAGGATTGAGATATACAACCACCATGCGCATTGGAGAGGAAAATCTCAGTTTTATGCTTATAGTAGATAATTATAAAAATCTTATGCTGATTTAGGTATTTTAAAAGCATTCTATTTAATATATAAATAATGTAGCACATTATTGCTGGTGCAGATATGTTTCAAATAATACTGATTTTGTTCCTACATTTGGTTAACAAATAATTATGTCATAGGTTTTCAAATTTTTATTTAGCTTTTCTTTCTTTTCTAAATGTTATGTTCGTAAATGCAAATAATGTATTTATTTTCCTCTTTTTAATTTTTAACCATAATTAGTGATCATGATTTTTTTTTTTTTTTTCACTTTTGACTGTAATAGACCATATAGATGTTTCTATTTCATATTCTCTTCAAAATTCTTATCATACAATCTCTTTAATTAATCCCTTGCTTCTTTTTCTTTAAAGTCTGTGTCTGTTTTTTCTAGTTTTTTTAAATCACAACATAGAACAGAATGTGTGCTTTATCTGAAAATCTGATGCTTTTTTATAATTTGTTTTTTTGTCTTAGTCTGTTTACAAGATTTAAAACAAAAAAAAATATTACAGGGAGTATTTTTTTATGTTATTATTAACACATTATTTATATATATATAAGCTAATGAGTAATTTTCAAAGCCTTTTAGCAACTCCTACCTTTTTATTTCTAAACATACTTAGAATTCTAAAAATAAAATTGTATATTTTTGCCTTAAAAATACTTTTTTTTGTTGGAGAAATATTAATTTATTTCATAACTATTGTAATTAATTTAAAGTAAATTGATTAATAAAAAAGAAAGAAAATTGCCAATTACAATTTAAGATATAATTTACTTATAAAACACAAATATATATATATATTTCCTTTTTCCTTTTAGTTCAAGAAATGAACTTGTAACAATTAATGTTTAATGCTGTAATAAAATGTATGAATTATGGATCGCTTTCTCTTTAATGTGGCCAAGTACTGATAATTTTTTCAGACATTTTATTTTCTGTCATCTTAGAATCCCTGAGTCTAAGAATTGTCGTTCTTCTTGATGAAGTACAGTAGACTCCCTTAAATCCGCATAGCTTAAAAACAGAAGTTTTGCAGATTTCTGGTTGCTGTTTTGGTTACATTTTTAAACAACAATTTGAATTTAATAATGCACTCGAAATTACAATGAATGCTTACAATAAAGTAAAATAAGAAAAAAAAACATTTAAAATATTAAAAGTAAAGTTCAAGTAAATAATAATGCATAATAATGCAAGTAATATATGTATGATGATGATGATGATTTTTTTCTTGAATTATTCAGTAAAACTCTCCTTATAAATGTACACTAATAATTCACAACAAAATATTAAAATAACAGTTTTACTTCATGTTTAGCTATACTTAATAAAATAACCAAAAAAGCTTGATAAAGCTTGACATAAAATATTTGGTAAAAATATCATGATCACCACTGATATCAGCGCTACCTTGAACTTTTTCAGAAATAAATTTATACTTCCTTCATGAGAAAACATGAGTTCAATCTTATTAACCAGAATTACATATTAAAATGAGAGTACAGAAGTATATAAAAATTTTAAAAACTTGAATTTTACTCCTACATTTTAACTGTAAGTTTCATTATTTACATCTATAACGATGTGCAGATTTTGGGCATTTGTGGATTTTAAGGACTCTGTTGTATTTCAATCATTAAATTAATCAGCGAAATGATCTTGCATTAAATACTGAACTCATAATATATTTCAAAATGTAGAAATATATTGATGTTATATAAAAATTGAACCAAAAAGCATCACTCTTTATTTTAGTGGTAAAAAAAGGCTTAAATTATTGTGCTACTGTTTTTAAGATTTAACCAGAATATTTCTTCAGCAACATTTCCTTAACATATGACATATCAATTGCCAACTGTAGAATAGAAAACAAACCAATTTCATTGAATAGAATAGTTTTCACTAGATAATTTTAACTATAAAAATATTTAAAAAAATATTAGTAAACAGATAAGGTGGGGAGAAAAGGTTATAATTTGAAAATTAAATTTCATAAAGTAATTATTCTGAATATGATTTGAGTATGTTTATTATGCTTATATTGCTAATAAATTGATATGGAACATATCTGAATATTTTAATTGGGCTTCTAACCCCATCCTTGCTTGTATCAAATTTAGTCTTTTAAAAGGTCTGAAATTAATAACTCTTTGAAAATATCATCCGATGAGAACTTATTCATACAAAATATCCAAAAGAACTCATTCTTTTTAACCAATTAGGTCATCAGTTAGTTTCCTTTGAATTTGAACTAGGAATTTTGTCACAGTTAGGGAAGTTAAAATTATTTTATTATCGTACCCTGTTTCACTTATCAATATTTTTTGTATGTTAAATTGAACTGAATTTTTCAACTGAAGTCTGATTTTTTCATGGCATCTTGACTTAATTAATCGACAATGATTCAGTCTTACTTTTTCATAAAGTTGTGTAGCATAATTTATAAAGAATGGAAAAAAAAAAATTATATATATCATAATAGCAAGCAGAACTTAAAAATTTGTTGAAACGTAATAAAAACTATGAAATTTCTAAGTATATTTGTGCATTGAAGGGAAAAAAACACAAAACAAAATTTGTAACTTATTGCATTTTATCATTATTGTTATTATTATTATCAAGAATGTTATAGAAATTATTTACTATTAGTTAATACAACATATATCGTTGGTTTTTTTTTAACTGTCAATTGCAAATTAATATTCAAAAAATGTGCTCAATTAAAAATAATATTGTGGAGTTATTAGAAATATCTGTTATTTTCACAATATTTTATTTCTATCAGTTTTATATTTGGTTTAGAATCTGTTATGAAAATGACATGTAAAAATTTTGCAAATTCTGTCAAAATTTATTATTATTAAAATATATTGCAGTTCTTCTTAGATATTATTTAATTTTGATTTATTGTTATACAATTTTCTTAAAACATACAAATCAACAAATATTGATATTTAAAAAAAAAAAAAAAATCAAAATATAAGGCAATGAATTTAATTAGAGCTACAAGAGAAGCATAAAACTTGCTTTCTAATTTGTTGAATTTTTCTCAAAATAACTAACGGGTGAATCACCATTGAAATTTCCAAAATCTGTGTAATTTTTTTTTTCTTAATTTTGTATTTTTTTACGCAGTATAAGAAAAAAAATGGTGTTAAATGAAATGGTACACATAAAATCCCCAATAAACTAGTTACTTTTGAGTGGTATAACGTAAAATGTTAATTTAGAAAAAAATGTATAAGTATTTCAGATTTGTTTTGTATTATTTTCAACACTTTTCCTTCATAAAATGTTTTTGTTCTTTGCAATTTTTATGTTCTGCCATAAGCTGAGCAAAAGTTTTTTGTGTTTAGTTTTTTAATGTATGTCTGATTGCTTTTTCTGATATATGGACTTAATCATATGTTTATAATTTTTGTCGGTGCATCTTGTAATGTATAAGTAAACAAGGCTTGTCATATAATATCTGAAATAATCGAATAATTTATATTTAATTTGAATGTTTAAAGAAAATATTTCTACATAGTAACTAACACGCCTTAAATACAATTTAATCACTCAGATTCGAACAGACAAAATTTTTACATCCATGATATAATACATTCTAACATTTTTTGATCAAAATTCGTGCTTCAATTATTTTTTCTCCCAGTTTTTTAATTTGTCTAATTCAATGCTGTATTTTTCTATCCATTGTATTCATTATTGCTACACAAAACCACTTTAAAGTTTGCTAGCTTTTTGCACCCCACCTAATATGTAAGTGCATAGATATAATCTATCCCACAGAAAAGGAGAGCTAGCATACAAAGCATATTTTTGAAAATACTAATAGGAAATCCTAACATCCAAGTTGAATAATCATTTAACAAAAAAAGAAGAAAAACTTCTTTTACTATATAACACAAAACATTTACATTTATTAATGGATGTATTGTTAAGAAAAATACAATTTAAAAGTCAATGCTATGTATGAGATTGTTCTGAACCAGCCATATAGCCTGTATTAGGATTGAAATGTGAAATTTAGCCTCAAGCCACTCTTTATACAAAAACTTAGTTGCTGTATTTTCTCAAAATTATTTATCTGAAAGTTGTAATGTATTGTGTTCATTATTTTTACATTAGATAAAATTAATAATATATTTTTAAAAACCTGATCGATTGTTCCCTGACTAACCAAAACATCGCCCTTGACCCACCTATAGGTGCAACCAAAATTTGGGAATTGCCGCACTAAAGTACTTTACTAGTATTTTGAACTGTTGTCATGCATTATTCATTTACAGACAAATGGTAAATTTATAAGTAAATTACTCTTTTCCAACCATTAAAAACCTCTGAGTATATAGTATATGTATTCTCCTCATGATAATAATTTGTTTTTATGGATTTTTGTTTTACTAATGAATTTCATCTAATGACTATGGTGGTTGTTGACAAAAAGCAGTAAAACTGTTTGAAGTGTGATGTTTATAGGCCGTTAATATATCATTCTCTTTTCTACAGTGATTTAAATATGTTATATTCTGTAAATGACTGTAAGTGTTTCATAGTATTTTTTGTTTTGTCATGCTTTGAAAAATGCACATATGAATTGTTTATTTAGATTATTTTCTTAGATTATTCTGTTAATTTTAAATTGTCTTTCTTTCTTTTCTTTCTTTTTTTTTTAACCCCTTCTGTACCAGTGGATCCACGTATGGATCCATGGCCTGATTCTCCACAAACACCAGTGGATCCACGTATGGATCCATGTCCATTCATTATTCTATCGTTGCTGCTAAAAATGGCATAGCAGGAAGATATGTTTCTGTATAGCTGGTATTATAAGAAATGTTGGAAAGTATTTAATTTTCCCTCTGCAACAGAGATGGCACCACCATACAGATCAGAATGCGCTTTTCTAGCTTTTTTAATTGTTCTTGAATAACACATTTTTCTGTCATTGTTTCTATGTATCGATCTAGATATTGATATATATATTGATTTAAATATCGATACCTATATCTCTTCTTATTAATATGAATAAAAGCATCTCATTTTTCTGAAAACTACTGCTTGATATTTTAAATCTAAATGCCCGAAAAACTGGTGTTTTACATGTAATCTTCATATACATATGCTGGTACGGAAGGGGTTAATTTTTAGCCCTTTCAATTTTATGAATGTGTTTTTAATCTTGTATATTAAAAAAAATAATTTTATTTCCCAAGATTTTTTTTTAATTATTTTTTTTAAGCTAAATGCTATGGTAGGTGATCATAAATTGGTATGAAGCTTATTTTAAAATATATATGGGAATTCTTTTCTACAGTATAAACTTTTTAAATGTGATTTATAATAAATAAAATGACTATGCAAATAATAAGATATGGATATTTATTTATTTCGATATCTTGCGATTTCAGTTGTATTGAGATAAGCCAGTCATTAAAATTAAAAGCAACTTTTCATATTTTTATATTAAAGTACTAAAATCAATTTTATTAAGTTAATCTTGAAGAAAATGTAAGTTTCGTGTTTTGCTAGTCAAAGTACAGTGGTGCCTGTACAATAAACTCGTTATAAGTTGGTGTTATTGTACAAATCATTCATTCTTTGGGGAGCCATTTATCGTGGTCTTATATGAGAAAATCTAATGTGTTTCTACAATCTAATTTTATAATATAGGTTAGAAATTATTCTTTCAAGTTCAACTGTTACCTCCCACATTTTTTGTTTTCGAGCAGGAACAAAAAAGAATGCACATGTAACTTTAAAATAAGTAACTTATTTCACTTATCTGTTAAAAAAGAAGCCTTTAATTGCTATGCATTTTATTATAAATTTTTCATTAATTGCAAAAATATATTTATAGCTGGATAACTGCAGATTTTGCATAACATTAATACCATCCAGCCATTTAGAGAAGTCCTTTGCATACTTCTGCTCAAGCAGCAAAAAGTACTCTAAAGCTTATATAGTTATCGAACAATCATAATTAGAAGGGATAATGGCTGAATAAAGATTCTTGCAAGATGTTTTGGGTTACCTAAAAAGATCTTTCCCAAGCATGTCCTAAAAAAGTTTTTACATAAGTACACAAAATCTAGTTTTATTTTGATGCCAATGGAAGTTTCTAATACTATTTTATGCACCTCATTACAATTTCATGCATTTATCAAATATTAGATGTACTGTTTCAAATGAACATAACATATTGAATTAGGAATTTAAAAAAAAGACTAAATATCAACCTGCTTTCTAGTGTGATATCCCCCCCCCCCCCCCCCCAAAAAAAAAAAAAAAAAAAAAAAAAAAACTAAGAGACTGTCTAGTGGTTTGTCTGGTTAAAATTATGCATAATATTGTTGTGCTTTGGATGACTTCATTCTAGTCTATCTTGTGGAGCCATTATTTTACAAGGTACCACTGTACTATCTGTTTATCAGTTATTGCAATTATCTGTCATACTATGAATGATTTGATAAAAATTTGACAAATTTAATGAATGTGAAATCTTGTAATTTTTGCGACATTACTTTACATTTGTTTCTTCTTGATGGATTATAATAGTGGTTCTGAAACTGTAAGATATTATCTGTTAATTGCATGTTGCAGATAATAGCCATATTTTCCTCCTCTTTCTTTTCATTTATTTTTAATTTTAATTTAATGGGGAAATCTTTTTGTAGTGGAAATTTAAATTATCAAATTTTACAACATCTGGTAATATCATCATTATAATGAATTTATAAAAAATATATATAACAATTTTAAATATGAAATTAAGACATAGTAAATAAGTTTCCACATCATCTTTTTACTGATAATTAATACATTATTTAAAAAAAAAAAAGATTATTAAAATAATAGAAATTATCATTTCTCTGTATATCTATCTAAGATGTATAAAATTTGTTACTAAAATATAAATAAGTGACATACATTTTTAAGGACATTAGGAAAATCTATTTACATTGAGAAACATTGGGTTGAGAAGTTTGAGAACCACTGTTCTATGAAATATTTTAAAACATCTATTGTTTGATTCTTAGTCAGTACCCTGAAGCATCTTTCACTCTTTGAATCTCAAGATAATCATGTAATTATTTCATTTGCATCACAAGGTCCATTGCTTCTGTGCCCCAATTTCAAAAAGAGTGGAATGTATATGTGTTCAAATTTTCCATAATAAAAAACAAATAAAATACATGCTGTATGGATTTTTTTTTTTTTTTAATATTAAATTATATGTAATGAATCAGATTACACTGAAAAAACAAATAAAAAAAATTCTTCATCTTGCAAGAAAGTTTACAAAAATATAATATAACCTCTTCCAAGCTACTCGCAGTTTTGAAAAATGTTTCTTTATCCTCAGAAATAAATAGATTTACAACATTCAATAGCCATCGCCAATCAAATATTTATTCATTGTAGAGCATGCTCGACTAATCAAAATGAATTCGTTATTTGATGTAAAATAACATTCATAACATGTTTCTTGCTATCAGCTTGTGAACCAGTTATTTGAGAAATATTAAATTTTGCCATTACTCTGTATACTTAAAATTAAAAGGGATTATACAAATACAAAGTCATCAGAAATTTGGTTTAAAATTGTGGCTGAATATTAAAATATTAATGAATAGACAAAAGAGAAATTTTGGAAACAGATACAATGATATCAAATTAAATAAAAAATTTCTTCTATAAAAAGTACTTTCTCATTTGTGATCTGATGCATATACATGGATTCCCTCTTACTGTATGTTTGATGCTGTGCTGCAAACTTAAACCATTTAGAACTAAAAATGATTTAAGACTGCTGTAATTTTATTAACCCTAAATGGTCTAAAGTTGCAACAGAACAATCAGTGATAGAAATAAAAAAAAATGAAAGGTAGGAAATTAAACTTCCTTGCAAGTGAGAAACAAAATTTTATCCAATGTTGATAATTACATGGGAATTTAGTAAAAAAACAATTTAATTACCATTGAATCATGTTAACATGAAATCAAAAGGATTCCGAAATAAAGAGTACCACATTGTTTTGTGTTAATCGTTAATAGTACCATCTTATCTGTTGGCACTGCATTATAAATTCATGTAAACAAAGTTTCACATTAAGCTATTTAATGCTAACAATGTTATAACTGTATATAGTTGCAAGGTTCAAATTATAGCAATAGCCACTAATTTTAATAAAGTTAGATGTTAAAGTTTTCTGATGATACGCAAGCAACTATTTTTTATTTACAAATTAAACAACGATCATTCAAAAGAATTTATTTTCTTCATTCCCTTCATTGTTTTCTTCATTTGGTTTTAAACGTTTTGTTCTAAGATTAGTTTTATCAGTCAATGGTTACTGTAATTAACGAGTGCAAAGGGGATTACTAATTATGACACATACCGCCATACCAAATAACCTGTAATAAGAAGTATGGAAGGCTCAGTAAATTTGTTGCTGCTGAAATGTGCCCCTAGTGCATACAGAGAAAAAAACATGCTCGGGAAACACTGCTTTCCACACCCTCATAACTTGAATGGACAAGATCCACTGGAGTTTCAAGATTCTTTGGTGGTTATTTTCAAACAGTGTTCATTAATGGTTAGCTTATTAGCATCGTTTGTAAAACTAAGAAAGTATTACAAGATTTTTTTTTTTCATTTGATTTATGAAAACAAAAGTACCATTTATCAACATACGAGTATTAAGTGCACAAGGCCATTAGTAAGTAGTATAAGTTTTAAAGAAATTATATAGTCTATGTGTGTTTTAAATTTGTTGATAAAATTTGCAAACAAAAGAGGAAAACCATTGCTTTTTTATTAAAGGATAAGTTTTATAAACACTTTTCAGTGTTTCACAAAAGCTTAATTTTTTAGATATCTATGCTAGTTTTTAACTATTGTAATACAAAAAAGTTAATGTTTGGTTTTAATTATAGTGACTTTAATACATAATATGTCTCTCCAAATTGTACCTGTATCAGTCATAAAAGTATGTTAGTTTATTTATTTTAAAAAGAATTTTATTTGTATTATGCTTTCAATAAAATTAGTAACATAAAGCATTAACCCGGGAGAACTCGCTGCGTGAGATTTTCTCTCACCATCATACTTTTTTTTGTCCCAGCTGTTGCAATAAGACTCTTATTTAAACCCTTTTTTTCATTTTAAATTAAATTTTAGAAATTTTTTTTTATCATTTTATATATTTTTTGTGTATAAGGTATTAAGACAAACAAAAAATGCTGATATTAAACGAATGTGTAAGGTAAAAGTGAAGGCAATTGGGCACCGTGAGAAAACTTCTCACGGGCAAGTTCTGGTGTGACAAGAGATCTAGCAAGTTCTTGTGGGTTAAAACATACAATTTCAAAATGTTCTTTTGAATTAAAATGCATTTATTCTCTGGGCAAATTTGTTTAAATAAATTGAAAAAGTGACTACTTTTAGTCTGAATGTTTTTTAATGCAACATCACGCAAAAAAAGGTTTTGTACAATGCAAACAGCAATTTCAAATTCATTGGGAAAATGTAAGATTTGGCTGCCAAGCACTTACCACTAATATCATCCTGTAAAATTGTTTTACAGTAATATATCCGATGCCTCGAAAGGGAGGAGGAGATGGGGGAATCTGAGGGAATACGTTTTACCATTATGGCCTATGGAGCCTTCCCTTCTTCTAGTTAGATATTCTTTGCTCATACCCTCCTCTTTTCAGAAGTGGGTGATTAGCTTTGGAAGTACTATGTGTTGCATGTAGAGAGAAAACTTAAAGTATGAATCTGAGCTTTTAAAGTTAAACAAAAATAAGTATTTAAAAAACCTAGGCATCAAATTTAACAACCAACAATAATTTTGTAGTCGTCAAATGCAATAATTTAGTTGTATTTCACCACTAACAACTGCAAATTTCAAACACTGAGAACAAGTGAAGCCTTACATCATTAATTGTGCTTGGAAAAAGAAATAAAAGTATGCATTGATATTGAATTTTTGAATATACACCTTAATCTCTGTTAGTTTGTAAAGAGAGAGAACCGACTCTAAATAAATCAGTCAAGTGTGAGTATTACTCGCTCTCAAAGTGTTCTGTACATTGAATTTATTAATTACTATTTATTAATAAACACCCCTATTTTTTTATAATTTAGTTTTAGTAGATTAGAAAATAAGAGGGGGACATATTTTTCCAGTACTTTCAACGATATCTCTGAAAATATAATACCTAAAATTAAAGCAATTATATTTTTGAGTTTGATATTATTACAAGATCTTTCACATGATAGACAAAAAGAAAACTTTTTTTTTCAAGTAACTTAATTAGCCCCTAAATTTTTCCTAAACATATTTGTGAATGGCTAATAATCTGAAAATATGTGGGTAAAAAACTTTATAACATTCCCAAGTTTGAACTTTCCATGTCCCATAGTTTACGAGAAAAAGGGCTCTGACTGATCTTATAATGGTTTTGTTTTGGCTTTTTAAGTATGGAACCCTAAGAAACAATTTCTATGTTTCATTTCCTATATAATATAAAATGTAGAGAATTTTACCACTGTATCTTAAGTATTAACCTTCTGACTGTTCATTTTTTTTTTTTTTCAAAATCCTGTTGACAACTATTTTATTGACCAATATCTTCAATACTATTACATATTTAAAATCTTCCAATCATCATGTATTGGAAATATTCAGCAAATTTATCATTTGCACTTTTTTTACTGCGAATTTTTAAAACAAAACTGCGTTAAAAATTGTGTATTTTATTATTTTTTCTACAAATGTCTTGCTTATGGAAATTGCGGGATAAGTAGTCAGAGGGTTAAAAGCACGTATAATGTATAGCTATAAGATATGGCTATAATATCCCACATACATTTAAATGAAAGTACTATGTCATTTTAATGCACCTAACATCTTTTTTACCTGACTGCCAAGAAGGGTTATGTGTTTCACACATATCTGGTTATTTATGTGGATTTCTTTATACCCTCGAAGCATCCCAACGGTTGGTTGGATTTTAATGAATGAGGTCTCTATCGATTCGTCTTAACCGTCTGATGGTTATAGGCTAGGTTTTGTTTTCATAAATTCAAAATTGCAGTAGAAAAAAAAAAAAAAAAAAAAAAAAAAAACTCAATTCATTGAGTGGCATATCATTGGATAGGTCTTTCAAAATGAAGACTTATAGGCTAGGTTTTGTTTTCATAAATTCAAAATGGCAGTAGAGACCAAAAAAAAAAATTATGCACCATATTAAGTGGCATATTACTGGATAGGTCTTTCAAAATGAAGACAATGTTTCCTAGACTATTTTACAGTGAGAAGCTCCGTTTTTAGTTCGCTTTTTACGCAGTCAGGTTTTTTATTTTTTTTTATTTAATTCGTTCTTGTTTAATAAACTTTATTAAAAATCATACTTAATATCTGTCGCATTATGTTTATGGTGGTTTACGGACAAAGAAATCTCCAAAGATTTTATTATTTAAAGAAACCTTCTTAATTTTGATTATTTCCCTATTTAAGTGTGTAGTTCGATTACATGTCTGCTAAATTTGTGTTTTATCACCATTCTTTTATTTATTTATTTATAAAGTTTTAATTTCATTATGGAATATTTGCTGGAAACAAATACTGAACTATTTATATTGTTTTAAGTGCAAATGTGCCAATCTTCCGTAAACAGGCTGCACATGATACAGATTTTTTTTAAAGATTCAAGCTTAAAAATTATTTTATAACCAATTAAATATTAGTAAATTGAAATAGTTTTCAAATAAATTGCATTTGAAAGTTCATTTTTAAATTCCTACTATTAGCTCACACTCTCTCTATATATATCTTGTTGGAATTTTCAATCGTTAATAAAATATTTTCTATTGATCCATTCAAGTTCAAATAAATTTTTTAAAACTTGTACTGGATGACAATTGAAGTTAATACAGTTTTTTCAAATATTGATTCATTCAGTAAATTTAATTAATTAATTTTAATTTTTACATGGAAAAAAAAAACTTCTCCCATTGTTTGTTTCATAAATGAAATGAAAGATTTATCTCAAATTTGTGATGCCAACAAAAAATAAAATACCGCAACGATGATTATAAAATAATGTTCAATAAAGATAACGTGGGATATTAATGCTGCACGGGTTTATTTTATATATTTATGATTAAAAAGTAGGAATTGACTTAAAAAATTGTTTTTATATTACTTGTTTTCTCCTTATTTCACAGTGTAAGTTGTGGGACTGTGTAGGATGTTTAGAAGTTAATAAATTTACAAAAAGTGAAATTTATTATTCAGATTGTTGCCATCATCAAAATGACATCAGTGTTACTAGCAAATAGGTTTTCGCTTTATGATACAGATATTGTCCATATGCATTTTTGTCTTGTGGCAACAGGAAAGAAAAAAAAAATAGATTTGGGAAATAATTCTATATACTTACTGATACAGGTTTTTAGGATGCTTTTAATTCTCAATTAAACATTTTCAGCTGCATAATTGAATTTGTACATGCAAGATTAACAAAGAAATATTAATGTTAATGCTTTTAATTTATCATGTTTGTTTGTATAGCAATTTTTTTTAACATGAAAAATGTTTACTTAAAAATGGATAGCATTCGAAAAACATCTATTTTGGATTGAGAAAACTGATTAACGTACTATAAAAACTCTTGGAAAAAATAATGGCCAGTTGAGCCGAAACAAATAAATCTTCGGTAGAAAACATGCTCTCTTGTGATTAATCAAAATAAGATATCCAACAAGTGGCAATTTGTGATGTACTATAATAGAGGTAAGTGAAATGGGCTTACCTTTTATACATATGGCTCGGATAGTCATTGACAGTCCATCAGTTATGGCACGTATAATCCATGTTGAAATATGGTCAGGGATTCCACCTATATATTGCTAATATTTGGAGTTGTTGTTTGTTTTATTTATTAATTTGATGAACACATATTGTGTTCTATATTCTTGAGATTTGTTCAAGATTAATTGGAAAAAATAAAATGTGATTAATAAGTGTTGATTTCAACAAAGATAAAGACTCCATTTTAAGTTTAAAAATTATATATTTAAAGAGCATTTTAGCTTGCGACTTATCAAGCCAGTTACATATTGAGAAGTGAGTACAATTTTGTGTGGCGTTAAACACCACGTGCCACAAAATAAAAATATAAAAAAGAAGTCTGTTTATAATCAATTAAGCATTTGCTGAGATCATTTTTTCTATTTAGTTCAAAACAGTCATTAGAGTAAAAGGCTGCACACACACTTTTCACATCTGTTCGTTTAAATGTTTTTTGTTCACTTATTGGATTCTGTTTCGTGAGTTCATCTGGAGGATTAAATTCAAGAAAAACTACTCTGAAATGTTTCTGAAAATCAATGGCAGCAAAAGAAACTGTTTTTATAAATCTATCCTATTAAAATCCATGTGCGTATCTATATGTAACCTCAAAAACTCTGAAACCACAGGGCGCACGACTATGAAATTTGGCATACGGGTTGCTGATGGGGGCCCATGAATGATTGGGGCAAAGAATCCGAAAATTTTAAATAGATTTTTTTAATTTTATGTTTTTGGAGAATTTTTGCCTTTTTTAATGTTTAACCCATAATCAGTTCTAAATGTTTACTGTAATGTGAGATATACATATTACGTACGCCATGCTGCAATACAAAGAAACTGTAGCGGGTATTACGATAATTCTTTTATTTCGCATTCAAATAATTAGAGATTATTTAATTGCGCTTAATTATTATCTTTTTAAAAAATAAAGAAAAATTTTTTATCACAAACATCAACAAAACTTTTTATTCTATTTATTCCCTTATTCCAAAGATATCGTTTTATCGTCTGCTGCCATAAATCTATCACCAATCATTATTACTTACATTCATAAACTTTAGTTTGGTTGTACTGATTTTTATTTTTAATTTTGGTTTTAGAGTTAAATTCATGAACTCCTGTGCGTAGAACGGGTTAAACAGCTAGTACCTCTATAAATCTCGAAAATGTATTGGTTTCGGACATAAATAAAGGTAAAGAATGCTTTTGAGAATTGTGGGTAACTTGAAAGAGGTTATTGTATATTTTCATTCGTGGTTATATATTATCCTACATTAGGAAACATTTGTCTTTTTTTACAATTCATACTATTACTTGATTTATCTTAGCACTTGCTATTAAAATAGAAGTAAAAGAAAATTGATGTAAAAAGACAAAATGCCTGAAATGTTTAAAAAACAGAATTCATCTTGCATATTCATGTTTTACTAATTGCGAATGGTGAAATCCATTTTAGTGAAGTCAGAATTAAAAATTTTCTGCGTGTTTTCAATTTGCTTTTAGCATTCTAAAGGATTAAAAAATTAATCTACCATGTACTTGTTTAAAATGAGCCTTTAAAAAAACCTAGAGTTTAGGGATCACATCTAAAAGCTAAAAATAGAGATGGCATAAATATTAGTTCTTACGTTCTATTTTTTTAAATAAGAGAAAATGTTTTTCTTTTTCTGTTCATGGGATTTGAAAGTAAAGGTAAAAATAAGCAGTCGCCACTGCCTGATTAAACTTGAAAAACTGGCGATTAAAAATATGGAAAGAACCAGCCAAATGCAGGATTTTCCAGTTTCCTTTTTTCCCTAAAATACGCAGTTTTTTCGCACCCGTTCGACGAAATTCATGATTTTTCCACACCCAATCGACGATATTCATGATTTTTCCGCACATGATCAACTGTATTTTCCACGCCCGTTCGACGATAGTTATGATTTTTATGCGCCCGTTCGATGAAATTCATGATTTTTTACGCACCCGACTGATGATATTAATGATTTTTACCTGTCTGTTCGACGAAATTCCTGAGTTTTACACTCCCGATCGAAGAAATTCATGATTTTTATGCACTCGACCGACGATATTAATGATTTTTACGCGTCCGCTCGAAGAAATTCATGATTTTTATGCACTCGACCGACGATATTAATGATTTTTACGCGTCCGCTCGACGAAATTCATGAGTTTTACGCACCCTACCGGCGATATTAATGATTTTTCCACACCCGTTCGACAAAATTCATGATTTTTATGCACCCGATCGATGAAATTTATGAGTTTTACGCTCCCGAATGACGAAATTTGCAATTTTTTTTTCCGAAACTAATTGGCGCGAAATACACAATTCCTGAATTTCTGGAGATGTTGGCCAGTTTTGGCCCGCAGGCCATAGGTTGTGCATGTGTAATGTACCGGGTGATTATAATTAAAGTTACGATTTCAAAAATCGATAATTTTAAAACTACTGGTCAGAATGATTTGATATTTTAGCAAAACAATCGTGAGGCAATGGAATTTTGTTTGGCAAAGGAAAAAAATAGTTCCAAAATGTGCCGATACATGGCGCTGTCAGGGTTCAGATTGTCTGGAGATATGCAAATTACTAATACGTGGCAACTATGGGTACCTGAAGAATGTTGTTTACAGTGGGCGAATTGAGAATCTAAACAACTTGAAGGCAAGAACCACACACCATACACATTGCATCAGTACAGATACCCTCCGATCTGTTGTGGAGCATACCGTTTTGCGCTTCCAATTAGTAACGGCACAAGGCGGAGGGCATATCGAACAACTTATACTTTAATTATCAATAAAATGTTTGTTCCATAAAGTTTTTTTTTTTTTTTCTTCATTTTTTGTCATTATTGCTGTTGTTGCTGTAAACACGTATTCTTGTCTTTTCGCTAATACATTTTCATACCTGCCAACTTGTAAGGTTTAGCCTTGGTAAGATTGTAAGGTTTTTGGGTGTAACTAGAAATGATTTTCCAAATATGTTACTTATTGAGTAAAAGAATAAAACTGATGCACACATTGTGTTTATGTTACAAAAGATGCGTGTGATCAGCAATATGGTACGACATGGCAGCCAAGCAGTAATTCACAACGCATTATTCTATGCCAGAGAATTTTTAGTCGTGCTGTGTATTTTAAAAATTTCTCGCAGCAAAGCCGAATGCAAAACCTAAGAGATTTTGAAACTTTTTTGATTAGACATTTATTTGATTTTTTTTTTTACTTATAATTTTATCTTTTTATTTTAATAATTTAAAAGCATATGAAAGGATTGCTATGAAAAAATGTATGACAGAGAATTGTTTGGTAAAGCCAAACCAAGCCTATTTAAAGTAGATTAAAAAAGAATTATCAGTGCTAAAATTATTTAGGTTATGTCTTTGACTTTCTTTTTTAACTTAAACAGTTACTCGTTTATTTATTTATTTATTTATTTTTGTATTTATCAGTAAATTTTGTATCAATCCATATATTACCGTACCAAATGCTTTCACAAACACCTTTTACTACACATACATTTTTAAAGATGCACAATGAAGTACGTCGGGGAAAATTGTAAGGTTTTCTGACTAGAAATATTGGCAGGTATGCATTTTTAGTAAATCCCTGAACTCTATTTTTTTTTTCTTTTGTCTAACAACATTCTTGTGTTTAAAGAATAAATGTTTGGTCTTTCTCCTGCCATTACCCTGACAGCGCCATCTATCGGCACATTTTAGAACTATTTTTTTCCTTCGCCAAATAAAATTCCATTGCCTCACGAGCCCCACCAGTGGCTGAGAGGTTGTGCTCTCGAAGCTGGTAGACGGGAGGTGCGGGGTTCGATCCCAATCGCGCCTGTCGGCCTAATCGTTCGGAGTTTTCGTGGTTTTCTTCGAGCCGTGGATTTATCCATGCGTAAATACGGGTTAGGTTCCCTTAGAAAGACCCCCACGAAGGGCACTCCCCCCGGGCCTATATCCCAAGTGTAGATAATTGGCCGTCAATAATCAACCCAACCCAACCCATTGCCTCACGATTGTTCTGCTAAAATATCAAGTCATTCTGACCAGTAGTTTTAAAATTATCGATTTTTGAAATCGTAACTTTAATTGTAATCACCCGGTATATCATGTTGTGGGTCAGCATTTAGTGTATAAAAATACCTATTTTATTATTGTCAGATCTCAATTCTGGACAAATATTTTTTTTTAAAAAGGTACTTATGTAGTTATCTACACAAGTTCCTAAGCTTAGTGGGACTTATGTAGTTAATTACATAAGCATGTTATGTGTTGGGTTGGTTTTAAAACTTTGGGATACTTGCTTTTCTGTTGTTATTTTCGTAAACATGCATACTAGCACTGTTTTATGACTACTTTACCGGTCATAAAATTGCATTCTAAAATAGTTTTATGACCATCTTTCTCAGGGTAACAAAACTGCATACTACACAAGCGAAATGATGCTCTAAGCTGTTCCCACGAGATTTCACAAAGGATGTGTATTCGTTGGCCAATATATGTGTATGAGGTCCAAATTTACTAACAATGAAAGTACGTGAAAATTGCAAATACTGAAGTGTGGGAAACTATCTCAACCAGCCTCTTGTGAGGTCTAAAAAGGAAAACAAAATCCTGGGTGTTCTCTTTACTTACAGAAAAACAAAGATATTTAGATTTTGAAAATAAGAATTTTAATTAATAATGTTTAAGATATATAAAAAAAAGGGAGGGGGGGGGGGTTAATTAAATATAAAAAAAAAATTGAGTTTATAAAAAGGAAATGTTTTAAGATACCAATGAAATTTTAAATCGCAAAACTTAAATTAAAAGACCTCTAACATATGTATAACTTTGCTGTTAACTTATTAACACTTTCCAACCTAGTTGAAAAGTGTTTATGACTTCGGTTTGTCTGGCCGTCTGGCGTCTGTCCGTGCTCTAAATCTCGTAAATATGCTCGGATTGCCTTGCAATTTTTATATGTTATTGTCGTTATCTGTAGCACATTCCCTATTTCAACTGAAGTGTGTAGCACTTATAGTTTTTTTACAGGGACACTCAAAAGAATTCCGTTACATGACGCTCTATGGGGAAAAATCATTTGCGGTTTATTTTAATGATGTTACACAATTGCAAACACATTGTAATTGATATATATCACTGAGGTGTATTCCAAGAAGCTTAATATGGAATAGGGTGTGCATAGCACTTATAGTTAATTTACAGGGACAGGCAAAAGAATTCTGTTACATTACCTCTATGGAGAAAAATCGTCTGCGGTTTATTTAAATAATGTTTTACTATTTTAAATGCATTGAATTTTATATATATCACTAAGGTGCATTACAAGAGGCTTACTACAGAATAGTGTGTGTATAGCAGTCATCGTTCATTTACAGGGACACACAAAAGAATTCTCTACTGTCTGTTAACAATAATTCCAAGAAGTGCGTTTTAAGTTACTAAACGCGATTTTAAATTTATAACTCACTTTTTGTTTATTACATGGTGTGTATAAATTCTGTAGATTCTATACAGGGTAGCACAAAAGTTCGCGAACACATTTCCGTTTATTGACAGAAACTCCAGAAGGAGAATTTTAAACTGTGCTATGAGTTTCTTAACTGAACTAAAATTTAGCATCCTATGTAGTATATATACAAATCTATAGATCCTATACAGGGGCTGAATAAAAGTATTCGGATATTTTTCCGAATATTGTATACGTTGGAAATTCCTGAAATTATGTGTTTAAATATGTTATGCGTTTTCCAAATTGTTTACTTAGATGTTATCTTTCAGCTTATTAAACGGTATGATTTGTAAAATTATTTTGGAAGCGTTGGAAAGTGTTACATAATCTATGCTTGACGCATGATTTTTCGTTCTTGTTTTTAAATTTAAAATAGATTGCAAATTAGTATCTCAAGTTTATTCAAAACAATATAAATTAAAATATTTTTTGTTATTTAGTACATATATTACTTGTTTACTGTAAAATCATTATATATTTTTTAAATTATCTGGAGGCACGGCAGTGCCTCCGCCGTAAGCATCCTTTTCTGGAAGCAAGTCAGGGCACTTTTGACACGCCTATATCGCTGCGCTGGAGTATCCCAAACATTTTAAACTTCGTTTATATAGAGTATTTGGCAAATAGGACCAAAATTTGAAATTTCTCGATTCTGTCTTTTCTGGTGCAGACGATATATGAACCGAGGCTAACGAAAAAGAAAGGCTACCGCGGTGCTTTACGCGTATCTTTTTTTACAGACCGTGGGAGTCACGTGATGCTCGAATCCACCAATGCACGCGTACGAAAAGAGCATCACGTCACACTAGCGGTCTGTAAAAAAAGATAAGTGTACCGCGGTAGCCTGTCTTTTTCGTTAGTCTCGATATGAACTCAAAGTTTCGATTTTTTGTCACTCACTCACTCACTCTCGCGTCATCAAAAAGATTGAGTAGATCCTGCAGCAATAGGAACTTAAAATTTGGAATAAAGCTAGTGTTTCAATTACAAAGAAAGGAAAAATTATAAAATCCCGAAAATTCCAAGAAAGAACATTCGAAAATTCGAACAAAATTGAAAATAACACGATCTTGTAGTCTTAAAAACTTAAAATTTGGTGTGAAGGTAGTGTTTAGAATTCAGAAAAAGAAAACATCAAAAACACAAAAAAAATCGAAAAATTTCAAATAATCCGATTTTGTTGCGCTAGAAACTTGGAGTTCGGAATGAAGGTAGTATTTAGGATGCAAAATAAGAAAAAATTAAAATAATTTGATCAAATTTCAAATTTGCGGTAAAGATAGTGTTTAGGATTCAGAATAAGTTAAAATAAAAAACACAATAAAATTCGAAAATAAAATCAAAAAATCGAAAATTTTCAAATAATCCGATTTTGTTGCACTAGAAACTTGAAATTCAGAATAAAGGTAGTATTTAGGATACAAAAAAAAGAAAGAAATCCAGAAAATGTGAAAAAAAAAATCACAAATTAAAATAATTTGATCTTTTAGCCTTAGAAACTTAAAATTCGCGGTAAAGATAGTGTTTAGGATTCACAATAAGTTAAAATAAAAACACAATAAAATTCGAAAATAAAATCAAAAAATTGAAAAATAAGGAATATTTGAAAATAATTCGATTTCATAGCGCTAGAAACTTGAAATTTGGAATAAAGGTAATATTTAAGATACTAAATAAAGAAAAATTAAAAAATATGGATAATTCGAAAATTTCAAAAATTAAAAAAAGAAAAAGAAAAAGTGAGAAATTGAAAATAATATGATTTCATAGTCTTAGAAACTGAAAATTTGGTGTAAAGGTAGTGTTTAGGATTCAGAAAAAGAAAAAATGAAAACACAACAAAAATCGAAAAAAAAAAAAAAAAACCCCGAAAATTTGAAAATAATTCGATTTTGTAGAGCTTGAAATTTGGAATAAAGGTAGTATTTAGGATACAAAAGAAGAACAAAAATAAAAAAATCTGTAAAATTCGAAAAAATTCAAAAATTCGAAAAATTGAAAAAAAATCGATTTTGTAGCTTTAGAACTTAAAATTCGGCGTAAACATTTTGTTTAGGATACAGGAAAAGGAAAAATTAAAACACAATAAATTCGAAAATAGAATAAAAAACTCGAAAAAGATCGGAAATTTCAAAATAGTTCGATTTTGTAGCGCTAGAAACTTGAAATTTGTAATAAAAGATACAAAATAAGAAAAAATTAAAAAATCCAGATAATTAGAAAAAAAATTCGAAAAAATCAAAAATTGAAAATAATTTGATTTTGTAGTCTTAGAAACTTAAAATTTGGTGTAAAGGTAGTATTTACTATTCAATAAAAGGAACAATTAAAAAATTCGAAAAATCGAAATATCTTTAAAAAATCGAAAATTCGAAAACAATTTGATTTTGTAGTGCTAGAAACATTAGTTTAATGATGATTGTCCTATTAGCTAGTACACCACCCCTAATTGTTTTATGTTATTTCCCCCGGATTATGGTTTTCTTTTTTTTTTTTTTTTTTTTTCGTTTACGAATTTCGTTATACAGGGTGTCCCAGGATTATTGGAACAAACTTTAAGGGGAGGTAGGGGACATCACAAGGATTCGGATTTGCATAGCAACCCATGGTCGGAAACGTCATGGTAAAGTAGTATGACAGGTACAAGAAACGAAGAGAGACAAGACTGAGATCATCTGAAATAATTTATTGGTCAACGGTATTACATGTGCTGTGGTAGATGTTATGTGAAAATGTCACAAAAGATGTTCAAAGTTTCCACCATTGCTAACGATGCATGCATTACACCGTTGGACCATGGATTGGCAGACTCGCTCAAATAAACCTGGCGTTTGCTGGCTATCCGCAGCAACACAGACTAGTCTTGCAGCCAGATCAGTATCGGAGTCCACAGGCGTTGCGTACATAGCTTAGCACTTTTCAGTGCACCCTACAGAAAGAAATCTATGCTGCTTAAATCAGGAGAGCGTGGTGGCCAAGGAGCCGGTCCACCACAACCAATCCATCGGTGACCAAACACTTGATTCAAATGTTCACGAACACATCTGCCATAATGGGGAGGTGCCCATCATGTTCAAACCACATATGGCGTTTGACATGTTGTGGTATAGTGTCATGTAAGCTTGCTAGCACCTCTTGCAAAAAGATACGATAATCTGCAGATGTTATAGAGGTGCTGGCAATAAGTAAGGCCCGACTAAGAGGTCGCCGACCACACCAGCCCAATCATTCACTGAAAAACGATGTTGGGCAGCATGGGGATTCTCGCCAGGAAATTCCCTAATCTGACAACGCTGGTTTCCTCGAATGCTCTTGTGAACAACACCACCTACCGGCGAACGAAGCCGTTTCCGACCATGGGTTGCTATGCAAATCTGAATCCTTGTGATGCGTCCTATATCCCCTTAAAGTTTGTCCCAATAATCCTGGGACACCCTGTAGAAAAGTTCCGCTATAGACTGGCTTGTTTTCTTTCACAGGTTTACTCTTTAATTTGCATATGAAATATGGATTGTTAAATGATGTTAGCCCCACAAAAATTTTCACAGCTCTCCCTCCCCTTCCGACATTACTGGCTGGTTATGGCTTGATAGTCCTTTCTAAATCAAATCATGGTGAGTCTAAGATTCACTTGATTTATCTCTAAATTGAACATAAATGATCCTAAGAAGACGGATCAAAGAAATTACTATATTGGCATGACAATCAGGTAACTTAGAATTAAAATCGAAAAACCAATAAATTTATAACAAGTCGAAAGTTTGAAAATAATTCGATTTGTAGTCCTAGAAGCTTGACATTTGGCAGAAAGGTAGGGTTTAGTATACAAAGTAAGGAAAAATTAAAAAATCCGTAAATGAAAAAAAAGACCGAAAAAAAAAAACATTGAAAAAATGAATATAGTTTGATTTATTGGAAATTTAAATTTTGGCTTTCTTTCTATACTAAAAAGTTCTTTTATGCTAAATATAAAATATCTAGGTTTGCGAGTAATATTTCAGATGGATAGCACCTATCCTGGAAGCAATGGAGAGTACTTTTGACTTTCCCCCCTCCCATAACTTAGTGCTTGCCTAGGAACCTGAAATTTCTTTTTATCTACAGTACTTTGCAAACGAAACTAAAGCTTCAAATTTTTGATACCTGTAAATAATAGGGACAGAGTGTAAGCTTAGTGAAAATCAGTGGATGATCTCCAAAAAGAACCCAAAATCAAGAAAAGGAGGATTACTTACAAAAAGAAGTGAAATCTCATCAAAAACGTAAACGTCACCTGTAAAAAATGCAGCCAAGTCTCGTGACTCTTTTTCCGTAAAAAGTTCTGAGATCGTGTAAAGCCAAGTTTAGCTATCTTATTAATTCTGAAATTTTCATTCACAAATCACTCCTAGTCTCTACATCTTTAGTTAAATATTATTTTGTGACTTGGCAATTACGTAGCACGAGAATGTGATGTATGTAATTAGTCTTAACCAAATAATACCATGCCATCCCATAACATATTAAGGTGTAATAATTTTCCTGTGTATATATAATTAGCCTTAATCATATTATCTCATCCCATCCCATAACGTAGTAAGATGTAATAACTTCCCTGTGCTGCGTAATTGCCAAGTCACAAAATAATATTTAACTACAGGTGTTTAGACTAGGAGTGATTTGTGAATGAAAATTTCAGAATTAATAAGATAGCTAAACTTGGCTTTACACGATCTCAGAACTTTTTACGGAAAAAGAGTCACGAGACTTGGCTGCATTTTTTACAGGTGACGTTTTTGATGAGATTAAATATTCAGTGACATAAATGTGCTTACTGACTACTAAAGAAATTATTCTCACTAGCCAGTAACTGACTACTAAAAAAAAAATCAACCTACCAGCTAGTGGCTACTAAGCAAAATTCCTTATTTTCACCTTTATTTGAAAGTTCCTTTAAAAATGTAAAATTGAAATCTGCCTCTGAATTTAAAGTAACTTTATTTCTATGAAATGATTTTCAGTAAATAGTGTTCGTTTTTCTTAAGATTGTTCTCAAATGATCTGCTGAACAGTGCAAAATTTTCTGACTCATGCAAAGGCATAAAATTGACAGGCCTGACTATTGAAGTGATTTAGAATCGAAGTGAGTTCTTCATTTTTTCATAAATTAATTATCGAGTTATAAGCGATCCGTGTCACGCGACAATGCGTTTTTCTCCTTTCTGGCACTGAAGCATCCGGAATTCGGTTCAAAATCTCCGACCAGGACAGTGTTTTAGAAATGTATAACGATTGTGACAACAAACAGCGCTATCGCTTTCGCTTTTATCGCTCTTTCATCACTTCTAAATAGCGTACAATTTTAATTCTTACATCATCAATTAGAAAAATGTTAAATTTCGAATGAATTTATAAACATCATGTAAATGAATTATAGTAATGTATCTATTCGATATATATATAATGAATAGTATAGTAATTATAATCTATACTAATAAAAGAAAGTTGTTTGTCGGTGTGTGCGCGTGTGTGTGTCTGCGTGCGATGGCTAGCGAAATCTACCGCACGTAGAAGTCTGAAAATTTGGATGCGGATAGCCCAAGGTAGGTTCTGATGCACCTGATGCTCGGATTTTTAATTTTTTGAGACCCGGGCCCCCTTTAAGATTTTTGCCCTAAATTGTTAATATTTTGCCACATTTTTATCCGATTCTCTTCGTTTTGGAGGCCCTTTCTCCATTTAGCTTTTCCCCATTTCTACGTTCCAATTATGACCTTGGCCCCCTAGGGCCCGTTGAAGTTTTTGTTTCCTAAACTGTTAATAACTTGCCCTTTTTTAATCCGATTTTCTTAGTTTTGGGGGCTTTTCTCCATTTAGTTATTCCCCCATTTCTACTTTCCAACTAGGACCCCTCATCTTAGGGCCCTGCTCAAAACTATCAGTTGGCCCCTTTTGGACCCCCTACGATAGTTCCCTTAAAAATCGTCCGATTCACTAGCTTTTCCCCCCCTAACAACTTCTTAGGACTTCCAGCTTCTACATGAGTGACAAAAAAACTCCTTGGACAATAACCGGGCCCCCTGGCCCCTTTTACGTTTATGTGCCCTAAATTTTTAATAACTTGCCCACTTTTCATCCGATCTTCTTCGTTTTTGAGGTTCCTTTCTCCATGTAGTTATTCCTCTATTACTACATTCCCGTTAAGACTCTGGCCCCTTGAAGTTTTTATTCCCTAAAAATTTAATAACTTGCCCTTTTAATCCGATCTTCTTCCTTTTTGGAGCTTTTTCTCTATTTAGTTATTCCCCCATTTCTAGATTCCAGTTAGGATCCTGTCCAGTGTCCAGGGCCCTTGAATTTTTGTGTACCATGCATTTTCCAACCCCCCCCCCTTCCTAATTGTGCCACCATCTCAATGCATAACTTTAAAGTTCAGTATTTGTCTTATTTCCCTAGGCCACCACCCTCATATTTTTACTGGGGCCCTAGGGCCCTTTTTAAGCATTTCTTTAAAATTTTATTCTAATGATTAATTTATACCCTATGCTTAATTTCGATTAATTAAAGATCTAAAGCGCTAAGTGCTAGGACCTTTTAAGAGGTTTTCCTCTTAAGGTCCTTCTCAAAACTATCAGTTGATCCCTTTTGGGCCCCCTATTATAGCTTCCTTAAAAATCGCCCAATTGACTAGCCTTTTTTTCTAACAACTTCTTAGGACTTCCAGCTACTATCTGCTCGACAAAAAAATTTCTCGGACTTCAGCTGCCACCAATTTTGAATATTAATCTCCTTCTTGGGGCCCTCGGTGCCGGTTCGTTAAAAATGATCCGATTCTCTTTCAGTTTTCATTAACATAGTTCTAGCGTACTCCAGCTATTACTTGGCCATCATACGTAGTATAGGGCAAGACTTGTAATCGTTTTGAAAATCGAATTTTTTTTTTTTTTTTTTTTTGACGGATTTACACGTTTCAGACACTGGAGATTCCAAAAAACATATTTTTAGAAAAAAAAATTTGCCGTCTGTGTGTCTGTAAACGCTCTATCTCCCGAAAAAATTGAGATAGAGACTTTCAATTTAGTATGTAATAATGGGAAGAAGCCTATTTCATTTCAATAACCTCGATCTAACCGGAACTATTTTTTTCGGACTCTCGAAATATTCGTTCCGATAAAAGGTATATAAAAATTTTCGAAAGTGTTTATTATAAGAAATAAATATAAAAGACAATAAAAAAACAAATTTTGCATAAAGTATGAAGTCGATCGGATAATTAGTTGCCGAGATATTTGGAATCCTATTTTCCACACTCTTCGATTTTTCATGATCCTGTATTTCATCCAAATTTCACTTCAAAGATATATTTTAGTTGGAAATTTGACGCTTTATCAGATGCAATAAACCGCTAGTTAATAGGATTATTATTTTTGGAGTTATAAGGAGGTTTCTTTCAAGCAATGCTGTAATCGAGCCTTTAATGTTTATGACGTCATCAAGCCACGATTTTATTTGAATTGCAATGCATTTTATAAGTAGTTTACTCATTTTTATTTTAATATTTTACATTATGCATATCAATGATGGGTAACTATTATGGTGGCCCCCAACGACTAGTTTTATAAACTACTAAACATTTCCTTAGACCCTCAACTACTACCTTATTTTAGGTAGATTTCGTAAGAAATACTACCTATTACATTCTCACCTAAGTTGGAAATTTTGAAAATTTTTTGCAGATCTACGCCGATCATGACTCCCAGAACCCAAAACCACCCCTAGTTCAAAAATTTATCTATCTCTATCTATATATGTCACTTTTTTATGGACACGATAACTGAAAAAATTCTGCATAAATCTCTTCCAAACTGATACATAAAATCTCGGTCAAGTTCGTTAATGGGCAAAATTGAACCAAGGGGGGGGGGAATGGGGGGGGCTTTTTGTGAAAACAGATAAACCCCCATATAATTTCTTAATTATTATACATATCGAATCCATTTAAAGTTATTATTACTTCTAGGAAAAGGGCCGAAAATTTATGTATGACAGATTTTTGATATAATTAAAAATGGTCCCAAGGGGGGGGAAGGGGGGTTTTAGAAGAAAAAAATCATAGCTTCGTCAATTCACAAGATATCAAATCCGCGTAAATTTATTATTAATCCTCTTAATATTATCTAATACTTTTATATTGACAAGTTTTTTATAGGACCAACCGTTATAGCAAAAAAAAAATCCCTGCCGGCTCCGCCTGCAAACAAGTTATTTTTCGAAGTAGGCGGTTCCAACTCTCGCATCTTTTCGAAACTGATACATAAAATCAAGGGGCATAAAATCTCGGTCAAGTTCGTTAGTGGGCAAAATCGAACCATGGGGGGAAGGGGGGGGGGGCTTTTTGTGAAAACAGAAAAAACCCCATAATTTCTTAATTATGATACGTATCGAATCCGTTTGAAGTTATTATTACTTCTAGGAGAAGGGCCAAAAATTTATGTATGACAGATTTTTGATATAATTAAAAATTACCTTAAGTGGGGGGGGGGGGGGTTAGAAGAAAAAAAATCATAACTTCGTCAATTCCCAAGATTTCAAATCAGCTTAAATTTATTATAAATCCTCTTAATATTATCTAAAACTTTTATACTGGCAAGTTTTTTTATAGGACCAACTCTTATAAGAAAATAAATAAATAAATAAAAATCCCTGCTGCCTCCGCCTGCAAACAAGTTAGGTTTCGAAGTAGGTGGTTCCAACTGCCGCATCATCTCAAAAAGGTCATTTCTTCCGCAATTCCCGACAAACAGGCTCCCCACGGTCTGCGTCTTCGAAATCTACCTGTGCCTGTAGGCCGAGCCGTCAGGGATTTTTTTTATATATTAACCTTTTTCGGCATCAACTTACGTTTACTCACTACAGCCATGAATTAAAAATCGCATTACGGTTAAAGATAAGTAGTTAAGTTTAGAGAGTAGCGAGGGGATTTCATCCGTAAATTAACTATCGCATTAATGTTAAAGGAAATTCATTAAATTTTCAGGGGGGGCACATTCCACCGCCTTGGGGGGAGGGGGGATATTCTTTTCGTGGGTTCTATGGGCTTGATTGCAACAGGGTTTGGGTTATTCAACTTGATATCGAAAACTTGAGGGTTTCGTTTTTAAATTTATTATCACGGGTCCGGGCAACGCCGAGCGGGTCAGCTAATCTATAATAATAAATGAAAGTTGTTTGTGTGTGTGTGTCTGTCTGCGTGTGATGGCTAGCAAAATCTAGCGCACCTAGAAGTCTGAAAATTTAGGTGAGAGTAGTCTCCTGGTGCACCTGAGTCTCAGAATTTTAATATTTTGAAAATGAACCATAAGATTATTAAAAACCCTTTAAACATCGCATTAAAATTAGAGATCGACCGAAACAGGTTTTTAAAACCGAAACCGAAACCGAAAGTGTAAATTTTTTTAAAAACTGATTAATACATATATAACTGCATATAATGATTAATTAATTAATTAATTAATAACAATTAATAATTACTTAATAATAACTAATTACGTTACTAATTCATTTATTAATTATAAGTGTATTGAACCACATTTCTAACAAACAAACAAACTTACATATATGTGTGTGTGTATAAGTTTCAAATAAAAATGAAACATAAATAATACAACTTTTATATTTTATCATTTTACTAGCGGCCCCCTTTGCATGGGTAGACAATGTGTTGACTACAATGTAGGGTAGAGAAGTGTAGGTACTTTAAAAAAGTTGTTCTAAATTGGATAAAAGTGGGAGTGAGACAAAATTGCAGTACTTAGAAATTTTGAAAATTAAAAGCTTGTAAAAATGTGATAAATAAATTTTTCTGTTTATGTACATATTGAAACTAATAAATAATACACGGCCCATGGAAGAACATAGCAACTATATGTGCTCATGTAGAACGTGTTTTTCTGAATTTCACGCTCTTACCTAAATCTGCTGCTGAGATATGGCGAAATGACCCAAAACTTTTGAATACCCCTTTAACCACCTGCTGGGGGGAATTTCCAAAATCGCCGAAATACGTGTTTAACCAATTTTTTAGTAGATTTGTTTTAATTAATTTCGCCCTCCTACATAAAAGCTTAGATATGGCGAAATGACCTAAAAAATTCGACCCCCCCCCCTTTAACCCCCTTCTGGGGGGGGGGATTTCTAAAATCACTGAAATAGGTGTTTAATCATTTTTTAGTAGATTTGTTTTCCTGATTTTCGCGCTCTTACCTATAACTGTTGCTGAGATATGGCGAAATGACTTAAAAGATTCGACCACCCACCCTTTAACCCCTTCGGTGGGGGGGGGGGTAATTTCCAAAATCACTGAAATACATGTTTAATCATGTTTTTAGTAGATTTGTTTTCCTGATTTTTGCGTTCTTAACTAAAATTTCTGCTGAGATATGGCAAAATGACCTAAAACATTCGACTCCCCCTTTAACCACCTCCGGGAGGGGACTTCTAAAACCGCTGAAATAGGTGTTTAATCATTTTTTTAGTAGATTTTGTTTTCTTGATTTTCGCGTTCCTACCTATAACTGATGCTGAGATATGGCGAAATGACCTAAAACATTCGAACCCCCTTTTAATACCCTTCGGGGGGGGGGGGGATTTTCAAAAATCCCTTCTTATTGCTTGCCTAGGCCATAACAGCAATCTACAGTCCAAATTTCGTGACCCTGACTTTAGTAGTTTCGGCTGGGCGTTGATGAGTCAGTCAGTCACCATTTCCTCTTTATATATAATAGTATAGATAACAACCAACTTTTGAAATTTAAACTACTAATAACAACTAACTTTTGAAATTTACACAGCTCAAAACAATTTATACATTTGTTTTAATTTAAACCGATCTCTCTTAAGATTTATGGTTGATATAAACCTCTCAAGAAAACATTCATGAATGTTAGAACTTTTGTCTAAATTGATGCAGAATATTGCATTCACTTTGCTATGCATGTTACCTGAACAATATTTTGCATAGAAACGGCAGTATACATAATTATTAATTAAGCGTTAATTTTATTAATAAAAAGAAAACTGCCCAGTTAAACTGAGGGCATTGAGCTCACAGGCTATTCACACTAATTGTATATTATACTCTTATTTCAAAGAATTTGAAATATGCCCCACGAAAAATAAAGAAATCAACAATATATTAAGGGGGGGGGTCATCCCCCCATTACCCCCCTCATAGTTAACTAATGAACCCCTTAAACTAATCAGGGAAGTCTCTAATTACAATGAATATATATACAAAATTTGAAGAAAATCGGATAATTCTGCATGAAAAACCCATTTATCTAAATTAAGGGGGATTAGCCCCCCTTTCCCCCTTTATACTTAACCAATGAACCCCCAAAACTATTGACAGAAGCGCATTATCAAAATGAACCTATATACAAAATTTGAAGAAAATGGGATAATTCTGCATAAAAAACCCATTTATCTAAATTAAGGGGGGATTAGCCCCCCCCTTTCCCCCTTTATACTTAACCAATGAACCCCCAAAACTATTCAGAGAAGCGCATTATCACAATGAACCTATATACAAAATTTGAAGAAAATCGGATAATTCTGCATGAAAAACTCATTTATCTAAATTAGGGGGGGGGGGGTTATCCCCCCTTTCCCCCTTTATACTTAACCAATGAACCCCCAAAACTATTGTCAGAAGCACATTATCAAAATGAACCTACATACAAAATTTGAAGAAAATCGGATAATTCTGCATGAAAAACCCATTTATCTAAATTAAGGGGGGTTAGCCCCCCGTTTCCCCCCTTTATGCTTAACCAATGAACCTCCAAAACTAATCAGGGAAGCGCCTTATCACAAGGAACCTATAAACAAAATTTAAAGTAAAACGGTTAGTTCTATCAAGAGTTATCGCGTTACGTACATACATACATACATACGTACGTACGTACATACAGAACCGGCGGGCACATAAGCTCTAAAAATGAATTTAAGTTAAAATTATTTATTGAAATTAATTAAATAAATATAAGTTGTTATAAACATATAAAAATAATATAAAATAAAATAATGTAATTTAAAATAATGCATTTAATCAATATTATTAATACCTTTTATGCATCCATATGTGCAATTTTTTACAAACAGGGGTGTCATTTGGGAAGGTTAGGGGGGGGGGAGCAGTTTCCCCCTCAAAGAATGTGATAAGAAAGTATGAGTCATTATAGGTTAGTTTAAGTAAAGGTCACAGAAGCTAAAATAATTTGTTCAATTTGACTGAAACACGAAAATTAGCATTAAGACAACATTTTAAGCCTAGAAATTATTAATTATATTTTTTACAAACAGGAGTGTCATTTGGAAAGGTTAGACGGGGTGGAGCAGTTACCCCCTCAAAGAATGTGATAAGAAAGTTATGAGTCATTATAGGTTAGTTTAAGTAAAGGGCACAAAAGCTAAAATAATTTGTTCAATTTGACTAAAAAAGAAAATTAGCATTAAGACAACATTTTAAGCCTAGAAATAGTTAATTATAAACTTTATTTTCCATTTCAATATTCTCAAATTGAGAGATGTTTAACATTATTTTGTATTTTATCTAATTTTAAATACATATATATATATATATAATATATATATATATATAATGTATTTGATAGTATGCTAAAATAGTCTAATATTTTTACAATAGATGGCAGTAGTATAGCTTATTTAAAATATTAAAACTTGGAAATTTAGTATGGAGGTAATAATATCTATGAAATACTTTCAAATTATCAAGTAATATTATATATTTTAATTTATTAAATTAAAATTAAAATAAAATAATTAATGGTTTTTATTTATATGTATATCATAATTTTTTTTTCTACATTTTTTAAAATGTTGTAATCTATTTAGTTAAATAAAAATAACTGTAACTGTAGGTTACAATTTATGATCTGAAGGATTCTCTATTTAACTGTGAATTTAACCTCTTCTTTTGGATACAACTTTGTACATGTGCTCACAATATACTAAATATCTTGGGATATTATTAATATAAGTAATATATATATTTTTTAATTTTTTTTTTAATTCTTTTTCACACTCCTTTTCAAATTGTATGTATAATTTATAATATTCCATTGTAAAGGTCTTGTTATTCAATATTGTTTCAGCGATTGTTCGGGCAAGATATGGCACTATATTTAGCAAAAGCTGGTGTCATATACAGAAAACCATGGAGATAGAAATAAGAAGGAGAACAGTGAAGATAGGCTTTCAAGATCACAACATGGACCGGGAATTAGTACCCAGTTCGTGGCGCTGGTGCTCCCAAAGGCCGGTCATGTGACCTGTCAAACATGACAAATTGTCGTCTGCTCTTCCTGCATTTTGGTTTCGAGCATGGTAAAGAGATAGAGGGCGCTACACTTCCTAAAGGCCCAAAAGACCAGCCACGCCGCCATACTAGGTACCGCTTTTAGTTCCATAAGTAGAAACATTATCTTTGCTCTCCTTCTCTCTATCTCCCTGCAGAAAACAATCGTTCTTTGCTTATAAATGTGATTTTCTTGCCCTTGAAAAAGTAAATTACTTTATAAGCTTTTATTTGTGTATATACTCGTGTGGTTTATATTTCCTATTTATTTAATTTGTTTTTCTTCTTCTTAATTTGAATTAATAATGTTACTTTTATTAGGACTACAATTTTAATTTGTAAATTGACAGGGCTCTTTGGTATCGGGATTTCAGTGTATGTGGTCAGTTTCTTATGTTTCAATGGTTAAATTTTACTTAAAGTTTTATATATATATATATATATATATATATATATAAGAATAAAAATGTAACAGTTATCAATTTTCTTTTAGGATATAGACAATAAGATCAAAATAAATCTTTGCTCACTCACCGCTCCCCCCCAAAAAAGCTTTGCCACCCTAAGAAAGTATTAAAGTATTAAAATGGATTTAATTAAGTATTAAAATGGAACCCCTGTTTGAAAATTTTATATCCGGTGCCAAGTTGATTCTCTGTGCCTCTATCCAAAACTGTTTATTTTCATAGAAAATAAAACGTAATTAATTTATCAATAAGACAGAAATAGTTTCCAATTATACGAATTTCATTAAATAAAAAATATTTTAAGTATACATACCTCGATATATATTTTCTAATAAATTTCGTAAATCTTCATATGTTTTAACAACACCTTTCTCATAAAGCATTCGAAACAATCCGGAGTTCCAAAGTAAAAATTTTCTATTACTGTTAAGTTTGCAGCATTTAAAGATCACGTGATAAGCGTCTTTTAAGTTTAGTCATATATGCCTTGCTTGCTTTATAATTTACACTCGCATCATGAATCAGTCATGACGGATAATGATAAACAGTGGAGTTCATAGCAATAAACAGTGTCTCATTTGAGCCGATACAACTCATACCAATGAGTAAAAATGAAAATTTCCTAAACAAGGAACGAGATTTTGAAATACAGATAGTTTCGGTCAGGCCGAAATTTTAGCGGCAATTTCGCCGAAACCGAAGCCGAAATTTCGGTCGATCTCTAATTAAAATGCGCTTCGAAAATGGCTATTTTTATCGTAACCGCAAAAGAAATTATCGTTTTTATAATTCCAGACAACGAAGCAGTCTCATTTTCACTTATCTTCAAATATTAAAAAAACTATTGGAGGTATCCAAGAACCAAAAATTGTTTCACTTGTGCCTACATGGGGCGTAATGCCCATGTTTACCGCAGATCGAGGTTGAAAATATCTAAACAGAGTTAATCTTGATGCTGTTGATCTTCTATTTAGTTCTCGCAGCAAGCTGCGGAGGATGTTGCATGAAGCAGTCTGTTGATAAGCCTTGGTTAGTGGTGAGCAATAAGTGGGGGCGGAAAGGGGGAGGGGGAGAAGCCCCTTTCGAGACATACAATTTTCTATTTTAAAATTTAAATTCGAAGATTTTAAGAATTATATGCCAAAATAGAAAATGAAAAATGCATATAATTTAAATACAAAAATACAATTAATAAAACAATTAAAGAATAATACACGATGCCAAACAGTAATAAGAAAAAGCTATATACAGGTACTATGCAAAATTACAATATATTTATTTATTTTTCTAAATTATTAAGGAAAGTTGAAATCCACCGATGCCAAATGTAGGCGGGAAGACGTCAAAAAAATAAATTAAATTAATGCATTTATGCCAAAGTGAAAAAGTAAGTTAGCAAAAATTTTGAATTTGGAAAAACACAACGAAGCATTTAAAGGTGTGGTTCTCTCCTCCTCCTTTTCGAAGGTGGAGCAAAACCGTCATCTCTACTAAGGATGGCAAGCGGTCTCTTCTTCCCTCTACTCCCAGGTAGCACAGCAATATCGGCCTATATCGGGAACAACGATTTCGCAATATCGGTAAACACCGGACCGGCCGATATTGCATGGCTAGCTTTTTTTCCAAAATCGGCCTATATCGGTGAACACCGGACCGGCCGATATCGGTCAACCCCGGACCGACCGATATCGGTGAACGCCGGACCGGCCGATATCGGTCAACCCCGGACCGACCGATATCGGTGAACGTCGGACCGACCGATATTGGCCAAAACTGGATTCAGAACTATAAAATGGCAAATCTTTTTTTTTTCTCATATAGGGAGATATTGATTACCAGTCTTAGCAAAATATTAGAAATCAATAACTCTTTACATTAGGAAAAAAAAAGGTTTACCATTTTATATTGGTGAGTCCAGCTTTGAATTAGCTAATCCATGTATATATAAGCATTTAAAATGCCACATGGATTAACTGTTCTGTTAAAAGCCTCAGTTTTTATTATTATATCCATTAGATATAGTTGTGATATTAAAGATTATGAATGAAAGAATACTAAAAAAGTATTTTATTAAATTTAATATTAATAAAATAATTTATTCAAAATTTTATAATAGCTACATTTTGATGTTTTTCTTCTTTATTTTCAGTTTCAGTGTTCTATGTGAAAACATTAAAATGTAAAAAAGATAATGAAATGTTACTTTTCTCATTAAAAATAAAAAATCATATTATATCCATAGTAATAATTTGAATTTGTGCAAGTGGTGTAAGATTGAAAATTGTAACATACAGCATTTTTTTTGCCATATTACCAATTTTTTATAAATTTTTTTCACATAATCAATAGAAATATTTAACCATTATTAAAAATTTAAGAAAAATAACATGTTGCTGTAGGGATTTATTCTTTTCTGTTCTTACCATAAATATAGATCTTCAGATTTATTTAATTGTATTTATATAAACTAAAAAAAAAAATCTTCTGGCAAAATTTAGTTGAAAACAATTCGTTAAATTACTTATGCAAAAATCCACCTGTTGTATAACTTTTAAAATTGAATTACTTTTTATTAAAAATTATCAAAAATCAATACAAAAATTTATTAATTTAAACTTTTTTCTTTGAAAAAAAAAATTATATCTTATTTTTAGGACTTTTTTCATTTTGAATCAGAGACTCGTGTATACAACTAGCGGATAAACACTCGGTTGGAATTCTATATTATTCAGTGAATATTCTATTTTTCATTAAATTTTTATATGTTTTAATTAAAATTACTTTTTAATGGCAATTTTAAATAGAAAGTGCAACAGAAATCACCATTTAAACAGTCAATAATATTTTGCAAAGGCATTAAACAAAGTCAGGAAAGCTATTCTTTTCTCGAAATTATGTACAATTAATGCATTTGAAATAGAAATTTTAAAAGAGCTTAGCTTTCAAATATCACAATTATTTATGTATGTTTTACTAAAATTCCAATTTTAATTGGATTTTATGAATTGTTTCACAAAGCCTTTAAAATTAATTTTTAATGATTTTAAAGATTTGTAAATTTATTTTATAAATAGTATTCTATTAAAATATCTCAAACATGGAACACTAGTTTTAAAAGTGCTAAAACAGAACTAAATTATTATAAATAAATAAAACTTCATAAAAATTGAGTCATTTGAGCCAAGTGACAAAGCAAGACACTTTGCCTTTACCTTATATGACAACTTTCCCTCTGCTTTTCTTTTCTGGAGAATGATTGGCGTTAGGCTTAAGGGGACTCTTCACTGACACTAAAACACCTGCTCGCTAATGTTAAACCTATGGGCAGGTTCTTTTCTAATTTCTCGTTTAAATATGAACTCCTTTTTTTTTGCATAAGATAGCTGAGGTTAATCTCAACTATCCAATGCAAAAAATAAAAATAAAATAAAAAATTCAAATTTAAACAGGAAATTAGAAAAGAACCTGCCCATAGCTTTAACAAGCTAGCAGGTGTTTTTGAATCATTGAACAGTCCCCATTAATGTCTTCTGATCACTAAATGACCTGCTGTCATGAATAAGATAAATAAAACATGGCAAAAAATTACAGACCATTAAATTTATTTGAAATCACAACATGTCAAATGAAACTTTTTTTTTATTCACAAACTATCACTATTTATATTATCATATTACATTCAAATTTTCTCCAAGTCATCTATTTCTTGTTCCTATGTTCTCCTTCTTTTCCTTTGAAAACAGTTTTCATCCCAATTGGCAGATCGCACAGGACATTTTCAATGGGGCTGGAGATAACAGTTGTTTTTGCTTTATCAAACTTCATTTTCACACTCACTAGAAAAGTAGAATGAGCAAAAATCAAAATTTGTCCAAGTGAATATTTTCATCATGAAAATTAATAACTTATTACTACTTATACTATGCTTACTTATTCTCCTTTTTATTTACAAACTATGTAATGTAAATGCTAGATTTGAATTTAATATTAAAAAATTATAGCTTGAAAATTATTTTTTTTTTCACTCAAAATATTTAACCAAACTTGTGTTAATATATTTTATCTTTTTGACTGTCTTCACTCTGAATCAGAGTCTGAACTTACTGATTCTAGATTTTTCTGCATAATATGAAGCCAATCTTCTGAACATACAATAATTATTTATAGAGATATAAAGAAATTATAGTGAATAAGAACAACAAAGTACCTAAAACTACTTAATTTGCAGCAAGACTTTTATAAAAATGAAATGGTTACCAATGAAACACAGGATAGTTCAGAATGCAATTATCAAAATTTGGTTTTCACCATGAAAACCAGAGTTAGAAACATATTTTTTTAATTTTAATGTATGAATGATAATCAAAATAGTTTTGTTTAGCTTTAGTGTGTTTATAGTATAAATGACACTTATTAAGTGTGGGATAGGGGCACTACAACAACAAAGTACCTAAAATTAATTAATTTGCAGAAGTATTTTTAAAAAAGGAAATGTTTACCGATGAGCCACAGGATAATTCAGAATGCAACTATCAAAATTTGATTTTCACTATCTTAAAACTGCAGACTAATCGAAACTAACATGCTATTTTTTATGAAAACTTAATTTAGCTAAGTAATGATTAGCTAAATAATTTAGTATATATATATATATATAAAAAGCTTGTTTCCACATCGATATTATTTTTGACGTTACTTCAGTAAACTTACTTCATTTTCTTCTTTTTCGGCACAGAAACGATACTCCTATTCTATCAATAGATCTTCAAGGTAAAATTTCAAGCCAACATATTTTTTAAAGTAGCAGCTAGCACAGAGGAACATCAAATTTTACGTGCTTGCAGAAGATCACTCATGGTAGTCGTTTGTTACACAATAAAACTACACACTCGTGATCTTCAGAGAGCAATCAAACCCGGGGATATCCACCAGACATTGATTCCTTCATCTGTTTCACTTTTCATAGATTGAAATATTAGTTCTTGCCAGAAGTGACGTCAAAAATTATATAAATGTTCCCTAGAAAGTAGTTTTTACCAAAAGCAGAATATGGTTAAAAGTGTGATGTATGTCGCAGAACAATGAGCTTCTTTACAGAACATTTCAAATTCTCAATTTCAATGAAATTTATCATTCAGTCTTAGTAAAAAAGTACAAAATTCATCAGTCCATCACCACAAAAGTGCAAAGTTTGTCAGCCTAACATCATAAAAAAAAAATCCTGCAAAATTCTTCAATCATTCATGTAAAAAATAGCAAAATTCATCAATCAGCAGACTTATATAAAACCAAAAATTTTCTGCGCACATAAATATTGTGTCAAAAACTTTCTGCAAATCAATTTAATGTTTAATAAAATTAACAATTTATTAATTTTATTTTTTTGATTTCTTCATTCTGAATCCAAGTCTGAACTTACTGATTCAAGACTAATAAGTGATGAACAGTCTGTTGGGAAAAATATTATGTTCTAAAAAAAATAAATAAAATCAATAATTTTGAAATATTTTAAGTGATAAAAACTAAAAGTGTCTTCAAAGAAAAAAAAAAAATCAACCAAAATCAGAAAAAGTACAAAGAAACTGATAGACATCAACCTCAGATATTTTATGTAAAAAAATCATTTCAAAATATTAAAATGCAAACGAGAAATTTCTAAACTAAACTCCCCTGGTTTAACGTTAGCTTGTGAGCATCATTCCATTATTAAATAATGCAAAGTTTAAATTTTAGGTGGGATTAAGATGCTTTTTTATGCTATAAGTCTGGCACATTTATTTCATACAGTAATTAAATAGGATTTGAAAAGTTTAAATTTCTGAGTTATGCAGATTCATGATCACCATAAGTTTTCATACTTACCATATATATACAGGCATGAAAGTATTATTATTGCAATATAACATGCAGAAATAAATATCTGTGAAAATTACACAATGTAATTGATTTAGGTATATGTAAAATAAATATGCAATTAAAGTTAAAAGACATTAAAATTGAAACCACTGTTTTTATTCACAACTATTTTCTGTTATTCATGCTATATTATGAGTTCAAAGTTCAAACACATCCTCATGTTAAAATTTCTGTACTATATTAGCATAGCTACTCAAACTGAAGCAAACTTTGCGGGAAGAAAACACACTAAAGCAAAATCTGAGATAATATCGCAAAATTTGCATGATGTGCATGCATTATGAACACAAAATAGTTAAAAAATTATATATATATATTAGTTTAGCACTTTTTAAAGAAATGCTTTTTTAAAAACTATTTCTATTTCTTATTTTAGTACCCCCCAACCTTCATTTTGCATTTGAAAGACTATTCACTGAAACTGGGAACACTAGAAAAAAAAAAACTGAGCACACATATTAATTATTTTGTTATGCATCTTAAAATCAGTTTTTAAACTTATATTATTAGTTTTATATTTTAAATGTTGCATATGTTACAAGGAAAATCTTATATTATTAGTTTTATATTTTAAATGTTGCATATGTTACAAGGAATCTTCCCTCCCCCCTTCTCTAAATTTTCAGGGCATTATTTTTTTATGTTATCCTTTTAATATTGCATCAGTCTCCGAAACAGCCAAAGTGACATTAAAAAAAAAAAAAAAAAAAAAAAAAAAAAAAAAAAAAAAAAAAAACGATTTCAGTAAAAAGCTGAGAACTTCCATGCTTGTATATTAGATAGGACGACATTAGGATCAACAAAAATCTTTAAAAAGGGATCTCTAAACAAATTGTCCCATACAAAAATCTAATATTTACAATTAATGTGTTTCAATGATGTGTTACAATGTTTCAATTTGACCATTCTAAAAAGTGAAGATTTCTCGAATCTCTCACTACAAATATAATTTTCTACTTTTAACACTTTTCCAGTATTAAAAGGATAATTATCGTAATATATACTATTCACTACAATTCTACAATAATATACCTGCCAAATTTCTGTTTTTTTTTTTTTTTTTTTTTTTTTTTTTTTAAAGTCAAATAAACATACTTTGGACCAGTCATTTTCATTGTTATGACAATCAGAATAAAAAAATCCCAAAACATGCATACTTACGATAGAGTATCTTAAGTAGATGATTCTGAAGACTCAATGACCGTTTTTGTCCACAAGAGGTTGGCAGATGACAAAAAGCATGGTACGATTGAGATCCTGGAAAAAAAAAAAAAAAACGATAAAACAAAACATTTATGAAGTATTTTATAATGTAAGACAAAATTATAAAATGGGTTTTGTTTTTATTTGGTAAGATTTGATTTAATTTATTAAGTAATAATTATTACTACTTCATAATAAATTTATTAAGTTATAATCCTTATTAAAAATGTTTATTTGACTTTAAGTAATGAGAAGGTGTTGGCAGCTGATAAAAATAAATAACCAAAACAAAAATCAATAATTTTGAAATATCTTAAGTGATATAAACTAAAAGTGTCTTCCAAAAAAAAAAAAAAAAAAAAAAAAAAAAAAAATTTCAACTAAAATCAGAAAAGTACAAAGAAACTCAGATAAACATCAACCTCAGATATTTTATGTAAAAAAATCACTTCAAAATATTAAAATGCAAACGAGAAATTTCTAAACAAAACTCCCCTGGTTTAACATTAGCTTGCGAGCATCATTCCATTATTAAATAATGCAATGTTAAAATTTTAGGTGGGAATAAGACGCCTTTTTATGCTATAAGTGTGGCATATTTATTTCATACAGAAATTAAATAGGATTTGAAAAGTTTAAATTTCTAAGTTATGCAGATTCATGATCACCATAAGTTTTCATACTTCCCATACATATACAGGCATGAAAGTATTATTATTGCAATATAACATGCAGAAATAAATATCAGTGAAAATTAAACAATGTAATTGATTTAGGTATATGTAAACCATTATTGTTTTCATTCACAACTATTTTCCGTTATTCATGCTATATGCTATATTATGAGTTCAAAGTTCAAACACATCCTCGTGTTAAAATTTCTGCACTATATTAGCATAGCTGCTCAAATTGAAACAAATATTGCAGGAAGAAAACGCACTAAAGCAAAATCAGAGATAATATCGCAAAATTTGCATGATGTGCAAGCATTATGAGCACAAAATAGTTAAAAATTTATATATATATATATTATATTAGTTTAGTGCTTTTTAAAAAATTATTTCTATTTATTATTTTAGTAACCCCCTCCCCTCCTTTATTTTGCATTTGAAAGAATATTTGCTGAAACTGGGGAAACGCTAGAAAAAACTGAGCAAAGATAGTTAATAGTTATTTTGTTATGCATCTTAAAATCAGTTTTTAAGCTTATATTATTACCTTTCTTTATTGCTGTTTTATATTTTAAATGTTGCACATGTTACAAGGAAAATTTAAAAGCACGGAATTTGTACACCATTATAATTTTATCTATCACCCCCCCCCCCCCTCTCTGTCTCTCTCTAAATTTTCAGGTTATGAATTTTTAATGTTATCCTTTTAATATTGCATCAGTCTCAAAAGCAGCCAATGTGACATTTAAAAAAAAAAAAAGTTTATTTCAGTTAAAAAGCTGAGAACTTTCATGCCTGTATATTATATAGGGCGACATTAGGATTTCTGACATTAGGATCAACAAAAATATTTAAAAAGGGATATCTGAAACAAATTGCCCATAAAATAAGTCCCAATAAGGGAATCTAATATTTACAGTTTCAATTTGACCATTCTGAAAAGTGAAGATTTCTCACATCTTTTACTACAAATATCATTTTCTACTTTTAACACTTTTCCAGTATTAAAAGGATAATTATAGAGGGAGATTGGGAAATGCACTACTACTACTATGTATTGAGTTTATAGACTGTATAGAATACTTAGCCTGGTTAACCATGCAAGTTACTGAGATGGAGGTGCTGAATTTAGAAACTACTTTAAAAGTTAATTAAAATGTTATATTAAAAAATTTTACAAAATATACAATTACATACTTACAATACATTACTTAAAAACATAAACGGTACATTACTTAAAAAAGTGAGTAATTTTTGTCTGTTTTTGCATTGTGTATGCTCGAACAGTAATTTATTTATCTTAAACTTTAAAACATAAATGACAATATGAAAGGTCAGACACAGAAAATCGTAAATCAAACAAAATATGTAAATCTTATTAAACTGAAAAATTAAAAATATTTTTGAAAATACATTCCACTGTGATTGCCTTGAAAAATGGTTTTAGGAAGAAATTTAAAAGTAAATTATATAAGCTACATCCTACACAAAGGCACAAAATATTTGAGATAGAAAATACCAATTTCAATAGCATACCTATACGCATTCTAGTTCTATGACAAAATTTAAAAAATCGTCCATTAGAATCAAGACAATCAATCAAAAAAATAATAACAGAAACATTAAACGATATACAGTGTCTCACATAAGTGATGGGACACTTGTGCTTTACAAAAGGAAACTAATCAAATAAATTAAAAAAACATGTACACATTTTTTTTGTGGGTGTGTTTCATACTTAAATTTAGTAAAGATTATTACATAACATACATTTTGTCAAAATATTAAAATATTAATTTAATAAAAATACAAATGTTTAGAACGGAGCAAAAAATAGCTCACATAAGTGATGGGACACCATTATATATGCAACAAAAATCGCCTGAAATAAGCAATAAAAATATTTTTTGGGGTTTTATTTTTACTTAAAAGCAATTGGCAATAATTTATAAAATCGTCTGCAGTATTTCTCTCCAGTTTGTTTTGGAATTTTTGTGTTTTTTTAGCTCTGTGTAGTCATGAATGCTAAACGAAAAGAAACTTCGCCTGAAATTCGAAAATTAGTTATTAATTTGCATATTGAACGTGGAAAATCTATTAGAAAAACTGCTGAAACAGTTAACTTGAGTCGTTCAACAGTTTTCAATATCATTAAACGATATAAAAAGAATCATATGATTCAGGATAAAAGAAGACCTGGCTGACCATCAAAGCTATCCAATGGAATAAAGCGAATTATCGTTCGAAATATTAAAAAAAATCCAAGAATTAGTGCTTCAAAAGTTGCTGCTGATTTACAAGCATTATATGGAATAATTGTTAATCCTGAAACTATTAGAAGGGTAATTCGATCTGCTGGATATCACGGTAGAGTAGCCAGGAAAAAATTCTTCGTAAGTGAAAAGAATAGAAAACTCAGACTAGCTTTCGCAAAATCCAACATAAATAAGAATTCTGATTACTGGAATAAAGTTATATTTGCTGATGAGAGTAAATTTAATATATTTGGTTCTGACGGTAGAATCTTGGTGTGGAGAAAACCCAGGGAAGAACTTCGCAAACAGAACTTGGTACCAACAGTAAAACATAGTGGAGGAGGAGTTATGGTATGGGGGTGTATGTCGTCCGCTGGAGTTGGTAATTTTGTTTTTATTGACAGTATAATGGATCAGTACAAGTATATTGATATTTTAAAGCAAAATTTGAAATCTTCAGCACGAAAATTGAACCTTCATAACGATTTTAAATTCTACCAGGACAATGACCCCAAGCACACTGCTCTGAACGTTAGACTCTGGCTGCTATATAACTGTCCTGAAATAATAAAAACACCACCACAATCTCCAGACTTAAATCCCATAGAGAATATTTGGCAAGAATTGGAATCAAGAATTCGCAAACACACCATTTCTTCAAAACAACAACTAAAATCGGTGCTTCAAGAAGAATGGGGTAAAATCACTCCAGAAATCACAAAAAAAATAGTCGAATCCATCCCAAAAAGATTAAATCATGTTTTAAAAGTAAAAGGAAATCCAACAAAATATTAAAACCTTTTAAAAAGTAAAATTTGTGGATAAATATTTGATGGAAAAGTAAGTGTCCCATCACTTATGTGAGCCATTTTTTGCTCCGTTCTGAACAATTGTATTTTTACTAAATTAATATTTTAATATTTTGACAAAATGTATGTTATGTAATAATTGTTACTAACTTTAAATATGAAACACACCCAAAAAATTTTTGCACATGTTTGTTTATTTATTTTATTGCAGTTTCTTTTTATAAAGCACAAGTGTCCCATCACTTTTGTGAGACACTGTATACCAATTAGCGTTAGGCTTAAACAGATAAAAAATACGTTTAAATTAAAGTTATTTCATGAAATGCATAAAATTATATCTTCAAATGTTCAAAAAGCAGTACAGATTATAAGTAATAGCAATACATACCGATTAGAGAGTAAAAAGAGTCTTCTTTAAAGATGTTTACAATTTTCTCACAAAACACTAGCGTGCTTGACCGCGGCCATGTTTTAATCTGAAGAAAAAGGATGCTTGTCTCTGATTGGTTGAATTGCAGCCTGCCGATCTTGATCAATGTCGCCCGATGTTTGCCGAGTTTTTTGCCATAGGTTTACAGAACTTAAAGTGTCGTTAAAATTGTTTTCTGTCTGCTACCTTGCTAAAAAAGAACTATATATAAGTTAAAAATTTAAATATCGAACATTAGAGAAATTGTAATATTACAGATTCAACATCGGTCAACATTGATCAATATCGGCCAATATCGGTAAGAGGTGACCAGTCTTCGCCGATGCATGCCAAGATTGCCCGATATTGGGCAATATCGGACCGATATTGCTGTGCTACCTGGGCTGCTTGACGAAATTCGCGTTATTCTGCGGCCCTTTGACATAATTCGCGTTTTTTGCGATCCTTTGACGAAATTAACGTTTTTCCGCGACCGTTTGACGAATAACGTTTTATTTTTTCGTGATCCTTTGTCGAAATTTGCATTTTTTCCGCCGCTTTTTGACGAAATTCACGTTTTTTCCACGATCCTTTGTTGAAATTTGCGTTTTTTCGCGGCCCTTTGACGGAATTCACGTTTTTTCTGCAGCCCTTTGACGAAATTCGCGTTTCCTCCGGGACCATTTGACGAAATTCGCGTTTTCTCCGCGATCATTTGACGAAATTCTCGTTTTCTCCGTGATCTTTAGATGAAATTTTACCTTTTGTCGCGATCCTTTGTCCAAATTTGCGTTTTTCCCGCGTCTTTTTGACGAAATTCGTATTCTTACCATGGCCCTTTGACGAAATTCGATGGTTTTCTGCAGCTCTTTGACGAAACTCGCGTTTTTTCTATCCTTTGTCCAAATTTCCATTTTTTTCACGGCACTTTTACGAAATACCTGTTTTTTTCGCGATCCTTTCTCGAAATTCGCATTTTGTCCGCAGCCTTTTTATGAAATTCTCGCTTTCTCTGCAGCCCTTTGACTAAATTAGCGTTTTTTCAGCGGTCATTAGACGAAATTTGTGTTTCCTCCGTGATCATTTGACGAAATTCGTGTCTACTCCATGATCATTTGAAGAAATTCGGGTTTTCTCCGCAATCATTTGACGAAATTGAGTTTTCTCCGCGATTATTTGACGAAATTTGCGTTTTCACCGTGATCAATTGACGAAATGTGACCTTTTTTCTGCGATCCTTTGAAAACTTCGCGTTTTTTCGCGGCCCTTTTACAAAATTCGAGTTTTATCCGCGGCTCTTTGACGAAATTCGCATTTTATCCGCGGCCCTTTGACAAAGTTCTTATTTTTCCATGATCCTTTAACGAAATTGGAGATTTTTTTCTGCGAACGATTAACGAAATTGATTTTTTTCAGCGGCCATTTGTCAATAGCGATAGTATTTTTAAGTTCGAATTTTCGGACTGATGACCGATTTTTTTTTAATTTTCGGAAATTTTGGAACAGAATCAACCCCCCTCCTCTAGTTACGTCCTTATTGTCAAAAATTATTGTTGTTTACAACACAATTCAACTTGCTTCGTAATATTCAGAACATTATGGAAATTTAAGTCACCCCCCCACCGAAATAAAATCCTGGGTACGCCACTGATGTCAAGGTCTTCATGAATCTGAAGTTTGATTGAATTCTGTACATTAGTTCTTGAGATAGAGAGCACACAAAATTTGTGTCATACGAAAGATGAAATTGTGTAAAAAAAAATCATTATGAACAAGTTAAAAATACATTATATGTAATGCAATCTGATTGTAAGAGATTTTCATGTCGAAAGAACTTTTAACTCTTCAGTGCTTCTGTTTGAGAGTGGATAAGAGACAAGATATAAATTTTTATTGGTTGAGACGATTCTGGACAAAAACAAATTTCCAAACATGTTGGTGAGCCCACAAATTAAAATATATTACATGTATATTTAATCTGTGGGCTAATCGAACCCGTTTTTGTCCAAAATTTTCTGGACAGTCAAATTTTATGTTGTTGTGATATATAAAGGTACTTTAACGCTAAATCGGACAAATAAGTCACTTATCTTAGACTGTACTCGATGGACTAATCACTTAATTTTTAGAACATTCCTGTTTTCTGCAATGATCAATGTTTCAATCAACCAACGAATCTAATCTTTTATTAATCTCCGATCCAAATTTTTAATTATGGCTGATGTGAAAAATTCTAATGTTGAATCAAAACAAAAGGTTAATCCTTATGCGTATTTACATACTTTTGATCCGGATGGTTTTCGAAGGCGAGCTGCTTGTGTATGCGTCAAAAATGAACTAGAAAATGAGGTATGCACCTCAATTGTGACATTTCTGTCTTGAACTTATGCTGTTACTGTGATTTTAAAGCTTGTATACTTTGCTGCCTATAATAATCACTTTTAAATGAAACATCCTTTATTGTGCTGAAATCTAGTTGGAGATAAGATTGTTACCGCTCTCTCCTTTTTTATTTAGAAAGTGGCATTTTCCTATACACGGCCGAAAAAAAAAAGTTTTAACATTTGTTTTCAGAAAAACATAAATAAGAGAAGCGAACATTTCGCTATTCAGAGATTTATTTTGTTGAATTTCTATCATCTTATTTTCAATTCCATGGAAATTTAGGATACCGGATCAGAATTTGCAGCAGATTTGATAGTTGTGTTTATTACAACAGTCTCGTTCGCTTGAAAATCAAAATCGTTAATTATTCTGCTACAGATATATATATATATATATATATATATATATATATAAATAATAAGCCTAAAAAAATGTTACCTGAAAGATTTTCATAAATTATTGTCATGGTCATAAGAGTATTTGAAGATAAAATATATCTTTAAATACTGTTGATCATATGGTCAGCTGTGTAGCTGATATACTAGTACTTTTGATATAATTTAGAAAGGAAGCGTTTCTTTGTTGTATTTATGTGTTTTTCTTATTGTTAAGTATTATGCAGTTATGTCGCTACTGTTTTGCATTTGAATTATCAAAACAATTTTTTTGATTTAATCTTTAAAAAATTGCATTAATTATACTAGTGTTCATGGCATCTGACATTGAGTTATTGATATTGTATCATAAAAGGTAATTCTATACTAATATGATTTTCACATATAAAGATCTTCTTTGATTGATTTTATCTTCAGTTCTAATAATAAAGCAATTAATTGTAACTAACCACAAAAAACTCAAATTATGATTTCATCTATCAGTGATTTATAGATATTCATTAGAGGTGTGCAGAGTAGTACTCGGCCAATTTGCTAAGTAGTACTCTGTATTCAGCCAAATTTTGATTATGTACTCGGCCAATATTGAGTAGTTGCAAAAATTTGCTTTCATTTTGTTTTAAGCATCGTTAAAGACAAAAAAATTCGGTACTTTTCGGTTAGCCGGGCGCCAGTGATTTATATACATGTATATATACACATATATATATATATATAGATACAAAAATATCTACATACACGTATATATACATACATATATGTACACACATATATGTATGAATATACATATATATGCATATACATATATATTTATATATGTACATATATCACTGGCGCCCGGCTAACCGAAAAGTACCAAAAATTCATACCCAAGTGATATGTAAAAATGGATCCAAATATAAATATCAAAATATAATATAATATATGCTATAATTCATAAAAACTATTACCAGGTACATAAAAATGTGTCATTGGATTTTATGGATTTTCCCCTGAATTTGTCAACTAGCTTACTGTATTGCTGGTATCTTTCTGAGTTTTCACGACATTTAATTGGTCTTTTTATATGAGTTAGACTTAAAGATGGGAGGCTCAAAGAACCTAGCACTGCAACCAGAGGTCTATTATACTAATTTATATGAGTTACTCTCAGTGGCGTAGCTACATATTCAGAGCCGTGGAGCAAGTAAAGTTGTTGCGCCCTCTAGTTACTCGAAAAAGTTCAACGCAATTTTGTCTTGGTTTAAAAATCATTATTCTTATTTCGAGTTAAAATCTTACTTTTATTTGAAAGTCAAAGTACTTAAACAACCAGATATTCAACGGATTAAATACAAATAATAAGCAAAAAGAAATAATAAAATGAATTATAACTCTTTAAGTACAGAATACCTATCAATATTTACTGTAAATTGGGTGGGATTTCCGTTTTAAATTCGCCCATGGGCCCAGTACAATCTGCAGCCCTTAATATCTGCTTTTTCTTTCTTTGGTTTCGAAGCATTATAGATACTAATAAAAATATATTGTCAATATTTTTTTTTTTTTACGTCTTGCATCTAAATGTACTCATGTTTTTAGTGCCAGAAAATATTGAAATTTCATAAAATTCAAAGTGTCATAACTTGTTAAGTTTTGGTCGTACAGAAAAAAAATACCTGTTAAAATATGGAGAAGATTTTTCTAAATACAACGTATAAAATCCAGAGATTGTATAAAAATTTAAACTTTGTAACGTTTTGTTATAAACTTTGTGACTTAAGAGGAGAACTTTGAAACATTTTTACTTTCTTCTATCTTCACAAGAAGGAAGTATTGGATTCATGAAAATTTTCAATGGATTTATACGTTTTAGAAGGTCCTCAACACAATTTGACCGTTTTTAGAAAATGTCTGTCTGTGACAAAATTTTTGTGGGAGCTCTATCTCAAGACCTAATGCATGAAATTTAATAAAACTTTATATTCAGCTAGTCTCTGATATAAATTGGTGCTGATTAGTTTTTGGTGAAAATCACCCAATAGGTGGCGCTGCTATGCTGCATTTTTTGAAATTCCCGCCCTAGCTCTATCTCAAGAACTAAATGCACTTAGTTTCCTCAAACTTCAGATTCAGTTACATTTTGACATATATAGACGCTGTTTACGTTTTGGTGTAGATAGCTATACTGTTTTTTAAATTATTTTTACGATAGCTATATTTCAAGAACTAATGCATGGAATTTCATCAAACTTCAGATTCTGTTAGACCTTGACATAAGTAGATGCTGCTTACGTTTTGGTGCAAATAGCCCAACAGGTGGCACTGCTATGCTACTTTTTTCATTATTATCATGATAACTATATCTCAAGAACTAATACATGGATTTTCACTAAACTTCAGATTCAGTTAGATGTTGATATAAGTTGTTGATTAGGTTTTGGTCTAAATCTCCCAACAGGTGGAGTTGCTATGCTACATTTTGCAGGATTTACACAGTTTTAGCATTAGTCATATCTCAAGAACTAATGCATGGAATTTAATAAAACTTTCGATTCAGTTAGACCTTGATATAAATTAGTGCTGATTCTTTTCAGTGTATGTGAAACCTGTGTGAGATAGAAGAAAGTTTTATGATTGGCCCATCCAACTAGTATTTATTACTATTGGAACTATGTTTCTAAAGCCAATGATTTAGGAAATTAGCCAATGTACAATAATAAGAGTTGACAGTTGACATCTTTATATATCACCCAAAATTGCAGTTTATACTTTTCATACGCATACAGTGTAAGGAAAGAAAGTATCGTAACCACGATAAAAACCTGATTGTGTTAAATAATGTTTACATGTTGAAATTCCCTAGATTCGTTCTCATAGTTTTTCAATGATTGTATTGTATGCATGTATATTAAAATTTCATTACTTTTTTGGATTCCTAGAGTAGGGGTGCACAACCTTTTTAAGCAAAGGGCCACTTACAAAAATGACCGGTTGTCGAGGGCCACCATCAGAAATTTTTTGTTTTGAGGAGATGTGACCGGGGAGGGGGGGGATCGATTAAAAAAACAAATTTCGAAAGGGTAGATTTAGCCCCCCTCTCCCCCCCAGGTTCCTTCCTACCAGTCAACGTATTCAGTTCTGTTGGCAATGATATATCAACAGTTTACGTTTGTATTTATACAAGAAATATAGCTAAGATTATTTTCAAAGAGTGAAAATACTCCTTGACTTTATTTGAAGGAATAAATTTAGCTTTAAAGATTGCCAGTGCCGAAAAAAAAATTCTGCTTTCATGAATGAAGGTGGAGAGGAGGAGAAACATATATTATTCTAAATTGCACTTCTTAACATATTCAGTCATAAAATGTGGATATCAAAGGGGTGCACAACCTTTATAAGAGGAGGGGCAGTCACTAAAATGACTGGATTGTCGAGAGCCAACATCCATAGGATGAACAAAATTTTGTTTCGGGCGAGTGGGGGGGGGGGGGGGGTCCGGCCTAAAAGTTCATAAAAATGCTAATTTTAAAAGGAGGGTTAGCTCCCTATACTCAACCACCTCCTTAGTCAGCATAACCCAATTCAATTGGAAAGGATGGGAAAAAACTTGCATTTTTTTTCATGCACGATTGACAATATTCATAGTTTTTTCCTAGTGATTGACGAAATTCACGATTATTACGCACACGTTCAGCGAAATTTGCGATTTATACGCACCCGATCGACAAAATTCGAGATTTTTACGGACTCGATCAGCAAAATTTGCAATTTTTAAGTGTCTGATCGGCAAAATTCGCGATTTTTACGAGCTCGATCGACAAAATTCGCGATTTTTATGGGCCCGATCGGCAAAATTCGTGATTTTTATGCATACAATCGACGAAATTTACGATTTATACGCACCTGATCGGCAAAATTTGCGAATTATACGCACCCTATCGGCAGAATTCGCGATTTTTACGGGCCCGATCGGCAAAATTCACGATTTTTATGGGCCTAATCGTCAAAATCTGCGATTTTTACACGTCTGATCGGCAAAATTGACAATTTACACGCACCCGATCGACAAAATTCGCGACTTATATGGACCCGATCGACAAAATTCGCGATTTATATGCACCCGATTGACAAAATTCGCGATTTATATGCACCCGATCGACAAAATTCGCGATTTCAACGGGCCCGATCGGCAAAATTTGCGATTTTAACGGGCCCGATCAGCAAAATTCGTGATTTTTAACGGGCCCGATCGACAAAATTCGCGATTTTTACGGGCCCGATCGGCAAAATTCGTGATTTTTACGCATACGATCGGCAAAATTCGTGATTTTTACGCACCTGATCGACGAAATTTACGATTTATACGCACCCTATCAGCAGAATTCGGGATTTTTACGGGCCTGATCGACAAAATTCCCGATTTTTTACGCAGCGATCAGCAAAATTCACGATTTTTACGCAGGCGATTGGTAAAATTCACGATTTTTATGCAGGCGATTGACGAAATTTACAATTTATACGCACCCGATCGGTAAAATTCGCGATTTATATGCACTCGCTCAGCAAAATTTGCGATTTTTACGCACCCGATGGCCGAAATTTGGCAAGATTCGCGATTTCTATGCACCTGATCGGCGAAATTCGTGATTTATTCGCTTCCGATCGGCGAAATTGATCCACGGGCCACCAGTAATCCGATCGCGGGCCACTTTTGGCCCGCGGGCCACAGGTTGTGCACCCCTATAGAGTCTGGATTGGTGTTTTTTTGATGATTTCAGCATGTGTGTGAGTGAATAGGATAGTGCCCAAAGTATGCTTTCGATTAAGCTCCCAATTGGTGAATATGTTGCAGGCTGCTGTCGCAAGAATTGTTTTCATTTTCGAAGAAATCGCCTTGATGGGTTTAATACCTGAACCGTTTTTCAACCATTCCGTGACAATAACTGATAAACATTTTCTCTTATATCTCAATTAAATTATTTTATTCACATTCATCTTATATTAATATTAACAACTATGACAGGTTTGGACATTGTCAAAAGCGTAGATCTTCGATTTTTGGAGGCCGGGCAACTTTTTAACAAAACTCATTATTTTACCACCTTGCTAGTAGAAGCCAATAATATCCATTACCATTCCAATTTATTTTTTCAATTAAATTATTTTTATTTCTCACATTTATCGTACATATCGATACAACAACTATTTTTCAAAGGCAGGTTCAGACTCTGTCACTGTCAAAGACGCAGACCATGGATTTTTGGATGTCATAACTTTTGTAGCTCTGCAACAGCCCTGCTCTAACGGAGGGCTGTCTAATCTTTTAGTAAGCAGAGGTGCACTTCTGCTCGTGGCAAATACTAAAGGGTGTCAGAATTCACATGATTGGAAACATGCAACAATATTAACTTACTATATTCAGTGCTGCCATTTGCAACTAAAATGCCACTAAAAGTGACTATTTTCAGCACCAGGTGACTATGGGTAATATTTTAGCCCAAAATCCTTGTGACTATTTTGGAGAAAAAAACAGAAAAAAGACTATTTTCCAATCCCAGCTACTATTTTTATAAGAAACAGATTTTTCATCAGTCCCAGAACTGCTAACTCATCTTTTTTTTTTTTTTTTAACCTGATAGCCTGACATAATATTTTAGTATAATTTCTTATTTTTTTATTCAATTTTTAAAATTGATAAAAATTTCCATTTGAAATAAAGAAATTACTCTTTTCTATCTAAATGTAGTGCAATGATGCTAATCATCTAAATTTCGGTATGAAACTACTGTTTTTAGTTTTGCTACTTTACTTGTTCCAATTTTTTGCTGTTCTTAAATGTATTTAAGTATGAAACCTATACAATTAACTGTAAATTTTTTTCAGTGTGTTACGTGAATCGTATTTATTTCTAATTTTGTTGCTCATAGTATAAATGTTTCATACCAGAAATTTGAATTAATAAACAAGATGAAATAAATGTTACTTAGAAATAAAAAAATCCTGTTTTCTATCACATTTTTTTTTTTTTTCAATATTTAAAATGATGAGAATAAAAATTTCAGAATATTGTGTTTCTATCTTTCTTTCTTATTTAGATGGCTTTATTTAACCCACTGGTGGCTGTATAATAGGGTGGGTCGAAAAAACTGAAATTTATATAATCGAAACGTAATAGTGCGGGAAAGTTGCCATTGGTAATAATAAACAAATTGGCAAAATATTACACCAAAATGTTAATATCTTTTACTGCCGCAAGGGGGCCAAAGTTTCAAAAAATCACAAAAAAAATGTTTTTTATAAAAAAAAAATAAAAAATTATCCAACCATACCAATACAATTTCAAATAGAATGCAACAGCTACATCAAGATATTAGTAATGTTCCAATAAAATATCGTTATGGTGAAATCATTTCTATTACCGCCGCATGAGCGGTCAAAATTTTGATAAAAACGGTAAAAATTGCAATTTTCTGTTTTTTTTTAAATTTTTTATTATATGTTTAAAATTAAATAAATTTACATTATAGCTAGTAATAACTTATAAATGTCTAGTAATTTTGATCATGGGGATTGCCAACCAAGGGCGAGAGGGGCCCGCCCCTCCTATATTTGAGAAAAAGGGGCTTTTTGAAGAAATTTCGGGTGTTTCGGTAAATTTTGATGATTTTTTTGGTAGGGGGCCTTTTACATAAATTATTCCCCCTCATTTTTCACTTTTGCCCCCCCCCCCCTACAAAAAAACCCTAAAAATTTCCGAAAAATTCCCAAAATCCTTTCAAAAAGCCCCTTTTTCTCAATTTTAGGGGGGGCAGGTCCCTCTCGCCCTTGGTTGGCAATGCCCATGATCAAAATTACTAGACATTTATAAGTTATTACTAGCTATAGTGTAAGTTTATTTAATTGTAGACATATAATAAAAAATGAAAAATTTAGAAAAAACGAAAAATTTGAAATTTTTGCCGTTTTTATCAAAATTTTGACCGCCCCTGCGGCGGTAATAGAAATGATTTCACCATAATGAAATGTTACTGGAACATTACTAACATCTTGGTGTAACTGTTGCATTCTATTAGAAATTGTATTGGTATGGTTGGATAATTAAATTTTTTTTTTGAAAAAAACAATTTTTTTTGCGATTTTTCGAAACTTTGCCCCCTTTGCGGCGGTAAAAGATATTAACCATTTGGTGTAATATTTTGCGAATTTATTCCTTATAACCAATGGCAACTTTTCTGCACTATTACTTTTCGAGTATATAAATTTCGGTTTTTTCGACCCACCCTACTGTATAATCAGACTTTATTTATGCCAATTTTTTGTACCAACCAACTATGTGGAGATGCTACATTTATTTTGAACCACATTGTCAGCAACTTTCATGTTTGATGGCCAACCTTTGGTGGGGTCCTGAATCTGACTACAAAAGATTAATCACATTTGCTTTTATGTCAGTTACTGAAATTTTCTTTTCTAGATTTTTTACATGACATGCTGCTTGTTTTTACAGTCAAACCTCGTTAACACGAACACGCTTAACGCGAGTTACTTTTAGCACGAACTGTTCCCGATTGCCTGTCCAGTTGTATGTAATGTGTTTAAGTTCGGATAACACGAACAAAAAACTTTCCCCTTGAGTGTTCGCGTTAACGAGGTTCGACTGTATAAGTATGGTAAAAGTTTTTATTGCATTCTGATTCATGACATATTTTTCTAAAATGTACTTCAAAATTTGTATTTTCTCTCTAGCATCTAGTTAGGGTCAGGTAATGCTATTTTACTTGAACTGGATCCCTGGATCATGTTGAGTTAATGCCCCACCAGTGGCTGAGAGGTTCTGCTCTCAAAACTGGGTTCAAACCCTTGTCACGCTCACCAACCTAACCGTTCGGAGTTCCGGGTTTTCTTCGAACTTTGCCATAAATACGGATTAAGATCCCTTAGAAAGACCCCACAAAAGACACTCCCCCTTAGGGCCCTCTTATATCCCTCGAGTAGGTAATTGGCCGTCATAAATCAACCAACCAACCATGTTGAGTTAATTTGTGTTCCATCATTATTCCTAATTAATTATAATATCATGATTAGTTCATCAGAACTTTTTTTTTTTGCGAAAATTGTTGATGTCTTGGATTGTTATTTTAATCCATTAGATTTTAAGTTACTATTTTTATTCTGCTGAAGCTTACTTGAGTACATAGGGGAAACTAGTGAAACTTGCTTACTCAGTAAATCAGAAGGAGACAAAGTCACAAGTCAGAATCCTTAGAAATGAGTGAACTGAGGAAACATCTGAGAGGAGGGGCTGAGGATTGTTGAAATTTTGAACCACTGAGTATATTACCGAAGTATGGAAGTTTGTGAGTAGACAGATTGACAGCAGACGGACTGTGTGACATAACACACAACATTTATAGTGTTTCTGAAAGGTTTATTAAATAACTAAAATACCCAATTCAAATGTGGAATAATGAATAATCATATAATATATTAATAAATAAATAAATATTTATTTATTAACTTGGATTATTAATTATTTTTTCTTTAATTAAAATAATTTAGATTTTGCTGGTGTCAAGTACAAAATTTCCCGATAACTGGATTGTGCCTGGGGGAGGTGTTGATCCTGATGAAGAACCTAGTGTAACAGCAGTTCGTGAAGTATTTGAGGAGGCTGGTGTTAGAGGAAAATTAGGCCGATGTCTGGGTTCATTTGAAGTAAATATTAAACATAATTTAGTCTGTTTTTTTTTCTTCGCCTATTTCTTTATTGTTTAATTATAAATTTTATATAAAAAAAATTACATAAAAATAATTTTATAATTCAAGGAACTTTAAGCTAAATAGTTTATTTTAACTTGCATTCCCTTTACAATTATTATTTTGAACAGTTGAAATGTAAAGTTATGACTTTTACAATTCTAGCATATTTATAACTGTATAATGATTTAAAAGTTTGTCAGTTCTTGCTTTTTTAATATCTTTTAAAAATCTTAACTCTTAATTTTTAGCTAAATTGTGCTAAGAAAAGTTTAGATTCTTCTGTAATGCATTGGCTACCTACATTTTTCTTATTTCTAAACTTCTGTAGTTTAATATATATAGGATCATTCTACATCAAATCAACCAAAAATTTTCAATATTCAACCTGATCATTTCAGATTTTAATAAAACCTTCAAGGATCATTCTATATACTTTTATAATTTTTATCATCTCAGTAAATTTTCATACAATTAATTTTTTTAATCTCGAAAAATCATCATTTTTTGGCTTGTATAAATGATTTCAATTTTGAATTTCTAAAGTTTATCAGGCGTAGAAAATTGTTTTGACCTCTCATTTTAAAGAGAATTTCGTAAGGTTTAATTTGATATTCAAGTTGACCATGCTTAGTTATAAAAAATTAATTTAATTTAAAAAATTTAAATTAAAAAAAATTAAAATATTTTTTTTTTAATTAAAAAAAATTATGTTTTTTGTAATATTATAAACTTTAAATCCTGAAAGTTTTAGAGTGGGATCTCAATGAGTTCAGCAGTTATGAAAAAAATAATGTTTAAAATTAATAAGACAATACTGTCTTTAGCACAATCATAAAGTTGGCGAGGTGCCAACTTTAAATGCCAGCCCTAATTTGGTTTTTTTAACATAACTCTGCTGATCGAATTGAGATTTTGCTCTAAAATTTAAAACTTAAAACTTAAAAGTTCATGATATTGGAAAAAAACATGTAATTTTCAAAATTTTAAAAACACTTTTATTTATTTTGGTACTTCTCTATAATCCTGTCGACCACTTTCATAACAAAAAACTATCGCCAAATAAAGGGGAGAACGTTGCCATTGGAATATCAAAATAAATAAATAAATAAAATATAAAAATTTAAGGACACAATTGTTATTTTTATTAATGAAATAACTAATAAATCAGTAAAACATAATGAAAAATACACGCAAATGTCGAATTAAAAACCTCTTGATGACATAACAAACACATATAATGCTTCTGACATCAAGTAAATGGGACTGCATGTTTGGCGATAGTTTTTTGTTATGAAAAGTGGTCGACGGGATAATAGAGAAGTACCTTTATTTTTTAAATTAAATTTTTTTTTTAACCAAGCCTAGTCAACTGGCATATCAAATTAAACCCTATGAAATTCTCTTTAAAATGAGGGGTAAAACAACTCTCTATGCCTGATGGAACTTGAGCAATTCAAAATTGAAATTACTTATAAAGCCAAACTAGTCGTTGGGGGCCACCGTAATACTTACCCATCATGGATATGCATAATATAAAATATTAAAATAAAAAATGTATAAACTACTTATAAAATGCATTGCAATTCGAATAAAATCGTGGCTTGATGACGTCATACACTTCAAAGGCTCGATTACTGAATTGCTTAAAAGAAACATCCTTATAACTCCAAAAATAATGATCCTATTAACTAGCGGTTTATTGCATCTGATTAAGCGTCTCATTTCCAATTAAAATATATCTTTGAATTGAAATTTGGATGAAATACAGGGTCATGAAAAATCGAAGCTTGTGGAAAACAGGATTACAAATATTTCGGCAACTCATTATCCGATCGACTTCATGCTTTATGTAGAATTTATGTTTTTTTATTGTCTTTTATATTCACTCCTGAAAAAAAAACAATTTCGAAAATTTTTATATACCTTTTATCAGAACGAATATTTTGAGAGTACGAAAAAAATAGTTCCGGATAATCGAGGTTACTGAAGTTTAATAGGCTTCTTCCCATTATTACATACTAAGTACATACCAAATTTCAAGTCTCTATCTCAATTTTTTCGGGAGATAGAGCGTTTACAGACACACAGACTGACGGCAATTTTTTTTTCTAAAAATATGTTTTTCGTAATCTTCAATGTCTGAAACGTGTAAATCCGTCAAAATTTTTTTTCGATTTTCAAAATGATTACAAGACTTGCCCTATACTACGTATGATGGGTAAGTAAAAATGATGATGTTTCGAAATTTAAAACATATAATTTTAACTGTATAATAAACCTAAAACAAACAAATAAAAGATGACATTTATTACTTTTTCCATTTCAGAAATTAATATGCAGAAAGATCAGTTGTCTGAAATTTTACTTCTAAAACAAAAACTAATTTCTTTAGTTCATAGCAAATGATGTCAAAGGCATTTTTATGATTTTTGTTTGTTTACATTAGCAGAATTAAACACAATGATTAGATTTAAACTATTTACTAAAATACTCAAAAATTTTAAATGTTAATACTACAGGAGGTTAAAATATTTAATGTGCAAAACTTTTTACAAAATTTTTTATCAATGAATCTAAAAAATGAATTACTCCCCACACAGCTCATTGTTTGTTTACATTAGCAAAACTAAACACAATTTCTGATATGGTTTGTCGATTGCACAAATCATTGAAATTTTGTTAGTTTTGAGTATTTTATAGAAAACTACAAGGTGGAACCCTTAAAAAAATTCGTCATTAAAAAAAGTTTTAATGTCCTCTTCAGTCATTGTTTGTTTCAAATTTATATCTTCTGAAATCCATCCATTGTTTTAAGCTAATCAGTTTGTAAAAATGGAGAAATTATTTCACAATAATACTATACAATCTGCAGATGAGACCCATATTAGGTAGATTTCGTAAGAAATACTACCTATTACATTCTCACCTAAGTTGGAATTTTTGAAAAATTTTTGCAGATCTACGCCGATCATGACTCCCAGAACCCAAAACCACCCCCAGTTCAAAAGTTTATCTATCTATCTATCTATCTATCAATGTCACTTTTTTATGGACACGATAACTGCAGTAATTCTGCATAGATCTCTTCGAAACTGATAAATAAAATCAAGGGGCATAAAATCTCTGTCAAGTTCGTTAATGGGCAAAATCAAACCAGGGGGGGGGGGGGTGGGGGGCTTTTTGTGAAAACAGAAAAAAACCCATAATTTCTTAATTATGATACGTATCGAATCCGTTTAAAGTGATTATTACTTCTAGGAGAAGGGCTGAAAATGTATGTATGACAGATTTTTGATATAATTAAAAATGGCCCCAAGGGGGGGGGGGGGAAAGGGGGTGTTTTAGAAGAAAAAAATTCATAACTTCGTCAATTCACAAGTTCTCAAATCCGCTTAAATTTATTATAAATCCTCTTAATATTATCTAAAACTTTTATATTGACAAGTTTTTTATAAGAGCAACCCTTATAGCAAAAAAAATTAAAAAAAAAAACCCTGCCGGTTCCGCCTGCAAACAAGTTATTTTTTGAAGTAGGCGGTTCCAACTCCCGCATGTTTTCGAAACTGATACATAAAATCTGGGACAAGTTCGTTAATGGGCAAAATCGAACCAAGGGGGGTGGGGCTTTTTGTGAAAACAGAAAAAAACCCATAATTTCTTAATTATGATACGTATCGAATCCGTTTGAAGTTATTATTACTTCTAGGAGAAGGGCCAAAAATTTATGTATGACAGATTTTTGATATAATTAAAAATGGCACCAAGGGGAAGGGGGGTTTTAGAAGAAAAAAATTCATAACTTCGTCAATTCCCAAGATTTCAAATCCGCTTAAATTTATTATAAATCCTCTTAATATTTTCTAAAACTTTTATATTGACAAGTTTTTTATAGGACACACTCTTATAGCAAAAAAAAAGAAAAAATTAAAAACAAAAAAAAAAATTCCTGCAGGCTCTGCCTGCAAACAAGTTAGGTTTCGAAGTAGGCGGTTCCAACTGCAGGATCATGTAAAAAAGGTCATTTTTTCCGCAATTCTCAACAAACAGGCGCCCCACGGTCTGCGTCTTCGAAATCTACCTGTGCCTGTAGGCCGAGCGTCAGGGATTTTTTAATGTTTTCAAGTCATAATTTCTTTGTATGGTTACTTTGTTTCCTTTTCATAATCGGGATGGCTGTTCCTTTTCTACACCTTACTTTATTATAAAGTGACATACATTATGGATCCTTAAAAAAATAATAAAATACAATTTCTAGCATAATATGATGAAACACTTCAACAAATTCAACACTATATTAATTTTATGTTCGACATAAACTGAAAGTCTGTCTTTTTGTTTATAGATTTCAGTTTAGCTTCTTTATGTTTGGAAAATCTGATCTTATAATTTATTGTTTTTGTTGTTGTTTTTTATTTCTCTTATTAAGTTAGAACAATCAATTTCCTATTGTGATAACTTTGCCAGTGGTTACTTTACATTGTTAAAGTAAACAGATGGCCATTGTTGAGATAGATTTAAAAAATAATTTATCCATGAAAATTATTTAAAAAGTTGGTTAAATGAGCAACAGTTTTCAAATTTCATTCGAAAATTAATTTTTTTCCTATTCAATGATGTAAGAATTGAAATTGTACAGTATTTAGAAGTGATGTAAGAGCTATAAAAGTGATAGTGCTCTTCATTGGTGCTATCGTTATACATTTTTAAAAATTGCAACTGGGTTTCGACTGGTGTCCAAAAGTAACTACAATTTTTTGATGATGACAGAGAAATCCAGTGTGAAAGAAATAGGACTTTGTCACTCATAAGGAACTGTTAAATGAACTTATATTAAACTTACAAAATTAATTCACTATACAATACCAGCCTTCCATTATTTAATCTAACTTCAGAAACAATTCTTATTTCAAGCTTTTTTTTTTACCATAACACTATTCTTAATAATTTTATTTTTCCTGAAATCTTTTTTTAAATTCTTTATTAAAAAATTATCTTACCTATAATTTATTATTATTTTTTAAAGCAATTGCTGACATGTAATAAAGGTATACAATCAAAAGGAAGTAATCAATAAAGGCTCCAATTCTAATTTTTATAGTTAACAATTGAAAAATCAGAGAAAATTGTTCCCAAAAATCAGTGAGTCATGTTGGCCCAATCATATCCATTTTTCTTTTTAGTTTTATCAGTGTAAAAATACATTTGAAGCTAAGCATAATACCATTTTCACCAGCGCAAACTTTTCATAAGTAGTTTTATGTGTAACCATCGTGAATTCAAATAAAAATTAAATTCTATGTAATTGTAATTAAAAAAAAAAATAGCATCAGTAAAGTTATAATGCATAAAGATTAAATAAACCCTATAAAACATATTTTTGTGACGTCACAGTAAATATGAATTTTTATTCACTTATAAAAACAAAGTACACATGCAGAAATATTTTTATCAAAATTTAACCTGGAAATTAAAAAAATATACATCTAAAAAGCCATGTGTGTGAATGTTTTTCATTATTTCTCTTTTCTCTGCAACAATGAAAGTAATCCGATTGCACTGGTAAAATGGATGGGTTCATACCAGGATTGCTACACTGTGTTTATTATATTTAGATGTTTAATAAGAATAAATTAATTATACTTATGTTACATATTTACACTACTTAAATCAAATTTACTGGGAGGCACAATGCTTCAATTTAATTTTCAATATTTGTGATAAAAATGTCACATCTTTCAATCATCACAAGAACATTTTACAGCAAACCTTCCATTGCGTTCTATTCTAAACATAGTGTTTTGAGAGTGAAAATTGATAATTAATAATAATATAAATTTAAATGGTATGGTTCAAGTTTAATTCAATTCAATGATTAATTAAAAAAAAAAAGCTTTTATTTATTTAACTGAAATGTGCTTTTATATATTTTTTAAGTGTCCTGAGGCAAATCATCGAACAGTGGTGTATGTATTATATGTGACAGAAGAGCTTGATGAATGGGATGAGAGTAAAAATAAAGGTACTTTGTTTTATTTTTAAAACTTTAATTAAAATTAAGACACCTCTCCATTTTAGTAATTATTTTAAAAAATATTTATAAACGTTCATAACTTTTATTCCTGTGCTAATTATTGCATTTTCTATATAGTCCATGCACGAAAAGTTGGCTGAGGAATAAGACAAATGTAAATATATTTATTTGTAATTAAAGTGACAATTACTGCTAGCAGCTAGCAGAATCTAGTTTTTAAATAAATAATACTTTTCCTGTACCATTTCTTTCTGTTAGCAACTCTCTTTTACCGTAGTATATGACTAACTATTTCAAGATCATCGACCAAGTTATTGTGATCAGACTATAATAGATATATACAGTGGAACTTCCCTTTAACGAAGTCCCTATTTAACGAAGTTTTCTACATAACGAAATTTTCTGCAGAACTTTGACTTTGAACACCATTAACATGTAAATTAATCTCCATATTACGAAAAATATATTCTATATAACGAAGTTTATTCCACTTTTGTACGTATACAGATTTCAAACTAAGAGGTTTCTGTTGCGATGGATATGCGAATTTATTTCAGCGTATTGTATGAAAATGAGCACATTTAAATAATTTCCATTCTGCTTGGTGCTAATTAAAACAATTTTTTTCACACTAAGAAAAACACTTGTTATCATTACTCTCCCACACTGAGACTCCAGCGCTGACAGTTGGGGGTAGTGAAAATCCCCTTTTTACATTTAATGATATAGAAGACAGTGATGTCACTGGATCCTAAAAATTCTGGGTCCCAGGGACCCAGGATTTTTAAATATCTGGGTCCCTTTTTTAAAAAAGCGGGTCCCCATTCATAATAATTCAAATTCATATTTTAAAGGAACAAGTGAATTTGTTTATTTGGAAAAGAGAAAAGCAATAGTTATTGTTTTTATAATAATTAAATAATGAATAATTAAAACCAGTATTTCTCAATCAAATAAGATTTTTTTTTTTAACTATTAAGAGAAATTTTCTTTGCCTTTTTTTTAAATGTTAATGCTTAATTATAAAATAATGATTATTTGAGTGTAGAAGATAACAAGTATCACTAATATTTGCATTTCTTTTAAAAGGGGGAGGACAGATTTATTGAAAAGGACATTTTTGTTGGATAAAAGAATACTTTTATTGAGTAAAGGGGCACTTTTTGTTGAATGAATGGATGCTTTGATTAAACCTCCCATTGGATTATTTGTCAGCATAGATCAGTGTTAGAATCAAACATTTTCTTTGAAAAGGAGTTTCAGGAGTGATTCAGATTAAAAAAAAATATTTTCTGAAATTCACAGCAAATTTTCTGAAAGGTTACGTTACAGCAGAAAGGGGGGGGGGGGGCGGATCCTCTCTCAGCACTATTTTTGTTGTTGTAGGTCAGATTAACTAACTTTTGATTCGAGTCGATTTCAGGCTGAGTGAATTTCGCATTTTTTTCCTTGGCCTTTAGACGATATTCGCATTTTTTCAGAGATCCTTTGACGAAATTTGCTGTTTTTTCCCGAGATCCTTCGACGAAATTTACCGTTTTTTTAGATCCTTCGACGAAATTTGCCGTTTTTTGGCGGGTCCTTCGACGAAATTTGCTGTTTTTTCCGAGATCCTTCGACAAAATTTACCGTTTTTTCGAGTTCCTTCGACTAAATTTGCCGTTTTTTCCGAGATCTTTCGACGAAATTTGCCGTTTTTTCGAATCCTTCGACGAAATTTGCCGTTTTTTGGCGATCTTTCGACGAAATTTGCCGTTTTTTTTCGAGATCCTTCGACGAAATTTGCCGTTTTTGGGCGATCTTTCGACGAAATTTGCCGTTTTTTTTCGAGATCCTTCGACGAAATTTGCCGTTTTTTCGAGGTCCTTCGACGAAATTTGCCGTTTTTTGGCGATCTTTCGACGAAATTTGCCGTTTTTTGGCGATCTTTCGACGAAATTTGCCGTTTTTTGGTGATTTTTCGACGAAATTTGCCGTTTTGGGGGGATCCTTCGACGAAATTTGCCGTTTTTTGGCGATCTTTCGACGAAATTTGTCGTTTCTTTTGAGATCTTTCGACGAAATTTGCCGTTTTTTGGCGATCATTCGACGAAATTTGCCGTTTTTTCGAGATTCTTCGACGAAATTTGCCGTTTTTTCGAGATTCTTCGCCGAATTTTGCCGTTTTTTCGAGATTCATCGACGAAATTTGCAGTTTTTTCGCGATCCTTTGACGAAATTTGCCGTCTTTGGGCGATCCTTCGACGAAATTTGCCGTTTTTGGGCGATCCTTCGACGAAATTTGCCGTTATTTGGCGATCTTTCGACGAAATTTGTCGTTTCTTTTGAGATCTTTCGACGAAATTTGTCGTTTTTTCGAGATTCTTCGACGAAATTTGCCGTTTTTTCGAGATTCTTCGACGAAATTTGCTGTTTTTCGAGATTCTTGGACGAAATTTGCCTTTTTTTCGCGATCCTTCGACGAAATATGCCGTTTTTGGGCGATCCTTCGAAGAAATTTGCCGTTTTTGGGCGATCCTTCGACGAAATTTGCCGTTTTTTAGATCTTTCGACGAAATTTGCCGTTTTTTCGAGATCTTTCGACGAAATTTGCCGTTTTTCCGAGATCTTTCGACGAAATTTGCCGTTTTTTTCGCGATACTTTGACGAAATGCGCTGTTTTTTCGCGATCCTTGGACGGATTTCGCGACTCTTCGAAGAATTTACGCGTCCCATGGGACGCGTAAGAACTATTTTTTTGCGTCCCAACTCCAATTTTTTGCGTAATTTACGTGCTATAGCGCGTCCGCGGCATCGCTGGAAGATACGGTGACGCAATGGCGTCAGATGCATCGAAACAAAAAATATCAATTAGAGTCAGATCGTTACCATTCTGAGCTTCCATTGTTGATAGACAGTTGCTTTGTACATCCACAATAATGTGCTTCAAAATGCAAATCGAAGAACATCAAAGTTATTTTTGTTCCTGCCAATACAACCTCTAAACTTCAGCCATTAGTCTAAGGAATAATAAAAAATCTTGAAGTACATTATCGAAAAAGACAGAAAAAAGACAATGTAGTGAAAACTGAAAACATTGGTTTGAGAACGTGTATATCATGAGCGTGTATATCATGTCATATCTGATGAAAGCTGGAGCCAAAGCGTGGGAATGTGACGTGATCTCATCGACCTTACACAACTGTTTTGTAAAAGACAGCTTCATAATTGAAACTGAATCAAATGCTTCTGAATCCAATACCTGTTTGTCATATCTGAAGGGAAAATTTCACAAATTTAAGTTTATTTCTATTTAACGAATTTTCTTCATAACGAAGTTTTTAAGTGTAACGATGAGACTTCGTTAAATGGAAGTTTCACTGTATATATACATACAGTGGAACCCATTTAAGAAGTTTTCCCGCGTTTCTTTATTGCTAAAATCTACTCTTTAAGAAGTTTTAATTTTGAATTTTTACTTCTCTGAAAATCCTCCTTTTGAATTTTACTATACAGAAAGATTTTTGCATTTACATCATTTTTTTCCATGGGAGAAAGCAAAAGCAAAATCTACTTATGTAGAAAGACACTTATAAGAGGAAAATCACAATTATGTGACACCTGTTCCCATATAGTACACAGTAGCCATTGTTCAGAATTCAGACAAATTACCAGCTAACTGATTTTGGAATTGCATTCTTGTAAGTCAAGGGGCATTCTTTTCTTTCTATGCCAGGTGGCAGTTTATGACTTATGATGAATGTAAGTTAAATTGTCAAAAGCAGATGGTATATTCCACAAAAATATAGTTTGAAATGAAATTGTTTTCTTTTTTTATGTTTCCTAAAAGAAGCTTGCTTGAAAAGATGTTAAAGTTACTTTTTGAGTGACCTTACAAGTTTTATTTTCATAAAGAATCATAAACAAATGTTCTTGTTGACATTTTCATGACAGTATTTTTAGACATCTGTGACTGATCTATAGATGTTCTACTGAACACACATGATATTCTGTGTGCACTATCAAGCTTCATTCATGTAACTGGCTTGGTACAATTTTTTTAACTGTGCAGTATTTCTAAGTTAAGCCCTGAAGTACTCATCTATGTACTCTTCTTTGACTAAATTTTCAACATGTCTACTAGAGGAATAAAGCGAAAGGCTTTAACTGTTGAGTAAAACCTGAAAGTTTTGAAAGAAGTAGATGAAAATGTACATCTAATACGCATTCAAATTGCGAAAAAGTTGGACCTGCCAGTGACTACTCTCAAAAGCATTATTGATAAATGAGAAATCATATGTTCATTGCATTTTTCAAATGCAAAAAAATTAAAAAGGGGAAAATATGAAAAAATAGAAGAAAAACTGATTATTTAGTTTAAACAAGCAAGGTTAGTAAATATCCTCATAAGTGGAATAATTCTAAGAGAAACAGTAAGAAGAAATTACAAAGAAAATGAATATTGAATTTAAGGCATGAAACAGGGATTGACAAGATGAAAAATAAAGCTGGTTTAGTCTAATAAATCTATAAATGGAGAAAGTAAAAACACCAATAAGCAAGAAGCAGATCAATGGAAATTGAATATCTTACCATGTTTAATATCCAGCTATAAAGAACAAGGCATACTTAATTTAGACAAATGTGTCCTATTCTATAACCTACTACCAGACAAAACACTCACATTTGGATAAAATTGATATATTGGAAATTGAGCAAGGGACAATTAACAATTTTGCTAGATAGCAACATTGATGGTAATGATAAACTTCTACTTTTATTAAATGGAAAAGTAAAAGGAACACTGATGTTTCAAAAATGTGAAATCATTGCTTTGTAAATATGAAAGCAATAAAGCATCATCAATGACTATTCCATTGTATGAAAATTATCTAAAAAAATTAGATGCTAAAATGAGAAAGGGAAAAAGGAAAATTATTTTGTTTGTTGATAACTCTACTGCACTTTCCAATTATGTGAAATAAGATAACATTAAAATTCATTTCCTTCCACCAAGTTCTACAGCAGTTTTTATAATTAATCAATCAAGAGGTAATTAGGACATTTAAACAATGCTTAAGAAAATGGGTAGTCAAGTGAATACTTTTAAATCTGGATAAATGGAGAAAAACTGAAAAAAGGTTAATGTTTTAAAATCTATTTATATGATTACATCTGCATGGGAATCTGTAAATCCAATTGCCACTGCCAATTAATTTATACTATGCCACTATATTTATTATGCCACTATTTTATATTATGCCACTTATAATTAATCAATCAAGAGGTAATTAGGACATTTAAACAATGCTTCAGAAAATGGGTAGTCAAGTGAATACTTTTAAATCTGGATAAATGGAGAAAAACTGAAAAAAGGTTAATGTTTTAAAATCTATTTATATGATTACAACTGCATGGGAATCTGTAAATCTGCCACTGCCACATTTTTTGAAGGGAGAGATAACACGGAATCGTATGACTCAGAAGTTGCAGAAAATGAATGGAAGATATTGCAGAAAGAATTGGACTTCACCACATCGTTTTGCGAATATGTTAATGTTGATAAAGATGTAATACTAAACCAATTTTTATCAGTTGACGACATTTGTGATTCGATGGCAGGTGAGAATGGAAATGAATCAAGTGATACTGAAGATTATCTAATAGTTCCAAGCTACTCAGATGCTATAAAAGGACTAGAAACTTTCCGACACTACATAGAAAGTCAAGATAATGTCCTAGACGAAATACATAAAATCTTGCGGCAACTTGACCCTTTTCATTTACAAATATTTGGAAAAAAAAAAGTATTATGGATTATATCAGTAAGCGAAATGTAAACACATTATTAAAAAAGCAATTTTTCAAGAAAAAAAAATTGAATGGAATTGAACGTAATAGAAATAAAGGAATAGAATGAAACTCTGAATAAAATAATTCACGTAAACTAGTTTGTTTTTAATTAATAGGGACTTTACGTTGCAAATATAAATACAAACATCAAATACTTGCTTTTAATGTATATTTCGTTTTATTTAAATATCAGCTATTTTAAAAAACTACGTAAATAAACAACTCTTGACGTTTCGGTTATACTTCATAGTTATCTTCAGGAGAAAATTCTCATAAAAACAAACAGCGAAAAAATTAAACACGTGTTACATAATTGAGAAAAATGTTCAACTGAAAAGACAATGAAATTAACGGATATTTACAAAAACATATTCAAAAATAGGCCTGGTCGTGCCATCTATGAACCAGCTACCTTACTGGAAACCATGTTTAACCAAATTAAAGTCCATTCAAAATACATTTCCAGATAGCAGAAATAGAAAATGATGTGTTATCATTACAAATTTCATGCTTTCTTAATGAAATCTCTAGAGATTCATGAATATAAGCTTTAAATGGATTGTCTTGTCTGGAAATAATTTTAACCTTTTCAAAATCAATAAACTTAATCTGTCCATCAGCAAAAGTCCTTGATAAGGCAGTGGAAAGTTTATTATATTTTAAATAACTTTTGTGAAACATTGATCCTATATCACCTACTTGTTTCTCTGGCGTATATGAAATTCCGTTTGAATTGACCTATAGTACAAATTCAGCATATATTGGTATGACAAAACGTTGCATTGTAGAAAAACTTAAAGAGCACAAAAGTGATTTAAAATGTAATAAACTTTCCACTGTCTTATCAAGGACTTTTGCTGATGGACAGATTAAGTTTATTGATTTTTAAAATGTTAAAATTATTTCCAGACAAGACAATCCATTTAAAGCTTATATTCGTTAATCTCTAGAGATTTCATTAAGAAAGCATGAAATTTGTAATAACACATCATTTTCTATTCCTGCTATCTGGAAGTATATTTTGAATGGACTTTAATTTGGTTAAACATGGTTTCCAATAAGGTAGCTGGTTCATAGATGGCGCCACCAGGTCTATTTTTGATTATGTTTTTGTAAATTTCTGTTAATTTTGTTATCTTTTCAGTTGAACATTTTTCTCAATTATGTAACACGTGTTTAATTTTTTTGCTGTTTGTTTTTATGTGAATTTTCTCCTGAAGATGGCTATGAAGTATAGCCGAAAAGTCGAGAGTTGTTTATTTATGTAGTTTTTTAAAATAGCTCATATTTAAATTAAACGAAATATACTTTGAAAGCAAGCATTTGATGTTTGTAGTTTGTTTTTATTTACTATTATTATTTCTTTATTCACTTTAAAAAGAACAAAATGTGCTAAAAATATTTTATTTTAATTTCTAAAACTATTCTGTTACTCTGTATGGCTTAAGTCAACACTTTGATTATTTTATGTCATTAACGTTTTCATTATGTAGTTTCTCACTATAGTTTTTCCCCTCAGAAATTTTCCTCTTAAAAAGTTTTGAATACCAGTGCTCTGGAAAACTTCTTAAGCATGTTTTACTGTATATACTATGATCACTGAGTAGGAGAAATGCTCATATCCAGGGGCGGGGAACCTCATAATTTCATTTGTCACTGGCAAGGAGATTTTCTAGCAGGATGAGTGAATTTTTAGGCAGTCTTTTAAAAACTGCAGGCTATTGAAGATATGTCAAAATCTTTTATATTTTTTTATTTATTAACCCTATAACTCTCCATATTATCTTTATGTAAACACGGGTGCTACCCTATAATATAGGATAGTACCATGATAATAGTTTTCTCCAGACAGTTTCATAAGGGTGCTGCACCCTGCCTGCTGTTTGGTTTAAAAATAGCACCCTTCTTGCCTCTCAGTAAAAATACTGCCTTTTGTATTAAAAAAAATTGCTTGCATAGTTAAAACAGATTCATTCTTGTGTTAAAAATGAACATAAGAATGCAAAAAGTATCCTTCAGAATCAGAATCCAAAATGTGCTGTTAAAAATCTAAAATTTGTTCTTTATGAATCTAAAAAGTGCCCTTTTCCCACCAGCTGCAATCTGCCCTTCTTTAAACCTGGGTGAAACTCTACAACACTATCCTTTCCTGTTGTATATATTTCTTAATTTTATTGAGAAAAAAAATTACAAAAATGTATTTTAGCAATAATATTGAATTATTTTCACTGTCTTGAAAAGATTGTCATAACAATTTTCAACTGTATGTTGCATCTTGCTGGCTGGTAAGATTTTCTGAAAATCCCCCACCCCTGCTCATATTATAACCTTGCATATTTTACATTTTTTTTTCTTTCATTAGAGATGCATTTAGTCAACATAAAATTTCTTAATCAGGGTTTGAAATAGTGTGCGATATTAATCATGTCCAAAATAGATAATTTGTTCTCAATGAAAAAAATGCTGTTTGGGATTTACCCCATGTCAATTCTTTCCTTGAGTAAGCTGACTTGATGATAATCTGAGAGAATCCGTAACAGGGATTGCACTGATGCTCTATAATGACCTATTTTATACTATAATAATTGTCTTTTATTTGATACTAGTTGTAGTTTTGAATAGAGATGCAACAGATTACAGATATCTGGCCAGTATGATGAATAATTGGCAGTAGCTGGATATTATAATTATCCATCTGTACATCTGGCCTGAAATTATAAGGCTCTACTATGCTTCTATTGTTCATTGAACTCATTAAAATTTCCAGAAAATAAAGTCAATATAGTTTAATCTTGTAAAATACAATGCATTAATTTATTAAACTAAATACTTTACTATAGGTAGGCCTGGTGCGTAGTATGTGTGAAATGTGCAATACACACAGGTAACTCGGGCTGAAGGGCGCTTTCTGATTTTTTTATAGAGGGAAATACATTTTGGAAGTATCAGACAAAGTTTAAAAATGTATGAGAAAATTTTAAATCTCAAGCTTTAATATTCAATACTTCTGGTTATAGTAATGAAATTTTCTCTTTCAAAGATATGCTGATTTAATTAACAAAAGAAACAATAAATTACGTAATAGTTCTGGTTAACATTGAATATCACAAATACATTGTAAATAATGAACAATAACTTCTCGAATTAATTTTAATGTAAATTTATGTCAACTTTCATAAGATTTTGATGTATTGTTATGATACACTTAACACGTTGAGTGGCATGTGTACTGCCAGCAGTGCACACTTTATTAGAGTGCCATGTGTACTGCTGATGGTCATATTTAAATCTAAATTTAAAGCATATTAATTTTGATGGCTCTCCAGTAGCATACATATCTGTTGTTCTATGGCACCTAGATAAAGCATTTAAAAAAAAAAAAATTATCTTATATTTCGGATGAGTTATAGAAGGAATAAGAAACATATTTTGGTTACAACTCAAAATTTTATTTCATCAACATTTTTACGTTTTCCATGAAAAAAACTTGGATCCATTTTTATTGCTAATTCTGATTATTACTAAAATAAAAACAATATTGGTACTGTTGTAAATTGGAAAAAAAAAATTACTTGCATGACAGCCGGTGATGCATAAAACACATTTTTTATAAATTCTACTTACACTTGTAATAAATAGGTATCAGGGATAGTACCATGGAAATACTAAAGTTATTAGTTTACTACTAAATGCAAGGCTGCCACTGGTGACTATTCTTTAATTCTATCTCACACCACTTTCTCAAAACAAATTCTTTTCACATACACTTTGACAACATGTGCAAGAGTTTACTACAAAATTAGTTATTTTTAAAATACAGTAAAACCTCCATAACGGACACTCCCGAATAGCGGACACCTCTATTTAACGGACACTTTTCAAATCCCCACTCCCAAAATCTAAATTTTTGTATGTTTAACCTCTGAATAGCGGACATTCCTAATAGCGGACAGTAGTTTTGGCGATCAAGGATGAAAAATGATTTTTTAACGAGAAAGAAAATGGAAAAAAAAAGTAAAAAGCCTCGTAATTTATCAAGGCAATGTGTCACAAATTTTTTGACCACAGATAACTGTAGGCGGTGGTCTCTGGAGAATCCCCGAATATCGTATGTATTTTGTATCGATTACTGTTTAATTCTTCAGATTTCATGGACATACAATATTCAAAGCTTCAAAATATGTTAAAACCATTTTAATCGTTTTCTGAATATATTGAGTTCTGCATATTCTGAATTTAGTGTCTTGTTTGTAATTAATGTTTTGAGAATGACCTCAAAATGAAAGAGATTAACTTTAAAAGAAAGAATTTGAAATTATAAATGTAAGTGAATCTGAAAAACAGAAATAGAGTTTAGGGATATTTGCCGAATGTTTTAAAATAGGTAAAACAAAAGTGGGAGAAATTTTATGAAACAAAGAATTTGTGGATTATTAACTCTAACGAGAACACCAAAAATGTGAAATTGCGGCATACTGATTCCATTGAAATTAACTCTATTTTTCTGAATTAGTTTACTTCACTTCGTTCAAAAAAATTCCATTGAGTGGGCTTTTGATTCAGGAAAAAGCTTTAAAAGTCGCCAAAGAACTCGGATTACATGATTTTAAGGGTTTGGGTAGATGGCTGGAAAAGTGTCTGTCTCGGCATAACATCTCTTACAAAACAATATGTGGAAAAGCAAAATCTGTAGCTCTGAAAAACGTGGAGGATTGGCATGAATAATAGCAATCAATTTGTGAAGATTATGAGGAGAGAAACATTTTTACTGCTGAGAAGAGCGGACTCTTTTTCAGAATAAGACTTTGTGCTTTAAAAAGGCTGGCTGTATCGACGAAAAAATGACAAAAGAGCGAATCACTATTTTATGATGTTGCAATGTATTAGGGGAATTTTAAATTCCTCTTATAGTTCAAAAATCTCTTAAACCCATGCGTTTCTCAAAGAACATCCAATTAAAAAAAATGTTATAGAGCTAATAAAAAACCGTTGGATAACCAGTTTTTTAGTGATTAAATGGTTAACTTCCTTTGATTATAGGATGAAAAAACAAAGAAAAGTTCTCTTGTTTTTGGAGAGTGCAACTTCTCATCCAAAACATTTTAAATTGGAAAATGCGTCACCCCCCCCCCCCCAAAGACAACTTCTGTATGCTAGGCCAGCACCTTGATCAAGGCGTTATACACAATTGTAAAGTCCGGTAGAGAAAGCTTTCATTAAGTCATATTCTTTCGAAGTTTTATTCTGTGAAAAAAGTTGAGAATAGCCTAAAATTAGTTGATGTTCCCGATGCTTTCAAATTCGGATTTCTTCAGCTGTAAAAAACATATAACCGGAATGCGTACGACAATGTTTCAGAAAAGCAGGATTTATATTAAATGAAAATGAAACACTTATTTCCGATAGAAATGAACTATCGCAATAAGTGCATTAATTAAATGAATCAGGAGTGAAGAAATGGCGATGACCTACTGAAAAAGAATCAGTTGACGTTGACGTAGGCGATTATATTCCTTCAGAATCTTCGACAAAAGCTGACTCTATTAGTGATATGAATCAGATACTGAAACCAGGGGATGTTTCCTGCAATATCGAGAATTTACAAGAAGCGGCAAAACACAGTGAGCAATTACACATATTTTTCTCTTTTTCCAAAAAAAAGATGATTCAGAAGGATTAAAACTACTGATTAGCATTAAAACGTCGCATAGAAAAACTAACAACATGTAATCGCAAGCAAAAGCAAACTTTTGTAACAGATTTTTTCCTTAAGAATGTAATAAACAGTGGAAAAATGTATGTACAATTTCATTTGAGTTTTATTGCTTAAAAAAGTAATTTTAATTTTTGATTAATCATATAATAGAAGTTCTCGGACATATAAAAGCCAATTAATGAAACGTTAAGCCTTTCTTAGCAATTTTGTGAATCTCTGAAGTTTTCCCAATAGCGGACACCTCCGAATAGCGGACAATTTCTGCGCTCCCGAGGTGTCCGTTATTTAGAGGTTTTACTGTAGTGGTAATAGTAGTGGAATAGAAAATAAAAATAGTCGCCAGTGGCAGCCCTGTAAATATAATAATGGCACCTTATGCAAGCTTAATTCATGTATACTCATGTACATGGTGACACTCAACGTGTTAAAAACTATACGATGGGCTTTAATTAACCTGGTGTAATATATACACATGAAATTGAAAAATGATGAATAATGTATGCAAAATGTAAATTTTCTGCTTTTTTTCTCTTTCAAAATTTTTTTAAAAATAAATATAAATAAAAAAGGGAGATATTGAAACATACTGCAGCCGGATATCCAGTATCTGGCCAAACTGACATATGTTGCATCTCTAGTTTTAAATATGAATTTCCTATTATTTTCTTTTCTGTCTCTAGGTCGCAAGAGAAAGTGGTTTCCAATTGATGAAGCTATTAGACATTTAGGCAGTTTTAAGCCTGTACAGTGCTCTTATGTGAAGCTTCTCAAGAAAGAAGATAAAGTACCATGATATACATTTTTCATTGTAAAATATGTGATATGAAGTAACAGAGGACTCTGACATATCATTTTTGTGAGTGTCAGAGAAGGGAAATTCGAGCTCTATGCTTATCACAGCTTTAGATTTTTAATTGACTTAAACATTTCAGAGCATTCTAATTGAAACATGACTCATGCATTGCATTCATTAAGAGATGCTCATTTTTTTCTGCCTAAGTCTTTGTGGTGCTTCAGTTGCGATCATACATAACATTATGGATTATTTTTTATATGAATACTAATATAGAAGCTCTTGTTTTGAATATGTTTTTCTTTTATTATTTTTTAATCAACTAGCACAAAAAATATGACTTTTCTTATACTCATAAGTTTTTTAAAGTGATGTTTTTTGCACAGCTTAGAAAAAGTACTTACAAATTGTATTTTCAAATGCATAACTTAAACTTTCTTTTGATATCTTAAAAACTTCCAAATATTTTTATATTTCAATGAAATGTGTTTTTTTGTTAGTAGTTTTTATTTATTTATTTATTTTTTGTTAATTAATAACAATTGCTATAGTTGATATGCATTTTGTGATTTATCTTGCGTTTTTAATTACAGTGATATATTAGGATCAGTGCCATGTTATATTTAAATATTAAGTGCCATTGATTTGTATTAGGTGTTACATACTTGCTGCATGATTGTTTATTTAATTAATTTGTTTAGCACTACTGCAAATTAGATTTTTTCTCCCTTTTCAAGGTAGCATTTAGTTACATATGTGTTTTATCTGTTTGAATGAAGTCTATTAATAAATTATTAAACATGGTTTTAGTTTGATCTGTGAGATTAATTTTCTTCTAAAACTCACAGCTTAAAATTTTTACATTTCATTTTATTATGATTGTCATGGCTGTGAGTAGTGGAATACAAGGAGGGCAGTTGTATTAAATCCTGGATTGAAAATGGTTCCATCAGGGGCTCTTTTCAAATATTTCATATACAGTATATGTGCATATGAGGCACGCAGATGGGTACAAATACAATCTGTATGAGGCATCACAGTTCATGTCATTGACTCTGATTAAGGTCAGTTATCGTATTCTAAACAGAATAAAATGAATCTTTTTTACAAATGTATAATTTATATTCTAAAGTAAAAACATGTCTGTGAATAACGCTCATGTCATATTGACAGAGGCAATGATCTAACCAATAAATTTTGCTTTTATTGCAATTTTTTTTACTTCTAAATATCGCACAATTTCAAATTTTACACCATGAATAGGAAAAAAACTTTCAAATGCAATTTTTTTGAAAACTTTATTTCAATGTACTGATTTTTTATGGATTTCAAAATAATTTTCAAGCGTGAATATTTTTAAATCTGCATGCAACCCAATTATGGAAGATTAACCTGTTTGTACTTAAAACAATGTAAATAATTCAGCACTTGTTTGTTTCTGTGTAATATTTCAAAACTAAATTGCCAAATGAAATTAAAACTTTACAAATAATTAAATAAATGGAACAGGAATTTAATAGATATGTAATTGGAATATGTGCTTAAATACAGAAATAATCAGAATCCCAAAGATTTCTGTAAATAATGAAAAGTTTCGCAATTGACCGCTGGCATGTGACTAATACGAAAGTACCAAAAATGCTTTTGGAGTAGTTAGTTGTTGGGCAATCTTAAAAAAAGATATTAAATGTAAAAAATCTATAGGCATTTTAAATAAAAAGCTATTTTCATCTAAGTACACCGGGAGTATATTGGGCATCTTTAATCTGGGTAGCCGAAATTGAATTGGTTGATATTGTTAAGTGAAAAACTGTAATAATATTATGTAAAAGATGAAACAATGAAATTCACTAGACTAAACTTTATAGTGTGAAATCCAATTTTGTTTTATCTTCTTCAAAATATAATGATTTCTCAAAGAAGACAATTCATGCAGAAATATGAGAAAAGCTGTTTGAAAAATTTAACTTTGTAAACTGTAAATTTGTTACATTTGGTTTTGTTAGTTTTATATTAAACTTGCTAGACCTTTTTTGACACATTCTAAATGAAAACTTATATAAAGAGTTTAATGTTTGAGAAATGCTGTCCTACAATCCTTTATTGCAGAAAAAATTTCAAGGATGAAAAAATCTGTCTCTATAGTTCATTTAAAATTAAGGGAGAATTTAAATAGACATAAAGGTTGCCAGACTAAACTTTATGCCAGAGAGTTCCAGTTTTGTGCTTTTTCGCTTAATTGATGACTATATAAAAATAAATTAATAAATATTTGATTTTCAAAAAGAAAGAAAAAAGAAAAGATTATAAAAATAAATTAATAAATGTTTGATTTTCAAAAAAAAAAAGAAAAATTTGCTGACAAATACTTAATGTTTAAATTTTAACTGAGCAAAATAATAATGAAATTTAATTGATATGGTAATCACACAAATTAAAGCTTTATTTCGACAAACTAGTCTATTTTATGCAAAGCAACAATTGTTGCTTTGGTAGCCATCAATGTTTGGCTGGCATTGACTTTGGCTAAAACATTATAAAAACTGCAAATTTACACATGCTTTTATTCATTTGTTTTCTCTCTTAATTTTGAATAGACTATAGTTTTCATTTTCTCAAGCAGAGTTTTATATTCTCTCATTTTCAGTTTTTTCCAGACTTAATCCAGTATGGACTATTGCTATGCATTTTTACTTTTAAAAGTGCCTGAACATTCATATGTTGAATGAAGTTTTCACATATTTTATCCATCCTATCAATTATTCTCTTGGATTTTGATGTATGTTTAGTAATTTTTTGCTTTATAACTTTAATTATTATTAAAAGGAGGAATTATGTGTGAGCTGATTTTATATTGCAATTTTTGATCTGATATGGTGAATTCTATGCAATTTATACTATTAAATCTGTTGTCTATCTATTGTGACTGGTATAGCCTAAATCAGGGACGGCAAACCTATGGCATGTGAGAGATTATTTTCGGCATGACATAGATTCAGGTTCTAAATATTAAAATCAAAATATTGAAGGGCTAGGGTGTAGAACAAGGTAGCTAATGCAAGTTTCGAGATATTTAAGATGTAAAACAAACAAGTAAAGAAAAACCTACAAATAAAACTATTGTGATTGCTTTCTCTAAAGCAGCTGATTTATTATGACAGCACTTTTTTAAGTAAATTTATGTACAAAATTTTTTGTCTGATAGATCATATATATTATTTCTGTTGGCAACATGCCTTTTTGTATGCATTTACAAAATGTACAACAATGAATGGGGTATCATTCGAAAAGTTTTTAAATCGGCTTCATACATAGTACACTCACATTTTGTTAAAATATGTTTTTTGATTAAAAATTGCAGTTAAAAATTAAATCAACGTTGTTTTTGTAAATGAATATAAAAGGTTTTTATAAAATCAGTGTTGCCATAAAAATAAAGTACTGCAATATATCGTGCTTACCAATGATTATTAAAAAAATAAGTGCAAAAAGGATAAAGTGGATGTCTAGGCATGGGCTTATTTTATATTTATGATTAAAAAACAAAATACAAATTCAAATGTTTCTAAGAAAAAAGCATCATTGATTAATCGAAGCAGTGGTATTTCACGTGTAGCCCAAAATGTATGCTTTGTTACTTTAAATTAAATTATATTTTATATGCATTCAATGTATTTTTTTATTAAAGTGAATGACATCATCTTCTAATGCAGCGGTTCTATCAAAACACAACTTTACAATCAATGCGATTTTTGGCACTGGTTTTTACCAATGAGGGCATCTATATCAGGGTTAAAAATAGGTTAATTTTAACCTCAACTCGAGAGTGGGGATCTAGGGTTGCCATAACGACTGTGTGACTGCTGCCATTTCTCACAATGAGGTCTTAACATAATACCAACTGTTTAAGAAAACACTGTCTTCTCAAGAAGTTTTAATTTAAGCTAATAGCTTTCATGATTATTGCAGTTGTAAAATATTTTATTTGTTATATATTTTAAACAGATGATATAAAAGATACATTTTTGTGGCAAACCTTGATTGTTCCGCGACCCACCAAAACACCCGCCACGACCCATAGGTTAGGAACTGCTGTTCTAATGCTTAATGCAGTTAAAATATGATTGGTATTTTTTTTCCCTCGCGCATGCCTTTTTCTATCTTCGACCAGTTTTTATTGTAACTTTGATGGAATAAATGAGGTGATATTCTCGCTTGACTAGTGTTCACTCTAGAAAAAAAAAGGGCAGGGTGCTAGTCACAAAAAGGGCACTATTGAAGCATGAAAAGGGCACTAGTTTCAGCGAAAAAGGGCATTGTTTCATAAAAAAAGTATACATTTTCGGAACCAATATAAGAAACTCATTATTGTTCATCATATACTCATCAATGTTTGTACACACATTTAGTAACATAAATTACAGAAATACATTTTTATTAAATTGATATTTTAAGGTTCTAGTAAGTAAATAGGTTAACATATGTGGATATAAAATTATTAGCCGCCTCTAAACTATGAATTTTAAGGGGGAAGCAGAAATTTTGAACTTAAGACGACTGATTTAGTTACCTTACTAAAGATTTAAAAATAGGACAAAAAAATTTAAATAAAAGAGTTTTAACTTTAAATTTTGTGTGCTTGGAAAGAAGGGGGGGGGGCATCAATTTTGGCTGAGGGTGTGGAAAATTACTTGATCGATTATTTGCTATAATAAAGTGACACAGCAGAAAAAGTAAAAAAAAAAAAAAAAAAGATAAGGCTTTTAAGCTTGGTGAGCTGGGAGAGCAAAAGATGTTTTTTTTATATTTTTTTTCCAGGGTGTTAAGGGGGGGGGGGTTGCGTCCCTTTGACGAAATTTGCGTTTTACCGCGATCTTTTGACGAAATTTGCAGTTTTTTCGAGATCTGTTGATAAAATTTGCGGTTTTTTCGCTATTTTTTTTGAAGAAATTTGCCGTTTTTCGCGATCTGTTGACAAAATTTGACGTTTTTTTCGCAATATTTTTGACGAAATTTGCCGTTTTTTCGCGATTTTTTGACGATATTTACCGTTTTTCGCAATGCTTTTGACGAAATTTGTCGTTTTCTCGCGATCTTTTGACGAAATTTGTCGTTTTCTCGCGATCTTTTGACGAAATTTGTCGTTTTTCGCAACGTTTTTGACGAAATTTGCCGTTTTTTCGCGATTCTCTGACGAAAGTCACGTTTTTCCCGCGATTTGTTGACAAAATTTGCCGTTTTTTCGCAATCTTTTGACGAAATTTGCCGTTTTTTCACAATGTTTTTGACGAAGTTTACCGTTTTATCGCGATCTTTTGACGAAATTTGCAGTTTTTTCGAGATCTGTTGATAAAATTTGCGGTTTTTTTCGCTATTTTTTTGACGAAATTTGCCGTTTTTCGCGATCTGTTGACAAAATTTGCCGTTTTTCGCAATGTTTTTTACGAAATTTGCCGTTTTTTCGCGATTCTCTGACGAAAGTCACGTTTTTCCCGCGATTTGTTGACAAAATTTGCCGTTTTTTCGCGATCTTTTGACGAAATTTGCAGTTTTTTCGAGATCTGTTGATAAAATTTGCGTGTTTTTTCGCTATTTTTTTTGACGAAATTTGCCGTTTTTCGCGATTTGTTGACAAAATTTGACGTTTTTTACGCAATATTTTTGACGAAATTTGCCGTTTTTCGCAATGTTTTTGACGAAATTTGCCGTTTTTTCGCAAAGTTTTCGACGAAATTTGCCGTTTTATCGCGATTTGTTGGCAAAATTTACCGTTTTTTCGCGATCTTTTGATGAAATTTGTCGCTTTTCGCAATGTTTTTGACGAAATTTGCCGTTTTTTCGCGATCTTTTGAGGAAATTTGCCGCTTTTCGCAATGTTTTTGACGAAGTTTGCCGTTTTATCGCGATTCTCTGACAAAATTCACGTTTTTCCCGCGATCTGTTAACAAAATTTGTCGTTTTTTCGCGATCTTTTGACGAAATTTGTCGTTTTTCGCGATATTTTGACGAGATTTACCGTTTTTTGCAATGCTTTTGACGAAATTTGCCGTTTTCTCGCGATCTTTTGACGAAATTTGTCGTTTTTTGCAATGTTTTTGACGAAATTTGCCGTTTTTTCTCGATTCTCAGGCGAAAGTCACGTTTTTCCCGCGATTTGTTGACAAAATTTGCCGTTTTTTTCGCGATTTTTGACGAAATTCGCCGCTTTTCGCAATGTTTTTGACGAAGTTTGCGTTTTTTCGCAATGTTTTTGGCCACTTTTGACTAGTTTTAAAAAAGGTAGGGTGCATTTTGCCGATTTCAAATAAGGCAGGGCGCATTTTGCCGATTTTAAAAAGGGCAGGGCGCTGCGCCCTTCAAAAAAAGCCTAGCGGGAACACTACGCTTGACTATGGCTCATGTTGTTTGCAGATTATTTTCATCCTTAATTTTCCTTAGAAATTTAAACATGTACCTAAAAAATATTAGATATTGCTAAAATATATTAGACTGCAGTGCACAATTCTCACACGGGTCCACTGGTTTTATTTTATTTATGTACAAAGAGTTTTCGTTATTATCTTTGATTATTATGGTATATAGTGATTAAAAAATAAACTTTGTACTTTTAAAAGGTTTTCAGGATGCATTTAAACAATTTTACATAAAAAAAAAATTAAAAATGTCAATTACTATGTTTAACACCCAAGCCCTTTATATAGTGAAAATATATAAATTGCTCCAATTTGAATTTAAGCTGAGTTTGTCTGAATTCGATTGGTTGTCATCATACATATGAAGAAACTGAAATGCAACTTAATGAATCCCAGTCTAGCTCAATATTGGCTCAAAAACTTTTCAGATTAAAAGATTATCAAGAAAAGATCGTAAACAAAAATGCTGATGGTAAATTTATGTCAACTTTCAGTTCAATTCCAGACACAAATAACTGTTAAGAGCTTGCTATTTTGACATTTCTCTCTCTCTCTCTTTTTAGAAATGAATAATATGAAAAACTGAAGCAGAAACTTCTTGTCAGATGACTCCAATTCAACTTGCATTCTTTTAACTAACTACAAAGCTGATAGGAATTATTTGGCATCTAAGAAGCAACAGAAATAACATTATTTTAATTATTTAGATATAACACGAAGTTTTACCCACATATTTTTAAACCTAAAAACAAAACTTTAATTCATTTTGATTTATTTTTGTTTGATCCACTAAATTTTTGGTTGATGGCACATCAGGAACACATAAAATATTGGAAACATTTGGCATGCAGATGTGAAATGGTTCGCCGTCCCTGGCCTAAATGAAAAGTCTTAACATTGATTTATGGGAACTATTATATATTTTAATATGTTAATGTTCATTACTAACAGAATTACTACTTGCTAATTTAAATTCATTATTCTATTATTAATATTTTAATTTAGCTATATTACCACTGCTGTTTGATCTCTGTTTACCCAAAATGTTTGAATACTGTAGACAACCATTGTTATTTCTTAATTTCTGAGTGTTTGTAAATTTAGGTTTAAAGTATGATGATGCATTAGATTTGAATTCAAATGTTAAAATGTACGGTTGTTTTTTGTAAAAATCATTGGTTGTTTATTTAAAATAATTATAAAATCATGCTTTACCTATTCTCTGGTCCGATTTCATTTATTACTTTTTTAAATATAATATTTAAATGAAGTAATTTGAGAAATACTCATGTTTATTTTAAGATGTACATTCATGAGATGATAAACTGAATGATTAAAATAATTTAAAAATTAAATACATTAGTTATTTATGATGCATGTATTCATACATTCAAGCTTACATCTATATTTTTAGTCTCTGATCTCATTCCATCAACTTTCTAGTTTGCACAAGCTGGAACTAACTGTATATTTTGATTCATTAATAATTTTGAAATATTGTCTGAGAAATATGTAGTATAAATATGATGTACTTTTTATGCCAATGTTAGATACAGTCAATTCTATGTTAGTTAACAGTCATGAATTCTATTGTCACTCATTTAGCCCAATACCTTTTCATTCCTAATGACTGTTATTTTTTATTTCTTCTCAATATCAAGAACCTCATACATATGATTATAAAGCTAATTATTATTTTTTTTCTACTTAGCTTGTTAAAAAGTTTTTTAATCCCTGAAAAATGGCTTATGATGATGTTGCAGCATCATGTATATGTGATGTTGTTCTGATGTAACTTTTATAGTATTTCTGAAATAAAAATGAAAGCATCAAATACGTGTGGTTTTCAGTCATGAATTGCTTATTTTGAAATTAAAATTAATTCACTTTTGCTTTTGAAATATATAAAGTCTGCATAATCATTGATTATATATTGTCATTTATTGACAAATAACTGACCCAAAAATTGACCAAAGTATTTTATATTTACAAATTGTAAATTATCTATCTGTGTTTTCTTGACTTTCCCTTAACCTTTTAAGCCATCTTTTTTTGTTCTTTAGTAACTGAATAAATAGCAATACAAGCCTAAGTGTCAAATCAAACAAAGTTTTTACCTTGGCCTCTGGCCTGTTTTATCTGAATGAATAAGATTAGATACATTTGTATTTTGAAATATCAATCCATATACTGATGTTTTACATTATGATTACATTAAACTCTGTCTAAGGCAGACTCTGTGTAAGACAGAAATCTGTCTAGCACAGATATATTTTAAAGTCCCACAGAATGATCTTCAATAAGTAAATTCTGTCTAAGGGAGAAATAATACTGTGTATGATAAAAAAAATTCTCAGTTCCAATTGATTTACCTTGGACACAGTTTACTTTATTTTATAAATTTTAAGCAGATATGTATAGATATACGTCATGTGCTTAAAAGGTTAAAATGAAATTATCACATTTTCAAATTAAATGGAACTTATTTTGTCAAGCACACATATGTTCAATTAACTTTGTTGATTAAAGTTAGATGATGTAGGAAAAAGTGAAATGCATGGAAAATTTTAATGTGTTGAAATATTTTTCCCATGTGTGAGGAATATACAAGTAGATTTTTTAAGTGTTCATTATACCTGTAAGTTTCAGTATATGTTTTGTGCACAGAAGTCTGATTGTAAAATTACAATCTCTTACAAGCTAGCAAAATACTTATTTTTTAAAGCTATCATTATAAAATTTATGTGTCTTTTGATTATACATTCTTTAGTACTTATTTATTGAATTTATCAAATTACAAATTAAAGTACAGTTCATAAGTCTATGCTTTTTGTTATAATTGTATCAAAAGGATCTAAAGTATTTAAATATATCCAAATGACATTTTTAAAAATTTAATTAGTAAAAGAAGTAATAACCTTCTTAATAGAATATAATTAATAGAAAATATCTTTATAGAAGGAATAAACTTCTGTTTGAATTTAAACAAAAAAGATGTTTTAAGTTACACTTTAGTAAATATCATTATCAGTCAATCAGAAGCTTGATTCAAAAAATTTTAAAAGTCATAACATGGAATTTTGTTACAAATGCTTTTGGTTGCATGAAGATTTTATTGAAGACAGATTTTATTCTTCTAAACCATGTGATATTTATGAACCATATGCTCTGTGCTCAAATGGTTAAATTTTTTACATTGTGTAAAATTCTTTCAGTTCAAGCATTTCAGTTTAGATGCTCTATAAAAATTTTCTGTTACTTGTTTTTATTTATCATGTTATATTATTAAATATTGTTATAATCTGACTTTTATGCAATTAATGCCACTCTATATAAAGAAAAAAAATGTAATTTTATGATTTTTGTTCTTTTTAATAAATAAAATAAATGTCCAAATAATATATAAAATATTTGTCTCAATTCTTTTATATCTAGTTTCAAAGAAAATAAACAGGGATGCCACTTTTCTGCTTAAAGGCGGAATTCCGCTCTTTTATAAATTTTGCGATTTCCGTTTTTATAAAATCAGAAATTTCTGCTTCTTATATAAAACCCACAATTTCAGCTTTTTATATATCAAATCCATGATTTCTAGAGATTCTCCTCAATAATTCTACAATTTTAGCTTTTTATTCTATTGCCCATAGTTAAAAAACATATGCATTAAACGATATGACTTCCTTGAGTTTTATCTCACTACCCTGTATGGTTTGCTACACAGCAGCATATTTTCCCGGAGATTCGCAAGGGACAAAGTTCTACTCCCCATCCTGCCTATTATCAGGGAAGAATTCCGCTTTTCTTGTTTTTTTTAAATCGATCAGCAATTTCCTCGGGGATAGAAAAAATAAAATTGTGTTGATGTTTGCCAGGAAAAGGCTGAGAATTATGTCAAACGACCCATGAATAAAGTCGCAAAATTTGGTCAATCACTAGAGGGAAAAATCACGACTTTCTTCAAACGGTTGTGGAAAATCTTGCAAATTTCGTCAAGAGGTTGCGGAAAAAAAAAATAGTGGATTTCATCAATCGGTGGCAGGAAAAAAAAAAAAAAATTGTCAGTCAGTCACAAAAAGAAAAAGGTCAGATAATTGCAGAAATTAATAGCAAATTTTGTCATACTATTGCAGAAATTAATCTTGAGTTTCGTTAAACAATCTTACTTATAATAAAATCCAAAGGCGAGAAAGTGTCTGTAACGGTACCGGGCTGTACCACTCTGTGATTCGACCGTAGTTAAACGCCATGTTAGGCTTACTGAAAAAGAAGTTATATTATCTACTTTCGTCGTTTAAATATTTGTAAAAGCATATTCAAACTTTTAAATCTTTTAATTTTGTTTAAAACCTTAAAACACTATTTCATAAAAAAAAATGTATATTAACATTTCTGTAAAAAAAAAATTCTGTAAGCACTTTTTATTTCAGAATGCGGTGATTTATTTCCTTGGGAGAGATTTGAGCTTGATTCAGTATAGTGTCGCCATCTACTGGCGGATTTTGGAATTTGCTTCCATCGTTCCGGACTTCGGGTTCTCCCGAAATTCACGATTATTTGACAAAATTCATGTTTGTTTTTCGTGATTCTTTGACAAAATTTGCATTTTTTCTGCTGTTCTTTGACAAAATTTCATTTTTACGTAGTCCTTTGAAGAAATTTGCGTTTTCTTTTTGCGATCCTTTGAGGAAATTTGCGTTTTTTGCTATTCTTTGACGAAATTTGCCTTTTATTCACGATCCTTTGACAAAATTCGAGTTTTTTCTGAGATTGACGAAATTAGCGGTTGTTTTTTTCGATCTTTTGACGAAATTTCACTTTTTTTCGCGATCGCTTAACGAAATTAGACATTTTTTCGCAGTGCTTTGAAGAAATTTGTGTTTTTTTTCTATACCCTTTGAAGAAATTCATGTTTTCCCGCGATTATTTGACGAAATGCGCAGGTTTTTTTTTTGCTATCCTTTAACCAATTTTTTTTTTTTTTTTTTTTTTTTTTTTGTGATCCCTTGATGAAATTTTACATTTTTTTCGGAGTCCTTAGAAGAAATTTGCGTCTTCTTCGTAAGCCTTTGACGGAAATCGCGTTTTTCTGCAATTTGTTAACAAAATTAGCGTTTTTTTTTTTTTTTTTTGCAATCCTGCAACGAAATTTGCGTTTTTATTTTCGGTACTTTGACGAAATTCACGTTGTTTCCACAATCCTTTGATGAAATTTTCTATTTTTTCTGCGAACGATAGACATAAATGATTTTTTTCGGCGACTATCGTTCAAAATTCGAGATATTTATGTTCGAAATTTTGGACTGAAGACTTAAATTTTCGAAATCGAATGCCTTAAATTTTTAGGAAAACTTGAACAGAATCACCCCTGATGAAATAAATAAATAACTATTTTTTGTTTCTAACGAATCGTAATATAAATTAATTTTAAACTAAAATTTGAGAGAAAAATGATTCGTTTTTAATTTCGGGAAGAGGAGGGGGGAAGGACCGTGTTCACCCGCCACTGAAGTAACAATATTTTAGTCATTAAACATTGAAACACAATGGACTGAAAAAAAAATTAGGAATCGGTAAAATTTTCGAAAATTTTTCGAAAATCTAAAATTTTAGTAAAAATTTACAAATTTAGAAAATTTTCGAATTTTTCTTTCCGGACTTCGGGTTTTTCCGGATTTTGGATTTTCGGATAATGGGTCATATACTGTAAAATGATTCTTTCCTATGAAATGTAATTAAAATATAAGAAATGCATAGTACAGCGTAATTTCCATTTAATTTTGCTTATGTAATCAAACAATGAGTTATATGGTAAGTCAAGCTGTTTAAAAACTCATTGATAACACTTTTTTACAAAAACTTTCGCACATGGATTATTTGTTAATATTTGATTTTGTCCAATCGTTGAACTATTTCAGAAATTTAATACTAAGTAAATATATATATATATATATATATATATATATATATATATATATATATATATATATATATATATATCCTTATTATTTTTATTTGTAGAAATCATTTGTCCTTTTTAAAATGTATTTTTCTACAATACAAACCTTTCAATAATAAATCTCCATGCTGTTTGTTTGTATGTCTTATGAAAATGAAACGCAGATCAACAATCCGTCATTTTTGACGGGGTTATATACTAGTTCTGGAATAAAATTGTGAAATTTGTCAAATGATTGTGGAATAAAATTGTAATTTCATCAATCGCTTGAGAAAAAAAATCGCAGATTTTGTTAATTGGTCATGGAAAAAAATCGTAAATTTCGTCATTGGTCGCAAAAAAACAAAACAAAACCATTCCATCACAATTACAAAAATTAATCACGAATTTCGTCAAAAAATTACAGAAATTAATAATCACAAATTTTGTCAAATGATCTCAGAATAAAATCGCAAATATCATAGTCTGTCATGGAAAAAAAAATTGTAAATTTGATCCAAGTTACAGTTTTCTGTACATACAAAAATGATAGTTAACTATTTAATATTCACATTATTTGCTCCTTATTAGAATACATGAAACCAAACTCTACATTTGGATGAAGAATGTTAATGTAGTATAAAACTATATATGTTGACAGGTAGTTTTTTTTTTTTTTTTTCAGCTCAACTCTGAAAATGCAATATATTTATTATGGAAAATATACTATAAAATATTTTATCATGAGAAATTTGTTAATGTATTTATTTTATATTCAATACAATATAGTTCACAAAATTCATGCATAAATGTTGTGAAAAATGTTGTACATTTTACTTTCATGCAAATTTCCTCCTTTTTGTTATTTTCTGAGTGGCATCCCTGAAATATAGAGTATTAACAGGGTTCATACTGTGCTTGAAAGTCCTTGAATTTTTAAGAGAGAAAAAAGGTCCTTGAAAGTGCTTGAATTTGTTTATATTTTAATGAAGGTGCTTAATTTTCATTATTTTTTTTATAGGTGCTTAATTTTTCTTATTCAGATATTCAAAATTAAATATTATTGCAAGCTTTAAAAAATAAAAAATAAATAAATAAAAATATTTGTTCCGAGATCGTTTTCTATTCAGGAGTTCAAAGTACGAGCATTTTTCGCTTCTCCCTTCCCTCTATAGGATTAAGTTAACAAAAGAAAAATGAAAAGAAGGATAACTTGTTGCTACTACCGACAACAAGATTGGAAATTTTGTTCTTATCTTTCTTCCTTTGTACGTTCTGTTTCCTCAATATTGCTACACCTATTGCAACGCTAAAACTCGGTCAGTTGACGCCAGCACATATGCATGTATGCCGGTTTTCACAACAAGTAGTTTTCATGTGTACTTGTGCATTCTGTAGATCTGTACTAGTAATTATTCGTTGAGATCTGTGCTATAATGATGCCTAGAATGTGCAATTTCAGTGACTTGTGGATACAACGAGAAGAATACAAGTGTTGGTTAGAAGCAGTACCGAATAGTGCATACCAGTTCTGATGCAAGTTATCCTGTGTTACCCTGCAATTGGAGAATATGGGAGAATTTGTATTAACAAGTCATATGAGAGGGAAGTGTTTTCCATAACAATAAATATATAATTCTGATACCTATTGTAAAATGTGAGGAAGATTGGAGGCGATGTGATAGCAATGTTATTCACGTGTCGTGAATCATGGGTACCAGCAAACGGGAGCAAGGAAAGGTCGTCACCCTTGTTGTAATTCTAATTGTTTTAATTGGATAATTTAAATTATTTGGATTTACTTTCATTTTAGTTTTAAGAAAAAGAATGAAATTTATTTTTGTTGCGTGACTTTGTTTTGACTAATCTTAATTTGTATGATTTTATATTTTAAAACAAAAATCTTTCAAAACAAATCGGGACCTCTACTGACTTTGGCTGCTTATTTCTGTGTGTTCTGCTCGATGTTGCCGGGGCCCCGATCGAATTTTTATTTTTATACGAAAATATTTCAAAACGAACCTGTGATCGGTGGCTCCACTACCTTTGATAATGTATCTCGTGCGCGTCGTCCGATGTTGATCGAGGCCCCTATTGAATTTATATTTTTTACAAAAATCTTTAAAAACGAAACTGTGATTGTTGTCCCCCAGACTGCCTTCGACAGCGTATCTCGTGCATGCCACCCAACTCCAATTGAATTTGCATTATTTTAATTTTTTTAAAGAAAATCTTTCAAACTGAACACATGATAATTTTATTATTATTAATTTTTTATTTTTAATAATTCCAGTTTTATGCGATTTTTATTATCTCTTGCTATATATGCTAATTAATCCCCTCACTTCTTTCTCTTTTTTAAACATGTGAAAAAAATTACAGCAACTATTTATATCAAAGTCTAACAGAATATGAAGTTTTATGAAATTTCATGCATTCGTTCTTGAGATATAGCTATTGTAAAAATTATGAAAAAAGTGGTATAGCAGTGCCACCTGTTGGGATATCTACACCAAAACGTAATCAGCGTCTATTTATGTCAAGGTCTAACTGAATCTGAAGTTTCATGAAAATGAGTGCATTAGTTCTGGACATAGAGCTATTGCGGAAATCGCAAAAAATGCAGTATAGCAGCGCCACCTGTTGGGCGATTTTCACCAAAAACTAATCAGCACCTATTTGTATCAGGAACTAACTGAATATAAAGTTTTATTAAATTTAGTGCATTAGTTCTTGAGATAGTGCCCAAAAAATTTTTGTCACAGACAGACACTTTTAAAAACAGTCAAATCGTGTTCAGGACCTTCAAAAACGTATAAATTCGTTGAAAACCGGAGGTCGAAAATTTTCATGAATCCAATACTTTCTTCTTGTAAAGATAGAAGAAAGTAAAAATTACTTAGAAATAGAGTGAATTTTCTATTATGATGCATAGCGACATTGAATAATTTTAATTTTCTATGAGCTCAACACAAAAAGTTACTGGCTACTTCAAAGATGCGAAAATCTGTTTTGACTGTGGAAAAGTAACTATTTTATTGCAACAGCCCTCTGAGGAGTTAGAAGCTTCTGCATCTTTACCACTGTCTGCGGCTTCAACCTCAGAAATGTCTGTTCCTTCAACCTCACAAGCGTCTGTGCTATCATCATCACAAGCTCCTGCCTTATTATCTAAACCTAAATCTATAAGTGATTTTATGGCTGGCAAAGAAGTTTTAACAGCTGAGGTTTTGTGGGCATTAAAATGTTACTTCAAATTACTCCTACAATTCTTGCTCAGAAGTAGGCGATGTACTGAAAATTATGTTCACAGATAGCAATATAGCTAAACAATTTACATTATCCCCAGCAAAATGTGCTTATTTATGTTGTTTTGGCATTGCACCACATTTTAAAGATATCTTAATCAAATTAGTTGACAAAGGTCATTTCACTGTATTATTTGATGAAACACTGCATAAATCGACACAGTCCAAGCAAATGGATTTATTAATCTGATTTTGGCATCCAAGCTTAAACCAGGTATGTACTAGGTACATAAATTCAGTTTTTTGGGGTCATTCAACAGCAAATGACTTGTTTAATGGCATAAAAACTGCACTTAGTAGTTTTAATTTGGGAAATATTGTGCAGTTATCCATGGATGGACCAGCTATAAACTGGAAGGTATATGAAAATCTCAAAAAAAACTTTAAAAAAAAGTATGATCATGGTATACTAAATAGGGTTACCTGCGGCTTGCATGTGTTACATAATGCATTTAAAGCTAGTGGAGTTTCTTCAAATTGTCAAATGGATGTATTTTTGATTAATTTGCATAAGCTATTCAAGTACTCTCAAGCAAGGCTTCCAGATTATTATGAAGTATCATCAACTGCCAAGACTGCCTTGAAGTTCTGCTGCCATAGATAGACCAGCTATAAAAGAGCCATTGAAATCTTGGAAGATTTAAAGTCATTCATCTCTTGTGTCGGAAAAAAAAAAAAAAAATTCCCAATCCCAAGAATCGCACATATGACTCCATAAAATCTTTTTAAAAAGATGAATTGTTAATTGTTAAGTTGCATTTTCGCTCATCAGTTGCATCTTTGGTGCAGCCTTTCATGACGAAATATCAAACTAAAAAACCTGTGCTGCCATTTTTTGCCGCTGATTTAACAAAGTTAATTCAGTCATGCTTACTGAATTACAAAATTCTTAAGGATGGTGAAATAAAAAATGTAACAGTTTCGAAATGTTCTCAGTTTGAATTCAAAACTGATATGTTGAATTCCATTGCTAAAATAGAAACTGGATTCACTGGGGAAAAATTGCTCAAAATTCTTAACAGAACAGAAATCTGTGAAAGAAAGTGACATTATTGCTCTGAAGCAAGAAATAAGGGATTTCATTTATGCAATGATGAAAAAAATCATCGAAAAAAGCCCAATAAATTATAGTATTGTATGCAATTCATCTTGTTTGAATCCTGGTAAAATTGCACAGAACAAAGAAAACTGCATTTCACTAATGAAATCCATCATAAATGCCTTCCAAAAAAAATGGTTGGATCCCAGAAGATGACTGTGAAACCACCAGTCTTCTGGATTATCAAGATTTCCTTGAAACAACAAACTTATCAGTTTTCATGAGCTTTAACGAATCGACAGATAGATTAGATGAATTTTTTATGATCATATGTGTGTTAAAGGACACATTAAAGCCTTCCATGTGACCAAACTTGTGTTGCTTTTATCTCATGGACAAGCTTCTGTCGAGAGAGGATTCTCTATTAACAAAAATATGGAAGTGGAAAACCTAAAAGAACATTCTTATATTTCTTTAAGAATTATAAAAGATTATATAGAGTATTGTGGTGGCGTGCTTAAAGTACCTATAACAAAAGAGCTACTTTCGTCTGCATCCAGTGGTAGACAAAGGTACATGATGATCCCTGAAAGATCAGCAAAAAGAGAAGGGAAAATGTCTCACTGAGAACAAGAAAAGAAAGCTTGAAGATGATTTAGATGACTTAAAGAAGAAGAAAAAATGTCTGGAAGTTAACATCAAAGAACTTCTGGATTCAGCGGATGAGTTCTCTTTGAAGGCAGAGTCTACAAAGAAAATAACTTTCTACATACAGTCAAACAGTCTGAGAAAAAACATAAAAGAAAAACAGGCTGAAGTTAAAATTTTAGATGAAAAAATAGAAGAGGCAGTTAAAAAGCTTAAAGGCTGAAAAAAGTCTTGTATTTAAAATGCAGTAAATTATTCTTGCCGAAACATGCAAATTTTTCTTTGTGTGTGTGTGTGTTTTAATATACCTTTGTGTAAAATGATTTAGTGGATGTTTTCAAATTAAGGTAAAGTATGAAAAATTGTTTAGTTTTTTTTTAATTTTATTTAAAATTGTGTGTATCATAGCAGTTCAGAATTATCAAGTGTCTTCTTTTGTCTAGTGTTAGCACAGATAACTTTCAAAGTATACTGCAAAAGTATTTTCTGTATTTTTTGGAGACTTCCTCATAACATTTCACATTTTAGACTTCACTACTATATGTTATGTATGGTTTCACCTGAAAGCATATGAAAATGAATTTTTTTTTTACTTTATGTATTTGCATTATACTGACATAGTATTTTGTAACGTTAAAATTTTCATTGCTGAAAAGGTGCTTGAATTTTATCATGTAAAGAGAGTATGAACCCTGTATTAATCTTCTTTCATTATCATTACAATATATTTTGTCTGTTTGATATAAGAACACTCATGTTACAAGTATGTACTAGATTTTTGAAAACATTGCAATGTATGGCATTTTCATCAGTATTTCATCATTAGATTTTATAAATTGCTAAAGAGGTAAATTTAGAGAAAATTCAAAATACTAGACAACAAATTTGAAAATTATTAGTTATTTTTCAAAAGTATTAGTCAAAAGTTATATACATTTATCTATATTCATTTTTTAATACATAAAAGTAATGTGAACAATTTTTTTAATTTAGCATGCAATAGCAATTTGATAATAGAGTTTAATATTAAATATGTAATTAAATGTTTATATTTACTGCTACAATTCTGGTAGAGAATTCCAGTCAGTTTTTTTCTTTAAAAACTAATAATTTCTTGTTTACAAGTGTAGTAACACTATTATAAATCATTCTTTATAAATTATTTTTCTTTCAGGATTCTTTTTATACTGACTGCATAATAAAATACTTAATTTTATTGTTTGTGAATTTCCCCTAAACTTTTATTTAATAAAGTAGGTTTGATTTTCATTAAATTATATGTATGCTATCAAGATACCTGTATAATTTTTGTAAATGCCATGTTTGTTAATTTTTTTGCCAACATTTGCACTTAGCACAAAGTTGTGTTCGTCTAATGGAAAAGTACCTATTTAACTTACGAAACAACCATCTATTACTACCCATGCTTTAGCATTCAAAGGCTAGATCAAAATTAAATTTCTGACCCTTCACAATTGTTTACATTTAAACCACTATTTTTGTCCATTTTACTCCTTAGAATGTTTTGCTTGCTACAGCCTCTTTCGACATTTGGAATACATAAAGCCTATGGTTGCTAATTAGAGGATATTTTGATATTCTTTGAAGGTGGACAGATTCAAATTAGGGCTATGGTGGCTACAAGTTGCTATTAGTCATCATGTGCAGTGTGTGGTTTCCCCTCTTCTCCTTTTGTTTATAAAAGAAATCTTGAGTATAGTTTAGTGACATCTGTCTGTACTTTTGAAACAGTTAGCAGCAAAGTAATCATTTGCCTAAATACTTAGCCAAAATTGATTCTTTTATTGACAATTTTAGATTTATTCACATTTTATCGAGCTAGCAAATGCTTAGTGTGAACTCTAAAATAAAAATGTTATTACATGCCTAAAAATGTTAATATATGTTTTGAGCAGCTTTAATTTTCAAGCTTTATTCGTATTATTGATGATTTTCTGTACAAACTATGCACTGAACTTAAAAGAAGTCTGCAAATTTTTAAAAGCCAGTTTGCATGAAAAAATTGACCAAAGTACATATAAAACTCTTTTATTTAACATAAAATTTAGTTATTTGTAAGGAAGACTCTATAAACACATCCTCAAAGATTTTTGAAAAAATAAAAAAAACTACTGAAGATATTGCACATGCAGATGATAGACATAGTGATTTTTATTACAATGTGAAATGGGTGATAAAATTAATTTTTTAACTCCCATAAATTTGCTCTTACTGACCAGTTCATGTTAAATACAAGATTCTCGAAAATATGGAGAAAAAAAATCGTTTTGCTAGATGCGTAGTCTGTGAAAAGTGTTAGTGAATTAAATATATACTGTATTTTCGGGTATATGCGCCGCATCATTGAAAAATCAGTACAAAAAAAGAAATATACACGTAAGCACCGCATCATTGAAAAATCGGTAAAAATGAAATAACCACGATACAAAACGATCGGTAAAATTGGATTAAAATTAACAAGAATAGCGATAAAATCTTACAAGATATTATGAATTCACAATAAAACACAGGTTATCTTAAAATGCAATAGAAAAAAAAAATCGTACGAAAAAATTCAATTTAACAAAATTGTCTATTCTTACTTTGAAGATCAATGCTTTGAAGAAGATTAGGCTTGAATTACTAATTAAAAATTCATAGAAATAAGATTGATAAAATATTGTAGTGACTCAAAACTTTGAAATTAAATAAACCCATGTTTTACAATAAAACATACCTTTAAAAAAAAAAAAAAATCACTGAAATAAAATCACGTTTTATAATAAAACACACTTTTTATTTTATAATTATTATTGAAATTTAAAAAAGAAAATTGGTAAAAAGAAAGCAATATATTTGCAATACATTGTTAATCAGAAAATAGATTACTCATTTCTTCAATTCTACCAACAGACTTCTCGCTTTCTTGCATTTTTACAAGATCGCCTTTTTTCGATCTCTAGCGGCGCACACAACGTTCATCTACTCTAAACTTCCTTCCAAAAGTCCGATGCCTTCAACCTGTTCTAATCTCTACAAACGCAAATAATACTGATTGAGATGTGAGCGGTGTTACCAGATTTTAAAATAGAAAAATACTATGTTACCAATTTATTTTGACACCATCTACTGGTTCATTACAAATATCAGTCAATCAGTAAATTACCAGTTTTGATTACTTTTCTTAATAACATTAAATCTGTCTATAAATTCTTAAAAAAAATAAGAACTTTTTTTTATGAAAAACTATCATTACTGATATTTCCCTTTTCTTCATATCTTCATGGAGGTAAATAAACAGTGAAACTGCTTTGTTACTTTTCTTTTTCAGGTTGGTACCAGCTGCATTTTGTTTATCGTCTTACTTTCTGGGAGATCTAGATCGCCAAAAAAAATTATGACCAGTTTTCGAGACATTACTATTTTTAAAAAGAGAGACCGGGAGGCAGATAGCTCGAAAATAAAGAATGACTTTATTGTAAGACGGGAAAATTAAGTTGCTATATTTACAAAGTGGACTCACACACAGCAAGCATTTGGGTGGGTTGATGAAAAAGGGAAAACTGGCATCTCATCCAGATATTGCTATGTTGAGAAAAAAAAAATCATTGTACCCGCCGCCTTGCCGATATTTTGAACTTTTAAACACGTATGCGCCGCGGTGCTTACTCCTGAAAATACGGTATATATATCTAATGATTTATTGGGAATGAAAGGAATTGACTTGGGACCTCTTTGCAGACCAACTGATTTATTAATCCAAATAGATTATACACACAGTAAGTGGGAGTTCGAAGAGACCTCGAGAACAATATTCTATAGAGACTTACATAGTCGTGGGTTGGTAGAGTACCTCAAATATTACCAAAAATCTCTAAAAAACTAAGCTCCTGGTGGTTACAAGTCAGTTTTGTTAAGAATTTATATTTTCCGGCAAACTAATGAAATATAGGCATGAACTTACTTTTAATTGGATAGAAGTCTTGATTACTGTGGTCTTATGATGCAATAGTTTTTGTCCCAATTGCATCTGCAACAGTCATTTCTAAATTTAATGTTAATGGTTATTTATTATTCTAAATGTAATGAGAAATGTCAGACAGAGAAACGTAATTAGGATTTATGACTTAAAATGTACTCACCAATTACTTATATTGACGATAATTTGAATTTATATTTTAAGCATTAATTTTAATTATTTACTTAGATTTCCTGATCAGTATGTAATAATTGTCATTTTGAGGAAAACGGATTAAACTTTATGATCTAAATGCAATTCTCGATTTCTTATTTTGACATTAATTAGAATTTATTATCTGAACGTAATTATTTAGTTTGATTTTCTTAGAGGAGCATAATAAATGTCATGTTGAAGAATGTGATTAGAAATTATAGCTTTGAGTAACCATCCAATATAAACATGTCAATTACCTTCACTAACTTTGATCACTTTTAAAGATGTTTACAATGAATAATTTCTTTTCTTATCATTTCATATATATACACCTCATTTATACTTTACTCTTTTTAACCGACTCAAAAAAGGAGGAGGTTATCAATTCGACGTGTATGTATTTTTTTTTTTTTTTTTATGTATGTACACCGATTACTCCGGAACTATGCGTCCTATTTATGTGATTTTTGTTTTATGCGAAAGAGAATACTCTCGAATTGGTCCCATTTAAATTTTATCAAAATTGGTTCAATACTTTTTCAGAAATTGAACAAAAACGAAAAAAAAATGAACATTTTAAAAATAGTTAATTTGTTGGCGTTTGAGTGTTGCCAAATTTGAAAAGCAAAATTACATAAAATTGTGAATTGGATAAATATAATACAACGTACAGATAAAAACTATAAATTATGCTACAACAAATCTACTTTTGAATCTTTTCAAATCTTTTATGTATGTTCACCGATTACTCTGGAACTTTGCGTCCTATTTATGTGATTTTTTTTATTATTCGAAAGAGAATACTCTCGAATTGGTCCCATTTAAATTTTATGAAAATTGGTTCAGTACTTTTTCAGAAATTCAATAAAAACGAAAAAAAATATAAGCATTTTAAAAATAGTTAATTTGTTGGGCAGACGACTTTCATTTCATATCATAAAATATTCTATTATGTGAATTTGCAAGTAATAAAAAGACTGACATATTTAAATCAGCTTTAACTTGTCGGATTTATTTTCACAGAACAAACTTTTTAAGATTCAAACAAAAACTAAAACTTTTGAGTGTTGCTAAATGTGAAAATATCAAAAAGTCCTCAAAATTGTTTTGGGGGAACCGTAAAGTGAAGTTGCAGAAGATAGCTCAGACTCTGAAGATATCCAAGGAACGTGTTGGTTTTATTTTGAATGAACATTTGTCTACGAAAAAGCTGTTGTCAAAGTGGGTGCCGCGCGTGTTGACTTTTGACCAAAAACAACGAGTCGATGATTCTGAGCACTGTTTGGAGCTTTTTCGTTATAAAATTATGTTATTTATTATTAAATTATTAAAGTTATAAAGTTATGTTAAAAAGTTGTGTTTTCTTTATTAGACCGGGAACTTATCAGCCCATGTGTTATCGGTGGTTTGGCTCAGACCCATTTCGTGTACAGAATAAATGAAGTCAGACTCAATAAAAATTATGTTTTTGGAGCAAATAGATATAAAATTTTTAATTCATTGCATTCAACTAGGTTTTATGTTTAAATTGTTGATACTATATCATTCAGGGATCATTCTAGAACATAAAAAAGGGCAGGGTGCACATTACATAATAAGGGCAATTTTGTTGAATAGGGCACATAATTTCATAAAAAGGGCATTTTTTGTAATAAGTGCATATACCAATACACTGGTGGGAAGGGAAGTCTGGCAACAGCTTAAAGTACTCCTAAATTTAAAAAATCCAATAACATTTCTAATTTCCATAACTTCACTGTTTGAAAAGTATTAAAAATAGCAAAATGAAACTTGTTCTCGATTTTTATTGTAAAATTGTTTACTATATTCAGTCATTTCCCCCTTTCCCTAGGATATTCAAAAACTTCTCTCTCAAACTTTTATTCACCAGATAACATTTTCCCAGTTTTAGCAAAACTGGTTTTGAAAAAGCTACAAAATAAAAGTTCTAAAGCTACTTCTCAAATTTTTATAGAACTTATGCAAGTTATCATGTGGTCAAAGGCCAGAATGCCTGATCTAATACTATATTTCACTAGACAAGGTGAAATTAATCAATGACCCTTAGTTACCCTTTATGTCTCGTTCAATGGAAAAAATGATAAATGAAAACATGAATCGCTCAAAGTCAAAGATTAGACATACCAGGGCATTTCACAGAGAGGGAAAGAGGAGTACTGCTGATGTACCATACTAACATTCTAAAAATAAAAGATAAGTAAAGCATTTTTGAAAGTGCAATGCAAACAAGGCAGGATTCTACCCAAGAATAAAAGGAGGGTAGAATTCTACCTGGAGAAAGGGCAAGAAGGGTAGAATTCTACCTGGAAAATGGGCAAGGAGGGTGGGATTTTATCTAAAAAGGGCATGAGGGCAGACCGCTCTTCTGAATGATCCCTGTATCATTTATCTTTAAAAAATAGCAAATGCTCTTACCCCCCCCCCCCCCCCCTTTAAATTAGTATCATGATATATCAGCAATATCAACTTGTTGATATATTGTGATATTAAATTTCTGATATCGTCCAGCCCTAATGGTAGCACATATTCTTTGTGCCTGACGAAGAAAGAAAATTCTTTTGAAAGGTCTTGCACATCTTTTAATTTTATGGTGTTATTAAGAAGTTTTTGCCTTTATTTGTATTATTTTGATATTAAAAAGTATGGTAATAGACTTGAAAACGAAAAAAAAAAACATTAAAAGAAAGTGATTTTTGCTACTACTGCAATGCTTCTTTTTTTGTTGTAAACAAAAAATTTTTGTAATAAATTTTTTCATTAATATAACACCCTAACTAATTCGTATTTAAACATTTTTTACAGGAATGATTGTGACTCAAACTGAAAAACCCTGAAAATTATTGACACAAAATGAAAAACCATGAAAATTATCAATGTAAAATACCAATAACAGTTGATAATCACAACTGATACTATAACTGCATCACAATCAAACGACATAAGAATAGCATAATTTCTACTATTGCTTGAAATGTACAATACAATTCTAGAAAAACATAATTTGATAAACTTATTTTTAATTTAATTGAAAACAGAATGGCTTCATCAAATGGAATTTGTCTTTCTAAATATGGAGAGTTCAAATTCTATAACCAGTAAAGAAATTTATTCGAAGTATTCATGAAAGAAGCACAAATTAAGTGCAGAGAGCTCTAACTAGATTTAACGAAATTTTATGATACCTAGCTCTTGAAAATAGTTGGAAAATTCAAAACCAATTTTACTTTTCAGTGCCTAAGTATTAGGAGAAAAAAGAAAAAAAATGCAAATTTAAATTAAAAAAAAAATGCAAATTTTGTTTTTTAGCTTTGTTTTTACCGAAGGTCACTTTCTTTTCTTGGGTATTCTACATTACAAATGTAATTAGCATTTCTATATGCAATTCTGAACATTTTTGTACTGAAACGGATGACACATTACATAGAACCAACATTGTACACACTCATACTCATCAGGGGAAACCTGGGAATCAGGGGATAAATTTTGTGTCTTAAAAATCAGGGAATTTTCCAAAAAATACCAAAAACCTGGGAAAATTTGGCAAAAGGATCGGCTACTCTGGGAAATGAGGGAACTTGCTGCTATTTGCATGCTTCGTGAAGTAAAAGCATGTATCTGCAAAATGTTCAACAATTTGTAAATTTTGCAAAAAATTCCTTAACAAATCAGTAGTTTGTGCCTCAATCAGTTGTGAACTTGAGAGTGGAACTTTCACAACGCTTAAGATTTTTGTGTGTAACATAACAAAATCTTGAGTAATACGTACTAAGTTTTAAAAAATGTCGTTAATGAGGAATTTGCACACATGAGATAATCGGCCAACTTTATATTTTTCTGATAATTCCAGGCTCATAAATTTAAAAAATGTTCTCAAAAATGTAAAAAAATCGTTCAATAATTGTTAAATTAGGTTTAAAGTTACGAGAAAACCACGCGACTTGAAAACGCTGCGTGATTGGCTATGACGTCACTGTTCATGATGTGGCAATGTTTACATTTTGTTTGCAAGCGGCGTTTTGGTTCTCGGCTCGGGTTTTGCAAGCATTTTGAATTTTTTTATCTCGAAATTTATTTTTACTTTGGTCTTTACGATATTTTTATCAATCTCTCATTTTCGTTGTATCTCGCTATTCTAAAAAAAAAGTACTTAATTAATGCTGATGCCGCTGACGCAATTGAATTTATTGTGACATTTTGACTTTCTCGGCTTATAATACAGTAATTATTGCATATAACAACATGAAAACATGTAGTTTTGTAGAGAAATGTATAATAAATAAGCTGAAGCAAGCAGTTTTTAAATCGAAGAATCATTTTATTAGCTATTTAATGTTAAAATTGATCAAAATAGCTCATTTAAAAACTTTTATAGGATCAAAAACTATGCATAGAAATTTAATAATCTTTCGTAGGCATACCTGACTAGATTGTGGTGTGCAGAATGCAAATATTTTTCTAATTTGTTAAATTTTTAAAGTATTTTTCAAATTTTTCATTCAAAATTTCATTATCTAAATAAAGATTTAATTCATAGTTTGAAATAACATTTTATTTCTCATTGTTACCCGTTTTAAAATAGCCTAAATATGTAATAACATTTACAAAACTTTTCAATCGAAACATTTATTTACACCCGATTTTAAAAAAATAAAGAAACTTTAAAATAATTAAATTATTACGTGCGAAAAGCAATGAATGTTAAAAATCACTCCTAATTAAAACGATGCATATTTAATTCGTCATATTTACATAATATAAACGATTTTCTTATAGCATGTAAAATAAAACTTTTTTCTAAGCATTATAAAACTTCGGGAAGCAGCGACAGTTTTAACTTAAGACTGTTAAATCCAATACTTTCTGACATATTTCTGAATTCATTTTTGTTAGGAAATGCATGAAATAGGCAGGTGTTCTTATTCAGAAACAATGTAATCAAAGACGTTTTCTCTTTTTTGGAAAAGGCAGAAGATCTTTCAGAAAACGCTGTCAAAGTCGGCGTTTTGAACTGAATTCTCGACACGGCAGCACGAGAAAAGGGAAAAACGTATGTCACGTGATACAAATTGGTTATAACTTGATAAGTAATTTATTTATTAAAAAAAATGGAAACTCATTTTGATTTCAAAAAGCTTCAATAATTATGACTGCCAATTTCATGCTTTTGCGTTTAAAAATGAATCGCGTTGTTGAGAAGGCCATTTTAGAATCCCCTTAACTATTTCATAACAGCTCATTTTAAAATCTTTCTTAACTAATCCCGAAAACAGATGTCAGCTTTTGCGACAACAGTGGATGCGGTCTGGGGCGCCGAAAATCCCCCACTCAAAGGGAAATAAACGGCAACCTGATTACAGGACATCGCCACTTCTTGTGATAATATCATTTAACCATCCATAATCAGATAAAGTTTTTTAAACGAAGAAGATTAGCGTGTTTTTAAAGCCTGTGGGGGTTTGGATGGGAGTTGTCGAGCATAACTGTTAGGATGGTTTATATATATATATATATATATATATATATGTGTGTGTGTGTGTTTATTTATATCTAGTTCAAATGCATAAATATCTTATTATTTTTCCTAATCAAAGCTTATATTTTGATTTCTGCTAAAAAATACTGACGCGTCACAGAAATACATTTTTTTTTCAGGTTAATTATAAATTTCAGTCTTTCTTTTATGCAAAAAACATTAATTATATACTGGTATCTCACTGTTTGGACACATCATATCAAATTTGTATATATATTATATATATAGGTTGTTGTATCAGTGCTTTGTATATGTGTAAACGGATATTATAATTATGTTTAAATAAAAAGTGATAAAAAAGTATTCATACTTCTGAAATTATTTCCACCTGGTTAAACAAACAAAAATATGAAAGGTACTTTAACATTGGGGTTTGTAATGTTATGTACAAAAAAAAAAAAAAAAAAAAAAACTAGAATCAATACATCTAAGTTATAAATTAAAAGAAACCATCATGTTTGGTGATAAAATTTATCAACAAATTTTTGTTTTGAGTTAAGTTCCAATTAATTTATATTTTTATTCAAAAAATATTAATTTTATGAATTAAATTAATCAAAACAATCATTTCCTTACTTTATATTTTAATAATGTATATTAATGAATCAAGGAGTTTTGTAAAATTATTGTAACGTTAGCAGATTACCCTCAAATTCTCAAATATCTGTCACACATTACCAGAAATGCTTTTGCCTCTGTAGTATATTGAATGATTTATACAAATAATATTTTTTCTAATAAAAAATAATTATTCTAACACACAATATCGTATAACTTATAACTGGTATAAATATTTTATATTGGAATAATTTTTTTTTCTTTCAAAATTTAAATGCTAATGGAGAAAATCAAACTTACTTTAACTGTTTTTGTATTATACTATTTTTTAAAAGGTCTTAAAAAATTAAGGAAAACTTTTTTGTAGTTTGCGAGTTGTTTAGATCTTTAGTACACTTGTATTTTCTTAAAGATTCTGTTACTTTTGATAATGTAATACCCACGAATTTTATAAGAAGAAGAAACGCAAACCCTCAAACGCGCTATCCTATCCACAGCGTAAACAAATGCTGCGTTTCTCTCCTTGTCATGAACTATGACGTCACAAGACAGGCGTAGTAAAAAGTGTCGTTTTCGGAACACGGTAAATAGTACGCTATAAAAACTGTCAGAAGTCAACAATTACAGCTCAAAATTAAAAAAAAAACATACTGTTCTTCTTATCTTTATGTTTTCTATTATATAAAAATAAAATTAGAAAACGTGAAAATTCCTCATTGTCAACATGGGAAAATTATTCATCCTGGAAAATACATCAGGGGATTTTTTGGGGGGAAATGAGTATGAACCCTGTGTACCATGAACAAACTTATTAAATTGCAGAAGTCAAATATTAACATTACAGAAGTCGTATATATATACCGTATTTTCGGGAATACGCGCCGCATCATTGAAAAATCGGTACAAAAAACCAACTATACACGTAAGTGCTGCATCATTGAAAAATCGATAAAAATGAAATAGTCATGATAAAAAACGATCGGCAAAATTGGATTAAAAGTAACAATAGCGATAAAATCTTACAAGATATATGAATTGACAATAAAACACAGGTTATCTTAAAATACAATAGGAAAAAAATACGTACTATGCCAATCGATTATCGTTTTAATCGAATATCGCCGTATTCCGTGTGCTTGTGAAATAAATATAATTTATCAACTATTGTAAAGTATACAATAAATACTTTTAAAGAGTGAGCTATTAATATTGAACAGAAAATAGAGAAATATGGGTAAGTTAAATATATTTTGACTATAGTAATTACGTTTTTATAATAAAGATATATTGTGATATGTACTGTTTATGAACTTTATACTGAGATTAAATGAATGTAAATAAAGGTGAAATATGAATGAATGTTAATGAATCTATGTGTTTAAAAGTGTATTTGAGGCAGTAAGACTAAAAAAAAACATGAAATGAAGGCTTGTTTTTCACAATATCTAGATTTTGCCATGTTGAGGAAAAAAAATCATTGTACCCGCCACCCTTGCGTATGCGCCGCATTGACAATATTTTGAACTTTTAAACACGTATGCGCCGCGGCGCTTACTCCCGAAAATACGGTATATATTTTTTCAAACTATAATTTTTATTAATTTTGTTATGCCTATAGAATGAAAAATATTTAACTGATCGACTAATTTTGGGATTTTTTGCTGAAAGATAGACAAAATTTGCATTTTTTACTGCGACTGATTGGTGAAACATGCAATTTTTTTCAATAACCACTTGGCAAAATTTGTGATTTTTTTCACGATTTTTTCAGTGTACAATTGACAAAAATTGCAATTATTGTTAATGTTCAACTCACAAAATTCACGATTTTATCTGTGCCCGATTGGCAAAATTAGCATTTTTAAAACTGACAAAATTCACAATTTTCTCCCGAGATCGATTAAAGGAATTGCAATTTTTTCTGCGTACAATTATTGAAAATCGCGGTTGTTTCCTGTGCCTGATTACGAATTATTTTATCCACGATCAGTTGGTAAAGTTTGCATCTTTTAATTGTTTCAAAACTATGTTATTGGTAGTTTTTTTTTTTTTTTTTTAATTTTACAATTATGAAATTAAAAAATACTGATTTTGAGGAATCCAACGAAAAATAAAATATATACTCGCAAAAGTTTGCTAATTTGCAGAAAAATCACATCGCAGACTTATGAACTTCGGGGAAACTGAAATCAAAATGAGATAGGGATTTTTTTCCCCTTTAGGTGCAGATTTGCTTATTTCAAATTTATTAGCATACTACTGTACTTCAACATAGAGTTCCAGAATAATTTTTTAAGAATTTTTAATAATGAAGCTACTCATGTATGTAATAAAGGAACAATGAAATTTAACTGCGGAATCCCAGTAGAAAATCTGCAAAAAAAATAAAATACTTTCGAGTATTTGGCGCAAAAAGACGCGATTTGGATAGCAAAATTTTTTCCTTGCCAAATGCAAACGATTTTAATGCATTTTGAAATTGCTTGTAAAATGATTATTTGAATGTGCAATACTTAATGAATTCCTCTTGTTCAGAATCGTTTGCATTTTGCGTTTAACATTTTCAACTCCCTATACGTTTGCAGTAATATTAATTAAAAATATTCTTTAAATCAGATTAAATAAATAATTCACATTTTTTTTCTCTCTATTTATTATTGATTGAATGGAATTTTGTTATTCTTTTATCCTACATTCCACGATTTTTTCTAATTTAAACGGCTTTACCAGTTATGTAAGTAATTTTTAAATGTCTTTTAAAAAGAAAAGCCTGATGACAAACGCATTCGTTATACATTTCCATATCGAAGAAGTCGTCGTTTCCATAGTAACAATAAATTTTCCTTGAATTGACAATATTCAGAATCGGGCTTATTTTTGAGCGTGAAACAATTTCAATTTTGTTTAAATTGTAAATTATGATCTTTAAATTTCATTATATATACATATAAATGTGTACACAAAATTGTAGTTGTAAACTGGGAAATTTAGTTAGTAGCCACTTTTTAAAGTTAGTGGCCACTATTATGTTTCAAACTACATCAATTATAATCGTTGTATATAAAATTATTTTTCTATAAGAATTTTATACCTATTGTATGAGTATGAGTGTATTTTGCATGATTAAACAGTATCTCTTGAAGAAAAATAATCTAACTGGTGAGCATGTGGCAGGAGTCGAAATATTGAAGATACTGAAATGTCCTTAAAATCCGCTTGTATCCGGTGAAATGCATGTGGAATCAAAGCTGATGAATATATTTTGCAGAATAAAACTGTATTTCTTGAAAAAATAATCCAACTAAAGAGTAAGCACATGAGAAAAAGCTGAAATATTGAAAATACAGCTAAGTCGTTGAAATCTGTTTGCATCTGGTAGGAAAAAGAATTAACCAGCTCTCTAATTAGATGTAATCAATGTAGAGATGCATATTTATATGAGAAATGGTGTATTTCACTTGACAATCGATAACAGATTTTTTAATTGAAACTTGACGAGTGGCGACTAGGGTGGCGATCGATGGCTGATTTTTTAATCACCACATGGCGAGTGGTGACAGCTAATTTTCACCTCTATTTAGATACCTTATTAAACAGCGATGGTTTTGTTAAAGTATTCTGTTAGTGTTGGAAAATGTTTCATAATCTATGCTTGGTGCATGATTTTTCTTTCTTTCTTTTTCCATCTGGGACAACATGTTTTTAGGAACACACTATTTTAAGAATGCATGGCATTATCTTGGAAGAATTAAATTGCATCATTTGGCAATTGTCGTATTGAACATTAAAAAAAAAAAAAAAAAAAAAAAAAAAAAAAATTAAAATTATTACAAAAACACACTTTGAAAGAAAAAATTTCTAAGTGGATTTAGAGTTACTACACTTGAAATAATCCGTTCACCATATTTAGTGAAAAATTACAACTGGTGTTTGTCTAATGAAAAATTAAGTATTAAGAATTTGATGACAACAACTGCATCCTGAGACTTTTAGGAAGGGAGTCATGCTTAATATTTTTTTATTTTTTCAGCGGGGTACCTTACAGATAAGTAATCTGGCTCTGGATATAAGGTCATGGTTATTGGCAGAAAATTATGAAATGTGTAATGACTGTGATGTCACACTTATGCATTTTTGGTGTTAAAAATCCCATCATTCGGCGAGTTATTTTTTATAGAAAGTGGTAGATGGGAAAATGGACAAGTACCAAAAAGAGTAATTAAATATCTTTGGCAGGATAAATGAAATTAATGTGTCGCATAACAAACTTAAAAATAATGCATACAAAAATTATGTTGAGAAATGCATTATGAGAATTAATTAAATGATAGACAATTCTCGTTGAATTTGAAATGAATTTAATGATAATATATATTGAACAGAAATTGTAAGCCTGTATTTTACTGCCTGCATTAATAACACAAAAGACATTCACATTATCATGGCATTTAATTATTGGGAGAAAAAAATAATTGCTTAATGACACAATTCATGTTACACAGCAAGTTTTAATTTAATCAGTTTATAGAATGTGTAATTAACTAACTATTTTTCAAGAGAGGTACATTGAGATTAAAATTTACATCATTAGATTCAAAAAGAAAACTTCAAACATTCCAGACATGCAATAGCACAAATAATACACTGCACAAAACCTGATGACTCACAAATTAGGTCTTATTTCATGTATCAGTAATGTTCAATGTAACTCATCACTTCCTCTTTTATGGTAAAGCCGTGGGTTAATTCATGTTTATGCAACTTTTCTTCCCTCAGAAACCTTTTGGGGCAATTCCTACAGTAAAAATACTTCTTTTCTTTCATATGCGTCAAGAAATGGCGTTTCAAATTACTTTTTTGTGTAAAACCTCTGGAGCATATATCACAAATATGTTTTTCTCCCGAGTGAATCAACATATGAACTTGATAAGTATAATTGTCAGCAAAACTTTTCCCGCACACATCACAATTAAACGGCTTTTCTGCAGAATGCAAAATGTAATGCCTTTTAAGATTAGACTTTTGAGTAAATCCTTGAAAGCAAATATCACAGACGAATTTTTCTCCAGTATGAATAGCTATATGAGTATCAAGAGTATATTTATCAGTAAAACGTTTACCACACACATTACATCCGTGGGGTCTGTTTTCTGAATGATTTGTATAATGACGTTTTAAATTAGATTTCTGTGTAAATTCCCTAAAGCAAATATCGCAAACGTGTTTTTCTCCATTATGAATCATTTGATGCATTTGAAACGTATGCTTATCAGCAAAGCTTTTACTACAAACATCACAAACAAATGGCTTTTCAACACTATGAATTAGTCTATGTCTATGAAGATTGCTTTTATTAGAAAATCCTTTAAGGCATACTTCACATACGAAAGGTTGTATTCCAGAATGAATTAAATAATGTTCTTGAAATTTGTCTTCAGAACTGAAGTTTTTTTCACATAATTCACAAACTATATTTTTTTCACGGGTATTTCCCCGCTTTTTTTCTTTTACATAAACCTGGACTATGTGAGCAGCACACATAATGCTTAATAACACTAATAAAACATCAACCAAAACTGTACAACTTAGAAATCAAAATAATTATACTGTGAAATACACTACCAACTTAAAAACTTGAAGTACATGAAAGAAAAACATCAACTAGCATAAAGTTAAGTAGTTTTCAATGATCTACATAACATAAACAAGAAAAATCCATCTTCAAAAATTGACACCACGCCTGATTTCAATTCAGTTCTGACTTCAGGAAGATCTAAAAACATACAATTGTTGCCATTCCATACATAAAGAAATTCCAAAATATTTCCTTTAACTTCAATCTAAAAAAGTTCAATCACTCAGCAACCAAGAAATTTAATTTGTGATTATTATCATCAATAGAGAATTGCAGACATATATATAATTATATTTTTCATAGCTGTCATTCACATCGAGATCATCAGAACTGTTCGCAGTGCGCGACCAACCAACCAACCAACTAACGGTTTGTGTTTGTGTACGAAAGAAATATCACTTTCTTTTGATATTTTCTTTCGTTAATATAGTACAATGGGACGCCTGATTTCATACGATTGTGTTGTCGAAGACAAAATAAATGCCATATTGAAAGGTAAAACCTTTCACTGTGGGTTGATCATTGGCCAGGTATGTTTAACTTGAAATAATCTTGTTTCGATTTCGGTTAATTGTACGACAAAAAATTTAAAGGGCTATTGTTTCAGTGAAACGATTTGTGCTTTTTACATTTCAACATTTCTTAATGAAAAGAAAGAAAAGTTATGAGTTATCTTCGTTCTAATATTTAGTACAATAATTAAAAAATTAAAATGTAATTGCCATAATAGATACAGTGGCTCACGTTTGTTTTTGGACACTTGTGTTTTTGAAACTTACTTATAAAAAACATCATTTAAATATTAAAGGATCTACTTTTTTTTTAATATAAACTTTCTTTTGTCTGTAATAAAACCTACGTATTTCAATGAAAATATATTCAAAAATTTTTTTTCAAAAAATTAATTTACCGAGAAAGTGCTACAGATAATCTCACATAAGTAAATGGACACTTTGAACATTCAACAAATATAAACAAAAATATGCAAATAATCAAATATTTTAATACTTCGTTGAGTATCCTTTACCTGAAATTACACGTTTTATACGTTTTGGCATGGATGCAAATAGTCTTTTTGTGTAAGAATGTTCAATTTTGTCCCATTCCCCTGTTAATACTGCTTTAAGTTGTTCTTTCGAAGAAATATATTTTTTTGTTCTTATCTTCAGTTCATGACACACATTTTCAATTGAGTTTAAATCTGGAGAATATGGTGGAGTCTTAATAACTTTGGGACAGTTGTACAGCAGTCTTAAGAAAACATTTAGGGTTGTATGTTTGGGATCATTATTTTGATACAACTTGAATGCATTTGGAATTCCAAGTTTTTGGGCAGATATTTTCCAGTTTGCCTTCAGGATATTTATATACTTATATTTATTGGTCCATATTATTTTCAATGAAACCTAATTTTCCCATACCAGAAGCAGCAAAACATCCCCAAACCATTATGCCTCCACCTCCATGTTTGACAGTTGGCAATAGATTTTTTGGATTGAGCTTTTCGTTGGGGGATCTCCCCACAGTTATTCGTCCATCAGACCCAAGTATGTTAAATTTTGATTCATCCACAAATATGACGTTTTCCCAAAATGATACATCTTTGTCTACCATGGATTTTGCAAAATTCAGATTTAACTTTCTTGCTCTTTCATTAACGTAAAATTTTCGTTAGGCAACTCTCCTGTTGTATCCATAGGATCTGATAACTCGTCTAACAGTTTCAGGGTTTACTTTTATTGCAAATCTGTTTTTTAATTCTGCTGTAAGTTTTACTGCACTAATTCTTGGATTTTTCTTGATTTTATGCATAATAAACCTTCGATTACTGCGAGCTGGGCCGTGCTTACGAGGGGGCGAACCGGACATTCGTCCACGGCCGCCAAAAATTTGATGTTGCTTAATAGTTTTACATTCTGATCTGTTCTTTTTAAATTATATATTCATAAATGTTTTATGAATCACTAATTTGTAAATTTTCGAAACATGCATGTTTCTTGAGACGGTACTTTGCCGATTTAAAAAAATTAAGTATTCTGTCATTCTGTGATTTCTCTAACTTTTGCTTATCGGATACTTTACGGTACTGCCCATTACGAAGCCATCATAGTCTGCTAATTCTACTATTAGTTTCTCGAGTGATTTAGTATTTAAATTTGTAATCTGTCGATTTCACGCAGTCTTACTGGATATCCGAAATGAGGAATGTTTTTTTCGAATGTAACGTAAATACGAGCCATGCTAAACCCCACTCCCCCCGCAATCCCCCTTACTTTTTGAAGACCTCCACTCATGGAATACCTCCCATTAGACCTTTATCTTTCGCGTAGATAATTTGAGTTAAAAAATTAATCAACCATAACCTACCGAATTCAATTTTTATTAAGTTATGAACTCCCACTCTAAAGAATTTGGAATTACCAAATAGAAATTTTTCTTAATGCTCCCAATGAAGAATATACCGAATGCATCAATTTTGCAAATCTAAAATTTTTTGACTCGATAATCTGTAAATTTTTTGTCAACAATTTTCCAGTTTAATTTGCTTATATATATATATATATATATATATATATATAAATGATTTATTTAATAACATTGATATAAAAGACTTACATAAAACAATGTGTATATTATTTAAAGAATTTAAATCTCAATTAAAATTAAAAGAACATATTTCCGTAAATTTTTTAAAAACTTTACTAAATTTTACATTGCATAATAATTACATCATATATGACAATATTATTTATAAACAATGCCAGGGAATTTCGCAGGGCGGGACCGCTTCTAGTATTCTGTCTGACCTTTACTTATATTATTATGAAAGAAATATTAGTACGAACAATGATTATGTATTTTATCGCTATATTGATGACATTATCATATTTTATTTCAATGATAAAAATTGCACATCACCACTCAATTTTTATCCTAATCAGCTTAAATTAAGCGAAAATGATTTAATTAACAATAATATAAATTTTCTTGACTTAAAAATTAATATTAATGATAATTATAAATTAATTTTTGATATTTATGATAAGAGATTTGATTTTCCATTTAAAGTAAATATTTTTACCAATTTTGCTTCATGTTTACATAAATCAGTTTATAAAAATATAATTATCAATTATCTTCATCGTATAAAATACCTATGCTCAGATATAAATAAAAACAAAAATATTAGATTTATTCGAGATCAAGCAAAAATATATGGTTATCCAATTTTTATGATAAATTCAATCATCAACTCTTTTAAATAACATTTATTATATCATATAAATATAAACATGGTACGTATTAAATTATTGTTTTAGTGTGCGATAACATATAAAAAAGATATAGCCAGACTTGTATAAAACCAAAAACTTTCTGCGCACATAAATATTGAGTCAAAAACTTTCTGCAAATTAATTTAATGTTTAATAAAATTACGTGTTATATTATTTGGACGATATAAATTAAAAACAGTAGTTTAAAATAATTACCATTTAAAATTAATTAATATTAATTAAAGAATTATTATTTTGGTTAAAAATAATAATAAAACTTAAAAATCCATGATAGGAAGAGCTGAATTCTTATCAATTAAATTTTTTCAATGCACTTAGAAACAACCCAATCCTTAATATTTTGATTTCTTCGCAAGCGTCTGTAATGTCACAACAATGTTTTGCATCTTTAAAATTTTGAATTGTGCGCAAACAGTAAATAAATCGTACATAAACGTACATAAATTGGGGAATATTTTTAATTTTTTGGCCCAGTGACAGAACTATCTTCAAGTGTCTGCAACGCTAATAATGTTTTCAAAAATAGTCTGCAATACGTAATCATACAAAATTCGCGTTTTTTCCGCGATCCTCCGACGAAATTTGCCGTTTTTTTTCGAGATACTTCGACAAAATTTGCCGTTTTTTCGAAATCATTCGACGAAATTTACCATTTTTTCGAGATCCTTCGACGAAATTTACCGTTTTTTCGAGATACTTCGACGAAATTTGCCGTTTTTTCGATATACTTCGACGAAATTTGCCGTTTTTTTTCGAGTTCCTTCGACGAAATTTACCGTTTTTTAGAGTTCCTTCAACGAAATTTACCGTTTTTTGGCAATCCTTCGACGAAATTTGCCGTTTTTTCGCGATCTGTCGGCAGAATTCTCCGTTTTTTCGAGATCCGACGACGAAATTTGCCTTTTCTTCGACGAAATTGACCGTTTTTTCGTGATCCTTCGACGAAATTAAGTCTTTTCGAGATACTTCGACGAAATTTGCCGTTTTTACGAGATCATTCAACGAAATTTACCATTTTTCGAGTTCCTTCGACGAAATTTGCCGTTTTTTCGCAATCTGTCGGCAGAATTCTCCGTTTTTTCGCGATCCGACGACGAACTTTGCCGTTTCTTCGACGAAATTAAGTCTTTTCAAGATACTTTGACGAAATTTGCCGTTTTTTCGAGATCATTCAAAGAAATTTACCATTTTTTCGAGTTCCTTCGACAAAATTTACCGTTTTTTCGAGCTTCTTTGACGAAATTTGCCGTTTTTTCGCGATCTGTCGGCAGAATTCTCCGTTTTTTCGCGATCCGACGACGAAATTGACCGTTTTTTCGTGATCCTTCGACGAAATTAACAGTCTTTTCCACGATCCTTTGACGAAGTTGGCGTTTTCTCCGTAGCCCTTCGGCAAAATAAGCATTTTTCGCAGATCTTTCAACGAAACTAAAGTTTTTTTGACGGCCTTTTGACGAAATTCACGTTTTTCACGGACTTTTGACTAAATTTGCGTTTTTTTCGCGATCTGTTAACGAAATTAGCCATTTTTCGCGATCTTTAAATAAATTTCGCGTTTTTTCCGCGATTCTTCGACGAAATTCGCCGTTTTTTTTTGCGATCCTTCGACGAAGTTTGCCGTTTTTTCGCGTAAATTACGCACTATAGCGCTGAATGTCCGCTGAATGTATTTCTGTCTGCAGGTGCCCTAAAAAGTCTGCGACGCCCGTCGCAGCGTCGCGTACATTCTGCCACGGGGTTTTTTGGTATTTAAAAAAAAAAAAAAAAAAAAAAAAAAAAAAAAAAAATTCCCCCTAAAAATATTTTCTGCAAAGTTCCGAATTTTGCAGAAAATTTTCCGCGCACGGCGTGCGCGCGTGCGTCTATATTATACAACTCTGGATATAGCAAATTACAATTATAACATACATAAATACAATTAAAACATATAAGGACATTTATTAATTGATTGAATATTATATATACTTTATATAGTCTGTGATAGTGTGTTTAGCCGATCACCTCTGTTTTAAGTGTTACTGATGTTCAGTTTTAAAACATATATAAATTAACTTATACAAAAAAACACATAAAATTATACATGGATAACATTAATGATTATAAATCATAAACATATCTATATGCAATATATATATATATATATATATATAGTTTTTTTTTTTTTTTTTTAAGTTTAATATTAATAAGTCTTTTAAATACTGCATTGCATTATAAAGATTGCAACACAGTAGTAATACTATTAATTTAATTTAATTTTTTTTTAAAATAAATTTTGAGGTATTTTAAATTGTTTATGATATATTTGATATTTAAATCAATCTCTAAATTATATTATATATTTAAGTAGAAGTAAAATAAAAAATAAAACATTAATATATTTATGTAGAAGTAAAATAAAACATTAATTATTTTATATAAATTCTATAATATATATATATAAGTGGATTAACACAGATGGCAGCACCAGCACTTTATATTAAAATAAAAATAATATCTCTTTTACATAATACATACTCTTGTTAAGAATATTTGAAATGCTGTGTAAGATGGATTTAATTCTGGGTAAATTTATTCATATAGTGGGATTTTGTACGATTTTTATGTAAAACTACAAGGTAGTATTGTTTTTTACTGTTTGTATGTATAATTAAATCTAATGTAGTGGATATGTAACTCGATCTTAATTTTGAATAATTATCATACCAATAGATGGAGGCACCTTACTTGTCAGGTAGATGTTGATAATATTGTTAATATTATATTTAATTTACCTATAGAGGGCGCTATCGCTTGTATATTAATTTTACTTATAGGGATTAAAATTGAATGGAGTATTTGTATATTCATGGATATAATTTTGTTATTAGTGTATTATCATAAGACTAAATTTGTGTGTTTTTGAATCAATTTGTGTTGGGGTGTCATAGTTAGGGTAATATTTCAAAAGATGTGCTCTCAACTTGACTTTCAAATAATTTCTCTCAACTCGACTATGTCAACAAGTATAAAATATTTCATGATGTGTGCCATGTGGACGTGTGGTATCATTAAGAACTTGTGATGTTTAAGGATTCTCGATAATTATTGTGAGTAAAATATTTTATCTACTCTTTACGGGTTTTTATTTCCAATTTTACTATTTCAAACTGATATCAGGTAGTAATTCAGTGAGGTGTTGTATACAGATTTTAGGATAATTGATGTGAGTGAAATATTTTATCTATTCTTTACGGGTTTTTTATTTCCAATTTTATTATTTCAAATTTTAATATTTCCAATTGTTTTCTGGTAATAATTCAGTATACCTGGGTGATTCTACTGATCTTAGCATATATGCCAGTAGAATTATGAAATACTGAATTATTTTTTAAAACACATGTGGGTACATCCAGGCTGATGATTATATCTACATGTGTTTTTTCATATCCAATTCTGATTTAATTCTCTTGTTGTCCAATTTTCCATTGTATATGGTTCATATTTCATTTCTTAATCCATTTGTATTCACTTGATAGCAACTCCAAATTATTATTATTATTTTTTTTCTCTCTCTCTTTTTAAATTTTCTTCATGTTTTCAGTATTTTTGGCCAATTACCATTGAAGCACAAGCTATGGTAATATTATGATTGCACTTGTTAATCTATTAGCTATGTGGTATTCTGTCTACACATTATCATTAATTATCTCTTTGGAGATTTAAGTAGAATGATACAAGAACTTGATATGTTTTTTGAAATTCATAGATATTATAATTATATATATATATATATACAGTGGAACCCCGATTTTACGTTTTTTACGGGGACAGCAGGAAAAAACGTACGAAACGGGAAAACGTAAAATCGGGGTCAAATAGAGAAAAACACTTTAAGAAAACAAATTATACAAAAATAAACTTACCAATACCATATTAGTATTTTAAAAAGTCTGTTATTCTTTATTGCGTTTTCTTTTTAAGTGTAATTTCACATATACTCTATTTGCAATACATGCAAGTTTTTGCTGTTTTTTTTTCGTAATTTTCATGTCCAGTTAAAATTTCTTTAAAATTTTAATGGCCTCTGCCGATGAGGGCACGATGTCTTCTGCATCTTCATCAATATCATTCTCACTTCAATATTACGAAATCAAATCGGAAATAGTCTGAATGTCTGTGGTAGCGATAACATCCTTATCGCAATCAATGTACTCATCAACATTGATATCTACAAGTATAAATTCATACTCTTTTGCGTAGTCTTCCATAAAAAGCTCTTCCGACGGCGCTTCACTGTTAATTTTGGATTTTGAAAATTCTCCCTTCAGAAAAGCATTTGACATGCATTTTTCATCTTCACCATTCCACGCCGATGAGATGAAATGAAATGCATCCAGCACATTTAGCTTCGTTTTCTAAGCATCTTGAAGCTCACCAGAATCAAGTGAAAAAAGGACTTTTCTTACCAGTTGCTTTCTATAATGCATTTTGGAGGATCTGTTTATTCTCAAGTTACGTGGCTAAAGTAAACATGGTACAGTTGGGTGGGGAAAATTCTATACGCATATTCTTCAAATTCAGATTAACATGAGTGCACTGGTCTACGAATAAAATTATTTTTCTCTTTTGTAAACTCATTTTTATATTCATTTTTATATTCTTACAAAATCTTCAAAAAGATTTAGGGTCAGCGAAGCATTGTGGTTGGCATTGTAATCTGTCGGCAAACTTTTAATGTTTTTGAAGCATCGGGGTTTCTTAGATTTACCAATCACAAAGGGTGTTAGCTTCTCAGTTCCGTAATAACAAAACTATTAATCGCACTTTTGATAGCTTCCAACTGTGCCACGTTTCTCCTTTCACGTTGTATCTTCTATCAGGGAAGAGATTAAAAAAAAAACAATCCGATCTCATCTGCGTTAAAGATGGCTGTTTTGAGTCTAATTACACACAAGAGAAGGCAAAATTTTTGTCCATCCATTCCTCAGCGACCGCAGTATTTACTCCATCTGCCTCACTACAAATAAACTTGCAAAACAAATTATACCTCTTCTTGAATCTGTCGATCTAACCGTTGGATGCCATGAAATTCAGCATTTCAAGTCAAAAAGAAATTTCAACAGCCTTTTTTTTTTTTTTTTTTTTTTTTTTTTTTACAAAATTGAGCCATTGATTGGAATCTTGGTAGCACGGGCTTGTTTAAACCACTCGTATAAAATCTTTTCCAGTTCCTTAAAAGGAGAGGTTTTCAATGTTTTTCTTTTCTTTGACAGTTATCCCGGTTTTTCTGATTTAAATTTCTCAGAGACCTCTTGTTTTAGGATGGTTTGTAACGTGGAATAAGCGATACCGAACGATTTTACGCGATCCACTTTAATTCCTTTGGAAACTTTGGATTTTTCGATAATTTCTGCCTTTTCGGTTACAGAGAAACATTTTCTTTTAGACATCCTACTTTTTACTGGCAATCACTAAGAGATAGTAAAAGAAAGCCCCCCCCCCTCTGATAACACATGACGCAGGTTTGGTCAAATGCTGATAGACGAATAATAGTTCTTCATTACTTTGAACTGTTTTTGGTAACAAACAACCAGTTGACCAATTGGAAAGCATTTTTGTTCTTTTAAAAAATTTTCCATGAGTGAAAAAAAATTTTTTTTCCTGAGGTACCTCGCCTAAAATGACGTACCATACGGGAAACGCTAAGAGTAAATAACGTAGAATCGAGGTACTTTTAACATTATCGGAATAGGAATTTTCTGGGACCGACAAAAAATAACGTAGGAAGCGGGATAACGTACGAAACGGGTTACGTAAAATTGGGGTTCCACTGTATATATATATATATATATATATTAAATTTGTCGACTGAAGCTTAAGTTGGGTGTTGTGACACCTCCCCCCCCCCCCCCCCCCCACACACACACCTTAGGACCAACCCTGATCATTCCTCGAACGAATTCCAAGCAGGACAGCACCTAGAAGCTGCTCGTGTCGTAACTAAAATTAACATGTTGTTTTGAGTGATTTTATTTTATTTTTAAGGTACTCATTTTCTATCAATCATTTATATACGCATTAATTCTAGTCTATATATTTAAAGATTAAATTTGAAATTCTTATTCTCCAAGAACAAAACAGAATTGTTGTACGTATGCGATGTACAAGGGAAGCTGGATACAGTGGTGTAGTCCTGGAAAAAAATAAGTCCCTGACGGCTTGGCCTACAGACACAGGTAGATTTCGAAGACGCAGACCGTGGGGCACCTGTTTATTGGGAATTGCAGAAGAAAGACCTATTTGCCATGATGTGGCAGTTGGGGCCACCCACTTTGAAATACAGTAAACTTCCGATTATCCGTCACTCACGGGACCGACCGGGTGGCGGATAATCGAAATAGACGGATAATCGAAAGACCATTATTAAAATCACATTTCTATTTGCTGGTTTATAAATAACAATATTTAAACGCGTGTTTTTTTATTAGCTGTGTATTTCATGAATAGAAAACACAATTAATAATAACAAATAAATTTATGAGAGTAATTTAAAATTTTACACAGTAAATAAATTACCTGTTTTCATCGAAAATAATTCGTTTTACATGTTTGTTTGCAGTTTGCTTGTCCTTTTACAGCAGCAAGATTGCGAATTTTACGTAATAAAAGTACTTGAGTTGCATCGGCTTCATCTTGCATCTCAAACCAATTAATGCACTTCGAGAGTATTGTCTCCACTTCTGCATGACTGACTCCTGGGTCATCATTTTCCGATTCATCAGATTCATCCGCTTCAGGTTTCCCTGGATTCAAAATATTTTGAATAATTTCGTCATCCATAAATTCTTCATAACCAATATCATTGTTATCACAATTATGCCAGTTTTTCATTTCATCTGCAGAAATATCTCTTAAACATGGTACGTTTGATACCAAGGTCAGTATCTCTGTATCATCATCAGGTACATCTTCTGTGCTGGTAGTATTGGTAGCATCTTCCGGTGTATCAATAGTGTTGGGCCACAATTTTCTCCAGCTTCTCTGGAAAATCTGTTCAGATAAATCATTCCAGGCATCAGCCAAGTTGTATATGGCATCTTTGATAGTGTATGATTTCCAAAAAACGAAGACATTTGATTCATTATCAGCGAGTAGCAGCTTTTGAATTAAAGCTTTCCGATAGCGTTTTTTCATCGATTCAAAGACACTTTGGTCCATTGGTTGTATCAGTGATGTTGTATTAGGTGGAAGAAATAAGCACTTGATGTTACCGTCAGTAGATTCTAAATTTTCCGGATGTGCTCCTGCATTATCAAGCAACAAGATTGCTTTCTGAGGAAGATTACTTTTTTTTAAATGTGCTTTAACTCCGGGAACAAAGATATAAAAAAAACACTTCTTAAAAATATCTTGCGTCATCCAGGAACTTTTTTTACTGTAATAATTGACAGGCAGTGCTTTCATGTTAATATTCTTAAAAGCTCTAGAATTCAGGGGGCGGTGGCTGCAGTTTAGCTGACGTCACACAAGCATTTTTCTCGGAATAGCGCCGCCTCACTCGGGTTCACTGAACATGCGTGTTTTTGTTGTTCGTTTCAGATTGAAAAAAAAAATGGAAAGGGGGGGGGGGGGGTGGCGGTTAACCGAAGGTGGCAGTTGATCGAATGGCGGATAATCGGAAGTTTACTGTATACCTCTGCGTGTACGCGGAGCCAACAGATTTTTTTTTTGGTTTTTAATTTTTTTTTTTTTTTTTTTTTACCGTAAGAGTTGGTCCTATAAAAAACTTGTCAGTATAAAAGTTGTAGATAATATTAAGAAGATTTATAATAAATCTAAGCAGATTTGATAACTTAGGAATTGACGAAGTTATGAATTTTTTTCTTCTGAAACCCCTATCACCCCCCCGCCCCCCCTCCTTGGAAGAATTTTTAATGAAATAAAAAATCTGTCATACATAAATTTTTGGCCCTTTTCCTAGAAGTAATAATAACTTTAAACGGATTCGATATGTATAAAAATTAAGAAGTTATGGTTTTTTTTTCTGTTTTCACGTCTGCTTGTAGGTGGGCCAGCAGGGATTTTTTTGTTTTTAATTTTTTTTTTTTTTTTTGCCGTAAGAGTTGATCCTATAAAAAACTTGTCAATGTAAAAGTTGTAGATAATTTTAAGGAGATTTACAATAAGTTTAAGCGGATTTGATATCTTGGAAATTGACGGAGTTATGAAATTTTTTCTTCTAACCCCCCCCCCCCCCCGGGGCCATTTTTGAATGATATCAAAAATCTGTCATGCATAAATTTTTGGCCCTTTTCCTAGAAGTAATAATAACTTTAAAAGGATTCGATACGTATCATAATTAACAAATTATGGGTTTTTTTCTGTTTTCACAAAAAGCCCCCCCTGCCCCCCATTTCCTGCCCCTTGGTTTGATTTTTCCCATTAACGAACTTGACCGAGATTTTATGCCCCTTGATTTTATATCTCAGTTTGGAAGAGATTTGTGCAGAATTATTGCACAATTATCGTGTCCATAAAAAAGTGACATAGATAGATAGATAGATAGATAGATATGTATACATATAAAGTTTTGAACTGGGGGTGGTTTTGGGTTCTGGGAGTCATAATCGGCGAATATCTGCAAAAATTTTTCAAAAATTCCAACTTAGGGGAGAATGTAATAGGTAGTATTTCTTACGAAATCTACCAAAAAGTGGGGGGATGCTCATAGTTCTGAACATAGGGTCTGTGTCATCGATAGGATACTTGATACTGAATGTTACCTTTCATTTTGAACTGCAGAGAAAAGTAATTGAAAAACTAAACAGTTTAATTTAATTTAATTTAATTAATATTTCTTTACTTGTAAGATTTAAATAACTTGTCCCTAATTGAAAAGTTCAGAACTTTATTTCGTATCTGAAAATGTCGGTTCATGCAGATCTCTAGATTGAAGCTATACAATTAAGTTATATCAATTTCTGTAGTGATAATAAAGCAAAGAAACTCAAAAACACACATAAATTTTGTCACAATTCAAACAAAGTTACAGAAGTTAGAGAGAGAACAGACAAATAAACAGACATGGCAGAAGATCCGAAGTGATAAACACGTTTCAACTTTGTTGAAATGTATTAAAAATCAGTGCTTTATTTCTTAAAATGGTTAATTCATTAGCATGCTTATCCCTTTATAAACATTAATAAGTTTGGAAAGTCTGCATTCTCCCGCACCCCTACCGTCCCCTTGAAAATAAAAAGTGGGAGGACGCTTGAGATAAAATAAAAAAGTGAGAGTGAGGGGACGCCATCCCCCCGCATCCCCCTTCGACTACACCACTGACTGGATATGAATGGAAGAATTTATATTATTTTATTCTTAAATAACATAAAATTCTATGAAAAAAAAGTTTCACATAAACAACAACAAAAAAAGTTTCAATATGATTTGTACATTTTGATTCCTAGTTTTATCTTTTGGCTAACATTTATTTCCCGACATAACAGCATAAAACACGTGGCGTATAGCATAATTTCTTGAAAAAAAAAAAAAATATATATATATTCTTTGTAATTAAAAAAATATATGTTTTTAAATTTTTTTTTCAAGGTGATTAAAAAGACTTTAAGAAGGCCTGATTTTAAGATAGTCAGTGAACAAGAGTTAATATTTAAAAACTTATTTAAAAACAAGGAGTTCAATTTATAGGAACGAGAAAAAAAGAGATACGCAAGAGAAAAAGACTTGGGAACCACTGATGCAGACGTAAGTATATACAAGTTAGCATGAGGATATGAATGCTAATTTAAATCTGTGCGAGTATGGATTTCTTAACGTAAGCATTGTACGGATTGTACACAATATTTTATCATCATCACATTGACCTGAACGGGTTATTTGTTCACCCATTATTCAAGAGCTTCAGAAGAACGCTCTTTTTTAAAGTTAAAACTTAAAAAGACTTTTTTAAGATCAACTATGCTTGACGAACATCTCACCTGCTTATTCGCTCTTATTCCGATTCAAAACGATTTGGCCAATTCTATAAATTTTTCAGAACTAATAGATAACATTGCTGCCAAACAGTACTGTAATTTTGCACGTATACGCTGCACTTCAGACAATTCGATTTCCTACCAGAATTTATTTTAAATAAAATGTGACTTACTTCTGTTTAGCACTTATTTGACTTCTAATTATTAATAAAATTTCCAGTTTGAAAAAGACTTAACTAAGGTGTGGCGCATACGCGCAAAATTACGGTACAAGAAAAATTGCTTTATGATGAATAAATAGCTCATTTAGTACATTCCACCTGTTTCATTAATAAGAGGTGTTTTACAAATTCTGCTTTGAAATTACTTTATTTCGATTTTGACTGTTCAGGTGGGTGCTGTTGCAGAAACAAAGTTTAGTTTATAGATTATCTTGCTATGTATGTGGCAAAAAAAAAAATCTCATACCATCGTGCTATGGGGAAAAGGTTTAAAATAAATGTATTATATTATTTTACTTACTATTTATGATACTAAAACCTGTATATTCAGATGAACTCCTATTTATTCTGAATATTTCATGGGATATGAAAGTAAACCATTATGATTATTATGAATACTGATGTGCATGGGGGTGATGATGTATTTTCTACAGCTTTTTGTGTTACAGAGTGCGTGCTAATTCACCAATTCACCCTTGTGATATGTTTTGTACAATCTGTACTGTACTGTATTTAATATTTTATATCAGTTTAAAAAAAATCAGAAAAAAGGGCCGCCAAAGTCCTAAGCACGGCTCTAACTGGGAGTTAACTTGCGAGAAGCTCCTGATTTTAATGAATTTTCAACAGTTCCACGTAGTTTCCACCTTTTTATAATAGCCAAAGCAGTTTAATGTCTTACTTTAACAAGTTTTGCGATAGTTCTGATGCTTTTACCATCTTTAAAATGTTCTATGATTAAATTGCTAATAGAATTTGTTGTAACTTTATAGCGTCCGGCCGTGTTCACTTCAAATATAGAAATGTAAACAAATTTACATGAAGTAGTAGTAATTTCAAAGTGCAGACGGTAATATTTGACATATATTTCCGTTTTATAATAAAAATAAATAACAAAAAATATCTGTCAAAAAATTATTAAAGCTTTCAAGTGTCCAATTACTTATGTGAGATTGCTTTTAATACTTTCTGAGTAAATTATTTTTTTTAAAAAAGGGGTTTGAATTTATTTTTATTACAATATGTAGGTTTTATTATAGACAAAAAAAAAAAAAACAAAAAAAACTAGATCCTTTAATATTTAGATGAAGTTTTTTATAAGTAAGTTTCAAAAACACATGTGTCCAAAAACAAATGTGAGCCACTGTAAGTATAAAATTTATTACATGCAAACAACTTGCAAGAAAAAAAAATTGCTGTCATTTTTATTGAAAAGGAACGAGTTGTAATTTATGAAATAGTGTAAGGTTTTGTAATCTTAATTAAAAAAGTCTTTTTTTGATTTTACATTAGTGTTCACTGTTGTTAAGTTTTAGAAAACCTAAAGTTTTACAAATTTCTTATTTTTTATCATTTTATGACTTCAGTTGATATTGATGGTTACAAATTTTATATCATGGATACTTCTTGTTTCTTTTCTTTTACTATGCCTTATAAGGTAACACTTAATAATGCTCAATGTAATGCTTTAATACATAATACTTCACACTTGTACAGTGAACTCTGGTTAGTGCGAACTTCCGAGGGAAGCAATTTTTCGCCCACAATAAACAAGGTAAACATTTGATAATTGAATGATGTAAAAAATTTTCTTGCACTGAAAAATTACAAAAATTTCATTTTTGACAGAAAGAGAAACTAAATAAGCTCCCAACTTTATACTAAAAAAAATTTTATTTCTTTAATTTAGTAATTTTAGTAAAAGGTAAGTTAATGACAATTTGTTAATTCAAAACCAGTAATCGACAAATAGGGTTGCCAGGCCACCACTAACCACTTAATGACGTACTATTAACCAGAGAACACTATAAGTACTAGGTGGTAATTTGGATTTTTATTATTATTTTTTGTTATAAAACATACAGACATATGTCAGTAGACAGTCAGCTAAGAATCAGCAAAAAATTAAAAAAATACAGATTTTGAAAAGTCATGCCATAAAAAGTGTTTATAAAACTCTTATCTAAGATAAGTGCCCTAAAGCTGACACTTTAAGGATACTGGTGTCCCCAGTAGCGGAAAGCTCTGTGTCGATCTACAGCAGACCCTAGTATAATAAAAAGATATAATAAATCTAGAAACTCACCCCAAGTATATGAATTTTTTTAAGTTCAGCATTTCTTTTTAAGCTGTTAGATTAATCTGCAGCGCCCTCTGTTGTGCTGCACTGTTTCTGCTACTGGGATCAAGCCTATTATCAGAAGAAATAATTTTAGTAAACCATAAAAAAATCAAAATTTGCATTTACAATATATATATATATATATATATATATATAATATAAAATAATCTATATATAACCCAGTGACAGAACTATCTTCAAGTGTCTGCAACGCTAATAATGTTTTCAAAAATAGTCTGCAATACGCAATATATCATATTAATCTATTCTTGCTGCTGTTGTAGTTGTATTGCTAATTAATTAAGGCATTAGCATTTATCAGCCTTTCTGAGTAAAAAAAAAATTCTGATTTCACAGCAAATATTCTGAAAGGTTACAGCAGAGGGGGAGGGGGAGAAAATCCCCTCTCGACAATAATTATTCTTGTTGCAGGTCGGATTAACTCTGCTTTTGATTCGAGTCAATTTCAGGATGAGTGTAGATTCTTGCAAATTGAGTTCAGGTTAACCGATTTTTCAAAAGTTAGTTCAGTATGTTGTTTCAGATTAAAAACTATGCCTATATTAATAAGCATAGAACTTTGTGTGTCTGCTGTTTTCTAAAGGAATGCTGCATCTTTTCCGGGACTATTTCACAAAATTCAAGTTTTTTCCCACGATTCTTTGACGAAATTGCATTTTTTCGGCGGCGATTTGACGAAATTTGCATTTTTTTTGTGGCCCTTTGATGAAATTTACATTTTTTTCACTATCCTTCAATGAAACTCAAAAATTTTTTTAGTCTTTTGACGAAAATAAAGTTTTTCACGGCCCTTTGACGAAATTTGCGTTTTTATCGCAATCTGTCAACGAAATTAGCCGTTTTCTCAGATCCTTTGATGAATTTCGCATTTTTTTTTGGCCTTTGGACAAAATTCGTGTTTTTTCCACGATCCTCTGACGAAATTTACCGTTTTTTCGAGATACTTTGATGAAATTTACCGTTTTTTTGCGATCCTTCAACGAAATTTTCCATTTTTTCGAGATCTGTCGACAGAGTTTTACGTTTTTTCGTGATCCGACGACGAAATTTGCCGCTTCTTCAATGAAATTGACTATTTTTCGTGATCCCTCGACGAAATGAACAGTTCTTTCCACGATCCTTTGACGAAGTTGGAGTTTTCTCCATAGCCCTTCGGCAAAATTCACATTTTCCGTGATTCTTCAGCAAAACTCGTTTTTTTTGACGAAATTCACGTTTTTTCACGGCCTTTTGACTAAATTTGTGTTTTTTTCGCGATCTGTCAACGAAATTAACCATTTTTCGCGATCTTTAAATGAATTTAGCTTTTTCCATGATTCTTCGTTGAAATTCGACGTTCTTTTTGCGATCCTTTGACGAAGTTTGCAGTTTTTCTGCGTTATTTATGCGCTATAGCGCGTCTGCGGCATCACTGTATGTTTTTAGTCTGTATGTGTCCTAAAAAGTCTGCAACGCCCGTCGCAGCGTCGCGTACATTCTGCCATGGTGATATATAATAAATAATATATATAATAAAAAGATGCAATAAATCTAGACATAAAGTAAATTTTAGCAATTTTTTTAAAGCTTAGTCCTTTTTTTAAAGAAGTTTTATTAATCTGCAAGATCTAAAATAATCTGCAGCCAGCTGCTGCACTGTTTCTGCTACTGGGCTGCCGTCAAAGTTTTGTCTAAGTAATTTCTTTCAAAATAGTTTTCTTGACAAAAAAAAAAAAAAAAAAAAAAAAAAAAATTTAGTAAAGAACAATTTTTTTTTTTTTTTTTTGTATCATAAAGGTTAAAATTCAATATTTGCATTAGTAGGTAGTGGCTGGTGGAGGCTGTATGTTTAGTAGCCACTACTGTTAAGTTAGTGGCCACTTATTTTGTAGATTAAAATAGTTTTACAAGTAACATTTAAAAAATATGAATATTTGGAGACATATTTTCAAGTATATAAAATGAAATTATCACAGGGGCAGTTTACTTACCCCAACAAAAACAAATCTTAGTTTTATTTCGCGATCGTCTGACGAAAATTGCAGTTTAGATCGTGATCATCTGACCAAATTCACAATTTTATTTCGCTATCATTTGCCGAAAATTACAGTTTTATTTCGTGATCATTTGCCGAAAATTGCAGTTTTAATTCTCGGTCCCTTGTCGTAAATTGCAGTATTATTTCGCAATCATTTGACGAAAATTGTAGTTTTATTTCGCAATTGCCTGATGAAAATCGTTTTATTTTGTGATCACTTGACGAAAATCGTGGTGTTATTGTTGTTTTTAAAAAACTTTTGTGTTTTTTTAAAAACATTGGCTGCGTTGGGGGTGGTTGAAAGTAAATATTTTTTTACTGGCGACTAGAAATTTTTGCTGGCTACCAGATTTTATCAAATTTGAAAGCCCTGGCCACAGCTATAAATCACTACAAGCATTTTATTTTCCATGGTGATCGTAAATATTATTATTTTTATTCAATTTGTTGTTGGTCCCCTAATTGTCCTTATGACTAAATCCTAAACCTTCACTGAAAATTATGAGATCAAACATGTTCTTTACATTTCTGAAGTTCCAGAAAAATTTGTCAATCATTTCCCAAGATATTCAAATAAAAAAAATCCCCAAATTGAAAGTGTCCAGATACCTTTGGGGAAAAGCTTGTCTACCAAAATAAATAAAGTAAAAATGTATTATGTGCTTTTATCTTCTTTCTTAAATAATATGTAAGTGTTTAAACTTTTTTTCAATTTTGAATTTTAGTGTACTGACCAGAAGGATATAGCTATACGTTTATGCCCAACACCAGCTAAAGATGATGATGTCCTTCAGAATGATGCAAATGGTGATGAAAAGCCAAGTAAACTACCAAAATCAATCCACATGGATGAGCAGTGGATTTGTCAACATGCTAAGCAGGTATATGAATGTTTATGCACATGTATAGAGAGATTTTAGATAGTAATTGTATTTATATTAAAAAAATTCTTCTGATTTATTTGTTGTTATCTAAGTCACAATAAGTAGAAAATCAATAATCTAAATAATAATCCCTCCTTTATCCAAAATTTGTGCTTCCTGCCCCCCTCAGAATACACAGTTTAAAACCTGAAAAATTCTTTATTAATAAAAATTATGCTTTATTTGTTGCTCTCTAGTAACAATAAATAAATTATCAGCCATTTAAATTATCCTTATATTCACAAAATGTATGCTTCCCCCTCCCCCTTTGCCGCTATTAGCAGAGCACAGCTAAACAATTTTTTAAAACTCTATTTATAAAAAATTCTTCTATCCTATTCGTTGTCCTATTTAACTGTAAGTAAATAATCAATAATCTAAATTACAGCACTCCCCCCTCCCTTCCACATTTACATTTCCTGCTCATTAGCCAACATACAAAGTTTGATTTTTTAAAAATCTTATTAAAAAAAATCTTTTGTCCTATTTGTTGTTCTTTTGTAACAATAAATAAATTATATATCATCTAAATTACCCTCCTTTCCAAGTTTGCAAAAAAGAGTGCATTAAATATAAATAGCTGTAAACCATCCTTTTTTTAATAAAAGCTAGCTTTTTTAAGATGGTTAAAACAACAAAAAAAGCTGGCCTATCTAAAATCTGACAACCCTGTTCCTTTCCCCCAAAAGTTCCACTTCCTCCTCTGTCCCTCCATCCAACAAATAGTTTAAAATCTTTAATGTTAATTTTATAAAAAATTCTGCCCTATTTCTTATTTTGTAGTAAGGTTAAATATCACTCATCTAATATCTTCCTCTCCTTTGAATTTTTTGCTCCATCCTTTCCTCCCAAGGGGATTTCTAAATATGTCAAGGGTGGGGGATGCAAAAATTTTCTTTTTTTTTTTGCAGTTTGCCTGTTCTTGTTCTCATCCCTGAACCACATTATATTTTATGTTTTAAAATAAATATGTTCTCTAAAATAACTTTTTCACTCCCATTAAAAAAATATATCAAGAGTTAGAACAGCCAAACTTAAAAAAAAAAAAAAAAAAAAAAAAAAAAAAAAAAAAAAAAATTTCTTTGTCCCCTTTTCTCCCACCTCCCCATGTTTAAAAAATCAGCCCTTTTTTCTGATGATAGGGAAATGGAAATTTAAAGAGAGAGTTAGATAATTATTTAGTGTTGCTCCCAAAGTAATAACAGAGCATAAAACTCTTTGAAAAAAAAAAAAGAGTTTTAAAGGTTTTAAAGAGATACAGAGATACCCCACACTGCATTCCAAGAAAAGACAGTGGTCCATTCCTTTGTTTCTGGAGACTTTTTTCTTCCAATATCACATTTTTTTTGTCCATTCCAGACAGTAAAATAGTGAAGCTTTAGTTTTGTACCTGAACAGAAAAACTTCACAATATCCAATAATGATGTTTTCAGTTGTTTGTTGTAAGCAATCTTGTTAACATTATTCAAGTATTGGAGATCCAAAGAGATGGAAAAAAATTATAATAACTGATACTTTGCTACACCCGATTACACTGTAAGCAGGCTCGACTGTATCGTATATATTATTTCTCCTGTCAACATCCCTTTTTCTAAGAAAATACGAAACGCAGAACGACGAATGATATACCATATGAAATGATTTTGAACAGGCTTCTGACATAGCACACTTACATTTTCCTAAAACATGTTTTTTGATTAAAATTTGCTGATAATTAAAAATTAAATTGGCATTGTTTTCATAAAAGAAATGCAAGTTTTTCCTCAAATTACTGTTGCCACAAAAGTAAAATACCACATATGATGCTCAGCAACGATTATAAAAAACACCGCATGGGTTTATTTTATATTTATGATAAAAAGTGAAATTGAAATTTTTAGATTTATATTTCTTTGTCCCATGTTTTTCCCGAAGCAGATGACGTCATCCTCTAATGCAGTTAAAATACGATTGTTATTTTATTTTTTTTCGCACGTGTCTTTTGCAATCTTGGATCACTTTTTACTTTCAACTTTGATGGAATAAATTAGATGATATTCTGGCTTGACTAAAAACTAAATGTTGTTTGCAGATATTTTTATCTTTACTTTTTCTTTAGAAGTTTAAACCTGCATCTAATAAATCTTACATATTGATAAAAAATATTAGATTGCAGTGCGAATTCCTCTCACAGGCCCACTGGTAATAAACTTAAACATCTTGTAGGGAGAAACACAAAGGTCTGCATTGAAAGTGCTGAATTTTAAATGTAATGTTTGTTTAAATCATTAATGATAATTTTTTTAATATTTCTTTTAATTATAAATTGCCTGGGTAGTTGAATAATATTCTGAAACTCTAGAATTGAATTATCACTTCAATAAAAAAGACCCCCTCTCCTTTCTTTCTTTTAAAATAACTCCAGATTAAAAAAAGTCTAGTAGTGTCATCACTGCCTAATGTAGGTAGGGGAGACCGGTACACAGTGGACCTGTGGACACAGTGGACAACCCCCTGATATTTCATTTATTTAATTTTTAAAAAAGTTTTTCTTCTATCCTAATAGCCAACAGCACTGCACTGATTATTTAGAGCCTTCAGAAAATATGTTTAGCTCAGATTGAACTATTTTATCCTGATTGGTTGTTTTGAGCTTCTAAAAGTAAAATTTTTCATCATCCTATTTTTATTTTTTTAGTAATTAAAGGTTGTAGATAATTAAGATAAAACAGCTTTTTTGAAAAGCTAAAATACTTGTTTTTATTTAACTTTAAAGTTAATATGTTTAAAAGAAAGCTATAAACAATATTAATATGATTATTTATTAAACTTCAACATGGGGTACAGTGGACCACCCACTTCTGGGGCACAGTGGTTCACGATCCACTCTGCTCCTGTAATGCAGAATGTTCAAAATATTTAATAATTGCTTATTTTCTATAAAGAAATATTGTTTTAAAGTAGTTATTTAACTATAAAATAAAGTAAACAAATAAAAATAACAATTTATTTAGCATAGTAAGAAATATTTTGTTTTGTGTTTACTGCTTTTGATAAATATAACTGTAGTCTAATTGTTGATGATTCTATTCAAGTAAGATTCATGAGACGCAAACTGAATGGAAATCAGTTTATTTCTCCCGAAACTGTAGATGAATCTGCTGTTGATGTCAATGATTTCATAATGTTGCTCTCAGACCCAAAATTATTTCTTGAAAATTCCAGGCTCTTACTCATAAGTACTTTGGAATTTCATTTGTAAATTTTAATGTGCACTGATTTTTTTGTACTTAAGTAATAACTTCAACTAAATTGCAATTGTTCCTGTCTTAATCTATTATTTTCAAAATATAATTAATTTTTTGTTTTTGTTTCAAAATTTATATTACTATGTTATTTTGTGGGTGAAGGGGCAACAAAAAAGAATTAGATTAATGAAAAATAGATTTATATTGTATTTTAGGTAATACCTAACACTGGTCCACTTTACAAGTGTATATAATTTTTTTTTTTTTTTTTTTAAATGTATTGAAAACTATGTTGTAAGAAAATTATGATGGATGTAAGAAGGTTTAAGGAATATTCAAAAATATTTTCATACAGATCGGTCAGTCTGTTAAAGAGAAAAAAAATGTTAACTGAAAAAGTGGTCCACTGTGTACCGGTCTCCCCTATTTACTTAATAGCTTTTGTAAAATGAAGGTTACTAAAAATGATAGAAGCTTTTCCATTTTCTTTTCTACTTTTACCTTTTTTTATATAATTATTATTTATTTTCCACTTTCTTAACTAAGTTTGTCATTTCCACCTCTGAATTTATTTTCCCAATAGCTTTATTAATTAAAAAAATGTAATTTATTTAAATTGTGTTTACAGTATGATTTGAGTGCATTAAAACTTTTTGTAGCTAATGAGAGCTTTGCCAGGAGGTTTAGATGTTTTGGGTTTCTATGTCCTTGCTCCAGCAGACTACACAACTAAGAATCAAACAACTTTGAGACAGGTTAGTATTATTATTATTTTTTTTTATTGAATGTCGTATATCATCTTAAATTGTATTTATTAAAAATAAATTAACAACAGTGTGTATTTTTTTCTTGTTGATAATAATAATAGTAAAAAGTCTGAGAAGGAAAAAAAAAGGGGGGGGGGGTGCAGGTTTTCTATTTGTAATGAGATACTTATTTTTAAAAAAATATTTACTCTCTACAGTAGATTCTCAATTATATGACGGTCAAAAGATAAGTTGGATAAATGAAATCATTAAAGAAATGTTAGGGCATGTTATTAGCTGTTTCGACAGCTGTTGATTTGGCCTTAAAATTCCCCAGTCATAGAGAAATGAATGGAAACCTGATTACAAGAGATCACCACTGGTCATTTAATTATAATTCTATCTTCCATAATCGTTTTAGAGCAGATCAAATTAGCATGTTTTTAGAGTTTGCGGTGTCAAAACCTGGGTTGGTGAGCATACCCACCTAGTATTAAAAAAAGTTAGAGTTTGCAGCTTAATAAAATGCTTATATTTTAAACACATCTTAAGCAAATATGCAGCTAAAAATGAAATGGAGATTTAATTGTTGCTGTGATTTATATTAAAATCAATTTATAATAAAAATATACAACTGCATATATATGATTTTTGAGTTAATAGTTGAGGTCAAAAGTTTGATTTTTAGACTGATTGTGTATTATTTTTGAGTAATAAAACAAAGCTTAAAAATCTTTTTTCAAATTTATTAAAATATAATTCAAATTTTTATGAATTTTTTATTGAGGATTTGAGAAAAGTTTATATAAAAGTCTTTTTTTTTTTTTTTTTTTTTTGAAACCATCAAACCTTTATTAAGATATATGTAGGTAGATCTAAAAGTTTCTGGACTGACATTTTTCTGAAAGAAATGGTATCAATAATCATAGTTAAATTTTTTAGTAAATGAGAATTTTCATATTCTAATTACATCTTGTAACTTTTGAAATTATAAGGATTCATGTTATTGTTAAGAAATTATAATTATTATATTAAATTATAATTATTATATTATTATTAAATATTTTTTAATACTAATATCTGTATAAATTCTTATTTATAATTATTGTAATCAGTACTTTTTAAAGTTTTAATTATATCACCCATGACAGGGATTCCATGTATATTTGATGTTTATATCATTCTGTTATGTTTGTGTTTATTTATTTATTTATTTTTTAGATTTTGTTTGCTGTTTTCAAAACTCTTGGTAAAAATAGAAGCCTCAATTTAAATTCAACTGAGCGAATATTGCTTACAATATGTCCAGTCACATCTAAGTATCCTTTGAAATCACAGAACTATTTTACGAATTATTATTATGTTTTTTATGCTATTAATTGTGCATTGAAAATATTCCATAAAATGTAATTGTGTGATTGGAAAATTGAAAAAAAAATTAAACTACTTGTTTTTGAAATAATATGTTATCTTCTTTTTAATTTTCCGTATATTTTATTCTATTCTCTGTTCTCAGTTTAAAAATAAAAATCTTATATTTAAAATCTGACCATATGTATGTATTTCACATTTACTGCTCAGAGAATATAAAAAATTTACAGTCGGAATTAACATTATTTATTTGTAAGGATTTGAGTATGTTACAATATGTCTGGAAATTTTGAAGTTTTATTTAATTTCTCAGATATTATATATATATATATATTTTTTTTTTAATTTTTAATAAAGTTTCTGTAATAGTGGAAATAAAGTTATTCCATTTTTGTGAAAAAAGGGAAATAATGTGGAGCACTACATTATATTTATATTGGAGCTGTTTTTCATTAAAATTGAAAAGGAAAAAGATTTTCAGTTTGTATAGATAGTTTGACTAAGGGCTCGAAAAGCAAAATGCTTTAGTGACACCTCTTTTAAAAGAAAGCCTATATTTTAATTAAATGAAGCAGAAATTTTTTATATAAATGCGTCAAAATGACATTTTCATTCTATCCAATATGAAATTAGATCTAAAATCTTCATAGTCCTTTTGACAAATGAGGTCATTGGAATAGTGTACTTTCATTGAGATAACTGCAACTTATAAATTGCATCAAACCCTTGTAATTTGCAAAATTTAATTTTTATAGTTTTCATTTAACGTACATTATAAGTATGATTTATTACTTATTATAATGAAAATAATATCATAAATCAGTTTTTTACAAACAGTGTGTCTCAAGACACAAGTATGCTGTGAGACAAAACTAAAAATAACTACTTAGTCACCAGTAGATGATTAAACTTTGAAATATGGCAATTAAAAATTTTGCCGGACCAGCCAAGTCAATTTGTGTAAGAAATTTTTTTCCCAAATAATAATTTTCCTTTACTGTTAGATTTAAATAAAAGTAATTTTAAGTAACTTCTGTATATATATATATATATATATCTTCCAGTTTTCAAATGCCACTTGTGTATGTTTGGACTATATATGGAAGTATTCACACTGAGCAGTAGATGGCAATTAAATAAAAAGCAACTACTAGCCAAAAACTGTCAACTAAAAATACATTAGCCAGTAGCTACTTACCAAAATTTCTTAGTTTCAGCTTTGTCATGAGAGTGCTGTAAATATGTCATGATTAATCACATGATCATTAAACAGGTTTTGAAATTTTAATATCGCCTATGCTAAAATTAAATTTACCCTTCCATCTCTTTTTTTTATTTAAGAAACGAAGGATCCCAATTCCTGTATCTTTAGCATATTAAAAACATGAATAAGTGTGTTTAAAGTCCCTTTCATAAAAAAAAAAGCTTTGTTTTATGCATATTGTGAAATTTTTAAGATCTGAAACTTTCTAAGCAATATTATTTTTTTCAATAGTCAGGATTTTAATACTTATTTTTAAATTATTTTAAAACAATTTGGTTGACCCCCCCCCCCCCCCCACGCAAAAAAAAGAAAAGAAAAGAAGATTAATATTGCATATTGGCTCAAGTAATATTTATTATTTTTTTTCTTAACCTATGCATGAAAAAATGGGAGATTTTGCTGATAAAAATTTTATTTTTACATTACATTGTGATGAGTTGACATGAATCAACTAATCCCTTACTTGTAGAAAAGGAATAATATCCTTGGAATGAAAGTAATCTGATAGATTGATCTCTTTTGAGAAAAATTCTATCCAATGGTGAATTTCATTGTCACCTTGAGATAAGCCAAGCTGGAATGTATTTGTTGTATTGATGGCGTTGAAGGCTCTCTGAATGAGTAGATAAGGATTGTAAAAGCAATTCTTTTGGATACAAAGAACTGGGCCCCTACAAAGTGCAATTTTCAGACTGGGAAGTAAAGGATTAAAAAAGATCGTCAATCAGAAGAGATTATGGGGGTGTTTCTTTCCCCATGGAAAAAGAGCAGTTTCCAGAGGGAAGTCACTAAGAGATATCTGGAGATGCAAGAGGTTTGTTGAGAGGAGACGGCAGTTGGATGTTGAACGAGTTGTTGAAAGGTTCTTTTTGAGCGGACCTCAGAATGTTTTTTTCTGAAATTATACTTTTACAACATGGATATGTTCATCATATTTTTTACTTTTGTTTTTTTTAATGTTAATTTACAATAAAGTTTTTTTTCGTTTCAAACAATAGTGGATTTTATTAATTATATATACATTGTCTCACGTTACCACAACATATATTTTTAATCAATCATATTTTATTTTGAAATTTTATTCCCTTTCATGACATCTTGCTTATGATAATTAGCATGTTCATTAAACAAGTATAAAATGAGAGGCATAAAATCATGAGAACCTATTTCAATAAAAAGAACTAACAGTTTATCTAGTATTCCCACCCAAATCAAGTATTTCTCCCCCCCCTCCCCAAAAAAAAAAAAAAAAAAAAAAAAAAAAAAAGAGAAACTAGCTGAAATATAAGTTTAGGACTTAGGAAACTTCAGGTAATTTTATTAGTTGAATAAATGATTTTTTAACTTAATAATTTTGTTATTTTTATAACATTCCTTCTGTCATAAATATACACAGTTACATCTTACATATCCTGGTAATTTGAACGCAAAAGATTCTGGCGTGTCACGTCACAGAATTTTTTATAAAATCAAGCTATATTGCTATTCCAAAGAGGTTGAAAAATGCTTATAGATCTTTTCGAAATGTAGAATAGATTTTTCCCAAATCTAAGGTTCTCATGCAGTATCAGGTGACCAAGCAGCTAGTATATGCAGTAAATTCTTCATAACTCAACATTTCGCGGGATCTGAAATACATATTGATTGGCCAATGTGTTCATGTAACAAGCTATGTTTAAAATTCTACAAAAAATAATATTATAATCTGTAACATGTGATATAATTTTTGAAAAAATCTGTTAATAAAATCAATTAAAACAAACAAGAACGAAAAATCATGCGTCAAGCATAGATTATATAGCACTTTCCAACGCTTCCAAAATAATTTTACAAATCATACCGTTTAATAAGCTAAAAACTAACATCTAAGTAAACAATTTAGAAAACGCATAACATATTTAAAAACATAATTTCAGGAATTTCCAACATATACAATATTCAGAAAAATATCCGAATACTTTTATTCAGCCCTGTATAGGATCTATAGATTTGTATATATACTACATAGGATGATAATTTTAGTTCAGTTAGGAAACGCGTAGCACAGTTTAAAATTCTCCGTCTGGAGTTTGTCAATAAACAGAATTGTGTTCGCGAACTTTTGTGCTGCCCTGTATAGGATCTACAGAATTTATACACACCACGTAATAGACAAAAAGCAAGTAAAAATTAAAATCGCGTTCAATAACTTAAAACGCACTTCCAGGAATTATTGTTAACAGACAGTAGAGAATTCTTTTGTGTGTCCCTGTAAATGAACGATGACTGCTATACACACAATATTCCGTAGTAAGTCTCTTGTAATGCACCTTAGTGATCTATATAAATTTCAATGCGTTTAAAATAGTGAAACATTATTTAAATAAACCGCAGACGATTTTACTCCATAGACGTAATGTAACGGAATTATTTTTACTGTCCCTGTAAAGTAACTATAAGTGCTATGCACACCCTGTTCCATATTAAGCTTCTTCTAATGCACCTTAGTAATATATATATAAATTACAATGCGTTTAAATTAGTGAAACATTATTTAAATAAACCGCAAATGATTTTTCCCCATAGACCGCAATGTAACGGAATTCTTTTGAGTGTCCCTGTAAAAAAACTATAAGTGCTACACACTTCCGTTGAAATAGGGAACATGCTAAAGATAACGACAATAACATATAAAAATTGCAGAGCAATCCGAGCATATTTACGGGAGTTAGAGCACGGACAGACGACAGACGGCCAGACAAACCGAAGTCATAAGCACTTTTCAACTAGGTTGGAAAGTACTAATAAAAATGACATATTGTTGAATTTCGTTATTAAAGATATCCACTTTTCTGTTGCTTAAGCATTTTTAAAAAAACAAATATTCTTCCACATTATTGAAGCAACATATTGCATTTTTAGTACTGTCTTGGTAGCATAAATATTGACATTCTGTTTCTATTGCTGACATCATTAGAACAGGATGGTTCTTGTGCTGAAATATCAAATTTAGTGTCTGTAATATCATCATATGCATCCAAATATTCTGATACATACAAATTTGCTGTCACTGTTTCTCAGATTTCATCATCTTGAATATTCATTCATGCTACCACCCCTTTTCCTACTTTTATCTTAGAAGGAGATGAAAAAGGTTCTCTTGTCAACTTTTTAGGTTGGCAGTAATATAAAAAATCTGTACTAATAAAAGAAAGGTGTTTGCCTGTCTGTCCATGATGACTTGGAAAATCTACTGCATATAGAGGTCTGAAAATTTAGATGAGGATAGTCCAAGACAAGTATGAAAGCACCTCAGGCTCAGATTACTGATTTTTTTTATTACCTGAGATATTAATTAAAAACCATAGTGAACATCACAAAATGGTACCCAATTGCTGATCGCAGCAAATTCAGAAGCTTTCCGCAGATTTGCAAGCACAGATTGAACAGGGCTGCCTTTTGATTCAATTAAAATACTACTAGAAGTGACTATTTTCAGTATCAGGCGACTATGGCTACTATTTTAGCCCAAAAGTGACTATTTTGGAGAAAACCCAGAAAAAAGGAAACTACTTTCCAATCCCACTTACTATTTTTGTTAATAACAAATTTTTTTCATCAGTCTTAGAACTGCCAATGCTTCTCCAAAAAAACTCTTTTTAATCTAAATGTAGCACAAAGATTCCATTCCTCCAAATTTTGGTGGAAAACTACTGATTTTTGGTTTGGCTACCACCCATATGCTTTACAGTATATTTTCCCATTTTATTTTTATTTTCAAAAGTATTTAACCTTTTAACCACCGTATGAACCATATACAATTCACTGTAAATTTGTTCACTGTGCTGCATGAATCGTATTTGTTTTTTAGGTCATAGTATAAATATGTTTCATATCAGAAATTTGAATTAAGGAATGAGCTGAGATTTATTACTTAGCTATAATTAGCTACTTAGAAGTAAGAAAATTGTGTTTTTCAATTTAATTACAGATTTAAAATATTGAGAATAACAATTTAGAATATTGCCTTTTTTTCTTACTTATTTAGATGACTTTTTTTAATACATTAGTGACTATAAAATTAGACTTTATTTATGCCAATTTTGCTGTTTTATTTTAAATAAATTTCTTGTAAAGAATAGATCAGTTATGTACACTAAAGTTGCATAAGTCTTTTCATTATTAAATGCATATATATAGATTTGTTGCTTTAGATCATTTCTATATACGAAATGGATTTAAAATTGTAGTTAATAACATGCAAAAAAAGTTTTCTTGTTTGCAATTACCCCACAGTAATGACCCAGTACAAGGCAAGTTTCTTTTCAATTTAGTTCGGTGAAAACTGAACTACATTCTGATCCTATATCTTAGTTGATAATTTAAAAAGTTTCTTTTTTTAAAATTATCTTTCTTTTCTTATTTTTATATTAATGTGTGATTTTATAATAAAAGTCCAAAACGTGGTAAATTTTGGTGGTAACACCCCCTTCCCCACTTTATTAAGCATGCAACTATTTGGCTACTATTTTAATACAAATGCTGCTATTTTGGCTACTATTTCTTTTATTGTAGGCTACTAAAGCAACTATTTTTGTTGTCACATTTTTGTTTACCACTGCTAATGGTTGCCATTAAGTAGTGGCAGCCTTGAGGGAAGAAACAGAGGATGAAAATGCTTTTTTTTATCGCGTCTTTCCAAGCATGCATCGGTTTAACTATTTGAAATACAAAAGAACAAAAAATACCAAACTATACATTGATTTTAGGTATATTTAAGGTTATTGCCATAGGCTCGGGCTATGACTGTCTTTCATTTAAAAATAAAATCTAAACAGACAGGAGTGTGTATGGCACACCGGGTGTATCAAAGGCAGTGGGGCCCCCAACTATAGATTCATTTCAATAGATTTTCATTTCAAAATAAAAAATCATACAAATTTGAGGGTATACACTGCTTACACTGCTGAAGGCAGTGGGTCTCCCAACATTAGGTTCATTTGGAAAGATTTTTATTTAAAAATATAAAATCAAAACAGACTAAAACATGCGTAACATGCCCAGTGTAATCTGCAGAAGGCAGTGGGACCTCCAACTTTATGTTCGGTAGGATAGATTTTCATTTTAAAATATAAAATCATACAAATTTGATGGTGTACACTGCAAAAGGCAGTGAGGCCCCAGTATTTGTTTTGACAGATTTTTATTTAGAAATACGAAATCATTTAACTCTGGTTTTAGGTATATTTAAAGTTATTATCACTGGCCCGGGCAACATCAGGCAGGTCAACTAGTGGTAAATAAAAAAAATGCAAAATAACAAAAATAATTTTTTTTCAAAATGTGGATTTGACATGTTAACTAATTTCTCACATTGTCCTGTCAAGTTATCAAGAATTCTTTTATATTTTAAATACATTGACAGGAATTTAAATAATGTTTTATGTTGAACTGTCTGAGATAGGGAGTTACCAAGATTCCATTGTATATATAGTTTGTGTATCATGATTTAAAATTTCTTTTCCATTTAAAATTATGAATACTGCTTTTATTATTCAGACAGCTTCAACAAAGGTTAAGTAATGCAGTATTAGAGTTTATCATTTACAGTTAGGTATTCTCTTTTGTGAAATTAACTAAAATGTATTTTATCCACATTGCTTTTATCTGATTCTATTATGTAAATTTTCATTTATCTTTAATATTTTTGTTTTATATTTTTTTCATAGTTAAAGAAAAGATCTGTCATCCTTATATGCATGTTCTTATTTTGTAGATTTAATAGCCAATATCCTTTTGTGATCAAAAGCATTAGCATATGAAGAATTTGGAATTGTTAATGAAAAATATTTCATCTTAAAAATAGATTTCACAAAATTATGATTAATATTTTCATAATTTTGATTTTTTTTTTCAATTTCATAAAAACAGAACAAAAAGTAAAAAAAAATATTTAGACCTCACCCTCCCCCCCACCCCCTCCCCGTGTCTAGACATAAATAAAATTTATGGTAACTATTTGGTTCTAAAATATAATGTAAAAGTTGTTGTGGACCCTTCGAGTCCGTCAGCTAGAAAAGTAGACATGTTACTAGATTGATTACAATAACAATTTATTTAAAGCAATAAGTAAAAGTAGTTTGGCAGTAGACCAGAAAAATTTACCTAAATGATGGTCAAAAATGGATCAAATCACCCAAAGATTGAGTTGGATAATGCTTACCAAAAAATATTTCCTAAATTGAAGCACTAGCTGTATCAAAATAGCTATGCTTATCGTATGTTGGAACCTAAGAAAGGTTCATTTCAGTCCACTACCAAAATGTCACTAGAAACTTTGTAAATGGCACTACAAAATGTCACTTCAAAAACACTGCAATATCACTAACAAGGGAATCCCGTGGATTCCGATTTCTTTTTATTTGAAATGCCAAATTTAATACCTGTTAATTTCACCATGTCGAAGCTCTCAGCTGAGAATACTCGATTTTGAGCTTTAAGGCTGTATTTAAAACAGATCCCTGGAAAACTCAGCCATGTGGAAGTGCTACTTTCAAGAAGTGGGAGTTGATGAAACTCCAGTCTTATGAACCATTAGGGTGAGATTCAATGAATCCATTGAATCTAACTACTACCTCCATATTTATACCAGCTAGATGATGACCACAGATATCTAATTATATCATTGCACAAAATAAATGTGAAAATCAGATTTCTGGAGATTTAGACACAGTCTGTGAAAGTAAAAGAAATGACAGAATGGGGAGTTCATTCATACACAAATGTTAGAATTCAAGGCACCACAAACACACTCAAAATTCCAAATCCACTCGACCATAGACTACCTTCATAAGAGTTATGAAGGTAGCTCCATAGAGGCTCCATAGAGTACCTTCATAAGAGCTACATAGGCACTTATGCTGCAAAGTTAGAAGTTTTATTATTATTATTATTATAAGTATAACTTTTTGTGAAATTCTTTCTTTTTAGTAAATAATTAAGATGTCAGACTGTTAGTTTTGTTGATATTTTTCTTAACTAATAACTTTAGAATAGTTTGTAAAACGTATGATGTTGCAGATTATAAGGTAAGTTTCTTTTTTTTAATTTTACACACAGTATTAAAAAGTAGCAAAAAAAAAATCTTTCCTGACTTAAAAGTTACATAAATTTGCCAGCTTTCTATGATTTTTATGCATGTTGGTTGTATTTAAAATTTTTGTGCACATAATTAATTTTACATTTATTTAATTTTTGTTTTTTAACTGCTTGAAGAACAGGAGCTTTACAACGAAATAGAAATTTTAATGAACATAATACCACATTAATATATTTTACAAACATATTTCTGTGATTGTTTAACTTCTTTATTGGTTTTCTTTTCTCTTATATCAAAGCTGAAAGAAACTTCATTTTTATAAAGCAACATAAAGTCAGAATGCTCTTTATTAGAGAAAATATACTGTTTACTTATTTAGCAGTTGATTGTATGACAGTTTCTCTAAATCCTTGCAATGAAAAAGTACAAGGTTCTTCCCATAATCTCACTGGGCAGTTTACTTGACATTTTTAATAGCTTCTTGGCTAAGATTATATATATTTTTTAAATATCAAAATTAAATATTTTCATAATATCAAGTTATGTGTATAAGCACTTTTTGCTTTATAACTATTTGAAAAATTCTTAGCTTTACAAGTGTGTAATATTTTATAGTAAATATACAGGGTGTCCCACAAGGTACGCAGCATCTAATATGTGCAGATTCGGATAGAGCACGTCAATATGAGTATTTTGAATGGTAACATGTGGGGTCCCCGAATATATCCAAAATTTCTCAATAAACATTGATTTTCACTTGGTTTTTTCCTCATTTCTTGTGTTTTTCATATGACAAGCTTCACATCTTACTTACACTATCACGCTATATTTGGGGATCCCACATGTTACCATTCAAAATACTCATATTGACGTGCTCAATCTGAATCTGTACATATTAGACGCTGCGTACCTTGTGGGACACCCTGTACATGTTCGTGGTTGTTTAATTTAAATCTGTTTGGTTGTCTTCTCCTTATTGCTAATTGAATGAAATTTCTATTCAATATACATTTTTCAATTAACTAAATTTTCAATAATTATTCAATATACATTGAAAAGTTGTGTTGTACAATCATACAAGATAAAATTGTATTTAATTACCATTTAAAAACATTTTCAGGTGTAATGTTTTTGCTTACTTGCACACACAATGATGAAACTCACACATGCAAGCAAAAACATTTTAGTTGAAGGTGTGTTTAAACCTTCATTAAATAAATTTTATCTTATCAAATTTCTGTTTTACGTAGCCACAGAATTTGATTTAAAATGTTCTTTAATAGAGGAAAAAGCATTACCTAAATACAGTAGAATCTTGTTACAACGAATGTCACTTTAACAGATTTTTCAGTTTAACGAATATTATTTGGATTAGAAAAAGCAATCACACAATAGGTTATTAATATATTTCTAAACTTGACATTACGTTTGCCAGCTACAACTTTGCACATGTGAACATTCACACTCTTGATTTGAGGTTTTAATCTCAGTATCTGTGACAATAATAATTTTATTTAATTACAGTAGAACTCCAATTATCTGAACTCCGACTATCCGAATCGCTTTCAAAATTTCAGAAAAAAATTAAGACGGAAACGTATTGCATTTCGCAAAATAATGATTCTGTCTATGCGCGAAGATATAGAAGATATAGGAGAGTGGATAGTGTGTGATTCGTCAGACCCTGGGTTTCAAATTCTAAATGATTATGAACTTATTGAAAGTGTGGGAGAAGAAAGTGTCGAGGAAGAAGATGACCTTAATGTCGAATTTGAAGCAGACACGAGACCATCAGCTAGTGAAGCATTTGCCGGCCTTGAAACTGCGTTGAAGTGGATGGAACGTCAGCCCAAGTGTGACCACATGCAACTTCTCACTGTCAAGTGGATGCACGACTTGGTTGCCCGAAAACGGGTGAAGACTGTTAAACAGCTTACTTTGACCGAGATGTTTAGCAAGCAATGACATTCATTTACAGTACGGTATTTATATACTGTACTAATGTACAGGACTCGTAAGTACGCTTAACATGTAAAAGTGTTGCCTTTTCATTTAATTAATTAAAAGCTCTTTTTCTTTAAAATAGTTTTTTTCTCCCATTTTCAACATACATAAATAAATTAATTAAAATAGACCCTTTTTTCGAAAAAAAATCCAGTTATCCGAATTTTTGATTATCCGAATGGGGTTCGGTCCCAATTGATTCGGATAATTGGAGTTCTACTGTATATAAATATCTTGTTTGTTAAATATATTTAATTCATTTCTTCTTTATTTTTATCCATGTTTCAAATTATCATTTTGAATCGTTAAAATATATCACTCTGGTACACACAAAATATTAACATATGAGAAATATCACATACCTTCTTATCTTTGGTTCCAGTATAGAGGAAAATGAATGACTCAATTTTTCTTGCTGCTAAAATTTATTCTTTGTGATGAAAATTTATTAATGTGTTTTGTGTTGTTTTAGAGAAAAGAATGAACTTGACCAATGCTTTTAATTAATGAAATAAGATTTAATACTCTTCATGATAAAGGCTGTTGTAGCCGATATTTACAACATATATTTACATATATTTACATATTTAAAAAAAATCAATTATTTCTTTATGGTCATGATTTCTTAAAGGATAATGAAGAAAAACATTAATTTCAATCTAATCAGACATGATTCTAATTACCTAATGGCATCATGCCAATTAAAAAAAGTAAATGGGAATTTCGTTACATTCCCAAAGAAAAGAAAAAAAAAAAACCCTGTCCTATTTGGAACGGAGACAGACACAATACTCACTTGAAAATGGCGCATGAATTCCGAAGCTGCAAAATTGGTCACCAAATTCCACTTATTTTCTATTTGGTGCTTCTCCCGACTGTGTTCAAATCTATGAATGTGTGGGCACTAAACTTCCCATTGTGACAATGCAGCGGTCTGGAGAATCATGCCAAAGTAGCGTCCCTAGCAACCCTACCGATGCGTCTTTTGAAAGTGAAGGTCAATGCCCAGAAACACCCGTGTATTTTCTAGAGGGCTAGCTGAAAAATACAAAAATCGACAATTTCGACGCAAAGTGAAACAGACTGCTAGTGTAAAATTAAGTTTATGCTGCAGAAAATTTAAATTTTAACTGAAATAAAAACAGGAAATAAATGCTAAGAATTATTAATATTACTTAAATTCCACTTATTTTCTATTTGGTGCTTCTCCCGACCGTGTCGAAAGCTATGAACGTGTGGGCGCTAAACTGCCCATTGCGACAACGCAGCAGTCTGGAGAATCATGCCAAAGTAGCGCCCCTAGCAACCCTACTGATGCGTCTTTTGAAAGTGAAGGTCAATGCCCGGAATCGCACGCGTATTTTCAAAATTGCTAGCCGAAAGATACGGAAATTGACAATTTCAACTTGCAAAGTGAAACAGAATGCTAGTGTAAAATTAAGTTTGTGCTGCAGAAAAATTAAATTTTAAATGAATTAAAAACATGAAATAAATGCTAAGAATTATTAATATTACTTTGAGCCAAGAATTAAAGTAATAAAATTACTTTTATATACTAATAATTACTTTTATATACTTTCCAAAATAAGTAAAATAAAATTTTTATTGCTTTTTGAATATATACCAATTTTCTTACGTTAACTATTTGAATTATTTTTAGCGTGATTGAAGTGAAATGCATTGTGATTTAGTAATTGAGAGATAAAACCATCGAAACATATAAATGTTGAAATAATAGGATTTTACAAAAAAAAAAAAAAAAGACCCAAAAAAATTTGAACTTATTTAAAAGAATCTGAATGATGAATTTTAATGTTTATAAAGATGAGATTTATGTCTAAAATCTAATTTAGGGTTTAAAAATGATATTGATTGTATTTTACACTTATAAATTTTAAATTAATTCTTTTATATTTTGTTGAATTTAATTTATCAATTAGGGTTTTTAATAAAAAGATGAATTCTGAATAGAGGAAAGATTTTTTTTAAAAGGAAGGTATGATTAAATTAAGAAATTGATAAAACCAATTGGGGATTAATGAAAGTGTCGTAATTTATTATGATAGTATCGGCAAGTAGAAAGTTAAGAAATTTTTGTCTTTTAGATGCATTCGTAGTAAAATATTTAGTTTTATGAAAGAAAAGTCTTCTTTCTTTTTTTTATACGGTGTCATTTTCACTCACTGAAGCATTTCGATTCTTTCTGAGATTATTAGCATATCAAATTTAGTGTAAATGAAATGGAAACATATTGAAATGTGGCAATTTTATGAGTAAAAATGCATGTTTTTATAAATGTGACATTTTCTATTCAAAATTTAAAAAAAGTTTTTTTAATTGTAATGAGAAAATGACATCAGTAAAGATATAGGAATTACCATTATTTCCCTTTTCTCTGTAACAATGAAAGTAACCCGATTGCCATCATTTTGTAGAAATTTCATTTAAGACTTTTAAAATTAAAATTAAATAAAAAATGGAAATATTTAAAAAAAAAAAAGTTAGTGTGGGTTTATCTATTAATGAACAGCTTTCAATAAAAAAATAATTATTAAAATTGATTTCAGTAGAAAGCCTAATATGTAATATATATCATCCCATTTAAACGTAAAAATAAAAATGAAATATTTACATATATATAGGAATGATAACAAGAAAATTACAAGACAGAATTAAAGAGAATATGGACAATATAGTAAAAGAAAAACCATCTACAGCATTATGTCATTTAAATTTAAAAATAGAAATTGATATACATTTCAGCAAAGTAAAGATGGTAGCACAAATGAATGATTATAGTACATGTATACTGAGGGAGTCTGTGGAAATACTGACAAGGGGTAAAAAATACTGTAATGATATGTTATCATGCAATATACCTAAAATCTGGTTTAATGTACTTGGTGTGAATGGTGCATTTGGTTTAGAATAACCCACCTCGCTCAATAGACTCATCCATCCTCCTCCCGTTTTAGGTAGATTTCGTAAGAAATACTACCTATTATATTCTCACCTAAGTTGGAAATTTTGAAAAATTTTTGCAGATTTACGCCGATTATGACTCCCAGAACCCAAAACCACCCCCAGTTCAAAACTTTATCTATCTATCTATCTATGTCACTTTTTTATGACCACGGTAACTGGAAAAATTCTGCATAAATCTCTTCCAAACTGATACATAAAATCAAGGGACATAAAATCTCGGTCAAGTTCGTTAATGGGCAAAATCGAACCAGGGGGGGGGGGGGGATGGGTGGCTTTTTGTGAAAACAGAAAACCCCCCATAATTTCTTAATTATTATACGTATCGAATCCGTTTGAAGTTATTATTACTTCTAGGAAAAGGGCCGAAAATTTATGTATGACAGATTTTTGATATAATTAAAAATGGCCCCAAGGGGAGGAAAAAAGGGGGGTTTTAGAAGAAAAAAAAATCATAGCTTCGTCAATTCACAAGATATCAAATCCGTACCCGTTTAAGCTAGGGAAACCTGGCAGGTAGGGGCCTGGTCGCCGGTCTCAAAAAAAAAAAAAAAAAAAAAAAAAAAAAGATATCAAATCCGCGTAAATTTATTATTAATCCTCTAAATCTCTGCCGGCTCCACCTGTAAACAAGTTATTTTTCGAAGTAGGCGGTTCCAACTCCTGCATCTTTTCAAAACTGATACATAAAATCAAGGGGCATAAAATCTCGGTCAAGTTCGTTAATGGGCAAAATCGAACCAAGGGGGGGGCTTTTTGTGAAAACAGAAAAACCCCCATAATTTCTTAATTGTGATACGTATCGAATCCGTTTGAAGTTATTATTACTTCTAGGAGAAGGGCCGAAAATTTATGTATGACAGATTTTTGATATAATTAAAAATTGCCTTAAGGGGGGGGGGGGGGATGGGGGTTTTAGAAGAAAAAAATTCATAACTTCGTCAATTCCCAAGATTTTAAATCCGCTTAAATTTATTATAAATCCTCTTAATGTTATCTAAAACTTTTATACTGACAAGTTTTTTATAGGACCAACTCTTATAGCAAAAAAAAAAAAAAAAAAATTCCTGCTGGCTCCGCCTGCAAAAAAGTTAGGTATCAAAGTAGGCGGTTCCAAATGCTGCATCATCGCAAAAAGGTCATTTCTTCTGCAATTCCTGACAAACAGGCGCCCCACGGTCTGCGTCTTCGAAATCTACCTGTGCCTGTAGGCCGAGCCATCAGGGATTTTTTTTTTCATATTTGGTTTTCGCCTTCTGATATTTACTAGCATATATTCCAGAAGTTACATAATTTTTCTCATTTTTACCCTTTTGATGATGGCCAGGTTCTGGTCAAAAGCGCTCAGGACTCCAACGAAAATTTTAACATCTATAGAACAGTTTTAATGTTTTAAAAAAAACTTTTATTTTCATTTTATACCTATTTTAGTAATGAGTAATAAATTGTGATTCAGTTTTTAATTTATATACAAAGGTGAATTTAGTTTCAACATTTTCTATATATTTATATATTTTATCTGATCAGAATGATATTAATTTAAAAGTTTTCTTGTTATCTTGTAATTTTCCTTTCAGTGTTATGTTCATGAAAGAAATTACAATTTGTTTGTGTTTATTTATTTATATATTTTTTTTCTGCAAACATGAGACCAATTCCTGAGTGCTATTTGATTTCTTTTGTAGAGCAGTAGTTGCCAACTGTTCGTTAAAAAAAAAAAAAAAAAAAAAATGATAGTCCACAGACAAATAAAATTTCAGTTTTTAACCACTTGTATGTGGGAAAAATCAATTTCATCTATCACAGCAATTGAAACTCAGTTCTGATTTTGGCTTGAATTAAAAATGGCTTTCCTTCTTATAATAATATCTGTCATGCAACCAATATCCTTCCAACCCTTTTTTGTTTAAAAAAGTAAACAGAAGTGAAGAGAAGGGAGAAGGAATGGTGGTTCGTTCGGAGTAAGTAGGATGTGGGAAGGCATCCGAGTATATTTTGGTTGTTTAAGAAGTAATGTGGTTTAGGTGCAATTTTTATGAATATTACTGAAAGTGTACATAATGTAAATAATCATCTTGTAAATATCAGCTCTCATTTAATAAACTGTGCATTTAAATTTTAAAAAGAAGAATCGTTGTGTCATTCGGCTGTCATGATATTACAGCCCGCTCTCATAACGAGAACAAGAGTTATTTCTACGATTTAAAATAATAAAAGTTGTGCTTTGGATCACAGTGTTTGGATTACAAAATAGAGGTGAGCTATTTATTTATCTGATTGTGTAGTAAGATACTGTTAACTTTATTCGAAAATGTTTAAAAACGTAACTAAAGCAGATTTACTTATTGTTCTGGAAGAAATAGGTGAAGAAGCTGATGCTAGTAAGAGAGTACCCGAATTAAAAGATTTGTTATTGAAATCTAAAGAATACTTAAAAGATAAAGATTTCGTAACTGAATTTTTATCGACTACAGTGTTAGAAAGAAAAAATGGCGAGGAAGTAAATAGATTGTGTTTACAACAACAAATGAGAAGCGAGAATTTAACCCATAACGAAGGGGAAAATAATACGTCATTATCATTAGATAAATTAATTAAAGCAGTTCAAGTTTTGGTAATCCCAGTGCCCAAGAAAAATGAAACATGGAATCTTTTTTTTGATTCTTTAGAAAGAGCGTTTAAGCACAAAAATGTTCCTAAGGAATATAAATCGGAAATTTTGCTAAAATTAGTAGGTGAAAAAGCAGGAAATGTTCTTGTTTATATTGATGATGAAGAATTAGCTGATTATGATAAAATTAAATCTTTAATTTTGAAAGAATATGAACCGTCCCCCTTTACTTGTTTACAAAATTTTAGAAACGCTAAAAGATTACCTGGTGAAACCCATCAACAGTTCGGTTCGCGATTAAGATCCTGTTGGTTAAATTATTGTAGAATTCGAAACGTTAAAGATTTCGATTCACTTATAAATTTAATAATAACAGATAAAATTTTTGAAACTTTGGATAATGAGCTAGCTACTCACATTGCAGTCAAGCAAGGAGAAAGTTGGCTTTTGCCCGATCAGTTATCGAAAGACTGTGACATTTATTTTACTACAAAAGGCAGGTCTTTCGAGGAAACAAAATTTGAGAAACGACCTATTTATCGTGAAGTGAATAATGATAATAATACTAAATATGTTCCCCCACAACTAAGGAAAAATCAAGCTACGTATGAGAACAGACACTTCTCAAAATCACGTGATTGTTATATTTGTAATTCCCCATTACACCTAGCAAAATTGTGCCCAAACAGAAGAAATAAGTACGATAAATCTTATACTCAAAATGATGATCAGGGTCAGAGAAAACCGAAAACGCAACAAGATAGAAATAAATTGAATCCAAATAAAAATAGCAATGCAGTAGTCACTAATGTTAGTTCCAGGCATTTACACATGAATGATCAATTAAACGAAGTTACTCTTTTTCCTTTAAAAAAAATCACTATTTATGTAGAAGGTAAAGAAATAGAAGCTATTAATGATTCCGGTACCCAAATTAGTATTTTAAATACGTCATTAATTCCCGATCTGAAAATCGAAGCTAAAGGTAGTATTTTGTTACAGTCCGCTTTCAAAGAAAAAGTACAAGCAAATTTGGCTACTATACCCATCCATTATAAATTACCTAACAGCGGAATTTATGTTACCTTAAATACGCTTTTTGCTTTCACTGAAAACTTAAATGTGCCTTGTTTATTAACTCCAGACGTGTATAATGCTTTGATTGAACTTCAAAATGAAGAGTTGTGTAATAATAGTCAACTGCAGGAGTTCGAAGGTCACGAAGCTAAAAATAGCTCAGACGCCCCACTGGCGAAAGAGGAATTAAATGTTTGTTTTATTTCTTCAGAGAATAAACAAAATGATCGAAATGATGAATTTTCAGAGTTTAACAAGTTTTGTAAAGAACAAAAAGATTGCGCAACTATAAAGAATTCATTCAAGGACGCTAAATTAGGAAAAAATAATTTTTTGATACGGGATAATTTATTGTATCATAAAGAAACTATTTGCGGTGATAAAATATATCAGCTCGTGTTACCGGAAAGTTATAGAAATAAAGTGTTACAATTAGCTCATGATTCAATTTTTGGAAACCACTTAGGGATGAGAAAAACTAAAGAAAGAATTAAATTATCTTTTTATTGGCCGAATATTTCAAGAGATGTAGAAAATTATTGTAGAACATGTAAGAACTGTCAGTTAAAAAGCCCTGAGAAACAAACAGATAAAATTCCGATTACACCTGTTGTCCGCGCACCATATCCATTTCATACTGTAAATATTGATTGTATAGGTGAAATTATTCCGCCGTCAGGAAGGAAGCATAAATATTGTCTTACCTTAATTGATCAAAATTCTAAATGGCCAGAAGTAGTACCATTACGGAGTCTCTCTGCGAAAACGGCGTGTGATGCTTTATTAGATATTTTTATGCGCACCGGAATTCCTGAAGTTATCTGTTCAGACCAGGCCACTAATTTTAAATCTGAACTGACTAAAGAATTTGAGAACCGGTTAGGGGCATGTCCTCGCTTTTCAACTCCATCATACCCCGCTTCAAATGGATTAATTGAAAAATTTAATCGTGTGTTTAAACAAATGCTACATCATGTAATTCGTACGGATCCTGTTAATTGGGATAAACATATTCCTTTTCTACTTTTTGCCTACCGTGAAGTGCCAAATTGCACAACTGGAGTATCACCGTTTAAGCTCATGTATGGTCGGGAAGCTAGAGGTCCCTTGGCAGTACTAAAGTCATCATGGTCAGGTGAAATCCCCTTACCATTGAATCTTAGTAATTCAGCAGTAGACTATTTACAAGAATTAAAAATAAATTTGGAAAGAGCCGCTGACATTGCTTCTTTAACTGCTGCAGAAAAACAAGAAAATTACACTCGCTATTTCAATCGTCGAAGTAGAATGAAAGAATTTGAAAAAGGCGATTTAGTATATTTACTTATCCCTGATTCTACCAATAAATTATATGCTAGATGGACAGGACCCGGAGAAATACTTGAAAGAATAAAACCACATTCGTATAAAGTGAAATTACCTGATGGGGGTGTCAGACATGTTCATGCGAATAAAATAAGGAAATTTAACGTAAGAGTACAGACTGTTGGGGTCATTTTTGAAGACGATGTAGAATTTGGTGAAATTCACCCAACACCAATTAAAGCTAATGCTTTGAATGAAAATAATATAGAAGTAGACCTTAGTCATCTGGAGGTTGATAAACAATTAGAGTTAAGTAAACTTCTACAAAAACATTCACCGTTATTCTCAGGCAAAATTCAAGTTGCCAACGTTGGAGCACACAAAATTCGTTTATTACCAGGTGCGGAAAGAAAGAAACCATATATTTATAAAATTCCGGAATCACTAAAAAATGAAGTGGACAAACAAATAGAAGAGTTAGAGCATCTAGGACTTATAGAAAAAAGTGAAGCTGAAATAGCTTATCCGGTCGTATGTGTCGCAAAGAAGAATCGTTGTGTCATTCGGCTGTCATGATATTACAATATCATTGGAAAAATCCACCAACTTATTTCAAACAATCAAAAATCACACTAAAGATGTGTGGATACTTAAAAAAGCTTCAATGAATTAGTAATAATTAAGTTAATTTTACTAATTTTGTTACAATTAAAGAATCTTTAAAGAATTTTACCCTGATTAAAAATGCATTTATGATTCTTTTATAATTAGATAAGCATTTACAATTTTTTTTAATATTAAAAAAGGGCATTCCATATTGATAAAAAAATAGAATTTCTATTGTACAAATATATTTATAAAAAAAAAAAATCATATTAATGATACGGAAGATTTAAAATTATGAATTTAGTGATCCGAGAGCTTGGCGACCATTGTTATAAAATGTAGTTGATATATCAATATATCTCTGTGTTGGGGAGATGTAAAAAGTGATAATTTATCTTCTAGTGATTTAATTTTTTTTCAATTATTTAACGTTTCATAAGCATCTGCTCTACACCCACTGTTATCTTACTTGAATGGACTATGCTTATACATACCTGCCAACTTGTAAGGTTTAGCCTTACAATGTAAGGATTTAGGTCAAATTGTAAGGTTGTAAGGGTGATAGGTAAGATTGTAAGGTTTTTTGGTAAAACTTGAAATGATTACTCAAATAGGTTACTCATTGACTAAAAGAATTAAACTGATGCACAGTGTTTGTTACAAAGATGAGAGTGATTAGCAATATAGTAGTACAGCCAAGTAGTAATTCACAACACGTTATTCTATGCCAGGGAATTTTTAGTCATGCTTTGTATTTTAAAATTTTCTTGCAGCAAAGCTGAATGCAAAACTAAAATTGTAGTTTTGGGACTTTTTTGATTAGAAATTTATTAGATTTTTTTTTACTTATAAAATATTATATTTTAATACTTAAAAGAATGCAAGAAGATTACTATGAAAAAATGTTTGACAAAAAATTATTGGGTAAAGCCAAATCAGCCTATTTAAAGTACATTAAAAATAATTATCAGTGCTAATATTTTTTGGGTTGTGTCTTTGACTTTCTTTTTTAACTTAAACAATTACTTGTTTAATATTTTTTGTATTTATCAGTAAATTTTGTATCAAATCATATATTACCTTACTAGATGCCTTCATAAACACTACATATATATTTTTAAAGATGCACAATGAAGTACGTCGGGAAAATTGTAAGGTTTTCTGAATAGACATGTTGGCAGGTATGCTTATAGATATGATGAAGCTTTATTGAACTTTGTCTTGATTCATTGAAATTATTTTTTCTTTCAAGAGCTCTGCAAATCCAGCTGATTGGAAACAACATTCTGGTCTCATGAAATGGCAACGTGTTCGGTGTCGACTGGCTGTTGATATTAAATTCCCTATAAAAAGTGAAGATGCTGGATTAAGTTTACAGAAACAAATTGAAATCGGCCTTCATCCTTTTCTTGAAAATGTCAAAGCAGCTCATGCCTTAGTGAATGGCTCTCACAGAGATTTAGATGAACTTTTGGATCCCAGTTTAGATGTGAAAAAATCAAAAAAGAAAGGAGTAAATGACAAAGAAGTTAAGACACCTTTAGAATGGAATGACATCGAGTTGTTTATCCCTTTGGTAAGTCTTTTTGCAAGAAAAATGTGATAATATTTTTATTCAATTTTACATTTAGTTTTCCAAATATTCTTTATAGAATTCGATACTTGTTTACTTTCCCATCATTGTCCCATCTTTTCTGTTGCCAATTGGTGTTACTTAACACCAATGATTGACAAGTATGATGTAAGAATATACTCATAATATCTTTCCTTGGTTTTATATGACCCCAATTAATTTTCAGTTAGCTAACTTTTAAGGGTTTCATGATGTGTGTATGCGATCACTCTCTTGTTGCAAAAATCCAACTATTCTTTTCTTCATTTAATCAATGTTATATTTTTTTTTACAACCTGTAAATAAGCTTTAGTAGAGTCACAAATGTAATTTAGCCATCAAATCACATTCCTTTTTTAATAGATATTAGCTTGTGGCAGTTTTTCATATTGTATTGCCATTGTTTATCTGTTTGTAGATAAAGTGTTATAATGTGCCTTTTTTTTTTTTTTTTTTTTTTTTTTTTTTTTTAATGGCTGAATCCTGTAATCTTGAAATACTTCATTGCATCCTGTTTGTAGATCAAAAGTCCCAAACCTTAATATATATATATATATATATATTTTTTTTTTTCTTTCAAAATGTGACACCAACACAAAGAAATAGCAATTATCTTATAGTGTTTATTACAAAAACTAAACTGGCTTTTCCACAAAATAAATAAAAGAGGGTGGCATGCAGTATGTGACATTGCAGCATCATACTTAGCTGCAGTGAGCGTGACATCGCTATTATAACACTTATCTATTATTGCCATTAAATCACATTGTTTTGTGACCAATTTTGTTTACCATAAATGGTCAATGGGAAAGTAAAAATTATTATTATTATTGTTTGTTTGATATGTTTGGATTAATTTTTGCATTATAAAATACTAAAAGGTAATATTATTTTGTAATTAAAAAAAAAAATTCATTTTCTTTATTAATAGTGTCTTTTAACTTTAAATTTTATTGGTTATTCTTATTTTAAAATCCTATATATTATTTTTGTTGTCAACATCCCTTTTTCTAAGCAAATAAAAAACTCAGAACGATAAATGAGATACCATATGAAAGGATTTTGAAGTGGCTTCTGACATAGTACACTCACATTTCGTTAAAACATATATTTTGATTAAAAATTGCAAGTAATTTAAAATTAAATTGACATTGTTTTCATAAATGAAATGAAAGATTTTCCTCAAATTAATGTTGCCACAAAAGTAAAATATTGCAACATTGATTATTTAAAAAAAATTTTCAATAAAGATAAAGTGGGACATAGTTGTTGCACAGGTTATTTTTTTATATTTAGGATTAAAAAGCAAAATTTAAATTCAAATGCTCAATTTATTTTTCTTTATTCCATGTTATTTTCCAAAACAGACGATGCCACCCTCTAATACAATTAAAATATGACAGATCATTTTTTTTTTTTGGCGCTTGCTATCTTTGGACAGTTTTTACTATAACTTTGATGGAATAAATGAGATGATATTGTGGCTTGACTAATGTTGTTTGCAGATATTTTTAGTCCTTAATTTTTTTTAGAAGTTTTAACCGGCATCTATTAAATATTAGATGTTGTTAAAAAAATATTAGACTGTAGTGCAAAAACTTTGCATGGACCCACTGGTTAATTTTATTCTAATTAATAAGCATCAAATTATTATAATATTAAACTTTTAGAAGTCCAGCTCATTTATTTTTGTTTATTTGGAAATTTAACAAAATAATTTTTTGTTTACTGCCCAGTATAATTTAGACTAAGTTGTTATATTTTTTTTTAATTGAATCTTAAAATTTGCTTTAAAAATCCTACCATTTCATTAACTTTGTCCATTTTGAAATCAAAACAACTAAATTACTTGATTAGCAAGCAACACAACAGTTTCTGGATTGGTTTTGGTAAACCATTTCTGGTTTGATTAAAATTCAGCTTGGTTAATTAAATTTTTTCTTGATAAACCATTTGTGTACATTTAATATGAGTTAAACTTGTGGCGAATATCTTTTTTGAAAATGCAAAACTACAAGGCTAACTCTTCATTGAATTTTAATCAATATTTAAAAAATACTACCAGGTAACTCATTCTGTGTTATACCTAAAGGTCTGTAGTGGTGTGATTATAAATCTTAAATCTACAAGCTTAACTTTTGTTTCAAAATTTTCAATATGTATAGTATTTAATTGTTTGCATATTTCTCAGATCTTGTTTTTTAAAACTATACATTTTATATTATAAAGAATATTATTTTTCACACTCTAGGAAAATAATAATAACATTTCAAATCCTGAAGTCTGTGACTGTATCTGTATGATGACATTCAAAGGAGCGGTTCAGTGCCGAGCTTATGTACATTCTAAGGCAACTGTTCGAGAAGCAATCAATGTAATTAGTCCTGTTTGAATTTTTGGACTTTAGTAATAATTTAATGGTTGTGTATTTTAATGAATGTTGAAATTTGTTATTGTATTTTACAAATTAAACATATAGCAGATTTATCTTCTATTTCCTTTATTTAAATCTGAGAATTCAGTTAACTTTTTTGTGTGAGTTTTTTGTAGTTTGCATTTGTACCAGTCTATATTAAACTGACATTACTAGCTGTTGGCATAAGTTCTATTTTGTGAAAACTATTTTTAATTAAAAAAATATATATTCTTATGTTGTATATGCATGAGTTATGGTTTGCCCAGTAGTAATCCAGTACTAATTGTTGAAAATTGAGTTTAGAATTTAATGCCAAATAATGAATATCTTATACAGCAATTTCAATTTAGTATAACTAATAATAATTAAAGTGGGGAATGCAATATCAAATTTTTGCATGAGAAGGGGCTAAAAATATCTTAATGAATGCCTCATGTAATGAAAAGCTTGCAAACATTAATGATTTTAATTCAAGTTTTAAAATAACTTCTTATTTTTAAAAAAAATTACAGTTTGCGGGGAAAATTGTGAAATTTTTCGTTTGGTAGCATGAAAAACCCCCGCGAGTTTTGTCAGTAAGCCGGGGGAAAAAAAAAAAAACACCCAGAAATTTGTTAATCAGTTTCAAGAAAAAACCACAAAATTCACCAATCGGTAATAAGAAAATATCTCAAAATTTGTCATTCGGTCGGGAGAAAAATCACAAAATTCTTCAATTGTTTGCAGGAAAAAAATCACAAAATTCGTTAGTTCTCATTAAAAAAAAAAATCATGAAATTTGTCAATCGGTCTCGAGAAAAAAATCGTGAAATTTGTCGATGGATCACTGGAAAAACTGTGAAATTCTTCAATCAATCATGGGAAAATCTGAAATTCGTTGGTTTTCAATTGACTGATTGATTTTTTTTTTGTTTTATGATTTCAAAAATACTCCTAAAAATATAATTTTTTTCCTGTAAAACTCTTACTTTTATATTTCCAAAATTAAGTAAAAGACCTGATTTATTCATACCGTATTTAGGACAAAATTGTCTATTATCCAATTATCGTAGTTCCCATGCTTTCTCATGTGAAATTTTCTCATAAGACGAAGGAGGATGAAAAAATAAACATCATATTGCATTGTGAGTAAGAAACCACCAATATCACAAACCTTAAAAATGAAAGGTTTGACTAAACAATATCATTTAAAGATGGGATCAAACCAGTACGTTTTTGTGTTTGAGTATTACTGATAAAAGTGGACTCTAAACAAACCAGTTAACAGTATGCAAGGATGTCCTTTTTATTAAAGGACACCACCTCCCCTGGCAATCTTTTTGTTCTAGAGTCAGCACTGTTCTAACATTCCAGATATTTTTTCATGAACCCGCAATCACCTGTGATTCAGTTAAAAAAAAGATAATTTAAAAGAAATCATGTATTTTTCTATGGTATGAGAAACAATAACAGTAACATACAACATTATTTCACTCCAAAAAAATTTTCTTTTTTAAATGTTCATATAGTATTTTTTAGTATTTTTTTGAATTATAAGATGCCATTAATGTAAAACTTAAGTGACATTATTGAGATAATTTCTATTTTAAAGGCTTTGAAGCAGGATATTGTCAGGAGTATCACTGCTAGATGTGAAATTCACTGCGAAGATTTGTTACTTATCGAGGAAGAACAGAAAGGTATTTGAATAATTTTCTTAGTTTTAGTAAATGAAAGTACAGATGCTTCCCTACTTATGATGAGGGTAGGAATTAATAAATTCCTCATAACTTCTAAAATATAAAACATTCTATGTACAGGCAGAGATTTATAGTTAGTTGAATGAGAATTTTAGAATGTATTATCTTTAATATTTACAGCAGAAGACACCATAGGCTTAAAATTCTATGTGCAAATTATTGGTATTTATTTTAACGCTTAATGAGAATAGACCAAGGACAATAGGTCAACAGTTTCCTTTTCTGGTTTGTTATTAGACTTGTCTTTTTTAAAGAAGGTGTTAATCGTAGATCGACCGCTTGTTTATTCGTCTGAGTTTAGATTTCTTTAATTTTCAATAGTATCTTGTGTTTTCCAATCAATTCTTGAGAAGCATTCATAATTGTAATCCATTTCTTCTATCTTTTGTATGTCCTTGTTCATCATGGAAAATGCTTAGGCTAGATTTTTTTTTCTTTCTTTCTGTGAACCTTTTTGGTGGTTAATAGGCTAATTTTCTTCTTCTATAACAGATTTCTCTCCCCCCTTTCTTTCCTATTCAATTCATTGAATCATTCAGTTTGAATTCTTTCTCTTTCTCTCTCTCTCTCTCTCTTATTTTTTCCAGATTTCTCTTCACCATTATACAATGTATCATATCTATGAAAAATCGTAACTCGAACAAGCATAAGTATGGGAGCATCTGTATTAAGATACATAAGTAATTCTTGATTCATAAAAAAAGTTATATTTTTAATGTAAATAATTTGTAATCTGAAAATTGTTGAATTTAGAAAGTTCCTGAAGGTTTGTTGCTAGATGCACGCATGCACATGTACACACACACACATACATGTGTTTTTGTGAATTACTGAAACCAACTTTTTAAAAATTACAATAAATTTTTTAACAAAAAAGTGCATGAGAAAATTCAATTCAATAACTAAAAGTCTAAAATTTTGCAATTAGTTTGAATTTTTAATCTTAGTTTAATATAAAATTAAGTTTATAAATGTAATCAAGTATTGCCTGTTGATTAACTGAGCACAACTAATAGCAAACACTCTGTAAACAGTGAAGTAAAAAAGTTTTTATTTTGTTAGAAATTTTTTTTTTTGTATACACTTTTAGATGTCTTTTAAGAAAGAGAAAATCTTCCTGACTCATTCCTTTTAATGCAGTTTTTATAACATTGCTTTAGCATTATGTATGCTGTTTTTTTTTTTTTTTTTTTTTTTTTTTTTTTTAAGCAATACCCTTTTTATCAGAAGGTTTCAAATCAGCTCATTGCTTTTGGAAGAAAATAAGTGTAAAAATAAACATTTTATGAAAATTAATTGGGATTTATAAAAAAATAAATCTATATATTTAAAACGCTAAGCGTTTTGTTTTGACAATCCGTGAGAACAAACTACTACATCAAATTACATCATTCTTTTTTTAAATGAAAGATATTTGGTCACAGATTTGTTATCGTAACTTCGTTTGTTCGAAAATTTAATTAATTAGCCGTAATCTTAAATTAAAATTTTACTTCTGCTTATGACGTCATAAAGTCGGCAATCGGATTAACGCCCACTGTTGCGACGTACAGAGTTCATTTTCTGAACTCAATGATTGCGAGCAAAAAAAATAAATATTAAATATTAAAAGCACGTGACTTTTAGGCCGAATTTTTTAATTTGTAAGTTAAAATATAGTTAAAATGTTTAAGTATTTCGGTAAAAATATTTATCTGTGTGTTTTATAAGCAAATAAAAATTCATATTTACTGTGACGTCACAGAAATATTGTCCATTGGGTTCATTTTATCATTAAGCATTATAACTTTGTTGATGCCATTTTTTTCATTACAATTAAATGCAAAATATATTTTTATTTGTATGCATGGTGCTTAAGCATAAATGTACGTGTGAAAAGTTTGTACTGGTGAAAATGACGTTATGCTTAGCTCGAAATGCATTTTAACATTGATAAAACTAAAAAGAAAAATTTATATGATTGTGTCAACATGGCGTAATATTAACTGATGTTTCAATTTTTAATTTTAAAGATTAGAACTGGAGCCTTTATTGGTTGCTTCATCTTGATTGCATACCTTGATTACATGTTACCAATTACTTTTTTTAAATTATAGGATTAAGTTATAGGAATTATAGGATTTAAATTATTAAGATTTCCTTTTTTAATAAAAAAATTCACAAAAGTAAAGAATTTCAGGAAAAAAAAAACTTGAAATAATGATTGTATTTTTAGTTAGAATAAACAATGTAAGGTTAACATTTTATAGGAATTATTTTGGTAGGTTTGTTATAAGTTCATTTAACAGTTCCTTTATTAGCGGCAAAGTCTTATTTCTTTCACTGTGAATTTTTCTTTCGATGTCAAAAAATGGTAGTCTACTTTTGGACGCCAACCAAAACACAGTGGCAATATTTAGAAATGTATAACGGTTGTGACAACAAACGGCATTATCGCTTTAGCTTTCATCGCGCTTACATCACTTCTAAATAATCACTTCTATTAAATCACTTCTAAATAATCACTTCTATTAAATCACTTCTATTACATCATTTCTATTTAATTTTTTTACTACATTTTACAATTTCAATTCTTACATCCTCAATTAGAAAAAAAAAATAGCTTTCAACTGAAATTTATTTGAAATCTGCCGCTTAATTTAACGACTTTTTAAATAATTTTCAAGCATGAAATATTTTTTAATTCTATCTCAACAATGACCATCCGTTTGTTTTAATAATGTAAAATAGCCCCTTGGAAAGTTGCAACAATTGAAAATAGGTATCCCTAACCTTCATGAAAAGTGAAAATAATAATAATAATAATAAAAATCTAATAAATCATAAGATCAGATTATCCATAAGATAGAGTATTTTGGCGCTAATATAAAATCTTTCAAAAGAAAAAAAAAACTATTTTTAGTTTATGATTAACATAAAATTGATATGTTGAATTTGAATTCGTTGATGTATATGTTGAATCAGAATATGCTAGGAACTGTTATTTATTATTTTTTTAAAGATCCATTGGATATTTAACTGTATAAGAGACCGACTGTGATGGAAAAGGAATAATCATCCTGATTATGTAAAGGGATAGAAGAAACCATACAAATAAATTACAATTGAAAACATTAAAATTCTCCCTCATCTGCATATTAATTTATTATTTTTAACAAAAATTCTTAATTTTTACACGAAAATTGATTAGCTTAAAACATTGGATGCGTTTTAGAAGATATGGATTTGAAACGAACAATAATTAATGAAGACATTTTAAAACTTTTAATTTAAACATTTTAAAACTTTTTTTAACGTCGAATTTCAACGGTGCCTTTGGGCAGATGCAATACATATATGCATAGGAGCTCATTCGATTGCATTATCACAGGGGGGGGGTTGCTTATACTATGTTCTTTTATTTACTGAATATGAGATGAAAGTAGGAAATTTGTATGATACTTTATGATAGGACTATTTGTATGATACTTTATAGGTCCATGACCTTTTTTTTTGTCGTGGGGAATACGGTGGTAATGTCAAACTGATTTGCATTACACATTTGTTTACGGAGTGTACATTTAGAGTTTGCATCAGAAATAGCATTTCACTGGGGGAGGGGGGGATTTTTTAAAATAAAATATTTGAAAGACTGTTTCATACGAAGCCCTACTTAAATAATAAAGAAGCTTATTTTACTGATATTGTTATAGTATTTTTTTCCGTCACGTTTTGACGGGTTCCATCTAGTTAAATCTTAAAAGATATCACCTTGACACTGTTAGTAGAAATAGTGCTCAGTCATATGTCGATCTGAGGTGGCTATGCTTTGTTCCCATATATCGAACAATTTGCCTGGGTTCTTGCCTTTGTTGTTCATTGAAATGTTATTTTTCTTTTGAATAATAAGAGTGTTTGTAAACAGATAAATATATTTTTTGCATTAGAATGAATACTTTATTAAATCTATTATTGTTATAATGTTTGCCATAAGTTAGTCATAAGGAAGAAATTCATTGCAAACTCAGTTTTTTTTCTTTTTGTTCAAGGAGGAATCTGTGATAATATCCACAAGTGTAAAGGAAACATTGTAAATTTCATAATAATTAGCATGTTAATAATTAAACATGTTTCGAAATTCAGTCTTTTGAATACAGAATTGCATTAACTAATAGTTTTAAAAATGTTTAAATTTAAAAAATATTTAATATAGTTCTCTTATATTTTTATATTGAGTTCTTTCCATTATAGTCTAATGTTAGGGCAATATGTTTTCAAAATTATTTCTAACCTTATTTTTTAACTGAAATAGAATAGGTAGACTTATTTTTGTCTCAAAAGCTTAATTCTAAATAAATAGCAGTAATTATTTTTTTTAATTAAAATGACAAATGCCAGCTTTTACAAATAGCCCTGGAATTAAATTCCAAGTTGACATAATTTATCATTAGTATTTTTAATTATGTCTAATAGTTTTTGCTTTTCAATAGTTTATAAATATTGTTTTTGTTTGACAAATTTTTCAGCCTATATTAAACTAGATTGTAATTTAATAAGCTGGAATCAAAATTCTTCGATTTCCAATCAATCGAATTCAGACAAGATTCAATCATCAAAATTCGTTATTTTGTCTATTCTCTCTGTTTCTAGATTTAGAACCCCATGTCAAAATTATTCTTTCGTGTGCCAAAAGTGGCATGCATGCCATAGGATGCCATGGCTTGCTATCCATGATTGGAAATAAATATTGAATTTTCATTCAATATTTTTGTTTGTGTATGGCCCATTGTATGATCGTTTTATTTTTATCATAAATCTAATCCAATTTCTTTACAGATCCGGTTGTTGTTCATGAACTTCCTCGACGAGTGTTTGCTCCTCTTCCTCAAGCAGATGTATGTGTTTGTGATTATCAGTTTCACAGTGACACAGCTGTTGATTCTCTTGATGCCTTCAAAGAACTATTGAATTTAGATCTCGCAGAACAGGATATTGATACTTCATGTGAAGTTTCACCTAGTGAGTTTTTGTTCTTAAAACATTTAATTTTCATTATTTTATTATTTAAAATTAACACTTTATTAGTTTTACAAAACATAACGTGAAAAAAAAAAAGATTTTTGCTGTTTTTTTTAGAATTTTAAGGAAAATGTGTAGAGACTATTTATTTGTTTATTTTTGTTTCTAACTTTTCTTTTTACACAGGCCTGCCAAATGGTTCCCTTTGGTCCCTTTTTATGCGTTTTGGTCCCCTTAGTCTCCTTTTTAGTGACAGGAATTTAAAAAAAAAATTTGCTAATGTTAAAAAATTGCTGCCAAATGCAAAAAACTTTAAAAATTGCTGAAAGTTCAAAAATCATTATAATGGGCTAAAACATTGTAACCGGAATTCTTTCAAGAATGTCAAAAAACTGCCATGGAATGGGGGAAAATGTTATCAAAAACATTGAAAATCTCATTAAAAACCATTAAAAATTCAAAAATCTTTAAGAACAAGACAAAATTTACTGTCCAAAAATCATCTCCAAAACTAAAAAAAACTCTAGTTGCATAACAAATTAGCCAAAAGTTCAAAAATCGCCATACGAATTCAAAATAAATTTTATTGAAAGGAGGACAAAATTTATTAAACTGGTCTAAAAGATTGAAACTGGATTCCTTTTCAGAATGTCAAAAAATCACCACAAAATGCAAAAAAACTCTAAAAAACACAAAAATTTGCACAAAATTAAAAAATTGCTGCACAAATTCCGAATAAACTTTATTAAAAACAGGACTATATTGGGCTAAAAAAATTACAAAACTGGATTCCTTTTACTTATCTTCAAAAAATCACCGCAAAATGTATAAAAATCCCTAAAAATTAAAAAAATCGCAGAAGGCAAAATTTACTATTGTTAACATTGTAACCACAATTCTTTCACAAATGTAAAAAAAAAATCAAGTGGAAAAAACATGGAAAAAAGCTAAAAATTTAAATCAAAGGATGCAATCGCAGAAGGACAAAATATATTGGTTGTAGGGCTAAAAGTTTGAAACCGAATTCTTTTTATGAATGTCAAAAAAATTACCACAACTTGCAAAAAAAGGGCTAAAACTTGTAAAAAATTAAAAAATCACTATACAAATTCCAAATAAACTTTATTGAAAAAATTTACTACTGGGCTAAAAAATTGAAACTAAATTTCTTTTATTAAAGTAAAAAAAATTGCCATGAAGCAAGGAAAAAAAAAGGGTAAAAATCTTATAAAAAATTAAATTTAAAAATAAAAAAATTCAAAACTAATTTTAGACATACAGATACCTTCCTGCCAAATCTTGTAGTCTCTTCAGCACATAGACAAACTTCTATATCATTATAGATGTAGTTTTGTTTTCGGTTTTGATGGAGAAGTATATCCCAGCTATTAAACAAAATCTTAATTACAATTTCTTCCCCCCGTTTTTTTTTCTTTCTTCCCCCTTTTTCTTTTTTTTTAAATACCTTCATTAATATATCTTTATCAGAAGAAAGTATTGGAATCATGAAAATAATTTCCAGTTTTTGATTGATTTAAACGTTTTAGGTACGATTTGATAATTAAAAAAAAAAATCTCTCTGTATGTGATACAAATTTTGTAGCCAAAACTTTCTATATCAAAAATTGAAGCATGGAATTACATCAAATATCATGCTTAATTAGACTTTAGCACATAGAGGTGCTGATTATATTTTGGCATATATGACACAACAGGTTGCACTGCTATGCTGCATTTTTTACATTTTACATGAGGTATTTTAATAAGGAATCTCAGCATCTCTGGGATGAAATTTTATCTGACTTCACATTCAGTTAACCCTTAACATAAATTGATGCTGATTAGATTTTGGCGTATTTTACTCAACAGGTAGCATTATAGGGTTGTATTTTTAACTATTTCTGTGATAGCTAGATTGTGGCATCTTTGAGATAGAATTTCACCAAATTTAATATGTAAGATGATTACGAATAATAGTTGATTCAATATTGGTTTTGATCACTTTCCAGGGGGTGTTGTCATAGTATGCTTTTTCAGATGAATATTATAGCTTATCTCAGCTTCTATTGTGTAGAAAATAACTGAATTTTATGTTTGAGGTTAATAATTAACAATATATATGTTAATCTAATTTTAAATTTTATTCCTCAACAGAAGGTGATGTTATGCTGTGCTTTTTTTATTCCCTGATTACTGTTACTCCATGTTAAATTCCAAGAAATGCACCATACTTTTGTAATTGTTACTGTGTAACTCCTTTAACGATTAATTTAATATTTTCTTTGATGCATTAAATTTAACTGTTTATGTTTTATTCCAAACATTTTTTTGCTATTCTAAATATTACTCATTTTGCAATAGGATATTTAAGTGTATTAAATAAAGCTGTGTACATTGTTTAATCACATCTTTGTAAAGATAACCAATTAACGTCTTTTCTGAGGTAATTTTAAAAAAACTGCATATTTAAGAAAATTTGGTGCAGTATTTTTAGACGTGGTCACTTTTTAGTCCCTTTTTTAAATATAATTGTCCCCTGAAGTCCCCTTTTTTAATATAAATGGTCTCCAAAAGTCCCCTTTTTAAGTAAAAATGGTCCCCTTTCTCCCTTTTGGAGGACTAAAATGTGTTGGGAGCCCTGTTTACTGTATTTATACAATATGTTAAAAACAATTTCAATATGTATAAAGAAAACCTTGTGTATAAAAAAATCTAAATAAAGGATTCTGTTTCAACTATAGCTATTTGATTTTGTAAGCAGTAATGGCACTTTCTAATCTTTAAGGGGAAAGTACAGTATTAAACTAATTAAGTAGAAATGAGGGTTTTAAAAAAAAAATTATCTTTAATGTAAAAGTACAGTATTAAACTATCAAAAAGATTAAAAAAAATTAGTGATTATCTATAAAGGATCATGGTTCATAAGCCGTGTTTTTGGCCCATGAAATAAGACTAAAATCCGATTTTGTTATACTTACTTAATTATTTCACTTTTTAATATTACGAGGTTTATCCTGTATGATTTCAACAATATTTTTTGCATTTTGTTCGTTTTTATATAACTTACACAAGCTTGAAGTTCGTATTTGTAGTTTTTGATGAAAAATAAGCAATTTCTCCTAATTTTACCTCAAATTTTAGTATATTTTTAAATACTTTACTATGAGTGCAGTTTTGAAACACTTTTATTTTTACATATATTGTACATTTTGATGTATTTTATAATATAGGTAAAGAAGAAAGTGTTGCACGATTGCGCTCATATAAATAATTGAGGTAAAATTAAGAGAAATTGCATATTTTTCGTCAAAAACTACGAATAATACAAACTTTGAGCTTGTGTAAGTCATATAAATCTGAACAAAATGCAAAAACCATTGTTGAAATCGTACAGGATAAACCTTCTAATATTAAAACGTGAAATAATTAAGTCAGTATTACAAAATAGAGTTTTAGTCTATTTCATGGGCCAAAAACACAGCTTATGGACCCTGATCCTTTATGGGATATTTTATATACAATATTTAAGACAGGCATTTCAATGACAGGAAAATCATAGTATTACATGGCATTATCAAATTATTACCTTGGAATAATTTGATAAAATATTACCTTATTATTTAAAAATAAGCCTGGAAAAAAAAAAAAAAAAAAGCATGGGAGCATTTTTGAGCCACACTGTAGACTTCAATTTTAATGAAAATATAGTTGCATACTTAATTTATTTAAAAAATTAGAAAATGGTTATAATTCACTTGAGAATATTTTTTTAAATTCTGATTTTTGGTGCAAATTTGAAAAAAAAAAAGTTTTTGATTCAATTTGACCAAAAAAAAAAAAAAAAAAAGTTAGGTGTATGAGAAATGAGAAAGCATGTTTTCTCATATGTGTGCTAATTTTCTCATATATTCAAGTAAATTGAATTTTTTAATGCTGTGGGCTGTCAATAAGTCAAAAAACATACTATAGAGATATATTTATTTAAAATTTAAATTCATGTTTTCTTAGTAAAAAAAATTTGAGTTACCACTATATTGCTATTCCTTGTCCATAGAACTTACAGTCCTACTTAAGTAGATGTTATGCAAAAAACTACTTCTTGTGATTTTTTTGTGCATTTTATTGCCCCTTATTCTCTGATAGCACATTGTTGTAACAGTGACCATTTTTAGAACCTCTGCTGAAATCTTGGAATTAAAATTTTTATTATTTTTTAAAAACTATTCAAGTAATGAATTTTTATAAAAGCATTTGAAGTGCATATCAAATAACAGTTAGTCGAACCATAAAAAATATTAAATATTGCATTAATTTATATTTCATCGCCTAGTTAGTGATGTTTTATAAAGATCTGATTTATCTGAATTGAGCTTGATCTATATTAACTTGGATAATCATGACTCTACTGTATATATTTTTTACTCTTTTGCATTTTTGATTTTGATTATTAGTGTTTTCTCCAATTTAAAGCCTTTTACATTGTTGTTTTTGTATTCCCTCTTATAAATTAGTGTAGGTTAATAACTAATTCCATGTTCATATTAATTAAAGAGTTTTTGTACAATGTTAGTTATTAAAGTATATAGGGATAGTTGCCTTTTTCTTGCTGTGGCTTTTCTCTTTCTCTGTACTTGCGCATATTATCCTGTTTTTTTTTTTTTTTTTTGGGGGGGGGGGGTCAGGGGGGATTTGCTGTTTTTATCATTTACTAAAGCTATTCTGAGAAAAATTAAACATGAGCCTGTCTTTGCCTTGGGTTCAAATTTTTAATCTGTTTTAACTACTTAATTGTATAACAAACGAAAAGTGAAAGCAAACTACTCCAGGAAATTGTTCTAGAAGTAGTAAGTCACTCTTAATAGGAATATAAGGTAATATTATTTTAGATAGATTCTATTAGAAATATGCTAAATTAGTAACAGAACTTAAAATTTTAACTGTACCTTTAAAAAGCAATTTGTTTGAAAACTGTATCGAAATTGATATAAATTTTTATGGTTTTAAAAATAATTTTCAAGCATGATTTAAAAAAAAAAAAAATCTATTTTTGTCGTGTGCAGATAATAGAACAGATGCTTTACACTCACGCAAACATATAAACATAAGTTTGGCGACTTTTTGGTTGGCGCGATTTCTAAGACTGCGCCAAGCTACTATTTTCCGTTGCCATTTTGGAAACGTAAAAAAAAACAGAACATTTATAAATAACAACGTATTCAAAAACACAGAAAATCGTATTTCTACACAACAATTAAACTAAACCAAAAATACATTTTTTACAACATAAATTTAATGGAAATATTAATTACGTCATTTTAATCTTTTAAAGTGCACTACTATATTACAGTAATCCTTCGCTGGTGCTAATTCTAATTTCACACAAACTTTTAGTTAAAATCATTGCGTCATTTCAATCTTTTAAAGTGCCCTACTATATCAGTGTAAACATTCGATTATTTAGTTTCTAATTTCATGACAAACACAAGATTTATAAATAATGATGTATTAGTAAAATCAGAAAGCAATTTATCAAAATAAACGAAAAATAAATTTTTTTAACATAAATTTAATAAAAAATATATTACGTACATCATTCTTCTAAAGTGAACTGCTACAATCAGAATAATCATTCGATAACTGATTTTGTAATTTCGCACAAACCTTTAGATAAAATCATGTCATTTCAATCTTTTAAAGAGCACTACTATATCAGGGTAATCATTCGGCAATTCAAATTCTAATTTAACACAAACTATTAGATAAAATCACAGCGTCATTTCAGTTTTGAAGTCCATATATGGTTCTATAATATGCGACTTTGCAACCAATAACGTGCAATAGAACGCCCTTCTACAACCAATCACGTTGTTTCTCTAATTTTCATCATCATTGACGTAATACAGACATGCACAAACATTTCCCTTAACATCCATGCAAATACAGATTACAATAACAAATTTCAACACCAGTAACTAAATACAAGCATAATAGCCGGGTTGCCATAAAAGAAAAACAGTCCCCAAAGTTTGGCGACTTTTTTCCTTTTTTTAACCGATTAATTTTTTTATTTTTTTTCTGCTTGAGTGTAAAGCATCTTAGCCCAGATAATCACAAAAGATTATTCCACTTAAATTTTAAAACATATTTTTTTATTATGTATTATTTAGCTACTAGTACATTAATTTTGCCTGAAATTGTGGAAGATAGGTTATCCGAGTTTGGGGACACACCAGTTCACTCTTCTCACTTAAAACAATATAAATAGTTCAGCATTTGTTTTGGCCTAACATTCCACAACAAAATTCAAACTTCGTTAATAAATAAATAAAATAATAAAATATAAATAAAACACAAATTTAGGACATGTAATCGAACTACACTCTTATACAACTGAAATTATCAGAATCAAAAAGGCTGCTGTAGGTAGCAAAATCTTTGGTTATTTCTTTGGCTATTAACTACTGGCATGAGGCCAATATGAAAATATTGCTTTTAATAAATTTTGAAACTTTATATGAATGCATAATTGCTATTTTTTGTATAAAAATACTTTATACAGTGTTTGTACAGTATGGTGTTGTTAGTGGACAATCTAAGAAAATATATTAAATGTAAAAAATCTATTAGAATTTTCCATTAAAAAAAAAAAAAATGCTTTTCATTACCTATTTTCTGTAACCCGGGAAGTCCAGTTTGGATCCCTTAGTTATTTTAAAACATCAATCTGGAGCTGGAAAATTTAAAAAGTGAGAGTACAAAAATATTACTGATGATGTGTATGAACCTTCTTCAATTTATTTTCCTTATTTTAATGTGTGTGTCAAATCAAAATATGTTATCTGTGTGATTTTCTAAAATTTTAAAACATATTTTTTTATTATGTATTATTTAGCTACTAGTACATTAATTTTGCCTGAAATTGTGGAAGATAGGTTATCCGAGTTTGGGGACACACCAGTTCACTCTTCTCGAAGAAAATGCTGTAAGTTTATCATAACAATTTATCAAAGCAACTAAATTTATTTGAATAATTGATCATTAATATTTAATGGATTATTGCAAATGTGAAAATATTATGCAGCATTTCATTGCAGTTTCTGTTTATTTAGTTTAACAATTTATTATTTATTAACTTCTTAACATATATAGGACTTTTCTAAAAAAAAATTTTTTAAATAAAAGGCATTTTAAAATTTAAACTCACTTCATTCTGTGACAATCATAAAATAATTTTCAGTTGCACAGACATTTGAGTTTCAGACATATTTATTTATATTCCAAATTCATTTAATAAGACTAGTTGTTTTTTATTTGTCGATTTTGTTCCATAATGTTTACTTATTTTTTTCACAAATTCAATAAAAGAAAGTCAAGTTTTTTTTTGTGAATTTTGCATTTATAAGTACACAAATGTTATTAAAATACAATTGATTACAATTACTTTTTACAATACTTACAATATTGATTTACAATTACCAGCCTTCTTTATTTTTCAAGATCTGATTTAGATGATTCTGACATATCTTAAAACAAGGTGAGAGAGACAGTCAAATATCGCAGTCCAGACAAAAATGCCTAGTCTTTTTCTAATTCTTTTGTCATTCTTTATTAGAAAATTTTATTCAGTGAACATACATAGCAGTCAGAATCACAAGAAATTAGCTGCATATGTTCTGAATCATCCATTATTTCCCGGTAAAAACAGTTTGCATTACTTGTACATAAAGATGAAACAACCAGTAAAATATATGCAAAAATCTAAGCACTGAAAGATACAAATTCGCCTAACTGTGTAAAACTCCTGAAATAAGAAAAGAGTTTCAAGTCAATTACAATATAAATGGTCTTCTCAATCTAGCATTTAGTGGACAACTGTCGCCTTCTGTACAACTAATTGGAAATTGAAAATAGGATGCTTTTATGTTAGATGGTCGTTGATGATAAATCACCAACTATTGTTCCCATCGCCATCATTCGTGTTTCATTTAAAATATTAACTTTTCACTCATTTTGTTTAAAATACATAACTTTCATTTAAAGTCTATGCATTAAAAAAAGATATATTGCATTCATTTTAAATACATGTCTTTCATTCATTTCGTAGAAAAAAATTAATAAGAAATAATACAGTAAACCGAACTTTTTATTTCGACATAAAAGCAATGTTTCTAATTTACACATGTGGAAAATAGAAACTACGAGAAAAAAAAGTACTGTTGGTGAGATTTGCACCCAGCTAACATAAAAGTACCAAAATTAGAAAAGATATAGCAAAATAGTGAAAGCAACATGGGAATGAGATTCATATGTCATACGGACAAATCGGTAAAGGCCCCAAAACAATGCCTGTACAGTATATGGACAAAATAGGTAATGGGTTAAAGTAATTTTTTTTTAAAAACTGTGAAATATGTATTTTAAATAAATTTTTGTTCATGAAAAACACAAAATTGGTTTTTCTTTCAAATGTTGAGTTTCTACAAACTTTCTCTTCCAGAGTTATGATCGCATCACTCACCTTCAAGTAAAGTTACACAACTGAAAAAAAAAATGATTTTGTGTATTATGGCACTAATAGGTCTTATAGGTGCGTCTTATTACAGGAAAAGGGTCATAATTATAGTTATCTGGAAAACCGCTATATTAGGTTATATGTCACTTTGCCATTACAGAAGGGGGAGGAAAATTATATGGGGGATAAATTTTCTCAATCCTCCCAAGCTCTTTGTCTTGATTTTAAAAGGTTTTATGCTTTTACAGCTGCATGCAGAGCTAAGTGCTTAGTTTTATGTTTAAGTAAAAAAAAAATTAAATCTTCTGTTGCCTCTCCTGTGAAATGTAGTATTTTTGAGTTGTGTCACTTTTCTTGTAAGTGAGTGATTTGTTAATGCTGTAATTTTTTTTATACACACGCTTAAACAATAATTTTGTCAATAAAAAATGCTTATAAAGTCATTATTTTTCATTTTGGAAAAGCATGAGAACCTTCTATTTTAATAATTTATTATTTATTAACTTTTAACAAACATAAAATTCTTTCTATGATAATCCTAAGATATTTTGTAGCTGCACATACATTAGAGTTTCACAAACAATAACTTAGGGTTCAAATAAATAACCAGTTGTTTTTATTTGTGTATTAAATTAACATTCTGTTATTTTAACTGTGAAATATATATTTTAAATCCACTTTCGAGGCATGGAAATCACAAAAATTGGTTTCTCTTTCATATGTCCATTTCCTACAAACTCTTATCTTTGAAAGAGTTATGATTATATGTTAATGCTGTTTTTTCTTTTAAATGAAAAATATAAATCCTTAAAAAATAATTTTGTATGCAGAAATTATAGTTTCATTTTTTTTAAATTTAAAAGTTTTCTTGAAAATAAAGATATTTTCAAATTCAAACTTGCTTCTTTATATTTTAATCATAAACATTTTTTAGCTGCACATGTATCAGAGTTTCAGACATATTAGTTTAGATTCCAAACAGAAGATCAGTTATTTTTTATTAGTCTATTAAATTAATGATTTTTTAAAATTATTTTAACTGTGTGTCAGATTTTTGGGGCATGAAAACCATAAAAAGAAGAGTTAATTAGAAAATACCAGTATAATAAAAAATATCTTGTGCAAAGAAAAGTAAATAAAATAGCAGTTAAATAAAACCGGAATAATAATATCTGATAATTTTTATAGAAAGAGTATTTAAACCTGCACTTTTGAGTGAGGAACAAAAAATAAAAGATATGTTTATAGACAAACGCTTGTATTATGCTTGAAATTAAGGTGGACCTTTGAAAATGAAAATAAATGAATTAGTTTTGAAAAGTCAAAATTATGTTAGTTTCAGAAATTCATTATAAAAGAATCCATGTTATACTAAAATAAATACATTATGAAATGCTTTTATTACTATTTTTTTTATCTGAGTGTACCTTTTCCCCTTTCCTTTAATAATAGATAATACAGAGTACACATATATGATAAATTGGCAAAATATTATTAAAGGCAAAAGTTTAGCCTCTTCTAAGAACCTATATTACATATACAATATATTCAGCAACAATCTTGCAAGCCGTTGCATCTGTCATGTTCACTTCTCTTGCTATGGAACATACTTAGTTTCTAGGATCTTTGTTGATGATTTCCTGCACACAATATTGGGGATTGTACAATACTTGTATACTTTATGCTTTTCTTCTTGCTGGTGTGGCAATATTTTCTTCATGCTGTAAATTGTACATAAAGGGATTTTCTTTGTTTTTAAAGTTTGCAATTTTCTTAGTAGTTTGCCCTACATGCAGTCCAGAAATTTTAGTTATATTCTTTTGATATAATTATAGTTATTTGTATTTAACACTCATATTTGAAAAAAAAAATTAATTCATAACCTTAAAAAGATAAATTCATATTTAGTACTTGGAAATTTTTTCACGCCTTACATTCATAATATTCAATTTATTATTACAGTGAAATCTGTCTAAGGCGGAATCGCTTGGGACTGAAATAAAATTCCGCCTTAGACAGATTTCCGGCTTAGACAGAGAAACTTTATAGACAGAGTATTAAACATTTCTTTGGCTAAAAAGTAAAACTAACGTATCTTTTAACTTTTTTAATTAAATAAACATGAAATCTCAGTATATATTTATAGTAATATTAATGTACACTACAAATTGATAGTACACAAACACACTGGTATATAAATCAAAACTACAGATTTTGGTGAAAAAAACAGTTATATTTTTCCTTAATAAATGCCTTAAAATTCTGTTACCTGAAACTTATTTAGAAAAAAAATCGAATATTGTTGTTTGTTTATTTTTTTTTCTTAATCGCTTCTTTTTCGGTAGCACATTGTATTTCAGTTAACATTGGTATTATTTCATAATTATTTCGCTCTACATATATGTAAAAATTTTGTAAAAGCGTTAAATTCTTAAGAGCTTCTTCACATAAGCTTTTAAGTGGGATATTTTGTTCTTCGAGTTTAATAATTTCAATTTTGTCTTTTAAGGATAAAGTATTCGACGAATTTGATTTATTAATTCATTTAGGAATAATGACTTAAATTATATAACGAATCTAGTCTTTATAATATAAGAGTGTATACGACAACGATATTGTCTTCCTAGTACTTCCTGGTTTAAACACAAACTAAAGTTGTGTACACTTTCACAGTCTGCATTTTCTTTACCTATTGAAAAGAGCTAGTAGATATTTCGGAAAGTTGTGGCAATATCCTTTTTGTCTGAAATTCGAGGAAGAAATCAGCCCTTTTTGTATATTATACCACAAACGAAAGTTAACAATTGAGCAGGGGCGAAAATACTTCAGGAGATGTTGAAAGTGTGCTGAAATCCCCCATAAGGTGCAAATGTGGCAGCCCTTTCTTTTTAAACAGATCTTCTTACATTACAGAAAACGGAAGAATCAACTTGTCAGAAATCCCGTGTCCCATTGTTCAACAATTCAGTCATATACAATAATAGAATCATGCTAATATCCCCAAACTACTGCAGCAATCAGTGAGGCCTTCTTTTGACCTCTGGGAGTGAAACTGGACAATACATGTCATTATGAAAAGATAAGGTTTCTTTATATTTATATTTCACAGCGGAATTTTCTTCCGTCTTAAAAGGTAAATTTTCTACCTGCGGCCCCAGAATGAATGTCCGGTTCCGCGTTACACAGATTGTTTCCGTCTTAGGCAGATTTCTCGAAAATTTCTATGTTTAAAAGTGTGGGACTCTGAAATGTTTCCGGCTTAGACAGATTTCCGGCTTAGACAGATTCCGGTTTAGACAGATTCCACTGTATTTGCTTAATAGGCGTATAGCCAACACATTGAAAAAGTACCCAAGCTGGGACTCGAACCGGGTCATCAGTATAGCGCACTGACGTTCTACCAACTGAACCACTTGGGAACGATACTCAGCCTGGAACTTTTTCACCATAACATGTTGGCAAGGCTACAAACACAGCACAAGATGGAATATTTTTCCGTGAGCCGCCAACCTTGGGGCAAACACGAAATCAAAGAAAATCCAGCATCGACAATTGAATAAATTCATATTTAGTACTTGGAAATTTTTTTCCAGTGAAAATTTCTAACGCCTTACATTCATAATATTCAAATTATTGTGGTTCAGTTGGTAGAACGTCAGTGCGCTATACTGATGACCCAGGTTCGAGTCCCAGCTTGGGTACTTTTTCACTGTGTTGGCTATACGCTATTAAGCAAATAATAATTTAAAAAAAAAATTGAATATCTTAAAAAGATAGTTTTTCAAAATTAATAAAGAAGCACATTGAATAACAAGATGCAAAATGATTGCCAATTTATCACATGCACCCTGTGAATAAGCCTTACTTCTCTCTATATATTTTTGTATGTATTTTTAATATATATTGTATGTGTATTTAATATATTTTTGTTTTTTAGTAACTATTGCTGGTGCCATACTGACTGGTGTTTTTGCAGTATGTTCATATTTTGTATTTCCTTTACATGATTGAAAATTCGTGTTATGGCAAGGAAAAGATGTACTTCAGGAAATGACTATATTCCATGTTTATTTCTTATTTTGATATAAAATATTTTGTTTTTGTTTGTTATGGTCTTTATACTTATGATGAACTGTGACATGCTTTTATTCTATTAAGCATGAGATAAGTTTTCATTTTTAATGTCTTAATAAAGTTAAAATGGAGAAATAAATGTCTAATTTATTTTTGCCATTTTCATTCACAAATATTGAGTTGGGATAAAAGCCCTTTTGTATTTTACTATAAAATTAAAACTTCTTTTTCATATTTTGAAAGAATTTTATTAAATCAAATATGTGTTACTTTCATAGACAATGTTTTACTAATATTCTCCTAAAATCATAATCCCATCGCTGAGAAACTGCTGAGATGTGTGTGTGTGTGTGGGGGGGGGGAGGGGGGAAATTAAACCAAGTGATTTTCATTAGCCTTCTTTGAAGCCAATTTTAAGGCTGCTCATCAATCAGACTGCAAATCTCCCTCTTTAATGTTAAACCTGTGGGTTTGGAATGCATTCTTATTTCTAAAATTTCTAAATGTTTAACTTCTTTTTAACACTTTCTAACATAGTTGAAAAGTGTTTATGAATTCAGCTTGTCTGTTCATGCTCTAACTCACGTAAATATACCTGAATTGCCATGCAATTGATATATGCTATTACGGCTGTGGCATGTTTGATATTGAAAATGAAGTGTGTACCATTTATAGTTCATTTACAAGGGCATTCAAAAGAATTCTGTTACATTGTGGTCTATGGGAATTTTTTTTTTCGGTGTATTTTAATAATGTTAAACTATTTAAAACACATTGAAATAGATATATATCACTGAGGTGCACTACCAGAAGTTTATTATAGAATAGGATGAGAATAGCCTTTATCGTTCATTTACAGGGACACACAAAATAATTCGGTTATAGTACTGTCTATGACAGGGCATGAAATTTCAGTTGAAAAGGTACTTGCCAGACTAAAATTTTTGCTCGCTACTATTTTACATTCATTCAGACAGTAATGTCGGCCACCACACCTGCCCAGAAAATGAACTATTTATGAGAAACTGAATTGAAATTGACCATTGTTAGAAGGAGCTGTCTGTTAAATCTAGAATATTTTACATACATGAAAAACATGAACAATTTTTAAAATATTAAAAATTCGGGAGCAGCTGAGCTTAGGTGGCGAAACCTGATTCACTTTGCACAGGAGTGAAGAGTGATCAGATTCAGCCTCGGAAGCGAAAAAAGCAGCTAGCGGTGCGAAAGCGGGGGAACGAATGCAGACGGGGGAAGTTTGTTTCTCTGTATGAGAAAAATGGAAGTGGGTGACGCCGCAATTTTTCTTCTTTTGGAATATAAATGCCGTCGCTTGATTTTAAAACACTTCCACGTGTCGCTAGATTGAGGCGTGATATTCTGACCGTATACAGTTGGATTTGAAGCCCAAGATTTCAAAAGACGAAACTTACTCGCCAACCTTAAATATTTACTCGCCGCTGGCGAGCGGAAATTTCATGCCCTGGTCTATGAACAATAATTGCTAGAAGTATATTTCCAGCAGTGGTATGCATTTTTAAATTAAATTAATTTTTTAACCATTACTTGATGTGTATAAATGCTATAGATCATATATGGAACATCCCAATAGATATAGATATAGAATACATTTAGGTTTATTGATGTAAATTACCGATTAGGAATTTTTAACTGTGCTATGTGTTTCCTAGCTGAATTAAATTTTAGCATACTATTTAGTATGCTACTATTTAGTTAACATACTATTTAGTAGTATCTAGATCATATACAGGGCTGCACAAAAGAATTTGGATATTTTGATGGTAATTGCTGAAATCGGGTTTTCAAATTTGTTATGCGTTTTCCAAATTGGTTTGCTTAGATGTGAACTTTCACTTTATTAATCAGTAAAGTCGTGTTAAAGTATTCTAGACGTGTTTGAAAGTGTTTCATAATCCATGTTTGACGTATCATTTTCCGTTCTTGTTTCTTTATGCTCTTCTTGAGGGATGTTTCTTTCTTTTGTATTTGACAAAATATTTCTAAAATACAGTAATCCCTTAACATTCATGAGGGTTACGTTCCAGGAAAACCTCGCGAATGTTGAGTCTATCTCTCTGCACTAAAAATGGAGTTACGTTCTATAAAATTTTAATCAGAGTGGCACAGCATTTCAAAGAACAAAAGGATCTATGTATTAACAATACGTTACGCATAACATATATGTATGGATGTACACAGATATTCATAGTTCTGAAATTTATTTAATGAAGATAATTCAAATTAACTGACTGGAGAAATAATTACAGCTAAAAAGAATAGGTTTTTTTTAAAATAAAGTAATTTAGTAATTTCGACTCTCTCTCTGTTTGCAAAGAGATGATAATGTATGCAGTTTGAGCTCCATACAGCAGCTTCAGCTCCATCTCTACGAGAACTTGCACAAGCACATTTTAAATTAATAGATTGAAGATGCCATTACCTTACCACTTCTAATATCCCCATTGCAATGAGTATTCTGCTGTTGTTATTATTTTGCTTTCCTACTACACTTGCCCCTTTTTCAATTGACAACTGATGAAATTTGATTTGTAAGTAAATACCAAGAAAACACAGAGAAAACAATCTTTAACCACTGTAAATTCTGAAAATGAAAGATATGATTAAAAAAAAATCGCGAATAATCAAGTCAGATTCTTGCGATTGTTAAGTTTTCCGCATTTTCATGTTTGCGAATAATCAAAACTCGCGAATGTTAAAGGATTACTGTACATAGCTAGTTTTATTGCAAGTGTTAAAATCTTATTTATAACTCATCTGCTTCACTTAGATTTTAACACTTAAAATATAAAATTAGGTATCTATTTTAGATAAGATACATTTTATCAACTAAACAAGAACAAAAAGTCATGCATCAAGCATAGTTTATGTAACACTTTCCAACACGATTTTACGAATCATTACCGTTTAATAAGGTGAGAGATGATATCTAAGTATAAAATTTGGAAAACGCATAACATATTTAAAACACAATTTTAGGAATTACCAGCAATATTCTAAAAGATATCCAAATTCTTTTGTGCAGCCCTGTATATGATTTATAGATTTGTATATATATTACATAGAATGCTAAATTTTAGTTCAGTTAGGAAACATGTAGCACTGTTTAAAATTCCCCTTTAAAATTTCCGTCAATAAATGGAAATGTACTCAAGAACTTTTGTACTGTCCTGTATATGCTACATACAATTAATACACACCAAGTAATAGACAAAAAATGAGTTAAATTTAAAAACTCATTCAAAAACTGAAAAATCACTTCCAGCAATAATTGTTAACAGACAGTACTGAATTTTTTTGTGTGTCCCTGTAAGTGAACGATGAATGCTATACACACAATATTCTATAGTAAGCCTCTTATAATGCACCTTAGTGATATTTATCAATTTGAATATGTTTGAAATGGTGAAACATTATTAAAATAAACCACAAGTGATTTTTCTCCATAGACCGTAATGTAATGTAATTCTTTTGAGTGTCCCTGTAAAGGAACTATTAAGTTCTATGCACATCATATTCTATAGGAAATCACTTGTAGATCACTTCAGTAATATATATCAATTTCGATGTGTTTGAAATTGTGTAACATCATGAAAATAAACCACAAATAATTTTTTCCCATAGACCATAATGTAACGGAATTCTTTTGAGTGTTCCTGTAAAAAAGGTGTAAGAGCTACACACTTTATTTTCAATACCGAACATGCCATAGTAAACCTCAATAACTTATATCAATTGCATGGTAATCCTAATATATTTACGCGAGTTAGACCACAGACAGATAGACAGGCAAACCAAATTCATAAACACTTTTCAACTGTGTTGGAAAGTGTTAAAAAGAAAGGAAAGGAACATCCTTCAAGAAGATCATACACAAAAAAAGAAGGTAAAAATTTTAATTTTCAGAGGAGAAATTTGAAACATGCGGATGCATTCCAAGCCCATAAGTTTAACATTAGAGAGGGGAATTTGCAGTCTGACTGATGAGCCTTAAGAAAATTCTGTAGACAATCAAACAAGTAATAATAACACTGGTTTACACGGTTTAGATACTTTCGCCGAAATGTGTATTTTTTAATAGTTTCTAGTGCACTGAGTACGGGAAAATTATTATAAATATCTGTCACGTCTAGTTAAAAAAATATTTATTAATTACTTAAAAACATAATACTATGAAATGTAAAAAGTAAAAAATTAGAAGTGATTGATTTTACTCTGTTTTTATAATTTTCTTGATCTGTTTCTTTTAAAATAGACCAGCAGTTGTCCCCTAACATACTTTTGTCTAAAAAAACTTTGTGTCTGTCTTCAAAAAGTTTAAGGTCTTTGTGAAAATGCTCACCCTGCTCGTCACTCACGGCTGAAAAGGAAGAAAAATCCAGGTGTGAATGGGGAGAAAATGTATCTTCAGAGATATGTTCACACCCATTGCATGATAATTTAATAAAACAGCAAAATAAAACAGCAATTAATAAAACAGCAATATTTTTTTCATAATTTTCATCTTTATGATTTCCTATAAGAATCCATGGACGACCGTTTTAAAGGAATACCAAGCATTTTTTTCATTAGTAGATAAAAGTTTTTTAAAGCCCTTATCTTAGCATCAGTTTACGTATCTGTGAACCAACAAAAATTCCCTCTTTTAATTTTGCGTCTGAAATACTTGGAAAAAGTTTGTGTAAATATCTAAAAGCAGCACTGTTTTTATCCCTGACTTTGATGAAATTTTTTATTAGGCCCAATTTAATGTGTAATGGTGGAAAAATTATATTTTGCAGATCCACTAAAGATGTATATTTCACATTCATTTTTGCTGGAGTTAATTCATTTCGGACAGGCCAATATTTTTTGATGCAATGGTATTTTTTAGCTCGACTATCCCACAGGCACAAAAACATGAATATATGGTATACGCACCCTGTAATCCCAGTAACATACTAACTACTTTTAAATTGCCACATATTTTCCATTTGTTCTGTTCATAGTTTATTATTTTCATTAAAAGATACATTGTTTGATAGGTTTCTTTACTGTTTACGACATGGCCAATTGATAAAGATTGTTTTATATTACCGTTATGAAGTAATACAGCTTTCAAGCTATATTTAGATGAATCAATAAATAAACGCCATTCACTTGGATCATAATTTTGATTCATTGCATTAAAAAGTCCGGGAATATCATGGAGAAAACAAAAATCATCCTTTTTGGTGAAATAACCGCTGAAAAATTGACTTCGATTTCGGTAATAAGTTACTTTGGTATTTGGTGTCAACAAGTTCCACTGTTGTAGACGAGAGGCAAGAATCTCTGCCTTAGATCTAGATAGTTGCAAGTCTCTCACAAGGTCGTTCAACTCATTTTGGTTTATTAAATGTGGCGTTTTATGCTCGATTTCGAACTCGTCATAATTTTCATCCTCCATAAACAGATCGTCACTATCTTGGCAACTCGCACTTGAAGTACCTGGACATACGGGATGTGACAAAGTTTCCGAATGTGATATTGGTTTTGAGACTGATGGAATGTCAGGATATTGAATTTTATGTTCATTTTTTTAATTAAAGCCTGCAGTTTTTGTCAAACAAAAATAACAGTCATTTTCCTGATTTGAAGGTTCTCTACACAGTATTGGTGATACAAATTGAAAATACTTTTTTCTTTCGAAGCCCAGCATATAAGAGTAAGCTTACAGCTTTCACAAAAAACGTGTGGGACTCACTTATTATCTTGATTACTGACTGAAAATCCAAAATAATTCAAATATGCTGTTTTAAGGTATTCAGATATCGGTCTTCCTTTTTTTGCGAATATAAATTGTCCACAAATGCAAGAAAAACGATCAGAATTTAATTTACACACTCTATTAGACATTTTATCAAAAATAAAACCTATTTAGTTCACAAAAACACAAGAAAACTGAATATAGAATGCAACTTGACAGTGTGGGTAGGTTGAATGTGACGTGATAGATATATTGTAGAATGTAAAAATTTTTAAAATGTGATGTGATAGATTTTTTACAAATACAGCCTTTTATTAGTAAGAGGTAGTATAATAAGAAAATACATGTTTCATCAAAAGTATATAAAAAATGTTTAAATTTGTAAACCAGTGTAATCTGAGGGTGCAAGATCAAGATTACATATTGAATTCACCAAAACTTCCGGGTAAGTTCTCGCAGTTTTGACAAAACATATGTCAGTACATTACTTTTTAGTTAATAAAATTTATTCATTAAAATATTTTTAAATTTTTAGATATTTGAGTATTAGATTTTTTTAGCTTTCAATTTACAGAAATTTGTGTGTCCCAAATCAAAATACCTAATTTTACATTCTTTTTCAAAGATTTTTAACTAGATTATTTTATGTATTTGAATGAAAAATATAGCAGTACATTGTAATCTATAAAAATGTAAGTGCTATTTCTTCTAAAATATTTGTATAATGGTTTAAAGTTTAATTTTAATGTTTATCCTCTGAAGAGTGATTTTTGCAGTTGACAACAAAGTTAAAGAAAGCTATATTGTTATTTTTTATTAAGTGTTTACAAAGAATTAGAAAACTATTGTTGTATTATTTATTGAAATAATTATATAAAACTAATATTAATCAAAGCTAATCTATTGCACTTCATTAATTTAACACAATTATTCTAATTGGTAAATAATTCATACAAGTTGTAATTTTCCAACTGAGTGAAAAGTGTCCAGGCCAGGATTTGAACCAGGGACCTTTGGCTTAAGCTGACAACGCTCTGCCAACTGAGCTATCCTTGAAAAATCTGGCTGACACAGTTAATCTTGAAAACCGTTTGATAATGACACCTGCTCTGTTATCTGAAGCAGCTCAACAGAATAAATCACAGGTAATGGAACTCCAAGAAAAAAATTTGGATACCTAATTAAAGCGTAATTATACATTCTGCTGCACTGTTTCAAATAAAAGACCAAATTTCATTATCAAAAGGCTGTCTGAGAGAATTGTGAAAGCTAGATTTGTTCAGGCTATCTCAGTTGGTAGAGCGTTGCTGCTAAATGTAACAAGTAAGAAATATTAAAAAACCAAAAGTAAGCTTCTATCAACTTTTTACTTTCTTCTATCTTTACAAAAAGAGTATTGGATTCATGAAAAATTTCGATTTCCAGTTTTCGACGGATTTATACGTTTTAGAAGGTCCTGAACACAATTTGAGTGTTTTTAGAAAATGTCTGTCTGTGTGTCTGTATGTGACGAAAATTTTTTGGGCGCTCTATCTCAAGAACTAATGCACGGAATTTAAGAAAACTTAGATTCAGTTAGACCTTGATATAAATTGGTGGTGATTAGTTTTTGATGTAAATTGCTAAACAGGTGGTGCTTCTATACTGCATTTTTCACGATTTCCGCAATATCTATATCTCAAGAACTAATGCACAGAATTTCATCAAACTTCATATTCTGTTAGACCTTGACACAAATAGATACTTATTAGGTTTTGGTCTAAATCGCCCAACAGGTGTCACTGCCAGGTTGCATTTTTCACGATTTCTGCCAAAGCTATATCTCAAGAACTAATGCAAGGAATTTAAGTTAGACCTTTACAAAAATAGATCCTTATTAGGTTTGGGTGTATAGAGCCCAATAGGTGTCGCTGCTATGTTCTGTTTTTTTAGGTTTCTGCGATAGCTATATCTGAAAAACGTATAACTGTCATTTAATTTTTGTTGCAGACGATTTGATTTTTATATAGAAGAAAGTTTTGGGCTGCCCACAACATACTAGTTTTTAAATGGAGAGCTTATTCTCTTTTTCATCAAGAGGATCAAATAATCCTTAGTTATTTTAAGTCCCTTGAGAAGAATAAATTTCATTAAATTTTTCAAAATCTTCTGAGACAAAGACATTTTAGTTAATTTTCTAAATCCAGGAAGGAGCAATGGCCTTCCCTTTTCAGGCATCTATGTTTGTAGTACTAATCCAAAATTTGATTTTCAATTCAATTTTTATTTCTCATTGGATTTTTTTTTTCTTATTTAGTCAATTTTGGACCCGTTTGGCTGACAAAGAGTCACAGATTTTGTGCTTTGTGTAGTAACCAGAATTTTCACTGAATTGATTCAGAAAATGTTTGAAAATATTTTACTGCATTAACTGAAAAACATATTAACTGAAACTGCATAAAGCAAGGGAAATCGGTATTTTTATAACCAATACTTTTTATGAAGAGCACGAAAGAAAATTATTTACACTAATAACAGAAAAACACCCTTTTTAATGCCGGAAAGCTCTGAAATGCATAAAATCCGTAATATCATAACTGGGTGAGTTTTGGTCATAGAAAAATGGAATTTTTACTGCATTACTTGCCAGAGCATGGAGGTATGTTTCTAAATATAATTTACAGGTCCCAGGGACTGTATAAAGATTTTAAATATGTAACTTTTTGAAAATTATAAGTCTGACTATTTCATCAACATAATCTTAATTCCGTACTTTATTTTGAACACTTTTACAATTTAGATTGCCTACGCCGTGGTAGAACAGTGGCACATCAGAGAACCAATTGACGCCGCTAAATTTAAATAGTATTCTTCGTCTTATTTAAAGACAAAATTTCTGAGATTTTTTTTAAGGTAACGAATTACTATTAAAATTTAGTGGTGACAATCGCCCAAATGATGCGCCACTATTCCATCACTGCTTACGTATCTCTAACAGGTACAAAATTAAAAGCACATTTCAATCTTTTTGGGATACTTTGCATAGCTGTATGTAATTTATTTATTTTTTTATCGCTTCTAGGGCAGGCTTAATTGACGTATGGTGTGTTCATTTTCCCTGGTCATACAGAGAAGGAGATTATTATTCCATGACAGAGGCACATATAAGGTCCGATTAAGGGATAATTCCGAAAAAGCCTTAAGTTTCAGGGCATCCTTTGATGTCCTGAAACTTAAGGCTTTTTCGGAATTTTATTTTTAAGAAGTGCGGAAGTGTTTAGAAGAATCCATTTACACTAAATCTTTATACATATGTTAAAGTAAAAAACTGTAATTTTTTTTTAGTTGATATATTAAAAAGTGGCGGCTTGACAGCCGATGGGACATTCCTATTTTTATAAATCAAACGTACCGTTGAAAGTATTTTTTTTTTGTATTTTCATCCGGGCCTCGCGGATGGTAATTTTAAACTGAATTAAAAATGGAAAATATGAAAACGATCTCCAGGATTTTTTTTTCTTTTGAAAAAGGTAAATATTCACATTTTTTTAAAGTGAAAGGTACCGTCGAGAGCAGCAAAGAATTTTCTATGCATGCATATTTTTTTTTTTTTTTTTTTTACAGAAAATGTGAAAACGACCTACAGGATTTTTTTTCTCTGAAATAGTAAATATACATATTTTTTTTTAAATTAAAAGTACCGCCAGTACCAGAAAGGTACTGTTAATAGGTACGCATTTTTCTTTCTTTCTTTTCTTTTTACTCAATAGGAGCTTTGGCAATCGTGATTTTAAAATGCAGAAAAAACGGAACGTTTATTACCTCTGCGCTTAAAGAGTTACATTTTCATCGGACATGCATTGAACGGATAATACTGCTGACGAACTGCGGAAAACTGAAGCTCGTTCATTAACATTCGATGAAGATTTTTAATTAATATCTTGGCTAATTATCAGAAAATGAAAGATCTGAGTTTCAGGTGCATTCGAACCTGTCATCGTTTATCGTTATCCAAATTTGCAGACGTCCAGAGATTTTCCTAGCACAAACACAGAGAGAAATTCTTTTATTAACATAGATATTAAAAGTTTTAACGATTTTTTTTTCTTTTTAAATGCTAGCAATCGGCTTACTTCTTCCATTATTGCCGAGAAAAGGGAATTAATGGGGATTATTATATCTTTATTGATTTTATCTTTATTGACACCGTTTTTTCATTACAATTAAAAAAAATATTTTTATTTTAATAGATTTTAGACTATCAAGGAGCTCAAAGATCTTAAAAGTGCAGTAGCATTATTTTTAAAAGATATAACCCACTTAAAACTTTGAAACTGCAACATTTTCCCATAATGACATCATTTTCAAAGATTTTTCATCCCATCTCTGAAATCAGAGATCAAATGTTCAATGGTAGAAAATACTTATTTCTGTGAAAATGATGCAAATTTTAAAAAGGATTCGACTGAAGATTTTCATTTTCGTTCAGAAAACTGCAATGTTTTACTGCAGTTGTGTCGAACTGACACAATTGACACCGTTTTTCCATTCTTCCTATACCGAGATTAAGCCCAAAGGGCTCTTCAACGTTCCCCCGCTCTCATACACTAATTGCAGAAAAGAGGTATGCTTCTGTCAGTAAAAATGGCGTCATGTTTGATAGAAAGCATGCCTTTTCATTCATAAAACCATTTCAATACGGTTGTGTCGAAATAATTTTCAACAATTTCTCTTCAACCTCTGGTACTGAGTGACGCCGTTGGGTTTTTAAGTCTATACTGGCGTAGAAAAAAAAAAAAAAAAAAAACCGTCTTTTTTACGCTTATTTTTTTCTTTAATGAACAAAAATGCGATGGTCTAAGAAAGACGTCTCCTGTTATCGTTTCCACCCACATATAGGACAATCTTAGAAAGTAACCGGAAAATTTGCATAAAAATTTCCTTTTTATAAATTAGTTTATTTTGTATTTTAGTTTTTAATATAATTATTTCAATTAGTGATTGAATGACTTTGGTAGTGCCTGTGACCTTGTGAGATAACACACTCTAACACATTTTCTTTTATAACTCTATGAAGATTAAAAAAAAAAAAAGTGCACAAGCTATGTAATTTTCCAAGACGATATGATCCAGGAAAGGAACTCAAATAATATGTCAAAAGTAGGAGTTACCGTTTGAAAAAATGAAAGTTGGTACAATTTTTAATAAGTAGACTACCCCCAGATTACACTTATATTCGGGGGGAAAAAAAAAAAAAAAAGAAAAAAGACTATTCAGTGTGTAATGACACTTTTGTTGTGATTTTATTGTAAACGATCTACGAATAAAAGTAGACGTATCCTTTTTTATGAAACGGATTGTACAGTATGGAACAACCCCCCCCCCCCCCCATCCTCTCCGACTAATGCAATCTCAATTAGTATTGTATAAAAAGACAACTGGTACCAATCGATTAGTAATAACATCTACTTTTAAATATTATACAGGGATTAGGGTCGTATTAAAAACTGCACCAACTTCCTTTTTTTTTCAAATGTTAACACCCACTTTGACTTTCTTTTTAGTTCTTTGAAAATGTATAGTTTATGGTCTTTAAGGAAATGTGTTAGGGGTGTATCCATAAATTTTATTTCGTAATTGTCTACGTCTTATGATAAATGAGAGGGAAAAAAAATGCCGTTTCTGCTTATTTCTTATGACAATTTATATATATATATATATTTAAAAAGGCCGGATTAAATAATTTGGTCACCAGATAAAAAAAAAAAAAAACTTGGTTGCCAGTGGCGACTTGGCGACCGCATTTAACAAACCCTGCATATGATCATGCCCGGCGATAATAGCTTAACTGAGTGGTGGGTAAGAAGATCCATTAGCTAATAGAGGGATTTCCTGAATGTCAGATGAAACGCTATAGACAAACTTGCATCATTCTCCTCCTATATTGGAGTTACGAATTGAACAAAACAATATATAAAGCCTTAAGCTTATTTTTATCTATTAGATTTAAAAAAACATTCGCGAGGTCTTTAAAAAATACATTTTACAAAATATATTTTTATTTATGTGTCCAGCTTTCGGGGCTGCGTAGCGAGTATATCACTGGCAGGGACCGATTTACAAATTTGGGGGCCCTGGGCACAAATCCATATGGGGGCACAAATGCATATGGGGGCCCCCCCTTGCACCGATGCTTACAGAGGCCTTGAATAAAAGAATATATAATATCGAAAGCAGTACTTATTAAGATAATCACTATTGACTTTAATAATTTCTTTAAAATATTAATTTAAAAAAATTAAATTTGATAATCATTAATTTACTTTTAAATAATTATTTCATAATTATGAATTTTTAATTGAATTCTATAATAAACTGTGTGGTGCTGATTACCTTTCTCTATGCAAGTCCATATATCTGTAATGATAAAGTATGCAACAACTAATAATAAAATCGCAGTACCAAGTTATAATTTTGTAAAATATTAGCATATCCTATTAATCAAATAACTTTTTCTTTTAAATACAAGCTTTGACTGAAAAAAAATCATTTATACAAGTAACTAGCAGAACTACGTAGCTTTGTCCATGTTAACCATGGGGTTCTTACAGGTAAAATAAATAAAAATGAAATAATATGGCGATCCCAAAAACGGAGTTCTGTACATTCCTGCACATAAATTGTTACAAGACAATCAGGAAAAAATGAAGTTACTTTGAAAAATCATAGACAATCTTTGACAAACATTTTCCATTTTAATTTTGTTTTTTGACAGTTAAAACTGTTTTGGCCAATAATTGAAAAGTCTGCAGTAGCATTTGGGGGCCCTGGGCCCGTGCCCCGAATGCCCTGCCGTAAATCAGGCACTGATCACTGGCCTTACACCGTGGAAAAGTAAAATTTCTCAATATCTCGCAAATTAATCTTGCACACTCATGTTTGTAACGATTGTGATCCGTCTCCTTATGTAAGGATTATTGTAAGGTCACAATTTATATATATATTTTTAATATGAATTTATTAATAACTTTCCCAATTAAAAATATTTTTGAATCGAAAAAAAAAATGCTTAGGATTTATTTGGGTTTATTCATTCGACCTTATAAAAATAAATAAATAAAAATAAAATAAAATAAATACAAATCATTTGAATGATTTTTTTGGGAATATATAAATTAAAATTTTCCATGTGCATTCAATACTACCATGCCCAGACTTTAACATCTTATAACTCTATGAAGATTTTAGAAAAAATATATAAACTGTACATTTTTTCGGGCTGTTTTTAGGTGCGTTCGTAATTATATAAATACGTAGCACCTATAGTCGTCGTTTGGTCCGTCCGTCTGTCTGTCTGTCTGTCCGTCCGTCTGTCTGTCTGTCCGCATATAACAACGCAAAAACTACCCAACCAAATGGTTTGCAATTTAAAATAGTATCTTTGCAGAATTTTGTCGAGACATTTCAAATTTTATTAAAATCGAATCAAAACTTTAAAAATCATCAAGATCTGAATATTTATATAACTAGCTGATACATATATATCTGAATATTTATATAACTAGTTAAGATATTTGTATGAACAGTGTCATAAAATATATACAGTAGAACTCCAATTATCCGAATCAATTGGGACCGGCCCCATTCGGATAATCAAAAATTCGGATAATTGGATTTTTCCGAAAAAGGAGTCTATTTTAATTAATTACTGTATGTATGTTGAAAATGGGCCAAAAAAAACTATTTTTAAAGAAAAACCAAGTTTCTGAGCTAAGATCTTAGCTTTTTCACAAAGAATCGGACCCGAAATTGGGTTTCCCATAGAACGTTGCTGCAAAAAACACTTGAAAACGGCATCTTCAAAATCGTTGTTTGTTGCTGCCTTCATTGATTTTCTTGAAGAACTTCCATCTTCGTTTTCAAGCACTGACACGAAAAATAAAAGTGTAGGTTTGCTCCTTTTAATGTCAGAAATCGTTAATTGTCCAACACCATAAATCTCAGGTAACTGTTTATCCGTAACGCTTTTATCTGATTGCTTTATAATGTTTAGTTTATCCGCTAACGATAACAAAGCACGTTTTCTTTACGCACTCACAAAGAAAATAACGCACCGATGCGAAAGAGTACCGTCACAGTAGCAGGTCAAGTATTCAACTAGCAGGTCACGTCACACTGACTGACTAATCAGAACGAACAGGTGGGCCGGGCCGGCTACCTAGCGATGGACGACAGACAATAATCGAACTGCACTATGAAACGGTGACTCATCATCCCAACAATGTTCGCACTCCGCTTACACTATCTCCGGGAAGGACAAAAGCGCGCATAGACAGAATCATTATTTTGGAAATCGCAGTACGTACGTTTCCGTCTTAATTTTTTTTCTGAAATTCTGAAAGCGATTCGGATAATCAGCGATTCGGATAGTCGGAGTTCGGATAATTGGAGTTCTACTGTACTTAACTAGCTGTTTAACCCGTTCTACGCACGGGGTATCATGAATTTAATTCTAAAACGTGCGTACGAACGCACCTCGTTTGTAACGTTTGACGTACAATTTCCAACTTGTTTAATATGTAGACGGTCCCAAAACCCTAATCCATGCATAACATTTAAAAGTAGATGCTATTATTATTATTTACTAATCGATTGGTAACAGTCGCATTTTTATGCAATGATTTGCGGCAGAATTAGTAAAGGAATATCCTTTTTTACACTCTTTTATTTAACTTAGTTTTTAACCGACTTAAAAAAAAGGAAGAGGTTCCCAATTCGACGTATAGGTTTTATTATTATTATTATTATTATTATTATTTAAACGTATGTTCACCGTTTACGCCGCAACTACGCGACCGATTCACATGATTTCTTTTTAATTGAAAGAGGATACTCGCGAATTGGTCTCATTTAAATTTCATCAAAATTGGTTCAGTATACTTTTTTAGAAATTCAGCAAAGTAATAATAATAATAATAAGTAATAATAATAATATCTTTAAAATATCTAATTTTTAATGATTTCCATCAAGTGACGGTGAGAAAGTCGCTTCCCGGCGATCCCCCCCCCCCCCCTCCCCCACATGGTTTTGCTTCTAGGATTGTTGTAGGGAAAACCAAAAAGCAATGTTTTAATCGTTAACGGCGGAGGGATTTGTACGCTAATACAGGGTGGGCGAAAAGTCCCTGACAAATTTTTGAATTTAATATAAAATCAAGTAATTAGCGTACGACAAGTGCGAAGTTTTTAAAGTTTTTTTTTTTTTTTGGTTTGAAAGCTTATCTCTTATTGTATGTAAGGATTTAATTTTGTAATTGATTTTTCGATCACTTCCTTATATGGAAGAATTATAAAAATTATATACACAAGTGTGTTTCCGAGGGCAATACAGAATTTTACTATTTTTAGACATTAATTATAAATTAATAACTTAATTTTAAATCAACTTTCCATTAGCCGGCCGCAGGTGATAAATCGCCAAAATATTCTTTAGAGTTATAACTGTTCTCGAGTTACAAAAACGACAGAGTTAATTTTGCGCCAAAATATGCCAACGGATTGTAGAACTGTATCAACGAAATATTTTAAACACTAAAAAATAGATAATATAAATACAGTGAAACTTCCATTTAACGAAGTCTCATCGTTACACTTAAACACTTCGTTATGAAGAAAATTCGTTAAATAGAAATCACCTTAAATTCATGAATATACACATAATACACATAAAATGAAAAATACACATACAATAAGAAATATTTGAAAAATGTATTTTAATTTGGGCAGTAATTTTTTTTTTTATAATGCAATGTAGATATATGAGAAAAATTTAGTTAGAATAACGTCTAATAAACACATAATAAAGAGAAGTAAACAAAAACTGAAGCGTACCTTTTCTTTTTTGATTAAATATGTGTATTTTGATTAAATAATTAAAATGAGTTCATTTTCATACAGTCCGCTGAAATAAATTCATACATCCATTGCAACAGCAACTTCTCCGTTTGAATACTGTACGCGCACGAAAGTGGAATAACATTCGTTATATAGAATATGTTTTTTGTAATATGGAGATTAATTTACATGTAAATGGCGTTGAAAGTCAAGATTCTGCAGAAAATTTCGTTAAGTAGAAAACTTTCTTAAATAGGGACTTCGTTAAAAGGAAGTTAGACTGTAAACCCTAAGTACTCTTTTACCATTTAATAGTTTGATATAAATTAAATTCTTATTATACGTTGAAAAAGCAACTTAGAAATCCTGAAAGATAAGTTACAAAATGCTTTTATTTCTTTCCTGTTACTATATCTTAAAAAAGAAACAGAGCAAATATTATGATTTTTTTAATAAATTCACTAGTTCTCGCTTTTTATAAAGTGTAAATCAAAGCGGTCAATTTTCCAAAATCAGGGCCCACGCCAAATTAACGTGTTGTAACGTAAATCTTTTAGAACTACATAAATTGCAGTCATGAAATTAGGCGTGATTTTAAAGAAAAGCATTAACCCCTTGGGGACGAGCGACACGTATACGTGACGCATAAGATGCTCAGAATCCTCGATTTTTCCCACGAGTTATTTTTTATTAGCTCACAGGCTATCAAAGCCTGAGAGCTTATGTGCCCGCCCGTTCTGTATGTATGTAATGTACGTATGTACGTACGTAACGCGATAACTCTTGACAGAAATAACCGTTTTGCTTCCAATTTTGTTTATAGGTTCCTTGTGATAAGGCGCTTCCCTGATTAGTTTTGGGGATTGATTGTTTAACTATAAAAGGGGGAACGGGGGGGCTAACCCCCTTAATTAAGATAAATGGTTTTTTCATGCAGAATTGTCCAACTTTCTTCAAATTTTGTATATAGGTTCATTGTGATAAGGTTCTTTCCTGATTAGTTTTGGGGGTTCATAGGTTAAGTATAAAGGGGCTAACGGGGGGTGGGGAATCCTCCCCCTTAATTTAGATAAATGAATTTTTCATGCAGAGTTATCCGATTTTCTTCCAATTTTGTTTATAGGTTCCTTGTGATAAGGCGCTTCCCTGATTAGTTTTGGGGATTGATTGGTTAACTATAAAGGGGGGGGGACGGGGGGCTAACCCCCCTTAATTTGGATAAATGGTTTTTTCATGCAGAATTATCCAATTTTCTTCAAATTTTGTATATAGGTTCATTGTGATAAGGTTCTTTCCTGATTAGTTTTGGGGGTTCATAGGTTAAGTATAAAGGGGGTAACGGGGGGTTAATCCTCCCCCCTTATTTTAGATAAATGGGTTTTTCATGCAGAATTATCCAATTTACTCCAAATTTTGTATGTAGGCTCATTGTGGTAAGGCACTTCCCTGATTAATTTTGGGGGTTCACTGGTAAAGTATAAAGGGGGGAACGGGGGGGACTAACCCCCCTTGATATAGATAAATGGGTTTTTTAAGCAGAATTATCCGATTTTCTTCAAATTATATATATATGTTCATTGTGATAAGGCGCTTCTCTGATTAGTTTTGGGGGTTCTTTGGTTAAGTATAAAGGGGGGACGGGGGCCTAACCCCCCTTAATTTAGATAAATGGATTTTTCATGCAGTATTATCCGATTTTTTCAAATTTTGTATATAGGTTCATTGTGGTAAGGCGCTTCTCTGATTAGTTTTATGGGTTCATTGGTTAATTATAAGAAGGAGAAACGGGGGATGGTTCCCCCCTCTTAATATATTGTCGATTTCTTCATTTTTCGAGGGCTTATTTCAAATTCTTTGAAATAAGAATATAATTTACAGTTAGTGTGAATAGCCTGTGAGCTCAATGCCGTCAGTTTAACTGGGCAGTTTTCTTTTATTGTAAGATTTACCTTATTAAATCTTAGCATTTCTGCGATTCAATTAGGCGAAAATTTCTGTTTTGAAAAACCGGTGTTAAAAGATTAAAAATTCTGTAAAGGACGCTCGTCGCGAAGGGGTTTAAATACTTATAAGAATTTTTTATTTATTTATTTATTTATTTTTAAACTATTTTTACTTTTCTTTCCGCGATTGGGCATGCACATTTATTAAATAATTTCTCTTGAAAAATACAACATCTAAAACAGATTAAATATGAGATATAGAAAAATATGAATATTATATAATTATAGAGAAGGTTATTTTTATGTATGTGTGATTGCTTATTCTTTGAACATATCATGTACTCGTTTGTTATACAACTGTACTCTAAAAAAAAAAAGAAAAAAAAATCTATTTTTCTTTTCTGTTTCTCATTTTGAAATACATTTTTTTAACAATGTAAAAAAAAAATCACCTTTATTCTAAAAAAGAATTTTCATGGCATAAAGAAGTTGTCTTTTATTTATAGACGAAAAAAATACAGTTGAATGCCTTGGAATTTCTTTTTTATTCAAAACATGCGCTGTAGTTAGAAATAAACCTTAGTGTATTTGTGAAAGCATAAATTTTTATGAGGACTATATAAAAAATAAAAGGAAGCGAGATAAACTGCGGGGTCTTTGTACTGCAGACGTGCTGTGGAGAATTTCTTTCTCAAATCCAGATTATTTGCCATCAAATCCTAAAAATATTTTCCATAAACGGACGTGATCCTGTCGTTTAACTGTCATATTTTTCTATTCCTCGTTTCAAAGTGCGCAAACAAATTGATCAATTTGTGATCAATGCGCCTATCTTTTTATCGCGATGTCGCAAAGACGTGTAAAAATACAATAGATTGTATTATTGTGGAATAGTTTAATATTGAGGAATAAGTCGTTATATATCCGATATCTTTTCATGAAATAAAGAGACAAAATCCGATTCAGTTTAAAAGTAATTGAACAGGTGAACAGAGTTGGCAGTTGTAGGGCTACCTAGTTTCCCGGCAACTCCACGTCCTGGATACGAGTGCTTGTAGTATACCAAATCATAGAGAGCCATCTGAAAAATAAGTTTAACTGTAGCTACCATAGAAAAATTAAAAGGGATAAGATTTGCAAAGGAGGAAAAGTCAGCAGAACTTCCTAATGTCCACTACATCAGGCACATGCCGGCTATGGAACTATATGATGCTGGCAGCACTAAGCCTGGTCCTGAAAGTAAAAAAGGACTGACCCTACCGATTCATACATACGCACTGATGCGTTCATTTCGAAGTTTGAAGACGAAATAAGTAGGGGACAATGGCGGAGACTGGTCAAAAAATATTGTTTTCCAGAGGAGGAAGGAAGCTTCCCAAGTTTCTCGCTGACTTTTGACTAACCTTAGCAGTAGTAACCTTAGTAGTAAGTAACCTAAGTTTTGGATAATCAGCAAAACAAAATTCTAACTAAATAATAATAAAAAAAGTTAGCAACACACATTCGTTTTGAAGCATTAATTCTATATTCTTTCTTTTACCCATTGTTGGTCGCGTTTTGAGCATTAGTCGTAGAAAGCATGTATTTAATTTAGAAAGTAGAACTTTTCTTAAAGGGAATAGTCTGAGCGATATTGCTGAGAACATAGATTTAACAATAACTTCTGACAAGTAATGTAAATGAGACGCTATCTTTAATTGAATATATACTGGTGCAAATTCAGATGATGAAAATGAGCAAATTAAATGGTAGAATTACAATATATATATTTATACACTGTTAAAAAAAATTAGGGAAGCAAACAAACAAATAGAGAAAACCATGCAAGACTGCCATGCAGGTGTATAAAATTGGAAGTACACATACATTAAAGGTAATACAGATAATAAGACACTAAAACATCGTATATCGAAATTTTAACTCTTTGAAATGATGTCAAGAACATGAAGAGGTTCTCCGCACCAGTTTGAGTACCTATAAATGTAAAAAAATGTGTTGTTTGAAGAGAATGAAGGATGTTATGTAATATATATATTGTATGTGGTCCTCTCGAACAATCAATTCAAATTCTCCTGCACTCAAAAAAAAAAAAAAAAAAAAAAAAAAAAAAAAAAGAAAAAGGGTTGATCTACTAAAAAAATTTTAGTTTTTCTCATTGATCCTTGCAATTGTTAAAACATTTTTTGTATTCTTACTCAGTTACAAGAAAATCTGTAAGAATTACTAGAAAACAGCTAGCAACGATTCCGGTTTATAATACCGGTTACTAAAAAATTCTGTGCAATACAAATTTACTAAAAAATTTTTAGTAACCTCAGTTTTTTTTTTTTTTTTTTTTTTTTTTATACAGTGTGTTATCTTTAAATGTAAAAATTCACCTACAGAAAGATTTTATAACTTTTTATTTCGTCCACTGCTTATTTAAAATTAAGTTTGTGAATGCTGTTACTTGTATCTTTTCTTTCTTTCTTTCTTTTTTTTTAATACAATTTCATACATTTTTTGAACTATTTATATGCGTTACTGGAAATGTATATATATTTTTTTTTACGCTAAGAACAGGTGTAATGCTAGTTACAAATAAAGAAAATGAGAAGCAATATTTTCCTCCTTTCAACATGATCTTCCAAAATTATAAAAGTTAATTCTGCTAAGCTCGGTGGACTTCCCTTGTTTAGGCAGAGTGTCATTAAAATAATGGCCGACATGAAAATAATCGAGTATTAATTCAGCAGGGATTAAAGGTGCTATTTCCCTTTTCATGTAACTTAATGCCTTTTCAGCGGCGCTCGTTTAACTCTAGTCTTTTCTTATTCTGCTGTAATATGTAGTCAGGCATTAAATAACAAAATGCATATCTTTTTCTTATTTGTTCACTCTCAAATGATGCAGATTCAAGAAATGACATAAAATAAAATAAGAAACAATGACAACATTAAAAAAATTATAGAGGATTTTTGTTTTCTTATTTTCGGATCAGTATGTTGTTAGAGAAATATTTTTAAGGCTTATTTTGCGGATTTATATTACGACTGTTCCATAAGTCCGTTCACATTTCAAAAATTCATAAAAAAAATAAGAAATTGTTCTATGGAAGTGCAGTTTGCATCACAAAACTTGTCAAAGGGTCGTTTTTGACACTTTTCAACCTAGTTGAAAAGTGTTTATGACTTCGGTTTGTCTGCCGTATGGCCGTCTGGCCGTGCTCTAACTCCCGTAAATATGCTCCGATTGCCCTGCAATTTTTATATGTTATTGTCGTATCTATAGTATGTTTCCTATTTCAACTGAAGTGTGTAGCACGTATAGTTTTTTTTACAGGGACACCCAGAAGAATTCCGTTACATTACGGTCTATGGTGGAAAATCATTTGCGGTTTATTTTAATGATGTTACACAATTTCAAACAGATTGCAATTGATATATATCACTAAGGTGCATTACAAGAGGTTTACTACAGAATATTGTGTGCATAGCACTTATAATTACTTTACAGGGACAGTCAAAAGAATTCCGTTACATTACGTCTATGGAGAAAAATCGTTCTCGGTTTAATTAAATAATGTTTCACTATTTTAAACGCATTGGAATTTATATATATCACTAAGGTGCATTACAAGAGGCTTAGTACAGAATATCGTGTGTATAGCAGTCATCGTTCATTTACAGGGACACACAAAAGAATTCTCTACTGTCTGTTAACAATAATTCCTGGAAGTGCGTTTTAAGTTGCTGAACGCGATTTTAAATTTAACTCACTTTTTGTCTATCACTTGGTGTGTATAAATTCTGTAGATCATATACAGGGCAGCACAAAAGTTCGCGAACACATTTACGTTTATTGACAGAAACTCCAGAAGGAGAATTTTAAACTGTGCTAAGCGTTTCCTAACTAAACTAAAATTTAGCATCCTATGTAGTATATAAACAAATATCATCATATACAGGGCTGAATAAAAGTATTCAGATATTTTTCCGAATATTGTATATGTTGGAAATATATGTGGGAAATTCCTGAAATTTCCTTTTTTAAATATGTTATGCGTTTTCTAAATTGTTCACTTAGGTGTTATCTTTCAGTTTATTAAACGGTAATGATTTGTAAAATTATTTTGGAAGCGTTGGAAAGTGTTACATAATCTATGCTTGACGCATGATTTTTTGTTCTTGTTATTTTATTATTTTATTTTTTTGTGACAAAAGAAAAAAAAAAGTTATAATTTTCACTGATAGGTGGCGCTCTACAGTTTCGTTTTATAAAAATATTTTAATCATATAGCTCTTTAATATATATATATATATATATATATATGTATAATATGAAATGCAAAATTGATGGCGTTTATGAATACTTTTGTAAATATTTCCTGAATATTTATTTAATGCCTCACCTGGTTTAGAGTCCTGCATAAGTCGGGTTGTAACCGATCCGAACCCAAAAATTCTGCTTAAAGTCAGCCCATTACCCGACCCACTACAACTCGAACACGACCCAAATCTGAAATATTCAAACCCAAAACCAAAGTGATAGAAAATTTATCTCTATTTTAATACAATTATGGAAAAGTAGCTACAATTATATTTTATAATGTACATTTTAAGCAAATACATCTTTATTTTAAATTATTTTAAACAATAGTTGTATTAGCGCCAGTTCTTATACATTAAGGTAAAAAAACAACAATTATGAATTTGAAAAGCCTTCTATGTGCAACTTGGCATATGAACGTCTGCACTTTTGACTGCATACATACTCAACGGAAGGTAAAACAACATTTACAGGCATCGGCGGTACCGGTGAATGAGGTTCTTCAGTATATACATGTAATTAAAAATAAAATAAATAAATGCTAATTGAAAATTTAGAGATGAGGGTAACGATGTCTGTTTATACTTTTTGATGGAAATATATGTATAAGATGTATATATATATTGAAACAGAAATATGTAAGATATATGCAATGTAAACATATAAATAAGGAAGGATGTACTCGTATGTAAAATAGGCGATACAATGGCTAATCCAAAGGAGTGGCCTAGGGGAGTGGGGCTGATGAAGGATATCCAAGCCGACATATCTAAGCTAGTTTAAGTATTTTTTAATCCCAAGTCCTTAAAACGTATAAATTGTCTTTCTTTTTCTACATTTCATAAAAATTTAAAAATACGATTGTCAGCAGAAAATGTTCAAACTAGCATCCCGCCTCATCGGATATACGATATCTTTCATATAAATGGTAAAAGAAATGTACAGGGTGTTCTAGAAAGGACTCCCCAACTTTGAAATGACATAACTTCGAAACAGTGAGAGATAGAAATGTGAAACAAGTTGAATGTTAAACAGATAGGTCTGGAATTTGTTATACACGAATGTGAAAAAATAGTTCCAATATTGGATAATAGGTGGCAGCACAAGCACATGGAACTTTAAATGGTACTCAGAAGGACAGAAATTTCATTCACGCGTCTGTTTCATTGCTGACACGTGTAAAAAAGTTGTATAGAATTAGAGAATAATTCGGAATTCAAGAATATCATGCCGTATTCATCATATTCCCCGGATCTGAATCCATGCGACTTCTTTTTGTGGTGTTACTTGGAAGACGCTGTTTATTCTAAGAATCCCCAAACGTTGGAACAGCTCTAACAATTCATCTGTGAGGCATGTGCATCTATTTCAATAGAAGTATTGCAACAAGTGATTTCGAACGTTACCTTTAGGTTGCGTCATGTTGTTGCTGAAAAAGGTAACCATATCGAAACCATTGTAATGTGATTTTTATCTCAGTTCAAACAGCTCACTTTCAGAAACTATTTCAAAGACACAGCTTTGTGATTGCAGCGCCCTCTCGTGTCCAATATTGGAACTATTTTTTTAAATTGATGTATAAAAAATTCCAGACCTATCTGTCTAACATTCAACTTGTTTCACATTTCTATCTCTCACTGTTTCGAAGTTATGTCATTTCAAAGTTGGGGAGTCCTTTCTAGAACACCCTGTATAATAATAATAAAAACTAGTATTTCCGGGTATAAGTATTAAGAAAAAAACATTTTCATTCATGTTCTCGTTTAGAATCTCGAGCAGAAATTCTGTGAAAAATCTTCTCTCATGCTCAACAGAAACAAATTCATGAAAATTGAATTTTCGAACTGAATATTCGAAAAGAAAATTGTTCTGTAGCCTATTTCTGTTTTTCTCGAGCGTCATTGAACTTCATATGAGATTTATATGTAATAAAAGACTAAATATAAAATATGCATAGTTTACTAAGGATTGTTTTTTAATACAACCTCATATTAGATTACCCAGCATGAAAGGATTAGGTATGGAGTATTCAGCATAAAGCTATTTTCAAGTTGCAGTTTTTCCAATTGAGTGACAAAATGCCAAAGGCAGAAGTCGAACCCAGAACCTCTGATTTAAATTGACAAAGATCTAGCAATTGAGATACCTGATCCACGCAATTCATTTCGACAACCATTTGGCAATAATACATCTGGTTTATTATCTGAAACAACTCAGCAGAATAAACCACAGGTAAAGGAATTGTGTCGACAGGTTGTCGTCCATGTAGCTCAGTTGGTAGAGCATTCTCAATTTAAGCCAGATGGGCTGTGTTCAATTGTTTCACACGGAAAAATTATAACTCATATGATATCTTTACCAATTACTATGATAGTGTTAGAATATAAAACTAGTAGTTGGGGGCCACCGTGCCGCAATACTTACCCATTATGGATATGCATAATATAAAACATGAAAATAAAACATGTGTAAACTATTTATAAAATGCATTGTAATTCGAATAAAATCGTGGCTTGATGACGTCATAAACTTTAAACGCTCTATTACTGAATTGCGTAAAAGAAACATCCTTATAACTCCAAAATTGTTAATCATATTAACTAACGGTTTACTGCGTTGGATTAAGCGTCTCATTTCCAGTTAAAATATCGCTTTGAATTGAATTTTGAATGAAATACAGTGTCATGAAAAATCGGAGAGTCTGGAAAATAGGTTTACAAATATCTCGGTAACTAATTATTCGATCGACTTCATTCTTTATGCAGATTTTATGTTTTTTTATTGTCTTTTATATTCATTCCTTAAAATAAACAATTTCGAAAATTGTTGTATACCTTTTATCAGAACGAATATTTCGAGAGTCCGAAAAGGAAAATAGTTCCGGATAATCAAGGTTACTGGAATCCAATAGGCTTCTCATTATTACATACTAAGTACACCAAATTTCAAGTCTCTATCTCAATTTGTTCGAGAGATAGAGCGCAGGCACACAGACACACAGACAGATGGACGCAATTTTTTTTTCTAAAAATATATTTTCGGAATCTCCAGTGTCTGAAACGTGTAAATCCATCAATTTTTTTTTCGATTTTTAAAACGATTACAAAATTTACTCTATACTACGTATGATGGGTAAGTAAAAATATAAAAGTATCTAGTTTAAATATGTTTGCCAATCTCAATCTTTCTCTCCTGGGAATAAAATCTGCCAACAAGGCAATTTATTTTAAATGTTCATAAAATATCATTCTTTATTCATATTTTTCTTGTTCATCAAATATCATTTGTTATATTAAAATATTACAACTGATTTTGATACTAATTCTTTTTTACATTCTTTTGAGAATAAAGTATAATGACGTCGTCACCCACCTTGAGGACCCGCTTGTGGCATATGGTCAGGACAAGCCCCGAGCTCAAGGCAAAAGTATAATGACAAAAATATTTATATATATTTTTTTCACATAATGCCAAACTAAAAACAGTGCGAAATATTAGCGCATGCAAATTAAACTATCACCTGCAACTTTATTTCTCTGTCGATTTAGACGTTAAATATCTTTCTTTAGTAATGAGAAAAGAAATGACAACTACAACGACATAGGCCATCACCATTTATAATTCCATAGCCCTGAAACAAATTTATTGCAGCAGGTTCCTCATCATCAGGTAACTGCCAAATTGTTAAATCAATCTCAGCGTCAATGAAAAATGCAAATCATGACTTAAAAAAATATTTTTAATTAGAAAAATAAAAAGTTTAGATGTTTCTTGTGGATATCTATACTAATAAAAGAAAGTTTCGCTCTATGTGTCTGTTGGCGATGGCTAGGAAAATTTAGAGCACCTAGAAGTCTGTAAATTTAGATTTAGGTAGTCCAAACACTCTCCTGGTATACCTGAGCCTCAGAATTTTAAAATTTTGAAAATTAAAGTAGTTATCAATTAAAAACTGATCAAAGATCACAAATAAAAAAGTCATTATTCTGAAGCGAGCTGGCGCATGTGCAGAAACCAATTTCCGTATCTTCCGGAACAGAAGAAAGAAAGCAAAAGACATTCCGTTTTTGTTTAAAGTATTTCTCAATTTGCCATGGACAAACGGCTAAAAATACGGAAAAACCGTCTACATATTCTAAAAGAACATACTTTTACGTCTCGAACGATCTGGTTGGTTTGAAAAAAATTTACATTTAACCCTTTCAAAAAAAATAATCAAAAGGCATCGAATTCGTGTTTTTTATTTTCTCCCGTTTTCCGAGCCTTGCATCTACCGGGAAAACGGAGAAATTGATACGGAAAAACGAAGGTCACCAAATTAAAGAACTGTTTTTGTCCTTTTCAAAGCCACCTTTGGTCTTAAAAAATACAAAAATTAACCCTTCGAAAAAGTATATTTTCTGTATGCCGTTTTGCGATTTTGGCAATTTTTAAAATTTCGCATCGGCGATTCAGAGACAGGTACTAAAAACTAAAAATACCAGACAATATCTAAATTTATTCCTTTTTCGACATTTGTTTTTGTTTTTGAAAAATACGAATATTAACCCTTCAAAAAAAATTCGTGCGCAGGACTCTCTTTTGCGAATTCCGATTTTCTGCTATATATTAAATCTGGCATTGGCTTTCTAAAATAACCAAACAAAAAGCAAACACACCTAAAGCCATCTACGTTCTATCGGGTTTAGGCAGAAACCTTTAGTTTAAAAAATAAATCACGTTAACCCTTTCGAAAACGTTTTTAACCGTAAGTCAATTTCGCTTTTTTAACTATTTCTCCTATCTTTAAAAATCCAAATTGGCGTTTATAAACAAGATACGAAAAACTAAAAATACCGTGCCTAATCTATATCCCTTTGTTTTTTAAAATCTGGTATCCGTTTTGAAAAAAATTAATTTTAACCCTCCGAAAAAAAATCGTTTTCAAAACTCACTCACGCGAATTTCCTTTTTTTGGTCCAGATTTAAAAATCAGCATCGACTCGGGAAATGCAAGTACGGACAAACAGTAGACTCCAGATCATAGACACGTTCATTTTCTTCAAAATGCATCGTTGGGTTTTAAAAAAATCTACATTAACCCTTTAGAAACCGATCGATTACGTAACCCACTTTCGCGATTTCCGCTATTTTGGCAATGTTTACCCGTAGTTAAATTTCAATTCTACTAGGAAATTTGGTTGGGTCAAGTGTTCTGAAAAGGCCTCTTCCAGAACAGACTGCGCCCCCTGGCGGTGGAAAGTGGAACTATAAGAGTATATCTGGTTCTATGGACCCGATTACGACGGGGTTAGGCTCATTCGACTTGATATCTATAGCCTTAAATATTTTAGCTGCACTTTCGACCGCCAGGATGCGCTTTCCGATCTTGGGTTTTATGAGCCCGATTACGACGAAGTTTGCCTCATTCGACTTGATTTCGATAGCCCTACAGATTTCAGTCATATTCGTATAGAACAGATTATTAATATTTCGAGCCCGGGCAACGCCGGGCGGATTAGCTAGTGATTAAATAAAAAAAATAAAAAATATTCATGTCGAATCACAATATTTCGCAAACTTCTAAAATTAAAACTAATTTAATTGGTTCATAGGCGAATGACGTTAAAGGTAGGTCTTTTCTGATTTTATTCTCTGCAGTCGAACGAAGTATTTATCATTCACCGTGGTTTGAGAACGGTAAAAGTCACAATCAAATCAATGCAATTCTTTTTGAAGTGGTCGGCCCGTATTTGTTTTCTTAGTTACAAAACGTGACTTGCGCTGTTATAATAAACCAAGATCCCCTTATCATTTATATAGTATGAAAAGGGGGGTTTTGTAATATACATTATGTCAAATAAAATCAATATGAAATATTATCGCATGCAAATAAACTTGTCAACTCCAACTTTACCTTTCCTTCGATTTAGACGTTAAATATCTTTCTTTGGAAGTGAGAAGAAATGACAACTACATCACCATACGAAAAGATTGTATTTTATTTATTTATTTATTGGACACAACCTGCACTCAATTTCGTGCGTATTTCTGACACTTTAGTCCTTCTATCAATGTCACCATATTCAAGATAATATGACAAATATTCTCTGTATAACTATTCTCTGAGACGTTGCTAACTTTTTTTTTCTACCACTTTCTTATATGTGATAGGCGTTTTTGTTTAGCAGTAAGACAAAAGTTACATCTAAACATTCACTGTTATAAAAGTGTAACACATAAACTGTTATATTTGTCATACATTTCTATTGAATGGAAGGATACATATTTGCTTAGCTTAAATTCATATATAGTTTAAAAAAAAATAAGGCTTTAATTATAGGCTTAAACACTTTTAATCGCCAGAAAATCGTCGTACCATTTATAACAACATTACGTACATGCCCATTATGAAATAGGTATAAAATTAAAAAAATATATTTTTTAAATAACTCTTTTATAACCATTTAAACTCTTTTAAACCATTTGTTTATCTTGAAAATCACACCTAATTTCATAACTGCAATTCATTATTATTATTATTTTTTTAAATTTCTTTACAATATATTAATTTGGCGAGGGCACGGAACCCGATTATAGAAAATTCATCTTTTTTTTAACCCTTTATTATAAAATATAAAATTTTTGTTATTTTTTTAAGATATGGCAATAGGAAAGAAAAAAAAAACATCGTTTAAACTATATATTCGGGATTTGTAAATTGTTTTCTCAACATATAATAATAATTTAATTATTATTAAACTGTTAATTAATAAAAGATTTTTTTTTCAATTATTACACTCTTTATGTTTTATTTTTATTTAATTTTCTACTTTTTAGTGTTTACATTGTTGCAGCTTCACAATCAGTTGATGTATTTTGGGCCAACGTGGTTTAGCGCCAATTAGATTAATTGTTTTTGTAACCCATGTATACAATTGTAACAATGATGAATATTTGATGATTTATCACCTGCAATCGGATAACAGGCAGATGTCTGAAAATTAATTTATTAATTCATAAATAAGTTCTAAAATATTAAAATGTTGTACTGTCATCGGAAACATACTTTTGTACATAATTTTTATAATTCTAGCCCTATTAGGAAGTGAGTTAAAAATCGATCACAAAATTCCATCTTTACATACAAAAACAAAATTGAGTTAAATAAAAGAGTGTAAAAAATACATTGTTGCGGAGATTGTTGTGTTGTTGATTAGAATTATGGAATATTCCTGATTAGTCACTATTGCATTATTTTGTAGGAAAAAAGGATTGTCATATCTATTGTATGTATTGGAAGTTATATATGAAAGTATATATATGTTAAAATCGATGTATGTAAGTATGTCAGACACACTGAAAAAAAAATTCTGCCTCTGGCATATAGAAAAGAAATTGTGGCTTTAGAAAAAATAGTTCCATCTCATCCTTATAAATACTAGTACCCTTTGCTAGAGAGCTCTAGGTCTCCCCTATTCAAATTCAAGAGCGTTTTCCTATATTATCGTGGTCAAACTTATTTAAAAATCTCTGCAAATAAATGTGAACTCAAGAGGTTAGTTTTAGTATAACTATAATTCTAGTTTTTGAGTTTATTCCAGAAATCAAGTGATAATTTCTCGCAATTCAAACGATTCATAATATAATGTATCGTTTCATCACCTAAAAAAACTATAGACTAGAAATTCTTGATCATTTCGTCTATTCAGTTTATTTGTTTACCTTATTCGCATAATTCGGAAATTTATATTTCTAGTTTAGGGATTTAGAAAATGACTACTTATTCGTTCTAGATGAAGGCGGTATAAGTTTTCTTTCAGTGTATGTGTACATACGCATATAAGTAAGAAAAACGTGGATGTATGTATAGGGGTATTGTGTTAAGTAAAGAGTATCCCACTTGGAAGTAATTTAAAAACAAGAAAGAAATATCATGCCTCAATCATATAATATGAAACATTTCCAATACTTCTATAATCTGAAACGAAACTTCTCCGTTTAAAAAGGTGAAAGGTGAATACCGATTAAAAAGTTCATCTAAATAAATAACTTAAAAAATGCATAACATATTTAAAAATCCCCGACGGCTCGGCCTGCAGGCGCAGGTAGATTTCGAAGACGTAGACCGTGGGGTGCCTGTTTTCTGGGAATTGCGGAAGAAATGACCTTTTTGCCATGATGCGGCAGTTGGAACCGCCCACTTCGAAACCTAACTTGTTTGCAGGCGGAGCCAGCAGGGACTTTTTGTTTTTAATTTTCTTTTGCTATAAGGGTTTGTCCTGTAAAAAACTACTTGTCAATATAAAAGTTTTAGATAATATTAAGAGGATTTATAATAAATTCAAGCGGATTTGATATCTTGTGGATTGACAAAGTTATGAATTTCTTTCTTTTAATGGTATTCTTTTGAGTGTTCCTGTAAACGAACTATAAATAGTACGGAATCCCTTTTCAACAGCGAACATGCCATAGTAAAACTCAATAACATATATAAATTATATGGAAATCCGAGTACATTTAGGAGATTTATAGAGTTTATATAGAATGCAGACAAACAAACTAAAGTCATACACACTTTTCAAGTATATAGGTGAAACCCTAGTTATTGACACCTAAAAAGTAACTGACAATTGAGCAAAAATCTAACTCAAATAAGCATTTTCTTGTAAAATTCTACAAAGTAATGTAATCTAGTGATAAATTACACACTTATTTTTATTTTGGATTCAATTTATTCAGCACTAGAGGGCCAAGAAAATATTCTATGAGGAAAGAACTTTTGAGAATACAAAAAGTGCCATTTTGTAGTCTAAAATTAATAAGTCTAAAATAAGTCTAAAATTAAGGAAGCGTTTTTCTAATCTATTTGTAATGCAACCATCCTAAACCTTTTTCTTAAAGTTATACTACTAGAAATTAGTTTAGCATATGATAAATTAAGGCCATGATTTAGGGTTTATAGTTATTTAATTTAGTTTAATGGGCGGTGCCAGTTATTGGTTCCTAGAATTTCCTTCTACCAGTCTCTGATAGAGGTGTCATTTACTGGTTATATTAAAGAAAGTTGAAATCTATTACTTGCACTGTTTAAAAATGCATAATAATAAATTAAATTTATCTTGTAGTAAACACTATTAAAATTTAAGTTGTTTTACCAGTGTCTGATACCACATGTCAGTTACTGGTTCATGAATGTCAGTTATTGGATATCTGCATTACTAATAATGCAGTACTAAATATTACTGCTATATATCCTTACTATATACTCTGCATTACTAATGATATAGTGCAGCTTACTAAATCCCACTTTTTATATAATAAATATTAATGTATTTTGTTTTTATAATAAAGAAAAAAGTTTTTTTTAAAGCATTTTAATCTTTTAAAATAGAGTGCCCTTCACTGGTTCACTTTGTGTCAGGTGTTGGTGTTTCAAAATAGGGATGGTGTCAGTTACTGGAGTTTTTGACCCTATTTATGAAAAAAAAATAATTTTTAATAATAAAATGTGTAAATTTTCAAAATTTTGCCAACAATATTTTTTTTAATATATCTCTACTATCCTTTCAAAAACAAAGGTAAGTATAAAATAGATTTAAATTTTTGTAATAGTGTTTTGAACAAGAAAGAATCCTTAATGTGTCACTTACTGGGGGTTTCACTGTATGGGGCTTAAATAAAAGCTACCAACTAGGCAGTTTTTTCTAATCTTGTTTGTTTATCATTTGATTTATAAAAATATTACAACCAATTTTGCTACTAATTCTTCTTTATATTGTTTTAAGTGTAAAGTATAATGAGAAAAACATTATATTTTTACACATTGCGTCAAAATAAAAACAATACGAAATATTATCGCATACAAATAAAATTGTCAAATTTTTCCGTCGATTCAGATGTTAAATATCTTTCTCTGGAAGTGAGAAAAGATGACAATTATATCACTATAGAAAAAGATGGTATTTTATTATTATTTTTTCTTTTCGTGACAACTTCAGAACATACACGCAACTTCGAGCATATCTCGGACATTTCGGGCCTCATTTCAACGTCACCCTAGTCGGGATAACATGACAAATATTCTCTGTAACTATTCTTTAAGCCACCGCCATTTTTTTTTCTATCACTTTCTTATATGTGATAGGCGTTTTTGCTTAGCAGTAAGAAATAAATTGCATCTAAACATTTATCAAAGATGCCACTGGCGACTATTTTCTTTTATTATTTTGTCCGCCACTGTTTTTTTAAGCAATAATAATCTATTTTCAAGCTACTACGAATTTACTAAAAATCTACAAAGAGGATTATTGTTTTGAAATAGTGGTAGACAAAATAGTAATAAAACAAGAAAGAAAAATCGTGCGTCAAGCATAGATTGTGAAACCCTTTCCAACACATCCCGAATACTGTAACAAAACGTCACCGTTTAATAATGTCAAAGACGATGACTAAGTAAACAGTTTGGAAAACGCATATCACATTTGTAAAACCCAATTGCAGCAATTACCATCTGTAGTCGGAAAAATATCCGAATTATTTTGTGCAGTCCTGTATATGATCTATAGATTTGTATATACCACACAGTATGCCAAATTTTAGTTCAGTTAGGAAAAGCATAACAGTTGAAAATTCCCCTCCAACAATTTCCGCCAATAAGCGGAAATGTATTTAACTGCTTTACTGCACTAGGAAGCCAAGTCTGTAGAGCATAGACGTACATCGCGGTCCTCTTTATTGATGTATTAAAAAAACACATAATTCAGCCAAAGCTGAGTCCACTGGTAAGCGCGACAGCGGGCGGGGTGGTGATGTATATAATGAAAACAATATTTATGAAAAAGACAATATTACACAGAAATGTCACTGTCGGAGAAGACAAAGCTCCGTCCCGACAATGGGCAGTAAATAAGTGGGAACCCGAGTCCCTGGCTCAGTGATGCTTTAAAATAGGAAGGTCAAAATGAAAGTTAAATATTTTTTAAGCTTTGCAAAGCTAGACGCGAAAAAATATTAGCCAGCTAACCGCCTGGTTTGTAATATTACAGGAGATGAGACACATAATGATACAGGTAGCATAATTGAATAATACTAGGAAGAACACAATGATGAACATGATGATTTAAAGCACAATGAAGAAATAAAAATGAGATGTATAGAATATCATCACCAGATGAAAATACGATGATACATTAGATCAATGGATACGATCAGTAGATCCATGAAATTTTATACTAGATGCACATAATACGCATACTCTATACAAATTGTGATACAGTTACTTTTCTTTGTGTACACGTTAGAGGTTTGCACGGTGCAAGGCCTGGTCGGCAAATTGAAGCCAAATTTTCAAACGGAATTTTGGATTTTTGAAAACGGAAAATTGGCAGCAGAATAAAAGCAATCTTTTTAACGTGCTAGGCCAGGGCAGGCCGATAAAAAACTTAAACGGGCCGGGGCAGGCCGATAAAAAAGTTATATAGATAGACCGGTCCGATAGTACTAATTGAAAAGGATCAAACTAAGCTGATAAAATATGAACAATTTTCAATGGACGTGACTGGGACGAGAATAAGTATAAATGTGCTGCACGAGCCGATACTAGCTCGACACCATCGATACAGAAATATAACATGTCCAACGTAGAAATCGGCATAGGGCAGTTATAGTGTGTCCGAGCCCGGGTTTACTATTTTCAGCAGACTCGGACAGGCCAGGATCAGTTTTTACATCTTATTCTACATTCTCGAGCCGGGACGGAACAAGGCTTAATTATTCTCAGGATGTCTGGGGCACACAATTTACTTTGTAAAAATAGCAATAGCGATAGTGACCTTTTGTTAATGGCACCTTTGGAAATATGCTTTAATAAATCATAAAGAAACATTTTCAAAAATCTACTTTTTTTTTTACTATACAACAACTAACGACTAAAGTTATAATGTTTTAACCATCCTTTTTTTTAAAAATTCTAAACTACATTATTTTTTTAATGTCTATATTTGAATGTAATAGTCTAAGAGTGTAAGTGGTCATTAATGTTGCTATTCTGTGTTCTATGGCTTATGAACAATGTAAAATATACTGTAAATTTCCCCCATAAATATCTATGTAGTATTCATTAAAAGAATCTACATTGTATGTTAAAAAAGGGGGAATTTTTATTAGAAATTCAGTCGGGCTGGGCCCGAGCCGAATTTTTAGTTTTTACAACGAGCCGGGCCTGTACATTCCGGTCCGTGCGAACCTCTAGTACACCTACACATTGATGAGAAAAACAATAACGATGAAAAGAGAAATATATACATAACTATGTACAGTTAAAGCAATAGGCAGGTCTAAAGTACAATTTGGGTCATGAGAGGTCCCGGAGATGGGGCCATATTGGAACTGTAGATGTGTGATGATGAAACTTGATCATAATTTGGCCAAAATTGCTGCGGTATCGAGTTGAAGTTTGTCGGAAGAAATGAGCTATTGGTATTGCTCTTTCCCTATCATAATAGAGTTTCTAGCCTGCACAAGTAGGCTCTGAAGATTTATGATCTATTTGAAATTTAGTATTGTATGATCTGCAATTAACACAAGAAGGAATTTGAGAACATCCACCGGAAAATACACAAAACCCAAACTGGATTATTAATACAACGTTTTTACGAATGACCAGGCTGTTGAAATTTTAAACATCTTAATGCAGTTATAAATAAACTGAGTCTACATTGTTTCAATCCAACAAATACGCCACCATCTGGTATAATCCTTTTCATAAGAGGAGAGGACAGCAGCAAGATCCAGTTATTGTATGTGGGTTGCTTTGAAGATCTTTTACGAAAGACTATAATTTCATCATTTTTGTGGTGATACAACATGGCTATTGTGGCAAAAATATTATCAGATGTCACGTAGTTTGGAGTATTTAAAAGGATTGCCTTTTGAAGCGATATTGCGTTTTTAGTGAAAGAGAGTTTTTCATTTATAAATTGATTTTGCTTTATTTCTTGAATGAAAATATTCGTATCAGTTTCAGTTCGACATATTATTTCAATTCTAGATCTTAAAATTTTATGTCGCTGATTATCGCTAAAGACTCTATATTTTGAGATGTGAAGAGCTCATGAATGTCCTTGCCGATTATTTGGTTAGCTCGAGAACTGACCGTGACTGTGTTATTGTTTCTGGAGTTGACTAAAGGTCTTTTCTCTGACTGTGATTGATCCTATAAGTCTTCTAATGAGATTAACTTTTCTTTTTTTTTTACATTTACATTGTGGGCTAATTTCTTACTCAATAAGGACTGTACTGCCATTAACGAGACCTCAACCTCATTGAATGTTAATTAAAGTTGTTGATGTTGTTCCTGCACTAAAAGTAGTTTTTCCTGTTTAACTTTTAAGAATTTTTTTGAAGTGAAACATTTTCCTCCAAAAGTTGACTAGTCCTTTGAATAAGGGATTGTATTTCTAAATTGAACTCAATTTGTACTTGATTGTATTTTTCTCTTAATTTGTTGTATGATTAATTTCCATCCAGCTTGTCTCTTTTTTATCATTTTTATTCAGTAGGTTTTCAATTGTATGCTGTGATTGTTTTTCGGAATCGACATTAGTTTCTATATTTGTCTTCTGGGTTTCAAGAACTAACCTTAGTTCAGCTATAATTCCGTCTATAAAAGTTAATTTTCTTCAAGAATAGTATCATGCTTGTCGTTCATTTTATTAATTTCTTTTTGACTTAAGAATAATTCTTGTAAAGATTGGAATTTTGTGTCTTGAAATTTCTGAGTTGATTGAGAATTTTCCAGATCCATAAGTTTTTGCTTGAGCGATTGGATTTCTAATTAATGAATAATTTGAGTACTTTAAAATTTTCATTTGCATCTTTAAGATGCTTTAGGGATTTCACATTTATATATTTTTTCATCTGTTAATTTTTTAAGTTTATGTTTGAGGGATTGAACTTCCTTTTCTTTTTCTGATTTCAGAAGTATAAAATTTTTCAGTTAATGGAGTGTACGAGTTGCTTAATTCTGTAAAATCTTTTTCTTTCGTGTTCCTTTCTTCCTCATTTATGTTTAACTTTTGATTGAATTCTTCATTAGTTTGATGGATTTCTTTCTCAAGATTCTCATTGGTTTCTTTAAGTTGTTTTATTTTATTTTCGTTATTTATAAAAGTTTTTTTTCATAAAAATTCTGTGAGTTTTTTTAAGTTTTAATTTAGTTGATTGAAGTTCTGTTTTAAGAGCTGCATCTTCTATTCTAATGCTTTGATGTAATAGATTGACAAATCTCTTGTAACTTATTTTTCTTTACTTTAAGTTTGGAAGTTAACCACTCAAAAGTAGATTTCAGAAAGATTTTGTACTTAAAAGCTTCACCGCCAGCTACTTTTGCATGACGATTAGTGATGGGAGTATTCGAATTCAAAATGTCTGAGGTCTCGATTCAGCCAAGTTCTCGAGTGATCTCGATTCGGACAAAAGTATTCGAATACAAGCCTCCTGGCATTTGTGTCGCAGACGAAAACGAAAACTGCGGTTTTCGACTGTATTCAGTTCTCATAGCTCGAGTTTTCTGTTTTCATAAACTGCGTCAGTGAATGTTTGTATTCAAATTAGTGATGGGAGTATTCGAATACAAAATGTCTGTGTTCTCAAGTGGTCTCGGTTTCAGACAGGAGTATTCGAATACAAGTCACCTGGCATCTGTATAGGTGACGAAATCTGCGGTTTTCGACTGTATTCAGTATTCAGTTCTCATATCCGGAGTTTTCTGTGGTTTCATAAGGTGCGCCAGCGAATGCTAGTATTCAAATACTCGGCGCTGTTAAAAAAAAAAAAATTCTCCGGAATTTTGCGGCGGTTAACAAACAGGATGATCAGCGCTCTTTTAGTTTTGATATTTACTTTTATTTTTTCAAGCGTACAATCAATTCAATTAATATACATATATATTTTTAGTTAAATCAATCATATGGATTTTAATTTAAGAAAACGATTATAATGAATAACATTCTGTGAATTTGTATTTAAGAAACGTAAATATAATTTTTTAAATTCATTTTTAAAAAATTTTACGATTAAAATAATTACTTACCAGAGGGCCCGTGCGAGGATTTCGCACTGAAATCTAATATTTTTTAGGTATACTTCTCTATTATCCCGTCGACCACTTTTCATAGCAAAAAACTATCGCCAAACTGTAAGATTAAACGCCAAAAATGCAATCCCATTGACTTGATGTCAGAAGCATGTGTTTGTTACGTCATCAAGTGGTTTTTAATTCGACATTTGCGTGTATTTTTCATTATGTTTTACTGATTTATTAGTTATTTCATTCATTAAAATAACAATTGTGTCCTTAAATTCTTATATTTTAATTATTTCTTTATTTTGATATTCCAATGGCAACGTTCTCCCGTTTATTTGGCGATAGTTTTTTGTTATGAAAAGTGGTCGACGGGATAATAGAGAAGTACCATTTTTTATCAATATGTAATATTTATTAGATGCAGGTTTAAACTTCTAAAGAAAAAGTAAGGGTAAAAATATCTTCAAACAACATTTAGTTTTTAGTCAAGCCAGAATATCATCTAATTTATTTCATCAAAGTTAGAGTAAAAACGGATCCAAGATTGCAAAAGGCACGCTAGAGAAAAAAAAAATAACAATCGTATTTTGGCTGCATTAGAGGATGACGTCATCCGCTTCGGGAAAAACATGGGACATAGAAATATAATTCTAAACATTTCAATTTCAATTTCGCTTTTTAATCATAAATATAAAATAAACCCGTGCGGTGTTTTTTATAACAATTGCTGAGCAATTGCATATATAAATGCAAATAATATATAATAAATAATATATAATAAATAATTATAATAAATAATACATAATATTGCAAATATAACAATTGCATTCAATTATATAATGTGGTATTTTATTTTTGTGGCAACAGTAATTTGAGGAAAACCTTTCATTTCTTTTAAGAAAACCATGCCGATTTAATTTTTAATTTTCAGCAAATTTTAAACCAAAACATTTTTTAACGAAACGTTAAGTGTGCTATGTCAGAAGCCTATTCAAAATCCTTTCATATGCTATCTCATTCGTCGTTCTGCGTTTCGTATTTTCTGCGAAAAAGGGATGTTGACAGGAGAAATAATATATATGATAGTGGAAAATAAAATTGTACGTTCGTAAAAAAGAAAACAAATTCTTGATTTTGCTAATTAAAGACAAATTGCTTAATTTTACGGGCGTATGCAGGGGAGGGCCGGTTCTTCGCCTTCTAAATCTTAGAAAATAATTAGATATAACTTACAATACTGAGAGACATGGACGTCGGCAGAATTATATTTTGGGACGGGCAAGATTTTGGAACACGTGTGGCAATGGCCCACAGTCTAGTCTGCTTTTAAAATTGCAGAATATAAACAGGAAATAATCTAAACTAAGATTTTTTTTTTTTTTGTCAGAGTTATCATGCAAAACAATTTTGAAACATATCAACATATAAAGCAATACATGAATTTACCAATTAAAAAATACTAAATATAAATAAGTTTTTTTTTTTTTTTTTTTTTTTTTTTTTTTTTTTTACCAACATGTTTTTAAAAAAGAAATTGAAGCAGTTTTTTTTCCGTCAAAGGGCTTTGCCACCCTCAATCCTTTTTTAAAGATAAGTTTGAAACACATGAAAATTAACAGGAAAACAAAATTAAAAAATCCCTGACGGCTCGGCCTACAGGCACAGGTAGATTTCGAAGACGCAGACCGTTGGGCACCTGTTTGTCGGGAATTGCGGAAGAAATGACCTTTTTGCCATGATGCGGCATTTGGAAACGCCCACTTCGAAACCTAACTTGTTTGCAGGCGGAGCCGGCAGGGATTGTTTTTGTTTTAATTTTTTTTTTTTTTTTTTTTGCTATAAGGGTTGGTCCTATAAAAAACTTGTCAATATAAAAGTTTTATATAATATTAAGAGGTTTTATAGTAAATTTAAGCGGATTTGATATCTTCATAATTGACGAAGTTATGAATTTTTTTTTCTAAACCTCCCTCTTCCCTCCCCCCCCCTTAGGGTCATTTTTAATGATATCAAAATCTGTCATACATAAATTTTCGGCCCTTTTCCTAGAAGTAATAATAACTTTAAACGGATTCGATACGTATCATAATTAAGAAATTATGGGTTTTTTTCTGTTTTCACAAAAAGCCCCCCCATTTCCCCGTTCCCCATTCTTCATTGGTTCGATTTTGCCCATTAACGAACTTGACCGAGATTTTATGCCCTTGATTTTATGTATTAGTTTGGAAAAGATTTGTGCAGAATTATGGGAGTTATCGTGTTCATAAAAAAGTGACATAAATAGTTAGATAGATACATAAAGTTTTGAACTGGGGGTGATTTTGGGTTCTGGGAGTCATGATCGGCGTAGATCTGCAAAAAATTTTCAAAAACTCCAACTTAGGGGAGAATGTAATAGGTAGTATTTCTTACGTAACCTTCTTACTACCTAAAATTATCTTACCCTGGGAGGGGGTGGTGTAGGGTTCAATGGGATAGAGTCATCCAGACAAAAAATTCTTGTTGTTTTTCTCTAATAACAATCGTAATATTTATATCAAAACTCAAAAACATTAAAAAGAAAAGAAATTGTTCTGTAGCTGTAAATTATAAAACGTTACCATAAACAAAAGAGTTGCGTTTGTACGAAAATTAAACATTTCATTTGCTGAAAGAGGCGCTACTCATACTTTTCTAATAGACTGATGTGAATCTGACACGTGATCATAAAAAAAGGCAAACGATTTTACGTAGAATAAACATTCGAAGAGTGAAACAGGCGAAATGTCGTCCCTCATTTATTACCATCATTTATCATTTATCATCAAGATACAAAGTCTGGAGTAGTTTTTAGTGCTACTACATTTGAATACAAAGAATCGATTCTGATTTCGATTCTGAAAAGTTTTCGAAAACTAAGGTATCGATTCTTAAAAGATCTCGAATCGGCCCATCACTAATGACGATTGTAGTGAGCCGAAATCTGGTTGATGAGCTAACCCACAGACATATCACTTGCTGTTTCTAGGCAGAATGCAACTGGACTGGCTCCCGTACCTTTCGAAATTTGAGTGGGAATAAGAGTTTTGGTGTTAGAGTTAATCATTGGAAAGTTTAAGTTATAATTTGCATTAGAAGCATTAATTGAGGAATTTGTAATTAAAGTATTTGTTGATGCATTGGAGATCTTCTTCAAATCGCCGTTAACTGAGGAGTTCATATCATTCAAATGATTTTGATTGATCATAGAGGAAGGGCATAATGGATATCTTTTATGAAGAATTTGATCTGCACCAAGTGTCAAAAGTCTATCATCATACTCGTCTGTTTGTCTCGTAATATTTGTCTCAACCCCGTCACAAACCAGTGCACTAACAAGTCCAATAACAAATTTACAACTTGATTCATAGTGCATATAATCAGAGTGGTCATGACGACTGTTATACTTTTTGCGTTTATTTTCAGGCAAGAACTTTTTGCGTCACTCTACAGGAAAGGACTGACTTATTGTAGAATCATCTAATGAGGAAAGTCGACCACCACGCTACGAAGCAAGATACAAAGCATCATTAACAAAATAACAAACTTTCTGCCAGAAACAGGCGTAGACTATCACATGATTAGACTTAATAAGAGTTAATATTTTTTCAAAAGGAGAAAACAATATAATTTATATACTATAATAAAAATATCATAAATCAGGGGAATCAAATAACAAACGAAGGGGACAGTAAAAATTGGTTAGGAAGCAATGTGAAGACAAGATGAGAAAGACAAAGATGAGAAAAAGATGAAACTGACCTGTGTGCAAGTTCCTGAAACCTACATAAATGAAAGAAAGGTTGGTAAGTGAACCTAAAGTTATTAAAAAGCAAAAACCAGTGGACAAGTCCACCATAAATGGATAAAGATAATAAATGGCCTAAAATGGGGATAAATGAAAATAAATGAAAAGGAGAATATTAGAGAATGGGAGATAGAGCTGATACTGAATGGCTAAATCTAAGAGAAATGAAGCCGGTAAACAGGGAGCTGAAGAGTGGTATTGTTTAATTAATTAGTGAAATTTTCACAAAGGGTGAACATCGAAGTACTAATAATAACTCATAATAAATTTGTTTAGCAAGGTGAGGTATAAGGAAGAATAAATAACTGACACCGCTTGATTTGTAAAGAAATTAGCAGGGGGAGAACAAATTTAACAAAATGGCATCTTGTGGTTCATTAGGAAATTATTTTGAAGGGGATGTTTAAGGGATGTCAATCAAATGACACTATAATATTCATGTAAAGAGAGGGGTAAAATAACAGATTAACATCTTTGTTTCATTAGGAAAAAATTTCAGGGGAGGTTTAAGGGATATGGATCAAATGATACCACAATACTCATATAATACAATTTAGACAGGAAAAAAAAATATCAAAACGTCATATTGTGATTCATTAAAAATTTTTTTAGAAGGCTGAGTTTTAAGGGAATGTGAAACAAACGGCACCATGTGACTCATATCATCATCCAGTATCGACAAAAACACGAAATATAGTGGTGTTTGTGTGTGTGTGTGTGGGGGGGGGATGCAACAGTAAAGGGTTAAAACTTAAAGGAGCAATTGCTCTTAAAGCTGTGAAAAACAATTTTAAGTTCCATAGGAAAAAATTAGTAAACAAACTATAATAAATCAATGACAACAATAATAAAATGAAAAATAATAATGGGAGATACGACAGTAAAAGAGTTAAAACTAATTAAAACTGAAATTCACTTATGTGAAATAAATGTGAAATTCACATTCATTAAAAAGCATATATTTAAAAAATATAAATAATTAAATTCTGTGAAACCCCTACTCATTCTTAAAGGATCCCGGTATAGCAGATCCTATTTGATTCCCCCGGAGAATCCTGCAGAGAAAGACACGCAGGAATTCGTTTGGTCAAAATACAGCCCAGCGCCAAGTCTCCCAAGGGGGGCAACCCCGTAACACCAGGGGCACCACAGGATCGCATTTATTGATTTATGGAAGAAAAATTTTGGTGTAGTAAGGGTTAAGTAAAACTATAAATTACGAATCTCTATACAACATTTAAATGAATTACAGTAGCTTAAAATTTCAATAGGGGAAAGTGCACTGTTAGACATATGGGAAAAAATTATGATGTGAAAATGGTTAAGTAAGACTTAGAATACGAATTAAATCATAAGTTACTATTGGAAAAATACATTGTTTTAATCCGAAGGACAAAGACATTGTTTGAATCATAAAAAGGAATAATTGGAGAACATGGGAACCTGCTATGATATCACATTTTACAATATTAAAATGGTTTACACTAGCACTAATATCAGCAGGAGAAAGGGCACTACTTGAATCACGAGGGAAAATTTTGGCAGGAAAAGGGTTAAATTGCACTTAAATTACAACATATTAAAGAATAATTATAATGAAGAGAGAATATAATGACATATTAAAGAATAATTATAATGGAGAGAGAATATAATGACATATTAAAGAATAATTATAATGGAGAGAGAATATAATGATATTGTTTGGCTCAAGCAGAAAATAAATATTTTTGACATTAAAGGGGTTAATAATTCCCCAAATCAGTAATTACAAAAGTAGAACAAGCAATAAATAATAGGGAGTAATAATTTGGAAGAGCACTGTTTGATTCATACTAGAAAACAAGTAAGTAACAAGTATTTTAACAAGTAAGTATTAGGGGGTAAATTACGGATGAACATTGTTAGGTTCATATAAATAGTAATTAGCAATATGACAGAAGGGCATCGTTTGGCTCATTTAAGAAAATTTTTATCAGAGGGAGGGTTAAAAAAATAAGTGCAATAATTTTCGTAAGACAGGAGGTAAACAAATTATAAATACATTGCAATAATTTTCATTTAATGCAGTTAAAATAATAACCATAATAAATCAAGGGTGAATTCCAGCAGAAGGCGGGTTAAGTTTAGCAGTTTCAATTAAGATAGCAATTAATTTCCAGTATAAATTCCGTAGTAAATAAATAATGATTATTAAAAATAATGGCAAAAACTAGTTTGACCATAACCCAACTATGGCATCTGTACATTCATAAAATATAAAAAGTTCTGAGGAAAAAAATATATCTACCCTATATATATAAAATCCTAATGAAACGAATTTGTGAAACGATTTTATGAAACGAATTTATGAAACGATTTTATGAAACGACTGATTAAACGACTGATTATGTTTCAGGGCTATTTTCAATAAAATATTAAACGCTTGATGGTGAAATTAATACCAATTGTCCATAAAAATCTGCGGATGTCAAAACTGGTAATAGAATTTTGAAATTGGAATTAGTTTTCGAGATATTAATTTTTTTCTAATTTTAATGACATTTCTGTAATGATGGCAACTAATTACTCAGTTTTTTGTGACAAAAAAGGGAAAAAAATTGAAAAGGATCCCGATAGGGATTATTGATTTCTTTTTATTCATCATTTTCAAATTGAAATTGAATTTATCTTTTATTTCAATCGATAATGAAGACAAGATTGAGATTAAATTATGTTTTTAAGGAAAATTTGAAAAAAAAATCACATTTCTATCGTCAGGATTCAATTGTCTGTCAGCATTTCATTTAATTTATAAACTGGAAATATTTTGAATAAATTCGTCCAAATGACGTCATTTATGTAAACGCAAAAGAAAGGGGGGAAAAGGAATTAATAGTAATTATTATTTTTTGATATCATTTTGTTATTTTATTGTAAAATTTAATTAAACGAATTTATAAAATCACTAATTCGGATATTTGAAACTAATATATAAAATAATAATTGCCCAACTGAACGGAAGGAGAATAAAATATCCTGCTTGGTTTTTTCCGCCAAACTTTTTAAAAAAGCTTCAAGATCCCCATGATAGAAAAGCACCAAAAGTTCATTGGGTTTGTTTTCATAACTTTTGGCAACAAATCTATGTATATTAACGAATCTATCCCTTTTTGAAGCTCGAATTACGCCAAACCTAAAAGCAAAGGATCCTATACTGGAAAAGTACCCGATTTTCTTATGGACAATATTCAAGTGACATAGCATTATGTAAAATTATCGCGGATAGCAAATTTGTTTAAATATCTCATCAATTGATGCCGAATAAATGCAGGCATGCATGCACAAAATATTCAATTAATTTTGTAAAATAAATAATTATTAGAAAATTCGTATATACATATTAATTAAAATAAATAATTTACATATTTAAAATAACATGAAAATATGCATGATGGTGCACTAAAATAGAGAGAAAATTAAAACATGTTACTGAAAATGTCTATAACATAGTACTTTTCAATACCGTGGTTTTTAATGTTATTCACAAGCAGATGGAATTTTTCTCATCCTTAAACGCAAAGAAAGAATCGAATACAGATCGTTGTTATAAAAGTCCGAGAGGTAGCCACAATTTAAACCTAACCATTTTATACAAGCTGGTTTTCAAGTTGTAATTGATTTTACTTATCAATCCCGGAAACAGTCGTCAGTTGTCGCAACAGCCGTGTATGAGGCCATGATAATCAAAAAATGCCCCATTAAAACGTTAAAAGCATGGCAACCCAATTACAGATTTACCAATATTTTTAAAATAAAGCACGATGTCATGTTTTTAGAGGCCTCGAAGTCTGAGCGGGGGTTGGCGAGCGTAGCTCGCAGGGGGTAAGCCCCCTAGTATATATATAAGTAACATAAGTTATAAGCCATGTAAGTTGTAAGTTACTTAAATATTAAATAAGATCGTAAATATCTAGAAACATATAATAAATATAAGATATATAAAAATATATAAACAATTAGCACGTAGAAATTTAAGTCGAAATGCCAATATTTACATAAAGCAAGTGGGAGCTTCAAAGCCAAATCGTAAATGACAACTACGTACTCAACTTTTTGTGCCACCTGCCTACGCGAAAAAGACTGAAATTAAGGTTTTGTTTAAAATCTAAATCGCAGAAATGGTCGGATGTCATTAAATGAATTTATTTAATTAAAATCATATAAGACTTCAAAATTTTAAGTTTTTCCGTGTGACAGGAGGTATTCAGCTATAAGTATGCAAATTTGAAGTTTCTAAATGAACTCTGTGACAGACAGAGAAGTGAGACGAATAGGTTTTCGCCACATGAATGAAACTCTAAAAAAGTCACGCCGGTGACTTTTATTGGTTTTAACTAGTTTTTTTTTTTTTGACCAAAAATGTTTTTTTTTTACCAAAAATGGCTTTTATACAGTGAAGCATTTCGATTATAAGCTACATATTTTTAAGTGTTTTTTAATTAGTTTTAAAGAAATTTATTTTAATTAGACTTTGATAAATAAACCAATTTTTCAATAATAAATACAATAATAAAGCATATAAATAAATGTCTGAAATTCATTAAAGGTACACTTAAAGAACGTTGAAAAATTAGCCAGGGCCAGGACTCAAATCTGGGTCTACCTGAGCTAACTTAGCCGATATTCTAGCCCGGCAATTTTCCACTAATAAACCATGTTGGGGAACGTCACCGTCCAGTGATCAGTTAACGTAGAATGGCGGGAAATACGATGAACAATTTAATATTCCACCGATTCACTGTGTATATTAAAGCACATGAATAAACGTCTGGAATTCATCAAAGGTTACTTAAAGAACTTTATATTTCAGATAAACACAATAAATACAATAACCTAACAGGGTGAAAAATTAGCCAGGGCCAGGACTCGATTCTGGATCTAACCAATGAGGTAACCTAGCCGATATCCTAGTCCTGCAATTTTTCATTAATAAACCATGTTGGGGAAAACAGTAATATTGGAATAATACATAGATGGAGCTGCTAGTGATTTGTAGTCAGTATTGGAAATATGTCAGCTAACTTTGAAAGGGATATGGAATTAATTAACAAATATTATGTAAAATTCCATAGAAATCGTAAATTAGAATGTTTTTCGCCCCTTTTAAATTTTGATTTGTTTTAGAAAGCATTCTGTGCATCTTACAAGTAACCAACACGCCAAATTTCAAGTTTTTAGTACTTTCGGAATTGCAAAAATCGTATGTTTAGAACATTTTTTCTTCCTGCACCATTTTAAATTTCGAATAAAAAAAAAACCTGTTCTGTGCGTGTATTTGCGTCTTGTGTATTCTTAAGCAGCAGCCATGTCAAATTTTGAATTTCTAACCTTAATAATTTCAAAGAAATTGTAAATTATAACGTTTTTAGAACGTTTTCCGCTCATTTCACCCTTTTAAATTTCGATTTGTTTTAGAAACTATGCTTAGCGAGCATATGTATCTTAAAAGTAACCGTCATGCCAATTTTCAAGTTTCCAGTCCTTTCAGTATCACAAAAATCGTAATTTATAAAGTTTTTTTTCTCCTGCACCCTTTAAATTTTCAAATTTTTTAAAAACATTTTGTGCGTAAATTTGCGTCTTAAAAATCGAAGCCATGTCAATTTTCAAGTTTCTAGCCTTAATAATTCCATATATATCGTAATTTAGAATATTTTTAGAAAATTTTTCGCTAATTTCTTTTCGAATTATTTAAAAACTGTTCTTAGAGAGCCATTTACATCCTTATAAGTAACTACCGTGCCAATTTTCCAGTTTCTAGCCCCTTCAGTATCATAAAAATCGCAATTTTAGAATCTTTTTCGCTCCTGCACCCCTTGGGGTTAGTGGTACCGACATAAAATATAGCCTAAGTTGGAGCAAAGACTGTACCCATCAATTTAACACCATTACCTTTGAAATTGGTTCGGTAGTTCCAGAGATTACCCCTTTACAAACAAACAAACAAACGTTACTTCTTTATAATATTAGTATAGATAAACAGAAAAACGTTTTTACTTTTATTCGCCATGTCAAAATAGAAACAACATGGAATGAATGCTGCAACATGCAAATGAAATTGTCAGTTCCATCTATCAATTCAGACGTTAAATATCTTTCTCTGGAAGTGAGAATAGATGACAACTCCATCAAGAAAAAGATTGTATTTTATTTATTTTTCTTCTCGCGAAAACTTCAGAACATACACTCAATTTCGAACTTATCTCGGACATTCTAGTCCTCTTATCAATGTCACCCTAGTCAGAATAACATGACAAATATTCTCCGTAACTATTCTCAAAGACATCTCTAACTTTTTTTTTCCTATCACTTTCTTACAAATGATAGGCGTTTTTGCTTAGAAGTAAGAAAGGAATTACTACATCAAAACATTTATTAAAGTAAATTCAGCACACATAAATTGATGTACTTGTATTAAGTTTCCAGTGGATAGAGAAATTTATAGTTGTGTATGTGTAGTTTTAATTCAATGATTTTTTTAAAAATATTTAAGGATTTAATTAAGTGACAGAAGGGATTATTGCTTTTAATTGCCCCTCAAAACGTCATGTCCTTCATAATAAAAGTACTGTGGACCATAGAAATAAGTATAAATTTATTTTATTTTATTTTATTTTATTTTATTTTTTATAAGCAATAAATGTTTATCTTGAAAATCAAGCCTAATTTCATAACTGCAATTCATGATTTTCTATAAAAATTCCGTTGCATTACATTAATTTGGCGTGGGTACCGAATTCAATTATGTAAAATTCACCGTTTTGAAGCTCGAGCTTTATTAACCCGTTTCTTTTTTAAGATATGGCAACAGGAAAAAAAATAGCATTACTTAAACCATCTATTCAGGATTTCTAAATTGTTTTCTCAACTTATAATAATAATTTAATTAATATGCAACTATTCAATGATAAAAAAAATTATGAAAAAATACACTCTTTAATTATTATTTATATTTTCCACTTTTTAGTGTTTAAAATATTTCATTGTTGCAGTTTCCCAGTCAGTTCGCTTTTTTTGGCAAGCGTGGTTTGGCGCATCATTAAATCCTTTGTTGCTGTAGCTCATATACAATTCCAAACATAAAAAAAAGGAAAAAAAAAAGATGACCTATTACTTGGGGTTGACTAACGTAAATATGACTTAAAATTGAATTTATTAAGTTCTAAAAATATTAAATTGTTGTATTGTCATCGGAAATACAATTTTCATAATTATAGCATATCAGGAAGAGAGTTGAAAAATGATTACAAAATTCCATCTTTACATACAACAAGTTGGAAATTGTACGTCAAACGTGACAAATAAGCTGCGTTCATTCAGTTATTATTTCAGTGAAATGAATTATATCGTGTGTTATTATGATATGATTATTTTGTGCAGCCCTGTATATGATCTATAGATTTGTGCGGAAATGTACACGAATTATTTTGTGCGAAGCCCTGTATATGAGCTATAGAATTTATACACCCAAGAATTATGCAAACAATTAATTAAATTAAAAAAGACATCACATTTGAAAGCGCAATTCCAGAAATTATCGCTCATAGATAGTACTGTAACCGAATTCGTTTGTGTGTCCCTGTAAACGAAACATAAATGCTAAGCACACCATATTCTCATATTCTATAATAAGCATCTTGTAGTGCATCTGAGTGATGTATATCAATTTCAATATGTTTGAAATTGTATAACATCATTAAAAGACATTGCAAATGATTTTTTCCCATTGAGCATAACTTGACGGAATTCTTTTGAGTGCCCCTGTAAATGAGCTATAATTTCTACAGACTTCATTTTCGATACCGAAGATGTGATGGTAAACATCAATAACATATATCAATTACATGCCAATACAGGTATATTTATGGAGTTAGAGCACGGCTAGACAGACAGCCAGACAAATGCAATTCATAATGTTGGAAAGTGTTAAAAACTTTAAATTTATTTTGAAAATGCCCTATAAAAGTCATAGAATGCAGACAAAATAAATTTGCATCAATATTCCGTGTCATTCTAACTGTTAAAAATATCAGATTTAAATACATATACACATATATATTTAACATTATCTATTTTATGCTCTCTAGAAAAATAATATGAAATTTTCGAGTAGCTATACTTAGACAAAATAAATAATTTTTATGATTCCCGAATTCTTCTCTCTCCATGCATATAAACAAACGATATAAATTCAGTAAGGCAGCTTAAAGATCAATGGAACTTATCTGGCCGTGATGAAGACGAAGCTGAGTTCGTGATATCGATACGTTTCCTGCAAATCTAGATCCAATACAGATTCAAACACAACACTCATTTCCGCTTTCAGCAAAATACTTCCGTGCATTTATGACCTGGAAAAATATATCGTTCATGTATGGGCAGTTTTCACAAGAATTCTTATTATAGAAAAATAAGTCCTGGACATAGGCGCCAGCAAGGGGGAGCAGTTTGAAATTTAATTAGCTAAATTTTCTTTATTTCGGTTTACTTAAAAAGTATATAACATTTATTTTTCTCAAGTGGGTTTAGAATAATTAAACACTAAGATCGCAGGCGCCGACTTAACGGGAGCATCAGGTGAAAATCAGGCAAACTTCCACCACTAATTTTAAAATGTTATTTTTCTCTTAATAAATCACTATTATTAAATGGGACAAAAACTTTTTAAAATTACTGGCAGAAGTATGCCTGTTTGCTTATTTCGGTCCTGTAAAATCGGCTTCTATGACTAAGCGAAAGAGAAACTAAGAATCCCCCCCCCCCCCTTAACCCGCGGAAGACAATTTTTAATTATGTTTTCTTTTTCTTTTTTTATGTTCATGTGTTTAAAATCGTAAACGGGTTGTTCAAGAGGCCAGAGAACCCCTGACGGAAAAAATAATGAACTTTTTCAATTCTTCATTTTGTAAAATGCTGGCACAAACTTATTTTTCATTATTTTAATATTTTTCAGTTGTTAATTTGTAATTGCTTTTCGTGTTGATATGTTTAAAAATGGACTTACACGGAAATTTCTGATAAAAAAATTATCAGTTTAGCTTATTTCCTGTTTATAGTCTACATTTTAAAAAAGTGGATTAAGTTTTAGACCACAGACACAACTTTCCAAAATCTTGCACCTCTACCAGATTTTTTTCTGCCGGCACTCATGGCACTGAATAATATAGTTTAAGATCAATGGAACTTATCCGTCCACGATGAAGATGAGGAGAGTTCGTGATATCGACACGTTTCCTGCAAATCTAGATCCAGTGCGGATTCAATCACAAGCTCATTTCCGTTTTGAGGAAGGATTCAGCAAAATACTTCCACGTATTTATGACCTAGAGGCTTTATATTGCTCATATATAGGCAGTTTTCGCGAAAATTCCTATTGTAGCGCAGTAACTACCGAAGTTGCTGTAAGAAAAATACCGTAAAAGTTTACCGTATTTACAAATTTTACAGTTTCGTAAACCAGTTGAAGGGGGTCCGAGAGGGAGGGGTCTAACTCTGGACTCTCCTTCCGAAGGAAGAATGTGTTTGCTGAATTATGGATAAAACCTGCTAAGACGAAATCGCAAAGGGATCGGTAAAAATTCAGTTTTAGACAGGTTTTGGTCTTAACAGGTGTAATTGTAAGATTTTCTTTTAGCCCGGACCAAGCAATTTTTCCGTTCAAGGCAAGATTCCATTATAGGAAGGTTTTATTTTTATACGCTTTACATATAGGTATAGAAAAATGAAGTTTGAAGCTCAATATAAGCGTTAACATAATAGAAAAAAATATATGAAAACGAACACGTCTCGAAAAGAATACTGCCTTAAATGGAAAATAAATTCATTTTAAAACAATGCAACGTATTTATATCTGCTAAGACGGAAACCTTTGAAAAATGGAATTCCTTTCCAGGTCGCAGGATTTAGTGTATTAATACGCAAGTTTCTGATTGTATAATATAGTAAAACCTGTAAAGATGGAATCACAAGGTACTTGAGGAAAATTCGCTTTATACAGGTTTACTTCTTTCCAGGTGGCATAATTGTACAGTATTGCTTTCGCTGAGATTAAAAAAAATTTCCGTTTAAAGTAGGGTTTTATCATATACAAGTCGTTTTCGTAGGTTTCCCTGTATTCCCTAAAAATTGTTAAATGTTATCCAGAGGGGGAATGTAGGGTAAAACAGTATAGTCGTATGAAAACCAGATATCTTAGTTTGACTCAATTTTAGCATTCCTCCATCGGCTAATGTTTGATATACTTAGCTCTAGGAAAGGAGAAAAAGCAGCCATTATGGTATCTCCATACATTTTATTTCTGTGTTGCAAAGTTTATTTCATCATTTTTTGTTTTAATGTTTGCTAGTTTTCAAAATTCTTAAAAGAAACACCTTTAAAGTTATTGAATAGGATCCTTGCCACGAAATTTGGATGTGTTGTTAAAGTACCCATTACCATTTGAAGTTAAAGAAAAAATATCATCGTATCTTATATAAATTTTATACAAGGATACATAAAAGTTCTACTGTCTTCGCAAAATGGCTCAAATGGCTTACGAAATGTGACTATCTTAATAGCACAGCCAATCAATGTGACGTCTCTGAGATATCACAAATGTTCACACTCAACATTATTGATCAATACATGGCATCTTTATTTCATTTCCTTATGACTCTCAGGTGACCATCGCTTCTTTACTCTACTGTGAAGTCATTGGTTACTCTACTGTGAAGTAGCAACATTATCGCAATCGGCAATGGATTTCTCTACCTTTTGAGAGCTACATCTTCAACCTTTCTCATATACCCCCCCTTTTCGCCTTCGCTCCCCCCCCCCCCATAGAAAAAATATTTTCTCGTCAAATGAAAAAAAAAAAAAAAACGTCTGAAATAATTCCTTTGACCCAGGCTGCTTTTTAAACATGCAGTGCATTTAAAGATATTAATACAATTTATTTTACCACATCTAAAAATAATAATTATATAATTTGATATCCATGGTTGCAGTAAATTGAATTGAGACAATAATAGATGAAAGAAAATTCATAAAATATTAAACAAAATTATTAAATAATAAAACCATATTTCATTTTGAGATAAACAATTATTTGAAAGAATTGTAAAATTTCAATAAATATAACAGTAATAAATACATTTACCTCTTACTGTAGAGCAATAAAAATATTATTATTAGCTAAACTGTTTTGTTGGTCACAGTGCTGCCATCTGTATCTTATATTTAAAATAAATAAATATATAAAGTGCCACAAATAGGTCTTTATTTTAAATAAACAAATACATAATTAAACATTATTAAAATAAATTTTAAATAAAGAAAATATATAAAGAAAATATATTAATTCAATTTTACCACACCTAAAAAAGAATTATGTAACTAATATGAATGCAATTGAACAAGTTAAACAACAAAGACGTTATTTATTACTAATTACCTCACATACCTGTAAAAATTATGTCCATAATCTTACTTATAATAAAATCCAAAGGCGAGAAAGTGTCTGTAACGGTACCGGATTGTACCACTCTGCGATTCGACCGTAGTTAAACGCCATGTTAGGCTTACTGAAAAAGAAGTTATATTATCTACTTTCGTCGTTTAAATATTTGTAAAAGCATATTCAAGCTTTTAAATCTTTTAATTTTGTTTAAAACCTTAAAACACTATTTCATAAATAAAATGTGTATTAACATTTCTGTAAAAAAAAAAATTCTGTAAGCACTTTTTTTTTCAGAATGCGGTGATTTATTTCCTTGGGAGAGATTTGAGGTTGATTCAGTATAGTGTCGCCATCTACTGGCGGATTTTGAAATTTACTTCCATCGTACTGGATTTCGGGTCCTCCCGAAATTCACGATTATTTGACAAAATTCATGTTTTTTTTTTCGTGATTCTTTGACAAAATTTGCATTTTTTCTGCTGTTCTTTGACAAAATTTCATTTTTTCGTAGTCCTTTGAAGGAATTTGCGTTTTCTTTTTGCGATCCTTCAAGGAAATTTGCGTTTTTTGCTATTCTTTGACGAAATTTGCCTTTTATTCACGATCCTTTGACAAAATTAGAGTTTTTTCTTAGATTGACGAAATTAGCGGTTGTTTTTTTTCGATCCTTTGACGAAATTTCACTTTTTTCGCGATCGCTTAACGAAATTAGACATTTTTTTCGCAGTGCTTTGAAGAAATTTGTGTTTTTTTTTCTAGACCCTTTGAAGGAATTCATATTTTCCGCGATTATTTGACGAAATTCGCAGTTTTTTTTTTGCGATCCTTTAACCAATTTTTTTATTATTTGTGATCCCTTGATGAAATTTTACATTTTTTTCGGAGTCCTTGGAAGAAATTTGCGTCTTCTTCGTAAGCCTTTGACGGAAATCGCGTTTTTCTGCAATTTGTTAACAAAATTAGCGTTTTTTTCTTTTTTTTTTTGCAATTCTGCAACAAAATTTGCGTTTTTATTTTCGGTACTTTGACGAAATTCACGTTGTTTCCACAATCCTTTGATGAAATTTTCTATTTTTTCTGCGAACGATAGACATAATTGATTTTTTTCAGCGACTATCGTTCAAAATTCGAGATATTTATGTTCGAAATTTTGGACTGAAGACTTAAATTTTCGAAATCGAATGTCTTAAATTTTTAGGAAAACTTGAACAGAATCACCCCTGATGAAATAAATACATAACTATTTTTTGTTTCTGACGAATCGTAATATAAATTAATTTTAAACTAAAATTTGAGAGAAAAATGATTTGTTTTTAATTTCGGGAAGAGAAGGGGGTGGGGGGGGGGGGACCGTGTTCACCCGCCACTGAAGTAACAATATTTTAGTGATTAAACATTGAAACACAATGGACTGAAAAAAAAATTAGGAATCGGTAAAATTTTCGAAAAATTTCAGAAAATCTAAAATTTTAGTAAAAATTTACAAATTTAGAAAATTTTCGAATTTTTCTTTCCGGACTTCGGGTTTTTCCGGATTTTGGATTTTCGGATAATGGGTCATATACTGTAAAATGATTCTTTCTTATCAAACGTAATTAAAATATAAGAAATGCATAGTACAGCGTAATTTCCAATTAATTTTGCTTATGTAATCAAACAATGAGTTATATGGTAAGTCAAGCTGTTTAAAAACTCATTGATAACACTTTTTTACAAAAACTTTCGCACATGGATTATTTGTTAATATTTGATTTTGTCCAATCGTTGAACTATTTCAGAAATTTAATACTAAGTTAATATATATATATATATATATATATATATATATATATATTATATATATATATCCTTATTATTTTTATTTGTAGAAATCATTTGTCCTTTTTAAAATGTATTTTTCTACATTACAAACCTTTCAATAATAAATCTCCATGCTGTTTGTTTGTATGAAGTCTTATGAAAATGAAACGCAGATCAACAATCCGTCATTTTTGACGGGGTTATATACTAGTTAATAAATAATTTCAACATTGATTTATAACCATTATTTCTATACCCAGTTTAATTTAATCTAAATGTAATTAAATCACCCAATTCCTATGTAGCATCCAAGCATTCTAAATGATTATAATAAAAAGAAAATATAAATTACTTAAGTTTTGGAATTATAAAATTCTCAATTTATCATAATTGACCACTCATAAAACAATAACTTTAAAATAATAAAATATTTTGAATAATAAGTTATTTATAGAAATTAGATAGAAATGACCACAGTGCTACCATAGCACTGTGGACATATTTTATGATATGCAGGGTGATTATAAAAAAAACTATCCCGATATATGAGCCGCTAGCTGTCATACCGTTCACAGAAAGTGAATGAAATTTTGGTTTAAAGTATTTTGAAGTATGCGCTTAAAAATTATATGAAAAACAACAGTTAAACTGTTAAACTCTAATAGTTACCGTTACAGGCACAAAATTTCGAAAATTTCCAGTGGAAACACTTAATTATTTTTATTGGAATGTGATCTTCATAGTGAAAAACCATAACAAACGTTGGAAGGTATCTGTAGAATGAAAATCGCCGTCGCTGGACAGAAGAAGAATAAAAAAAACTGCCCAGTTAAACTGACGGCATTGAGCTCACAGGCTATTCACACTAAGTGTAAATTATATTCATTATTTCAAATAATTTGAAATAAGCCCTCGAAAAATGAAGAAATCGGCAGTATATTAAGGGGGGGGGGCATCCCCCGTTTCTCCCCCTTATAATTAACCAATGAACCCCAAAACTAGTCAGAGGAGCGCCTTACCACAATGAACCTATATACAAAATTTGAAGAAAATCGGATAATTCTGCATGAAAAAAACATTTTTCTAAATTAAGGGGGGGGGTTTAGCACCCGTTCCCCTCCTTTACACTTCACCAATGAACCCCAAAACTAATCAAGGAAGCCCCTTACCACAATGAGCCCATATACAAAATTTGAAGAAAATCGGATAACTCTGCATGAAAAATTCATTTATCTAAATTAAGGGGGGTGGATTAGCCCCCCACCCCCGTTAGCCCCTTTATACTTAACCTATGAACCCTCAAAACTAATCAGGAAAGAACCTTATCACAATGAACCTATATACAAAATTTGAAGAAAATTGGATAATTCTGTATGAAAAAACCATTTATCTAAATTAAAGGGGGTTAGCCCCCGTTAACCCCCTTTATAGTTAACCATACAACCCTCAAAACTAATCAGGGAAGCGCCTTATCACAAGGAACGTAAAAACAAAATTTGAAGCAAATCGGATAATTCTATCAAGAGTTATCGTGTTACGTACATACGTACATACGTACATACGTACATACGTACATACGTACATACATACAGAACGGGCGGGCACATTAGCTCTCAGGCTTTGATAGCCTGTGAGCTAAAAACTGCCCAGTTAAACTGACGGCATTGAGCTCACAGGCTATTCACACTAACTGTAAATTATATTCATTATTTCAAATAATTTGAAATAAGCCCTCGAAAAATGAAGAAATCGACAGTATATTAAGGGGGGAACCATCCCCCGTTTCTCCCCCTTATAATTAACCAATGAGCCCCAAAACTAGTCAGAGAAGCGCCTTACCGCAATGAACCTATATACAAAATTTGAAGAAAATCGGATAATTCTGCATGAAAAATCCATTTATCTAAATTAAGGGGGGTTAGCCCCCCGTCCCCCAATTTATACTTAACCAATGAACCCCCAAAACTAATCAGGGAAGCGCCTTATCACAATGCACATATGAAGAAAATTTGATGAAAATCGGATAGTTCTGCTTGAAAAACCCATTTATCTATATCAAGGGGGGCTAGTCCCCCCGTTCCCCCCTTTATACTTAACCAATGAACCCCAAAACTAATCAGAGAAGTGTCTTACCACAATGAGCCTATATACAAAATTTGAAGTAAATCGGATAATTCTGCATGAAAAAACCATTTTTCTAAATTATGGGGGGGGGTTAGCACCCGTTCCCCTCCTTTATACTTCACCAATGAACCCCCAAAACTAATCAAGGAAGCCCCTTACCACAATGAGCCCATATACAAAATTTGAAGAACTCTGCATGAAAAATTCATTTATCTAAATTAAAGGGGGTGGATTAGCCCCCCACCCCCGTTAGCCCCTTTATACTTAACCTATGAAACCTCAAAACTAATCAGGAAAGAACCTTATCACAATGAACCTATATACAAAATTTGAAGAAAATTGGATAATTCTGTATGAAAAAATTATTTATCTAAATTAAGGGGGGTTAGCCCCCCGTTAATCCCCTTTATAGTTAACCAATCAACCCTCAAAACTAATCAGGGAAGCGCCTTATCACAAGGAACGTATAAGCAAAATTTGAAGCAAATTGGATAATTCTATCAAGAGTTATCGCGTTACGTACATACGTACATACGTACATACATACAGAACGGGCGGGCACATTAGCTCTCAGGTTTTGATAGCCTGTGAGCTAAAAAGGAAAACAACTATGGCGCTCAGTAGAGCACGGGTTTTTTTTTCTAATGACGTCACATGTCACACTGTGTCTTCGACTCTGATCCCAGCCAATTGAATCTCCCTCGAAACGAGAAGAAGAGACCAAGGTACGCAGATTTCCTGGTTCGGCGTAAGATATCGTCATGACTAACGTCGTCGCACTAAATAAAGAAAAAGTACTGTGAAATGCGTGCTGCGTATCTTGCTTTCTTGCACTCTGAACAACATGCCGCTTACAGGGAAAGAACGTGGGGAAATTGTAAAGATTAACGGACAACATGCCTCAGAGGCATTGCGTACCTACCGCAGAAACCGTGGGCTACGCAGAGGCCAGTGTACTGTAAAATCTGTACGGGACTTGATACGCTAATTTGAAGAAACTGGTTGCACATGCGACCGATCTCGGTCTGGACGACCTTCCGTTACTGTCGAGGCTGTTTCAGAAGTTCATGGGACGTTAAGCGACGTTCCTCTTGCAAGTGCACGTGGTGTTTCACGCGTTCTGCAGTTGCCGAATTCTACGGTCTGCAAGATTCTGCGCTTTGTTTTCAAAATGTTTCCGCATCGGCTCCAGCATGTCCAGATGTTGCAAGCGGATGATAAGCAGCAACGGCTAGATTTTGCGAATGAATTCTCATCTAGTATGACGAGGATGACAGCTGGTCTTTTCTCATTCTGTAGACGGCGGAGGCCTCAGAGCAACTATACTTGAAGATTTATTAAAAGGTCTATGGTCGAGGCCCATTTCTCGTTGACTGGTAACGTTAATTCGAAGAACTGCGTGCACTGTGCAGACAATAATCCCCATGATGTGGTTGCGCTTCCGTTACACAAAGAAAAAGAGTCTGTGTGGTGCGGTATAACAAGCGCCTTCGTTCTCGGTTTGAAGACCTTCACCTTTTTGAAGAGATTACTGCTGCAGGTCTACAAACGTGTACGGTAATGAGTGCTCGCTATCTAGAAATTTTAACTAATTACATAATTCTCAATTTGCAACAGCGAAATGATCTATCTGACGCGTCGTGTGGATGCAAGATGGCGCTATCCCACATGTGGGGTCTTCTGTCAAACGTTTTTTAACACAATAGTTTGGTGACAGAGTTATCTCCCGCCATTTCACGTTTCCGTGGCCACCAAGGTCCCCCGATCTCACTCCAATGAATTTCTGGCTGTAGGGATACCTGAAATCCCAAGTGTATACATTTAATCCGCAAACTGCATCTGATTTGAAAGATGCCATCGACGTCAGGTTCAACAGATTACTCTTGGCATGGTACAGTGCTATCCACCACCATCTGCCGCATGCAAAGCATCATCGTGTGTGAAGGAGGTCACGTGGAAAATTTATGAAACACAATAAAATGTTTTGCTTTCTATCGCTTCTCTGTTCTTATTGGTTGTTTTCACTTTTCTTCTTAATCTGTCTAGCGCCGGTGCAGCAGGTACCTTTCCGACACTTTTTATAGTTTTTCAATATGAAGATCCCATTCCAATAAAAAAATTAAGTGTTGCCATTTGAAATTTTCGAAATTTTGTCATTGTAATCGTAACTGTTCGAGTTTAACTGTTGGTTTTCATATGATTCTTGAGCGCTTACCTCAAAATATTTTAAACCAAAATTTCATTCAGTTTCTGTGAACGGTATGATAGCTAGGGACTCATATAAAGGGATAATATTTTTATAATCATCCTGTATATATACATACGCATACATGTATAAATAATAAATGTAGAAAATATATTACAGATTTCAATAAAAAAATGATTTTTACCCATATTCTCTACACCTGGCAAAATTTCCTGCAACCCAGGTAGTCCGGGTTGGATTCCTTGGGATTATACATTCCATGGATGCAATTTAGAAATAAATTGAGTAAATCTACTAGAAAATATACTTTCATAGCATGTATCAGCACAATATTCCAATAGAAAATATGCAAGAGAGAATCCCTGTTTATCGCGAGATCCGATTTGGTTCTGTGTCCCACAAAAAAAAATCAGCTTCCATTTCCTTTACTCAGGAAATGGTATTTAGGAACCAGACTTTTCCATCTCCCAAATCTGCGGAGTTAATCTTTGACACGATATTTTATCAGATTTCCGTGGAATAAGAAAATATGTGATCATTAATATTACAATCGAAGTTCTTTGTTTTAACCCTTTCAAGGGTGGTGGTTTCAAGGAGCGGCCACATATTTTTAATATACAACAGCGAAGTTGCACCAGAATTTTTGAAAAAAAAAGTTTTATAATGTACGCAAAGAATAGTATTTATTTATTTACTATTCGATTTGTTCCTAAATTGTGGTCTATGGTATTTTAATCGTTTATTAACATTTTCACTATGTTTAAAGTTTCGTATAACTGATTAAAAATTAAAAACTAATTACTTTCTTCCGAATTTTTGGAATACAGGTGCAAACGCACATAGGTATTTCCGCGCAAATCGAATGATAAAATAGGTGAAGGGTGTCAGTAACCGAGTGCATCGTATAATCGAGCGTCAGATAATTGTTAGTCTACTGTATTTGATTAGTTTTTTCTTAATTCGAGGGATGATTTTTGTCATTTTGGATTGGATTAAACCGATATATGTTTCGTAAGCGGAAATGTCCAAAGTGGCTAACTTTAGCACTATACTCTAAAAACGACATTTTCAAATCTGAATATGTCACACAGTCAAAATGGCTTCGAATAAAAATTACTCAAGTTTGAAACATGTATATAATCATTTCTGAAAACATGCACACACTCAAGAATAAAACTTTGAGTATGTCCATGTTTCAAAAATGAATATGAACTGACTTCTGTGTGCTCGTTTTTGAGTATTTCCATGTTTCAAAAATGAGTTTGAACTGATCTTAATCATTTTTGAGTATGTCCATGTTTCAAAAATGAGTACGAACTGATCTCCATGTGCTCAGTTTTAAATATGTTCATGTCTCTATATTCTGAGTATGTCCGTATTTCAGAATCGAAAGCATTGGGTCGCCCGTATTTGAAACAAAAAGTTTCATAACAAAATGAAAACATCGATTTACGCAGATTTGAAAGTGTCATTTTTCTCAGTGTATCGAATGGAATACTTTTGGAGCAGCTCTTTGTACTTGAATTTTAACCTGGTTTCTTTAATTTTCTTTTATACATAGTGGATAAAAAGCCCATAAATAATAAAAAAAAAAATACATATGTAAAATCGAAAAATATTCGAATGAAAATTGGCGCGTAAGAAATTGTATAAGAAAAAGAAACGAACGATGGCTATAATTTCAGTTCTAATTAATGCAAGGATGAAAGGAAATAACTTTGTTTTCTTTTTGTGTGGTACTTATTTGATTCCATTTGTTAAGTAAAATTTCTTGTTGAAAATATGTTTATTTGACACTTTATTATTTTAACTCCATCGAATTGATTAGTAAAGAAACCGTACGAGTACACATAAAAGGAAATGCTAATATGTTGCCTGAATGAATTGTTTAAGTCAGTATCTTTGTTGGTAGAACATTGGCAATATAAGCCCGTTATCTTGGGTTCAATTCCGAGTCTTAAAACTTTTCCATTCAGTTGGAAAAGATTCAACTCGTATGTTTATTTGACTTGAATAAAATCGGAAGGTTGGCAGCTCTGTATTAGCATCTTTAAGCTTCCCATGATTTCTTAAAGACCATGACTATTAAATAAATACAGGGGAGACCTCTGTACTATCTGATCTAAGTTTTATTACTCATGGTGGGAGGTAACATAATTTTTTATCATTACAATCATTTTAAATTTCAGAATGTGGATGTTCTGAGAAATTAAAGGTTGGAGACTGTTTTGAAAGTGCAAAAGTACATTTTTTGCAGCTGAATTGTTTTATTATTTTACAAAGGTAAGAAAAATATTTTTCTTTTAACCACTGCACCTAGTTTTAATTGTTATCTTAAGTGGCTAAATGCGATATCGAATATATCACCTATCCATGTAGAATTTTTAATAGAGCCCATTTTGTGTGAAATCACCCAATGTTGTAGCTGGGTCAACATAATTGCCTTGTACTTAGATCCATGGATAAAATTACAAATTGCAATGCAGAATAATTCATGAAAAAAGTATTTTCATTTTTTATTATTACATGCTTTCTTTTAACTTACAATTATGTATGTATGTGGCAGTCAAATCTTGTTACTCATTTTTCATCCACTTCCTGATGACATAGAGCTTTGAAATTTGGAATATATATGTATTCCTGAGGGCAATACATGAATTGAACATTGATTTTTTAAAATTCGATCCCTAAGGGGGGAGGGGGGCAACGTCGGCCCAAAACTTCCATTTTCCACATAGAAATAACGTTGCGATTGTTTAATATTAATTGAAATAAAATAGTTCCATTATTGCAACATTCATCCATTTTAATCACATTTTTGCCCGCATCATTACGACGTCAGCATTTATATGGAAAAAATATGAATGAGTATGTATTGATGAATACATATGAATACCAAGACTCCCTTATCATAGATCTAGTATGATAAGGAGGTCTTGATGAATACAATGAGTATTTGTTGAATACTAATGACAGGTTTACCACAATAGCGCCAAATTTTGGCCAACTTAGCGAATGATCGCCAAATTTGGCGACAAAAATAAGTTGCCATATATGAATCCAACTTGGCGATAACTGACTAATTTCCCGATATTCCTATTTAAATCTATTAATCTTCGATAATCTTCTTTCATTGGCATAACCTACTATTTTCTATAAAATGCCATAAAAAAAAATAAATAAGAAAGCATTTTTTTTTTTTTTTTTTTAGAAAAGGCAATTACACTTCTTATGTATAAAGTTTACGTGCTAGAATTTTGGAAACTGTTTCGAATTTAAATACTAGTTCCTATATAGGGTTAGACATGTTAATTTGTGAGTTAATTTTTTTACATTATTAAAAAACGCAATTTTAAATACACTTTAAACGAATTTTTTTATTCCAAGACATGGTTCATATAGGTACCAACAACTACCGACACTAAGTACAAGAACATTGGCGTTATTGTATCTAGGGACCATTTGCATTGGTTTAGAAAAATTATTATGTTTGACATAATTTAAAATTTTAAGTATGTACAATACTTCCAATAATAAATAAACATTATAGACAAGCATGCACATTAATTTATCAGATTTCAAAGTGGTAAGTAGTTCAGTTTTTACGTGTTAAACATAAACCAGCCCTAGGTAAATGGGTCTCTCCTATCCAAAATTAATCAAACGGCTGTAATTAAATAAAGACGTCCGTTATACATTTATAAAAATTCAAAGTATAAAAAATATAATTACATAATATTTTTAGTAATTGTGAATTTTTTTCTATTTTTCTTACAGTACGTATGTATGCCTGTTAGAATACGCATTTTATTAATTAAAATATCAATATATGTGAATTATATTATTAATCACGGAATTTTATTTTACTTATAAAAGTTATGCATTTTAAAAATAATAAAACTGCAATTGAAAACTCATTAAATAAATTAATTTTGATTTAGCTGCGCGTTTAATTTAACTATATAATCGATTTTATCCTATTAAAATTTCGCTAACAGAAACTCCAGATAATTTGCTTAAATTCTCATTACGAACGTTAGCTCTTGAAAACAGAGTTAATTCCTGCGAAATCTTCTGTCACTGCATTGCTGACAAAGGAATTTTTAATCCTTTAACATTTTATTGCGAAATAAGACTTAAATTTTACAAAGCCTCGCGAGTTCGCAGAACTCCGTTAAACCCAGCGCCGTGCTTTCCTCAGCTTACTCCATTCTGCCACAGTAATCTCCACATCCATAATCTGATCAAATGGGCAGAGTGCGTTAAAGAGATTAAATTTCCCATCTTCAGCGTAGGTCCCAAAGATTTAAATAAGCGAATGTATGATTAAAAGTTTCCTTTATCTTATCAACTTTCGTTGGAAATAAAGTCCGTTTGTGAAGTTTATCCGAAGAAGTATTGTGGTACAGAACAAAATTCGGTAATCATATTTGGTAAGACTTGGAAAGATAGTTGCAAATTTATAGATAATTGTACACAGTTTTATACATTTGAGGAATATGAAATTATTAGCAGATGTAATCTAAAAATCTGTATAAGATTTAATTATAGAAAGAAATTGTCTCTGAATGATTTTTAAGAATTTCTTTGATTTCAACAGCGCCTCAAAATGTAGTGGCTTCGTTTTTAATGTGTAAACAAATGTGTGTATATTGTGTATTACATATTCAAGTTGTTTTAGTGTGTTCAAATGTATGGTGTTTACGATTGTGATTAATGTATTAAACAATGTGTTTAAACTGTAGATAAATGTTAAAACTTCTTTGGAAGTAGTAATTCGTAGGGCCTTTCAAAGGTAAAGTCGCCTTTGATGACAAAATTTTCTACAGTTTTTCAATTAGAATATACAAAGGACGCGTAAGAGAATTTCCAATCATCTTCAGCATAGGACACGAAGATTTAAATAAGCGAATGTATGATTAAAATTTTAAAATGTCCTTCATCTTATCCACTTTCGTTGGAAAAAAAGTCCGTTTGTGAAGTTTATATAATGTGTATTGTGTATATTGTGTATGCAAGTATTGTGGTACAGAACAAAAATTGGTAATCATATTTTGTAAGACTTGGAAAGATGGTTACAAATTCATGGATAATTGTACACAGTTTTATACATTTGAGGAATATGAAATTATCAGAAGATGTAATTCAAAAATCTGTATAGCACTTAATTATAGAAAGAAATTGTGACTGACTGATTCATAAGATTTTCCTTGAATTGCAATAATAAAGCACGTCAAAATGTAGTGGCTTCGTTTTTTAATATGTAAAAAAAAGTGTGTAAATTGTGTAATATATTTTCAAGTTGTTTTAATGTGTTCAAATGGTTATGATTAATGGTTATGATTAATGTATTAAACAATGTGTTTCAACATTTAGGTAAATGTAAAAACCTCTTTGGTAGTAGCAGTTCGAATGACCTATCAAAGGTAAAGTCGCCTTTGATGAAAAAAATTTACCACATTTTTTTTTCATGTTTTCATTTTATTATTTTAGTAATAAGTTATCATTTCTTTAATTTTTTTTCAATTTATTTTTGTATTTACTTCCAACAATTTTGTTATTATTTACAATACTACGATGAAATATATTTTTAACTTAAATTAAAACTTACATAATATTATTTACAGTAGAACAATGTTTTGACCTTAAACTAAAAATATACTTGGTCTTAGACTATTTTGAACTGAAACTTCCCTTTCCTTTTATTTTTGGCAATGCATGAATCTTACATTTTTTCTCAGTCAGTTTTGAGCTATCTAGATCCTAATGTACTTTGTAATAAATGTACTTTGCTCAGAAAATTATATTCTCGACTTCGTGAGAAATTTTTTTACCAGATACTACACACACTGAAGTTTTTATCTTATGTACTTTTGCAACAATTGATAAAGCTATAGGAAACATAATTTTTTCTACACTAAAATAACTATATTTATCAGAAAGATGTATTGATTTTGGCTCAATCAATTTGCCTTGTATTGATGTTTAAGCCTGTTTTATAAACGTCTATACAATGTAAAAGCTACTCCTTTCCATGCGTTTTTGTTCTTGCTAAAAATGTGGCCATTTAATTTCCACCATAAATTAAATAACTACATTTTCTCAGATAACATCCACGTTAGAGAATTATTTAGGTCCAACAAACATCTCTAATTCTCTTGGCATAACTCCTGTTATTTTAACTTTTTCAGTCGTACATCTCAATATGCACTTTTTTTTTTAATGATCCACGGAGTATGCCGGTATTTGTAAGTTCTTATATTTTACGGCACATAGTTAAAAGAAATATGTACGTTGTATTTGGTGTTTATTATGTGACTGCGGCATTACCGAATTTCATGTACTTTTGAGATTCTTATACAATGAGGATTCTGCATCCAGCATAAATTTAATTTCTCTGTTATCCAAGGCCGCCTTTTTCATGATAAACAAACATCTTTTTCTTTTTTTCTTCATTAATATCATAACATCGTTGCTAAAGAATTTTTTATATAGTGTTGCCCCTTAACATACTTTTAAAGATTATTGTTAAATAATTAACGTGTTTTCTTTACATTTTACCCCTCTGATTTAAATACCTATCTTTTGCCAGGACAATTGATCCATTTGAAGTCAGTGCAACTGGGCTGTTTTTCAAAAATGGGAATATTAATTAGGTAAGGACGGCTACCTCTGGAGTAACTGACCTTATATAACTGTCCAAATATTGTAAACATTTTTTAATTCTCATACACTTAAACCTATTTTTTTTTGATTGCTCAATACTCATGTTTGTACCGTGGCTGTGGATCCGACTACGGAAGATTATAACTGCAGTATTTCAGTCGAACAAATGTCATATATTGTGTTAAAACTTTTTCCAGTTACTTTTGAATCACCTATCTAAATGCACAGTATTCAATGAAGTTTTCGGAAAGCCTAGTGGGGTCACTCCATATATATATATATTTAAAAATGAAAACACATGTGAAAAAGAAGAATAAGACATTATAAAAAGCAATGGAATGCACACTGAAGGAATTATACTTAATAGGATGAAAAAGCAAAAATTGGAAAACTATGAATATCTTATAGAATCTTCAGAAGGGCTTTATAAGAATATTCATAGTAAATATATGTTATTTCATCAAATATTGTCAGCATTATGCCTAAAATTGACAATATTAAGCCCCTAATAACATATATAAATGAAACAAGAGAATTAATAACCTACATGAGGTTCAAATAACAAAATAGTAAATAAATAAATATGCAACGTAAATAGAAATTAGATAAATAAACAATTATTCAACTTAAATAGTAATTAGATCATAAAATAATGTGCAAGACTCACCAAATAAGTCAAATTTGACTGTAGATGGAATAAGATTGTAAGTACTTGACAATCAGCCAGACAACATTGACTCAAAATGGCTGCAATATTTATGCACAAACATTGCTGAGAAAAATGATAATAGAAAATAAATTGTGTAGCGCTGCCCTCTATCACAGAAAATCATAGTAAAAGCTGAAATTGTAGACAAGTTAAATAATAAGGTTAGTGCTGCCATCTATTATGAATGAAGATAAAACAGAATCAAAAGAAAAAAATATATTGACAAAGCGAATAATATTTGAAATGTGAGGAAACTAAAGGAAGTAAATAAAATTTAAGTATAATAAAGATGAAATGGGAAGACAAGTACAATAATTAGCAATGTATGATGAGACATTGTGTGAGTAAAAGGAACAGTGTATTATTTATGTTGTAGAAATGATTTTGTGATGTAAATAAAATGATTAAATGGATAAAACACGTTTTTTTTAAAATAAATTTTGTAGCTTTTTTCAGCAATTCCACCACATCCCTCCTTAATGGTATTTTTATTATATATTTTTTTTTTGGGGGGGGGGATTTTGTTATTTTATGATTTTCTTGTTAATTAAAAAAAGTTTTAATAATTTTTTCAGCAATCCACGCCCTTTCTCTTTAATATTGTTTTCAATCTTATAATTTTTATACATATTTAATGCCCGTACTGGTAAAATTAGATTAATGTTTTAATGTTTAATCCATGAAGAAAGAAAATCAAGGGTATAATTATATAATCATTTGTTTTTTGCCGTTTTTAGGGCGATATATTTCTCATAAAGTAGTTGGCTATTTCTTTCTCTCTCCAGAAAAACGTCGTATCCTTTATGATAAAAGCATTCCGATCATGGAAAAAACTTTCAGTGCCACAGTTGCATTGTTTAAGAAAATGCTTTACGGATTCATTTGTGTACGCAATTAAACTCAAATAAAAATTAGACTATACCACTGTTTGCTTCAACCTATAGATTTATTAAGTTTCAATTGAATCAGGCTTATGGAAGATTTTTCACTAGTCACTAGTACTTTCATTTATTAAAAAAAGGCTTATTACGTCTACCTCTTGAATGGAAAAGGACTATTGTCATCCCTATTCAAAAGCCTGGAAAGAATGCAGGTTCCCCTGAGAACTTCAGACCCATTTCCTTGACTCCTTTCATATGTAAACTTATGGAGAGACTTGTATTGGCTAGGTTGAACAACTACCTACTCTCCAACAATTTGCTCCCTGTAGAGAAATATGGTTTCAGAAGAGGCCATTGTACCATTGACCAGATTCTGTACTTTTGCCAGAATATCAGGGATTCGCAGAACCTGAAGCCAACAAATCACTCCATAGCGGTTCTTTTGGACATGTCTAGGGCTTTTGACAGAGTTTGGCGACAAAAATTGATAACCAAGCTCTTTGACATCTTTGGCATAAAGGGAAGAGCCCTTCCTTAGATCTCTGATTTTCTCTCACATAGATCCATAAGAATGAAATACCAAAACACATTGTCTGACCGTTTTGGTCTGAGACATGGACTACCACAGGGGGCAGTACTTAGCCCACTCCTTTTCTCTTTGTATATAACTGGTATTGAAGGGGTACTCGAAGGTTATTGCAAGATGGGACTCTTTGCAGATGACATCATCCTTTGGAACTCCGACCCCAACATTAAGAATATCGAAGCTAACCTTGCTCTTACTGAAGTTGGAAGATTTGCTGATCATCATAAGCTGACATTTAATTCTCCAAAATCTTTGGTTACCTTTTTTACTACCAACAAACATCTTTACAACTATAAGCCAGTGGTTTACATGAATGACTGCCAATTAAACTATGCAAAAAACGCTAAATATCTTGGTTATGTGTTGGATCAGGAGATTCTGGGCAGCAAACATATTGAGGCACAAGTGGCTAAATGTAGGAAAAGATTAAACATTCTAATGTTGTGGAGTTTTGGGGTTCTTTCTAAAACACAACTTACTTAAACTTAAAAAGCTCATTTATTACTCAATCTTCACTTGACAAATAAATATTTAGAAAAAAATAAGTATACCCTGATTAGCTCCACTGAAATCTGTTGCCATGGAAAAGGTAGCAAATTATATTAAACTAATCAAAATATCAAAACTTAAGAATCCGAATAGGTTAATACAACAATGATAATTTTGAACTCATCATTTTAAGACAATATTAAATGTAGTAAGGGGCAACAGATTTCTAAATCAAGTAGCATACTGGATTGCATAAAGAACACCCAACTCCACTCCAACCCGATCAAGCTCAAATCTCCATACACATTAAATTAACAAAAGTGTAATCATCATATAATTTGGAAAAATGCAGACAACCTGAAATTCCTCCAATATGAGGACCAAAAGGGGAAAGAGTTAAATCCGTTAATAGAATAGGGATATGATGATGTACTAAAATTTTAGAACAACCATAGAGATTCTGAACAAGATCCGATCGGTTAACCAAGAATCGTATAGTGGTGTATAATGACTGGATATTTTTTTTTTTTTTTTTTTTTTTTTTACTTTTTAAAATAAAACGATTTTGGTGTATATTTTAGAAAAACAATGTTTCTGAAAGAGGAGAGTTAAAGCTTAATTTAACATTTTATGAAATTAAATTTAATATTACTGTTTCACTTATTAATCTATCCATCCTTAAATCAAGATCAAAAATACGATTGTATAACATTGAGTGAACTTCAATTTATGTTCATTAAAACAGTCAGTTATGAATTTAAACTTAAGAAATTTTAAAGTCCTAATTTAATAAAGTTGAATTTTCTCTCCCTTTTTTTTTTTTTTTTAATTAATCACAGAAAGGTTAGGCCATTCTTATAGGTCTACTGTGAATATAAAAAATTAATTATTTAGAGATTTATACAAAGAAAAACATACCAACTTTGATAATAAACAACAAAAAAAAAAAAACACAATTTATTTGAACATTTAAAATAATGAAGCAACTAAGTTATCAAAAATAATCTTAATAAAACAATATAACAGCTGATCTTTTAAGTTGAAACCACTCACTGGTTACTTTTAAATTACACATCATATTTTTAAAATTACCATCATATTACCATTTAATGGTCGTTCAAACATACAAACATTATATATTAACCTACAGACTATTTCTGTTCATAATGTTTATTCTTATTGAAATTATCCAAAGATATCCATTTCACTTTTAAACTCTGGTATAGCAAACATATTTTTTTTTTTTTTTTTTTTTTTTTTTTTAAAAGAGGTACAAATAAATAAAAAGAAAAACTATGCAAATAGTACTTACAACAGGTAGAGAGTTCTACAATTTTAGTCGATGGGCACTTAGGAGCATTTCCTCCTTTTTCAAAATCTGATGAAGCACTTAAGCTGGAGTATTCAGGCTGGGGAAAAATTCAGACGTGGTTTCAAGCTAACATTCATCAATCCTCTCATCTCACTGCATCACTTGCCATCAACTACTAGGTCCATCATCTAGTCCGGAGGGGAAAATCGTTCTACGGTCCAGAACTTCACCGTCGGAGTCAGTAATTTCACCTTCCTGAAGCATGTGTTTTATTCGAAGATAGCCATCACCGTAACTCAGAACACTACGACTTCTAACGACCGGTTTAGTTCAATATCTATGATCACTTCTGATGGTTAAGAAGTCATAATCTTGGAGCGCCACTACGCCAAAAAAAAAATAGGCTACACATATCTTCTTCTTAATTTCTCGTTAACAGTTATAGATCCGCAATTCGAAAATGCCCTTATAGCCTCTTTTCATCATAACATCATGATCTAGGATGGTTAATGTAGGGCCATCAATGCCCCACTCTCAAAAAAAAAATCTTCCAGAAACCTGTCCGCCTTCAACAACTTCGCGATCCAGCCCACAGGCCAATCTTCGAGCCCCGTAATAAGTCGAATTTTTTTTTACGAGTCAAACGACAGGTCTCTTGGCCAAGCAACAAGTGTCGTAAACATTCATTCTCCCGCGCTGCTTGAAAAACGGGACCGATCCACTCTGCCAGGGGTACGGGAATGGAAACAAAAGGAAAAATGGACTCATCGTGAAGACTACAGCTTGCCGCTCCACTCTGCCGGCCGCTTCATGGGGGAAGGAAACCATGCATCACCCCCATGGCGTGTGCTGAAGGGGGGTCCTGTTAGCCTCTGTTTACATGGGCGCCAGCTATCCGCCTGATAGCAGAGCCAATTGAAGCCTGACGTAAACTTACAAAGCCTAATTGCGTGTATAGTACACTCATAAGATAACGTAATTCTTATACAGGGCGGTCGGTCATTCTTATATCAAAGTCAGACTAGATGACTCCAAATTTTCCACCTGTGCAGTCTACTGACAAAACATCCCTCCCTTGCTGTCTGCTTTTCGTATTTGAAAAACAGGAAGCTACGTTAGACTATAAACGTTGAAATTACTTTGCAAAAAGAAAAAGAAAGAAGAAAAAATAAAAACTGATTTTATTATAATTATTACAATTACTTTTATTTATTTAAATTTTTATTAGAAACAGAAAAAAAGAGTGCTTTTAAATAAATGTTGAGAAAGTGATTTAAATAATTAATGTAGATTAAAAAAAAAAATTTGTTGAAACCAACCGTAACAAGATTGCTCCCCCCGGCTAATTAAAAAAAAAATTTTTTTGAGAAAACAAATTATTTTTTTGAAAGGTAACTTGGTACCACATGGCATGCTGGGACCTCAACACTGAAAAAACTGACCCACAAACACAGATCATACATCGATCCGGGACGGGATCCAGAGAGTTCACCGCTGAAATACCACCCTGACAATATATTCCGGATATATACAACCAGAGCTCGCACATCCGTAGAAACCATTACCTAAAATATTACCTGAAACATGACCATAAAAGAGTACTACCAGAGGAGGGACCACAAGGCTGATTTTACCACTAAAATGAGCAAGATATTTTCTGCACCTGTAAAAGAACACATGTTCCACCTGATTGTGAAACCTCACTTCCCTACTACTGTCATTCCTACGCATAACTGCATCCTTCCTGAGACTTCTGGCAACAGAACTGTAAATAATACATAAATTGAATTTTGAAAAAAAAATTAGCCGAAAAAGAAGAGAAGTGCCCACTGATTAATTGTCACTATACTGCTTATATACATAACTTCAATAATTGGCATCACAGTATATTACAACACTATCTATTAATGTAAATAAGTACTAGTAATATCATAGTTACAACACTGTAAATGTCAATGAAATTTGTAAAACACATATTAATTCTATTATACAAAAATACACAAGAGCAACTGGTGACACACAAAAAAAAATATATACATATACATCTGTAAGACACAAATTATGGTATCACAGACCATGTTAGAGAATTACGCACACAATTGTAACAATTTTATATGAGAACACATGTTTGTTTTCGAACACAGTCTAATGATTCGGGATATTATGTAGATTTTACAAATGCACGTACAAGTAATGTGCATGGGAAAGAGTATCTCTGCCTCTGTGCTACTTATAGCAAAAAGCAGTTTCGGGCCTTTTGGGCACTACAGGGAAAACATTCCACAAAATAAAATTAAAAAACAGGGGTGGTGACATATATCACCAGGAAGGAAAACACACATTCCACAAAAATAGGAAGTAGAATAAATAAAATAGTTAATTTTAGCACTTTTAGCCACACACAACAACATACAGGCATGTACATGAGACAGTATGTACTAGAAAAAGAAAAAGGGCCCACACTCCTTAAAGTTTAAGCTCAAATAAAACCACAAACTGTATAGTAAATAATAAATCTATCTAGTTAAAATGTAGAAATTAAAGTAAACACATACTTAAAAAGTTATATACAAAACACTGATGCATTAAAAAAAACTGAACTAAACAGATCTACCTCGGCAAAAGGGCATACAAAACACAACATCCTAAAAAAATTTTAAAGTAACAAAAATTACATTCGTTTCTTTTTTTTTTTTTTGCAAAAATATACCCAAAATCTACGAAAACGGTGTGCGGACGGGTATATACCACATAATCTACCATAAAACAGACAAAAACCTTAAGTATAGGCATAAAAAGGGTTAAAAATGCCTACATGAGAGTATCAACACACAACCAAAACAAACCTTTAATACGCTAGAAAAACTAAGTTCCGTTTTAAAAATGTCAAAAAAAAATAATTAAATATACATACATATTAACTAAACTATAAATAAATACAAATAAACAAGGTAAAATTGAATAAAAATGCTTGAATAACGAAAAAAGGTAGTTAGTATTTATAACTCGGACGGTCTCTTCTATCCCGTAGCGAATAGTCGGTTCTAGAAATCGATATTGAACGACTACTTCTATTCGATTTAGCAGCTGGACGAATCGATGAACGAGACCTGCGCGAATCGCTGTGCTCAGCAGTTGAACTGCTTTCTGCCGTGGCTGAATTTTTACCTACGCGCATTTCACTGCCTTCTGCCGTTGCTAAATTTTTATTTACGCACATCTCGTTATTCTCTGCCGCTGCAATCTCCGGAGAAATGGGAGGTGGGGGAGAGGGATTTATGATTTCAGTCGCGTCGCTGTCTGTTTCCTCCACTTCCGGCGCTACCGGAGTTTCGTTATTGTTGACGTTCACTACTGCTGGTGCGCGGTTACTATCATATGGTGCCCAGGGAATGAATCGGTTACGCTTACACCTGCGTACAGGAGGAGAATCGCGCGGTTGGTGTGGTGAATCGATGGTCACGTTTTCAGTCGATCCCAGGCCAATTGTTTGTTTTGGTTTACTGGACGAGATGGGGAGTCTGTCTTTGAAAGAAGACAACCTGTCAACATGGACAACCTGACAATTTTTGGGATTAGCAACTAGCGCTATTTTAAAATTAACCTCATTTAGCTTCTCAATTATAGTAAAAGGACCATTATTTTGCTTGCTTAATTTTTTTGTATTACCAGGGGCGACTGTGGGTGTAAATAACCACACAAGATCTCCTATTTTAAAATTTTTATCAACAGCTGTCTTTTCACGGTATTTTTCCTGCTGCTCAGAAACTTTAATTAAATTACTATGTACTTCAGTGTATACTTTTTGAAGAGCTGGGATTAAGAGTTCGCAAAAAGAGGGTGCATCATTATAATTAAAAGAAGGTGGTTGAGAAAAGAGATTATATGGTAGATTCATATTTCTGCCATACATAACTGCAGCTGGGCTAAGTTTAGTTGAAGAGTGGACAGCTGAACGCATAGCTAGTAGTGCAAATTTGAGTTTAGTGTCCCAGTCAGATTGATTTTGGTTGACTATGTGACAAAGTGCATTTTTAAGAGTACGATTCTGTCTCTCCACTTGCGAGTTGCCAGCCGGGTGATAAGATGAGGTCTTAATATGATTAATACCAAACATTTTATATACGTGCTCTATCGCATCTGAAATTAGATTCTTCGCGTTGTCCGTCGTAATAAAACAGGGCGCACCGTAGCGTGATATGAAATCAGCTAAAGTGTCCGCAATGACATCTGAAGTGGTTGAACTAACCGCATATGCTTCTGGTCACTTAGTAAATGAATCTATATATGCGACAATATACTTATTTCCCGAAAAAGTTTGCGGTAAGGGTCCAATGAGATCCAAATGAACCTTGTTCATGGGAAACTGGGGTGTCGGCATACGTTGCAGAGGGGCGAGCTGGTTCGCTCTATAAGCTCTCTTCTGCTGGCAACTAATACATGACTCCACTAGATGCTTGACATCTGACGACATTCCTGGCCAATAGAAGTGCTCACGAATGCGATCAATGGTCTTTTGAAAGGCTTGATGACATGCCGCTAGGGACTCATGTGTTAGTGCAAAAACTTGAGTAACCAATTCTTTTGGCACGACTAACTTTACAGATTTATTCAAAATAGCTGACTCCCTTGTATCCTCACAAACTAAAATGTCATCTCTAAAAAAAAATTTCATGTATTTAGGAGCAATTTCTACACCTTGGTCTAGTTTTCTTGCAATCTCGCAGCATTTCTTGTCTGATTTTTGTAATTCACCAATTTTTTCAAGTAGATTAGAATGAGGCATAAAAGTAACTTCCTTTTCGACTTGTATACAAAAATTACAATTAACAGTATCATTGGAGTTATCATTGTTGACATACCTCGAAAGGAAATCTGCGACACTGTTACACTTACCTTTAACAAACTTGATTGTAAAATTAAAGTCTGAGAGAGTGCAGATCCATTTAGCCATGCGAGATGTAGGGTCGTGAATTTTTAACATAAATGTTAGAGGCGCATGGTCTGTATAGATGAAAAAATGGGTATTAGCAATGTAACATTTGAAGTGGGCAGTAGCCCAAACTAAAGCTAGTAATTCCCTTTCAGTGGTGGAGTAGCGGGTCTCAGCATCTTTCAATTTTCTGCTGGCAAAGGCAACAGGATGGAGCATGTTATTTTCATCTAATTGTGATAACACTGCCCCTAATGCTTCGCCACTGGCATCAGTATATAAATGGAATTCTTTCTCAAAATCAGGGAGTGCAAGACATGGTTTTGAAATAAGAGCCATTTTAAGGTCTTCAAATTCTTTCTGTGCATCTTCATTCCACGAAAATTTTCCTGTCTCTTTCGTTAAGTTGATTAGATTTTTAGCTCTCTTAGTAAAATCTGGTATAAATCTCCTATAGAAAGATAGAGTTCCAATAAATGACCTAACAGCCTTTCGGGTAGTTGGAGGTTTAAAATTTTCTATTACGGCAATATTTTTATTGATAGGTGACACTTGGCCACTACAAATCTCAAAACCTAGATATTGTATTTTATTCGAAAGGAAAGTGCATTTACTGGGCTTAAGTTTAAGTTTATGCAGTCTTAACCTTTCAAAGACCATGCTAAGCTTCTCAAAATGAGAATTAACATCACTGGAGGCAATTACAATGTCGTCGATATAAACAAGAATTCCAAGATTGCCTACATCACCGAAAATAGCATTCATAAGTCTTTGGAAACTGTTACCTGAATTTGAGAGCCCAAAACAGTTACGGGTCCACTCAAAAAGTCCTTTGTGGGTGATTATAGCAGTTTTATGCCTATCCTCTGGGCGAATAACCTGTTGAAAAAACCCACTAGTTAAATCTAGCGTTGAAAAAAATTTAGCCCCACTTAAAGCATCAACAGAGTCGGTAATGTTAGGTATTGGGTAAGCATCTTTAACAAGATTTTTATTTAATCTTCTGTAGTCAACAGCAAGTCGATAGGAACCGTCTGATTTCCGAACCAGAATAACCGGAGAAGCAAATTCAGACATGGAAGGGGAAATTATGTCCGCCTGTAACAAAGTATTAAGTTGGTCTTCCATTTCTTGACGTAATTTGTAGGGGACTCTATAAGCTTTGCCTTTAACTGGTTTATTTGAAGTTAAGTTAATTTCATGCGGGATTGTATCACAGCCGGGTAAATCTAAGACCGATGCTGCAAATACATCTTTGTTTTTGTCTAGAAAATTTTGCATTTTAAGTTTTAATGGGGGTTCTAAATGATCTAAATTAATTTCAGAGCTCCAAGTGAGATCAGCGTGATCAAAGTCACCAATTGGAGGGGCCAAATTTATATTATAGGTTAATTTATTATCAGTTACGGGTATATTTGACTGGTCTACACATTTTTGAATTTTGGCAACAAAGGTTCCTTTATTTAAATGAATACTATTGTCTGAAAAATTTGCAAATGAGATATATAGGCCATGTTCTTTAGTGCAAATGGCTCTGGAGGTAAGGAGACCTTGATTTAAATTTTTCGCCAAAGGTTCTAACATAACAATATCATTTTCCTTAATAAAATTTTCCTTATAACTTTTAACCTGGGCTAACATTTTTGACTGCGGGGGAATTGAAATTTTGCTACATAACACAGCGAAACTTATATTTTTATTTTTATTGGTTTTATCACTACTGCTATCTTCATTGCTCTCCTCCTCGACTTCAGGTACCTTATCCTCTATACTTACCCAATCTTCACTTTCATCAATATTACAAATTTCAGTAGTCTCTTCAGCTAAATTACCCTGAGTTACCTGACTCGCTGCTGAAAGAATGTTGTCGACACTTTGAATACTTGAAAAATTTTCAGTGTTATTACCCTCAGAGCTACCGCCTGATGTTGTTTGCATGCAAAAGTTCTGCGCAACACTTTCAACTTCCTTATCTGACTCAGTTTGAATGACTATCTCAACATCTTTTCCCACATTACTCAACTGCGGGTCCTGAACTACCATATTTTCACTACTATGATTCCCATTTTCAATATTAACTGAGTCATGAACTTTCTCACATGCACAATTTTCAGGAGGGCTATTGGCATTACTACTTTTTGAATTCTCCCCTACTTTGTTGACACATTTTATATTTACAGAATTATTTTTAACACAACCATTATTTATACAATTATTATTAGAATTTACACTATATACAGAGTTAGAAATATTTACAGAATTAGTAGCAAGACAAGTATTACACCCTGAAGTATTACTTGGGGTTTCTACGCTTTGTTTACATTGGCCTGAAACTGGCACTTTAAGAGCGACAGCATTTGTATCACAATTTATACTTGCCCGGTACTCTTTCAAAAATGGCATTCCCAAAATCATATTAAATTCCTCTGCTAATTTACCTTCCACTACATAGAATTCAGCTTGACATTGAACATTATCAAAAACAAATTTTAAAAATACTTTCTTATTTAGGTGAACTTTCTCACCGGTGACAGTCATAATGGGGATATTGCAATTCTCCATTTCAAAATTCTCTAAACAGTTACAATCAGTACCACTCAGGAGATTAATTGCAGAACCCGTGTCACATAATGCATTTAGGCAAACTTTATTTATGTAAATTCTTGCAGTTGGTAATGTATATGATTGGGGCTGAAACATACTATACACAGTTGGGGGGTCCAGGGGCCTGTTGGGGATCGACTTGACCACATCTGATCCGGCCACTAATAGTTTAAAGCCTCATTTTCATTGTTAGCTACTGGGGTGTTATTTACCGCCTGCTCTTCATTTCTGTTCGCAGCTGTGCTCCTATTGTTTTGGTAATAACCACCTCTGTTTCTATAATTTTGCCCACGGCTCCTGAAATTTTGACCACCTCCCCTTCTAAAATTATAGTCGACAAAATTTAGTGGACAATCTCTGGCATAGTGGCCCTGTACGGAACACCTATAGCAGGTTACGGGTCTTACCTCTTGGTTTTTTTCCTGCATATCCCTAGCCCTGAGATCAACTAAACTGTCTAACTTTGCTGCTAAAACATCAATTTGTGATTTCAGCTGGTCTATCTCCTTCTTTTGTGAGCTATCTTGCTGAAAAACTGCAGCACAGGGTAGGTTTTGGGTCAAATTTGGGTTGAGAATTTCCTCGCGGTGGTTGTAGAAAGGGTTAATGCTCCTATAAGCCTTTTCCTCAAGAAGCGCAATTTTGAGGACCTCTTCTGGGGATTGTGGATTTCTCGCAATTACCCCCTTTCGCACTTCTGGTGTAAGATTGCTCAACAGCATGGAGTGTAGTAGAGCCGTTCGGCTTTTATCGACTACTTCACCCTGGATACCTTCAATTACAAGGGCTCTTAATGACATATCATATGCCTTGTCATAAAACTCCTGAACACTCATATTGGGTGGCTGTTTAAAATTTAAAAAATGACTGAGGGCAACCTCTGGTGTGGCCTGTGAAGTATAACTCTCTTTTAAGATTTTTAATAGCTCATCAGATGTTTTTTGCTTTGTGAATTTTTATTCGCCTAGAAGCAGCTCCTGATAATCTAGCTAACAAAACGAATTTTTTCTCCTCCTCATTCCAGTCGAATAATTTGGCAAAACTCTCAAATTTCTCAGAAAAATCTGAGAAGCAGACTGAGCTGGCCTCTCCATTGAATGGGGGAATGTTTGACAAATTATCCACTAAAGCATTTTTTCGCTGAATAGTGGCAATTGCTTCCGAGTGCTTATCAGCCATAGTTAGAGTTAGAAAATGACAAACAAACCAAAAAGAAAATGAAAAAAGGGGGGGGGGGACAACTTAAAAATGAGAAAAAGAGAGGGGAAAGGAAAACCTTATAAATACATAAAACTTAAGTACAGGACTATGCTTTTTGTAAATAAGAAAAGGTTATGCTCACAAGGCATAATTTTGACTGGGAATTGTAGCTTACTAGCACAGAGAGAGAGCCTAGACCTCTTTTTACACTTGAACATATAAATAAAATTTTAATTGCAAAAACACCCAGTTGCTCTTTGATACATAAATACATACAAGTAAAAAAAAATCAATAACCCAGAGACCGAATTGTTACGGCTCCATTTGTTGTGGAGTTTTGGGGTTCTTTCTAAAACACAACTTACTTAAACTTAAAAAGCTCATTTATTACTCAATCTTCACTTGACAAATAAATATTTAGAAAAAAATAAGTATACCCTGATTAGCTCCACTGAAATCTGTTGCCATGGAAAAGGTAGCAAATTATATTAAACTAATCAAAATATCAAAACTTAAGAATCCGAATAGGTTAATACAACAATGATAATTTTGAACTCATCATTTTAAGACAATATTAAATGTAGTAAGGGGCAACAGATTTCTAAATCAAGTAGCATACTGGATTGCATAAAGAACACCCAACTCCACTCCAACCCGATCAAGCTCAAATCTCCATACACATTAAATTAACAAAAGTGTAATCATCATATAATTTGGAAAAATGCAGACAACCTGAAATTCCTCCAATATGAGGACCAAAAGGGGAAAGAGTTAAATCCGTTAATAGAATAGGGATATGATGATGTACTAAAATTTTAGAACAACCATAGAGATTCTGAACAAGATCCGATCGGTTAACCAAGAATCGTATAGTGGTGTATAATGACTGGATATTTTTTTTTTTTTTTTTTTTTTTTTTTTTTTTTTTTTTTTACTTTTTAAAATAAAACGATTTTGGTGTATATTTTAGAAAAACAATGTTTCTGAAAGAGGAGAGTTAAAGCTTAATTTAACATTTTATGAAATTAAATTTAATATTACTGTTTCACTTATTAATCTATCCATCCTTAAATCAAGATCAAAAATACGATTGTATAACATTGAGTGAACTTCAATTTATGTTCATTAAAACAGTCAGTTATGAATTTAAACTTAAGAAATTTTAAAGTCCTAATTTAATAAAGTTGAATTTTCTCTCCCTTTTTTTTTTTTTTTTAATTAATCACAGAAAGGTTAGGCCATTCTTATAGGTCTACTGTGAATATAAAAAATTAATTATTTAGAGATTTATACAAAGAAAAACATACCAACTTTGATAATAAACAACAAAAAAAAAAAACACAATTTATTTGAACATTTAAAATAATGAAGCAACTAAGTTATCAAAAATAATCTTAATAAAACAATATAACAGCTGATCTTTTAAGTTGAAACCACTCACTGGTTACTTTTAAATTACACATCATATTTTTAAAATTACCATCATATTACCATTTAATGGTCGTTCAAACATACAAACATTATATATTAACCTACAGACTATTTCTGTTCATAATGTTTATTCTTATTGAAATTATCCAAAGATATCCATTTCACTTTTAAACTCTGGTATAGCAAACATATTTTTTTTTTTTTTTTTTTTTTTTTTTTTTAAAGAGGTACAAATAAATAAAAAGAAAAACTATGCAAATAGTACTTACAACAGGTAGAGAGTTCTACAATTTTAGTCGATGGGCACTTAGGAGCATTTCCTCCTTTTTCAAAATCTGATGAAGCACTTAAGCTGGAGTATTCAGGCTGGGGAAAAATTCAGACGTGGTTTCAAGCTAACATTCATCAATCCTCTCATCTCACTGCATCACTTGCCATCAACTACTAGGTCCATCATCTAGTCCGGAGGGGAAAATCGTTCTACGGTCCAGAACTTCACCGTCGGAGTCAGTAATTTCACCTTCCTGAAGCATGTGTTTTATTCGAAGATAGCCATCACCGTAACTCAGAACACTACGACTTCTAACGACCGGTTTAGTTCAATATCTATGATCACTTCTGATGGTTAAGAAGTCATAATCTTGGAGCGCCACTACGCCAAAAAAAAAAATAGGCTACACATATCTTCTTCTTAATTTCTCGTTAACAGTTATAGATCCGCAATTCGAAAATGCCCTTATAGCCTCTTTTCATCATAACATCATGATTTAGGATGGTTAATGTAGGGCCATCAATGCCCCACTCTCAAAAAAAAAAAATCTTCCAGAAACCTGTCCGCCTTCAACAACTTCGCGATCCAGCCCACAGGCCAATCTTCGAGCCCCGTAATAAGTCGAATTTTTTTTTACGAGTCAAACGACAGGTCTCTTGGCCAAGCAACAAGTGTCGTAAACATTCATTCTCCCGCGCTGCTTGAAAAACGGGACCGATCCACTCTGCCAGGGGTACGGGAATGGAAACAAAAGAAAAATGGACTCATCGTGAAGACTACAGCTTGCCGCTCCACTCTGCCGGTCGCTTCATGGGGGAAGGAAACCATGCATCACCCCCATGGCGTGTGCTGAAGGGGGGTCCTGTTAGCCTCTGTTTACATGGGCGCCAGCTATCCGCCTGATAGCAGAGCTAATTGAAGCCTGACGTAAACTTACAAAGCCTAATTGCGTGTATAGTACACTCATAAGATAACGTAATTCTTATACAGGGCGGTCGGTCATTCTTATATCAAAGTCAGACTAGATGACTCCAAATTTTCCACCTGTGCAGTCTACTGACAAAACATCCCTCCCTTGCTGTCTGCTTTTCGTATTTGAAAAACAGGAAGCTACGTTAGACTATAAACGTTGAAATTACTTTGCAAAAAGAAAAAGAAAGAAGAAAAAATAAAAACTGATTTTATTATAATTATTACAATTACTTTTATTTATTTAAATTTTTATTAGAAACAGAAAAAAAGAGTGCTTTTAAATAAATGTTGAGAAAGTGATTTAAATAATTAATGTAGATTAAAAAAAAAAAATTTGTTGAAACCAACCGTAACACTAAAATATATATCCGGTCGAGACTGGGGTGCGGATGCTAAAACTCTTAGAACAACATACCTATCACTGATTAGACCAATTCTCGATTATGGTTTTCCTATATATTTTTGTGCTTCCGCTACTAATCTAAATAAGCTTGAAAGAGTGCAATTGAGCGCCGCTAGAATTATTACTGGACTCCGAAACAGCTGCCCAAGAGATATAGTGTTGTATGAATCTGATCTTCCTCCCCTTTCAAGGAGAAGAGAATATTGCCTTGCAAAGTACTATAATAAGCTCTACAGCTATCATAACCAACATCGTACTTCTGCTTACCTCCATTCTTGGCAAAATAATCGCCGACTTAAGCGACACAGCCCTTTTTCTTATGCGAAAGAGATGCGCCTACCTTCCAATAATATGGAACCCTACTCCTTAAGGCCTCCATTGCAGCTTGGGTTGCATCCTGGCCGTATACATTTTCACACGGACCTTTTAACCAACGTGTGCAAAAAACTTGAGAACCCGGCATTTAATAGACAAATGGGAGTGGAAACTATTCATGGCATTCCACCTTCGGCCCTGAAAATGTTTACAGATGGCAGGTATTTCTGGCAGTGGTGTTCACATTGAGACACCGGATCGTACATTCGACATAAAGACAAGAAATGCTAATTTTTGCTCTGTTTTTAGATCTGAGTTTTTGGCTATTAATAAAGGCCTTTGTTTTATTGATTTGACACCGGGACTTAGGTACAAGGACATTTGAATTTTAACTGATAGTCGTGCCGCTATACAGCATCTTATTAATTGGACAAATATGGGGGACAGAACGAGTCTGAACATCCTGGAACTATTGAATTGCTTATCTGCAAGACACTCCATCCACTTTCAGTGGATCCCGTCACATGTTGGGCTGAGAGGAAACGAAATAGCCAAGTCTGCCTCAGCCGAAGATCACCAGGAAGATAGAATATTAACCTATAGTGAAATAGCTTCGATTAAGAAACAAGAATTAAATTCGCTTTGGAGAGTACCTCCTATTCATCCATGGTACTTTATTAAAACACCAGGATGGTCTCTCCAACTTAATCTTTGTAGGAAACAACAGGCGGCACTCTCACGCTTTATGAGTGGTCACTTAAGAGGACTATATTTCCATCAGGGACAGAAAACATTTTCTGAGTGTCATCGGTGCCCGGGAGTCCAGGCCTCTCCTCTGCATATTATCAAATGCCTAAATTTTACCCGCTGTGAAATCTTGGAAAATCCAGCGCTCTTTCATGATTTTCTGGAAGTCTTTGGTTTTGTGGAGATGGTTTAGCATAGCTAAACCCTCTGGGATTAGAAACAACAACAACAACAACAACAACAACAGGCTTATTAAACTTATAATAGTGTGTATTGAAAGTTGTATGTATGTATGTATGTTATAAGATATACGTAAGTATGTAAAAGGTATGTTTTTACGTAAGGCATTTAAGTAAGAGGAAAATGATGCATGTAAGTATGCAATATTCACCACGAAGATATTTTATTGCACACTTTTATTTAACTCAACTTGGTTTTTCTATGTAAAGTGGAATTTCGTAATTGGTTTTTCACTCGCTTCCTGATATGCTAGAATTATCAAAAATATGTGTTTCCGATGACAATATATCATTTTAATATTTTTAGAACTTAATTATAAATTAATACATTAATTTTAAAGCATTTTTCCGTTATCCCGCCACACGTTATAAATCACCAAATATTCTTTATGGCTACAATTGTATGCGAGTTACAACAACAATGGATTTAATGATGCGCCAAACCACGCTCGCCAAAGTAACTCTACTGTCTATGAAACTCCAACAACGAAGTATTTTAAACATTAAAAATTAGAAAATATAAACAAAACAATAAGAAGTGTAATATATTAAAAAAAAAAAAAACGTTTTAATCAATAGCTTCATATTAAGTAATTCATGATTATGCGTTTAGAAAGCCTAAAAAGATAGTTTAAATAGTGTTTTTTCTTTTACGTTGCTATATCTTAAAAAAGAATCAGAGCAAAAATTATATATATATATATATACATATTTAAAATAAATTCACTAGCTGGCGCTTTCTACCATGTGTACAAAAGCGGTGAATTTTCCCTAATCGGGTTCGGAACTCACGCGAAATTAAAGTATTGTAACAAAACTTAAAAAAAAAAAAAACACACACAAAACAACAACAAAAAAAAACAACATGAATTGTAGTCATTAAATTAGGCGTGGTGTCCAAGATAAACGTTGAATGCTTGTAAAAAAGTTTTTTTTTTTTTTAAACTATTTTTGCTTTCATACTTATTTAAAAATTAAAAACAAATATTTTCTAATATTAATTTCACTGGCACGTAAACAAAATCTGTCAATAAGACTTTTTTTTCTAAATCTTGTTTGTTACACAAGTTTAATTTGGATCTGTTTACCTTAAATCTTTCTTGGAGAAGAATAATTGTGATCTAATAAAAATGCAGTCAGCTGCAGAAAGTTCTTTTGCTTTCTTTGCTATCGACCAGGAATTATGTACTGAACAAAGCTAACTTGCCCTTTGCTTACTCCTATAATTAAGTTTTCGTGACATGTGTAAGGAACATTTCTGTAATTATATGGCATTGTTGGCAATTCAATCACCGAAGTTGAAAGAAGAAAAAAAATGACATTAGCATATGAAAATTACCGTGTTTCTCCTTTATATTTTAAGCTACACGTTTAATATTTAATCAATTAAATAATCTAAGAAATTGCAGTGTTTATGTAAAGTACATTCTGTCAAAATAAAAAAAAAAGGACCCCCCCCCCCTCCCGGCTACATCTGCATCCCCAAAAGAAACTGCAATGCAGTAATTTTTTAAGCATAATAACTCAAAAACTATTCGGCGGAATGAGCTGTAATTTTAGATTTCCTTATTTAAAACTTCTTGAAATGGATTTCTGTTAAAATTTGTATATGTTACAATGCTTATTTTTTTTTTCAAGTATTAATTTTAAAATATATAAATTATGAAACTGATATTCAAAATAAATATGTATCGTAACATATGTTTAAAAAAAAAAAAAACAGAAATCCATTTCTAGAAGTTTTAAGTATACGAATCCAAAATTTCAGCTGATTATGCCACGTACTTTTTAATTTATGCTTAAAGCACTATCCGCCATTGCAGTTTGTTTTTGCAGCTATTAAAAAGGAACTTAACAGTAGGAGTTCCAGTCTTTAAACTTGCATTTATTCCTTAACTACTTGCCTTTTTGACTTCCCGCTTGGTAACCGAAGAGTTAAAATATGATGTCAAAATTGGGTGTCCGTATCGAAAATTTCAAAGTTTGTTACAATTTATATATATGGAAACGACCTCCTAAGCTTATTATTATTTTTAAACATACGTTTAAAGAACGCCTAAATACCAATAGAATGGCTATTTTCTTATCTTCTCTGAGTCTATATTTGGATTTTTATCGACTGCATTTCGGTTTGGGTGAAAAAAGACAAAATAAATAATTAAATAAATGAATGAATAACAAGTAATTTTTAACAAATAATAAAATCGATGTGTTACTTATCTTCGTTTTTTTTGTGGCAATGCCATTAGAATTCTGCACGGATATGGTTATACCCACCCGAGCTCGAAAATTCAACTTGAAGTCAAACCGAAACTTGACCCGAATCCGACACGCTTCATGACAAAACGAATCCGAAACTCGAAATTAAAGAAAATTAATTCATATTTTTTTTTAATAAAATTATGAAAAAATACTCTGAAATTATAATTTAAATATCAATTTTACCTTTTATGCAAGAAAATAAACACACACACACACATATTCAAATATATATTTTTTTGCATCTTAAACAATATTGTGGACAATCTTTTGAAAAAACGGGTTACCAAACACGACCTGCAAGAGCTGAAACAATAAGAGTCAATCCGTCTGTAACCAAACTGCAGGTCGTGTCGGATTTCGGTAAAATCGGGTTAACGATCTGTTGCAGGTATGTAATCCACATTCACTTTAAATCACACTGTTAATAGCCTGAGAAGGACTGCTCAGAAGACGAGACCAAGCCTGTAAAGCATATATGTCCCGCCCGGTTCTCTTTAGTAAGGTCTTAAAAAAAAAAAAAAAGAAAATATATACAATATTCTACCGGAGCTAGATTTGTCTTCAAACAAAAGAAAATAGTACCTGTTGGCAAAATATACAACACCCTCTCTGCCGGAGAACAAATCTCCCTCACGACAGTGGGAAGTGGTTGGTTGGTTGGTTAGTTATTTCTTACGGCCGATTATCTGCTCTAGGGATATATGCCAGCGGGAAGAGTGCCCTCCAGGGGTGGTATTTCTAAAGGATGCTAACCCGTATTTACTCAAGGTTCGAGGAAAAACTGCCGAAAAACTCCAAACGGTTAGGTCGACGAGCGAGACAGGAGTTTGGACCCAGCACCTCCGGTCTACCAGCTTTGAGAGCAGAACCTCTCAGCCACTAGTAGGGCGACAGTGGGAAGCGAGGTACCGATGACGAATTGCGCGCCAGAGACACGCTCTCTCGAGACAAGGGGCGCTGTGGTACCGCCAAAGAAAACTTTGCTCTCAATTAAAATAAATACAATTAACTTATAATTTTATTTCAAACAGAAGGTATAGTAATTGTACTTGAATACTAAAGTGTAAATCTAGTCGTTTATAAAAAAAAGTCAACCTTTTTAGTTTGTTTTTGCTTAGGCCGTGTTTGTAAAACGACCTACTCATTAAAATGTGTTATGATAGTTGATATTACTTCAGATCTTTGCAGGTAACGTTTTATTATTTCTAGAGCTTTTAAGCACTGTTGCCATGTGCCGTGTTACCAAATCTGGCGGATTTTTTTTTTCAGGAATTCTAAATTCTTCATGCGCGGTAGTGTATTACTGCTTATTTTACTGTTTACTACTGTTAATTTTACGGTATATTATACTGGCAGCTGGGATGCCAGTATTATACTGTAAAATCAACAATTGTTTTTTTTTTTTTTTTTTTTTTTTGCAGTGAACGCACTTAATTTTCAATACCGAACATGTCATGGTAAACATCAATAACATGACAATCTGAGTATATTTAGGCGACTTAGAGCACGGCCAGACAGTCGGTCATAGACAAACCGAATTCATAAACACTTTTCAACTATGTTGGAAAGTTTTAAAAAAAGTATGAAAATCGGACCATCAGTTGAAGAGTATGCATAGACATACATAGAAAAAATAAAGATACAAACGAATTGTATAACCTTCTCCTTCTTTCAAAATAGGTTAAAAAAGCAAAAAAATTTTTTAATTTGATCTGTTATAAGAATATTACAACAATTGGTAGCATAACATATTTAAATTTGTGCATTGTTCATTTTTAGGTGCGTTCGTAATTATACAAATACGTAGCACCTATTGTCGTCGCTTGGTGCGTCCGTCTGTCCGTCCGTCTGTCTGTCCGTCCGTCCGTCCGTCCGCATATAACAACGCAAAAACTACCCAACCGAATGGTTTGAGATTTAAGATAATCTTTGCAGAATGTTGTCGAGACATTTCAAATTTTATTAAAATCGAATCAAAACTTTAGGAGATATTAATAAAAATATTTATTAAGAAATTTGAATTTTTTTTTTTTAAATCGGTGCTTTCTTGTTAGAGGAGCTTCCGATGGATGTTAAATCGTCAAGCGACCGAGATACTTATTTTATTACAGATATTAATCTGCAGACGATATAATTCATTTCACAGAATTAAAAATCATCACGATCTGAATATTTATATAACTAGCTACAGTACGAACGCACCTTGTTTGTCACGTTTGACGTACAATTTCCAACTTGTTTAAAAGTGAAAAAGGCGAGGGACAAATAAACAAACTTGGCACTAATATGCTTTAGGTTTATTGGGGGAAAAATTGTCTTTGGTGTGTAGTTTTTAGCGAAAAAGTCCTATTTCTTTCACTGCGGTCTTTTCTGTCTCTTCAGAAATGTGTTATCCACTATTGAGCGACTGCCGAAAACCGGTTACTATTTTTATAGCTCATGTATTACTTCTAAATATAACATAATTTCAGTTCTTACATCATCGAATAGGAAGAAAGATCTGTTTTATAATGACATTTACTTGATATCTATAGCTTAATTTAGTGACTTTATAAGTTGTTTTCAAACATGAATTTTTGACAAAATATATCTCAACAATGAATATTTGTTTGACATAATAATGTAAAGTAATTTGTGGCAGAGTTACCACAATTGGCAATTGATTACACAGAGCAAATGAAAAAGAAAAAGAAGTAGATTAACCATAAGATAACCATTAAGCACTTTGGTGCTACACTGAAATCTGTCAACCGAAAAGACAGATTTTAATTTTATGTCGAACGCAAAATAAGTATCAATTAAGTGAAACTGTACAAACGTTGTATCAGAATATGCTCGAAATAATATTTTAATTTTCACTTGTGATTTCTTAATTTCTAACTGTACGAAGAACTTCTGCAAAGTTTTATGATTTATATTTTGCTTTATTTTTTATTTTTTATATGGATTTATAACATAACATCATTTTGAATATGTTTTATTCAAGAATATAACAGAGAAATGAACTTGATTACCCCTCATCTGCTATTAAAAAAAAAAAGGCATTGTATCTTCAAGAAAATGCAGAAAAAAGGTACAGAAAGTAGACAAACAACGTAGCGCTGCTTTGAAGTCATCACGGAATCTCTGATAAAATGTAGAATATGCATGATAATGATTCTTAGATGATTCGAGTCCAAAAAAATATCAATGTGAAAAACTTGAATACGAAATATTCTGTTTCTTATGTAGAAAAATGATGGATATATTAACTTTATCTTCTTTCTTAAAAAAGTTTTTATCTTATGCATACACAGATTTTAAGACTACCGGTCGCTGTACAGTATTACGGATTGTGTTCATAGCGTGAAAAAGTTATTGCAAGTGCTTTTTTTATACATAAAAAAACCTTTCGATAATTTTGCTATATAATTGGATTTGACGACAATGTAAGTGTATAAGACAATGGAAGAGATTTTTGTTACTCGAAATATTAAAGTAATAATATATAATTATCCGATTTTGATTTAGTCATGTTTGAAAGAAAAAGATCAAGTTTACTTAGTATATTCTTCGAATTAATTCATTTATTCTTTAGATAGCGCACTTCAAAATTATGTAATTAAATTCTTCATACACTAAAAAGTTGTAGAATTAGTGACTACCAACTCTCTTGTGAAGGTACTTTAGATATATTTTTGGGTTTTCTGTATGGATGTGTTGTCCTGATTCTAACATTTGTGCGCGAACCAGATATACCTATTCTGTCATTTCTTTTAGTTTCGCTAAGTGTGGTTGAATCATGAAGAATCTGATTTTCATGATTACTTCGAGCAATGATATTTTATTTAGGTTGTGGTACTGTGGCCGTCTAGCTGGTATAAATACGGTGGTAGAAATTAGTTTTTTCGAATTTTGTCGTATCTGGTCACTGAGTGGAAAATCACGACCTATTTTTGAGCTTTCATTGTGTCGTCCAAGTGCCGATGGCCAATAGACGTTCCATTCTAACTGAGTTTGGAATAAGATTCTTCAGCTGAAAGTTTACCTACGTAGTAAGGTGTTGAGTTTAATACTTTAAATAAAAATATTTTGGAATCCATGGGGTTCCCATCAATTAGGTGACATTGCCGTATTTTCTAGTGACATTTTGTATAGTGCTATTTTAGAGTTGCTAGTGACATTTTCGTAGCGAGTTGGCGTGAATTTTACTTAGATTCCGTCATACAATCAACGTAGCCATCTTATTTGGAGTTAGTCTTAATATTTAGCAAATTTCTTCGAATTAGCATTCTCCCTATCATTTATTTGGTTTTTGACCTTATAATTTGACCATCTTTAGTTAATTTTTACCCGCTACACTGCCATCTTCATCTATTATTGTTTTAATATACTGTCTTTAGTGTTGATCTTGAGTCATGGCTACATACTTAGCTGACGGGCCGAAAAAAGCAGGCGTCCGAATTGATCACGAAGACAGAGTTTGAAGTGGTCTCCAGAAGTTATTAATTTCTTCTATCTTTACAAGAAGAAATTATTGGATTCGTGAAAAAACTCGAATTCCGGTTTTCGACGGACGGATTTATACATTTTAGAAGGTCCTGAACACAATTTGACTGCTTTTAGAAAATGTCTGTCTGTGAGTCTGTCTGTGCACCTGTCTGTGTCTGCATGTGACAAACATTTTGTGGGCGCTCTATCTCAAGAACTAATGCACGGAATTTAGTGAAACATTACATTCAGTTAGACCTTGATATAAATTGGGACTGATTAGTTTTTGGTGCAAATCGTCCGATAGGTGGCGCTGCTATGCTGCATATTTCACAATTTTCGAAATAGCTCTATCTCAAGAACTTACGGATCAAAAACTGTACGGATTTTCATAAAATTCAGATTCAGTTAAACGTTGATATGACTTGTTGATGATTAGGTGTTGGTGTAAATCGCCCAACAGGTGGCGTTGCTATGCTGCATTTTTCACGTTTTTTGCGATAGCTGTATCTCAAAAACTAATGCCCGAAATTTAATCTCACTTCATATTCTGTTACATTTTCGCATAAATACCAGGGAAAGTCATTAAGTAAGTCACAAAAGATAATTAAATAATAACTTACAATGGTATTCACTTCAAAACTATTTTTATTTCTCAACATATTCTCCACCAATATGTATGCACTTATATCACCATTTTATCAGTGCCCCAACACCAGTTGCATAACATTCTTTGGGTTGCTGTCTCAGCCACATTAGTACTTCAAGTTCAACCTTTTCATCATCTGTGAACATCATCTTGCTTCCAAGATGTTTTTTTTGGTGGATTAAACAGATGAAAATCGCTTGGGTCTAAGTCGAAGCTGTATGGTGGATGTTGAAGAAGTTGCAAGATGATGTTCACAGATGATGAAAAGGTTCAACTTGTCCTAATGTTTCTGAGACAGCAATCCAAAGAATGTTCCTGATAAAACGGCACCTGATAAAACGGTGATATAAGTGCATACATATTGGTGGAGAATATGTTGAGAAATATAAATAGTTTTGAAGTGAATATCATTGTAAGTTATTATTTAATTACCTTTTGTGACTTACTTAATGACTTTCCCTCGTAGATCCTTATTAGGCTTGGGTGTATACTGTCCAACAGTTGTTGTTTTTATGCTCTTTGGATTGGGAATTTTGGTTGCAGACATCTAAGAGGGTGGATGCCGAAATACAATCATTTGTTTGAAAAAAGTGATGCTTATATATCCTTTCTAAATGCATACAATTCAACGAACCTACACCTTTAGAATCCTCATGATGGGTATAGGTTGTCATTTAATTTTGGCACTGTGATAGCGAATTTCGAAGTATTAACATGTATGAGATAGAAGAAAGTTTTGAGATTGGCACATCCGACTAGTTATACTGATATAGAAGGTGTGATTGAGTTTATTTTGAAGCTTGAGAAATATGTTTTGTGTAATGGCATACCTAATAAAAATAATTACTTATTCTTAAAATGTTCTTTGAAAGCTGACGCTCTTTTCTAGCTAGGAAATACTGGGAATTGTTTGATAAGTGATGAAACTAAATGTTATGAACAAACTGTGGCAGAGATAAAGAAGTGTTTCCAGCCATTCGTGATAAGAGTGTTTTTCACCGATAGTTCTATTGTAGTAAGCAATCTGTTTTTCAGTAAGCGTCAAATTTTTTAAGAACAAATTAGAACTTAAAAATACATTGGGACTTGAAATTAGATTTAATGAACTTATAAAGATAGTTTTACCCTTTTTTCATGTGCCAATACAAGATTATATTGATATGAGAACATCTAAAACTTCTGCCAAATTGTATGAGTTATTGTTAAAGTTTAAATACATGTATGATACTGATCATGGCAAAGTAGAGGGTAATACAGGACAGAGAGGGATTCGCAGTAATGGGTTTAATTCTTTTTCACGAGAGTTTAGGAATGAGGGGAATAGAAATGATTTTTGAGGTGGAAACAGAGAGTTTGGAAATAGAAATCACAATCGTTATAGAAGTAATGGTGATAATTATAGAGTAATAGTGGTAATTTTTGAGGTAGTAGAGGTGGTTTTGGAAATGATCATAGGGACCAGGATAGAAATAGACAGTCATTTTCGAATACGTCTTGTGGAAATAGAGGTGGAGGTCGAGATAGAAATTCTCCTCTTCTCGTTTAAGACAGCTGAGTGTAGTTGAAGGTGATAAAGGTAGAGTTAATGTAGGAAGGTGATCGGGCAGGAAGTCTGGTCAGTTAAATTAGTAGGTGGCTGTAGTTCAGAGGTTATACAGTCTTATAAATCAGCAGAAGACAAAAGCCTTCTGTTGATTTAAATATTATTACGGTAAATCTAATTGAACTTCCTGAATTGTTAATAGTGTTAGATTGGATTGCTGTGAAAAGTTTATTTGATACGGAGGCTGAGCGTTGTTTCTTTCCGTATTCTATTTTTAAGATGTATTTCAGGTATTGAATTAAAGCTGAAGTATTCGAACTTTACGGTTCATTCTGCTCAGGGGTCAGTATGTATAAATACAGGTGTCATAGATTTGGATGTTGAAATTCGTTCTATGAAAACAGTATGGCGGATTCACATTATTGAAGGTTTAAGCGCACATTGTTTAATTGGTGTCAATTGTATGAGAGGTAGAGGTATAAGACTGAACCTTTTTTAGAAGATGTTGGTGGTTAATCGGGATGAAAAAACTCTGAGAGTCGAGTCGTCATTCGTTTCTGTTGATTTAGACGGGACTAGTCTTAATGAGGTTGAAAAAGTGAAGTTCAAAATTATTTGGATGAATCTAGTGAGATTTTTTTCAGATAAGATGGCGCTAACTCATCTCACTTGACATGATATTGATACGGGTAATGCTACGCCTGTGGCTAGCAAGCTGCGTAGGCATGATAAGGTTAAGTAGGGAATGTAGATTATCATATTGGTAAGATGTTAGCAGATGATATTATTATGCTAATTATTTCGTCATTTGGATCATCAGTAGTGTTCTGTAGAAAGAATAATCGGAAGCGATCTGATGATCCTAAGGCTTGGAAATCTGCTGCAGATTATCTTAAGTTAAATACTATGACGCAGTATCCTAATTCCTGTAATAGATGAACTTTTGGCTAATATAACGAGCACTAATTTTATATCTACTTTAGATTTAACCTCAGGGAATTTTCAAATTGCAGTAAAGCCAGATGATGTAACTAAGCCAGCTTTCATTACGAAGAAAGGCTGTTTCACTTTTAAGCGTATGAGTTTTGGTTTGTCTGGGGCACCATCCAATTTTCAGAAGGCCATGAATACAATCCTTAGATCTTTATTAGGTAAGGGAGTTTTGCTCTATCTGGACGACATTATCGTCATGGCGGCTATACGTGAAGAATATTTAATGTTGCTGAGGAAAGTTTTTACCTTATTACGTAATGCTGGTTTGAGCGAGAAATTAGAGAAGTGTAAGTTTTTAAGGAAACAAATTATTTAGGTATTACAATTACGCAGGTGGAAATTAAAACATCCAGAAAGTTTTGTGAAAATTATAAGAATCATTTACTTAACTAGGGGGCTCTCCCCCCCCTACGAACACGAACTACGCGAGCCAATCCCCGTCCAGATCCCACGGTCTCTAAAAACACGCTAATTTGTCCTATTTTAAAAAGAAGAAAAAAATAGCTACAAATGTAGAAACTCCATAGCAATTTGGAGATAAATATTATTTTAAGAAATGGACTCAGTGAGTGAAATAAGCCTTAAAAGTGCTTTTAATTTAATAAAGTACCATTGCTCGCTTCCCCACCACGCAAAATAAAATCGGGGGAAAAAATCGGAAAACAAGGAACTATGAACAGAAAATTTTGTAGAATTTATGCCATTTTGTGTAATTGTAATAAAATATTTAAATTTCTGAAAATATATTAGTTTTTTGGACCTTTTATTTTAACTCCTTCGCGACGAGCATCATGTACGTATAGTGACGCATAAACTTATCTGAATCCTTGATTATTCCCACCAGTAATTTTTAATTGAAATTTTTTCCTTATTTAATCATAGCATTTTTGTGTTTAAATTAGTCGAAAATTTCCATTTTTAAAAAAAGGCAATAAAAGATAAAAAATTTGTAAACGATGCTCGTCGCACGAAGGGGCTAAATATGACGACACTTTCAACAGCGGAAGCATTAAAGTTCGTGATTTATAAATGCAAATGCTCGTGATCTGATGAGTAAGGGGGGATCTTCCATGTTTGGAGCTACCTCGGAGCAGTTTCAGACTTGAAGGGAGCCACAGTTCCGCCTATTTCACGAGTTACGACTTCATTTCAATAGCGAACATGCCATAGTAAGCATCAATAACATATATAAATTATGACAATCTGATTACATGTACGTGAGTTAGAGCACGGCCAGACGACCAAGAAAGCCGAATGCATACACACTTTTCAACTATGTTGGAAAGTGTTAAAAAGCATCCATTTTGTTAAATATTAATCCACGGTACAGGGATTAGACGCTAGTGTAAAATAATATTGACAACTCATCATAGAACACACGAGAGTAAAGATAGTTCAGTGACAATTTCAGTAGTCTCGTGCGAGATGCGTTCAGGCATTCAACTTCCATACAGAGATTTTTCAGTGAAACATATAAAGATGAGGCTGCGCCGGTGGGAGTTGAACCAAAGATCTCATCAACAGGAGGCGAGAACGTTAGCTATCGAGCAAAAGGCCAAGGCAGTTACTTTCAGTTGGTAAATCGCTTTATACCGTTCAAGTGAGTTGAGATCGCTACACAATGTATCCCCATTGAGGAAGACGGCTTGTTGATGTCAGATGAGCCATATGCACTTGTGAGTGATGCTGTCGTACGCATATGTGATGCGTGGAATGACAGACTTTACGTTGTGAGCATTCCACAGACTTTGCTTGCAGGGGATGATTTATTTTCTGCTGCCATCTGTTGATTATGAGATGAGTTGATTGTTGTTGTTGAAGGTTGTTGTGTGTTTTTCCGAGTCACCATTGAGGAGATTGCCGCCGCGCCGGTGGTAGTTGAATTAGGGATCTCATGAACACGAGGCGAGAACGTTAGCTGTTTAGCAAAAGTCCAAGCTAGTTACTTTCATCTAGTAACTCGCTTTATACTGTTCAAGTGAGATGAGATTGCTATAAACTGAACTCTCACTACCCAAAGCTGCCTTTATAATAAAAGCCTTTATAATAATAGCTTTTATAATAATATATATATATATATATATATACATATTATAATAACCAAAGACGCTTTTATAATATACACATTTTTATCAAAACAAACTGTAAAAAAATATTTAGGAATAAATCTGGTAAACAAGTCGCATCTTCCATGAGTGAGTAAAGATTCAGAAAATATGTTCAGGAGATGCGCAGATGGTAGTTTTTTTGTCATACTTAATGATGTAAACTAAATACTACTAAAAGCTGATAGATTATACTCGTAGCGCACGTAATTTATAGAAAGGCGAATTCATTTCACCGAAAACCGCGCAAAAGGCGTAGCCGAGTTTAGCCACGTGGTTTAGCACAAACCCTGTCCAAATTATCATTGAATCAGCAGATTTATACCCTGCCCATAGCGGAATGGTCAGAGTCAGATTTCAGTTTTGGTTCAGGGTTTGCACGATTGGTCAGAAAGGTTATAGCGCCCTATGGTGATTGACTTTACACATTATAAACAAATAAGTATCTCTTCTTTATGTCGTATACCTCATATTATGCTAAAAATCAGAGTATTAGCATTATCAACCTCGTCAACAAGATGGCACAATTGTGTGAGTTTTGCGGCCAGTTCCAGAATTAAGAAGTTAGAACGCTTACTTTATAGCCGGCTTTTCCACAACTCCTTAAAACTCTACTTGATACTCTGCCATGCCAATGTCTTTGAGAATCAACTACCATTAAATTTACTATAACGTTGCAGTCTAGATGAAATTGAAAATACTCACAATTTAATGATTTTACTTGATTTCCACAATATGCTTATTTTATAAAAATAGATATTTCAGAAAATGGCATCACTAAGAGATGAGAATATATTAAGCAAACTTTCGTTTTGAATTTATGAAAATTATCAAAAAAAACGTGCTTGATCAGAATTTTATTGACTCATTGTGAAAATAATATAAAGAAGCCATCCATTGCTTTTGATGAAAACAACGGTCATTTATACATATTGAGGTGAGCTACATCGATTTTTTCATTTATTTAATTTTATAGAATAGCAAATATTAAACAAGAATTGTCGTTTAAATTATATATGTATTTAGATACAAGAAATAGGACAAGCACTTTATACAACTTAAAAGCATTTTATACAACATATTTATAAAACTATTATAAATATGTATAACACTATATGTATAACACTAACTATATAATATTCATTTATACAACTACTACTAGCTTATGCCCGCTACACTAGTCGGTTTTTCTATACGGAACTTTAATCAAACGAAATATATCGGCGAATTTGATATTTTAAAGCATTATTGAACCTTACATGGAATGACTTTCAGCATTGTTAGAAATGATTCGAATGCCATTGCGCTATTATATTTTCTAATGTATTGGACAAATTTTGGGCTATTAAGGATCAACTCTTTTAATTCATCATTCACAGAAGGATTTAGTAGGAAAATGGGCAATATTTTATGAACTTTGGACTTGGCAGATTCAATTCAGCATACAAAAATACATTAAAATATCTTATTGGTACTTTTTTTTTGGTACTTTTCGGTTAGCCGGGCGCCAGTGAAATATATATATAGTACTTCTCTATTATCCCGTCGACCACTTTTCATAACAAAAAACTATCGCCAAACTGTAAGATTAAACTCCAAAAATGCAGTACCATTTACTTGATGTCAGAAGCATTATACGTGTTTGTTATGTCATGTGGTTTTTCATTCGACATTTGCGTGAATTTTTCATTATGTTTTACTGATTTATTAGTTATTTCATTAATTAGAATAACAATTGTGTCTTTAAATTCCTATATTTTATTTATTTATCTATTTTGATATTACAATGGCAACGTTCTCCCGTTTATTTGGCGTTACAGTTTGGCGATAGTTTTTTGTTATGAAAAATGGTTGATGGGATAATAGAGAAATACCAAAAATTCTTCTAAATTTACAGAATTTTGTTAAATATTCTTCTAAAGTTACAGAATTTCGATAAAAACGTTTAAAAAAAAATAAAGTGACGACGTCAATAAAATGATGACGTCAAGAGGTCCATTCTCGACCGAAAACAACAACAATTTATCCCAATGGTTAAAAAAAGAAAAAAGAAAAGAAAAACTCGCCAAATTTTTCGGCACAGGACATGACTTTTACATCAGATAACTGCCAAATAACTGCCAGATAACTGCCAAATGATAAAATCCATCTCAGCGTTTGTAATAACTTAAGTTATAACTTAATAATAAATATTTTCGAGTCGAAAAATAGCAAACTAAGGTGTTTTGCGAGTTTATCAAGAAATCATAATAATAATAAACAAGTTGGAAATTGTACGTCAAACGTTACAAACGAGGTGCGTTCGTACGCACGTTTTAGAATTAAATTCATGATATCCCGTGCGTAGAACGGGTTAAACAGCTAGTTAAGTATATATTTTATGACACTGTTCATACAAATATCTTAACTAGTTATATAAATATTCAGATATATATGTATCAGCTAGTTATATAAATATTCAGATCTTGATGATTTTTAATTCTGTGAAATGAATTATATCGTCTGCAGATTCATTTCTGTCATAAAATAAGTATCTCGGTCGCTTGACGATTTAACATCCATCGGAAGCTCCTATAACAAAAAAAGCACCGATTTAAAAAAAATTCAAATTTCTTAATAAATATTTTTATTAATATCTCCTAAAGTTTTGATTCGATTTTAATAAAATTTGAAATGTCTCGACAAAATTCTGCAAAGATAATATATTTTAAATTGCAAAGCATTTGGTTGGGTAGTTTTTGCGTTGTTATATGCGGACGGACAGACAGACGGACAGACAGACAGACAGACGGACGGACAGACGGACGGACCAAGCGACGACTATAGGTGCTACGTATTTATATAATTACGAACGCACCTAAAAACAGTCACTTTTAATAAATAACGAATCACAGTGTTTGGCACGGTTTTCAATAAAAATCCTTTGCATGGCTGGGGTTGTAATAAATGGCGCATTAGCATACATTTTGGCATGGTGTTGGTACAACGAAAAAGTATATCTTTTCTTAGTGCTTGCTTACGTCCTAAGAAGTATTACCCCCCCCCCCCCCAATTTACATGTTTCTTGGTTCAGTAGATTGAGCTGTGCGTTGGGGCGCTAACCCCAAGTCAGGACTTTCTTTTATATATATAGACTATTTATTAAAAGCATTTTATACAACTCAAGTAAAAACAATACTCAACAATAATTTAAAATATTAAAGAGATAACACTTTCAGTTTTTTCCGATTCTCAAGATAGACACGGTATGAAGTAAATGCTTACCTCATAGCGTTTTTTACAAAAAGCACGGCAGGTTACTGATTGCAACGGGTACTGCGCTAAAACACGCCATATTGGTGGGTTAATCTTCCATAATCGGGTCTACAATCGACGTAGGTTTCAAACATCTCTGCTATATTAAAATGAAGAATATCAGCGTTATAAATGCACAAATAATACACAAAAAGTAGAAAATAGCTATTTCGAATCTACAAGCGAGATTCTTCTTCAGTGCGACAAAGAACAAAGCACAGCGTGCTAGAATTGTAGATTTGAAATAGCTATTTGCTGCTTTTTTGTGTATTTTATGTACATTTATAACGTTGATATTCTTCCTTTTAATATTATTGCAGAAAGGTTTTATTTGCTATTTTTATCTTTGCCATACTTGAAACAGCGCGGTTTCAAGTGGTGTATGAGAATTACAACAATAGTTATTATAAGAATAGCAACGAATTCCTTTACCATTTTGGGGTATTTTAATGCGAATATTAAAATTTTATGATGCAACAAAGTGACTTTATGGCAACTCTTTAACAGTATCCACCACAGACTTTTTTTGATACTTTTCCAGTATAGGGACCTCGATGTCTTTTTAAAAGCTTGGCGTGGGGAGAGTTCCATATCCTGTGCTGGTTTTTTTAGCGAGTTGATTTTGGCGAAAAGAGTTTGATGTGGTTGTTGCGATCTTCAGTTTTTGGGGTTGCATTTTTAACTACTGGAATGAACTTTATCTACGTGACGTCGCACCCCTTTAGGCGCCATTTTGGATTTTTTTTGCCAATCGCGCCAACTAACACAGGATATGAAACTCTTTCCTCGCCAAGTTTGCGACTTTTCTCCAAATTTCATTTACGAGGCGACATTTGGCGAACAAATTGACTTTCAGAATTTGAAGGAATTTTCTAGAAATTCCCAATAGGAGCCGAGATACATGATTCAACGAAATGCTTTATAGGAATAATATAGCGTGAATTTATTGTTATATCGAGTTGAACACATATCTAATTTTAACCGAGCTTAGCTCGGTTTTCCCCGCTGGTGTGTTTGTTAAGTGTCAAAATCCAATTTTCGTTTTTTGCCCGAAAATCGAGTAATGATGTCACCAGGATCCATATTAATATCATAATGAATATTCATCAGAGTTAACCCAGTGAGGTGCTCTTCGTCTAATAGAATCCCGAATCCAGGATTTCAGACGGCGGAGTATTGGAAGAGACCTTTCTGCCGTTGCTATACTAACTGCAAGAGTAGCGCAGATTAGAAAAAATGCTTTAATATTTAGATATAAATCCTTACATGTTCAATAACTTTAAGACAAGTTTCGTTTTCACATGTTTTATCGCATATGTATTTGCCGAAACGTCAGTTGAGGTTCACTGTGGAGACCCGAAAAGTTTTTGGTTTCCGTCTGTTTGTCTGTTTGTTTGTCTGTCAGTCTGTTCCGCGATAACTGCTGTAACAAATATCCGATTAGGTTGATTTTTGGTGGATATATTGGTGAGGTACCCTGAATTAGCTGCATAGTTTTTGATTACATTTGGTTCATTCGTTCGAAAACTATAGAACATTTCTTTTTCGGTCAAAAAAGTTTCCAACGGGAATGCGGACGAGCGGACGATTCTACTTTTGTTGTCCTGAGAATTAATCTTCTCTTGATATATCTCCAACAAACATACTCACAAAAATAAAGTGTTTTTCTGGGGTTCTTATTATTAGGCTGGTTAGATATATGAGATGAAGTTTCCGGGTTTGATGCTAACGTACACTGTTAAACATTTGCAGCAAACTGTCCAGTCATTTGACCGTTTTTATAGAAAACGGTTACATAACCTTAATTTAACACTATTCTGACAATAATATAGGCAATAATATAGTCAGAACAGAGTTAAATTACGGTTATGTAACCGTTTTCTCTAAAAACGGTCAAATGACTGGACAGTTTGCTTCAAATTTTTAACAATGTAGTCTTTGCACTCGGTAGAGAAGGATATCAGAGCTTTTATAGATTTTGTACAACAACGATAATTTGTTAAGTTGCCATCAAAACTTCTAACAGAAAGTGCTTCTGTTTCTTCGCAATATTGAAAAAACTTACCAGTACTTGATTAAATAAAGTAAAACCTGAGAATATGAAACCTGTCTATAACTGAATCTTGCCTTAAACGAAAAAAAATTATGGTCGCGAACAGAAATATATAAAACATTTATAATAGACAGTGTACCTAGTAAAACGGAAACCTGTCTAAAACGGAATTTTTGCGTTTCTTGCGGTTCCGTTTTATCAAATTTTATTTACACCGTACATCCCTTTTGGAAAAGCTCCAGTGTAAGAAAACTCTCACATTGTTTTTATTATCGCGTGTTTTTTCGATCACAGCGCACCCCATCTCACCGCCGTAATTGCTAAAACTACTTCGCGACCGGTTACTGTGAAAATGCTCTGCCAATGGGCCGAGGTAGGCTTTCTTTCTTTCTACCCGTTAACCAGGCCCCTACCTACCGGGCTATGACCCAGTTTTACGGGTTTGAGTGCCTGGAAACGGGATGGAATCGTCTGATCGCCACAGGGCGGCGGTCTTAGCATATGCCGTCTTAATAGCAGCTCTTTTATTTTGCTTGGTTATATGTTGGCCGTTTACTTAGAGTGGGTTTGCTTGTTTAATTTCACGGCCATCGCTACGCTAGTTGGTATCGTAATTTAGGATCTTGTTTAGGTGAAGAGCCCTCACCTGACGTGGCACCTCCAGAGGTATAATTCATAGGGAATTTGGCGGACTTTGCACCCACGACAGATTTTATATGCACCGGGTGGCGTATTTCACATAATGTACATGGCTAACGCCACAGGAAGGAATACTGTCCTCTGATTGATTGAACGAATTTGTCACTACAGGTTGTTTACATTTTTGTCGTAAGCGAGTTGATTTGAGCGCAGCATGAAGAAATAGGTTCTTAAAGATCTACACAAGAAGAGTGATTTAATACATTTTATGCCATCTGATTTCGAATTTAAAGTTATTGAAAGTACGTATACTTCAGAAGAAAAATTCTGTTGTACGCTGAGAATAATAATTATCTGAAGCATAGGATTTCAAAAAAAAACGGCTGACTAGATCTCTGAATTATTGAAATACTTAAGACTGTCTTTCAAAGAAATCAAGCTTTTCATCAACAGAATTACAAAATATTTTATGGCTTTAATATCATTGAAATTTTTAGAAGCATTCATTACATATATGCTTCTGATAAACAGATACACTTTCAAAATTTAATTATACATTTAATGTAATTATATTTTTACAATTCCTTTATTTATTTACATAAGATAAGATTGATGTGAAAATGGACAAATATTCTTATAAATTATGTAATAATAATAATAAATGATTTAAAACTTGTTCATTTTGTTGTTATTTATCAATTTTAATTGAATTATTTAAATAAAATTCGTAATATGTAGCATTTAAATAAGGAATATGTTTATTTGGGGATTTTTTGACAAATATTAGATTATTCAAACTGATATATCTAGAATATTTTTTCAATAATATAAAACATGTTCTAGATCTATTTGTTCTAAATAAATAAACTTTAAAGAACATAAAACTGAAGAAATGAAAAATTCCTAATAAGTGAGAAAATTTGTAAGTTCTAATTATCAAATCTAATTATTCAATTGAAGAGGAGAAAACAAAATATTTCTAATTATATTTATTTGTGTCTACATTACATCATAATGCATTTGTTAAAAAAAGAATTAGATTATTTGGCTAATCTAATATGAACAGTACATGTAAACGAAGGGATTGTGATTTGAAAAAACCTGGCACAGAGGCGTAGCTAAAGATATTTTTTAGGTGGGGAAGTTAAAATTTTCTCAACTAGAATCGCTTAATTTCCAACTCAAATGATATGTGAAAATTTTTGACAGCAAAAAATAAAACAGGTCGCCTGAAACTGTAGAATTTCCCAACTATGAGCTAAAAATTTCCTAAATCCTCACATATTTTATGGGTAGATTTTACCCTCATGGCGGTGCCTCTAGCCTTGCATCATTCTTATTAGATTTAGCAAATATTCAAATAAATATGACAGAATCACAGTCGAACTGGTCATCAGGAGTTTTATGGGGTTTTCTTCTCATTGAAGCGTGAATACAGGTCTAGAAAAACGTAAAGTGAATAAACAGGTAAAGGATAAATTTCAGTTTATAGCTACTATAAGGTATAATGTATATTATGTATTGAATTTATTTTAAACTGAATTTTTAACAATTTATAATCTAATGTTAAACAGGTAAGGAATAAGCCCGAATAAGTAATTTTTAACAGTGTTAGGTGAAATTATTGTTCAGATGTGTATCTTTCTTCTTTAATAAAAAGCTACGCGTTGCTGACGACTGGCTTTTTTGCTAATATGAACAGATTAATCTCAGAAAATGAAACATTTGAAGGTACTGAAAAAATTGATAGCTCGAAAAGTATTTGTCAGAAAATCGTTAGACAAACTGTGTTAGACAGGTAAAAAATTGTATTTTTCTTGATATAAATTTCAAATCTAATGATTATGCCGTTTTTCAAATATTGAATTTCAAAAATTACCAAATATTACAATGGAGTACCATAGCGAAACTTTCACGCATAAAAAGATAATGATAACGGCAATGTTAATCCTGACGTGTATACTGGCTATAGCACGAGTCACAAATTATAGCAGCCTTATTATTCTGTTAAAATATAAAAGTGAATTATGATGTCACGAGTGCATGATTTTTATTTAATTCTCGACAAATACTAGATGCGCCATTTTCTTTTAGTTGTGAATAATATAGGTTAATTCACGTTATTAAAAAAATGTAGCTATGAAACATGTAAATAAACGGAAAACGGTAAGTAATAAATGGTAAACCGTATTAAAAAAAAAAAAAAAAAAAATAACATAGTGAAATAAGTATCCGTTTTTCATTTACTGTCTGTCATTAACTAAAAGTTTTAAATTGATTCATTCGCTTCGTAAGTATTAAAAAATGCATAATTGTGTTAAATTTATTCATTACATAACTTAAGTTAAAATAAGTATCCATTTTTTTCAATTCCTACTATTAGTTCACACCCTCTATATATTTATATATCTTGTTCAAATTTTCAATCGTTAATAAAACACTTTTTATTCATTCACTCAAGTTCAAATACATTTTATTAAACTTGTAGTGGATGACACTTGATGTTAATACGGTTTTTTCAAATATTAATTCATTAATTGACTTCTCATTCCTTTTTCATTACTAATAAATTGTCTTTTGTCTGCACAGTGTTTTGATGTATTTGGAGTAGAAGAAAGACTTTAAGATGGAAAAGCTGATATCTTCCTTAGACCCTTCGTTGACGGATCTTGTTAGAAGCTGGGAGAGTGGTGACAAGCAGATACGACGCCCTCCGAATGCGTTCATGTTGTTCGGCAAGGATCACAGAAAGAGTTTAGCTCGGAAGCATCCAAATGTAAACAACAAAGTGATTAGCGAAATATTGGGGAGGGAATGGAAAAATGCACCGCACCAGATCAAGGAGAAGTATCATGAAAATGCCAGGTTCATTAGCTACTTGCACCAAAAAATGTTTCCAGGTATGTGAAAACAAATGTACACATATATTCAAAAATAGATACATAACTACGCCTGGATAATAATTAACTATTAAATAAAATATACAACTACAGACATTTAATGAGATTTTTTTTTTTTTTTTTTTTTTTTTTTTTTTTTTTTTAAAATAAAATAAATGGAAAACTCATTTCGATTCCAAGTTGCTTCAATAGTCAGGCCTGACAATTCTATTGCCTTTGTCTTTAAAAATGAGTTAGAAAATTTTTCAGAAAGCTTCGCTTTGTTGAGCAGGTCATTTTTCCTTAAAAGATTTAATTAAAATCTGAACATTTTAATGTAATTTTTTTATACTCTGCTGGGCAGCATGTTAGACCGGGGATTCAAGATGGCACTGTACGATCTTTTTACTAAAAAAGTAAAAAATAATAAAAAGAGCACATTACCATATCGGAGTCCCTGGTTAGACAGGCTTGTCTTAAGAAATATTTTTTAAATAAACATTATTTTAACCAGAAAAATAGCTAATGTTTTTATAATTGAGTATTTTGAAATTCAGAACTTTCATGCTGATTAAAACTTTTAATATATAATTATAGGCTATCGTTACAGTCCAGTAGAGGCTCGAAAAAAAAAGTCTGAAAAAGTAAAGAGAAGTACTGAAGCCCTCCGCATTGCTAGAGGAGGCGAAAGTTCAGAGGTATAATTAATCATTCATTAGTGTATATAGAGAAATATGATACAGGGTGCGGACAAAGTTTTGGATGGATATAAATTCCATTATTTTCGAGAAAACCGTAAATGTCAACAATTTATTAACAAATACAGCGTGGACACAAATTAGTCGGGCAATTTTGTAACTGAATGATTTGTGAACGCAAAATGTTGCATATAAGGTACCAGTTAAATGACAGTATTGTTAGTATTGTATCCTAAGTTTGCGGATATACTATTTAACTCAGTGCTGAAGTTCTAGTTTGAATTGGTCAATGACGTGTTACGCCATGGTCACCACGATCACCAGACTTTTCACTCCTAAATTTTATTGCATGCGGTTTCTCTAAAGATCCGGGTTACTTTTCGTCGCTTCTGAAATCCATTCACGAATTGAATTTACAAACCAGAACTGAACTTGGTTTTGTCGACGTGAACATGCTCATAAACATATGGCAAGAACTGATTTACCGATGGGAAATTTTCAGAGTAACGAAGGATTGATGGAATTGCTTTTACCATTGAACATTTGTGAAAAAAAAGTAAACTTTGGGTGTTTCATTATCTTACAAACATGGATAATTTAATGTTCGGCTGTATAACTACATGTAACCCTTATTTTTGCCCAACTAATTTATGTTTACCCTGTTCATTAAATCTAACATATAAAAAATGGAAAAGTAGATTAGATCTCAAAGTATCCGCCTTTTTCTTTGATGCATATCCTTATTCGTTTTAGGACATCATTAACTGCGGCACAAAGTATCCCATCGGGAATATTGGTCTACTCCTTAATCAATTTTGCTTTCAGACCATCCAAATTTTGATGGGAAATAGCCAAAACCTTCGCCTTCAAAATTTCCCAAATGGAAAAATCTATTGGATTGATGTTGGGCCATTCACCTTGAGAAATGAAGTCAATGTTCTCCGCCCTAAGCCAGTCAAGAGGTCTTGCGCGCGTGATGGGCTGGAGCAGAGTGTTGCTGAAACACTCAATTCCGTTCAGAAAAGTGTTTTTTTTTTAGCAAAAGGATTGTTCACTTCTTGCAAAATCTCGTCCTGATAGTATTGTTGATTGAGCCATCCAAAACTTTTTCCACACGCTGCATTTGGGCCGAAATCTCATGAGTGTGATTTTTCGCTGCTCATTTTCTGTGGATAATCTTTTTTTTTTTTCAAAGTCTCATATTATATTCAATGGGAATTTTTAATAGCCACTGATATATTGAAGAGTAAGTAGTAGATGGATACAAACAGTATTAAAAAAATAAATATGATATGACAGACAAAACACAAATTGTAAGAGACAGTAGTGACAGGGACATAGTTGTGACATTTTTTTTGGAATTTTGCCACTTTATTTAAAAAGAAAAAAAAAAGATTTTTGGAATGCTGTATGCCCTATTTTATAAGCCATAGCAAACCTACGATCAAATGGCTAGATATTGGTTAGTCTATAAATATCAATAATTAAATTAACATTGGGGATAAATAACGGTACCTTTTCCTCATTCTTTTCAATCCAGGAAATCTTCTTTATGAACAACAGAAAGCAATGGTGACTTTTTTAAGAAGAACATGTGTTCCTCTATTGGAAACAATACTGTAACTGACTGAATATTTTATCTGGTGAAAATAGGAGGAAATTCATACACCGGGGTCAGTAGCAACAAAAAAGCGAGGGACACTACTTTAAACCCAACAAAAACAAATATTACACATTTAACTCATATAAAAGTTATATTATTACGCTCCATGAGATTCATATTTAAAATAAATGCATTGTTTTCCAAAATTTTTTAATAATTATTCTTTACTGCTGGTTTAATGATCAAGTTATGGGTTGGGGAAAGGGGACAGTAGTGACTTTTCAAATATTTAAATTCCATTTTAAAGATTAAAAAACAGATTTTCACAATAGATGTAACTTAATATTGTAGAACAATCACGAGAAACATTTTAACATTAAATGAAAATTTATGATGCAAAGAAATGCCGAGAGATTTATTGGGGATTGGGAAATCTATACTTATGAGATTTTGGCCTATTTATAAGATTTGCCGAAATGAAAAGGAAATTACGGATACATCTAAAGAAAATTTTAATTACTGAAAACGTGAATTACAGAATATTGCAATTACAGTCCACGTGTAACATGACATGTACGTATAATTGCCATTGATATTGACGCGATGATCTGGAAGAGCTCATCATGCATCCAACCGCACAAATCAACTTACCACAACTCAGGAGAAAGAAGACGAGGCTGTTCACATCTATTGCGAAGTGGGAAAAGCAACGTGCCAATCTATTTACAAACATATACAATATCATCTTTAATTAGATGATATTGTATACTGCTACAGTATAAGCTGTTTGACTGCTACAGTAAAAGTATCTTTTGATCCAGTATACCATAAAGTTTTGTTTTTCAGTTGGCATTTTTTTTTGTTTAATCTGACGACACTAGAAACAGCCAAACTTTTTCTTTTAAAACTAATTCTTTATCATGAGCGGCCAAAGAGGCTGGAAGCGCGTCCTCTTTTGTCCCACTTCCTTCGAATTTTGAGATCACTTATAGTAAAATCTCCATATTCTTATAACATATACGTATACATATCTATATTCTTGTAACTAATGCTGCCTCTGACGTCATTGAATTTATTGTGATCGTTTAACTTTCTCGGCTAAAAAACAAAAAAACAAAAAACAAAAAAAAAAAACTTATTGCATATAAAATATTTAAACTGGTAATTTTATAGAGAAATGTATGGTAAATAGGCTGAAACAGACAGTTTTTAAATCGAATTGATATTAAAGAGTTATTTAATGATAAAATCGATCAAAATAGTTCAGTTAAAAAGTTTTATAGGATCAAAAACTGTGCATAGTTATTTACTAATTTTTAGCAGGCACATACTTATCTAGATTGTGCTGTGCAGTGTGCAATCTTTTTTTTTTTAATTTGTCTAATTTTTTAAGTTTTTTTTCTTCCAATTTTTATTCAAAATTTTATTATTTTAATGGAGATTTAATACATAGCTTAAAATAGCCTGTTTTTACCTACTGTTGCCAGTTTTTAAAAAAACCTCAAATAATAATATTTACAAACACTTTTCAAATGAAAAATATATTTACACGCGGATTTTAAAAGCAAAAGAAAACTTTAAAATAATTACACTATTACGTGCGAAAATCATTAAATGGTGAAAATTACGTCATATTTAAAAAGATAGATTTAAAATGTTATATTTAAAACATTTTCTTATAGAATTTCCAAACTATTTTTTTATACTATTCCCCATTTTTGACACCATAACCGAATAACCGGTTTGGTACTTTTCCAGTATAGGGGCTTTGGCGAGATAGAGAAAATTACCTTGGCGAGAGAAGGAAATTCGGTAACATATGTTCTGGCAACCTATTCACTGTTTTCATATACACAAGCAATTTTTTCAATATTTATGCAATTTATTTAATATAAAGAAGCCATTTATCTATTTTTATGTACAAACAAAAGCAAATTGTACATAAAAAACAATAATAATAATAATAATAATAATAATATACTTATATATAATGTTTATATATAGATGAATATACAGGGTGTTTTTTTTTAAACTGACACTATTCAGAGCCGTCTGTAGCTCGTTCTAATAACTGGATTGACACAAAATTTTGTGAATGTACTAAGAAAACCATGGGAAAAAAGATTCCAACAACAACAAAAAAATTAGTTCCAATCACCGCCGATAGGGGGAAATGTGGCGCTGTACATTAAAAAAAACCCATCAGAAACAGACAAAATTAATAATTTGGATAAAATGCCACGTTTTATTCATCATTTACACTTTCCCTTTCGTTGATCGCAGTTGAAACATCCATTATCACTTTTTCTGCCACCGGTTTACGTCCTCTGCCTAACCGAACTGCTAGCGAGCCTGTTTCTTCGAATTTCAGAATCATTGCTTTCAATACATTAACGGATAAAGGTCCTTTGCGCAGTTTATGGCGTGTTCTAAGTAAACGAAGAGCGGCTGGTGCATTGTACTGGTTACAATATAACAACTTCACAAGTAACGCGCGCTGCGGTAACGTGAGATTCATTTTCAACCTGAGCTGAAATTGTTTCTCGGTGTTTTTCGCATGCATTTATAACTTAAACTATTGGCGCTACTGTCGCTTGCGTAAGTAAAAATTTGCATTTTCATTTTTTGCCCGTATTTTATGCTAATTCCCAGTTGCATAAATGACCACAGCGCCACATTTCCCCCTATCAGTGGTGATTGGAACTATTTTTTTTTTTGTTGGAATCTTTTTTCCCATGGTTTTCTTAGTCCATTCACAAAATTTTGTGTCAATCCAGTTATTAGAACGAGCTACAAACGGCTCTGAATAGTGTCAGTTTAAAAAAAAAACACCCTGTATATAAACAAGCATAAAAAGTTCATTAGGTTTGTTTTCATAGATGTTTCTATTATTTGGCAAGAAATCTCACTTTCTAAAAATCGAATAGCACCAATTTTCTTTTTAATTAAAAAAAAAAAGTACCAACGGGTTCACCACACTAAAAATACTAAATATGCATTTCAAAAAACATTTTTTTATAGGCTTATGTGGTCATTGATTTATGTCATTATCATTACGATTTCCTTATCATTGCTTTTCGTTCTCTTTTATTAGGAGACGACAAGAAAGGAAGCAAGATTGGAATGCCAGTCTCCTCGTCGGAGTGTGAAACGAGAAAGGAATCCTCGAGAAGGTAAGATGATTGTATATGCGGGAACACCAATTTGAATATCAAGGGGAAAAAAAGTACAAAAGTAAAAATAGTATTCAAATTTTAATTGCTTTGCATATAAACAAGCAATTGAACAGAGTAAACAGGGTCAGCTGGATGGGGAGGCTAAATGGCTTAAGCTAATGGCTAAATGGAGGCAAAATGGCTTAAGCACTCACAAGCCCCGTCCAGAAGAGTTGGTCTCTTAATTTTGAACCAATTCCAGATGAGAGAACTGCACCTGGATTGGCACCCCCAGAGGCAACGCTTATTCTAATCTTGGAGGACATTGGAGCCACGAACAGATTTTACGTGCACCAGCTCCCATTAACGTACACGGTCCTACAGCAGCCGCAGCCGAGAGAGGTTGTCACTCTCCCAAGCAATGACCACGGTCGATGCTGCTTCATTTACGGTGATCTTACGGGAACCGAGCTTATTTGTCCGCGCCGCTGCGGGACACAAGCAATCGAACAAGCCGGGTTCGAGTTCCGACTTGGGTACTTTTTCACTATGTTGACTATACGCCTATTAAGCACAAGATGTTATAGTGAGAAAGAGCCAGGTTGAGTATCGTTCCCAAGTGGTTCAGTTGGTAGAACGTCAGTACGCTATACTGATGACTCGGGTTCGAGTCCCGGCTTGGGTACTTTTTCACTATGTTGGCTATACGCCTATTAAACAATTAAAATTTGAATATTATGAATGCAAGGCGTGAGAAATTTTCTATGGAAAAATTTCGAAGTATTAAATATAGGTAAAAATAGTGTTTAAAAAAACACAAAACACACTCTATTATAAGCATTTAATTTTGATTTTCTTGAAAATCACGCCTTATTCCATAACTGCAATTCATGTTCTTCCCCCCTCCCCCCCAAAAAAAAAAATTCCATTACAATACATTAATTTGGCGTGAGCACCAAATTCGAATATGATTTTTTTTTTTTTTTTTTTTTTTTTTTTTTTTTTTTTTGCGGGGTTGAAAGCGCAAGCCACTGAATTTATTAAAAAATATATAAATTTTGCTTTGTTTCTTTTTTAAGATATAGCAAAAGGAAAGAAAAAAATGAAACATTATTTAAGCTATCTTTTTAGGATTTCTAAATTGATTTCTCAACGTATAATCGTAAATTAATTAATATTAAACTATAAAATGATAAAAGCATAGATACGCGTATATTTTAAATATTACACTCTTAATTTTTAATTTTCAATTTATTTTATACTTTTAAGCCTTTAAAATGTTACAATATTGCAGTTTCACAGGTATTTGATCTATTTTTGCGAGCGTTTATTGCGGGATCTTTAAATCTATTGTTTATTGAACTCGTATACAATTGTACGAATCTCTATAATAAAACCGTAAGTCATGTGACTGTCATCAACAGTTCCGGGATGCCCGCTTCACTTTTTCATATGCCAGGCGGCCATTTTTATTCAAAATTATTTTTTCGAATAAAACTGCATAAAAGTTACATTTTTAGATAGATCTTTCAAAAAAAAAAAATTAATATTTGAGAGATGATTTACATTCAATTATGTATACATTCTGCAATAACTTCAGTTTAAATTAGGTTCGCAGTTCAAATTCTCTATCCATGAAAGTAAACAACAACAAAAAAAAAGATTCATTCGTTGTGAACGTTTAAAATATTAAACCATGAATTTTTGGACCGCTGCCTGTTGTAAAAAAATAATCCGCAACAGTGAGACAGTCAATGTTTACCATAATTCTGTTCTATACAACTCAGCTTCCTTCCGGATCTTTTCTTGACGTAAGTTGAACTCATGTAATAAAAATTTAATGGATCAAATTTCGAAACGAATTGTCAGCTTTTATTTTTCGCGTGTGCAAATTAGAAACGATACTTTAATTTTGAAATCAAATGTTTTGATTTATGATATTTTTTCTTATTTATCTATTTTCTATTTTAAAGAAAAATGTAAACGTCATGTATTTTAAATTAGAACAGCTGTCACGGACGCACCGGGGTTGGCGCGATTTTTGTTTTGTGCCATTTTGGCGAGAAAATCCCGTTTTCAGGTACCTATCAAAGATTACTAAAACAGCATGTACTTTTATTTTATTATGAAATAGTTTATTTTATATTAAAAACACACAATTTTATTATAAAAAACACACAATGATTAATTTATTATAAAGTGGGTTAAGCGGTTTTTGTCAAGAAAGATGAAATACATAACAACAAAAAATATGCGAAATGCTACCACGATCGCAAAAGTTCTTGATTTGTCTATTAGATTTTTCTGGTTTGGCGAAGGATTAAGGACAAAAATAAATTATGAATAAAAATAATTTGTTACAATGCTTAACATACATTTAAGGGCGACCAAACTGGTCGCCAGTGGCGGCTAGTTACAGATTACAGATAATAGTTGGCGATTTCTCACCTGTGGCGGGCTAACGAAAAACAAAAAGCCTTAAAATTAACGTTTTAATTTATAATTAAGTTCTAAAAATATTAAAATGTTGTGTTGTCATTCGAATACACCTATGAATATAATTTTTATAATTCAAACATAATCATTAAATGTGTTAAAAATTAATTAAAAAATTCCAACTTTACATTCAGAAATCGGGTAAAATTAAATAAAAGAGGGTAAAAATGTCACACTTTAAGAGTTTTTGTTTGTGGGTTTCAATAATAACGTAAACTGTTAGGGGTTTTGAAATAAATTAAGTTATGTTTGCAAAGTATTTCGTAATTTTTTCATTAAAAAAAAATCATACTTTATTTGGCATACATGTTAACGAGGGTACCCTGAAAATGCAACGCAAGCTGGCCACCTGCGCTGAATATTCTTGAAACATAAAAATAAAGAAAAATCTTAATGGAATTAACTTTAGCGTAACATAGTGCAGGTCAAAATTTAAATATTTGTGAAGATAGCGGAATTAAAAAATATTCAACTTGGCCTAAAAAATTGCCTTAAGGGGTTCTCAAACATTCTCAACTTTCAAAAAATCGATTTTTTTGAAGGAAATTAACTTTTCGTAGTGTGTAGAATTATGTGCAAAAAGATGTAGAGTGATATTGCAATTATTAAGAAAGGTATGAAGAAAAAATGTGAGCGCACCCACGAACCGACCTCGCCGAAAAGATTCTAGTAAAGATTCTACTCCCTTTTAAATGAGCAGATAAAAGCACAAGAGGGTTGAAAGTACGGCGCAGGCAAGAACAGCAAATTAAGTGTAAGTTAAAAAAAATATATCATTATATTTTTTTCTTCTAAAACTTTAGACGCGATTTTCTGGAAACTACATTTTTCAACATGGGCAACATGAAAACTTGAACTATTTTTAAAACTTTTGTATAAATTTTGCGCTTATCTACGCGTAATAAATTGTCTAAGAGCCATCGATCCATTTTTTGAAAATTTAAATTTTTTATAGTTTTACAAAAAGTTTAAAGGTCAAAATTTTAGACTTGAAAAAATTTTATAAATCACTCCTGAATTTTTTTTCAAAATAGCGCAATCTGCTTATTTTTCAAAAATTCAAAAATTTGAGCCGGTGGCTCTTATTTACAACCATATTTTACAAGAAAAAACTGAGATTTTAATATTTTTTTGTGTCTACAGGAAGTTAGTATGCTGTTCATCGAGCCTGGATATTTTGCAACAGGTCAACGCGGCTGCAGGTTTCTGACGTAATATGTGACCAAATTTAACAACAACAATTTTTTTTAAGCACTTGAAGCAATAAAAAAAATAACGGGGAATTATTAGTTTTTCAATTAACTTTACTCCCTTCGTGAAAAAAAAAAAAAAAAAAAAAAAAAAAAAAAAATTCCAAAATATGGTCATTTTTCGCCGCCGAGAACATATGTAATCCCTTAAAATGCTTGCAAAAAATCAAAAAATCTTACAGTATTAAAAAAAAAGAAAAAAAAAAGCATATATATATATATATATATATATATATATATATATATATATATATATATATATATATATATATATTAAATTTTGAACCTGTAAAACTCTTTTGAATAGGTGACAGGTTTGTCTTCAGTGATGAAGTAGCAGTTAGAGCAGAGTATGTGCCAAACAACCAAGAACATTTCCTTCAAATGATCCGTAATGAAGAAACAGCACGAGAGTCAGAAAATCAACCTGTTGACACCAACCTCAGGGGTCATGATGAAGTAGCAGATAGTACAGAGTATGTGCCGAACCAAGAACATTTCCTTCAAATCATCCTTGATGAAGAAACATCGAAAGATTCAGAAAATCAAGCTGTTGACTCCAGCTTCAGGGGTCATGAAAGCAGTCCAAGTAGATCAGGTAATCAACTAATTGTATCCTGTCTGGGGGTCATGATCGGTTAAAATATTGTGAAATTTTCCGAAATTGCTTCTTTCAGAAAGGCTGCAATAGGTAGCTACTTTCGTTTTGTAATGTAAGCTGCCTATTTTTTTTTATTTTTTATAATCTATAATCCACTGAATTAAGAAGCACTATAACATCGTCAAAATCTTGTTTACTTTTACCTAAAGCTGTTGCCTTTCAAAGAGAGAGAGAAAAAATATATCTAATACTACGCGAATAAAAATATCTTTTTTTAAATGGACTTTATTATGCTGCTTGGAAACTGCCTGTCTAGTGCTCTCTGTAATAACAAGGAAAATGAAAAATGAAGTTTTCAGCTACAAAGCTTTTAAATTTATACTTCCAACATTTTAATTTAGCATGTAACTTCTTTGCATATATTCAGAGTTTTCTAGCATATTTTCTTTGCTTGTGATAATAAAATGTATACTCCCTTATATGCTGAATAATCTATATATATATTTCTCTTACATGGCGCGGAAATAAGGCTGAATTTCTAGCTGATAGTTTGGCAACAGCCGCAGTTTCCAGAGCTCAGGCCAATGAACGGACTAGATTTGGTAAGATCTGCTCCGCGTCCAATAGGGCGGCCATTGTGAGAGCAGTGAAACTCAAACTAGCAATTATTAAAAATAAAATAACATGTACCTAATCCAAAGCGTTTGAGATGATTCCTCATTTTAATTATGAGTAATATCGTTAATTTCAAATGAATTCTCTACTCTTATTTAGATACGAATTTCACTCACGCGAAAATCGAGAGAATAAAAATATAAACTGTCTAAACTGCACCTGGTAACACCAATATAAATGCAATTTTAATTGTGTTTTCAACGAAGTTTTCAATTACTTTTTACACTAAGAAAAATTGTCAATTTCATTTCTTAAAATGATTTATGGTAGTAGTAATTCCGGCTAGACTTGCTTGGGACCGCGTAGCGGTCTTAATGTGAAATGCAAGCAATTCACGGGGGTTGGCGGATAGCGTTAGCGAGTAGGTGGCTGAGCCCCCTAGTAAATTATATAAATATGAAAATTTAACACTCACCTTGTTATTGCATATCCTATGATTTTGGGTGAAAGAAAAAGTACATTTGGAACACATAATGACCTTTTTTTACAACTTTTATTTAGTGAACACAAGAATATACAAAATACAAAATACGAAGCATTTTTTGTTTACAAAAAGTCCTAATACCCGCTATCGCTTCAGATTTTCGAAAAAAAAAAAAAAAAAAAAAAAAAAAACAGAAAAAAATACTGGTAACTTTTTACTTTATAAAAAACATGACTTTATTTAATTTTTTTCTGGAAAATGAAATTTATTTGGATTTATTAAAGGATGGATAAAGTGTTTTGAAAGGAATATTAAACGAAACTCTTTTTGCTATCTTCGATCCCACTTACCCACTTGTTGAGCTTTTTGCCCTGTCTAAACAATTGATATTAAAATTATTAATCGAATAATTTTAATTGAATATCGATTCTTTATGTATTTAAATTAATAAATAATTAAATCGATAACTCGATTGCTTTAATTATTAAATAAAATAAAATAAAAATTATAATGTTTTGAATAAATAAATAAATTATGGAATTTTTAACTAACGAATGGTCATTTATCTATCTATCTATATTAATAAAAGAATGTTTCGGTCTGTGTGTGTGTCTGTGTGTCTGTTGGCGATGGCTAGCAAAATCTAGCCCACCTAGAAGTCTGGAAATTTAGGTGTGGATAGTCCAAGGTCTGGCCATGTGCACCTGAGCCTCAGAATTTTAATATTTTGATATTAAAGCCTAGATATTAATTAGATTCTCATTAACCATCGCTTCTAAAATGACATCTTTTAAATCAAAATGGAGAAAGAAAGGAACTGGCGCATTGGATATCAAGCGGAAATGAACGAATTCGAAATTATTTTACTAATTAGCGAATTTTAAGAAAACTAATTGAGATATCAATTTGAAAATTTCTGAGCATATGTAAAAAAATATTTTGCATCTGACTATGTGATTTTTGAAAAATTCGGTCGGTATATATTTTTAATTTATAAAAAAAAAAAACCTGCCAAAAATCTGCCGGCGCCATTGAAAACGATCCGAGAAAGTTTCAGACAGGGATCTGCTTTCATTAAAAACTGAACTACAAAGAGATCTGTTTCTCTGGCCGATCCCTCTCATTTAGTTTGCGAAAATGAAAGGAAATAATTGCCAAATTTTACTAATGAAGAAAAATTTAGTTAACTAATTAAGATATAGATTTGAAATTGAGGTCGGGAAGGGGTGTTATCTGCCGGCTGTTTTAGCGTAGCGTTTTCGTTATGTTCTAATTATCAGAAAAATGTAATTTTTTTTTTTTTTTTTTTTTTAATGATCGCGTTAATGTAGGTGACGGTGGTTCTCTTGAACAAATTATTTGCGGGTATTGGGAGGGAGGGGGTTAACCAGGGTTCGTACGGGTCCTGGAACTTTAAGACCGGGAAATTATTCGGTATCAGTATTTTCTTATAGATAATCTCTTCTTAAATAAGGTGAAATTTCGCACGTTTGAACTTGATGTTTTTTTTTTTTTTTTTTTTTTTTTTTTTTTTAGAAAAATATACTGGTATGTCACTTGGAAAAGTAACGGTACCCGTACGAACCCTGTTAACGCCTTTCTCTGAGATTGTAATTATCTCGGGCCCGGACAACGACGGGCGGGTTAGCTAGTTTATATATAAAGTTCACGTTTTTTTGCCGTCTTTTTTCTGACAGGTTTCTTTTAACAGTGTCCCATTTAATTTGATCATACTTTAAAAAAAATATTTCAACATCAGTAGCGCTACTCATTTTAATACTATATTTTACGGATCTGTATATTTAGATCTTTTTTAAAGCGATAACAATAGCTAGAAGTTAGTTTAGAAGATAAAATAAAAATCTCTTCAGGGCAGATTTTAAGCTTAGCTTAAATAATGTATATTTTTGAAGGAGAGTTATACAGTATGCTCATTCTTTAATTATTTTTTAAATACCCAATGCAAAAATAGCTAATTTATATTAGTTACTGTTGTTTAGTTCTGTATAAAAAACTAAGAATAATGGAGAAAAAATAATAATGTTGTTTATTTTCTGTCTGAAATTCATTTTACATGAAAATCTAAGGAAAACTACATTTATTTTTCAAAGTGGTGTGAAAGTAAAATGAAGTTCTAATATGCTGAAAGTAAAGCACGGAGATGTTTTTTTTTTTAAAAGTTGTATGAGCAGTTATTCAAAAATCCTTCAAAGCACTATAGCGACGAATGCTGAAGTTGGAACTAAAATGGCGGATTTCTTAAATTTCCTGGCGCACCAATGTCCAGACTGTCTGAATTCAGGCTCACTAATTGGCACATTCACTTAGTACATGCGCAGGCAAGAGTTGGAAGGGAGGGCCATATCTTTTTACTAGATATTCAAATTTAATTAACTAAATATTCTTTATTTTTTAATTGTTAAAAAAATGATAAAATTTATTCTTTTCATGTGTCTTTAGAATAATTAAACACTAAAAGAAAGATAAACTAAGAATTTTTGTTTGAGGGAGTGAGGGGGCTCTGTCATCGTGGAGAACAATTTTTTAGTATGTTTTAAATTTTAAGTTCATATGTTTGAAATTTATTTTAAACGGGGGTTCAGGGTACGTCCCTGGCGGAAAAAGAATGAACTATTTTAATACTCATTTCTGTAAAATATTGCTAGAAACTTTTTTTCGAGTGTTCAATATATCTTAATTGTTATATTTTTGTTCTGCTTTTTATGATGATCTGTTTAAAATGTTCTTGCACATGGAGTTTTAACAAAAAATAATTTATCTTATTTCATGGTTATATTCTGCATGTTAAAAAGAAAAGTAAGCTGTGGACCACAGCATCACATCTGATGAACCATCTTGCCCCTTCCTTGATTTCTTTCTGCCGGTGCTCATGTCTTTTATTAGTATTTCAAGTTTTTTATACCATAAAAAATTTAAAGATTTAGGGGAGCTTTAGGCGCTCCCATGCACCTCCTACGCTCCTACTGTAATTTTTTTTTCATGCAAAAACTCAGTATCATGCATTAAAATGATAATTTTTGTTTTGTATTTTCATTTAGAGGGACCTCTATGCTGTATTCCATCATACACCATGGGACCATCTTCACCATATAGTTCTTGGAAATCGCCATCGCCTTACTTCAGTCGCCCAGAATACCGTTCCGGCTCGACGACTTCAGATTTCTATGAAAATTCTGCACCTCCGTACCATCCTTACCCGAATTCACAACTAGTGAGATCCCCGCTCTATTGCCAAATGCAAGATGACAGTCATAAGGGTCCATATTACCCACCTCCACACTACAGACAATCGCTAGGACATTATTTTGAAGCATTTGCCATGCCTTACAATGAAAATTGGGGTGCTGGATTTTATCGACAGTTGAAAGTACCTTCACAAGCATGTGATAACAAATCCCCATTTCAAAATCCCGAGGCTGGGGGATGTTTGAGAGGAGAGCGGTCATCAAACCCATGCAAAAGCTCTACAGATGGATTCTCACAACCTAGCTATTTAACAAGTTTTACTCAACTCGCTTCCAAAGAAGAAATGCCAAATTATTTTTCACAGTTCCAAAAACCATTAAAAAGAATTTGTTATGGATATCCAAGCACACAGACAAGAACAGACTATGATAGTTCTAGTGCTACTCAATATGATATGATCACTAATTTTAAGGAGGAGAGTGGTGACAGTTCGTTTGAAATCGATGTTGAAAATGAAACATCCAATTCTTGCGACAGTGAATCCGATAATGAATCCAAAATAACGCAAGAGTCAGTTTATTTGATAAATAATGAACTTTCACAGCCTACTCAAGTACCTTTGGTAAGTTTCGCTGGACTTGTTTCACCAGCTATACAGAATCTAGGAATGGAGAATAAAACCATCACTCCTTACCCATCTAATTCAGCAATAAACAATGCAATAACTAATCTCGATTCAAAATCAGATAATGAAGCAAGAACTGCAATTGTTGTAAAAGAAGAAATGCCAAATTATTTTTCACAGTTCCCAACTAATCCTAATCCATTAAAAACAATTCATTATGGATACGCAAGCACCCAGACAAGAAGCGTATATGATAATTCTAGTGCTACTCGATATGATATGAACACTAGTTTTAAGACTGAGAGTAGTGATAATTCGCTTGTAATCGACGATCATTATGAAACATCCAATACTTGCCATAGTGAATACGAAATGGCGCAAGATTCAAGTTATTTGATAAATAGTGAACTTTCACAACCTACTCAAGAACATTTGGTAAGTTTCGTTGGGCTTGTTTCATCGGCTATACAGAATCTCGCAATGAAGAATGAATCCTTTACTCCTCCTCCCTCTAACTCAACAACAAGCAACGAATTAATTAATTTTGATTCAAAATCAGATAATGAAACAGAAACTGCAACTGTTGTAAAAGAACATGAAGTAGAAGATATCGTGGATACAGTCATGCATTCAAATAACAGATTAAACCTTAGTGCTATTGCACCGAAACCCTTTGACGACCAAACGAATAACATGGCTGATTCAGATGCAGCCTTAAATCAGTGAACATTTATAAACAACTTGTCCCCTTCTTTGATTGTTTAAGAAACAAATTTTTTAAATTCTGGCAAAGACTTCATGTTTTATATTTTCTAGATTTTATGCTCGAATAGAAATTACCGCAGAATAGCGATTTAAGGTACACATTTGTTTGAATTTGATAATTGTAATTTTAAAATTGTGAAAACAGTAATGAAAAAGAAATGTATCGAATAAATTTTTACTAAGTTTTAAAGTTTTTTTTTTTTGCTTTTTTAAGAACTGGCACAAAACTATACAGGATGTTTAAGAAAGTGTATACACGATTTAAATGTTTATAACGGTCCTTTTCATCTTCATCTAAAATGTAGATTTATTTTGAAATGTAACTTTTCCTATGTAGATGCTTTAAAATTCGATGGACATTTTATTTTTAAAGTTTTATCTCGCCAGCGCCCCTGACGAACGAATCTACTAGCTCTTTTTTTTGAACGGGGTTTGTAGATAGATGACCACGGTCTTACCGAACGTTGCTTGTGAACATTTGGAACAGTTTCATGTGCCCCAAATTTATCTATAATTTTAGCGATTCTCTCCTAAACTGCTCTGCATTTCAGCTAAGTTTTGGAACTTTCAGCAGCATATTAGGGTAAATTTCCTTCGCTCAAAGCTTAGTCTGGTTTCAGACATTTTTTCAACTTACTTAAAACTGAAAGGATAAGAAGAGCATGATAGATATTATCAAGTAAATTGTGTATACATTTTTTTTTAAATAGTCTGTATTATTTAAAATCTCTTACACAGAAATATGCAGAATGTTCATGCATTCTACGAACAAAATAATGAGGGATGATAAGACACGTCGAGACAAACAATTTTTGTATGGAGAAATCTGGTTGAAAATCCATTTGTTCTACTAAAAATACAAGGTATGTCATATTAAGCAAAACATAAATTGCCTTCTAGATTTTTAAAATTTATGAAGATATTTTAATCATAGTTGGCTCAATCTTACTTTGATTGCGTCCAATGCGACGAAATTCCGAAACTTGCAGCAATTCGATCAGTGTTACCGTATATAATGTCAACAACATTCCATAATATGGAATCTAGTTCAGAGCTTTTTGGATGCGGGATATTTCTTTCACCACTACTTGTGATATTGTTATATTTAAAGCGGTTCTCAAATTCCCTGCTCAGCTAATGCGAAAGTTTCTGACACATTTTCTGGCTCATTTTTAAACGTAAAGACGTAAAATTGGCAGGGCTGACTATAGAAGTGATCTGACATCGAATGACGTTTTCTATTTTTTTGATAAATAAATTACATATCGATTTATAAGCGAGTTTTTTCTCCTTTCTTGCACTGTCGCGCTTTGAAATTCGTTTTAAAACGTTCACTTTGACAATATTTTCTGAAAGATCTTTTGCTTTTACCAAAAAATGATAAACACTCTTCAATTACATAGTTTCTGGATAAGAACATTTGTCAATTTTAGGTGTTTCCGAACAAAAATAAATTCAGAAATGTGTCACAAAATAGCCAGTTTTGATTTGAGAACAGCTTTAACCCCAAGCAAAGTAACTGTGTTGAAATTTTCGTTAAACCATCTTCACTATTTGTTAACAATGTTAATAAAAATTGCGGTTCGGCTGGGATTCAGACATGTTGCATCTTTTCGATGAATAAATGGATTGTGACCCTGGTTTCCTATGCAAAACTTTGTCTACACTGAAAAAAAAAATGTTGATTTTACAGTATAATACTGTAACCCAGCTGCCAGTATTATACCGTAAAATCAACAGTTTAATAAAACAGTAAAATAAGCAGTAATACACTACCGAGCATGCGCGGTAGCGTATTACTGCTTATTTTACTGTTTATTACTGTTAATTTTATGGTATAATACTGGCAGCTGGTGTGCTAATATTATACTGTAAAATCAACAATTTTTTTTTTTTGCAGTGTATAGTCTTGTATTATTGCATTGCTGTTTTATCTGTAGAGTTCCCAACTTTCTTTATACACTCTCAAAAACATTTCGTCAAAAAAGGTAAAAATTACAGGCAGCAAGTTAACAGAACATCCCTGTGATTGGAAGAGATTTTGCTTGTATTTGAAGCAATATTTACGCCTTTTGATTGGAAATTTTCAGGAAATTTTGAGCTTCGGTTCACGAATTTTTCGTGTTTTGAGGGGGAAAAGACATACTTAAAAATCCTGATTCCAATACGAATAAGAACGAAAAAAATTGCATCACGGCATAGATAATGAAACATTTTCCAACACTATCTGAATATTGTTAAGAAATTTTTATTTTTTCATGCACTGAAGTGAGGCATTTAAATACATACAAAACCCACATAACGCAGTAAAAATCCATTTAGACATTGCTGTCCATAGCCGGTAATGTGTACGAATTCTTTCATGAAGCTCTCTATATCTGTTACACATCACGAAATATACTACAAGTTGTTAAGTTTTAAATGCCACAGCTGAAAACGTGGGTCCTGCAGTTATCGCCCATACTCAGTACTTCAACCGAATTCTTTTGAGTATCGTTATAAATTAACGATAAATTCATGTTGTAGTGCACCTCAGTAACGTATATTAATTTCATTATGTTTGAAATAGTGTAAACATCATTAAAATGCACTGCAAAGGATTTTTTTTCCCATAGATCCTAAAGTTATGGAAATATTTTGTTCATAGATGTAAATGAACTATAAATGCTACCTACTCTATTCTCTATAGAAAGCATATTGTAATCCACCTCAGTGATGCGTATCGATTTCTTCATGCTTGAATTATCGTAAACTCATCAAAATGCGCCACAAGTAATCTTTTTCCATAAATCACAGCGTAGCGGAATTATGTGTGTGTCCCTGTAAAAGAACCATAAGTGCTATGCAGTTCATTTTCAATATCGATCATGTTATAGTAAACCTCAATAACATGTATTAATTACATGGTAATGCGAGTATCATTTCGATAGTTAGAACACGGCGAGACAGACAGACGGCCAGACAAATCGAAGTCATGTTGGAAAGTGTTAAAAACTATCACAGAGCACAGTTGCCGGAACACCCCTGTGATTTGACGAAAATGCAGCTTTAGATTTCAAGATTTCAAGTACATTTTATATTTTGACATATGGTTCTTTTTCTCACTGTAACAACTATAGTTGTTTTACAGTGAGAAAAAGAACCATATGTCAAAATGCGCAATAAGCATTCAGTTACAGATATTTTCTTTGTAATATTACTAGCAGCGATTGGTTACAGGTGATTTTCTAGTAAATGCTACAATATCTGTAATGATACTAAGTATATTTTAGTAAAATTGCATACTTTTTTTTTACAGTGTATAAGCTGATATTAAAGATTGAAAATTTGTAACATGTATGTTTCAAATTCTTTTTTTTTAATTTCACATAAATTATCCAAAGTTCCTCATAGCCGATCATAGGTACCCATGATGGGGCACATTTGACCAGCATGAGCTGATTTACAAAAGAATTTAATATACCAACTTTCTCTACAAATAACTACTTTACTTTTTTTTATATGCATTTATAAAGGTTAGAACATTATAAAGATATTTTTATATTTTATAATTTCATGAAAATTTAGAAGATAAAATTATAATTCTCAAAAGTGATCAAATGTGCCCCCCACTTTCCTCCTACTCATAATATATAAATATTCCCTAAGAACGGTTTCTATAAAATTCGAAATTTAAACGGGTGAAATGCACCAAAAGTGTTGTAAATTACGATTTCTATGGAATTGTCAAGGGTAGAAACTTGAAATTTGATATGGTTGCTACTTTTAAGACGCAAATGCAAACACAGAAAAGTTTTTTGTTAAAAATTTGAAATTTAAAAGGGTGAAATGAGCGGAAATCGTTCTAAAATTTTTCTCAATTACGATTTTTATGGAATGGAGGTGTGTGTAAAAAGTCAAAATTTGACATGGCTGTTACTGTTTAAGCGGTAAATGTTCTCTCACAAAACAGTTTTAAAGAAAATTCGAAAATTTTTTTCGTACTCTTTCAGGAAGATTCTAAAAGTAAGAGAGGCAGCTATATTTTTTACTTAGCCATTTTATACAAGCTTCAAATATAAAATTGTTCGTACTTAATCAATCACGAAAACGACCGTCAGAAGTAGCGACTGCAGTGAATGAGGGCCTAGGGACCTCTGACACCCCTCAATCAAACGGAAATGACAACTCGATTACGGAAGATCACCATTTGTCGCGGTAATATCTTTCAATATTCCATAATCGGATTCATTTCGCTTGTTGTTTACTTCGTAACTCATTTGTTTAAAAAAAAATATAATCTTAAAACATTTATGAGAATTTTCTGCGAAGTACTTTAAAATAGCGTTTTAAAATAAACAAATACCTCGCCTTATAATTTCAGTTATGTGAATGATATATGACAGAATATTTTTTCAGAATGTCTTTCCAGAAATTTGTTCCATCTATGAAAATGGGAAGATAACAGAAAAAGAAGAATGTAGAACTTTCTTTCGAATTATTTTGGGAAGGTAACTGAACTAATCAAAAAATTCTTTAATAGCAAACTTAAAATGATGACGGAACATTGCATACGGACAGTTAATATTTTTTGATAACATTATTTTGATCGTACATACGTTTACTTCATAGAAAAATAGGTTTATTTTGAATGCATGTTTAAACAAATGTTATTGAAGTACTAAGGATTTTCTTGTTTGCTTAGTAACTCATTTGTTTTAAAAAATATATCTACTTCATAGAAAAATAGGTTTATTTTAAATGCATGTTTAAATAAATGTTATTGAAGTACTAAGGATTTTCTTGTTTGCTTAGTAACTCATTTGTTTTAAAAAATATTGTCTCACAACATTTATGAGACTTTTTTGCGAAGTTTTTTAAAATAAGGTACAAATAAACAAATATTGCGTCTTATAATGTCATTACGGGAATGCTATACGACAAAGTATCTTTTCAGAATGCCTTTCCAGAAATTTGTCCCATCTACAAAAACGAGAAGAGAACAGAAAAAGAAAGATTGTAGGACTTTCTTTCGAATTCTTTTGGGAAGATACCTGAACTATTCCGAAAATTCTTTAATAGCAAACTTAAAATGATGACGGAACATTGGATAGTTTATGTTTTTTGACAACATTATTTTTATCGTATATAACGTTTACTTCATAGAAAAGTAGGTTTCTTTTGCATGCATGTTTAAAGAAATGTTATTGAAGTACTAAGGATTTTCTTGTTTGCTTAGTAACTCATTTGTTTTTTTTTTAAATATAATCTCACAACATTTATGAGACATTTTTTTGCGAAGTTCTTTAAAATAAGGTACAAATAAACAAATATTGCGTCATATAATGTCATTACGGGAATGATATACGACAAAGTATTTTTTCAGATTGCCTTTCCAGAAATTTGTCCCATCTACAAAAATGAGAAGAGAACAGAGAAAGAAAGAATGTAGAACTTCCTTTCGAATTCTTTTGGGAAGATACCTGAACTATTCCGAAAATTCTTTAATAGCAAACTTAAAATGATGACGGAACATTGGATAGTTTATATTTTTTGATAACATCGTTTTGATCGCACATAATGTTTACTTCATAGAAAAGTAGGTTTCTTTTGCATGCATGTTTAAAGAAATGTTATTGAAGTACTAAGGATTTTCTTGTTTGCTTAGTAACTCATTTGTTTTTTTTTTTAATATAATCTCACAACATTTATGAGACATTTTTTTGCGAAGTTCTTTAAAATAAGGTACAAATAAACAAATATTGCGTCATATAATGTCATTACGGGAATGATATACGACAAAGTATTTTCTCAGATTGCCTTTCCAGAAATTTGTCCCATCTACAAAAATGAGAAGAGAACAGAGAAAGAAAGAATGTAGAACTTCCTTTCGAATTCTTTTGGGAAGATACCTGAACTATTCCGAAAATTCTTTAATAGCAAACTTAAAATGATGACGGAACATTGGATAGTTTATATTTTTTGATAACATCGTTTTGATCGCACATAATGTTTACTTCATAGAAAAGTAGGTTTCTTTTGCATGCATGTTTAAAGAAATGTTATTGAAGTACTAAGGATTTTCTTGTTTGCTTAGTAACTCATTTGTTTTTTTTTTTAATATAATCTCACAACATTTATGAGACATTTTTTTGCGAAGTTCTTTAAAATAAGGTACAAATAAACAAATATTGCGTCATATAATGTCATTACGGGAATGATATACGACAAAGTATTTTTTCAGATTGCCTTTCCAGAAATTTGTCCCATCTACAAAAATGAGAAGAGAACAGAGAAAGAAAGAATGTAGAACTTCCTTTCGAATTCTTTTGGGAAGATACCTGAACTATTCCGAAAATTCTTTAATAGCAAACTTAAAATGATGACGGAACATTGGATAGTTTATATTTTTTGATAACATCGTTTTGATCGCACATAATGTTTACTTCATAGAAAAGTAGGTTTCTTTTGCATGCATGTTTAAAGAAATGTTATTGAAGTACTAAGGATTTTCTTGTTTGCTTAGTAACTCATTTGTTTTTTTTTTTAATATAATCTCACAACATTTATGAGACTTTTTTTGCGAAGTTCTTTAAAATAAGGTACAAATAAACAAATATTGCGTCATATAATGTCATTACGGGAATGATATACGACAAAGTATTTTTTCAGATTGCCTTTCCAGAAATTTGTCCCATCTACAAAAATGAGAAGAGAACAGAGAAAGAAAGAATGTAGAACTTCCTTTCGAATTCTTTTGGGAAGATACCTGAACTATTCCGAAAATTCTTTAATAGCAAACTTAAAATGATGACGGAACATTGGATAGTTTATATTTTTTGATAACATCGTTTTGATCGCACATAATGTTTACTTCATAGAAAAGTAGGTTTCTTTTGCATGCATGTTTAAAGAAATGTTATTGAAGTACTAAGGATTTTCTTGTTTGCTTAGTAACTCATTTGTTTTTTTTTTTTAAATATAATCTCACAACATTTATGGGAATTGTTTTGCGAAGTTCTTTAAAATAAGGTATAAATGAACAAATACTGCGTCATATAATGTCATTACGGGAATGATATACGACAAAGTATTTTTTCAGATTGCCTTTCCAGAAATTTGTCCCATCTACAAAAATGAGAAGAGAACAGAGAAAGAAAGAATGTAGAACTTCCTTTCGAATTCTTTTGGGAAGATACCTGAACTATTCCGAAAATTCTTTAATAGCAAACTTAAAATGATGACGGAACATTGGATAGTTTATATTTTTTGATAACATCGTTTTGATCGCACATAATGTTTACTTCATAGAAAAGTAGGTTTCTTTTGCATGCATGTTTAAAGAAATGTTATTGAAGTACTAAGGATTTTCTTGTTTGCTTAGTAACTCATTTGTTTTTTTTTTTAAATATAATCTCACAACATTTATGGGAATTGTTTTGCGAAGTTCTTTAAAATAAGGTACAAATAAACAAATATTGCGTCATATAATGTCATTACGGGAATGATATACGACAAAGTATTTTTTCAGATTGCCTTTCCAGAAATTTGTCCCATCTACAAAAATGAGAAGAGAACAGAGAAAGAAAGAATGTAGAACTTCCTTTCGAATTCTTTTGGGAAGATACCTGAACTATTCCGAAAATTCTTTAATAGCAAACTTAAAATGATGACGGAACATTGGATAGTTTATATTTTTTGATAACATCGTTTTGATCGCACATAATGTTTACTTCATAGAAAAGTAGGTTTCTTTTGCATGCATGTTTAAAGAAATGTTATTGAAGTACTAAGGATTTTCTTGTTTGCTTAGTAACTCATTTGTTTTTTTTTTTAATATAATCTCACAATATTTATGAGACATTTTTTTGCGAAGTTCTTTAAAATAAGGTACAAATAAACAAATATTGCGTCATATAATGTCATTACGGGAATGATATACGACAAAGTATTTTTTCAGATTGCCTTTCCAGAAATTTGTCCCATCTACAAAAATGAGAAGAGAACAGAGAAAGAAAGAATGTAGAACTTCCTTTCGAATTCTTTTGGGAAGATACCTGAACTATTCCGAAAATTCTTTAATAGCAAACTTAAAATGATGACGGAACATTGGATAGTTTATATTTTTTGATAACATCGTTTTGATCGCACATAACGTTTACTTCATAGAAAAGTAGGTTTCTTTTGCATGCATGTTTAAAGAAATGTTATTGAAGTACTAAGGATTTTCTTGTTTGCTTAGTAACTCATTTGTTTTTTTTTTTTAATATAATCTCACAACATTTATGAGACATTTTTTTGCGAAGTTCTTTAAAATAAGGTACAAATAAACAAATATTGCGTCATATAATGTCATTACGGGAATGATATACGACAAAGTATTTTTTCAGATTGCCTTTCCAGAAATTTGTCCCATCTACAAAAATGAGAAGAGAACAGAGAAAGAAAGAATGTAGAACTTCCTTTCGAATTCTTTTGGGAAGATACCTGAACTATTCCGAAAATTCTTTAATAGCAAACTTAAAATGATGACGGAACATTGGATAGTTTATATTTTTTGATAACATCGTTTTGATCGCACATAATGTTTACTTCATAGAAAAGTAGGTTTCTTTTGCATGCATGTTTAAAGAAATGTTATTGAAGTACTAAGGATTTTCTTGTTTGCTTAGTAACTCATTTGTTTTTTTTTTTAATATAATCTCACAACATTTATGAGACATTTTTTTGCGAAGTTCTTTAAAATAAGGTACAAATAAACAAATATTGCGTCATATAATGTCATTACGGGAATGATATACGACAAAGTATTTTTTCAGATTGCCTTTCCAGAAATTTGTCCCATCTACAAAAATGAGAAGAGAACAGAGAAAGAAAGAATGTAGAACTTCCTTTCGAATTCTTTTGGGAAGATACCTGAACTATTCCGAAAATTCTTTAATAGCAAACTTAAAATGATGACGGAACATTGGATAGTTTATATTTTTTGATAACATCGTTTTGATCGCACATAATGTTTACTTCATAGAAAAGTAGGTTTCTTTTGCATGCATGTTTAAAGAAATGTTATTGAAGTACTAAGGATTTTCTTGTTTGCTTAGTAACTCATTTGTTTTTTTTTTTAATATAATCTCACAACATTTATGAAACATTTTTTTGCGAAGTTCTTTAAAATAAGGTACAAATAAACAAATATTGCGTCATATAATGTCATTACGGGAATGATATACGACAAAGTATTTTTTCAGATTGCCTTTCCAGAAATTTGTCCCATCTACAAAAATGAGAAGAGAACAGAGAAAGAAAGAATGTAGAACTTCCTTTCGAATTCTTTTGGGAAGATACCTGAACTATTCCGAAAATTCTTTAATAGCAAACTTAAAATGATGACGGAACATTGGATAGTTTATATTTTTTGATAACATCGTTTTGATCGCACATAATGTTTACTTCATAGAAAAGTAGGTTTCTTTTGCATGCATGTTTAAAGAAATGTTATTGAAGTACTAAGGATTTTCTTGTTTGCTTAGTAACTCATTTGTTTTTTTTTTTTAAATATAATCTCACAACATTTATGGGAATTGTTTTGCGAAGTTCTTTAAAATAAGGTATAAATGAACAAATACTGCGTCATATAATGTCATTACGGGAATGATATACGACAAAGTATTTTTTCAGATTGCCTTTCCAGAAATTTGTCCCATCTACAAAAATGAGAAGAGAACAGAGAAAGAAAGAATGTAGAACTTCCTTTCGAATTCTTTTGGGAAGATACCTGAACTATTCCGAAAATTCTTTAATAGCAAACTTAAAATGATGACGGAACATTGGATAGTTTATATTTTTTGATAACATCGTTTTGATCGCACATAATGTTTACTTCATAGAAAAGTAGGTTTCTTTTGCATGCATGTTTAAAGAAATGTTATTGAAGTACTAAGGATTTTCTTGTTTGCTTAGTAACTCATTTGTTTTTTTTTTTTAAATATAATCTCACAACATTTATGGGAATTGTTTTGCGAAGTTCTTTAAAATAAGGTACAAATAAACAAATATTGCGTCATATAATGTCATTACGGGAATGATATACGACAAAGTATTTTTTCAGATTGCCTTTCCAGAAATTTGTCCCATCTACAAAAATGAGAAGAGAACAGAGAAAGAAAGAATGTAGAACTTCCTTTCGAATTCTTTTGGGAAGATACCTGAACTATTCCGAAAATTCTTTAATAGCAAACTTAAAATGATGACGGAACATTGGATAGTTTATATTTTTTGATAACATCGTTTTGATCGCACATAATGTTTACTTCATAGAAAAGTAGGTTTCTTTTGCATGCATGTTTAAAGAAATGTTATTGAAGTACTAAGGATTTTCTTGTTTGCTTAGTAACTCATTTGTTTTTTTTTTTTAATATAATCTCACAACATTTATGAGACATTTTTTTGCGAAGTTCTTTAAAATAAGGTACAAATAAACAAATATTGCGTCATATAATGTCATTACGGGAATGATATACGACAAAGTATTTTTTCAGATTGCCTTTCCAGAAATTTGTCCCATCTACAAAAATGAGAAGAGAACAGAGAAAGAAAGAATGTAGAACTTCCTTTCGAATTCTTTTGGGAAGATACCTGAACTATTCCGAAAATTCTTTAATAGCAAACTTAAAATGATGACGGAACATTGGATAGTTTATATTTTTTGATAACATCGTTTTGATCGCACATAATGTTTACTTCATAGAAAAGTAGGTTTCTTTTGCATGCATGTTTAAAGAAATGTTATTGAAGTACTAAGGATTTTCTTGTTTGCTTAGTAACTCATTTGTTTTTTTTTTTTAAATATAATCTCACAACATTTATGGGAATTGTTTTGCGAAGTTCTTTAAAATAAGGTATAAATGAACAAATACTGCGTCATATAATGTCATTACGGGAATGATATACGACAAAGTATTTTTTCAGATTGCCTTTCCAGAAATTTGTCCCATCTACAAAAATGAGAAGAGAACAGAGAAAGAAAGAATGTAGAACTTCCTTTCGAATTCTTTTGGGAAGATACCTGAACTATTCCGAAAATTCTTTAATAGCAAACTTAAAATGATGACGGAACATTGGATAGTTTATATTTTTTGATAACATCGTTTTGATCGCACATAATGTTTACTTCATAGAAAAGTAGGTTTCTTTTGCATGCATGTTTAAAGAAATGTTATTGAAGTACTAAGGATTTTCTTATTTGCTTAGTAACTCATTTGTTTTTAAAAATAGTCTCACAACATTTATGAGAAATGTTTTGCGAAGTTCTTTAAAATAAGGTACAAATAAACAAATATTGCGTCTTATAATGTCATTACAGGAATGCTATACGACAAAGTATCTTTTCAGAATGTCTTTCCAGAAATTTGTCCCATCTACAAAAAAAGGAAGAGAATAAAAAAAGAAAGAATGTAGAACTTTCTTTCCAATTCTTTTGGGAAGATACCTGCTCTATTCCGAAAATTCTTTAATAGCAAACTGAAAATGATGACGAAACATAGGACCAGTTTATGTTTTTTGATAACATAGTTTTGACGTACATAACGTTTACTTATAATACAGGGTTTTCTTTTTGCGTGTGTGATTAGAGAAATGTTACTAAACTACTAAGGATTTTCTTGTTTGTTTAGTTACTCATTTGTTTTAAAAAAAATATAATCTCACAACATTTATGGGAATTGTTTTGCGAAGTTCTTTAAAATAAGGTATAAATGAACAAATACTGCGTCTTATAATGTCATTACTGGAATCATATACGAAAAAGTTTCTTTTCAGAATGCCTACCATAAATTTGTTCCATCTACAAAAATGAGAAGAGAACAGAAAAAGAAAGAATGTAGAACTTTCTTTTGAATTCTTTTGGGAAGATACCTGAACTATTCCGAAAATTCTTTAGTAGAAAACTGAAAATGATGACGGAACATTGGATAGTTTATATTTTTTGATAACATCGTTTTGATCGCACATAACGTTTATTTATAAAACAGGGTTTTTTTTTTTTTTTTTGCGTGTGTGATTAGAGAAATATTATTGAAGTACTAAGGATCCTGATGTTTTAGAATCACTTCAATATTTAAAGGTTAAATTCCAGGTTTCGATAATTATTTCAAAATTGATTTATTCATATTTTTTGCATGTAATTTGCAATTTATGCAAATTTACCAATAAGCTGCGTAATCTCTCCTAGCATGGAAACTAATGGGAACAATGCGCCATATCTCCTAAGTAGCAGATGCACAAACTCTCCAATTTCGGTAGGAGAGATTGCGTGCTCTTTTATTTACACATGGCCGCTTTTAAAACTAACCATTGGTGTTCGCATCGTTAGTATAGGTTAGTAGCATATGAGAAATCGTTTAAGATTAAAATATTTTGTACTACTGACATTGTATAGAAATTCTGAAGAATAGTTATGAAAATTCAAGCACTTACCTTGGGAAAATAAAACAGATAGCAATGATTTATCATAGACGCATGAAACAATCAGCGTGCACATTCAAGTAGACACTCCAGTACTGCTGTTGTACAACTACCTTTAGTCCCTGAACCCGCACTCTATCCATCCCCCCTTAACCTCTTTGTGCGCAATCTCTCCTGGCTTTATCTTATATGCACGACCTAACTAATTCAAATTGTACACAGTCCTTTTTCACGTAAAAATATTTAATATTCTTATTAATATACTTAATTATATAATTAAATTATGATATAAAGAAATATTAAGGTTAAAGTAAAGTTAATATTGATACATTTTATTTAGTTTAACATTAGGAGCTTATTTGCAGATGAACATCACATCTTAAAGTACAGAATTAAAGTGAAAGTTATTCAGTCTGTTGTAAAGTTCATTACATTAGTGATTGCATAAAAAGCAGTAAGAGTTATTTTCATTATTACTTCCATGTCCAGAAAGTCACTGGAAATATCATTACGTAGTTTGAAGTGTAATCTAGATTTCACACTTCCACTATAACACTATTTATGAGTCTCGGTTATTAAGTTGACTGGCGATTACTTCTTAATTGGGGTTTCGGTGAAATGTTTATGACTTACTGGAGAGATTATAAATGGAAGGGATTTCCATAAATTTAAATAAACGAATATCACATTTTGTTATTTTTTTCTGTCTATTTTCAAAGAAATGCTACTAAAAACTAAGGATTTTCTTGTTTGCCTAATAACACATTTGCTTTTTAAAATGAAATCTGATATTTATAAGAATGTTCCCCAATTATTTTTAGATAGCGCTTAAATAAACAAATATTGCGTCTTTTAATAGAATATCTGTATTTAAATGTTAGTAAAAGACAAATTTTTTTTATTTGTTTGTTTCAGATCTGATTGATTTTTTTTCTCAATCTAATCTCACAAAATTTACGAGGATCTTCTAAAAATTACCTTTAGATGGCGTTTAAATAAACGAATACCTTGTTTCATTGTGTGAATGATATGCAACAGGGTATTTTTCAGAAAATTTTTCCATATACAAAAAGGGAAGAGTAAAAAAGAAGAAATAATATGAACATTTCTTTTCATATTATTCCAGGAAGATACTTAAACTATTCAGAAAAGTCTTTAATAGCAAAGGAAAAATGATGATGAAACATTCAGTAATGTATATATTTTTGATAACAACGCTTTGATGGTTGTGTGAAAGAAACAGCAACCACTGCACTGAGTTTGTTTATTGTTAGCCTAAAGAAATATTTTAACAAACTTTAATTAATATATAGTTTTGAAGTTTTAAAATAACGTTTACTTTTTAAAACATTTTTGCATCTATTTTCAAATAAATTTCATTAAATTATCGAAGAGTCTTTGGTTTCTTTAGAACTCATTTTTTTTAAAAATGTAATTTGAAATTTATAAGCATATTCTTGAATTATTTCTAGTTAACGGTTAAAGTAACAAATGTTTCATTTTACAATATCATTGTTTAAATGTAAATAAAATACTAAGAACTTTTTTTAATGTTAAAGAACTGGTTTATTTCTTATTACGTAATCTTGCAAAATTTATGAGAATTTTCCACGAATTACAGTGGTGGACATAATTATAAGACACCTACCTAATTTGACATACAGTGAAAGAAAAGATTCAGAGCTTAAAAATGCTTTATCTAATACGACAAAAACATAAATTTATTCTGTTATCACACGTAATTGTTTTACAGAAATGATATTTTTGTAGAGTTTAATAAAAAAAATTAAAAATACCATGGACAAAATTATAAGACACCCTAACATTTTAAATAAAACACCTGCTTTTTTTCGAAATATGCAAATTTTCTGCACGCTGTTATGACGTCAGCAGTTAACTAAAGCAGACGATAACTGACTTCACGCATTTACAAACATGCCACGAGTTACAGAATTAAAAGAAAGTGAAATTCGCGAAATTTGGAGATTAAATGGAACTGGTGCTTCAGTTAATAATATTTCAAAAGTTATTAAACGCTCTAGATGTGCAATTTCAAATGTTTTGAAAAGAGGAAGTAATGGATCGGTGATTAAAAGATCTGGACGTACTCCTTGCTTGTCCTCAAGAGACAGACGCCATGTGCTTTCGCCCGCTACACAGAATAAGATGACCACTACAGGCATTAAAAATGCTTTGAAACTGAATTGTTCAGGGAGAACCATTCGGAGGGTGTTGCATAATGCTTCATATGTGAAACTTAAAAAATTGAAGAAAAAACCACCGCTTCTAAGGCGGCACAAAATGGACCGTTTAAACTTTGCTAAACAAATTATCGCCTGGACCTCCAAATAGTATTCTGTGTTATTTTCTGATGAAAACAAGTTTTACCTGGATGGTCCTGACGGGTTTCAATATTATTGGCATGATTTACGGAAGCCTTCTGATGTACAAATGAGCCGCGAAATGGGTGGAGGCTCAGTAATGGTTTGGGCTGGTTTTTCGGCTCAAGGGAAAACCGATATCGTTTTTGTGCATTCAAGAATGAATTCCGAAAAGTATAAGAATCTTCTTAAAGATCAACTATCCATATACGGTGAACTTCTTTGTGGCGAAAACTACACTTTCCAGCACGATAACGCGTCGATTCATACATCACACGTAACAAAAAAGTGGCTTTCAGAACAAAGTATCAATGTTCTTTCGTGGCCTTCACGCTCCCCAGACTTAGATCCCATCGAAAACTTGTGGGGGATCTTAGCTCGTGCGGTTTACCTAAATGGGAGGTTGTTTACATGTGTCGAAGACCTAAAGAATGCTATAAAATATGCTGGGGCATTCTGTTCCTCGTGGCATGTTTGTAAATGCGTGAAGTCGATTATCGTCTGATTTAGTTAACTGCTGACGTCATAACAGCGTGCAGAAAATTTGCATATTTCGAAAAAGCAGGTGTTTTAATTAAAATGTTAAGGTGTCTTATAATTTTGTCCATGGTATTTTCAATTTTTCTTATTAAACTCTATAAAAATATCATTTCTGTAAAACAATTACGTGTGATAACAGAATAAATTTATGTTTTTGTCGTATTTGATAAAGCATTTTTAAGCTCTGAATCTTTTCTTTCACTGTATGTCAAATTAGGTAGGTGTCTTATAATTATGTCCACCACTGTACTTTGGAATAGAGTTTAAATAAATAAATATCGCATCTTATAATAGTCATTATTTAAATAATATGCGGAGGAGTAATTTTTTTTTCAGAACGTCTTTTAAAAAACCGTTCTCATTTTGAATATATATATATATATATATATATATATATATATATATATATATATATATTCCCCTTGTTAGTTAAAGAAAAATATTTCGATAAATTTTAATAAATAATTATAAACTTTTCCAATTTTAATAACGGCTACTTCATGAGTTATTTTTTTACGTCTATCTTCAAATTATTTAAGAGCTCATTTATTTTAAAATGGAATTTGAAATTTATAAAACTGTTCCACGAATTACTTTTAGACAGTGTTTAAGTAAACTAACATCGCATCTTATAATATCATTATTTAAATGTTAATAAAGTACTGAGATTTTCTTTAAAATTCTTCTTTCCTTTTGTTTATTCAAGAACTCATTTATTTTTTAAAGTATAATTTCCCAAAATTTATGAGGATCTTCTGTGAATTATTTTTAGATAGCGTTTAAATAAGCAAATATCACATCTTAGAATGTTATCATGTGAATGATATGCGACGTACTATTTTTTTTTTTTTTTCAGAATGTTTTTCCAGAAATTGTTCCCGTCTGCAAAATGCTTATTTATTTTAAAATGGAATATGAAATTTATAAAACTATCGTACGAATTTATTTTAGATAGTGTTTGAGTAAACTAACATCGCGTCTTATAATATCATTATTTAAATATAAATAAAGTACTGAGATTTTTTTTACATTCTGCTTTCCTTTTGTTTGTTCTAGAACTCATTTATTTTTAACACTTTCCAACCTAGTTGAAAAGTGTTTATGACTTCGGTTTGTCTGGCCGTCTGCCGTCTGGCCGTCTGGCCGTCTGCCGTCTGTCCGTGCTCTAACTCCCGTAAATATGCTCGGATTGCCCTGCAATTTTTATATGTTATAATCGTTATCTATAGCATGTTCCCTATTTCAACGGAAGTGTGTAGCACTTATAGTTTTTTTACAGGGACACTCAAAAGAATTCCGTTACATTGCGGTCTATGGGGAAAAATCATTTGCGGTTTATTTAAAGAATGTTTCACTATTTTAAACTCATTGAAATTTATATATATCACTAAGGTGCATTGGAAGAAGCTTAATATGGAATAGGGTGTGCATAGCACTTATACTTACTTTACAGGGACAGTCAAAAGAATTCCGTTACATTACGTCTATGGAGAAAAATCGTCTGCGGTTTATTTAAATAATGTTTCCCTATTACTTACCCATCATACGTAGTATAGGGTAAGTCTTGTAATCGTTTTGAAAATCGAAATTTTTTTTTGACGGATTTACACGTTTCAGACACTGGAGATTCCAAAAAACATATTTTTAGAAAAAAAAAATTGCCGTCCGTCTGTGTGTCTGTGTGTGTGTCTGTGTGTGTGTCTGTAAACGCTCTATCTCCCGAAAAAATTGAGATAGACACTTGCAATTTGGTATGTACTTAGTATGTAATAATGGGAAGAAGCCTATTTCATTTCAATAACCTCGATTAACCGGATCTATTTTTTTCGGACTCTCGAAATATTCGTTCTGATAAAAGGTATATAAAAATTTTCGAAATTGTTTATTTTAAGAAATGAATATAAAAGACAATAAAAAAACATAAATTTTGCATAAAGCATGAAGTCGATCGGATAATGAGTTGCTGAGATATTTGTAATCCTATTTTCCACACTCTTCGATTTTTCATGACCCTGTATTTCATCCAAATTTCACTTCAAAGATATATTTTAATTGGAAATTTGACGCTTAATCAGATGCAATAAACCGCTAGTTAATAGGATTATTATTTTTGGAGTTATTAGGAAAAACCTCTTTCAAGCAATTCAGTAATCGAGCCTATAAAGTTATGACGTCATCAAGCCACGATTTTATTTGAATTGCTATGCATTTTATAAGTAGTTTACACATTTTTGTTTTAATATTTTACATTATGCATATCCATGATGGGTAAGTATTACGGTGGCCCCCAACGACTAGTTTTAAACGCATTGAAATTTATATAAGGTTCATTACAAGAGACTTACTACAGAATATTGTGTGTATAGCAGTCATCGTTCATTTACAGGGACACACAAAAGAATTCTCTACTGTATGTTAACTATAATTCCTGGAAGTGCGTTTTAAGTTACTGAAAGCGATTTTAATTTTAAATCGCTTTTTGTATATTACGTGGTGTGTATAAATTCTGTAGATCCTATACAGGGAAGCACAAAAGTTCGGGAACACATTTCCGTATTATTTAACTCCAGACGGAGAATTTTAAACTGTGCTACGTGTTTCCTAACTGAACTAAAATTTAGCATCCTATGTAGTATATATACAAATCTATAGATAGCATTTGAATAAGCAAATATTGCGTCTTATAATGTCATTATGTGAATGATATGCGACGTACTATTTTTATTTTATTATTTTTTTCTGAACGTCTTTCCAGAAATCGTTCCCGTCTGCAAAATGCTCATTTATTTTAAAATGGAAATTTGAAATTTATAAAACTATTCCACGAATTACTTTTAGAGAGTGTGTGTTACAAAACTAACACCGCATTTTATAATATCATTATTTAAATGTTAATAAAGTACGGAGATTTTTTTTTATTTTAATTCTTCATTCCTTTAAATTGTTCAAGAACTCATTTATTTTTTAAAGTATAATCTCACGAAATTTATTAGAATCTTCTGTGAATTATTTTTAGATAGCATTTGAATAAGCAAATATTGCGTCTTATAATGTCATGTGAATGATATGCGACGTACTATTTTTATTATTCTTTTTTTTCTGAACGTCTTTCCAGAAATTGTTCCCATCTACAAAATGAGATACCCACAGTTAAGCGCAGTCTCTCTCCTTTTTCAAGATAAAGTAGAAAAAATAAAGACGGGGGTCATAAAATGCTCTATGCGGACGTCTACAATCTCGTGGTGACATCGGTGTTTGTCATTCTGAATTTTCTTTTGACCACTTTTATCTGTATGTATTTGAATATGAAATGAGCTGAATTAATTCACCATTTTTTATTCCCCCTACTCTCTATCTTTCTCTATTATACACACTCTTAAACTCCACATTCTTTATCTGCATGTTGTGCATTTTAGAGGTGAATCTGTTTTTATTTGCCGCTTTTTTTTTCTATTGACAGGCGTAATGGTTGCCTAGAAGTAATCTGATTGTGCCCGTAAACAAGTTTTAGGTTAAAAGCAAAAAGCTTTCAAGTAATAAAATTTGCGTTTATCCCGAGCATAAAGGATGATTTATGTAGAAATATCGAGGAGCTATCTAAAATGTTAATCGCCCTTTCATTTGTTAAAGCAATAAAGATAAATTTCTTTTGATATTAATAAGAAAATTGAACAAGTTACATTACTTGATTGAAAAATGAAATATGACAGCTTAGAAAAAATTTCACAACCCTAAATTTATACAGAGTGACTCAACTGTCGCAAGCTTATCAACTATATTTCAAAATATTATTAAATTCCTATGCATAGTTTTTGTTACTATAAAACTTTTTTAAGAGAACTATTTTCACAGACTTTAACATTAAATATCTCTTAAAACAATTCTTACATTAAAAAACTGTCTACTTTAGCGTATTTATCGCACATTTCTCTATAAAACTACTAATTTTCAAGTTTTTATATGCAATAGTTTTCTGAATATCGACCCAGAAAGACTTCAAGGCGCTAAAAATTCATTGACAACGGCGATGGCGGCTACCTTTTTTTTTTTTTTTTTTTTTTTAATATAGAGATATATCTTAAAATAATTCTTCAATTTAAATACTGTCTGCTTCAGCGTATTTATAAAACATTTCTCTATAAAACTACCCAATTTTCATATTTTTATATGCAATAGTTTTCTGAATGCCCAGAAAGACCTCAAAGCACACAAAAAAAAAAAAAAAAAAAAAAAAAAAAAATCATTAACAGTGGCGGTTATTATTATTATTTTTTAATATTGAGAGATATATTATACGGTTTATTTTTTATTTATATTTTTTACATTTTAGTGTTTAAAATACTTCGTTGTTGGAGTTTCATAGCCAGTTGGTCTATTTTGGCGAACGTGGGCGCACAGTTAAGTCCATTGTTGTTGTAACTCTTATACAAATGTTACCCTAAAGTATATTTGGCGATTTATCACCTGTGGCCCGCTAACGGAAAAATCCTTTAAAATTAATTTTTTTATTTATAATTAAGTTCTAGAAATATTAAAATGATGTATTGACATCGGAAACACGCCTGTGTACATAATTCTTATAATTCTAGCATAACAGGAATTGAGTGAAAAATAGATTACCAAATTCCATCTTTACAGTCTGCTCTGTTATTTAAACCGAAAGAAATCTAAAGAAGAAAAATTCTAAAACATGGCTTAAAATTTCCTCGCTTACTTAAACTTACCTTGAGTGAAACGTAGAGCTTTAAGTTTTGCACGAATTTCGTTCTTCCCATGTAACAGCTTTTAAAATAAAAATACATGCAAACTCTTCTTTTACTACACAGTAACAAATGAATTTTAACCCGCGTGAACTCTTTTTCAAATACAACTTAAGTACGTGACGTAATCTACTGAAAGCCACTTTAACAAAAGCCTTTCTTTAATACTTAGCATTTCTTGCTGCCAGATAAAGAGACTACCTGAAAGTTTTTCCTTCTATCTAACGGACTACTTTGTGGTTTATGTCAAAAAGAAGAAGTGCCTTGCTTTAAGAAATGTGATCCGCACGTCCCACACGTAAACTCTGGAACAGATTTACTCAAATCTATTCCCAGTTTTTCTTTTAACGAAATCTTTTAAGAGTTATTTTCGTTTCTTTTTAAATGCGGCTCTCTAAGATAAATTACATTTAGCTCTGGAAATTTTATTCTCGTAAAAGATAATGACTTTTATGTAATTGGTGAACAGACACAGGATGTTGATTTTTGTAATGATTTTCTCATAAAAGTGTAACTTTTATTTTAATGATGAGCAGTGATTAGTGTTGCCAGGTGTCCCGATGTTCAGGGCTACAAGACCTGTCCCGCATACCAATACGCGGAAGATAAATTACGTTTAGCTTTGAAAATGTTATTCTCGTAAAAGATAATGACTTTTATGTAATTGGTGAACAGAACAGGATGTTGATTTCTGTAATGATTTCTTCATAAAAGTATAACTTTTATTTTAATGATGAGTAGTGATTAGTGTTGCCAGGTGTCCCGATTTTCAGGGCTACAAGACCTGTCTCGCGTAACCACTGCGCGGAAGATAAATTCCATTTAGCATTAAAAACTTTATTCTCGTAAAAAATAATGAGTTTTATGTAATTGGTGAGCAGAACAGGATATTGATTTCTGTAATGATTTTTTCATAAAAGTTTAACTTTTATTTTAATGATGAGAAGTGATTAGTATTGCCCGGTGTCCCGATTTACACGGATGTCCCGATTTTCCGAGGCTTCCTGTCCCGCGTAACCACTGCGTAGAAGATAAATTACATTTAGCTTTAAAAATTTTATTCTCGTAAAAGATAATGACTTTTATGTAATTGGTGAACAGAACAGGCTGTTGATTTCTGTAAATACTTTTTCCTAAAAGTATAACTTTTATTTTAATTACGTATTTATAGTACACCAATATTGAAAAAGAAATATTTTAACATTGCAATTCCAATATAAAAATCTAACATGTAACCAGTATTGTCAATTCATTGGAAGTATTTCTGACGAATACAATATTAGCGTAATATCGAGTAATAAAAGCGGGTTGATCCAAAAAATACAGAAGAAGAAATAAAAATTCAATATTTCGAAAAGTATAGAGAGTAGCACGAAACTAGTTTTCCTAGAAATGTTCAGGAAGACATGTTTTTTTTTAAAAAGAAGAAATTGTTTTAGACTGATTGTTTTACTCCCAACAAGTGGTGTTTCATTTGTTTCGCCAGTTTATTCACCAGTGCAACTGAGATTGCAGATATTCGATTTAACGAATGCCGTTTTTGAGAATTTCTGTCACACCTGACAAAATACTTTACAAATCATCGAACATTTTTTATCGATTTTCTAATAAACCGTAACTGTTTTTTCATTAATTAGTGGCGATACTTTACGAAATATTGCTAATTTACCACAGATAATTTGTAATAGAGTTTATCAGAGTGTAAGTGCTTCATATCGACTGTTTATGAAGATTTTCATTGAAGTGCTTTATTTATTGATTTCAAACTGTTGCATGTTAATTATTAAAATTCTTGTAACTTGTGACATCACAAGTCTCACAATATATATATATATATATATAATCAAGAAATTTGGGATATGCTACAAGAAATCTACTCAGCAACTTACTCTCTACTAGGCAATATCTTACTGTCTTGAGATTTTAAACAACAGAGTTGTTTATGTCTTTTATTTTATTTATAATAAAACAACTCCAAAGAAACAATTTATCTTTGCAGCGATATTGTGTTGTGGATTAGATTTTGGAAAAAACAAATCTTTAGTTATGGTGACGTTTATATATGTTACATCTCAAACTTCAGCGATTTTAAAGGTACTTTCACTGATACGCAATTTTACAGAGAATATTTTTGTATGTTGAATATCTTTATATGGTGTTGGGTTACAGAATTACGACAGTATTTGTGAGGGAAATGATAGAAAATACAAATGATATATCAACAATGGAGAATGACACACATATTAACGACCGGTCTGGTCGGGTTCGGATAAAATCGTGTTACCCGACCTGATGCAAGGCTCTACTCGTGCATTAGGATGTATAAAGATTTAGAAAAGATTTTAAAATTCTAAACAGATCTCCAGACAAGAAAATTAAACAGAAAATTTTAGATCTCTAATAAATTTGTGATTAATCAATCCAATTACCAAACCATGTTACAAACAGTTGAAAAGTAAGCATTCCAGAACATTATACAACTCAGCAAAAAAAAAAAAAAAAAAAAAAAAAAAAAAAAACGTAATTAAATTATCCGGAAATTAGTGAATGAATCCCGAGTGAACAATTGGTCGATTATTTGACACTACACACCGGTGATGTGTAATCTAGACCATGTGATGTCATTCCTGAACGCATTAAGTTTTATCTGAGTTGATTGCATCCAAACCACTGCAGCGAATTTTCGCAAACTTCATTGTTAGAAATACTGTACCGTTTGCTAACTTGTTGATGGAATATGAAACGTTTGAAAAGGGAAATATTTAGGCTTAAAAGGGTTGGTATTTAGTAGATTTAAGATTTACTTTTTCGTTTATTTGTTACGTTTATCCTTGCTGGCGCTTTACGGCAGCACTTGATTTGACATCATTGACACGAATTTTGAGTTTGCTGAATTTGGTATTTCATGGTTCATGCTGCCTAAATCATATTTAGTTTGTATCTGGCAGTTCTGATACTTATATTCTGTAATATTTAACAGAGCTTCAAAAAATCCGGGAATTTTGGAAGAAGGAAAAAAGTTGCGAAATTTGGGAAAGAAACTGGGTAGTTAATTTTGCAGGTTAAAAATATATAAGCAATTCTCGAGTAACAAAATGTTTTTTTTTTTTTTTTTTTTTTTTTTTTTTTTTTTTTTTTTTAAGTAAGATTTTTAGCTATTGTTATATAGCTTATAAAACTGCATTGTTATATTATTTATATTTTACATATGAAAACTAATGTCAAAACATTAGCTTTTTATACGTATAGTAACATAAAATACACATATATGCAAAAGTAATTTTTACTTTCTTCTATCTATAAAAGAAGACAGTATTGTAATCAAAATTTTTTTCGACTTCCTGTTTTCGATGGATTTGCACGTTTTAGGTGTCAGAGATACCGAAAAACATGTTTTTACAAAATGTATGTCTGTCCGTCTGTCTGTATGTTCGTCTGTCCGTCCTCATTGTATCATCGAAAACATCAATAACCACTGTCACTTAAAGATTTCCAATTCTAAAAGATGTACAAAAAATTATATATCCTAAACGTTTTTTCCGTTAAATGTTCGGCGTTGATCTAAGGGTTCCGGAGGAATTTTTATTTTGCCTCTATCTTAAAAAATGGCTGATATATAGATAGCAGTTTGAAATTGTACGGTAACTTGAAAACTTTTCAATGCTAGTACTTAATCATGTTTAGGGATTCGTCGCAAAATTCAATGTGTTTGTGACATGGCAGCGGAATTATATTACTTTCTGCACTAAAAATATCGCTGTACCTTATGTTATTACTAATACCTCTCCGCCAATAGAAATTTATTCAAATAATGTATGTTTTGTCTACAGCTTAAGGTATATTTATCAAATTTCCAACCAATATTTTCTAATAACCGAATATGGAGCTTGATGTGTTGATAAAGCTCTCAAAGCTGATAGAATAGTTCTGAAATGTCTGGCAGTAAGTTCCCACATATGTATATAAGTATATAAAGAATGTTTTTTTTTTTAAACTGACGCTATTCAGATCCATTTATAGCTCGTTCTAATAACAGGAATGACAGTAATCTTGGTAAGAGGACTAATGACGACCTGAGAAAAAATATTCAGAGAAAAAATAGTTCAGATCATCGCCGATAAGGGGAAATGGGGCGCTGTATAATGAAAAAAAAGTACTTCAGAAATAGGTAAAATTAATAATATACGTGAAAGTTACGATTTATTCACCACTTTCACTTCCCCGGCGAGGATGACCGCTGTTCTCTTGGACTACACCTTGTATTCTTTGCATAACATTCTCTATGGTCAAACGTAACATGACACAAGGACTATTCCTCACTGTCTGTGTTATGATGTCTTTTAAAGTACTCAGGATTCTGACTCCACCGAGATAGACCTCCAACTCCAAAGAACCCCAGAGCCAAAAGTCACATGGAGTGAGATCCGAGGACCGGGGTGGCAAGGCATCTTGAAAACTACGACTGAGGACCCTTTGGTCAGTGAAGTGATGGCACAACAGCTGTTGTACCTTTATACCAATATGTGGTGGTGCATCATCCGGCATAAAGATTGTCTGAGCCAGACGTTGTCTTTGCTGAAGTTGTGGAACGACAAAACTAGTCAGCATGTCGAGATACCTCTGTGCGTTAATACACGTTACTGGTACTGTCGCAGTAATGCTATTAAAAAGGAATGATCCAAGGATGAATTTGGCTGTGAAGTCACACCAAACAGTGACTTTTAGTGAATGCAACGGAGCTTCTAGAACCGCATGGGGTTGTTCAGATGCTCAAATTCGACAATTATGAGAATTAACAAACCCATTCAGATAAAAATAGGCCTCATCTTCTTATAGAATTGTGCACGGGAAAGCATCACCGATCTCCATTCTAGCAAGAAACGTCAGAGCAAATGTCAACCATTTATAAAATCGTTGGCTTGGAGTTGTTGCAAACAGCTGATCTTGTACAGATAGCAGTTTAGAATTCGCCGCAAGACTTTCCATACCGTCGAAACATTCAAATCCAGTTCTCGTGCAACACCCTGGGCGCTGCTACTGCTAACACCAATGTTTCTCTGTGAGTTCTCGATGATCGTAGTTGCAACACCTGTTACTACTAAGACTCCTATAAGGGGAGCTGACACATATCCATCTTGTTGCCCAAATAGCCGCCATATTGTAACCCAGCTCATCATTAGTTTACCTCCAGAGCAGGTGTTTGCCGTTCCTGTCACCGTCGCTCGCCGTTCACCACTGCGGTAAGCTAACCGGTTTTAGCTTGGTGTTTGGTTCGTTGGGTTATTAAATGGCTGTATGATTCAGTTTGTACTACAGAAGCTCTAGTTATTACCTCTTCTGACACCAGTTTACGTCATCTGCCTAACCGAACTGCTAGCGAGCCTTTCTCCTCAAACTTCAGAATCATTGCTTTCAATGCATTAACTGATAAAGGTGCTTTGCGAAACTTGTGGTGTGTTCTAAACTTACGAAGAACAGTGGATGCCTTGTACTTGTTACAATAGTACAACTTCACAAGAAACGAGCGCTGCAGCAACGCGAGATGCATATTCAACCTCAGCTGAAAATGTTTCTCGGAGCTTTTCGCATGCATTTATAGCCCAAATTATTGGCGTTGTTGTAGCATACGTAGTTATAAATTTGGATTTGCATTTGTTACCCGTGTTTTATGCTAATTCTCGGCAGCTCTTAGACTACAATAGTGCCATATTTCCCCTATCGGCGGTGTTTTGAACTATTTTTTTTTGGAATCTTTTTCCCTATATTGTCCCTTTACCAAGTTTACTACCATTCCGGTTATTAGAACAAGCTACAGATGGCTCTGAATAGCGTCAGTTACAAAAACCATCTTATATGTGTATATTAATTAGAGTTGCAAAGACTAGAAAATATCCGGTTTAAACCTGGGAATAAACCGGGTTTTCTGGGAATAAACCGGGTTTTCTGGGAATAAACCGGTTTTTTTGGGAATAAACCAGGTCTTTTGGGAATAAACCAGGTCATTTGGGAATAAACCTGGGAATAAACCGGGTCTATTGGAAATAAATATAGGAATAAACCGGTTCTTTGCAACTCTAATATTAATGCACAATTTAATATCAGGTTCAATATTTTGATGTATTGTTTCTAGAAATGGATGAGCGTTTTAAGTAGTATTGTAGATCATACGTAAAATGTATTAAATGAATAAATCGATTGCTTAAAAAAATAGAAATTCATCTCCATAATGTCATCAAGTTTATCATGTCTAGTGTTATCATAATAAAACAGTTTTATAGATTCAGGGATCGTTTGACAGAAAAAAAAAACAGTTCATTTTATAAGATACAGGATTAAATGAGCAAGTTATTTTTTAATCACGATGACAGGAGAAATTTAAAAATTACCCTTCTTTTATATACACTGATCTTGTTTCTATTAATTTGAAAAAAAAAAAAAAAAAACCGAACTTTTAACCATAAAGAAATAAAGCAAGGAAAAAAAAACGACGAGCCACAAATTAGATAAAAGTTTTAAAAAATTACCCTTTATAAATTGAGCGTAAAATGTACTAGACATAAATGAAAATCTTTAAGAAGATAACAAAGATTTAAAGAGCTTTTCCTTCTCTTTTGTTGTATCCACTTTTTCATTTATTTTATTTTTTGGAATCAGCAACAAGGAGAAAAATGCTTCGTGTAAAGCAACGAATATGTCACAATCTTCTAAATGAATCCGTGTCAGAAACCTTTATACAAGATCTTTCTACAAATATTTATATAAATCCCGTACAAGGCAGTTCTTTTTATATAAAAATAATACATATTAACAAATAATTTTTAACAAAAAATAAAACTGTTTTCAAAGAAATTTTTTTTGTGTGTGGGACAATGCTTTACTGATATACACATTGGAATTCTGCACGAGTCAGAATATACCGACCCGATACCATGAATTCTATTTGAAATTGACCCGAACCCAACGCACTTCAGCCCTCTGTCCCCTGAACCTCCCATTTAAGGTAAACACAAAATTTTAAACGTATGAAAAAAAAAAAAAAAAAAAAAAAAAAAAAAAAAAAAAGAACTAAAAATTGACTTTAACGGGGAGTTCAGGAAAGGGAGTAGGCAAAGACCTTCTGAAAAATTCTTAGTTCTCCTTTCTCTTGGTGTTTAAGTATTTTCATAAATTTAATTTTTTATTTAATCAACAGAGATAAAATATAATTACATCGTACGACCCACTAACTATTTATTTTTTATTTTTACGTAACACATTAAAAAAAAAATAGTCTCTGCCCTACACTTAACTATAGTTGTGTAAGATGCAGTGCTGGCCTAATTGGAGAATTTTTTTTTTTCAAAATATCCACCACTTTCTCAGAATCATAACCTTCGCTTTATTTAATGACAGACATTTCGTGATTAAACACAAACGAAGTTTACTAGTCATAAAAACTGGTAGCTATTTTGAATAAAAAATTTCGCCAAACAGGCAACATTCTTTTGTTCGGCATAATAAATCCAGATTTTTGGTTAATTTTTCTTCCATTAATTTTCTCACATATTTTCAAAGGAATATTTCTAATGGTATAGTTTATGTGAATGAAATTCTTAATATATTGGTAAAAATAAGTGAAGACGTTCAACTAATAATAAGAAATTAAAAACATAGATAACAATTTAAAAAAAAAAAAAAAAAACGAAAAATTATGCATCACGCATAGATTATGAAACACTTTCCAATACTAACAGAATATTATTATGAAATTAAATTTTTTCATTCAATGAAATCTATCAGTCCGTCCTGCGTAACTGTATATTTTTGAGCTTCTCCATAAATGAAGATAAATGATAAGCACTCCTTAATCTATAGAAACATATTGTAGTGCAACTCAGAGAACTTTTTAAAATTTATTATGCTTGAAGTATCATAAGATCATTAAAATGCATTGCAAAAGATTTTTCTCCATAGATTATAATGTAAGGGAATTCGTTTCTGCATCCCTGTAAACGAACTATAAATGCTACTTATTCTATAATCTTGAAGCCTTCCGTAGTTCTGCTCAGTGATGCATATCAATTTCATTATGTTTGAAGTATCGTAACATCATTAAATAAAAAAAGAAAACTGCCCAGTTAAACTGAGGGCATTCAGCTCACAGGCTATTCACACTAATTGTATATTATGCTATTTTTTCAAAGAATAATGCCACTCGAAAAATAAAGAAATCGACACTATATTAAGGGGGAGGGGGATAAGCACCCGTTCCCACCCTGTATACTTAACCAATAAACCCCCAAAATCTAATCAGGCAAGCGCCTTAGTACAATGAATTTATACACAAAATTTGAAAAAAATCCGATAATTTTGCTTGAAAAACCCATTTATCTAAATTAAGGGAGGTGAGCTCCCCCCCCCCGTTCCCCCCTTTATACTTAACAAATGAAAACCCAAAACTAATCAGGCAAGCGCCTTACCACAATGAATCTATATACAAAATTTGAAGAAAATCTGATAATTCTGCATGAAAACCCATTTATCTAAATTAAGGGGGATTAGCCCCCCGTTTACCCCCCTTTATACTTACCCAATGAACACCCAAAACTAATTAGGGAAGTGCCTTATCACAATGAGCCTATATACAAAGTTTAAAGAAAATTGCATAATTCTGCATGAAAAACCCATTTATCTAAATTAAGGGGGGGGGTAGCCCCCCGTTTCCCCCCCTTTATACTTATCCAATGAACCCCCAAAACTAATCAAGGAAGTGCCTTATCACAATGAGCCTATATACAAAATTTGAAGAAAATCGGATAATTCTGCATGAAAAACCCATTTATCTAAATTAAGGGGGATTAGCCCCCCGTTTACCCCCCTTTATACTTACCCAATGAACACCCAAAACTAATTAGGGAAGTGCCTTACCACAATGAGCCTATATACAAAGTTTAAAGAAAATCACATAATTCTGCATGAAAAACCCATGTATCTAAATTAAGGGGGGGGGGGGGGGCTTAGCCCCCCATTTTCCCCCTTTATACTTAACTAATGAACTCCCAAAAATAATCAGGGATGCACCTTATCAAAATGAACCTATATACGAAATTTGAAGAAAAACGGATACTTCTGCATGAAAAACCCATTTATCTAAATGAAGGGGGAGTTAACCCCCCCTTTCCCCCCTTTATACTTAACCAATGAACTCCCAAAACTAATCAGGGAAGCGCCTTATTAGACTGAACCTGTAAACAAAATTTGAAGCAAAACGGATAATTCTATCACGAGTTATCGCGTTACGTACGTACATACGTACATACATACATACATACATACATACATACATACAGAACGGGCGGGCACATTAGCTCTCAGGCTTTGATAGCCTGTGAGCTAATAAAAAAAGAAAACTGCCCAGTTAAACTGAGGGCATTCAGCTCACAGGCTATTCACACTAATTGTATATTATGCTATTTTTTCAAAGAATAATGCCACTCGAAAAATAAAGAAATCGACACTATATTAAGGGGGAGGGGGATAAGCACCCGTTCCCACCCTGTATACTTAACCAATAAACCCCCAAAATCTAATCAGGCAAGCGCCTTAGTACAATGAATTTATACACAAAATTTGAAAAAAATTGGATAATTTTGCTTGAAAAACCCATTTATCTAAATTAAGGGAGGTGAGCTCCCCCCCCCGTTCCCCCTTTATACTTAACAAATGAAAACCCAAAACTAATCAGGCAAGCGCCTTACCACAATGAATCTATATACAAAATTTGAAGAAAATCTGATAATTCTGCATGAAAACCCATTTATCTAAATTAAGGGGGATTAGCCCCCCGTTTACCCCCCTTTATACTTACCCAATGAACACCCAAAACTAATTAGGGAAGTGCCTTATCACAATGAGCCTATATACAAAGTTTAAAGAAAATTGCATAATTCTGCATGAAAAACCCATTTATCTAAATTAAGGGGGGGGGGGGTAGCCCCCCGTTTCCCCCCTTTATACTTATCCAATGAACCCCCAAAACTAATCAAGGAAGTGCCTTATCACAATGAGCCTATATACAAAATTTGAAGAAAATCGGATAATTCTGCATGAAAAACCCATTTATCTAAATTAAGGGGGATTAGCCCCCCCGTTTACCCCCCTTTATACTTACCCAATGAACACCCAAAACTAATTAGGGAAGTGCCTTACCACAATGAGCCTATATACAAAGTTTAAAGAAAATCACATAATTCTGCATGAAAAACCCATTTATCTAAATTAAGGGGGGGGGGGGTTAGCCCCCCATTTTCCCCCTTTATACTTAACTAATGAACTCCCAAAAATAATCAGGGATGCACCTTATCAAAATGAACCTATATACGAAATTTGAAGAAAAACGGATACTTCTGCATGAAAAACCCATTTATCTAAATGAAGGGGGAGTTAACCCCCCCTTTCCCCCCTTTATACTTAACCAATGAACTCCCAAAACTAATCAGGGAAGCGCCTTATTAGACTGAACCTGTAAACAAAATTTGAAGCAAAACGGATAATTCTATCACGAGTTATCGCGTTACGTACGTACATACGTACATACATACATACATACATACATACAGAACGGGCGGGCACATTAGCTCTCAGGCTTTGATAGCCTGTGAGCTAAAAACATTGGAAACGATTTTTCTCCATAGATCATAATTTAACGGAATTTTTTTGTGTGTCCCTTTAAAAGATCTATAAACGCTAGACATTTCATTTTCAATACTGAACATTCTATAGTAAACGTCAATAACATATAAAATTTTCATGGAAATCCGAGTATATTTACGATAGTTAGAGTACGAACACATGCCAGACAGACAGACAGACAGACAGACCAACCGAATTCATGAACACTTTTTAGCCATGTTGGAAAGGGTTAAAAAGGACCGAAATCCAGACAGGAGCATTTGCTCTACTTTGCCCTCCCTAAATAACATCTCCGAAAGAGCCATTTCTTTTTTTAAAGCTAGGATGTGGTTAGTCAGATTTGTAAACATATTATGAATACCAATTAAAAATTATTTGATAATGAAACCTATTCTAGCACTTTTAGCTTATTTTTGTGTGTTATAAACTATTACCTAAACAATATCAGTTTCATCTTTTACTGTCTTATATTTTGGAAAAATATTTCTTGGTTCTAATAAATTTTCATGGAAATCATAAAGCCACACTCATGATAAACTAATTAATTGAGCAAAAAGACGCAAATTTCAAAAATGTAGAAAACTAAAATATCTGCATGTAATGAAAAATGACGCGAAAACTGTATAACGAATGTAAAGACTTTCTGTCGTTATTTCGACACTATCTTTTCCTCGCAATATTTTATAGTGTTTAGAATGAAGCAGTCAGTGAAGGCAATTAATACTTGTCGGATGTCTTTTCATGTATTTCTGCTTGTTTTCTCCGGAAATTGATTAATGGAGCTATTTTATTTATGAGGTCACCAGATGTCGCTTATTATCGGAAGATTATAAATAGGGATAATGCTGATAATCATTTCTACTGTATTTATGATGGCTTTAATGCTCGTATTTTATTGTAAAAGATGGAACGAAACTGTTGAATAAAGATAACGATTAATTTTTTAAGATACAAAAATAGGTAGAAAACAGCCTCACTGAATATTTTATTTACGCGTTATTTTTTAATCTTATCAGATATACAGTATATTCCTGTGTACAACGCTTGCATTTTCGATGCAAGAAGATTAATTAAATTTTACAGATGCCAGGGCGGCCCGTGGTTGGAAAAATAGATGAAGATCCAGCAGAGTAAAATCACAAATCTTCTGAGGTGTGTGTGTGTGTGTGTGTGGGGGGGGGGGGATTTAGTTGCTGCTGGTGTAATGCTCCCCCCCCCGGGCATTCACTGAGATTAGGTACAACAGTATTAGTCATAAGGACAATAGCACAACTTTTAATTTAACAAAAATAAATTCTTAATTGATAGATAATTCGCATCCTACACATTCACTTTCTTCTAAAGCTGTGTCTCTCTCAAACAGTTCAAAGAGAGAGAGAGAGACACATGTGCTCCGTCAAAGCGCCATTTCCAGGCATATACATACTTCCCACATTGAAACCGAAAGGTTTCAATTAAAGCACAATTAATAAGATTTCCACATTAAATATACAACATATACAGTAAACGTAACACAACATATACACTCTCAGAGCGTAAATAAAATGTGAAATTCAATTACAAACACGCAATAGCAAGATTAACACAAAAGGTTACACCCTATTATCTGAAATTGAAAAAATGCATACATTTTAAATGCTTCTTTTACGAGAGGTCTTCGGTGTTTTGACCTGAACCACTGTAATTTTTCCGCCCTTTACACGAATCACACTGTCAATTCTATCAATTGACCAAGTACACAAAGGTTGTTTCTATTCTTTTAGCAATACGATCATATTTGAGGGGGTTAAAATGATAGTGGAGTAAGTCAATATTTAGTAATTTGAGAAATGTAGGGTTTTGGGAAACTTGTTGTATTGCCGTTGCATTAAGTGGTCCAACTTGTTTTGCCCTCTAGTGACTCCCTAAGTGAACTATGACTTATTTGACTATCGCACTGAACAGAAATTAATATACGGTCAGTGAAAATATAGTTATCTAGATTTTTCAAATTTTTGACTTAATCCACTGTCATTCTAACTCCCTCATTTGGTTTAATTTCAATTTTAATACGATGCTACTTAGATTGTTGTTGCATGTTATTTAAATAATCTCTTGTCCATTTCTTCCATACAATTTGAAAAATTTTTGTTAACAGTTGCCATTTAGTAAGCCTATTGGTTTCTGCAAGATATGTCTATCTAAGGTAAAAAGTTAAGGGGCGGATCAAAAAATGACCTGGCGTTAATACAGTATAATAATTTAGATTAGTGCTCGCGATTATACGTATAATACGTATTTTACGCATAATACGTATAAAACGTATTGTAACTGGTAACGATTTTGGATAGGAATCATATGGAAAAAAGACTTAACTGCGTATACGTTTAAACGTATATAAACGTATATTCGCGAGCACTAATTTAGATCAAATAAAAGTGGTGTAAGAGGACAGATATTGAAAATAGCTTCAGTTTGATTGCTCACAATCAAAAACTTCTCAAATGTGAGCTTATACTCTCCAACCACTTTTTTGAGATGGTGCTTAAAAAACTTTACCCCCGCCTCTCAAAGCCCGTCAAAAATAGGAGACTGAGGAGGTATAAAGCTTCTTGACACGCCCTCAGAACAGAAGTAATCAAGTTAAACAAGGCATATAACTCTTTTATTTCTGCTTCAAAACTTCGAAAATTAGTAGCATTGTCAGAAAAAAGGTATGTTGACGAACCTCCGTTAACAAAAAACTTTTTAAACATGCAATCATAGCCACAGCCGATAACTTTCAAATGATCTCAAAATGTGTCTTAGTTACAAAACAAGAAATACACAAACATAAATTTTATGATATTCACTTTTTTTCTAGTTTTTATGCTTTAATAAGAATGGGCCACAAAATTCTAGAACCGTTTTGAAAAAAAGTGGATTAATGGTTTCTCTCTCTTTAGGTAAAGGTGCCATAATTTGACTCATTTTTAATGGTTTGGCTTTAAAACATGTTACACAACGGTGGACGGTTTTTCTACCAATATTGTGTCCCCCTAAAAGCCAGTATTTTTGGGGAATAGCATACAACAAAATTTGGGGCCCATCAAAGTAATTTCTCAAATGAAAGTACAAAAAAATCATTTCCATGACTTTTTGGCTCTTAGGAAATAAAATAGCCTGTTTAACATGAATTTGTAAATTAGAATTTAGGCCATCAACCCGTATAATTTCCTCGTCATCAATAAATTAGATAAACCACTTATATTGAAGTCCCTGATACTCCTTTTTTTTCTGTCATTGCCTTTATCCATCTAGAAAATACATGCGTTTTGTGTATATTTTATAAAAAAATAATTTATCTGTTTTTAACTCTGCCGGAGATAGGGTTCCCTTTCTTTGGTGCTACATTTCAAATTTGACATGCACCTGGAAAGAAAGCTAATAATTCTTTTTAATTTTACACAGGAATTAGTAATCTTAAAAATATAATCAATTTCTGAAACTGCACTAAAAAATACCAAGGGCACTGTTCTTAATTTTACAGTTTTGTTTGCCTTCTTGTTGAAAGTGCTCAGTTCCAGTCGAAGTTAAACGTTTTTCCTCAGTCAACAATACTTGCAACTCTCCAAATTAGACAAAAAGTCAGATCTATTCCACCACAGTTTCAGATGAAAGGTTTTCCTGGATTTTCATTAGTTTTCACATGATTCAATGTGAAGTAAGCCTTTAGTTTGTCTTGAATTTCGGTGACACGATTTACCTTGGTACGAAAACCCTAAGCGTTTGATATGGTGAAGCAATCCACGTTAGCACTATGGTTGAGCTTAAGTATACTCCACGAACTTGGACGTCAAGGATTTCAGGATCTTAGCGGTAAGTTTTGAAGCATATAATTCCAATCTAGGGATTGTCATTTTCTTGAGAGGTGCCACTCGAGACTTACTGCACATTGCCTTCGCTTGTCTAGGTAACAGACCGAAGATAAATCGCACAGCCATACGCATCCTTAGATGCATCTCTGAAACCGAACAAATCTATGTGATTTTTCTTTTTCACGAATCATGGCTCCTTTGAGTACCATCGTTATCAAATAGGAAACTCTTCTTCACCAAATTCTATTTATGGAATTATGCTGAAAGTCATTACATTATGTTTTGGCTTGTCCTTTTACCAGTACATACCGCAATAAAAAAGGGTCCACACTATCCCCCCCCCCCCACAGTTGGATTAATTTTTTACTACAGTGCCCTGATTTTACTGCTAAAAATAACAAATTGTATACGCTTTATTTCAACTAATGAATCTTCCTTTGAGAACCAAACCACATCTGTATATCGGTTTTGTTGATTTTTATCAATCGTCAGGGGTAAATGTAAATGTATTTTACTTTCTTTTGATCAGCAAATTAGCTACTTTACTGTACTTGTACCCTTTTATTCACACTTATTGTATTTAGATTGATCATTGTATATCTCATTTATTATAACTAACATCCAAAAATTGTATAAATTGTATCAGTATAGTGCACAACTACATCTATTGTAGACTATCATCCATTTTAATGCATGTTATTATTTAAAAATTAATTAAAAAAAAGCTTTTCATCAATATGTAACTAATTTTAAAGAAAAATGCATTGCTAAATTTATGTAGTAGACCAGTGTCAAGTATCCAGGGCAAATCTGCTCTAAAAGCTAAGTTCTTGAGCAGCCTGGTGGGCTTCTGTGTTCTCCTTGGATGAATAAAAGTCTCTTATGCGAGTTGCTGTGTTGCTTGTTCATTCCTACGATACGATACTTTTTCGCTGAACTATAGTCATATATATAAAAAATAGAGTTCAGCAAAACGTACCACTTCACACTCCGCTTTTACAATAGCCGCCTCTTGCGACCAGTTTGGTTTCCCTTAAATATATGCTAAGCCAGGGGTCGGTAACCTTTTTCAGTTGCGGGTCACAATCAACCAAAATATGTGTATTAAGAAGACGTTACGGGTCAGTGGTCTTTTTTTTGTGAATAATAAGATAAATTTTATTGATGAAATAATTACCATACGCCTTTATAAATTTTAAACACAAAAAAAATAATATATATATAATTATTCTAAAAGGAAACATATCTGAATGAACTTTACTTTCTCTTCAATGGCTCCCCTGATGCTGAACTTTTGACGTCAATTCATTCAAGTCTGGTTTATAGTTAGTCGTCTTAAGACGAATAGAAGCATCTGAATTTTCAGTAGTTAAGTTGTTCCTGTTCCTACTTAAAATAAATTTCATGTGTCAAAATATTTGCTCACATTTATAAGTTGAACCAAATGCGGACAAAATGGCAAAGCCAATTTTTTTCAGATATGAAAATTTCGTAGGAAGTGATGCCCAACACGCTGATATCGTGGAAAGATCACGATCTGATTTTTCCAAATCTTTCCGCAATGTCTTGAATTTATCCGTCCATAACACTGAACTTTTAAAGATAATCACTTCTAAACTAAAACTGTCAACTTTAAGACCACGCATCTTGAAACAATATCTTTTTTACTTTTTGTTTGCCCACTGTAATAATTTGTTTTAACAAACTGAACGAGATCACAACTGAGAGAACTAATGCTCCTAACAGCCAAATTGTAGCAGTAGTTCAAGCCGACTTATTAGACAAAAAGCGAGTGTGTCGAAGTCAGCGATTGGACGCTGCCTTCTGCCGCGCTTTCGTTCGTCCAATCGCTGCCTTCTGCCGCGCCTTCGTTCGTCCAATCGCTGCCTTCGTTATGCAGTCGTTAATTGCTACAGGGGAAGCCAAATTTATACCAACTCAATTTCCGGAGAATTTCTTTTTCTCTCTTCGTTATTATTTATTTTCCTGTTTCAAAACATGATTTTTATAACAAGTGCAACTTTCTGTTATGCTATTTAATAGTTTTGAATTTCTGAATTAAAATTAAACCTTTTAAAGTTCCAAAATAAACTTGAAATATTTTTTCAATAGAATTTTATTTTTTTTTTTTTACTTTTTTTCGGAACTCAAGTGGGTCACTTGAAATTATGAAATGGGTCACTCGGTGACCCGCGGGTCATAAGTTGCCGACCCCTGTGCTAAGCATTGTATCATTCTACTTTTATTCATAATTTAATTTACTTACTCAATCCTTTGACAAATCGGAAGATTCTGATTAAGAAATCAAAAACTTTTTGCGATCATAGCAGCATTTCATATATTTTTTGTTATGTATTTCATGTTTCTTGACAAATACCACTTAACTCACTTAGGTATTTGTGCTTTATGTCCGTTTTCTTATCTCTTGCAATACGTTCGCCAATGTGGAGATTTTTAACTCTATAAAGTAATCTTCTGTAATTGAGTCCACAGCCAACTGGCGTATTTTAGATAATAAGATTCGGTGCAATAGAATATTTTGTTAATGATGCACACATTTACATTAAACCATATTGTTGCTAATATTTTTTGTTTCATGCTAATCTGGGTAGTAGGCTCGATTACGGAATATTAGTAAATCTATCTGTATTCTCAACTAATCGTCTTGGATAATGTGTCATAATCGGGCTGCATACTACATTTTTCATAAATGTGTAACTTACTGACTTCGGCATTTATACTTAATGTCTACTGATTTTTAAGATCTGTACCAGGTAAATACACCGCGCCAACAATGACGTCTATAATACTAATTGCAGTAACCTTTTCTTTTTCTTTCTAGTATATTGTAACTTTATAGTGAATATTATGTAGTAGAAATATTAAAAGCAATTGCAGGAGCATGCTTATATAACTGTACAATTTAATATATATTATATTCATAGATATACTAGTATGTGATTTGAATATATATCTTACATTCATTCCGGTAGATATAATAGCCAAAAATAAAACTACCATCGTAAATATCTTAGCTAAAAACCACCAATCTGATGTTATGTATTTAATAAATGTACATTAAATTATTGTTTTGAACGCCATTGGCCATTGAGAATTTTTAATATGATTGGCGAGTAACAATCATTTTAGGTGATCTATCTTCCCGGCACAGATAAGCACCAAATTAACTGATGATTCGTTTTTAAATTTTATGCATTAAATATTACGTCCAACACTATGGCGTTTACTGCTGGTTCCTTTGCATAAGTACTAAAAACGGAAGTTCGCGAACAACCCACGAGTCGTGTAGTTTCCGAGATACTCGTTCCGAGCTGTCGTGCCATTACAATCTGCCCTTTATCAAAGTCGCTTAGATCACCAACCTTTTCCATCGCATACAGAATTAAGCGCAAGAATGATTCCTGAGACTCGCCAGCAGTAGAACTCCTATAATAGAGGCTGACGCATCCTAGCAGATTTGGTACCCGAATTGCAGCCCAGTCGAAAAACCAAGCTAATCAGAACCGGTTCAGCCAATCAGAATCGAGTTTTAGGCAACCACAACTCTGGCTGCGGTAGCTTGATACTGAACTGGGTACCAATAATCCGAAACAAAATGGATATGCGTCAGTTCCTATTATAGGAGTCTTAGCCAGCAGCAGTTAAATACCACTCCCACCTGACTCCCTCCACGTCATCCAGGTGAGTTCATTGTAAAATGTGGGGAAGGTCATAACGTTTTGGCTCTTCGGTGTATACAAATATGCAGATCGTATACAGGGCTGAATACAATAATTCGGATATTTTTTGGACTATAGATCGCAATTGTTGAAAATGGGTTTTCAAATGTGTTATGCGTTTTCCAAATGGCTCACCAAAATCTTCCCTGTAAAATAATGGTTTATCCTTATAGATATCAGCTCATTAAATCAAAATATGGCAATGAAATTACTGCTTCACATACCAATTTTTATGCGGGAGAGATTTTTTTTTTTTTTTTAAATTAAGGTGATTTATGCCTTACTAAAACATAAGTGGGAGTTGCGTAAACTAAAATATGTATATGTTAATATGTACGTAATCCATAAGTAAACGTATATTATGCGGGAGGGATTTTTTTTTTAAATTAAGGTGATTTATGCCTTACTAAAACATAAGTGGGAATTGCGTAAACTAGAATATGTATATGTTAATATGTAAATAATCCATAAGTAAACGTATATAAACATTAGCGAAGATACAATGTCAAAAGGAATTAAAATATGTTAGTGAATATTGCTGGACACGAAAGAGGGAGAGACAGTAAAAGAACAATGCACGAGACAAATATCAACAAAATATACCTTCATAATACTATACATTTTATTGATTTTGTTATTTAGAAAGTGAAAATACCTCTTTCATATTTTCAATTTTATCTAGCATTCTAAGTTAATATAACAATCCTTCCTTATTTGTTATTATTAAAAATCTGTTTTTCGGAAAAATGGTACGTGTTGGAACAATTTGTATGCCATATTTAGATTTAGCAATGTAAGATCTATATAGTATAGTTCATATGTTTGTTTCTGCGGAGAGGCAAAATGTTTATTTTTTTTTGCTGACTAGTGAACTGATTAATTCCTCAAAATTAAAATAAAACAAGACATTCGAATCCAAAAGTGTTAAATTCAGCTTATGAAATCAAAATGTATAATGGAATGCATAATGAAATAAATACACTAGAGAATTTCAGCTATTTTGGCAATGTAGCTTTAAATTTTGTAACTTAGAAGAAAAAAAAATATTTTTTATTTTCATAAATTTTCCAAACAAAATATCAAATATTGAAGAATTTTATTAAACTGGGAAATATTTTCTTTTTAATAAAAATATTTTTTGAGTTTCTTTGAAGCACAACAAAATACGTGAGGAAGCTAACGTACCATCGCCATGTTATAATTTATAAAAATGTAAAAAGAAAAAAAAAGTAATAATAATGGCATCACTTTCAGGAAAAACATTCTCAAAGAAATTTTATTTTGCCATGAACTTATAGTTTTTTATTCTTTATCTCAAAGGAAGAACATTTCTTCAAGTTTTAAAGTAAAAAAAAAAGACTTATTCTCCAGTTTATATAAAAGAACCATTTCATTCAGTTTTTTAAAAGTAAAACAATGATCAAAACCTAGGAATAGGTTTCCTTATGAAAAAAAGATTTTTCCTAGGTGTTTTGTCAATGAACGGATACTTTAAGAAATAAAGGAGACAGGGTTGATTACAAAACATGCTTTCATCATTTCTGATTTGAAATACAATTAATTAGCAAAAGTTTTCGAAGCTATTTTAATGTTTGAATGATAAAGGAAACGTCGAACTTTAAAAGTTATTTTACATCATTTATGCCATTTCTATTAGAAATTCTACAAAGAAGTATTCTGTACCATTAATTATATAAATATTTTTAAAATAAAGTTCAATTTATTGAAGTTTTAATTTTTTCAAAGCTGTTAATTAGTTTTTTTTAATGATCCATTTTTAAGAACATTTTCTTAATTTTTTTTATTAGGGTGAAATCCCCAGTAACTGATACTTTAAAGATTTTTTCTTGTTCAAATCATTATTACAAAGTTTTAAATATATTTTATACTTATCATTGTTTTTGAAAGTATAGTAAAGATATATTAAAAAAATATTGTTGACAAAATTTTGAAAAATTGTACTTTTTATTACTAAAAGTTAATTTTTTGTCATAAATATGGCCACTATCTCCAATAACTGACACTATCCCTTTTTTGAAAAACCAATAACTGAAAAATAAGTTATAACACTTAAGAAAAATAATTTGAGTTAGATTTTTGCTGAAGTGTCAGTTACTGGTTAGGTGTCAATAACTGGGGGTTTCACCCTTAGACTCTTTTATTTAACTTAATTTGTTTTTTGTATGTACAGATGGAATTTTTTAATAAGTTTTTAACTCACTTTCTGATATGCTAGAATTATAAAAATTATGTAGACAGGCGTATTTCCGATGACAATACAACATTTTAATATTTTTAGAACTTAATTATAAATTAATAAATTAATTTTAAGGCATTTTCCGTTAGCCGGCCTCAGGTGATAAATCCCCAAATAATCTTTATGGTTACAACAGTTTGCGGGATAGAAAAACAATCGAATTAATTATCCGCCAAACCATTCTCACCAAAATAGTCCAAACTGGCTGTGAAGCTGCAGCAACGAAATATTTTAAATACTAAAATGTCGAAAACATAAATAAAAGTAATGCGTTTAATAATTATTTTAATAAATACTATCTTATTCATTTTATTACATAAGAAGATTTTATGCAAAAAAAATGTGCATCCATTTTTTGATCCATTGGTAGAGTTATTAAAAAAAGAAATAAACTGTTATGAAACCAAATTTTTATTAAAAAATCACCTGACAAAATTTCACATCAACACTACGAAAGGGATGCATAGAATTGTTGCAGTTATCAAAGATTTTCCATTAATCGTATTGAGAATTTTAAACAAAAATTAAAATGCTTGGAGCATTTTGAATGTACATAGGCTGGGAAAGATCTGTTTTTATACAAGTGCATTTGAAAAACATTGGGATGGCTGATAGGTTCCTTTAGGACCAATGCTTGGTATTTTTCTACATTTAATTTACGATTTCTTTATTTTTCAAATCAGAGGTATGGAGTTATGGACGCTAGGTACACTAAAACAGGTATTATTTTTCTAATTTCCACGTACTTACTTTTAAAAAGTATGAAAACACATTCACTGCTAAGTATATGATAGCATATTAATATTTTTAAAAAAAATTAACATAAAAGCAAAAATTCGTATTTTTGGTCAATTTTTGTTTTTTTTAAAAGTCTATCGTCCTCTTAATAAACTTACCATTTGCCTCCAAGAATGCACATTGTATTATTCTAAAATAAGTTTTATTAAAGATGAATTTGTTGGACTACTCTAATAATATGCATCCATAAAATTCCCCTGATAACTCGTGTTCCTCACAAGTTTTCACGATATTCTCAAGTAGGTCACAAAATGTTTAAATGTTACATTAAATTATTATATTTATTTTTCTGATTTTTCTTAAAACGCCAAACAAATTTTCGCTACCTCTCTCTCTCTCTCTTTCCATGCGACTTCATAGATCTCTTCATTCGCTTTCATAAAAGAAAATGCATTACAGCCTAATGCGGAAAGATAACGTTATAATTTTATTTTTGATTATATATATATTTTTTTATGAAACGAAACCAATATTTTTTAGGAAAAATATTGATACTTATTTTTAATATAAAAGGAAGTTCAAAAAGATACAATTCGCCCATACTTAAAAAAACAAAAAAAAAAAAAAAACCTCTTCGTTTATAAGTGAAATAAAGTTTATTATCTTTTATTTTCATCTTTTCATTATATGAATATAATTATATGTGCATATAAAATTATATTTTTATAATATCAATAAATAAATTAAATTTTTGTAGTGACCGTGCAAAACAATAATAATTACAATTATTTATGGACCATAATTATTATATGGTTATAATATGAATTGTTGTACGTATTCATAATAAGCCATTTTTAGGTGCGTTCGTAATTATATAAATACGTAGCACCTATAGTCGTCGTCTGTTCGTCCGTACACATATAAGAGCGCAAAAACTACCCAACCGAATAGTTTGAAATGTAATATATGTAATCGTTTCAGAATTTTGTTGAGTCATTTCAAATTTTATGATAATCAAATCAAAACTTAAGAAATATATTAATAAAAGTTTTTATTATTCTAATAAATCCTACCATACGTAATCTATATAATAAAAGCGCAAGCCATGTGACTGAGGAAAACAAATACGGACTAACCACTTATTTTTTCATATGCTTATCATATTTTTTTCCCTTTTTTCTTCAGTTTTTCCTCTTCTTGCTCGTTCAGCATTAAATGGAGGTGTTTGCATATACAACTGAGGACGCTCCAGACCGGAGACGAAAACGTTATTGTGTAGTGATGATTTTTATGAAAACTGCTGGCCTTTTTTTAATGACTCATGTTTTTAATGACTATCCATATAATGTCTGCTTATAAAAATTAGTAATATATACGAATGTATTTTATATTTATGAAATACAGACATTAACTCATTTTAAGACATAAATATATCTTTATGTTATTATCTAGTTATCAGTTTAGATCTCTTTTAAGGCCAATATGAAATAAAAATTGGCCATTCTCTCCTCATACGTATTCTTTCGATTTCTTCTAAAACTCAATATGAACTTATAAAAGCCAGTGCATGAAAGTCTGAATTTGTTTTCATAATTTCATCTTCGAACTATTATTTTTTTCCCAAATTGGAGATAAATTGAAAACATTGAACTAAAAAAAAAAAAAAAAAAAAAAAAAAAAAAAAATGGAAAATCATGCATCAAGTATAGATTATGAAAAACTTTTCAACACTAATCAGAATATTATTACGGTTTCATTTTTCCGTACAGTGAAATATGATATGTAAAGAAACAATTTAGAAAACTCGTAATACAGTTAAAAGTCCATTTTCAGCAATAACTGTCTATGGACGGTAATATATAATTTAGTTGCTGCAGTTTTGTATATGATATGTAGATTTGTATACATTCAAATAGTGAAACTAAAATTTAATTGTACTAAAAAACACATAATTAATCTTTTAAAACCATATTTCTGGGAATTGTGTAGCCATGTATAATAATTTATTTATATTATACTGCACTAACACCGCATAATATAGTTAATTTTGAATGAGCTAAGAAATGCCTAGCATAATTAAATATTTATTTTCAGGAAATCTCGTACTTAGAAATTAAACCTAATTCTTTTGTTTCCTCTGTACCTATAAAATTTGTACGCAATATATTAAATATTTAAGTCTGCTGGAAAATGCATATAACAATTAAAAGGAAAACAAAAACGCCTCTGGCAATTGCCATCTATTGACGGCAATGTATTCAATTTCTTTTTATGAGTCCTGTGTATGAATTTATTTATAATTTACTATAATATCTTAATCTTTTAATATACTAAAATATAGTTCAGCCGAAAGACCCAAACCACAATTAAGGACACTTTAAGCAATTTTCGCAGACGGTAATTCCAATGAATCTTCTTGTGCAGCCCTGCATATGATCTATATAGTTTACACATACCACGTAATATCTAAAATTTATGTAAGCTTAAAAATGCATACCACTTCTGAAAACACCCATCAAATATCGCTATAATCGAATTATTTTGCGTATCTCTGTAAATGAACGATAAGTGCTACACCCTCCGTAATCTATAGAAAGTCTTCTTTAGGCATCTTAATGATGCATATCAATTTCATTATGTTTTAAGTATGGTAAAATCATTGAAATACACTGAAACGTTTTTTCCTTGTAAATCATAGTGCAGCGGAATTATTTTGCGTGTTCCTGTAAACGAACTATAAATACTACTCACTTCATATTATATAGAATGTATGTTGTAGTGATGCATGTAAGTTTCATTATATTTAAAGTAGCGTAGCATCATTAAAATAGACTGCAGGCAATTTTCAGCCATAGGCCATAATGTAATGGAATATTTTTGTGTATAATATTTTTGTGTACTGTAATATTTACATACTATCATCTTCAATAGGGGACATGTTATAATGAATCGAAATAACGTATATAAATATTATGGAAATCTAAGCATTTTTACAGGAGTTTAGAGCGCACACAGACAGACAGACGAACCGATGTCCTAAACACTTTTCAACTATGTTAGAAAATGTTACAATACTTTAATTATAATAACATCATGGTACTATTACCACTTTTTTTTGGTAATTTTATTTTGAAGAATATTTGTTTTAGTTTAGTATTTTTGCAAGTATTTTCTTTTGGCTTGTATTGAAAGAAACAAAATTACTCATATATAATATAATCTACTTCTGATAATGTAATATGATGTGTCTAAAAATTATAACTTACTAATAATCAAATATCTTCAGGCAATAAAATACCAGCATTAATCTATTAATAGAATCATAAAAAAAGCCATATAGAAATAATTTCCTATGAAATAATCTCTACATTAGTTTAGATATTTTTTGAGGAGAAATATGAAACAAAAATTCCGCCATTCTTTCTTCATCCGTTCTCTTCCTATTCCTTCGAAGACTCAAAATGAGCTTCCGTTTCCGGAAGTCCTCTTCTTCCGCTCTCATAAAAGCGAATGCATTAAAGTCTGATGTCGAAGGAGATTTTTATAATTTTATCTTCGATTCATTATCTTTATGAGAGTAAATTCATATTTCTCTAAATAAATATATTATTAATATTATTATTTTTTTTTTGGTAGCTTAATGATTGAATTTAACTTAGTTTAGTTTACTCAGGCAATGTTTGTTTATTTTGGCGAGATATTTTTATTTTTAATATAGAATTAATGACCATGCATTTGATAAATCATAGAAACATTTTCGTTTAAAGGTGAAATATTTTAAAATAAATTACAAGTTTTCAAAACACAGTTTTCATAAGTAAATTTCAAATAATACAGAGTATATCATTTTGTTAATAAGATGGCATTACAATTTTTTTGTTTATATTTACATGTGGACATTCAGGGAAACGAGGCTGCAGATAAACTTGCAAAGTGTGGTTCAGAGGCCCCGCCCCCTGCCCCTGTCTGAACTTTCAATGAAATCTCATCAATTAGGAAAAATAGGAACAATGTTAAGCGGCAGGTCCCTCCAGCAAACATATGGTACATAAGATCGAGTCCAGGCGGATCCTTGGGCCTCACATGCGATCGAAAATCTCAGACAACCTTATCCAGATTTGCTAGTGGTCATTTGAGGGAACTTGCTTTTTATGGTGGACAAAAGGTTTACCCGGTTTGCAATACGTGTTCTTCTGGGAATGCTTCTCCGGACCACATTTTGGACTGCCTCCAATTCACCCACGATGACATAAATAGAGATCCTCTATTGTTTATGGACTTCTTGCAAGTATATAACCTCATGGAACAAGTCTAGCTGTCGCTGGACATGGAAGATATGAAACAACAACAACACAATTTTATTAATAAAACAACTTTATATAGATTGTAATGTAGAAGTATGGACGATATTTTTATTTCTTCAATTTGCAAATAAAGAATCTTCAAATTTCGTTTTTGACAAATCTGAAACAAAATTTCTAACTTTCTTTCTTCATTTGTTCTCTTCCCATTCCTTACAAGACTCAAAATGAGCTTCCCTTTTCCGGAAGTCCTCTTTTCATGCGACTTCATGTGTCATTGTATGTGTCCTTTTCATGTGTCTTCTTCCGAAGGAGATTGCTATAATTACATCTTCGATTTAATATTTTTATATGAGTAAATTAGCATCTTTCTAAGTAAATATATTGATAATTGTTATTATTATTTTAAAATTTAGATTAATAAATAAATTAATTCAGATTAATTTAGTCAGTAAACTGTTGTTCATTTAAGGGGTCAGATCCCCGTTTAAAGTGTCAAAAATTCGAATTTTTTTAAAATTAGCTTATAGATAAATATAATTCTTTAGGAACATTTTAAAATAAATCCCAAGGAAAAATTCACTTTAGAAGAGGAGTTATGTCTAAAACAGTCTGAGCTCTTTTTATATGATCAAGGGGTAGTTTGATCTTTGAAGTCAATTTTCTCAAAACGGCGATTTTGGTCATTGCGCGCACGATTTCTGAAAAATGTTTGCTTAGAATTTAGTGAAATTTTGATTGAATGTATTAACCATACAGATGCGCAAAATGACCTATTATTATGTTTCTCAAGTAACAAGTTTAGAATTCATGACTACATTTACATAAAAAAAAAAAAAAAAAAAAAAAAACTCGATCTTTCGAATTTCTCTGAATTTTTTTTTCTCAGGATCTACACATTTTATTTCTTTTATCGTAGGTCACTTTAAGACCACATTATATTTGTACTCATTAAAACATTTTTTGGCTGGTTTCAGCAATTTAAATGTGAAAAATCATGCGCGCAGTGCATTGAAGAATAATTCTTTCGTAAAAAGTGTGTTATATTTTAAAATAAATTAAAAAGCTTTATATGAGTGTATACATATTTTGAGAATTTTAATTGATAAAATAAACCTTATAAATAATATAATACAATCACTTGTTAACTTTAAATTAAAGTCTAATAATGCTTAAAGTGATAAAAAACATAACACGGAATATTTAAAATACCTTTTTAATGTAGATTACATATGTTTCGTTCACACTATTTCATTTAGATCTGAAGATGTCACCGATAGTGTAAACGAAACATATGTAATCTACATTAGAAAGGTAAATATTCCATGTTATGTTTTTTATCACTTTAAGCATTATTTTACTTTAATTTAAAATAAACCTTTATTAATATATATTTTTTAAATTTTATAATTAAAAGTCAATAAGCTATGGAGTTACTGTAATTCTTATAAAAGTCCCTTTTTTATGTATTTTGTGAGTTCAAAGGATACCTGACTCCTTAACCGATAATTTTTAATATCGAATTAATGACAATGCGTAGAATAAGCCACATAAATATTTTCATTTATAAGTTAAATACTTTAAACTTTAAATGGTGTTATGATGCTATTTAGTTTTCACGTGTTTTTCTACTCATGTAATTTCTCAATAAATCAATAAGTTTCAGAGAAAAATAATAAAGTAAATAAGTTATATGCTTACTGATTTATTCAATTGTCAGCCGTGTAAAAATACCACTGTTTTTATTAAAAAATATTTTAGATTATTTATTTAGATTTCATTATATTTATGTATTTTTAAATAAGTTAATTATTTAGTTATAATACTACCTGAGAGCAAAATGATACCATGACAAAAGTTTCAAAATTTCCCGCAGTTGCTGTTATAAATCTAAATTTACCACAAATAAATTTTTATAAGGGAATTTCAAATAATAAAATAAAAAAGCACATCAATTTATCATTATAATTTTGCTAATAAAATAATTTTATCTTTATGGTAAAAGAGAAGCAAGGATGGTAATCTTTTCTTTAATATCCAGTAACATAATCTTTGAATTAATTTAGTTTTTTTTCCTTTGAGAAACATTATTGGAAATTCTGCAATTATTTCTTAATACATTCTCATACCATTTCTCAGAAGACTACTTAGATTAATTTAGTCAGTAAATTGTCGATAGTTTAACAGAGATATTTAAATATTTAGTATAGATTTGTTGGGAAATTGGCGATCTGGCGATTTTGACGAAATTTTGCTTCGTATGGCAATCGGGTAAAGCAGATTGCGTGTGATTTATATTAAATTAAATATTGTGGGTTTTATAATAAATTAAATATTGTGTGTTTTATTATAAATTAATTACTGTATGTGTTTTATAATAAAATAATTTGGGTGTGTTTTTAATAAAAAATGTATGTGTTTTATAATAAAATTGTGTGCGTTTTTATAATAAAATAAACTGTTTCATAATAAAATAAAACTAACATGCTGTTTTAACAAGCTCGGCTTAACAGGTATCCGAAAACAGGGTTTTCTCGCCAAAATGTCGCAAAACAAAAATCGCGCCAACCCCACTGCGTCTGCGACATTTGTTCCACAAATTGATTGTTGCAGCGTGTTCTACCACCTATTGAAATGTATAACCCTGCAACTGAGACGGCTTGTACATTAATTTATAGTCTTTCCTGACAAATATTTTAGTCTTTCCTGTCTCTATTCTTTCTTCATCCATGTTTTTCCCATTTTTCTCAAGACTTAAAATAAGCTTCCGCTTTTGGAAAATCTTTGTCCATGCCACTTAATGGATAGCTTCGTCCGCTGGCCGTTGCAAAAACTGAAGATGAAGAATTAATGTCTGAAGCTATGCTGAAGAAGATTTTAATAATTTCGTTTTCGATTTAATAGTTTTATGGGATCGGATTTTTCTAATTAAATATATCGAGATTTATTAATATACACAGGGTGTGGCATAAGTAAAGCATCCTTACTTGAAGATGATGATATATTGGAGGGTTTGAAGTGCATACACAAAAAGTTTGAGCCATAAGACTGAAAATTTTGGCACTTTATTCTAACATGTACAGAGTGATCGTACTTATAACTGAAGCACTGTTTCTTACTCCCACTAATGCATTCAATTTTTTTTTTTTTTTTTTTTTTTTTTTAAATGAATAAGGGACGTTACTTATACTTCACCTTGTATAAGGGTATAAGCAATCTACAATATCATAAAAATTAATTAATTAAATAAAAAAGTAATAAAAATAAAATGTGATATGGGAGAACAAAGAGAATAGTTTTAAACGCGAGAGGAAAAATCTATAATATTACATAGCAGAATAAAAGCAGATTGTTGATAAATGTTCATGGTTATGGATGTTAAGAAACTAACAAATAAAGTTAGTTTTTAGAGATTTCAGACGTTGGAGTTATCTTTTTAAGACAGATCTCACTTTCTTGGGCCTTGAACAAGCAAAGATCAGATGTTCAACATCCTGTTCACCAACCACATTGCATCCATACAGGTTTGTAGAAGTCAGATTAGGAAATTAAAATTTTAATTGTAGAATACAATTACCTATCACAAATACAATGCTCAATTATGCTTTTAATAACATCATAATAAAGGCAATTACATTTTTTAAACTTACCTTTAAACAATCTTTGCATTGGTTTAGAATTACTATCAGAATTTTCATATTCAACTGCTATTGTCTCATCCTACAAATACTACAACTTCAATCGTTTATTCACACCGCAAGTCACTCCAACTTCTACTTCTAGAAAGCACGTCAACTTCCACTTATAGAACAATTGTGTTCGGCATTCGTTGGAACGCATCAATGTCCCACTAATGACCCCGTACAACTCGCATAATGAAGCGCACCAGTTTTTATTCACTGTTTTTTTACAATTACATTTGTACAGTACATTTTTACTTATGCTGCTTCTATAGAAGCTTAGTGACATTGGTGACTCTCTGTACTTTAATTTAGACCTATATTGTAACTAATTTGATATTTTAATTTTATTTCTGTTTTGTATTTGTTTATATTTGTATAAATATTTTAAAGATGGGCCGGCTTTCTTCGGGGGTTTGGCCGGGCCTTGCCTTTTGGTTAGGGTCCTTGAATAGTGGATATCCCCACTGAGCGGGGCTTGCAGAGCTTTAGGCAATCGGTAGGTCACCCCGCTCAGCTGAACCTGAACCTGAACCTGTGTCAAGCACCGCAAAGTTATGTAAGGAAATCAACATTATACTCTTGTAAAATACTCTTCAAATAAGTGCTAGTATATGTTTGTGAATTTAATCTGGTTGTTATTTTTTCTCAACATCATACGTTCTCTAACAGCTTTAAATAAAAAGAAAAAATAGTTGTATATAATACAGCGTGCTTCTAATAATATAACATTATTTTTCTAATAATAAAATGAGAATATCCTTCCATTAGAAAAAATACCCCTCAAGTAAATTAAATACTGATATCTTCTTACTCGTAGAAAATCAAATATTTTCATTTCTATAGTAATTTTCTATAGAGAATAACCATGTGAGTTTAGATCTTATTAAAGAGAAATAAGAAATAAAATTCTCCATTCTCTACCCGTCCACCTTCTTCCCATTTTTTCCCAAGACCAAAAATGTGCTTCCGCTTCCATATGACTTAATGGAACTGTCTATTTGCTATCATAAAAGCAAATGTATTAACCTTTTGTGCTGATTAAAATTTTTATAATTTGGTCACTATTTTAACTTTTTTATGATAAATATACTCTATTCTGCCCTCTTTGATTTATTTTTTTAATTTATTAAAGATTAGTTATAAATTTATTTAGTCAGTAAAGTGTGATTCGCTGTACCAAGAGTTTAACATTTTATACTTAAAGACGTAATGGCAATGCATTGAATGAGCCTAATTAATATTTTCAATTACAAATTTAATAAATAATGATGAATAATGATTTATCACATGTGAATTTTTATATGTGAATTTTTAATAATCCAATTTTATATTATTCTATTAATAAGCTAACATATTATACTTTTGTTAATAAAATAATTTTACTTTTCCAGAAATCTAGAAGCATAGAATGTTATTTTCTTCTGTAATTTGCAATTAAAGAATCTTTAAATTTGTGCAGATATTTTTGATGAGAAAATATGAAAGACTAAATTCCCCATTTTTTCTTTTTTTGTATATTTCTCATTTCTCCCAAAACACAAAACGGACTTCCGTTTCGGGAATGCTTTTGTCCACTTGACTTAATGGATCGCTCTCATAAAAGTGGAACAAACTGGTTAATTGAAATATAAAATACTTTTTTCTTCATATAAGAACGATACACAGAAAAAATAAAACCCAATTTGGGTCGAAAGATTTTTATGTATGTGCCCAAATTGGGTCATGCCTGTTTTGGTTACCACTGTGTATCCATTTTGGGCACTGTTAAATACCCATTTTCAATTTTTTTTTCTTTTTTTTTTTTTGAAAATGGGTATTTAACAGTGTCCAAAATGGATACACAGTGGTAACCAAAACAAGCATGGCTCAATTTGGGCACATACCTAAGAATCTTTCGACCCAAATTGGGTTTTATTTTATTCTGTGTACGCAAACTCTAGCTGTAACTGTCGGAGCTCAGACTTAAAGGGCTGAAAAAGTTCTTTACTAGAGACACAATATATGCATTAGACTGGGCCGAAAAAAATCGAATTTTTGATTGTGGAATTCTAATAGAGAGAAGTGTCACTATCCCGTCAATAGTAACTGCGCAAATTTCATTTTTATTGATTAATATCTTTTGCCTCCTCAAATTTTAGTAAAAAATTTCCGTTTTTAGAAGTTTTTCGAAACTTTGGCCATCTTGAGAAAGGAAAAGTTATTAACCGATCTGGTTAATTTTTTACAGTTAATTATGATAGAATGGTAAACCATTTAACCGTTTTTAGAAACCAATTGCCCATTTTTCAAATTTCGAAAAGTCGAATCTTAATAAATCAGATGTTTCAGAGGAAGCAATCACAATTTGATTTGGATACTTTGATTGTGGATTTCTTTCTTACAATGTTTGTTTATTATTTAATAGATGTTATCATAATCAAAGATATATTTTAGGTAAGTGCAACGAATTTTTTAAAATTAAAATTCAATAAGTCCAACAAATAAAATATTTTCGACAAAAATGTTGTACATAAGTTAACGAAAAGTCCAATCTTAATAAATCAGATGTTTCAGAGGAAGCAATCATAACTTGATTTGGATGCTTTGACTGTGGATTGTTTTTTTACAATGTTTGTTTATTATTTAATAGATGTTATCATAATCAAATATAAATTTTAGATATGTGCAACGAGTTTTTGGTATTAAAATTCTATATGTCCAATAAAATAAAATCTGGCATATAAGAAATGTTGCACATAAGCTGACTGAAGGTCCAATCTTAATAAATCAGATGTTTCAGAGAAAGCAATCCTGATGTGATTTAAATGTTTTGATTGTGGATTTTTTTTTAAAAGAGAAATCTAATATTGAATATCTCAAAACTTGTATATTGTTAGATACTTGTTTTACAATGAACTTTTTAATTATATTACGAAACAGAAATAAATAATAAACTTGAAGAAATTTCCACTAAATTGTCAATTACTGGTTTATTCACCCTAATATTCAATTTCTTTTAAACGTGTTTATATTCTAAACAATACTACATAATATCATGAGTTTCTTGACACATTTAATTATTTGTTTTCAATAATCAAATAATAACTTTCTTTCAATAATATAAAATTGCTTTTGAAATAATACAATAACATTATCTTTCTAACAATTTAGTGACAAATTTTCTCATTTCTCTTTTGTAATTTTCTATTAAAGAATTTCCAGCATTAGTTTAAGTACCTTTCTAGAAAAAATAGGAAAGAAAATTTCCCTCACTTTTTTTTTCATCCGTTCTCTTCCCATTTTCACAAGACTCAAAACGAGCTTCCGTTTCCGTAAGATCTTTCTTCATGAGACTTAAAGGATGTCTTTTTCCGCTCTTATAAAAGCGAATGCATTAAAGTCTGATAGTGAAGGAGATTTTTCAAATTTCATCTTCGAATTAATATTTTTATGAGGATAATTTCACAAAAGTTTTTCTCGTAAATATCTTGAGATTTTGTTTTTAAACTTAATTTACTTATGATTTCAAACTTATTTTGTCGGTAAATTGGAATTTTATTTTATGGAGTTTATATTATAGTTTAAATGTTAATAATATTGAATCAACGCCTGTGTATTTAATAAGGCAAAATATTATTTCCATTCATAAGTTTAGTGGTTTAAGGTAAATCATAATTTATTACAGGTGCATTTTTATAACTTAATTTCCGATGACAATGATGCTACAACATTCTATTTAACATTATGCATTGTAACATTATAATTTGTTAAAAAAAATAACATTGTAATACAATATCTACATTACACTGTAATACAATATTTACAATATCTTTATTGCTTTAAGCAAGAGTGAAATTTTTTTTATTAAGTTTGCAATTAACGCGAATGAGTAGAGATATCTTTCTTGACAAACATGAAATAAATATTTTCACACATCAGTGCTCTTTCCATTTTTCGAAGACATAGCTTCCGTTTCCGGAAGATTTCTTTCCATACTATTTTTAAGAGCGTTGGTCAGTCAGGTCTGCAATTACGCTCTCTATTGTGGGCAAAGAATACATTTGTATTTTGAAAATATCTGAACAGAAAATTAATATTTTAAACATCTTTTTAGAGGGTTAGTCAGCCAGGTCTGCAATTATTCCCTCTAATGTGAAACCTATGTGCAAAGAATACATTCGTATTTTTAAAATACCTCACTAGAAAATTAATATTTTAAACATCTTTTTAGAGTGTTGGTCAGCCAGGTCTGCAATTACTCCCTCTAATGTGAAACCTATGTGCAAAGAATACATTCGTATTTTTAAAATATCTCACCAGAAAATTAATATTTTAAACATCTTTTTAGAGTGTTGGTCAGCCAGGTCTGCAATTACTCCCTCTAATGTGAAACCTATGTGCAAAGACTACATTCGTATTTTTAAAATACCTCACCAGAAAATTAATATTTTAAACATCTTTTTAGAGTGTTGGTCAGCCAGGTCTGCAATTACCCCCTCTAATGTGAAACCTATGTGCAAAGAATACAATCGTATTTGTCAAATATCTCATCAGAAAATCAATATTTTAAACATCTTTTTAGAGTGTTGGTCAGCCAGGTCTGCAATTACCGTCTCTGTGAAACATATGTGCATATAGAATACATTTGCATTTTAAAAATATTTCATCAGGAAATAAATATTTTAAATTTCTTTTTTCTGTGTACCCTTCTTATGTAATGTCTCTTTCTTTTTTAATTGACAAAATATTTATGAAATGCAAGCATAATTTAAAATTTAATGTGTTCAATTCTTAGCGAAGCTGACGAGCTGTCAGTAAGATTTCAATACTTCAAATAAAATTAAGTATATATTTTAGAAATATTTTGTTAACTGAAACAGAAAGAGACACCCTTCAAGAAGAGTACACAGAAAAAAGAAGTTTAAAATATTTATTTCCTGATGAGATACTTTAAAAAATACGAATATCTTCCATGACATAGATTTAACATTAGCGAGGAGAATTCGAGATCTTATTGAGCAACCCCCGTAATAGATCTCGTCTTTCGCTGTCAGCAACGTATGTATTAAAGTCAGATACCGAAAGAAATCTTTATAATATCACCTACGAATTAATAATTTTATAAAAGTATAAACTCTTATTTTTCGGAACTTTATTTTATATATTGAAATTTATTTTTAAAATTCAATTTACTTAGATGATTCTTAAACTTTTTTTGTCCGTAAATCATTTAACCCTTTACTAGTGTCGTCCAAACCAGTCCAGGCAACAGCATGTTTCTCAAACAAGCGATATTAGTCATTATTTCGATGCAATTAGAGTTGTGCAATATTTGATCCTTCTAAACCAGCCGTACTCAGCCTTTTTTTCTCGCGGGCCGCAAAGATATATTTGCGATTTTAAGCGGGCCGCAACACACTCTTACAATAACGTAAAAAAAATATAGGTTTCTATTGCAAATGGTACGAAGATTGTTGTTTGGAAAGAGTGGTATAAAACTTTTTGCTGTCAATTTTTCTGCGACAAATATTTAACCCTAAGCCTTATTAGCTATATGATAAGTATAAAACGTAACAATGAAAGAAAGAAATCAAGGTTTTTTTTTAATTAATGAGTTTTTTTCTCAATGCAAAAACTTTTTTTTTAATGTAGATATATATAGTGCAAATTAAATTAAATTGGAATAATGTTTGTTTAGTGTTCATGATTAAAAAATGTATACACTACTATAGCTCAAGTAAAACTACATGTAAAAAGAACTTTGACTAAAGAAACGTCATTTAAGATATTTTAAGGTGATTTTAAATTAGTAATTATAAATAACAAGAAAATGTCTTCCCGCGAAAGTATATAAAAAAGCAGTGAAAATATAAAAAACTTTTTATATACATCTCAATTAATTTTATAAATAGAGATTAATGATTATGTGTCTCGGGCCGCACATAAAAGGTCGCCGGGCCACATGCGGCTCGCGGGCCGCAGGTTGAGTATGGCTGTTCTAAACGAAGACCGAATTGTGGTTGCCTTCCTTTCGAATAGGCATTCAAATATGAGGACCCCAGAAGCCAAGGGGTATAAGTGACAAAATTGAAAAAAAAAACTGAGCTAAGTGAACAGGCGATCTGGAGAACTAAGGCTATTTGTTTGTACGCAAAGAAATATAAGTTGTTTTTTAATTATGTGCTGCGTTTGGGATGTCAACTACTTAAGCATTCGAAACTTGTATCCCTTGTTATCAATCTTGATGAACTATAAATTAAAAAAAAATCATACTCCACCTTCTTTACGTAGTTATTGAAATAAGAGTTCAAAAACCACAATGAAATAAGCAACAATTTCATAAATATTTCAGTCAATTACTATTGACTCAAACACTTTGAATTAAATTTGCTCCAAATCGAAATTTTGTCACTTGTATCCCTTGGATTATAGGGTCCTCATATACACTATATTGCCAAAGGTGACCGGTCACTTACGATTTTAGATGTTTTGTTAACTATCTAGAAAAATACATGAGGAATTAACTAGAAACTGCAGGTGTGTAAACAGTATAGTATAGGTTATATATTTCCGTGAAGATTTTTTCCCGAAACCCCATAGGGGACTGTCAACAAATTGAAAAAGAACGAATATCTTTTGGATAACCCTGTAAAAACTAATGTAGCAAAAGCGTTCAAACTAGAGATTATTAATAAGTGGCTTATTGTAATATACTGTGTTCATTTTTATGAGGATATCATGTATACTCGTAGAAAAATTAAGATTAAAAAAAAAAACAGTCCCAAATTTTGCCAAGTTTTTTGCTCATAATTTGCAGAGTTCTTAATATAAAAAAAAGTTATTTCGAAAAAATATGTCAAACAACATTGCACACAATACTCTGCAATCAGAATTAAAAAATAATAAAAATTGGATGAACAATGAGCAGGTTTACTAAAAAATCTTTCACTGCGCATGCGCTAATGGAATCAAAATATAATGTGCATAATGCATTAGCTAAGTATATAGAGCAACTTTTGTGAATGTCCCAAAATCATAGCTTGAAAATTCTGAAAATTATCGTCGATAGAATAAGCTCGAAATCCGTTGTTCCCCAAAAGAAACAAAAAGATGAGGGGTTGTATCCAAATATAGTAGTACGTGCAATATTGTGTACGCTATCTTGGCACTAATCAACATATATTTGATACAAACCCTCATCTTTTTGCTTCTTTTTGGGAACAACGGATTTCGAGCTTATTCTATCGACGATAATTTTCAGAATTTTCAAGCTATGATTTTGGGACTTTCACAAAAGTTACTCTATATACTTAGCGAATACATTATGCATATTATATTTTGATTGCATTCGCGCACGCGCAGTGAAACGTTTTTTAGTAAACCTGCTCATTTTTCATCCAATTTTTATTATTTTTTAATTCTGATTACAGATTATTATGTACAATGTTGTTTGTAATATTTTCTGAAAAGAACTTTTTTTTATATTAAGAACTCTGCAAATTATAAGCAAAAAACTTGGCAAAATTTGGGACTGTTTTTATAAAAATCTTAATTTCTCTACGAGTATACATGATATCCTCATAAAAATGAACACAGTATATTACAATAAGCCACTTATTAATAATCTCTAGTTTGAACGCTTTTGCTACATTAGTTTTTACAGGGTTATCCAAAAGATATTCGTTCTTTTTCAATTTGTTGACAGTCCCCTATGGAATTTCGGGAAAAAATCTTCTCGGAAATATATAACCTATACTATACTGTTTACACACCTGTAGTTTCAGGTTAATTCCTCATGCATCTTTCAAAATATTTAACAAAACGTCTAAAATCGCAAGTGACCGGTCACCATTGGCAATATAGTGTATAATCCACTATTTTGATATTATTTTTATTATGCTTCGGAGATAGGGTAATCTTGCGCTGTTAAGGGGTTAACCGAGATATTTTAAATTTTAGTATTGAACCAATGACAGCTTATTGAATAATTCCAAACATTTTCGTTTAGAATCTTAGTAATTTACGATAAATCCAAAATTTATTACAGGTGAAATTTTATAACTTAATTTCGGATAACAAGATGCTACAACATTCTATTAATTCTATAACAATATAATTTTGTTAAAGTGGTTCTCAAATGACTTGCTCAACAACGCGAAACTTTCTGACACAATTTCATATTCATTTTTAAACGCAAAAGCATAAAATTTTCAGGCCTGACTATTGAAGCGATTTGGATAGAAGTGAGTTTTCCTTTTTTTGATAAATAAATTACTTTTCGAGTTATAAACGATTCGAGTCACATGACGAAAGGTTTTTCTCCCTTTTCTTCCTATCACGTTTGGACATTCGGTTGAAAACGCTAACTTTGACAGTATTTTCTGAAAGATCTTTTGCGTTTACCAAAAAATGGGAAACGTATTTCGATTACATAGTTTCTGATCAATGTCAGTGCACCCAAACAATGTCAATCAATGTCAGTGCACCCAAACAACATTTTTGTTTAGAAGTTGATTAATTTAAGAAAAATCCTAATTTATTACAGGGGAAATTTTATAATGCATTTTCTGTTGACAAAATTTTACAAAATTCCATAAATTTTATAACATTATACTTTTGTTAATAAAACAACTATCTTTATTGTAAAAGTTAAGCAAAAGTGACCATTTTTTCTTCAGTTAGTAATTAAAAAATCTTCGTGTTGAGATATCTTTCTTGAAAAACATGAAAGAACATTTTTCACACATCAGTGCTCTTCACATTTTTTGAAGATACAAAATGATCTTCCGTTTCCGAAAGATTTCTTTCTATGCGACTTAATGGATCTCTTCTTCCGCTCTCATAAAAGCTGCATTAAAGTCTGATATCGAAAGAGGTTTTCATGATTTCATCTTCGAATTAATATTTTTATTAGAGTAAATTCACATTTTTCTAGCTAATATCTTGAGATTTATTTTTAAAATTAAATTTACTTACATGATTCTCAAACGTTTTTATTCAGTAAATTGTGATTTGTTTAACATTTTAAATTTTAATATTGAATCAATGGCAGTGCATTGAATAAGCTTAAACGTTATTTTCGTTTAGAAGTTCGGTAATTTTAGATAAATAATATATATTATTTCTGATGTCAACATCGCTTTTTCTATGCATACACAAAATGCAAAATGATGAATCAGATATCATACAAAGGTTTTTGAACAGGCTTTTGCTATAGGATACTCACATTTCATTTAAACGCGCTTTTTGATTAAAAGTAGGAGTTAATTAATTAAATGAAAAAAGAAAAAATCAGCACATAATTTCAAAGACTGCAGAACAAAAGCCTCGCACGGGACCACTGGTCGTAATTTACTATATTGCTATTTACTAAGTTAATTTCTGATGACAAAATACTACAACATTCTATTAAAGCTGTTCTCAAATTCAAACTGGCTACTTTATGACACATTTTTTAATTCATCTTTGTTCGCAAATGCATCAAATTGGCAGGTGCTTTTATGAAGAAACTTTGTAATCGAAGGGCGTTTTCCATTTTTTTGGTAAAGGCAGAAGATATTTCAGAAAGTACGAAAGTTGGCGTTTTGTACCAAATTTCCGAAGCGGCAGCTCGAGGACAATGTGTCTTCACGTGTGTTAACAATGTGTTAACAATGTGTCTTCACGTGACACGAATCACTTTTAAATCGATAAGTAATGTATTTATAAAAAAAAAAAAGGAAAACTGATTTCGATGTCAAATCGCTCCAATAGTCAGGCCTGTCAATTTTATGCCCTTGCGTTTAAAAATGAGTCAGTAAATGTGTCAAAAAGTTTTGCGTTGTTGAGTCGGTCATTTCCGAATCACCTTAACAAGGACATATTACAATTTTGTTAATAAAATTGTTTTATCCTTATTGTAAAAGGGATGCAAGTGTAACCTTTTTTAATTAAGTTTGTAATTAAAATATCTTCGAATTAATTCATATATCTTTCTTGACGAACATGAAAAAGAAATCCATTCTTCAATCGTCAGTGCTCTTCCCATTATTCTAAGACTCAAAATGAGCTTCCACTTCCGGAAGATTTTCGTTCCATGCAAATTAATGGATCTTGTTTTCCGCTCTCATAAATAAAAATGCATTAAAGTCTGATATCGAAGGAGATTTTTATAATTTCTCTTCGATTAATTAGTTTTATGAGAATAAATTAGAGCTTCACTAAGTAAGTTTATTTAGATTTATTTTAGTTTTTTTTTAAATGATTAAATATTGAATTTAAGTTTAATTTAGACAGTAAATTTAGCCGAGATATTTTTATTTTTAATATAGACTTAGTGGCAATGCAGTTAATAAAACATAGAAACATTTTCGTTTAAAAATGAAATATTTTTTGAAATAAAACACAAGTTTGGGAAAAACAGTTTTCATAAGTAAATTTCAAATAATAAAAAAGTATATGATTTTGTAATGTAGAAGCATGGAAATTATTTGCACAGAATTATTTGTAATGTAGAAGCATGGATGATCACCTTTTTTCTTCGATTTGCAACTGAAGAGTCTTCAAATTAGTTAAAATTTCTTTCTTAACAAATTTGGAGAAAAAAAAAATCACCAATTATTTTTTTTTAAATAGTTCTCTTCCCGTTTCTGTCAAGACTCAAAATGAGCTTCCGCACGCTCTCATAAAAGCAAATTTTTATTTATTCCCCTTCGTACTGATGTTTTAATGGAAGTGAATTGATATTTTTATAGTACATATTTTGAGATTTATTTATAAAATTTAATTTACTTAGAGGATTCTTAAACTTATTTATTCATTAAATTGTGATTAATTTAACATAGATAACTTTAATGTTTAACATTGAAACTAAACTATATTAATATTTTTGTTTGGAAGTTTAATTTATTTAGATAAATCATATTTTATCACAAATGTGTTCTCATAAGAGCGAATTTCTAGTACCAAAATATTACACCACTCCATTGCCAGGATAACTTTATATTTTTATTACTAAAATATCTTTACCTTTAACACTATAACGAATGGAAATTTTACAGAAATTTTATATGAAAAATATTTTACACTAAAAAAAAAATTACTCAAAATTATTTAATTTACTTATTAAACTTATTTTTGTGTGGTGTTTATTAAACTTATTTTTCTGTGGTATTTATTAAACTTACTTTGCCGTGATATTTATTAACTTATTTTATGAAAAAAATTCTGGTTTGAACATGGTTCGTCATATTTTCATTTGACCGCTGCTGGTCGTTCTAATGTTAAAATAATCTAGAAGCAATTATAATATTTTCTGTTATTTGCAATTAAAATATCTTCAAAGTATTTCACATCTCTTTTTTGACAAATATGAAATAGATATTCGCTATTGTTTCTTCATCCATGATATTAAACAACTTATTTTATTTATTTATTTTTTCTATTATGTATGTATGTATGTCCGCCATTTGTTCAACAACCACTGAATGAATTTGAATGTAACTTTTCAAACTACATTTCTATTAAACTAGGGAAGGTTTTAATCCAAAAATACTCATTGTTTCGTGTATAGTTTTTTATACAGAGACTTGTCAATAGCTTAATATGTGATTGTCTATTGTGTATCAAATGTCAGCGATGATGTCAACTACAGTGCCTTTATAAATAAGAGTATGACCAAAGATCAAAGATGATTACTGCAGAATGCCTACTTGGGGCGTAACGCCCACGTTTACTTAACATCTAGATGAGAACAGTCTATGGAGATGGCATCAGAAGATTGAGAAATATAAAATTTCTCTCGCAGCAGGCTGCGGTGGAGTGAAACACTTCACAAAATAACACTCTCAAACGTGCACTCCCCTCGGAGGTGATTTCTTATATCGTGAATCTCAAGATGAACAAATCTCCGGCCTCGACAGAATCTCTACCAATATTCTCTTGCATCTCCCATTTAACTTCATTTTATTTCTAACTATTCTAATTAATTGCATGTTAAATCTCTGTATGTTTCCTGCTGCAGGAAGAAGGCGCTGATTGTCTCGATCCGAAAACCGGGACAGTACAGGAACGCCCTTTCTAGCTTCAGACCTATTTCCCTCTTATCCTGCTTGTCTAAGGTCTATGAATACATACTTGCAAACCGTCTGAAAGAGTATGACGAGATCATAGATCTTTCAGAATTAAATCATGCATGTGGACGTTGTTCTTGTTCTCAACACGAATGTTCTTACCCAACCACAGTTAATCGTAATAAGCATGTTCGAGTCGTCGAAAAGTTACTGAGAATCTCGCCTGTTATCATTCCGTTTGACCGTCTGTTTCCTGAATATTTTTTCCAAGCGCCTTAATGGTATGTGCTATACTTACTATGTGACAAAGCTAAGCGACTTAATGGTATGTACCGTAATGGTATTACTTCATTTACTTCTATAAGATCAAAATAAATGAATTTAAGTGTGGTACAAAGGGGAATTTTTATAATGTCGATTTAATGCTTGTATTAATTTCAGATTTATTTATTGAGTAACCATGTTTTAACTTTTTAATGTTTGATTAATGACTGTGCGGTAATGAAGCTATTTTATAATTCGCTATAAGAAAGGACAACATAAAAAGAAACATATTACCTGCCTACTAGCGGTCAATAAGCTCAATGATTTTTATAATTTTAGGTTAAAAAAGACAAATAGCTGCATTTTTTGTTTACTTTAAAACATCAGTTACAATTATAATATACATCGACATGATAGCCCTATTCACAAATTTGCATTCGACTTAGGAGATAGAAGTGAAAAAAACTTTTTTTTTTTTTTTTTTTTTTTTTTAAATACGCAGTTAAAAAAAATGGTTTTTGATACATTAGGCAAAATCTTCCAATATGAACATGAACACAGACAAAGAAGCCTCGCAGAAGAGATACTAAAAGGCCTCTAGAAGAAAGTGGCGACTTACGAGTAATAATATTTGATTAGTCAAGTCAATTTTGGGCAAAAACGAAGCACGCAGTATCTTGATGAGCCAGTCAGTGTTCCTTGGCTAATGTTTGTTGACTTGTCTCACACGTCTAATCGAACTCGTCAAGGCGAGTGTCGTCAAGTTCTGGAATATGGGTTATCATTGTTTGTAACCCCCCCCCCCCAAAAAAAAAAAAAACAAAAAAAAAAAAAAAAAAAAAAAAAAAAACATTGGATTTGAGCGTACAAATTGTTTGTATGTCGTCATTCTTATAGAGAGGCACTCTAGAGCCACATGTACGCTACACACCCATGCTTTTGAAATCGGTAATATTACTATGGGTTAGAATGAATGGCGTCGGCTGGATTTTCGGAAGTGTTGACACACTTATGAAATTCTAGAAACATTTTCAGTTTGTTTATATTCTCTTAAGTTATAATGTTTGCACTGTTTACTTTTTCATCTAAAAAAAAAAAGACAATTTGAAGAATGAGATAAAACATTTCGGTGCAAGTAATTAAATGAGTATGCATAGTTTGGTTATTCAGTGCCAAGGTACTTTTTGCAATTATGTTTATTTTTTACGAATTGACGTTTTTCCAACTGAGTGAAAAAGTGTCCAGGCCGGGAATTGAATCCAACACCTTTGGCTTAAATTTTCAGCGTTTTATCTGATCAATTACTTGGACCAATTGTTGGTCCAGGTATAGCGTTGTCAATGTAAGACAATGGTCTTGGTGTGACTTCCGTCCGGGACACTTTCTCCTTCAGTTGGAAAAATGTCGATTCTTATGACATCTTGACCAATCAGTATGATTGAGTTAAAACTAAAAAAAATGTTGATTTATGCCTATATTAAAAATAAGATTTAATTGTTGTTTTCTTTTATAACCTAATTTGGGGCCTCCGTGGCCGAGTGGTTAAGGCACCACTCCGCTAATCGCTTCAGAGCGTAGGAAGCAAGGCTGGCGGTGTTCGACTCCCGCCAGCTCCATTGCACGCACTTTGTGGAGCTACTGGATGTAACTCTTGGTGTTGTAAATTTCCTTGTACTTTCTCGTCAAGATTTATGTAATTGTTGAAGTCATGTATGTGTTTCTGTGAATAAAAAAATGTATATGGATCATTCGAGACGAACAGTCTTGTAGCTATAGATCTCAAAGCATCATCCCCTTCAAAGTTCAAGTACAACATAATTTAGGATTCGAAGATTTAATTGAAACTTGGACGTTTTGGATCGAATTGACTGGTATAAGGATTTTGATTCAAACAATAGTTTTTATTAGCGATTTCTATAATTTATTAGAGACATTTCTATATGTATTTTTTTTCCAAAAATACATTGAGTGAAGATTTTCATCATTTTATGTACAGTAAACCTGCTAAGACGGAATCGCAAGGGATTGGGAAAACATTTTCCATCTCATAAAATACAGTCTTATCAGTATGCTTTTCCTTTCGTCAAAACGATAATATTTTTCCATTACAGACAGGTTCTTTTTTTAAAGTTTTACTGTATTTCTGATCATATCTCATTTTAATTGCTTTGATTATGATATCGAATACACATAAGTAAAATATAGGAATTCATACTGTTTTTTTTATTATTATTTGTGTGCTGTTGTCATCATTTTTGAAATGGTGGGCATTTGCCAGCTTTTTCCCTTAACCGGCGACATCCATAGTTAGGAGACTGGATCCGGGCATCACTGGCCCTATCATTGTGTACTTTAAAGTTAAGTTTACTTTGCCAGTCAAGGAAAGCACACTTGGGTGGTAACGACCACTATACTCTAAAATATTTCATGCTTGGTTGAATCAAATGTTTTAGTAACTTAAACAATAAAATGGTAAAGAATCACTGACCCCATCACTGTTTACTTTAAAGTTAAGTTTACTTTACCGTGCAAGGAAATCATACTTGGGTGTTAGCAACCATTATGCTGTTAAAAATTTCCTGCTTGGTTGAATCAAATGTTAGTGTTATAGTAGCTTAAACAATAAGATGGTAAAATATTTTAACATGATTTAGTACTTTATTCAAATCATGAAATAGTATAATATTCAGCCATAATTTTGTTTAAGACTGAACCATAAACTTCTATTGGTTGAATCATTAAATGATAAAATTTTGAACCATGAATTGGTAAACGGTTGGTAGCGGTCATCATTTGTAAAGAAGAGCTAATCACATTGGGATCTCTATTTAAAAGATAACCCAATGCATTACGAACAACCAAGCTGGAATTAGGATTCGATCCTGATACCTTTAGACTTGTAATTAGTGTTTTAATAGCTAGAATAACAGTTAGATGTTCCCGTGCTCTAAACAGCATATTGAAAGTGCATACAACTAATTGATCTGATTGGCTCTGGAACAGTTCCATTTTTAAATTCCTACTATTAGCTCATACTCTCTCTATATATATCTTGTTCAAATTTTCAGTCGTTAATAAAATATTTTCTATTCATCCACTCAAGTTCAAATAAATTTTTTTTAACTTGTAGTGGATGACACTTTATGTTAATACAGTTTTTAAAAATATTAATTCATTAATTAAATTAAATTAATTAATTTTAGTTTTAAATGGGAGAAAAAAATTCCTATCATTGTTTTCATAAATGAAATGAAAGATTTATCTCAAATGAGTGATGCCACAGAAATAAAATACCACAACCATGATTATAAAATAATGTTCAATAAAGATAACGTGGGGCATTAATGCTGCACGGGTTTATTTTATATATTTATGATTAAAAAGTAGGAATTGATTTAATTTTTTTTTTTTATATTACTTGTTTTGGTGTAAGTTAAAATCGTTTTCGAGGTTGAACCATGAAAGGGATTTTCTGAAAGTTAAGAAAAACAATATTACTTTACAACATTACTTTGCAACTAATTACTTTACAACATTAAATGTTTTAACTTTGAACTAAAAATTTTAATACTGCAGTTTTTAGATTGTTTTGTGATTAATAGATTTAATTTACGTAATAAAAATTTTTTGTAAACGAATTTCTAAACACTTAGGTTTACTTTAAAGACTTTACTTTAAAGTTAAGTTTACCTTACTATTCATAATCCGTCATTTCCTACTCGCTTACTCACCCACGCCTTTCCCATTTTTCCTCGATATAAAATAGTTCCCTATTACAGAAACTCGTTCTTTACGAGTTAATGGATGTATTAATCCGCTTTCATAAAAGCGAATAAATTAAAGTTTATTTTTGATAAAAAGTTTAGATAATTTTATTTCTACTCTTATGCTCTTACGTTGAATAAAATATGTTCATTCTCTTAGTAAATGTATTATTTAGTAATTTTCCTTTTCCGTTTAGGAAAAACGCGATAAAATTTCTACAAAATGAGAAAGCAATTCGATAACAGTTTTAATAATTTAACTTCAAAGTATGGAAAATTTTATAATATATTTGTTAATTTATTTGTTTAATTGTGAATTGAACCTGATAAAATAAAATAAATTATTTTTGCAGAAAAGTAGTTGTCATGAAAAAGATGTAAAATTTTGAAAAACCAATAAAACAATTTTATAATTAGTATGAAATTTTGGTGTATGGCTAAAGTTAAAATTTGTCATTTTAATGTATTATTTTATGCAGAAGTATTAATTTTTGTAATAGTTATATTAGGTATATCCCAAAAGCTTCTCTTGTCAACTTTTTGCGTTTGTAGTTATACATATTTAAATATTCAGTGACCGCTTTTTGGAAACTTATTTTGCATATTTTAATTTTGTAGTAAGTATTACAAGAATAATGAGTGAACGTGCTATGTAGAACTATGATTTTTACATAGAAATCTTTATTTTTTTCATAATACACTATGAAAGCTATTCACGTTGTTATTGCAGAAGAATAATGTTTGAATTGAGGAACGTTTTTACTATACTTCCTTGTTTTATTTCCAAATACCACCGATAGATGACGCTGTGTTTCTGTAACTGTTAGAACCCTTAAAGTAACCTATAAACATAGATCAAAACTCCATCAGTTTTTACTATTCATTCTCTTTAACTATTGAAATACCAAAAAACGGTCTGCTCTTTGAAGTTGGAAGGTTATTTTGAGCATTAGCACAATTTGATAGAGATCCTATATTATAGAGAGATTGGACACTGACGAAATGTCCGCCATGTAAGTTCCAATGCAGATGAAACGCAGTAGAACGCGATATATTTTTATCACCGTCCTTCACTTTTTATTGTATTAAAATCATGGAAAATTTGTTTTATATACCTTCAGATAGTCATGAAAATACATTGCTTTCTACTGCGTTCCACCTGTTCTCAAATGTAGGATCTTTACAATTTGAAATAGTGCAGTGCCATCTATCGATAATATTCAGAACTTAAGCAAGGAAGAAATTCCCGTCTTCACATATTAATCTTATGCAAGAATAACTTCATTTGCTGCAACCGTTTATTTGAATTTTAAAAACCTCCAGTCCGTTTTACGACTCTCTGTATGTTCAACAAATAACTTCCCAATGTGTGCTTCGATTTTTTATTTATTTTATTTTTTGTTTAAAAAGAGATCGTTTCTGTGGTGATTCATAAGATATTTTATTATTTGCTGAAAAAGAAATGTTTATCTGCCCGTCTGCTTGGTTGTTTCGTCGTGGTGTCACGTTATTAAAAAACGAACTAATCACAGTAAAATTTGAGAATTTTAATATTGTAAGCAAGCAGCAGTATGTTGTCATTTAAAATAAAATTTTATTACTAATACTATTATTATTATTATTATTTTACTTTGAATAGGATCTTTATTTTTATTTTATTTAATTAAAAAAAAAAATCCTATTCAAAGTAAAAAAAAAAAAAATAGTATTAGTAATACAATTTTTCTAATATTTTGTTTGCTTTAAACATTATTAAATTTAAACAAATTTACTTAAAACATTATACAGTGGTACCTTGGATAATAACTGTAATCCGTTCCAGCATTATCGACATTAATCATATTCATCGTTATTCAAGCCCCAGTCTTCCACATGATTTATGTGAAAATTGCTTAATTTGATCCAACCCCTTCATAGAACCTTCGTACATATTAACTAGTCGGATGTGCCAATCCCAAAACTTTCTTCTATCTCACACAGGTTTCGCATACACAAAAAACGAATCAGCACCAACTTATATCAAGGTCTAACTGAATCTAAAGCTTTATTAGATTCCGTGCATTAGTTCTTGAGTTATGACTATCGCTAAAATCGAGTAAATCCTGAAAAAATGCAGCATAGCAGCGCCACCTATTGGGAGTTTTACACCAAAACCAGATCAACAACAACTTATGTCAACGTCTAACTGAATCTAAAATTTGATGAAAATCCCTTCTTGAGATACAGTTATTGTGAAAATCATAAAAATGCAGCATAGCAGTGGCACCTGTTGGGCGATTTACACCAAAAACTAATCAGCACCAATTTATATCAGGGACTAACTGAATCTGAAGTTTTATTAAATTCCATACATTAGTTCTTCAGATAGAGCGTCCACAAAATTTTTGTCACATACAGACAGACAGACAGATACAGAATCACAGACAGACATTTTCTAAAAACAGTCAAATCGCGTTCAGGACCTTCTAAAACGTACAAATCCGTTGAAAACCGGAATTCGAAAATTGTCATGAATCCGATTACTTTCTTCTTGTAAAGATAGAAGAAAGTAAAAATTATGATTAAACTCATTTAAAATATCCTAAAAATATGATAAACATCATTTATGTATTATATTTGCAAAAGAAACAATAACAAAAATAATAGTAATAAATTGAACTGTGCATGAAAACAGTTTTTAATTACCACTTTTCACCAGAAGGATAATTGGGCCTTTTCGGGGTTTTAACAAATGGACCTGTAAAATTATATGTCTAGAGTTGTTTGTTTCTGCTTCTTTTTAAAAATGTTTCTGAAAACTGCATAGGCATTTTGTCTGCATTTCTGATAATTTCTGATATATTTGGATTCCATTTCATAGCCACATTTCGAACTTCCGCGAAAACCAGAACATTTTTTGATTTCAGCAGTCGTAATTTGATTTTTTTTTCTTTGTCTTTAGATGAAAATTCCATTTTTCCCCTTCACATTGCTGATGAAAAAGTTAGTTTAGATCTTCACTAGTAATTTTACGATCACGCATCTCCAAATTGTAACCAACAACTTCTTCCTTTACTTCCAAATTAAGATAATGAGCAATTGCCACAATATCCTTTACCGATTTGTGTTCTTTATTTGAAGTTTCATCATAACTATATAGGAAGGACACAGTTTCCTCCATGCTGCTTTGAGCCATTTCATTGTCATTTCTTTCATTAGCCTAATTGATGTGAAAACGTAGAATATTTCCTTCCAAAATTTTCTTAGGATTTTATTGGTAGCCTCACCGATTTCAAAGAGCCTGATAAAAAGTGTCCTTATGTAAAGATTTTTAAAATTCGCAATTATCAGCTAATATTTAGGTTGAGTCAAAGAGGTGGTTTAGGGAAAAAATTTTCTGGTGTCTTTTATTGGAGGGCCAACTGTGTTATCTAAGATTAAAATGTTTTTTAGAACCAGACTGCTTTGCTCAAGGTTTTGATGGTATTTCACAGTTGCTTCGCAAATTCAGTCACTAAGTTTTATTATTGTGACCTAGGCTTTACTTTTATACTTGCATAAAAAACCGAGTTTGATTTAGATTAAACTTTTTCAATTCTGGGGGATTCTCTGAGTGGTAAATAAACTTTAGTTTTACCTTGCAGTCTTCACTTTTACTTGGTGCTAAAAGTAATGTTAACTTATCATTATCCCGGAAATGTTTTTTCTTCATTTGTGATAAATGCCCAGTTGAGCATTCACTATGAACGCAATATAGACTTATCACATTTGTAAACTTGTTTACTTAGGTATTTACGCTAGTTCTTCTGTAATTCTGGCAAAGATAATGACAAATGTGTCTGCTGTTGTCTTGTTAGCACTAGATGCCTCTCTGTGACTCATTTTATTAAAGTTCTGCGATCGTATAATTAACAGACGTTAACCAAAGTATCTGTTGTTAACTAAGGTATTTTTCTTCGTACAGCCATTCGTCGTTAACTGAGGCCATCGTTAACCAAGGTACTACTGTATTTATTAGATTTACAATTTCTGCACATTTTGTCTTGTATAACAATTGCAATGATTTTAAATTTTAACAAATTTTTGAAATTCATTTACAGTTTTTAACTTTTTTCTATCTTTACAAGAAAAAAGTATTGAATTCATGAAAATTTTCGACGGATTTATACGTTTTAGAAGGTCCTGATCACGATTTGGTTGTTTTTAGAAAATGTCTGTCTGTTGGTGACAAAATTTTTGTGGGCGCCCTATCTCACGATCTAATGCACGGAATTTAATAAAACATTAGATTCAGTTAGATGTTGATATATGTTGATACTGATTAATTTTTGGTGTAAATCGTCCAAAAGGTGGCGCTGCTATGCTGCATTTTTACTCTTTTATAGCTACTCATTTATAGCTCTATCTCCAGAACTAATGCATGGATTTTCATCAAACTTCAGATTCAGTTAAACGTTGACATAAGTCGTTGCTTATTAGGTTTTGGTGTATATCTCCCAACAAGTGGCGCTGCTATGCTGTATTTTTCAGGATTTGCACTATTTTAGCTATAGTCATATTTTAAGAACAAATGCACGGAATTTAATAAAACCTTAGATTCAAATAGACCTTGATATAAATTGGTGTTGGTTAGTTTTTGGTGTAAATCGCCCAAAAGATGGCGCTTCTATGCTGCATTTTGCACGATTTCCGTAATAGCTCTATCTCAAGAACTAATTCATCGATTTTTATCAAACTCCAGATTCAGCTAGTCGTTGACATAAATTGTTGCTATTCGGTTGTCGTGTAAATCTTATTACATGTGGCATTTCTATGTTGCATTTTTGGATTCTAAAATGTATTATTAAATATGTATTATGTTTTTGAAATATTAACATGTATGAGATAAAAGAAAGTTTTGGGATTGGCACATACGACTAATCTGTGTTGTAGAACTTTGATACCAAAAGCTGTGCATCGCGTTTCTTGCAGCGTAACATATTGAAATAATGTACTTTCGAAAGAGATACATTGTTGTTCCCGCTCTCCGCACGGTCAATTTATAAGATTTAATAGATTTTTTTTATCTACTTTCATAACAGGAATATTAAAAGTTTGACTATGTAATAGATTTATACATTTTTATTTTCATTTTTATATTGTACTTCTCAGTGGTCAAAAACATTTTTTATTTTTGTAGCGAACTACAACTACAACTAAATTATCAAAAATGTAGTTAACTTCAACTACAACTGCTTGTTATAAAAAGTTGCGACTACAAACCACTTTTCAAAAGTAATTGCTACTTCGCTACTTTCAGATTTTGTAAAATGATTCAACGTACACTTGAAATTGAAGAGATGGATTAATTAATACAATTTATTAGGATTAAGTAATACAATGACAGCTCCTTGTATCACGTTTGCCGGGATACAATGAAATGAATGTGCGATAAAACGGAGGACATTAAAAAATAAAAAATAAAAAATATAAGTAAATGTTAGTTTAAGAACATATTACTCGTTACATGCCAATCAGGGCAATTCAATATTAATTTCCTGTGTTATAATTTCAAATAAATAAAATAAATCTGTAAATAAAGCAATTCAAAAATAATAAACCCGGAATTAAAACCTAAAGATCTAATAATGAATAAGTAGACAAATGTTTCTGGCAAGAAAATTAATTTCTTTGATTTGGATTTTGGTACTTGAGTTTACCACCAAGTATGAATGGAAAAATTCACGACGTCATACGATGCGCTGCAGCTGAGTTTCAAACATTCACAAATTATTGCGCAGAACACATATTGTAAAGAAGAAACAAGTTACGCTCACGTTACAAGAAGAATGGTACATTTTTCTTCCCCAAGTAACGTTAAAAATAGCGTTAGTGTTCGCAACAAATTACTGTTTTTTTTTAATTATTATTATTTTTTTTTATTGCGTTACTCGCTACATTACATTTTTCAAAATGTAACGCTGCGCTACAATCTACCGAAAAAAGTATAGCCACTACGGTAGTTCTGCTATTTGTAGCGCGCTGTTTCCGACCACTGATATTTCTGTATTTTAAAGCTTAACAAATTATATTTATTCTTTCAGAAAACAAATTATAAAAATGATTTCCCATTTTGGAAAAAGTGATAAATTTTTGCTGATACGCCAAAGTAATTTGTTGATAATTTTAACTCCGATAATTGGTAAGACTATTCATTATTTTATTTCTTTATATAATTATAAATTAAATGAAGTGTTAGTAATAAAACATTTTTCAATTCTAAATAAACGTGCTAAAATTTCGTTGTGATATCGAAGCATGGTTCGATTATGGCACGGAGCCGAAATTTCTAAGGGGAGCTAGAATTTCTCATATTGTCATTACTTTTAAAATTAATTTCTAATAATGTTAAAACTTTTAGTTACAAATAAAATGCAAAATATCTATTACAGAATTTGAGAATTCATTCTTTCATCTATTTTCTTTTTATACATTTTAATGAATTCCAGTCGATCAGATTTTTGAGAATATTTGCAGATTTAAATTTCTGGAAATCTAATTTGAGCTTAGAAAAATCACGCGATAACATTAGAGAAATTCCTTTTAGTATTTTCGAGGAATCTTTTCTAAATTTAAATTGTCGCAAATTCTTCCTCTCTCAAAAATATTTCACGTCTCCATGAATTACTAAAAGATAATTTTCGGTAATTTCTTGAACAAACACATAAACAAAACTCATAAACACAAGACATAAACACTTTTCAACATGTTAGAAAGTGTTAACTATTTAGAATGAATTGTTAATGGCAAAAATGATTTTCCATTATGATAAACCATGATAAAGTTTGGTTAAAAAGGCGAAATAACATCAACAGATAGTAGTTTTAATAATTTAGCTCCTTTGGCTGTAAAAGCATTGATTTAGAGAATATATTGTTCGCAGAATTATTTTTTTTTCATTTTGTGTAACATGATCAAGTTTCATTAAAACGACTGAAAAAAAAAAGATAGTTTTAATGGTTCAATTCCGATGAATGGAAAGACGATTAGTTTGTTTATCTCTTTAGCTAATTAGAACGAATTGCTTATGATAAAAATAGTTTCTCATATTGCCAATACATGACAAAATTTCATTAAAATGGCAAAATAGTTTGACAGTAGTTTTAATGATTTAAGTCCAGTGATTGCAGGTTAAAATCTGCAAGTTTTTGTTGAGTTACACATCTGGAGAATAAGCTGTTCATGGTAAAAGTGTTCTTCATTTTGTCTACACATTATGAAGTTTCGTTGAAACAGGGGATAAATTTGATGATAGTTTTAATGGTTTAATTCCGTTGAATGGAAAAGCTATTAGTTTTTTTTTAAAAAAATCTTTATTTATCTAATTAGAATAAACATTTTTTTGATAATAATATTTCGGCAATTTGATTATTTTGCGCGAAAATAATTAAATTCTCCGATTCATGCATTTGCGACGCGCTATAAAAACAATGTAAAATTTTGCTAAACGAATAAAAGCATTAAATGAAGATTGTGGAATTCCTGTATTTAACTAATAATGAAACTTTTTGCTTAATCTAATTATATTTAGCAAACGGTAGCAAAGTTCACAAAACTGAACATAAAAGTCGTATTAAAAGAACAAAAATTTCCTTATATCATAATATTACTTTTTAAATAGAATTGGAAAATTTTCTCTTAATTAATAAATAGGTCAACTTTTTCTTAAAAGTTTCACCAAAATAAAATTAATCCACGGCGTTAGTAACTAAGAGATAAAACTAACAAGTTGGAAATTGTACGTATTTTGTAAAGGAAATTCTTTGGAACAATCACGAATTGCAGTCGTGAAATTAGGCATGATTTTCAAGACATTGAATGCTTATAAAAGAAAGTTTTTTTTAAAATAAGAAAGTTTTTTTTAATCTTATTTTTACTGTTATTCTTTTTTTCTCTTGTTAGAGTTATGAATAGAAAGATGGAAACAAAGAAAACAACGTGTATACAAGTAAACATAACTTTTATTTTACATTTAATGTAAAAATCACAGGTAGAAAGTTTTTTAAAGTGACACATGTGTTTGTTCATCTTTGCATATACATATACAGGAGGTGTACTTAAGTTCGTTTGGCTCAAAGAAGTAATGAATCGAGTTAGATACAGCTGGTAATGTGGTGTCTGGGTACAGTGAAACGGATATGTGGTACACAATGAGATAACTTGCATAATACCGCAACGGTAATTCCGGTGTTCCTATCTCGAAAAATAAATGGCAAAGTTGTACAGTCTAGGCCTGATTATCCAATAGGCCCACGAAACACGAGCTTTCCCTCTAAAATTAAAGAAAGGGCCCAACATGACTGTAAAATGAAGCCTACAATTCCCATTTAAAAAATTTTACATTGTATTTTTTATTTTTTGGAGGACAAAGTTTGTCTAATGCAATAGAAAACCACACAACTTTAGGAAACTTATAATTACCGGGAAATCTGAATGTGATCAACAAAACAGTTTCTGCTGACATCACATCCTAGCAATCTCCTTAAAAACCTGGTGGGCATTTTATTTGCCCGCTGTTTTTTCTCGATTTTGATTGGTTGGCGATAGTACAGGCTGAAAAATTGATGATTTCAATTGGTTGGATACGTACTGAAGGATTGTGATCACGGGTTTGAAACTGGTCTACAGGTTGTTAACAAATCATATGCATCCTGATGTGTAGGTTGGACACAACCCGGGATAGCTACATATAAGGGAACATAAAAAAGAGCTGTTTAAGGAAATATATGTGATTTTGGGTAAGCTATTCCCAGGAATAATGTTTGCAGTATTAGTTTTCATGTTATGTAAAATTTGAATTTTTTTTTTCCCGAAAGGGGCCCCCAAAATGATACCGTGCTTCCCACACCTTCAACGGTTAATCAGGTCCTGTAGACAGCGCCACCGATTTAATAAGAAAAGACATACTGTGTACATAAATCACATGTACTATCAATCCAACTTATATGCGATGCGTTTTTGTTTACACAAAATGTGATTTTTTTCCGAAAACGAAACGAGATTTTTAAAACATACGTTTCAAACGTTGGCTCGTATAAGAAAAAAAAAAAAAAACAGTGAGTAATCTTTTGTTATTCTTGTGTTTAAATTAAAAAAAAAATAGTTAAACCGTTGATATTTTTAGACGTGAATCTGTTTATAACCGTAAAACGTCTGTCATATTCATCAATCAAAACGTTTCTCATCACTTTCGCATATTTTGGGTGGACTATGTAAGCGACTAATTATCATATCCGTGTACACAATCTGTTTTTTGGTAAATTAGTGTTGCTCTACAAATTCAACATGAATTTTTTTGTCGCATGTCTTTTGTTTTTCGAAATAGGAATTCTAATTCTGGAATTTATCTCTAGGAGGTGCTTTGGAGTACCTTAATGTGTAACGAATGTCTTTTCCACTAAATCTTGAATCCTGTGGAGGTGTGAATGCTGCGGTTATTTTTGTACAATCTTATTCGGTAAAATAAACTTTGTCGACAGAAATTATGCGATCTAATAAGACAAAGATTTTTATTTGGAATGACGCTGAAAATTGGAGCAGAATTTTCACAACTGTACCACTTTCATGACTGCAACTGTAGCTGACTTATTTCACCAGCTCTGTGAGGCGAAACGGACTTATGTTTACATACTATATACATTGGATATTTGGTATTAGTTTGCTGCGGTTAAAGCTTAAAACATCTTTAACATCTAGTGTGTTTTTACAATTTGCTTTTAAAACACTCAATGTTTAAAAACTTTTTTCACTTATTTAGCTGCGCCGCTCAATATCTTAGTTGTCGAACATTCTCGCCGTGCGTCTCTAAGTACTAACTCTTCTCCACAGAATATTCACGAATCCCCAGTGACTGATTTATGGCAGGGCATTCGCGGCACGGGCCCAGGGCTCCCAAACGCTACTGAAGATTTTTAAATTATTGGTCAAAATCTGATGAAGTTTTAACTATTAACCCTTTATGTACTGAATTATGAATTCATGAAAATTTTATCTTCTAAAGCATTTTTCGTGAATTTTTGAAACTATATTAGAAGATTTCCATAATCATTTAATAAATTTTAGAGGGATTTTAGAAGGATTGAAAGATTTAAAAGGATTAATTAAATTTTAATTTATAGGAATTTTGTACAATATTTATAACCCCACTCAAATATTTTATTTTAAATATTTTTCTTAGTATTTTGTAGCATTAGGAAATGTACAAATATAATGTTCTTAAATATAGAAATATTTCTGAATTGAAAATCCTCTCTCCCCCCCCTCCTTTCTCCCAACGCCAACTAAGTTGAAAAGATGCAAAGGCAAAAGAAATCATCCTTTTAAAAATATTTTTGTTTTGTGTAACCAATAACGCTTTTGGAACAAGATAAATTAATGCATCTACAACTCATTCTAAACTGTATTACTACTAATCGATGTATTAAATGAATTTTATAACAAGTTATTTTACTGGTACTTATAAGTACCGTCAGTAGATAAAGGGTTAAAAAACAAAATTAATATGGAAAAATTTGTTTATTATTTTTTCATTTAAAAAAAAAACTTTTTAAAGGCTACATCACGCGCGCAAAAACACCTGCTCACTAATGTTAATCCTATGGGAGAAATTTTTTAAAATATCTCGTTTGCATTTCAATATTTTTAAAACATTTTTTTCCATTGGATATTTGAGGCCGTTATTTACTTTTTCGATTTTGTTTACAGGTTTTTTTTTTTAAGATGCTTTCACTTTCGAAACCGATTTCGAAAGATTGAAAAATTGGCAGCGAGATAGAACACTTAAGATTATGAGTATGTTATAAAAACTTTTACTGCTAAAAAATTGAGAAGAAAATTTATAAAAATATCATTAAATTTCACAAAATTATTAAAGTCAGTAGTAGTTATCTTAATATGTACCGCTTTCAATGATATATTTTTTAATCCAAGGCCGCTGTAAGCATAGGTGCAAGGGGCCACCATAAGCATCTGTGCCCAGTGCCCCCAAATTTGTAAACCCATCCCTGCAAATCCCTAAGGTGTACGAGTAACCTAGTTTGAGAAACACTGCTCTAATGTATGGGATGGTCATAGTTAACTATTAAATGTTTGAAGGTTATTCGGAAAGGACTGTACCTACGTGAAGAAATTTTAGAAGAGAAAATATTGCAAAAACAAATTGCGAAAACCACCGGCAGGTACCGCCGCGCAAAGTTTATCAAGAATAAAAAAATGCCCAAAAGTGTTGCTTTTTTTCTAGTTCGAGTGAATTTTCCAATATATTGCTCAAAGAAGCTAATGATAAGAAAAAACTGCACAAGGAGAGAATTTTCTTTTTTTTTTTCAAATAAAAAAACAACACCTACTTAAATGAATGCAAAATATGTAGTTACACAAATAAATTTATAGAAAGTTCATAGACACAACTGCGCGTGCTTGTACGTATTTGAGAGAACCCTGTTTCATAGGATATAATTTATAAGGTAATTTATTATATGTAATACAGGTAGATTCAGAATAACTCTTCCCTTACTTGTAAGGAGACCAGTAACAGAGAACAAATCAATAATAACCTAGGAACACGAGTCAAAAACAACTTTTTTAGTGAAAAATGCAATCAGTTCTACTCAATTTGTTACCGGACTTCTCTCAATAACTTTGAGAACAGCGAAAATATTGTAATGAAATTTTATGGGACTATGATGTTGAATCATATATATTTTAAATTAAATTTATATTCTAAATTATATTTTATTTTTCATCCCTTCTTTCCAAATTTAAATCCCATTATTCTTAAAAGAACAAGGTCATTTTATTTAAACTCATTTTATTCTGCTAGGCAGTCTCAGATCCGCTCTTCTATCAAAGTGACCACATATAATAATAAAAATAATAATAAAATGGAAAGAAAAGTGCAATAGTCATAAAGAATTAATATCAGCATTCACCAGATGTCTGCTCCGCATTCAAAATGAAATAATTTATAAAAACAAAGGATGTTGTGGCACTTCACTTATATGTAATACCCTAAACATTATAGATCTCCGACGCCTGCTTTTGATAAACATACATGTAATAGCAGATGTTATTTCGGCCTTTCCCGTAAGGGTTAATGTTACAAAATTCATGGTTTTCAGCGCTCCTGGTAGCACAACATCGCGCCAAGCAAATTCAAACCACCCCCATTGGTTTAACATTAACGAATCTTTTTCTGTTATGCTTTGGCATATTTTCGCAATCGCCATGACTCTATATTCGATTATTGGCTGTTAAAATGTAACCGTGATTCTTAATCACTTTACCGCCTCTGCTCATAGAGTAAAGTTCTAATCAAAAATCGACTGAGAGGCCATCCCATGTTTTTGAGTTGTTCTATCCCATATTATTTTGAAGTGTTCTTATCTTGGAGAAATAAAAACTTTCAGTATGCAAAGAATACAAATGAATGGATTTATTGTGCACTATTATTTACGTATTTCCAGGATTATTAATTTTCAGGATCTACGGACGTCTGGATGTTATTTGCGGGAATAACTACCGTGATAATGTACTCTTGCCACAATTCTATACGATCACTTTGTATCTTTAATAGATGCAGACAATCCCTCAAATAAAAACTACATTCGCATATCAACACCCAAACCAGCTCTACACTATATATATGTGGTGCCGAAAGGTATTCAAGAGCTGATTCGTATGGGATATTTATACAACTCGGGATGGCCTCCGCTTGAATATAACAATCACTTTTTGCTTCCTAGTGAATATTGTGCATCGAAAAAAAAGGCCTGATAAAATTTAGCCTAGAACTGTATTTTTATGCAAAAAGACTATGATGTTGTGATTCTTCATAAACATTCACGGGATCCTGATTTAATTTTCTCCATCGCCTATGAATCAACTAGACTTTATTTACCGATCTCCAACGTATTTTGCTTTCTCCATCACCCGTGTGAAAGGATAGCGGACTCTGACCTCTTGCCGTCCACGTACAAGCTACCGTCCTGGATTATTCGCTTCCATCGCCCGCTGTGAATTACTAGTTTATGACGCCTCCCGTATCTGAATGTTTTTGGATGGAGTATCAGAACTCTACATCTGTTGCTTTTCCATCGCAAGAAAGTGAAAGCAGATTTTGATCACTCGACCGCATGTGAAATTTTACCGGCCCGGAGAAATTTTTCATTGCCAGCACCCGATGAGAATTATCCCAAGCGGTGATAAGTACTGAAATGCGCTTTAGTCAGTGAATATGAGAAACCTTTACTCCCGTCTGCCAGACTCTCCTTCCGAAGCCGACCTACTACGATGGACGATTTTTCTTTCAAGTGTGACCCGCATATTAGATTTATTTTCTAGTAATAAAAATCTTTAATAATTTAAAAATTAATTAAAGAACGACTCACCTAGAAGATTAAAACATCGACGTCGTTGTGTTCACTTTCTGATTTTATTTCTGCGATTAATATTAGTTTTCGCTACTATTTGTGTTTCTTCAGCGAATTTTATAATAAAAAAATGACGGTACCTCTTCAAGGATAAAAATTACATTAGTTACATTTAATTTTTGGGTGTCTCCATATGACGTTGAATTCCACCCAATTTTTTTAAATTTCAATGCATTTCTTACTAAGACTGTTTGTGGTAGATAAAAAAACAGTTCCACAATATTTTTATCTTCTTCATTTACAACAGTGTTTCAGCAAACAAAGAAATAAAGGAAGAGATGAAATTTCTCTCAGCAGTAAAGGTTTGTTTGTTATGAGTATGAAAAAAAAATATTAAATGTATGTCATATTTTTATAATTATTATTACGTTTTATTTCAACTCATACCTGTTTTAGTCTAAATTTATACGTAAAATATTCGTTAAACATTTTTCTTGCTTGAATTTTATTTTCTCATGCTCATATATTTTCTTTGAATATTCACCAGATATTTTTGGTAGTATTTAGAAATGTTACATATTACTTTTCAGGTGTAGTTTTAGAACTGAAATGCAAAAATATTGGTTTTCAGATTACTGAATTTTTTATTTTCTGTTCACCCTTGTTTTTGAAAGAGGTTTTGATAATATGATACTCCAGAAATGATAAAAAAAGCAAAAAACTGATCATATATATTTTTGCATTATTCTATGTTGGTATATTGCTATCATAATTTGAATTTATTTTAACTAATGATTCAGTGAATATAGGACTCATTGCATAGTTATTCACAGTAAATTTCAAATTTTTTTGTTTTAACTGTATGTCTTCATAGTTTTAAAATTTGATGAGCATACTGTAGATTTTGAATATTACTGCTCACGGAAGTATTGGTAAGTGTATATATTGTGTATGTATATAAGTGTATTGGTAAGTGTATGTGTTAAACCCTATTGTGAGTTTATTTTTTAACTCATACTTTGACAACTAATTAATTATTTTATTTGTCTATAAAACAAGCTTCATATATTAGTGAAGTTTTGAGAAATTCCTTGCTGTCAGTTTTTGAGTTAATACGATGATTTTAAATAACATTAATTTTATTATCAGAACAGCTTAGATAAAAGGTAAATTTTATGAACTTTAATTATTAATACCTGACAATTACAAACAACTCATTAGCTCATTTTAGTCAACAAAATCAATAAAGTGAAAGAAAATAAAAGAGATCATATGTTATATAGGATCACTGTCTATCCTCATTTTTTTTCTTTTTCGCATTCCTAATGTGAATGCGCAATTAATATCTTATGTGTTAAAAATCTAATTGTATATTTGTTATTTTGTGTATTTTGTTATTATTGATATGATCATTATAATATGTACGGGTAAGTACAAGAATTTTTCTTGTTTATTTAATTAATTCTAAAGAAATATAATCTAAAGAAGTTTCATTTTTATTTTATTTATTTGATTATTGATAATTGATTGCTTAGTGCAGATATTTTTTTTTCCAAAATGCATGGTAGAAGGTCACGTAGGAAATTTCAGGGTTGCAAATCTTTTCAAAATTTATTTCAACACTCTGATGCACTGCAGATTGATTCTGTGAATTTTGACAGCGATCCTGAAAATTTTAAGGTGAAATCTAATGCTTTTAGTAGTTTAATGTTACAAAATTTAAAAAATCTCTTAGATAAATTCGTTGGCACACTAATTTCTGAAATGCATACATTAATGGAGCCTTTTTCTTAAAAATCCTAATCCTGACTTCATTCAAAATTTTGATGCATTTCAAAAAGAAATAACATTTAAATGCAATATTTTGATGGATTTATGCCAGAACGCTCAGAATGAATGCACTAAATTAATTAAGGATAAACATAATTTATTTGAGGTGAATAAAAAGTTAATCGAAAGAGTAAAGGTACTGTCCGCGTCCAAACAATCCAATTCTTCTGATGCAGTCATTCAATGCGACCTTATGAAGTATACTTTGACAAAACCTTGCAACCTAGTTAATATTAAGGATAATACTGTTTATGATAATACAAATTTGGCATTTAAGGATAAAATGCAAGTCGAAACTCAGACACTAAACATGTCAAACATATGTGAACCCACTTTTAGGAAAAGTCAATGTAATAACATTATTTCATTACCAAAATATATTGAAGATCTCTGTAAACACGAAATCACAGATAATGATGACATATCTGATGACATAAGGATTATATTGCTAAATTTAAGGGATAATATAGACAGTACGGATATTATGTTTGCTATTCACGACAATATTGGTGAAACTATTCCTTCTATACATTTCGAAAGAAAATATAAGCTAAAACAAAGACAAAAATTTAATTGGGTCATTAAAATTACACCTCACATAGCTAATCTCTTAATTCAACGTGGAATATTAAACATTAATGCAAAGGATTATGTTATTAAACCTTTTGTTCAGGTAAAACGCTGTTTTCATTGTCAGAAGCTAAATCACGTTGCCAAATTTTGTGTTAATGATTTGGCTTGTGCAATTTGCGGTGATAGTCATTCTTCTCTTAATTGTAAAAACACTCCCCGCTGCATTAATTGCACCACCCATAATCTCACTCACCGAAAGTCATTTAATATAAATCACCCTACATTTTCACCTGAATGTAAAACATTTCAATTTTATGTCAGGCAAAAAGAATCTCTGTTGCTAAATTCGACTTAAATTTTTCAATTGGCATGCTAGCGTTATGTTTTTAAAATTCACACATGAATTTTCTCATTTTACAGGACATGTTTACTTTTTGTGCTCGCCAGTTTCTCTTTTAATAATTCACTGTTATTCAAAATACATCGAACATATTTTTTCTGAATACACTTCACTTGTTCTTTTTTTTAACGTTTGGTATGCAAATTCATAGGATATATTTCTTCGATTAATGACAATTTGTGATATCCTACTTTTTCTTCCAATAAGTACGTTTAGGTGTCTTCTTCATTCACCGCTTATCTGCAGAAAGCGCTGACTGATTCTAATTTTTGCATTTTTGATTCTATGTTGTGTTTCTTTTAGTGGTTAAAGCCGTAATCGCTACTTAGATTTCCTCATTGAAGCTTAAATGTTTCTTTCTATCTCTCACAATTTAATTGTTGCCAATACTTTGTCAGTTTTCTAATATTTTCTTTGGCATTTCATACATTTCAAAATTTCAATTCCACTCATTAGAAAGCTACGTTTTGATTTTGTACATGAACGTTATATATTTTTCCCATTTTCACGGATGCAGTGTTAAAAATTTTCAGCTGTCAGATTATTCATACTTTGGAATGTTGTTCTTTCTAATTTTATCAGATTCCATTTGGTTGCCGATTGCATTTTTGAATATGTTTTCACATATTTATCAACATTTTTACGCAGTGTCGTTGTCGTATATTCATTGGTGCTCATGGTACAAAGTTTACAATGATATATTTTTTTCTTTTTTTCTTTTTGGGTACTTCTGATATTTGCGAATGACACTCCTCCCACGACATCTTCGCAAGATTTGCTGCAGTTACATAGGTGTACAAAGCATATTTTCTACAAAGGTTACAACGCTTCTCTTTGCAGTAGGCCTTGCATTGAAGTTGTTTACATACACATACATGTTACATGTGCAATTGTGTGATCATTGGTTCTCTACAAATTAACGATATTCTTTTGCATTTTGTTTACTACACGTTTCTCGTTTTTCTAAAAAAAAAAAAAAAAAAGTTTTTAGGGTTGTTCATTCAAAATTTTAAACAGTTCATGTTAGGTACATGTTAATATCTTATAAAAGTTCTTCTAATATTACTTTTCAGTGTCATGTTCCATTGTTACACATTATAGCATTGCCACTATAAAAAAATTTCATGTTTACACAGAAATTTTTGAGTCCATTGTTTATCACAACACAAATAAATTATTTCTATAAATTTCTCTGTATAACATATGCTTATATTTATGCATTCGTATATTTGATTTTTACTCTCATTTCTCCTCATCGTAAAGATAAAAAAAAAAAAAAAAAAAAAAAAAAAAGGTTTTGATTATTGTTTCCACTAAGGATAATGCAATCTCAAGTTGATATATATATTTTTTGGTCCTCATATTGCAAAATTTACAGTTGTTAAAATTTTATGTTTTGGTTAACTTATAGCATTTATTTATCTATTGGTTCAATTTATTTTAAATGCAACAAAATGCTAAAAAAAAATCCTTATATTTGGATATTTTCAGGTTATGTATACTCACATTCACTAAATATGTCTTTTCCACTGCAATTGGTGTTTTCACGTTTGACTACATTTTTTTCTTTTCAATACTTAGAAGTTAAAAAAAAAAAAAGAATTTAATTTATTTTCAATTTCTCTTTCGTTTAATTTTAAAGGTGTGATAACTTCTTGTTATGCATGCTTAACATGCATCTTTCTTACTTGCCCTGCATAATATAAAGAAAAAAAATTGGTCTGCTTATTTTATATGAATGTATATAAACTTTTACAGTTTTGAAATGTGTATATGATATTTTTATTTTATATGTGTATTTTATTGTTGCTTGCAAGCGTATATTATCATATGACATATTGAGAGTTGGTAATTGAGATAGACCAACCATGTGCACATAAAAAAATACTATAAAGTACAATTTCAAAAAGAAAATATTGTGAACTTTTTCACAAAGATCTCACTAGTGAAGTAAATATATAGCATGCAGAACAATGTTTAAAAAAAATGATTGAATGTTGTAGTCGACTACTTACTCATTACTTACTCACCTATTTACTATCTACTTATTGAATTATAGGAACATATGAAAGTTCCAAGGTGAGATATATGAAAAGAAAATCACTTTGTTGTGATTATTATATGAATATGGACGAATGAATGTCCAAATAGAACTGATCAGTCACATATTTTAAGAGCTCATTTTTTTTTTACATTTATAACTTTATGTGTTGTTTATTATACTTTTCTTTGCATATTGTTTTTGTATCGTGTATGGTGTAATTGTTTACATATAGGATCATGGCGACACTCAAAATTTTTTTTTCATCTATTGTCGGGGTGTATATATATGATGTTGAATCATATATATTTTAAATTAAATTTATATTCTAAATTATATTTTATTTTTCATCCCTTCTTTCCAAATTTAAATCCCATTATTCTTAAAAGAACAAGGTCATTTTATTTAAACTCATTTTATTCTGCTAGGCAGTCTCAGATCCGCTCTTCTATCAAAGTGACCACATATAATAATAAAAATAATAATAAAATGGAAAGAAAAGTGCAATAGTCATAAAGAATTAATATCAGCATTCACCAGATGTCTGCTCCGCATTCAAAATGAAATAATTTATAAAAACAAAGGATGTTGTGGCACTTCACTTATATGTAATACCCTAAACATTATAGATCTCCGACGCCTGCTTTTGATAAACATACATGTAATAGCAGATGTTATTTCGGCCTTTCCCGTAAGGGTTAATGTTACAAAATTCATGGTTTTCAGCGCTCCTGGTAGCACAACATCGCGCCAAGCAAATTCAAACCACCCCCATTGGTTTAACATTAACGAATCTTTTTCTGTTATGCTTTGGCATATTTTCGCAATCGCCATGACTCTATATTCGATTATTGGCTGTTAAAATGTAACCGTGATTCTTAATCACTTTACCGCCTCTGCTCATAGAGTAAAGTTCTAATCAAAAATCGACTGAGAGGCCATCCCATGTTTTTGAGTTGTTCTATCCCATATTATTTTGAAGTGTTCTTATCTTGGAGAAATATAAACTTTCAGTATGCAAAGAATACAAATGAATGGATTTATTGTGCACTATTATTTACGTATTTCCAGGATTATTAATTTTCAGGATCTACGGACGTCTGGATGTTATTTGCGGGAATAACTACCGTGATAATGTACTCTTGCCACAATTCTATACGATCACTTTGTATCTTTAATAGATCCAAACATCCCTTCAAATAAAAACTATATATCAATACCCAAACCAGCTCTACACTATAGGGACTTATCTTGCTTTGTTTTAACTGTGGTAAAATCCCCCAAAATGCTGGAAAAACAGAGTAATTCAATTAATGATAACTTATGCCATTAATGACATACTGACCATACTTTCCAAAATGTGGAGCGTCGAGTAAGAGTTTGGGCATGGATAATGGGAATTTATACCGTTTGTCTTGAAGTTATCACATTTTACACAAAGTAATGTCAAATTGTTTGAAAATTTTATTACAATATCTTCGTTTTCCATAATGTTTTTAACGGAAGCCAGAGTTCAATTAGAGTGAAAAACCCTGTATTTTATATCGAAAGAGTGGATCGTGGTCCCATGCTCCAGTATTATTATTACTTGTACTATAGTTAACTGTATAATTATTAGTATTACTTGTATTACACTGTACTGTATTGTTATTAGTATTACTTGTATTACACCGTACTGTATTATTATTAGTATTACTTGTTTTTGTGTACCTGACTCCTCTGCAAATTGTTGAGAAGTTATTATGAAAAATTTTGCATATCTACAAATACACATAAATATAGTGGAGATTAGATATATATACATATTTTCGTTTATAAATTGCCACTTGTACTATCCTATTTAGCCATATAGGCTATTAGCAATAAAAGCCAATTATATTTAAACATAAAGACTACATAAATAAAACATTAGAATTGCTCAACAAAATCCATTTTTGAATTTAATGTTTGAGAATATCCAATTTTAAATCAATGGTTAAGAAGTTGTATAAAGAGTTAAATTAATGGGCTTTTATTTGTAGATTTAATGCGAGAACGTTTTGAAGTTGTAACGAAATCTTACATTCTGCACTGACTAAGCTATCTTTCCAGCATTGTTACCGATTGGAGAAAGTGAATCATTAATCAAGTCGCTTAGTACGGTCCGTTATCGCCAGAAAGCCATTAGCCGGTCAGATTTTCACGGCTCGTTCCATCATGCGACCAGTTAGCGCTACAGCGGTGGAACATGTGCAACATCCGAAATAATGGTGGCGCTTAATGTACCACAATTAAGGAGAAAAGTATATTCATCCGAAACTGCAGGAAAATTAAACGAGAGAACAATGCAACGGGAAATGATGTGAACGAGAATGATGTGAGGCCTTTCACTAAAAACCTTCACAACTTAGTGAAAAAAAGGATGCAAACATTAGGGAAACTGACTTGTGTAGTTATGTGGACAAATTTACAAACATAAATACAGCAAAAGTCCATATAAACTTAAAAAAATCACAAAAAGAACAAAAGTTACGCGGAAGTGCTGTTTCCACTAAATACATTGCCAGGATAAGGCATTTTTTTAATCGTACATATAAATGTCGTTAAAAAATCCTCGATAGATGGCGCTGACGTAATTTCACCTTCCAGGAGTGTACAAAAGAGGATGTTTATAAAAGAACTGATCACTCGGTGGATCCTTTATTTGACTGAATCATCAATTTTGAGGGAAGAATAATTTACTCCACACCGAAGATTCTTTTAATTTTTAGATGTTTTTGGGGTCGTTATTTTCAAAAAGCTTTTTTTTTTTTCTTTTTGATATTTATCGACAATATTTTCAAAGTGATTTGTCCTACATACCAAATTGATGATTAAACAGAATAAGGGGTCCACCAAGTAATCAGTTCTATGAAAATTGTCACCACTTTCACATTTACCAAGATACATTTCCAATAGTTCGGTCTATTGATGAATTTTTTAACTACAACTTCACAGTTAAAAAAAAATCTATCTACATTGACGATGATTTTAGTGCAAACCGCACTTTCACATCGTTATTTGATCGACTTTGGTTTATGTTGGTTACAATTTTATGGACTTTTTGCGTATAACTCTTTCTTATTATGGACTTTCTGCATATAATTCTTTCTTTTTATGGACTTTCTGCTTTTATTTTATTGAAATTTTCCGCTATGTTGTTATCTTACCTTTGCTTCTTAAATAATTTTTGATCGAATTACTTTAAATTTTAGTTAAAGTATTAATCCTTATGGAAATGTAATTTAAATACCATAAAAATATTCTATGTATTTTTTAACACTTTCCTACATAGTTGAAATGTGTTTATGACTTCTATTTGTCTTACTCTCTGTCCATCTGTCTGTGCGTAATTATACACTAGATGACCAAAAGTCACCAGACATTTTCGATTTTAGATGTTTTGTTGGATATCTAGGTAAAATCCTAGTAAATTCTTCTGGAACTTCAGGAATATAAAGAACAGGTTTTACCGCCTATTTTTTAGAGAATAAAATTATTCAAAAAGCACAATTACTTATGTATATATTTCATTTTCAGATTATATGTACGCAATTCATGGACTACGGAATAACACAATTATTAATGACCACTTAAACGAATGCATAAGTGTTCATTAAAAAAATTGACTTGGACAATTGTATTCAAATGATTATTCACTAAGAAAATCAACGCAGTTTAGAATGAAAGAAAGAGATGGTAAAATAAAAATAAAAAATATAGGTTTTTCCAAATATTTCTCTGTAATTTATTAAACCAAATTAAATTTTTAAAGATTTTGTTAAACAAATGTACAGCATCATTTTATTATTACAAAAATAAGTAAATTAAATGCCAGCCCAACATGGGCTTGTAGAGAAGACAAAAGACCAAGCCAGCGTCAGCCCAGAAAAAAGAAGTCTGGACCGTTTCAAGTCTGCAGAAAAAAGTAAGCCCAGGACCAGCCTGGAAAGAATGGAGATGAACCCTGGCCTGACACGGTCCGTCCGGGTCCGAGGCCCATGAAAAAAAATTGTCCGAAGTCCGTTTGCGGGCCGGGACCTATCAGACCGCTAAGTCAAGTATCGTGAAAATTTTTAGCGATATCAGCGGTATAGTGAGCTGAATTTGAGTTGCTTGAGCAAAAATTTCATCTTTTAGAGCTTTATTAATTAACCTAAGCCCAAAATAATGGAAAGATTATACGGCCACTTATATAAATATGAAAAGATGTGAAAAATGAAATGCGGATGTTAATATAAATTTTTGGGGTTTAAAATTTTTGGTAACTGTAACGTTTTCTGTAGAATGTCATAGCCATTAGAAGCGTGGATTTAAACGGAACATTTACAAGGATCTGTTTAGAAAGTTATTTGATCTTTAAACGACACTTCACAATTATTTTTTTTCATTTTAAATTAGGACAGCTCAGAAAATTTTACATCTTAAAACTTTTAAACCCTTCACAAAACTTTTCCGTGTGCAAAACGAAACCTTCACAAATTTAGTTATTTTAAAAAACAAACAAACAAACTTATCACAAAATAGCTGAAGCCACGAAAAGGAAAAATGTTTATGCAGAAACCTGAATATAATGTTAGTTTCAGATTCACAAAATTATAATTAGATTTTTCACACGTATAAAACACCGTTCACAATTTCACAAAATTAAAGCGTTTGAGAAATGTCTGGACAGACAGATCGTTGACCTATTTTACCACATAATATACTAACAGACTAGATATCGACTTGTAAAAATTTCAATTATGTTTAAAATAAAATAAAAAGAATGCATACATATTTTAAATAATGAAAATATTTAAAAAATGGACTGTATTGATCGATGACTGTATAAAACACCGTTCACAATTTCACAAAATTAGACCGTTTGAGAAATGTCTGGGCAGATCGTTGACCTATTTTACCACATAATGTACTAACACACTAGATATCGACAGGTAAAAAATTCAATCACGTTTAAAATAAAATAAAAATAATCCATACATATTTTACGTAATGAAAATATTTAAAAAATGGACTGTATTCGGAAATTTTCTAACCGTCATTAGTGAATAATATGATGACAACATATTTTTAAATTCGGTAATTATGAATATTTTTCTCTGGCAAACGGATATCCTTTAAATCGAAATTTTCATTGGTTTCTCATTAGACTAAGTACCTCATTATTTCTTAGCATTATCGGAATAACTTGTGTTTAGTCTGTGTTTATTTGCCAAGGATGATATGTATAGATCTCATTAACTATTTATTGCGATCCTTGTTCGCTAAATCAATACGAGTTATTCCCGTATTGTTTTCCCATAAACTGACTCAAAAGAAGCAATATTACCAAAAAATCATCGCTGGACTCGATGATGGCCGTGAAACGTTCAAAAATTTAAATGTTAGAATATCTTCCTTATAGATTTTCGATATAAGTAAAATGAGAATTTATATTCTCGAATATTCCACGATCATTATTTACTTACAGAAAATGATTTCACAATCGGAAAAACGTGTATTGAATCTTTGTTAATAATAAATTATTGATTTTACTTAAAACTATTACGAATACATAAACATATATATTTAAGCATATTTTTTTTCCAGTTTCTGAAAAAATACAATTTGTTTTTAATCAGATACTTTCGTCATTGTTATGAGAATAATAAATATGTTTTGTGGACTTTTTCCGCGAATAAATTTAAAAGGATTATGAATGAATATTGTAGAGATTTATCGAACACGTCGAGACCTCAACATTTAGTTGACTTCTATCACTGCAAATCTTTATACACTTTTCAGAACACTTTTTAGAACACTTATTTTGTCACCTTTTTTAGAACACTTTGAAGCTCACTTTTTGGAACAGTTTTTAGAATACTTCTGAGAACACTTCTTTTGTTCAGCACACTTTCTAACGCACTTTTTGAAAACGATGATTTCACAAGTGTGCCCAAATGTGTTCCCAATCCGTTCTCAAATGTGTTCACAAGTTTAGATTTAACAGAGATCCTGAACAGAAAACTTTCGGTAAACTTTCAGAGCACTTTCTTTATAGCGGAGCATATTCGGAACACATTAAGGGAACACATTCAGTACACATTAAGGCGACTGGAACAACTTTTTTGAACCAAAGTGTTCCAAATGTGTTCCCAATGTGTGCTGTGAATTTACAGTGATGATACTATAAAATATTAACTACCGATAATACTGATATACAATTGTCTTTTTTAACCCTTTAGCGGGCGGTGTCCCCAAAAAAGGACACCTAATTTTAATTCCAAAACTGACAAACGGCACCAAGAATATTTAATTAAAATTTACTTTTTATAAAGTACGGGTAAACAAGCAGGTTTTTATTTTCTAATGAATTCGTAAGTAAATTCTGGTGCCAGTCCATTATTTCATCATTTTACAAAAAGACTTACTCCGCGCCGGAAAGGGTTAAGGCGTATACAAGGAGCAAACAAAAGTCTGGATTTAATCAAATAACTTTTGAATGAATAAAACTTGAGTTGAGGAACAAGTGTATCTGTTATAAAATGACTATGCACTATCATATCAGAATAATTGCTGCGAAACTAATTGGGAAATTTGAAAGTTATCGGTAAAGCTAAAAAAATTAAGCAGAAAATAAAAATGCTGGTATGGGAAGTTCGTTATGCCTACAAATACCATAAAAAATACCTTGTGATGACTAATTTGGCTTTTACTTTTGAAATCATCACTGTAAAAAATCTGCATAACGTTCCTGACGTTTACTGTGTAACAGTCCTGGGTTTTTTCGGATTATTTCTGAGAATACCGAGCAATCTGGTGTAACATCTTCCACAATGTTGTGTAACTTTTCGGAATACTTGAGAAAGTGGAATTTATTGATCAGCTGTGAAACGTTCCACATATTTTGTGTGTAACATTCCTCAGTTTTCTCAGGTATACTTTTGAACTTTGGTGTAACTTTTCGAAATTATTGTAAAAGAGAAATTATCGGTGATCTGTGTAAAAGTTCCATACGTTTTGTGTGTAACTGACTTGTGTAAGTTTCCTAGCATTTCTTTGGTGAAATTTCTGGGAAAACCTGTGGCAGAATAACTGTACTCCAAATTTTTTACAGTGATTAATTCACATAGTTACACGAATTACGTTAATTCTATGCCAAAACGCAAAATAAATAAATAAATATATAAGCAAATAAAAGAAGAAGGATATATATTCCCACACGCATGAATAATGTATACAGGGTCCCACAAAAACCCTACCCACTTTTCTCAATCTCGAGAAAAAGTCGGAATTTCGGAAATTTGTAAAACACGTGTCCAATCAATTTGAGGGGAACCTCTTTTGTTTTTAAAAAAATAATTTCAAAATATAGATTTTGGAAATCAGTTTTCGAAAAAATATCAAATGTAACCTATGAATTTTTTTAACAGAAATGAATTTCCAGAAGTTTTAAATACGCAAATTCAAAATTACAGCACATTCAGCCAAGTAGGTTTTGAGTTATTCTTAAAATACTAATCGCATTTCAATCTGTTATGCAATGGTTAAAAATGAATTCCACATTAGTTTTCTAAACTTTAAACCTGCATAATTTCTAAACAACTTGGCCGAATGACTTTACTATATGGCATTCTAAGGTAAAATTTACCGAAGAATCCAAATATGATGTCAAAATTTGTATTGAAAATGATAAAGTTGGACGCTCCCGAGGGGGGGGGGAGAAATGGGGGGGGGGCTTACCCCCGCCCCATTTTTAAAAAAACCAAATGAAGTATCCCTCACAGTGATTGAACACATTTTTGTACAGTTTTCCCAAATTCCGACGCGTTCTCGAGATATAAAGTGAGAAGGTATTTTTGGCGGACCCACACGCACATTCATATATATTTTCCCACTGTTTTCTGTCTAAGGTTTTGGTCATCCAAGTAACTCTAGTCACTTTTCTGACTTCGCCGCTCCATCTTACCTGAAATCGTATTAGATCGTGGGATATAACTGTAAGATGTTTATTCTCCATATATAGTCTTGACTTCACAGGCTATCAAAGCCTGAGAGCTTATGTCCCGCCGGTTCTGTATACACGTATGTACATAACGCGATAACTTTTGATAGAAATAACCGTTTTGCTTCAAATTTTGTTTATAGGTTCATTGTGATAAGGCTCTTCCCTGATTAGATTTGGAGGTTAATTGGTTAAGTATAAAGGGGGGGGGGCTAATCCCCCTTAATTTAGATAAATGTGTTCTTCATGCAGAATTATCCGATTTTCTTCAAATTTTGTATATAGGTTCATTGTGATAAGACGCTTCCCTGATTAGTTTTGGGCGTTCATTGGTTAAGTATAAAGGGGGAAAGGGGGGCTGACACCCCCTTAATTTAGATAAATGTGTTCTTCATGCAGAATTATCCGATTTTCTTCAAAATTTGTATATAGGTTCATTGTGATAAGGCGCTTTCCTGATTAGTTTTAGGGGTTCATTGGTTAAGTATAAAGGGGGTAACGGAGGGCTAATCCTCCCCCTTAATTTAGATAAATTGTTTTTTCATGCAGAATTATCCGATTTTCTTCAAATTTTGTATATAGGTTCATCGTGGTAAGGCGCTTCCCTCATTAGTTTTGGGGGTTCATTTGTTAAGTATAAAGGGGAGGGATGGGGAGCTAATCTCCCCTTAATTTAGATAAATGGATTTTTCATGCAGAATTATCCGATTTACTTCAAACTTTGTATGTATGTTCATTGCAATAAGGCGCTTCCCTGATTAATTTTGGGGGTTCATTCGTTAATTGTAAGGGAATTCCTCCCTTAATATATTGCCAATTTCTTTATTTTTTGAGGGACTTATTTCAAATTCTTTGTATAATATACAATTAAGTAGCATAATATACAATTACTGTGAATAGCCTACGAGCTCAATGCCCTCAGTTTAACTGGGCAGTTTTCTTTTTCTTTTAAAATTAAATTCATGATGCTTTTGTCTGATGTTATTTCTTGTTTAAGATAGATATAACTCTGCACTTCCGTAATCTCAGCGTTGTTGTATAGACAGCCTTCTTTTTTGGTGCAAATGAATTGAACATCGCCTTAGTCCTTTCGAAATTAATTTTTAATCACAAAATAATGCTGGTTTCTGCCAAATCTTCTAACATCTCCAAATTCTTCAGGGCCGTTACTGAAAATTAAAATGTCGTCAGCAAACCGGAGATGACTCAGTTGTTCTCAATTTATTTTAATCCGTTTGTTTTTCCAGTCCAGTTTCTTGAAAACATTTTATAAGCGAGCAGTAAACATTTTGGAGAAACGGTGTATCCTTGTCTAACTCCTTTTCCAAGCTCGATCTTAGCTTTTCCTCTGTTCAAGTGGATGGTTGCGGTTGCTTTCTTGTAAAATACCTGTAAGTGGATGTAAAGGTCTCTGAAATTGTTTTAAAATGGATTTTTTTGTTTTCACTACCTTTAAAAAAAATTCCTGACAGGTACTCTTTCTGAGACTTTGAAAAAGCGTTGCAATGTGTATTTAAAAAATTCTAAGACAGTACTGGGATTGGAGCCCATTCGGAAACATGAAATAATTCTTATTTATTTTAAAAATAGTGTAAATAAGTATAACTTAATAAATAATACAGTAATTTTCCAAATATCTTGGATTGTGTTAAATACGTTCTTCTCTATCTTTTTCTTCTTTCTTTCTTTCTTTTTTTTTTTACCAAATACGAATTAAAAGATACATAAATTAAAGAAGAATAAGAAGAATATGCGTCACTGGGCTTTCTTTATATTTAAAAATCTCCATAAAAAATATTTTGCATTTCTAACAAGCATTCATTTTTCTAATCAATAGTGCCCATTACTAAGAACACGAGAATTTCTTTAAACACATTTTACGTATTGAATTAAATAATACTTTACCTAAAACTTATCTCGAAGAAGTAAGAGTAATAATGAAGTTATTAAAAAATAAGTTAAAAACGAAGAAAAATGATAATGTAAAATACTAGCATATGAGATACATATGTTACAAAGGTTTTAATAATAAAATATTTACAGTTTTATTATGCTTTCATTTTTTAAATCGTTAATTCAAATAACTTGAAATATAAGAATTTCTAAAACACTTAGTTTTCGGATTGAATTTTTATGTTATATCCAGAAATTACCATCTATAGCCAGAAATATATCCGACTCATTTTGTGCAGCCTCTGTATGGTGATTTATAGATGTGTTTAATACATAGTATGATAAAATTTACTTCAGTCAAGAAATGTATAACACAGGTGCAAATTCACTTCCAGCAATTTCAGTCAATAAATGCAAACAACATTTGAATTCTTTTGTGCAGCCCTGTATAACACCTTAAGATTTTTAGAAACTCCATATATTAAGTTAAAGTTTAATTCAGGCCAAAACACTTTGTAAACTACTGAAATCACACGTCAGAACTTACATAACAAGCGACCATGTATCCAGTTCTTTGCATGGCCCGTGGTTTCTATATTATATTCAACAAACACCTAAATATATTTCAAGTTCAAAATGCATAACTCGATTAAAAAATACACATTTAAGCAATTTACACTGATACACAGTAATGCTTATGAATTCTTTTGTATAGCCCTGTATATGATCTATAATAGCATTTATACATAACACATAGTACAAAAATTTAGTTAAACGCATACCTAACTGAAAGCGCACTTCTAGCAATTATCGCTTGTAGATAATACTTTGGATACAGTACTGTATCCGGAATCTTTTGTGTGTCCCTGTAAATGAAAAATAAATGCTATGCACAACATATTATACAACAAGTATCTTGCAATAAACCTTCCTCAGTAATGTATATGAATTTCATTATATTTGAAAGTCTAACATAATAAAAATACGTTGGAAACAGTTTTTTCCAGATACACCATTATGTAACCGGATACTTTTGTGTGGCCCTGTAAATGAACGATATCCACATTCTACAGAAAGCATGTTTCAGTGCGCCTCACAAATTCTAATCATTGTCATTATGATTGTAATAGTGTAATATGATTAAAATGCACCGCAAACGCTTTATCCCCATAGACCATAATAGAACGGAATTCTTTTGACTTTCCCTGTAAAGTAATTATAAAGTAATTATTACGTACCATATTCGATAGTAAACATCTTGTAGAGCACTTCAGTGATGTATATCGAATTGAATATATTTGAAATAGTTTAACATCGTTAAAATACACTGCAAAGGATTTTTCCCCATAGACCACAATATAACGGCATTATTTTGAGTGACCCTGTCAACGAAGTATAAGTGCTACAGACTTCATTTTCAATACCGAACATGTCATTGCATATATGAATAACATATATCGATTGCATGGCACTCTCAGTATATTTTCGTGAGTTAGAGTACAGACAGACCGACAAACCGAATTCATGAACACTTATCGGATTCTTTTCACAGGATTCTGATTCTTTTCACAGGACATACATATAAGTCAAAGATGGACATCTGCAAACTACTAGTGTCAGAAGTAGTATAGTATAAAAGGACGTCTTACATGTAAAAATAACTTTATAAGAAGCGGCAAAAATATCGAAACAATTAGCGGAGTGTTTAAGCCGGCATTCGGTTTTCGAAAAATTAACATTTCAAAGCTTCTAATACAGTTAGTTTTTGATGTAAGACGTTATTTTATACTAAATAGAGGATGTTCTAAACTTTTGTAATTGACATTTTTTCGCTATATCTGATATTTTTCTAGATAGGGTCGACATTTCACATTTAGCAACTAGAAAGCGCTATATCTCGTATGATAGCGCATAGTCATGTGTCTTAGGTAGACACTTATTACACTGCTAGCTTCATCCGTTCAAGATATATTTCAGTGTACACTGTAAAAAAAATTTCCTGAAAAAAACGGAAATTGTACTGGCAATCGAGACGCCAGTACTATTTCCGTATTTTAACGGAAAAAAAATCCGTAAATTCCAGTAAATTTTCCGTGATTTCTGAAATATCCGTTTTTAAATTTCCGTTTTTTTAACAGATATCTTCCGTATTTTTTAGATATTTTTATATCGTTAAAATAAATTTTATAGGACCAAAAAAAAATGCATATTTCTCAAGGAACATCTTATAGCACTTTTTATTTTTTTCTTTCATGTCTGTGCGAGTTTTCTGTAAATAACCAACACTTCCCACGAAGGGGATCGAACGCGGAAACTTCTGTGTAGTAAACTGGCGGGCTGTACCATCACTCTAAGACCGGACACTTTGTTCCCTCAAATGTTGTTATTTGTTTTAGATACTTTTAATGATACGAAAACTTGAAAATTTCATAGTTAGATGGATTTTTCAATTTTTTATTTTCATGATTTTAATATCTTGCTTTATTATTTGTTGCTTTATAACAGATAAATTTTAACTTTTTATGTATTATATGCGTAAAACATTGTATTAAGACTAATGATTGCTTCTTTTTGCAATAGTACATATACTTTTTAAAATTATTTGTCTGTTGATCTATTTATCATTCCAGTAAAACCAATAATTATCTTAAGTAGACGTATTTATTATATGCTATTAAAGTAAATTTTCTTTATCTCTTATTTTAAAAACTTATGTGAATAAACAATTTTATAATAAATTAAATTATTATATTTAATCTTTGCTGAGAACTTTTGTGTACGATTCTGTTAAACTGAATAATTTTAAAAAATCAAAAGAAAAAAATAGATTTTTAGAGAAAATTTTGATAATAATGGACTTAGGATAGGTAAGTTTAAATTTGGACTTGATAATTTAGTTTAATTTATAAAATTATAAACTAACGAAATGAATTATAAACTTTATAAAATTATAAACTTCATTTTTATAAAAGTAAACAAAAAGTTATTAATTATTTTTTATAAATTTAAAGAAAAAAATATGAACTTCTTAAAATTATAATTTATAAAATAATAAATTTTAGTTTAATTCGCAAATTTATAAGACAAATCAGCTTAGTTTAACACCTACATACCGATAATTTGCAAAAATATTATTTTATGAAACCTTAAAAATATATTAAAAAAAAAAAAAGATTTTTAGCGAAAATTTTGAAATTAATGACCTTGGGATAGGTATGTTTAAATTTGGATTTATTAATTTAGTCTAAATTAATTTAGTTTAATTTATAAAATTATAAACTAATTTAATATATTATAAACTTTATAAAATTATAAACTTCATTTTTATAAAAGTAAATAAAAAATCATTAATTATTTTTATAAATTTAAAGAAAAAAATATAAACTTTCTAATAAATTATAATTTATAAAATAATAAATTTTAGTTTAATTCACAAATTTATAAGACAAATCAGTTTTGTTCAATACCAATAATTTGCAAAGATATTATTTTACGAAACCTTTAATAACCTAATATTGTCTCACGTTAATAAAATTAAAATAAAATTTTAAAATGTCAGTGAAAAAATTCATAATTTGAAGCACTATAAAGAAAAAAAAGTAAATTAAAAAAAAAAAAATTCTGTAATTTATATAAACTAGGGAATCGAACCCGGGCTTCCCGGGTTACAGAACGCAGGCGAAAGCCATTATTTCCCCCCTAAATCTAATAGATTTTTCATATTTTTATTTGTCAAAATTGCTGCATTTAGTGTTTTTTTTTTTTACTGGTTTCTTTGCTTTTCTTGTGCGTGAAGCGCTCATACATGCGGTATCCATCCAGTTTTTTTTCTTTATTTGTTCTAAGCGTTCATACATGCGATATAGTGATCGCGACATTAACGAATTTCAAGGGTTTTGTTTATTTATTTTATTTTTTTGGTATTAATACAGGGAGTTCGCTGCATCCAGTGATGCTTCTTTGTTAATTTATTATTCATCATCTTATGCATGCGATATAGTGATCGCGATATTAACGAATTTCATGTATATTCGTTTTTTCCAACTTCGCAATGACCGTTAACATTATTTGTAATACTGATGAAATATGAATTAAAACGTTGTTTCTTACTGCTCATATTAACTTTTTATAAGCATTTTTATTAAATTAGTGAAATAATTTTTTATATTTTATTCATAAAAATGCAATATCTAAAACAATATCTTATGTTTATATTATCTGTTAAAATATCCGATGTTTGTTTATGGTGTAATCAAATAATTTTCTTTTAATTTTTTAAATTATTACAAAGCTTCCTTTTCTCCAAAATCGTCTGAACTAATCAAATTTTGTATCCGGTATAACGCTACTCTCATATAAAGGCACCCTATTCTTGTGACGTTTTTATTTCAAAATTCATTAATTTTACTACCTGTAACTATTTAAAAATTTAAAATGGCAGCATTCTTCCATTTGTTTATTGGGCGTTTCAAAATTCATGCTTAAAAATATTTTATAAGCCATAATATATCAGGCAATTAAGATATAGTTTTCAAACAAATTGCATTTGAAAGTAATTTTTTTTCCTCTATAACGGTGTAAAAATTGCAAATGTGCTATGTTTAGAAATTAAAAAAATTGCAATAGCAAAAATCACAAAACCGAAATTTCATCGTCAGCTGTTGCCATTTTCAAAATGACGTATGCGTTACGCATTGACACGTTTGGCCTTTATAATATAGATAAAGTAAATTTCTAAAGATTTCAATAAAAAATAAAAAAAATATCATTATTATTTTCACAAAAAATTGCCGTCCAGACACGGGCCCGGTTAGAATGACCTCCAGGATTGGCCCGAGTCTAATGACAGAAAATAGGCCCACGGGTAGAACCGGTCCAGGCCTGGACCCTAGTAAATACAACAATCCTCATTCGCATTTCAAACAAGACGGTATCTGTATGCAAACCTCTGAACGTTATTTACGGAAATGGGGAAATACGGACATTGTACTGTTTTGAAAAAAATCCATTAAATTTACGGAAAACTTTCTGTGTATCTACGGATTTGAAATCTCCTTTACGGAACTAATGTCATTTACGGAAATTGTACTGTTGCTTTGGAAAAATGAAACTTCTCCGTAAAATTTTACGGAAAATATCTTGTATTTTCACGGATTTTTTTAGAGTGTACCGGGGCATTACTTTGCACCCGGCCAGAACCCCCTAGGCCAGTTGACAAGGAATGATCCGTTTATTTCATATACTTTTATGTTATTCTTCCTCTAGTATTCTCAGTCTTCCAGAGACTTCTAGAGACATTGAATCAATTTCTACTGCTCATATAGTTGATTATCTCGCACAAAGTAGATTCTTCGAATCTAGCTTTATTTACCTTATACGGAAGAGGCCAAAAATGGAACTAAAGTTTTCTTCTCAATTAAGGTGTGTTTTTGTCAGTAATCAAATCAGAAGTGTTTCGTTTGAGATACGGGCTTCTGAAAATGGGGTTGAATTTACGATTGTTTTTTTCAAGGGATATCAGAGATGTATAAGTGAATATTTAAGCAGGAGAGAAACAATTTCAGAAGCTCTGTGATATCTACAATTGGAATTAATTAGTAAAGTTATAAAATTTTAAAGTAACTTTTTTTCAGTAGTTACAGCTTCTTAAATTAAGACTAAAATTCATCGTTACAAGCCGTATGGCCTAATTTGAGGCTAAGTTATGTTGGGTGTATTGATTTCTGATCTTTAATACTCCAATTATGATTTTTAGCACAAAAAGTTGTACAATGTATATATTGTATTTTGAAAGTTACTTAATTAATTAAATATAACATGACAAAACTGAGGTGGACGCATAAATCACTTTACACATTTTAATTAACATCACAACACAAGTACTTACACATAACAGATAACAGAATTACATATATAGTGGATAATCGCCGTAGAAACAGAACTTATGACCACAGATGTCACTAGCGACTGGACACTCACAATTCTTATTTTTGTGGTACTGCCTTCTAGTATTTACTTTCAGAAATAAAACACCACAATGTACACATATTTTCAATAAGTAAGGTTTATTGCATCATGAGCAATACGATGACAAACTTGGTAATTTGGGCGTTTTCAGTGGCTGTGAATTTGTGAAATTTACAGAATGACCCCTGGTGACCCAACTATACTACTTCTGACTCTGAGAGTTTGCAGATGTCCATCTTAGACCTATATGTATGTTCTTTTGCGATTTCATCAAAAGTGAAGGGGGTCGAGCACAGGAACCGTATCCAAATTTAAGCCACAAGACATAGACCTATTTACAAAGCGGTTTGTAGTGTTTATCGAGTCGGTTGGAAAGTCTCAATCTCGGCAATATGATTGGTAATTTTGTACAAAGTGTTAATTTAATACGTTTTTAATTCAAAAATGTCAAATTTTAGTTATTTTTGTACGTTTAATGCCAGACTAAAATCACTAAACATTCCTGGAGGACCACGGAGTTCTTTTTATAAATACATGGTAATGAATTGGGGCTTTGACATAGAAAGGGGAGTAAGTGCCAAAAATCCACTTTTCCTTTTATTTTGTTGATAAAATAGTAAATACCAAGTTCAAAAGCATGGGAAAGAGAGTAGGTCCATATCCCGTTTATTTTATTTCTTATGTTGGCTGCAAGATGGCCCAGGTAGTAACTCCAATGCCTTCGGCATGGAAAAGGTAGTAATCAAAAGTCAGTTTCCTTTTTGGCACTTACTCCCCTTCCCATGTCAGCACCTCAATTATCAATAGTTCCGTTGCTGTCTTTAATGAAAATATTGATGGTCTACGTATGCGTTTGGTATAGCGCACCAGAAAATATTGTACACATATTTGTGTGCCATGGCAGTCAATGTATTAACATACACCGCCAACGATTTCCCCCCCCCCATAGATCACAATACAGGGTGATTATAATTAAAGTCTCACTTTCAAAATACTGTTAAAAAGGAATCACTGGTTAGAATGACACGACTTTAAATTTGAACTGAATATACTGGAAGAAGGGGCAACGGTATGGCATAAGAAATAAAAAGTTTCAAAGTGTATCAATAGATGGTGCTATAAGCGGCATAACGGAAGTGGATTCGGCTACAAGTGGCATTTTTAATCGAAATACAACGGTTTTGGCAGCAGTTTCACAGTAAACCAACCGTACTGTTCAATGTGCATGAGTGTTTCGGTTGTTTGACGGAAAAAATGACTTCCAAATCAGTCAACAGTTGCGGTACTGCTAGTGGAAAGCCCATCCACCATGGCAAGGTTGTACCACATTGGATAGCAAAAATCGGTTTTTCATTGTCCTTGGGCCAAAAACCACATAAAAAGCACATAATGATTCAGTTTTTAATTGTGCATGAGTGTCTTTTAATTTGCATAGTATGCCGCTTACAGCGGTCTCTATTGATACACTTTGGAACTTTTTTTCTTTGCTATACCGTTTCCCCTTTCTTCCAGTACATTCAGTTCAAATTTGAAGTCATTCTAACCAGTGGTTCCTTTCTTACAGCCTTTTGAAAGTGGGACTTTAATTATAATCACCCTGTATAACAGAATTCTTTTGAGTGTCACTGAAAATGAACTATAAATGCTATACACTTCATTTTCAATCGTGGACAAGTCATAGTAAATCACAATAACATATATCAATTACATGGCAATCTGGTTATATTTACGCGAGTATATATAACCGGACAGACGGACAGACAAAACGAAGCCATAAACATTTTTCAACTATGATGGAAAGTGTTAAAAAAGAAAAGAAAACAAAACTAGCGTATTATTTTCTGCATGTTCATATATTTTTTTTTTCATACGAAAATATTTTGTATTTCTAAATTTTACAGTATCAATTTTAGTACATTATTAATTCACATATTTCAAAACAAAAGAATTCTTATAAAGGGTATTTTATTGATTGGATTAAATAAGACTTTCTTTAAAATTTATTCTCCAAAATGTTAACAAAATATACGGAAAAAAACCCTATAAAAAAGAATTAATAAAAAATTCTCGCATTTTTATATAAGACTAACAGGATTTTATTTCTAATTTTTATTTCACAACATGCATAACAACCACGAAGCATTACTGTTATTGGATATAAACGTTTCTGAAATTGTCTTAACGTGGAAGTTTTCTTTTCAGCATGCAGTAGAATTTAAGAATAAAAGAAAATTCTTATGACAAGCACGCCTTCTGAGACTCTCACAAAGCGCTGCGATTCATTTGAATAAAATTTAATCCAGTTACTGTGATCGGAGCATGTTTAGAAATACATAACAATCCTCATGTATTTTAGAAAAATAAGAATGACTGTTACTTAATAAATAAGGCAACCAATAATGTTTAATAAATAATATCTAGAATTATGTTAAATGGCTTCGCCTCTATTTTTTTACTACGAAATATTAATAAATAAATTAATAAATGTACATTGCAAAAAAAAAAAAAAAAAAAAAAGAAAGAAAGAAAAAGAAAAAGAAATGTTGATTTTACCCTGTAATACTAGCATCCCAGCTGCCAGTATTATACCGTAAAATTAACATTAATAAACAGTAAAATAGCAGTAATACAATACCGAGCATGCGCAGCAGTGTATTACTGCTTATTTTACTGTTTATTACTGTTAATTTTACGGTATAAAATTGGTAGCTGGGATGTCAGTATTATACTATAAAATCAACATTTTTTTTCCCCAGTGTATAAATAAAAGAAGAAGAATGTTGGTCATTGGGCTACCTTAATATTTAAAAATTTCTATTAGAAAATATTTTGCATTTCTAAAAGGCGTCCAATTTTCAAATCATTATTACACACCAAGGGATCGAACTCAGGCTACCCGAGTTACATAATGTAGATAAAAACGATTTTTATTGAAAACTGTAATAGATTTTTTTTACATACTATATTATGAAAAATATAATTTATGTATTCAAACATAGCTTTATAATTATTAAAAGTGACATTTTTGTATTAACCGAATGCGTAAAGTTAATAGGCGAAGAAATCGTGAAATATTTTGAATTTCTAACAACCTTCGAGTATTCAAATCATTAATAGATATGCTAGAAACTCAAGAAAATTTAAAATACATATTTTACATATTGCATCAGCAAACCTTTACATTAAAAAATATCCATTAGAAAATATTTTGAATTTCTAACAACCATTGAGTATTCAAATCATTAGTACACATGCTAGAAACACAAGAAATTTTAAAATACATATTTTACATATTGCATTAAATAATATTTTACCTAAAAAGTTTCGCGAAAAAAATTATAGTAAGAAGAAAACTACAAATACTAATAGGTAAAAATTACATTAAAAATAATTATATATTAAAATTAAAATCATGTAAAGTATTAATAGGAAAATTGAAATAAAAAATAAAACGAGAAAAATAAATTAATAGCATATAAGTTAAAAAACAACAACATGTTATTTTCATTACGCTCACTTTTTTTTGTAAGAGTGTATTTTGTATTTTTAATACTATTTCAATTTTACCTTATTAATGAATATATTTAGGGGAAAGTAGGGTAAAACCGGGTGCCTAATGGTTTCCCCTAGTTGACAAAAGTCTAGAAGGGCGGAAAAATCAGAACACCCCACAAAAGTGTTTCAGGACATCTGGGTTACTGAAAAACCACATCTCTTGCTACAGAAAAAATCTCCTCTACTGGTAAAAAGGCGTTTTCTAGGACCATTTGAAACAGCTCCAAATTTTGGTGGTTGGGTGAAACCAGATACTAATCAGAAATTAAGTTTCTACGCTTCCAATAACAAAAAGCCGTACTTCTCTATTATCCCGTCGATCACTTTTCATAACAAAACACTATCGCCAAACTGTAAGATTAAACGCCCAAAATGCAGTCCCATTTACTTGATGTCAGAAGCATTATACGTGTTTGTTATGTCATCAAGTGGTTTTTAATTCGACATTTGCATGTATTTTTCATTATATTTTACTGCTTTATTAGTTATTTCATTAATTATAATAACAATTGTGTCCTTAAATTCTTATATTTTATTTATTTATTTATTTTGATAGTCCAATAGCAACGTTCTCCCGTTTATTTGGCGTTACAGTTTGGCGATAGTTTTTTGTTATGAAAAGTGGTCGACGGGATAATAGAGAAGTACCCAAAAAGATTTATATAATAAATTTAGAATCAAACTTTAAAACATATATATATGTATATATATTAAGGTCAGTACTTTTTATTTTAAGTTTTCAAGTAATTTTTAATGTTGTCATGTAATGGCTTTCTCAGCTTTTACTTCTCGTATCCGCTGCACTCGACATGTGCCTAAACTTTGTAGACTGAACATTGTATCCATCCTTCACCACCTGTTGAGTGAAGAAGCAATTCATTGCAGAAATCAACCCAAAACCATGGGTACCCGGTTTTGCGCCAACAGATGACCAAAAATCAACATGATCGGTCTTCTGGATAACTGGACTTTCACACACTCTCAGAAAAAACTGTAAATATATGAGCGTTTGCCCTTCAATTTTCACGGGCAACAACCTTATTTGATGAAAAACGGTCTGATCCACTAAATAAGCGGCCTTATCCCTTAGATACTTAGAAAATTAAGAGCAATCCACATATTCTTACAGTTCTAGCCCATATGTTAGCAAAAATACGGTACGACCCCATACATTGTCCTCCGCTAGGGTGTAACCCTTCATTTTACTTGTGTTTCGAAAATTTTAACCCGCCAAAACAGCGATTCTGTGATGATTATCTAACGTGCTACATGCTACGGAACACTAAGCAAAGTGTTATTGTGTTTTAAAGTGCATCATATCCTGTGCATTATAATGCTATATTACTTTGCCCGTAAAATTACGGGCTGCACAAAATAATGGGCATGGATTTTTTTTTTTTTTTTTTTTTTTTTTACGGGGTATGACTGGAATCTCTGCTGCCAGCCTCTGCCCGTAGTTTTACTGAAATTTTTTTTACAGTGCACGTCTACTTGGCATCAAAATGTCGTGTGAAAGCTGTAAAAAACAGCGGTTTACTTACTTAAATCAATCCGTCAGGCTAGAGTTACTTGAAGAGCAGAAAAGACGGCGACAAATGAAAACTTTCGAGGTGAATTTCTTTCCAATAGCACTATACGGGCACAAATATTAAATCACTTCATAAACCGATAGCACACTGCTAGGAGACACTAAGGGATGTCCATAAGACGGGTACTGGCCACGTAATAGTACAAAAGTAATAGTATAAAGTTAAAAAATAGTATTACATGATATTCCATTTACGCTCAATTTTTTCTTCAAAAGAAAGTATTTTGTAATCTCTAATACTATTTCAATTTTAAATTATTAATAGAGTAGATGTGCCAGTAATGGACCGCCTTCGAGTAATGGGCCAACTTCAGCGTTTTTGGTTTATAAAAAAATAACCAATAAAAATTCAGCTTTTTTTATTTCATTAATATGCTTTCTTTAAATTGTAGTTTTAAATACAATCATAATATCAATTATCTATTACTTTTTGTGGGGTGTCCATGACTGGAATTTAGGGTGTTTTAATTTATTTCTGTTATTTACAATTAAATTTCGCTTCACATTGGGAAATGTGACTATGAGCATGGAAATATTGTTGGTAGATTAATATAATATTAAAAAAATGTGGAATATAACAATTATAACTATTAATTAAAAAATAATTTTTAAAGAAATTCCTTAAGGGTGCCCATTACTGGCACATCTACCCTATATATTTTTTCAAGCGAAAGAAATCACATACAGCGTATTTTATGAATTGTGTTAAATAAATCATTTCTTAAAATGTATTCTCCAAAATGTTAAAAAATACATTGAGAGGAAAAAAAAAATATATAAATGTATATTTTCTCGCCTTTTTACTTAAAGCTAACAAAATTTTGCTTCTTAATTTAGGTTTCACAAATGGCAAACCACGAACTGTTACTGTAATTGGATGTAAACGTTTCAGAAAATGGCTTAAAATGAAAGTTTCCTTTTCAGCATACAGTTCAATTTAGGGGGAAAAAAATTCCGACAACCACGCCCTCTGAGAATTCCAAAAAGCGTCGCAATGCATTTGATTTTTTTTTTTTAAATCCAGTTTCTGTGACTGCAGCGTATTCTTACACATAAATTAATTTTCATTTATTTTAAAAACAGTGAGAATAAAGTTATTTAATAAAAGATATAGTAAATTTCCAAATATCTGGAATTATGTTGAGTAAGATCTTCTCAATTTTTTTCTATAAAATGCCAAAATAAATATATAAATAATAAAAAAAGAAAATGAAAAATTTTAGTCACACGGTTATAAGTTACAGAGTTAATAGTCATAGCGTTACTTTAATGTTTAAAAATCTTTATATCTTCTTTATATCTTTATCTCAAATCATGCTTGATGAAAAGGAAACGAAAAGAAAAGCTTAACAAGTAAATACATTACATTAAGATAAATCCGAAAAAAAATATATATATAAAGAAGAGTATAACAACATCAAAAAGAAAAATTTATTAAATGTCTTAAGCAGATAATGCCCAACAATAGCATTAATTTCCATCTAGTTTCTTCCATCTTTAGCTTCTTAGCTTCTTTCCATCTAGTTCCAGTTCCATCTAGATAATATTTTTATGGACGCAACCAGAAGGAATAACCAAGAAACACGAATGGAGTAATAAAAAGTACATTTAGAGAACAGTGAGAAAACAAAACAAAACAAATAACAACAAAAAATAATAAAACGACATGGTATTTTTTATATTGCACATAATGGCTAAAACGTGATCAAAAGTTTTAAAATATCTCTATCAAAATTGGTTTTTATCAGATAATTAGTCATCTCTTAAGTAAATCTTATAAAACTATGATTAATTGCTATATAATCAATGTATTTTTATGCGAATCATTTTTATAAAAGCATTATGACTTCTGACGATGTCACTTACGTTTTACAAACTTTCTACAAGTCATGAGCAAAAATTACTCTTTTGTAACTTCCAAGCGCAATAACTATAGGTATGAAAAACATATCTGCAACATAACACTGAAAAAAGAGAAATTGATATTTTTTTACTTGACAGCTAACATTTCAGCTTATTCTCACCCCATCCGCAACTTCGATCTTTTATTGAATTGGCGGTAACAAACAGATAAGGTTTTTTATGGACGCGATCAAAAGGAATAACCAAGAAACACGAATGGAGTAATAAAAAGTACATTTAGAGAACAGCGAGAAAACAAAACAAAACGAATAACAATAATAGTGATAATAAAATAACATGCTATTTTTTATATTGCACATAATGGTTAAAACGTGATCAAAAAATTTAAAATACCTGTATCAAAATTTGTTTTTATCAGTTAATTAGTCATATTTCAGGCAAATACACTTGCCGTGTGACCCATGCAGTTTTATACCAATCTCTTCATTGAATAATGTAGAACACAGAAGCTTGTTTTACATCACACAATACTTCTTCTTCACCACTGTAACGTATTCACCAAGTTCCAGCGAATGAAAGGAATGCAGTCCGAGGAAAAGACCCCTCGTTTCCTGCCACCCCCCGCGAGGTGTGAGGGGGGCTGGGATAACGAGCAGAGGGACGGTAGTCAGTTGTTGTTTTGGAGAGAGAGAGAGAAAGTCTCTCTAAAAAAAGATTCTCATCCTGAGAATCGTCGTCAGCGAAGTGAAATCGCTGTGAGGTTTGAAGCTCTACTGATTGGCGAGTAAGAGCGGATTAGAAGGAACCCCTTTGTTCCTTAGTAATTGAGAGCTTTTTTTATAAGTCTAAGACTGTACCTATTTTTGAGACCTCGAGGAGAGGTTGTTCTGATCAAACTGTTTTCAAGAGGATTTCCGAATTAGTTCCTGCTGCCACCTTCTTTTAGTACCTGTCCGTATCACGAACTCTAATTTGCATTAATTCAATTATTATCCTGTGCACTACACTATTTAAACTCACATGTTTATTTGTGAATAAAATATAATTTGCATAGGCTAAATAATCTGTGCTTTATTTCGGCAAGTTAACCAGTACAGCTACCACATAACATCTACTATCCCGCCGAATTGGCACAGAAATGGTGGCAGCGAAAGGGACAAATGTACAAGTAAAGACAGAGACTGAAGGAAATAGCAGAGGAGCCTAATGGAAGAGTGGAACCAGGAGCAGTCTACACCCGTAATAAAAAATTTGTAATAAAAAATGTACCAAAAATTATAGATTACTTTAATTTATTTAATCGATAATAACATGCCAAAGCTTTTAATTTAAAAGTTTAAATACAAAATCATTAATTTAAGAAAATGTTGAGGATGGTAAATTTTGCTTAATACGAGTAATAAGAAGAAAAAAAAACAAATTCTATAACTTTTCTCTTGAAATAAAATGTAATTTGCATTATTGAACTGAGTTATCAGAACTCTAACAATATCAGAGAAACATCTTATGCCAGGAGCGGAGGTCTAACACACAAGACCACTCGTCCATCTAGACTTCTATTAACTTTCCTCTTCTAAAAGGAAATAACTTCAAAACTGGTTTCCCACTCAATTTAGCGAGAGAAAAACACCCTAAAATGCTGATTACGCTTGCTCAGAGGAGACGAAATCGCTCTTAAACGTTCAGCTTTTTAAATACAGTAATACCTCGGTTTTCGTTGACTTCGGTTATCGTCGGTTTCGGTTTTCGTCGATTTTTTCCGTGAAAAAATTGTTGTGGTTTTCATCGGTTGCCTCGGATTTCGTTTATTTCCAGTGTATTTTTGTGCTTTTTTTATTGATTGCGAGTGCTCAGTCATGGGATCAAAGAAAGTTTCTTGTAAGCAACTTATTTAATGATAATGTCTTGCCCCATTTTAGGCAAATCTTAAAGAGGTGGCAGAAACAGACCACTTTGGATAGCTTTTTTGAGGGACACAGCTTCTTTGACTGTGAAGCTATAGTCACTGCCAAGAGACCAAAAAGGGAAATGACCCTAGATATTGTGCCTTAATACTACACACCAAGAACACTATATTATTTTCTTATTGTTTTAAGTATTAAACGCTATACTTATTCTCTATAAAAATGTGCTTTTGGTACGTATTTTGTAGTGTTTCGAACGAATTAATTAGATTTACATAGATTCATATGAAAATAATTGCCTCGGTTTTCGTCGGATTCGGATTTCGCTGGTTGTTTTCGGACGGATTATACACGAAAAGGTATCATTGTATGCCCATCACATGATTGCACATCACCAAAACCAAAAGCCCCAGATCCACAGCCCAGTCGGCCTATGCTTTAATCAGGTGCTGAGTGGTACCAATATCTATTTATACGGTTATCTGTAATAGGATTAACAGGTGATAGCGATCTTTCTTTCTTTTTTTTTTTTTTTTGCAGATCTGTATGGCATGAAAAGGGAAACATGTAACAAAACAATATATTAATATCTTTAAAAAGCGTACTATTACGCACATTTAAGGTACTGCTGTTGCTATTTTTTAAAAGTACATTAAATAATACCAAACTCAATTCTACTTATTTTTATATGTAAATTCTAGGGTGTTCATGAAAGAAAATCCATTAGCAACTAAAACAGAAACTTGAAAAAGTTCAGTATCTAACTAGTCTACTGGGTTTTTGTTATTAGAAAAAATGTTATATTAGATATATCAGACTAATGCAATAATAACGTTAATCTGTGGAATATTGAAAGATTTGTGAAAGAAATACTCAAATAACATAACTTATTTTATTATAATGTAAATGTGGGGAATTAGAAACAGGGAGCAATTGAATAACAGTGTTCTATTTTATTTTATTTTTTATAACGCTATCCTCTTTGTTCAAGACAAGTACTAACACTTGTAGAAGTATCTACATTCATTATATATCGCTCCTATTTTTTTTAATCAAGATATTTTGTGCGGAACCAAGAGGGTAGCATCATAAGAAAAAATAGCAACTAAAACAGTAATATGAATAAGTTCAGTATCGACATAATCTACGATATTTTATTGGAAAAAATTTCATGTTAAATATATATGAGACTAAATGCAAGTCGAATAGCTGAAATCGGTGGAATATTCAAAGATTGGTGGGGAAAAAAAATTAAATAGCAAACGTTTTAGCTATTAATTAGTTGGCTATTAGTTTAGCTTAAAATTAGTTGGATATAGGGCAAACTGGGAAAATTGGGGACTGGGGAGCTATTGAATACTAGTATTTTATTTTATTTTATTGTTAGTAGTGTGTATTGTATTGTTAGTGTAGTGTTATAAAACAAATAAATAAAACACTAGTTCCCTATTTGCTTCAGTCCCCAATTTCCCCAGTTTACCGTATCTTTTTTTTTTTAATTAAAGATGTAACTACTTCTGAAGGTGATAAAAACATTACACAAAAGGCTTAAAAATACCTTTTAATATAAATATGACATGTTTCATGCACTCTAACGGCGACTACTTCAAGATCAAAATGATAAATAAACTATTTTCGCAAAGTTTTTGAAAATGATAAACACAAATCACGAGATCACAGGTATAATGCAAAAAGGTGCTTAAATTGGTCAAACTAGAAACGTGAAAATTAATAATTTATTACTTTTTTATTACAAAATAACATATAAAGTACCAAGAAAAAACCTAACTTTAAATATAAAGCAAAATATTATAATTTTCAAAATATGTCGCAAGAAAAATTTCTTAATATATCCAATGTTCTGCAATCAAAGACATGCAGACACATAGGCATGTTCCTTAAATGTCTTATGCTGACTAATGTAGAAGCTTCACTTACCACACAAGAAGGTTGGACGCCTGAAAATATATTTATTCACAGATGATGCAATATTTATCTCTTCTAGTGTAGTAGGTGGTGTGCCAATTCGGCGGGATAGTAGATGTTATGTGGTAGCTGTACTGGTTAACTTGCCGAAATAAAGCACAGATTATTTAGCCTATGCAAATTATATTTTATTCACAAATAAACATGTGAGTTTAAATAGTGTAGTGCACAGGATAATAATTGAATTAATGTAAATTAGAGTTCGTGATACGGACAGGTACTAAAAGAAGGTGGCAGCACGAACTAATTCGGAAATCCTCTTGAAAACAGTTTGATCAGAACAACCTCTCCTCGAGGTCTCAAAAATAGGTACAGTCTTAGACTTATAAAAAAAAGCTCTCAATTACTAAGGAACAAAGGGGTTCCTTCTAATCCGCTCTTACTCGCCAATCAGTAGAGCTTCAAACCTCACAGCGATTTCACTTCGCTGACGAAGATTCTCAGGATGAGAATCTTTTTTTAGAGAGACCTTCTCTCTCTCTCTCCAAAACAACAACTGACTACCGTCCCTCTGCTCGTTATCCCAGCCCCCCTCACACCTCGCGGGGGGTGGCAGGAAACGAGGGGTCTTTTCCTCGGACTGCATTCCTTTCCTTCGCTGGAACTTGGTGAATACGTTACAGCATCACCCCTCTGGTTCCGTCAGATTTTTATTTCTGAAGAAAAATCTAACTGCAAATCCCCAGCACTTATTCCAAACTTACAATAGGGGCTTACCACCATCCTTGTCTGTCATTAATTACATTTTAACACTTAAACAGCACATCATAATGACACTATAAATTTTACGCACTTAAAAACACTGTTACAAAAAATAAAGAACTAATGAAAAAAATCTATGTACACTTATTATTCAACTAATCTTCTACACGACTTAAGCAATCTACATGAGGAATTTGTCTTCCGGGCCGGTGTTTTATTTGGTAGTGATAACCTTGTAAGATTAGCGACCATCTAATTAATCTTGAATTATTCCCCGTGTTGTTCTTAAGCCAGGCGAGAGGACTGTGATCAGTCTCTATAAGAAACTGCTGCCCGTCTATATAATGGCGCAATTTCCTGATAGCGAAAATTATCGCCGCGCATTCTTTTCAGAAGCACAGAAGTTGAACTCAGGAGGCGTGAACTTCCTACTGAGGTAAATTACAGGGTGTTCCTCTCCATCGGCGCGTTGGGCTAACACTACTCCTATCCCTTTATCGGAGGCATCCGTTTGAATTATAAACTGTTGACGGTAATTCGGAGCAAACAGTACTGGGTTCTGTGATAATTTACCTTTCAACTGAGCGAACGCCAGCTCTATATCTGCATTCCATGTTACTTTTCCCTTTTTTTCTTTTCCTTTCAAAGCGCAGGTTAAGGGCTCTACTATAGTCGCGTAATTTTGAATATAACGGGAGTAATAACCCGACATTCCCAAAAACCTACGGATTTCTGTTTTTGTTTTTGGACGGGGAAAATTGGTGATCGCAAAAATCTTAGATTCGGCTGGAGATCGCTTCCCTTCCCCCACTACGTGTCCTAAGTACTTTACCGATTTTTGAGCGAACCGGCATTTTGATAATTTTACTGTGACCTTCGCCTCTTTTATCCTTCCCAACACTATCTCGAGGTGTCTTAAATGGTCCTTCCATGAATTTGAAAAAACGGCCATGTCATCTAAATAAGGAAGACAAAATTCTTCCAAACCTCGTAGCAATTTATTCATAAATTTAGAAAATCTGTAACTAGCACCGACGAGTCCGAAAGGCATCATCTTTGGTAGGAAGGACCCTTGGTTAGTAATAAAAGCCACTACTCGTTGGGCCCGTGGAGTCATTGGTATTTGCCAGTAACCTTTGGTGAGGTCGAGAATCGTTATGAATTTCGCCGCCGCGACCTTCTCAACCCGCTCTTCGATGTTCGGCAGAGGGAAAATCTCAGGTTTGGTTATAGCGTTTAGTCTCCGGTAATCAGTACAAGGCCTCGGGTCGCGCCCTGGTGATTCAACTAAAATAAGAGGAGATGAGTAATCCGACTCGCCTTCGACGATAACTCCTAAATCTAACATGCGTTGGATTTCTGCTTTTAAAATTTCAGATTGACGTGGGGACGTTCGATAAGGACGGAGGCGGACGGGGGCATCACTAATTAATTCAATATCGTGAGTTATCATGTCAGTTTTCCCCGGTTTGTTTGAGAATACATCCCGATTTTTGCCCAATAACTCAGATAATTCTGACAACTGCTCGGAAGAACATAACTTTCTCAACCCGCTTTCAATGACTATGATTTCGAAGTCGTATTCTTCGGGACTAGAGTTTAATTGAGGAATTTCGAATTCGTCTTCCGTCATATCACTCCCGATACTCTCATCCACTACTAAATTCATCACTTGCTCTCTTTGTAAGTAGGGCTTTAACAAATTCGCATGATAGATCTGTGACTGCTCCCTTCTTCCCGGTACATTCACCACGTAATTAGTTTCCGAGATTTGCTTCTCTATCGTCCCAGGTCCTATCCAATTAACAGATAATTTGTTCGGTTTTGTCAAGGCTAACACCAATACCTTATCACCGGTTTTGAATGTCCGATCGATGGCGTCCCTGTCGCAATACCGTTTCCGATTATCACGAGTCGTAGCCATTTTCTCTACTGCTAGATCTTGACACCTCTTCATTCTATTTATTAAATCGAAAACATACTCTGTCACTAAGCTCTCCTTTTCTCCTTCACCTTTCCATTTTTCGTATAATAACGCTTCCGGAGTCCTCAAATTCTTCCCGTGAACTAACTCGGAAGGGCTAAATCCCGTGGATTCGTGTGTAACGGTACGCAACGCGAGTAGGGCATAAGGTAGGGTCTTTTCCCACGACTTTCCCGACTCGACACTTAAAACCTTTAGTAACCGTTTCACCGTTCGATGCCATCTTTCCACAGCTTGGGTTTGTGGATGATGTACACTAGAATGAACTACCTTGACCCCGAATTTCTCTAAAAATTCAGTGGTCAAATCACTAACGAAGGACCGGCCCAGGTCGCACTGAACCTCTCGAGCGAATCCTAAATGGCTGAAAACTAACATCAGCGCATCGATTATAGTCACTGAGCGTATGTCTTTTATAGGTAAAGCTTCCGGGTATCGCGATGAGACACACAAAGCTGTCAGCATAAATTTATTACCATTTTCGGAGACCGGCAGTGGTCCGACAGTGTCTATTGATAACCTCGTGAAAATAGTCGTAACAATGGGTGCAAGTTTCAGTGGGACTTTCTTTTTATCCCCTGCCTTCCCTATCCTTTGACACGGATCACATGATCCTACGTATTCTTCTATTTCTTTTATTACATTTGGCCAAAAGTAATGCCTCAAAATCTTATCTTTAGTTTTTCCTATCCCTAGATGGGCTCCTATTCCCTCGTGACATAAAGCTAATAAATCACGCCTATACTCATGTGGAACCACTATCTGCTCCCGTTCCATTCCCAGGTGATCTGTTACCTTCCTAACGAGAATTTCGTTTATCTTTTCAAAATGCGATTTTTTTTCTGCGGCCCTTCCCCTAATCCATTCCAGCGTCGGGTCGCTCATCTGAGCAACACCTAGTTCCGTTTTGCTCAGCCGGGCCAATGTATTCTCTGCCTCCTTTCCTTCGAGACGAGGGAAAAGGAAATTCCCTTCGCTTTCTTTTTCTACCGTGAGGTCAGCTTCTGTTTCACTATCCGTTTCCTGGAGTAGACTTAATGCCTAAGTGGGGCAGATCGATCTGAGATGCAGACCGTAGACCTGTAGCGCCCCACCCGGGATTTTCCCCGGCACGCGGGGATCTGTTTAGGGGGACTCTAGCAGTCCGACGGAGAGAGCACACGCAGAGGCCTCCAACACAGGGCGCGGTCGTCCCTCAAAGAAGAACGCCCCCGCAGAACGGAACGCCCACCGGGGCAGAGACAAGCGCCACCGGAACCAGCCAGACAAACCCGAACACCAGCCGGCCAGCACCCCCACCATTTATTTAAAAAATAATATGGTGCTGGTACATACTAAGCCAAGAAAGGCCGGTCCTGCCGGGCCGTAGCCCCACGCGACAATGGGCAGGCACTGGGTGCAGAAGAAGGATGAAATAACAAGTAAGATGTCTATCGCTGTGACCAGCGTCACCTCGCGACAGGCAGCGATAGACAGATGTGACTGTGCCAATTAGAACAGTTCACTGTGTAGCTGTGGAAGAGGGATTGAAGCAAGAGGTGCTGATGTTGTTGTTGAAGAGGGCTTGGTGGGTGAAGAGCTACAATGTGATGAGGACCGATGGTGAGAAGGTGACTGATGAGGTTAACAGGATGAGAAGGAGAATCTCTCAGGAGGCCAGGAATGCTGCGAGGTGTTGCTGATGTCGCTGTTATGTCGGAGGTACCGGCTTGGATGGAAGTAAGGGAACCAGGAGTTCCCCCAACTAGCCTGACTGTAGATTGATGATGGCTTTCCTTCCTGCGGAATGTGTGATTTTCCCCTTCCGTTCTTTGACAATCATTAGGTGGCGGGTCAGTTCCCGTTTTGTTTTCCGAATGGTTGGCGATTCGCGCTTGTCGTCTAGTTAAAACGGCATTTACCTGATAGGGTTTTAATTTAATTTTATCAATCAGCAGTTGCGTTTTATTTCCCAGCAAATAATGGTTCATTTCTGTGCTTTTCGCCACCACTGCGGCTTTTGTTTTACAGCAACCTAAGTCGGCCAATTCTAGTTGTATCTCGACAAATTCCGCTAAACTCGCCAATTGATTCACGCTTTCAGTTTTTTCGTTGTTATCTTTTTTTAATTCCGGGCAGGAGTAATGTAAGTGTTCGGAGCTTCCGCATTTAAAGCACGTTCTATCCCGCCTCCTATCAAATATTTCATCTCTGGTAGGTTGGTCATTTTTATCGCGCCAGTTTCTCTTTATTTCGAGTCTTCTAGGCTCTACTTTAGGCTTATCTCCGATCCTGCTCCTTTCAAAGGGTTTCCCACTTATCGGATTTTTAACGGAGGGGGTGGGGGGCGGTCGTTTCACAGATTTACGTACCGACTCATAATTGTCCAACCTTTGGGTTAATTCTGCCGGCGTGATTATGTTGCTCCATGAATCAATGAAATAATGTTTAACATCCGGCGGTACTTTTTTTTTATTTGGTCAGTGACGATAAGGTCCCTTAGTTGTTTAAAATCGGTGACCTGAATGCCACTCAACCACTGATCGAAATAGTTGGTTATCTCGTACGCGTAGTCTTTCCATAATTTACCTTCGGGGCGATTCGTGTTCACGAACTTGATCCGGAAATCTTCCGCCGAAATTTTGAATCTTTCTAGCAGTTTGTTCTTAATATATTTATAATCATCACTTAGACGTAACGGCTCTCTCAGAATAATTTCTGCTAATTCAAATGGCAGTAGTCCTAATAAATTTGTCACCCACTGCGATTCGTCAATCTGGGCCTTAGTCGCCTGCCTTTCGAATAAGTTAAGGTATAACGATATTTCTGATTTGCCAGATTCAAATTTAGGGAGTACGTTTTTTAACAAAAATTTTTGTTCTCTTTCCCTTTGACTGGACGTCAATAACGAATCAGTCTCATGTTCAGCTCTTATTTTGGCTAATTCGTGTTCCTGATCACTTTTTTCTTTTCGGTCACGTTCAATTAATTTTAATTGAGCTATCGCCAGCGTTTCATCATACTCGGACGTCTCCGTGATTTTTTTTATTATTTTCGGAACAGTGTTATTTGGTAACACTTCTACCTCGAATTCTACAGCCAACGTGGCCAAATCGCATTTCCGAAATCCGGCAATCCCTGCCATTTTTACTATTTTCAATTTTTCTACAAAATCCTACACTTCCCTTAACATAGATAACAATAATATCCTCCCACTATAGGCATGCAAATTACACATAAAAACACAATATTAACCGCGACATAAAAATATACAATGTGCAACAATTCATAAATTTGAGACTTCTAACACTCTATCTTCCAGACATATTTGTCTTCCCGGAAAACCAAATTCCACACGTAACAAATTCTGTATTTCTTAATTAATTTTTATTATTATTATTATTACAACTCTGCATCTAGCTCATAAATAATAATTCATTCGTGAATTCCCTAAAAAAAACAATTAACAGTGCTTGGTTTACCTAGCAATTTCAATAACAAACAAATCTTAACAAAAGATTTTCTCTGCTCTTATTTTTCTTTTCAAACTCAAATTTATATTTTAAAGTATTCTTTATCATTTCATCTATGCAAAAAAAAAAAAACGATATTAACTTTAAACACATTTAATTTCATCTACCTGAATGATTTTAGTTTAATTCTTTCATTACTTTAAAAATTCGCTGAATTTTACAGAAATTTCACGCAATCAACATAAAAAAAATCATATTATACTAACAGTAATAACAGACTAATTTTTTTTAAACACTTTTAAGACTTTGTTACACACCTCAGCCCCTACTGTAAAATATTGAAACAGTGCTTACCTGGGGTGCAGCTGTACTTCGGTGGTTCAATCCTGGAATAGCGGGTGCTGAGTCATAGATGATGTATTCGGCGGCTATTCTCGTCCTGCTTCAATTTACTGGGTGCAGACTCTGGCTCTGATGCTCTGCCTTTCTTTTATTATTGCATTTGGGGAGCAGCTGTGGTTCAGTACTTGATTAGCTGATGCTGTTTCATAGATGCTGTATTCTGCGGCTCTCCCGGCTCTGATTCACTTTACTGGATGCGGCCTCTGGCTCTGAATCACTGTACTAGATGCGGCCTCTGGCTCTGAATCACTGTACTAGATGCGGCCTCTGGCTCTGATGCCCTGCCCTGAACCTGGCTACTCTGGGTTTATTGAAATGATTTTAATTCGTTCACCTGAAGTTTCTGAGCAAAAATGGAAATTGAGTAGTCCTTTTAGGCTATCAAAGATCATTGTTTTATTTTTCTTCTACTTTATACTGTTCAGATATGAGTTTACGGATTATAAAAGGTTTGTTTTTGTGAGTTTTTATTGTTTTCATACATAATTGCTTCGATAATTATCACTTCTACGACTGACCACTACTTTCAGTGATATCACAAACTTACTGTTGAAGTGGCACAACTTGAAAAATGAAAATTTTGAGAAAAAAAAGCCAGAACGCTTTCAGGTATGAAATCAAAATTATTTTTATATAAAACGGATTGAAAATAATACAAAAATTTTATATATGGAGTCAAAAACAACTTATTTTCTTTAATATGATCCAAATTATACTTAGTTGTCTTAAGATTTGTAGATAGTATAGGTTTGTGTAATGTCATAAGTGAAAAATGATAAAACTGTTCTAATTAGGTCATTTGAAACGATATTTAAACATACTTTTAATGACAGATGGAGAAATGTATTTGTGATTCACTCATATTAATATCCTAAAAAATATAACTTTTGAGTTGTGATAAGAGGCGGCAGAAACAGACCACTTTGGATAACTTTTTTGAGTTTTTACAAATAAGTGCGCAATATCATCTATATATATATTTGTCTTAAGTGGCGCGAAAATAGGGCTGAATTTGTAACTTATGGTTTGGCAACAACTGTAGTTTCCAGAGCTCAGACCAATGAACAGACTAGATTGTGTTAGATTAGCTCCACCTCCAATAAGGCGGATTGAAACCATAGAATGAAACTCAAACTAGCAATTATTAAAAATAAAATAACATGTACGTAATCCAAAGCGTCTGAGATGATTCCTCATTTTAATTATGAGCAATATCGTTAATTTCAAATGAATTCTCAACTCTTATTCAGAATTCATTTACGAATTTCACTCACTCAAAAGTCGGAGAAAAAAAAAAATCAACTGTGCAGATTGCACCTGGCGCCATCTGTTGATGTATTGAGGAAGTAAACAATAATTTCTACGTAGTTTTTTTTTTCTAATGAATTTAAGTCGTGTTGTACAAAAGATCCTTTTTTCATAGTATTTAAAAGATTTATATGCTCATTGGTAGCGCCAACTAAATATATTTTCAGTTGTGTTTTCAACGGAGAATTACTTTTTTACATTAAAAAAAAATTGTCAATTTCATATGTTCAAATGTTTTATGGTAGAACTCATTCCGGCTAGAATTACTGAAAAAAAGGGGCGAGCGAGCGAAGCGAGCTGTGACCGCGTAGCGGTCTCAATGTGAATTGCTGCGCAATTCACGGGAGGTTGGCGAGCGTTAGCGAGTAGGGGGCTGAGCCCCCTAGTTTATTCAAATTTCTGTTATTGTCCTGTCACTAGGAAATAAGAATATTTGAAGTTGGTTTTAATTAAGAAAAATAATTACTAATGATTAATTAATAGTTTTTAGTACTTTTTTTCAGGTATGTAGTATAAATATATATACATAATAATGCTGATGAATTTTATAGATAGTCATAAGCAATTTAAAAACTGTATATTTCATACATTAAAAAAATAAGCAACATGCATTTTATAAGAATAAAATGTATGTGAACATAAAGAGTTTGTATGTAACGGAAAGTGATCACCTAGTATATTCGTTGTGTTCTAATGCCTTAAAACATAAATATTTTAATGTCCTTTAATTGACGTATACAGCTTGTAAATACAATGGAACCTCGATATCTCGAATTTGAAGAGAAAGGCAAAAAAATTTGAATTATCAAAAATCCCATACTGTTCTTTTATTTTTGTCAATAGTAGAATAAAGATAAAAGCTTGTTTACATACCTTTTTAAAAAGTAATGCATTTTTATTCTAATAAATACTTTTAACAATTTTATTTGAAAAAAGATTCAATTGTTATTTGATTCAGAGATGAGTATGAAGTTTTATCTATTACACTTTCTAAGTGAACAATCCTCTGACATATGTGGCTGGCACTCAACATATCTCCTCAAAGTGTCCACCGCAGAAAGTGCTTGTTTGTTTGTCACATTTGGTGGTAATTCGCCGATTTCTTCATCTTCTTCTTCTGTTTCACAAGAAGCTTTCGTTTGATCGATGACATCATTGTCGTCTCACTACTGACCGCACACTATTACTGCATCATCTACGTCGACAAAGTCATTAAATTCTTTGTTATCGAGCTTCATGAATCCTGTCAATCTGTTCCAATCATTTTCGTTCCAGCTTTCATCAGAATTATCTATGTTAATTGTCTGACTACTTTCGTGATTTTCAATGAATCCAGCCTTTTTAATGTTATTTATTATCGTAGAGGAATACACATTGTTTCATGTCTTGTCAACCATTTGCATAGCTTTGTAGAACATTAACACCAGATGGTGAAACGCCGCCATCTTTCATTTCGGACAACATTTTTTTAACTACATGATGACGATACTTTACTTTAAAACTTTGGATGATACCCTGATCAAGTGGTTGAAGTTTTGAGGTAGTGTTTGGGGGAGAAATTAAAATTTTTACGTCTTCCATTTCAGGTATGGTATTGTGCGCCGCATAGTTATCGATGAAAAGCACCATTTTTCGCTTTTCTGTTTTCATATTTTTATTTAAATTTTTAAGCCAGATTAAAAAAATGTTGGATATCATCCAAGCTTTACGGTTGGCTTCATAAGCGAAATAAAATGATTTTATGCCATCTTGGATTTTTCTTCCCAATCATCAACGGTTTTGATTTCTTTGTTCCATTTATATTTGCACAAAACAACAAAGTGACACGCTCTGTACTTCTTTTGCCTCCATTACATGCTTCACCCTTTACATGCATAATTTTATCTGTAGTGCATTAGAAAAAAAGTACAGTTTCATCTGCATTAAACACCTATTTTTTGTCGTAATCCTTCACGATCAATCTTATTTTCTTCCTAAATTCTTCCCAAACTTCATGGTCTATGCAAGCACTTTCACCACACATTTTCAAAAATGAAATGTTGTTAAGTTTTTTAGCTCACAGGCTATCAAAGCCTGAGAGCTAATGTGCCCGCCCGTTCTGTATGTATGTACGTATGTACGTATGTACGTAACGCGATAACTCTTGATAGAAATAACCGTTTTGCTTCAAATTTTGTTTATAAGTTCATTGTGATAAGGCGCTTCCCTGATTAGTTTTTGGGGTTCATTGGTTAAGTTTAAAGGGGGGAACAGGGGCTAATTCCCCCTAAATTTAGATAAATGGGCTTTTCATGCAGAATTATCCGATTCGCTTTAAATTTTGTTTATAGGGTCATTGTGATAAGGCGCTTCCCTGATTAGTTTTGGGTGTTCATTGGTTATGTCTAAAAGGGGGGACGAGGGCTAATCCCCTCCCCCTTAATTAAGATAAATGTGTGTTTCAGACAGAATTATCCGATGTGATTCAAATTTTGTTTATAGGTTCATTGTGATAAAGAGCTTACCTGATTAGTTTTGGGGGTTCATTGGTTAAGTATAAAGGGGGGGAGGGTATGGGGCTAATCCCACCTTGATTTAGATAAATGGGTTTTTCATGTAGAATTATCCGATGTGCTTCAATTTTTGTATACAGGTTCATTGTGATAAAGAGGGTCTCTGATTAGTTTTGTTGGTTCATTGGGTAAATATTAATTGCGATACGGGGGGGGGGCTAATCCCTCTTAATTTAGATAATTGGGTATTTCATGCAGAATTAGCCGATTTGCTTTAAATTTTGTATATAGGTTTATTGTGATAAGGCGCTTCTCTGATTAGTTTTGGGGGTTCATTGGTTAAGTATAAAGAGGGGGAACGGGGAGCTGATTCCCCTTTAATTTATTGTCAGTTTCTTTATTTTTCGAGGGGCATTATTCTTTGAAATAAGAGTATACTATACAATTAGAGTGGATAGCTTGTGAGCTCAATGCCATCAGTTTAACTGGGCACTTTTATTAAAATTTTTGAGCCAGCCATTACTTTCTTTGAAATTTAAATGGCCCAATTCTTTTGCAAAAGATTCAGCTTTTTCTTTGATTATAGGTCCATCTAGAGAGATGTTTTCAGTTCTACATTGTGTAATCCACATCATAATTCTCACTAACGCAGAATTCTGCCCGAAGAAATGCTTTAAATTCAACAACTTTTTTTTGCATTTCGTTCTTGAAATGCAGATGTTACATTAATATACGATTCTTGTGTTACGATTTTAATTACAAGAACTTTGTTGCATTTATGAGTCATCACATTTAGGCACAGTGTCCTTATGTTAAAAAGGTTTTTCAATCTTATCTTAATTAACATTTCTCAGGATAATTGAAATCGAGAAAAACAGAAATAATAGTACGTATGTTAAAAAGTAAAAGAAGAAAAATAAATAAAACTCTTTTATGCAATTTCTTTTACACCCAAAACTGTTTTCAAAAGAAAATATTTTCTTTAAAACTATTGCGATTTTCAAATTATTAATTTACATATTTACAAATAAAATAATTTTTATAAAGAATAATAATAATAAAAAAGAATAAATAAGAAATACAAATAATTTTTTTTTTTTTTTTTTTTTTTTTTTTACGAATCATGTTAAATAAACCTACCAGGTTATTTATTCTCTAAAATGCTAAAACAATAGTATATATAAAAATACACAAATAATGTGATCGATTTCCTAAAAGATGACTAAAATACTTTAATAGATGTTAAAAATTTACATAATCATCTAATACTTTCGGCTACATACCCAGACTTCATCAGGATTAGGATTCTAAACGATAGTCTTAACGTCGCTGGCGACGTTAAGACAGATTTTAGATACAAGAACTTTGTCGTTGTGTCATTTAGGCACAATGTCCTTATGTTAAATATGATATTTTAATCTTTTCAACTAATTAACCTTTATCGGGAAAATTAAAATAAAGATAAACAAAAGAAGAAAAACAAACATAATAAGTACGCAACTAAAAGAAGAAAAAGTAAAAAAGACTTTCATATTAGTCAAAGTTCTTGCGTAAGAAACTATTTTTTTTTTTTTTTTTTTTTTTTAATACTATTGCGATTTTTGAAATATTTATTCACATGTTTACAAAAGAATGAAATCTTACAAATCGTATTTTACGAAGCATGTTAAATAAATATTCCCTAACATTTATTTTCTAAATTACTTAAACACTAAGTGCAAAAAACAAATACCAAAAAAAAAAAAAAAAAAAACTTTTTTCGCCTTTTTAGATGAAGTTAACAAGACTGCCTTGCATTTCTTAATTTATATTTCACAATTCGCAAACCACGAGGCATTAGTGTAACGGGATGTAAACATTTCTGAAATTGTCTTAAAAATGAAAGCTTTTTTTTCACCATATAATAGAATTAAAAAACTTTCCAAAAACAAGCTTTCGGAAATATGCTTTCTGAGACTTTCAAAAAGCGACGCAATGCATTTGATTTTTTTTGTTTTAATCCAGTTACTAGGATTGAAGCACTTACTGAAATATAGAGTAATTCTCGTTTTTTTTTTTTTTTTTTTTTTTTAGATATATTGAGAATAACTGATATTTTAAAAATAATGAAGTATATTTACAAATAGTATCTATCTTTCTGCTAGAATATTTTCGAAAAATAGATATTAAATGTTTTCGCAAAGTCTCCCGAAAGTAGTATAATGGGAAATAATCAATAAATTAGATTGTATGAATTTTTTTTCATTTAATTTTTGTTTCTGTAATAAATAATGATAAGTTCAGTGTTAATAATGTTTACATTTGTGGTAAATGCATTTTAATATCCAACTGATGTTTTACATACAGGGCAAAGTATCAGAATGCCGACACCTTAACGTCAACTTGAAAAAAAAAAAAAAATAGCCTCTTTAAATGATCGTATAAATTCGAAATTGACGCCATAATGTAAAAAAATATCGGCATTAGGAGGGTGCCGCCATTCGAATACTTTACCCTAACTCTCGAAAAGAGTAAAGTATTGCAAATAAAGTTAAAATAAAAGTATTTATATACCATTTAGGAGATATCTGTTTTTTTCTTTTGTTTAATAACTAGTTCTAAGTATATATTTCGATTATCTATTTCGATTTTCTCAAATTATTTTTAATTCTAAACGAAACAGAGTAATTTTTTTAAAGAGATAAATATTTATTTAAAGTTAACAATTTTATTTAAAAAAATACTTCAAAGAACATATTAGTACTGTGGGAGAATTCAATGAAACCTCTGATACTGTTAATGTCATCGATCAAGTTAAATTTAAAATTACTTGTATGTATCGAATGTAATCTAGTTTTTTTTTTCACATTTTGAAAAATTGTTTCTTAGTGGTATTAAAAATTTTTATGGCCAAATTTTGCTTGGATAATGTAGTTACACTGCAGGACATGGGTACCTAAATTTGTGCGCATAAACTCTCTGGAGTTTTAGATTTAATAAACTAATTTCTTTTCTCTAATGATTTTGAACAAAAATAGATTTCTCTCTTCTCAAGTGACTAAAACAACAAACAAACAAATAAAATAAATAAATAAAAAATAGCTCTGCCTACAGGAATACCCCCCCCCCTCCCACTCTTCTATGAAAAACAATATTTAGTTCTTTTTACGCCGCTCACGTGTTTCAAAATTATCATCAATGGGTGTTTAAGCGGGGCCTCCGAGATGTCACTGTGTGTCCTACACCGGGCCTGCTACAAGTGACGTCACAACCTGCTGACGTCAAAACAGTGATCCATAATAACTTAAAAATTTTCATGTACTTTGTTCGTTTGTACGTATTGTTTACGATAGTATTTTGATTTTATTTATTGTTTTATATAGTAATTAATAATATTTTTCAGTGTAGTTAGATTATAATGCTATCAATAATTATTGATTATAATTATTAAAGAAAGTGTAGATTATATCTATAAAATAATGAGAAGAAAATGTTGTGCTCCTAGTTTCTAATCGAAGTCTCAAATTCGCTACTGATAATGAAAAGAAGAAATTTTAGCTACGAAAATTACCTTGTGATAATTATTTTTACATTTCAACAGAAGTAGTCTGCATTAAATGTTTCGATAAACGTTTCAATTCGTGAAGCTAGAATTAATATGATTGTATTGAGCTTGTTGTGCAGAAAAAAAAAAAAAAACGTAACAACAAATGTCTAACCTACTGTAATGGAAATATTCTGGCATATTTGAATGAATTTGTACTTCCAAATCGAAAAGAGTCAAATGATCTTTAGAAAAAAAAAAATAAATAAAAGAAGCAGACGATAAACAGTTTAAAAAATGATTTTGAAAGAAATACTGTAATAAATTGACTAATATCTGGATACATTTAGTTAGAAGTGAGTGATGTGCTTTGTTTATAAAATTAAAAGTAACTGATTTACACAACTTAGTAATTCTACGTAGTTCAATTTAACATTTTAGCTAACTTAAGTGTATAAATATATTATGAAAATAAATCTTTTGATAAGTTAATTTGAGTGGTTATTAGGTCCTAGACCCAAGTACAATAAATAGACAATTTTTAAAATATTACAAATCAGTTACAAAGTCAAGATAGAAAATTGGGTACTTTTCGGTTAGCCGGGCGCCAGTGATATATATACATACACACACACACATATATATACACATATATCTACACACACACATATAAATATACACATATCTACACACACATATATGTATGAATTAATATATATATTTATATATGTACATGTATCACTGGCGCCCGGCTAACCGAAAAGTACCGAAAAAGGCTTATGGCGAGAGAAGGAAAGTTGGCAACATATTTTCTGGCAACCTATTCGTAGTTTCATATAAATAAGTTTTTTTTTCAATATTTATATAATTTATTTAATATAAAGAAGCCATACATCTCTTTTTATATGCAGGTAGAACAGAATTGTATATATAAATAATTTTATATATATAAATAAACATAAAAGTTCATTAGGTTTGTTTTCATAATTGTGTATATAATTTAAAAACATATCTCACTTTCTGAAGCCCGGATTACGCCAAAGCGTTAAAAAAAGTGCCAAGGTCTCTATAGTTAAAAAATGTCGATTTCTCTATTTAAATTGACATTTATTGTGTTTTGGTGGTTAAATTATGGTATGTAGTTGTAAAAGGGAGGAATGGGATTGATTTTGTAAAGTTTTTGGTAGATTTATTATATTTTTTGTACGTATATTTATTGTAAAATAATGTGTTTAGGAAAAGGTAAGTCAATGGGTTCAATCTGATTTATTAATCTTAGCATTTTTTTTAATTTAAAACTTTTAATTTCCTTTAATAAAACAAGTGTATTGATTCCCTTTTATTTCACGATTATGAAATTTAATATATTTATGTAATCACAAATTATAAGAGCGGAAATGCTCTTTTTATTACATCTTTCTGCTGCGATACATTGACCAAAGTGGATCACTACTGTGACGTCACTAATACTTGTAGCAGGCCCGGCGAAGGACACACAGCGACATCTCGGAGGCCCCGGTTTAAGTGGGTAGAATCTCGAAAAAAGATAGGTAGAAACTTACTTTTGTATTTTGAATTATTTTTTATTTGTTACATATATATTTCTGTATTTCTGTTTACTGTGATATGTTTAAAAATTATGGATGAAACATACTTAGTTTAGCTTATTTTCATTTTATAGTTTTCATGAAAAAAAAAAGAAAAAAAAAACGCGGCCTGAGTAGAGATGTTATGGTTAAGGCCTGACTAGGCGAATTCGAAATTACAGCTAATTCTATCTAGAAATTTTTGAGCCTGGGAACTTTTTTTCAATTTATATTTAAAAAATTAAGCTTATTTAATGCTCCTACCTAAAACTGTTAATGAGATATGGCGAAGTGACCTAAAACTTTCGCCCCCCCCCCTAGTAGTTGAATTTCTAAAATCGCTGAAATACATGTTTAACTATTCTTTTAGTGGATTTGTTATCCCGAATATCACGTTCCTACATAAAATTGCTGCTGACTTATGGCGAAGTGACCTAAAACTTTCGACCCCCCCCCCCATTTAAAACCCTTAGTGGTTGAATTTCTAAAATCGCTGAAATATATGTTTAATTATTTTTTATCCTGAATTTCACGCTCCTACCTAAGTCTGCTGCTGAGATATAGCCGAACCTAAAACTTTCCATCCCTATTTAACATCCTTAGGTCTTCTACTGAAATTGTAACAAACCTTGAAACTTTTAATACGAATATCCATCTGTGACATCATATTTGGATTTTTCGGTAAATTTTACCTTAGGGTATCAAACAGGAAATATCTTATTTTTGCTTTTAAAAAACTACACGCACTGAAGTTCATTTGAAAACTATTAAAAATGAATTTAACATTAGGAGTTCCACATTTTTCATAGGCATAATTTCTAAACTGTGACATCGAATGATTTCCTGTTTGATATCCTATAGTAAAATTTACCAAAGAATCCAAATATGATGTCACAGTTGGATATTCGTATTAAAATTTTCAAGGATTGTAACAATTTTAGTATGAAGACTGCAGCATAAGCTTATTATTATTTTTTAAAAATAAATTGAAAAAAAAAAAACTTAATTACCAAACGAATTGCTATTTTAATTTTTTCTTGCGATGATTTACGATTCAAAAGTAAGGAGTTTTTTTTTTTTTTTTTTTTTTTTTTTTTTGAGGGGATGGGGCGATTGTACGTTATATATGATGTTTAACAATATACGTTCACAAAGTCCTTAATGCATTTGTTCTATTGAATCTTGAGATTTTTCAAGTGAATGTAGCTCCAAATTAAACTAGATGGAAAGGAATCGACAAGAAAAGTTAAATAAGTAGATAAATTAGCTTCAGCTAATTCCGCAAAATAAAAATATATAGATTCTTTCCATAACACTCCAAAGCCGTTGGCTATCTGTCACTGATCAACCAATTTAGTATAAACCGTAATTATCATCCGCTTTTACACCTAAAAGAACATCACAAAATAATCGAATGGAGAAATTTATAAATGTCTTAAACAGATAATGCCCAAAACAATAGCATTATCTTCCATCTAAGGTTCCTACGCATTATGTATTTTGACGATATCACGTACGTTTTACAAACTTTTTACAATTCCTGATCAAAAACTACTTTTTTTGTAACTTCGAAGCGTCAATAACTGTAGCTATGAAAAACATATCTCCAACATAACACTGAAAATAGAGAAATTGATATTTTCTACTTGACAGACATTTCAGCTTCTCATCCCATCCGCAACTTCGCTCTTTTATTGCATTGGCAGTAACAAACAGATGAGGTTTTTATGGACGCGATCAAAAGGAATAACCAAGAAACACGAATGGAGTAATAAAAAATACATTTAGAAAACAGCGAGAAAACAAAGCAAAACGGATAATAATAACAACAACAACAACAGTAATAATGATAATAAAACGACATGCTATTTTTTATGTTGCGCATAAAGGTTAAAACAAGATTAAAAATTTAAAAACATTTCTATCTAAATTTGTTTTAATTAGCTAGTTACTCATCTTTTGACTAAATACTGTAAAACTATGATCAATTGGCATGTAATCCATGTAGTTGCGTCTTTTCATTGAATATAGTTGAAAACAGAGCCTTTGTTTTACGTTACATAATACTTCTTCTTCATCACTTTCTATAGTAGAAGAATCAAATATTGCACCACCTGTGAATAAATATTTTTTAAAGTATCCAGCCTTCGGGGGTGAAGAGCCTACACGCCTACACTAATCAGCATACGACATTTGAAGAACATGCCTGATGTCTTAGAATACAGAGCACTGGATATGTTAAGTAATTTTTCTTGGGAAAATTTTCTTAAAATATAATACTTTACTTTCATATTTAAAGTTAGTTTCTTTTTCCAGTTTCTTTTTTTTTTACTTTATATGTTGTTTTGTAATAAAAGAAAAAAGTAGAGTAAACAGGAGAAACTGGAGACTGAGACTGTACTAGTGTTTTTTATCTACGATCGTCCATAATGTCATTTATTAACATAATAATTATCTGTACTATTACAACAGAGATTAATTTACTTTAAAAATACATCAAAGAGAAGTGCAGATGTCTAAAACCTTCAAACTACACAAAATCTAGACAATCTACTGATATCCTGTTTCTTCCTCGCTAGTCTCTCTGTTGACAACTTCACTATTCTTAATATTTGTGTTTAATATATATATATATATATATATATATACATATTGTAATAGGTAGTAAAGATAAATATTATGGGCAGTACTATTTTATTTCCTTTTTTATAACTCTTGATTCAGGAAAAAAAATTTGGTGAAAAAAATAGGAGTGACCGATAATGAATGTAGCTACATCTACAAGTGGTTGCAATTGTCCTGACGCAAAAGGGTAGAATTAAGAAACAATAAAATAAAATAAAACTAGTCGTTGGAGGCCACCGTAATACTTACTCATCATGGATATGCATATTATAAAATATGAAAATAAAACATGTGTAAACTATTTATAAAATTCATTGCAATTCGAATAGAATCATGGCTTGATGACGTCATAAACTTTAAATGCGCTATTACTGAATTGCGTCAAAGAAATATCCATATAACTCCAAAATTGATAATCATATTAACTAACGGTTTATTGTGTCGGATGAAGCGCCTCATTTACAATTAAAATATATCTTTAAATTGAAGCTCGAATGAAATACAAGGTCATGAAAAATCGAAGAGGGTGGAAAATATAATTACAAATATCTCGGCAACTAATTATCCGATGGACTTCATTCCATATGCAAAATTTATGTTTTTTTATATTCTTTTATATTTATTCTTTAAAATAAACAATTTCGAAAATTTTTATATACATTTTATCAGAACAAATATTTTGAGAGTCCGAAAAAAATAGTTCCGGCTAATCGAGGTTACTGAAATTCAATAAGCATCTTCCCATTATTACATACTAAGTACATACCGAATTTCAAGTCTCTATCACAATTTGTTCGGGAGATAGAGCGTTTACAGACACACACACAGACACACAGACAGACGGACGGCATTTCCCCCCACCCCCTAAAAATATGTTTTTCGGAATCTACAGTATATGACATGTGTAAATCCGTCAAAATTTTTTTTTCGATTTTCAAAATGATTACAAGACTTACCCTATACTACGTGTGATGGGCAAATAATACTTATATTCAATTGTTCCCAGTCCCAATTCTTCCGGCTTACGCTATGATAAACTAAGCTATTTATTTATTTATTTTTATTTTTATTTTATTTTATTTTTTATTTATTTTTTAACAATCTTTGAATATTCTACATATTTCAGTTATTCTTGCAATTTGACCTGATATATCTAATTTGAATGCAAAATCTTTTCTAATAAAATAGAGTAGACTAGTTCGATACTGAACTTTTTCAAGTTACTGTTTTAATTGCTAATGAATTTTCTTTCATGAACACACTAGAATTTACATGTAAAAATATCTAAGCCTGAAGTTTGTAGCTATTTCATGTACTTAAAAAAAAAATAGAAACAGCTGTACCTTAAATGTGCATAGTAGTACGCTTTCTAAAAATATTAATATATTGTTTTTGCATGTATTTCGCTTTTCATGCCTACAGTTCTGGAAAAAAGGAGAAAGGTTACCTGCAACATCAGCTAATAATTCTGGTACAGATAATCGTATAAATAGATATAAGTATCAATCGATTCGGAATACTGCGCAACATTAAATGCTATGCATGAATTTTGCTTCGGTGTTTTTCTTAAAAATTATTATAATTGTCCTCTTTAGATGTTAAAAGTGTACTAACTTTATCTTTTATCATATATTATAATTCGAGCTAATCTTGCGTGTGTGTGTGTGTGTGTGTGTGTGCGTGTGTGTGTGTATTATATATGTGTAAATTTGATCTAAAAAACGGCTCTAACGATTTTGACTAAATTATGTATCCTATCGTTTTGGGGTACGAGAAGACCATTGGGATATGTCACGTGTTCGAGAAAATTCGATTAGTGTGTCATTTAGGGTCACTACGTGTCAATGCATTTTAATGGGAATGAAGGTTGAAACAGTTATTAAATTGTTGAACAGTTATTAATTGTGTGCAGTAAACGAAGTCGCAAAGTTGTCAACATTTGTTCGCCAAATTTGACGATATTTGGGGAATGTTGGCGAGATTTGTGTGAGAAAATCAACTTTCTACAAATGCCAAGACCATGAACATAGATCTAAAGAAAGACTTCTAACGAAATAGCCTTTCCAAGAAGAAAATCATTCCTGGAAAAATGCCTCAAATAGGTGGCGCATGTGTAGAACAGCTTCTCCATACGTCATTAGCTCGTCTGCTTCTTCAAACTTTCTGTTGTCTAGTGGGTATCTGATATACAGTTTCAGTTTGATGTTGCAGGTGGCGCTGCCTTAGCAGGGATTCTAGCCGACTGCGCAGAACCGTGCGGTAGCTGTGCAGCTGCTACTTCGTTCCAAAGTCGCGACACGATATTAATACTATTTCGTTGGAAGTCCTTCTTTAGTTCTATGTTCATGGCCAAAACACATGCTTGGCGCCAAATCAAGGAAAATTTTCTACATTTCGCCACATTTGGCGAAAAAATCGGCTTTTAGAATCTGAAAGAATTTTCTAGAAATTCTCAATAGGAGCCGATATACATGATTCAACCAATCAGAGTCCATAGAACATTTTGGAAAAGAGAGACATTGTTCCGTTCAACGCTTACCTGCTGAATAAGTACAGCTCTCACATCAACGTCGTTATATCGAGTTGAACACAAAGTTAATTTTAACCGAGCATAGCTCGGTATTTCCAGCTGGTCAATATTAACGTCCATTTAGTGCGTGATTAAAGCATGGGTCGTGACTCTGAGATGCTTGATTTTGAGGATATTCAACCTATATATTTAAAACGCAAAGCTGGATATTTAAGACCGATTTCGGCTGATCTGAGAATGCGCAATGAGTATTTTTAGGGTGCTTTTCTGTCGCTAAACGCAGTTGGAGATCAATTTTGAAGTTGTGCCGTTTCAGAAGAAAGGTGATGGAAATCTAGATGACCGAGTGGTCTAACAAGGAAAGTCTGCTTAAAGCTCATACGCAGAATATTTTGTAAAAAAAAAAAAAAAAAAAAAAAAAAAAAAAAAATGCTAATGAAACTACTCATGTACGTATTAAAGGATCAGTCAAATTTCCCTGCGGAATCCCAATAGAAAATTTGTAAAAAAAAAAAAAAAAAAATACTTTCGTGTATTTAACGTAAAAAGACACAATTAGGCGAGCAATACGTTTTCCTCGCCAAACGCAAGCGATTTTAATGCATTTGAAAATTCCTGGTTAAATGAATTTTTAAATATGCAGTACTTCATGAATTCACACTTAAACGATTAAATGGTTTATTACTTTTTTCTTTTAGCATATATAATATCTATACAAGTTGCATTTGCTGAAGTTATTTAATTTTACATGGTTTCACCGGCTGGATAATTTTTATGTGTATTTTAACAGTAAATGTCCGATTAAGAACGCGCTTATTATGCATTTCGATAGTGAATAAGTCGCTGTTTCCATAGCAACAATACATTTTTCTTATTGTCCCCGACACTAACAATATCGAAGTCAAACGGACTGTGCTCAGATTCAGACATTAATTTTTGTTCGAAGCATATTAAATAAATTAAAATTTTGTTCTAAACCGTAGAATACGATTGTTAATTTTCTATATATATACATATAAATGTATATGATAAAACCATGGTTCTAAAAGTGTATTTATTTAAGTAAAACTTACTTAAGGTAATTCATTTTGAAGAGTAAAAAGAGTTTTTCCTAAAATAACACTTATCATAACATCGGGGTTTTTTTATTTAATTGTTTCGCCAACCAACCATAAAACGCCAAAAAAAAAAAAAAAAAAAAAAAAAAAAAAGCGAAATTTTTATACTTTCGTTATAGCAAAGTTCCTCAGAATTTTTTTTATAAACGTATATATCCTCATGAAAAGAATAGTCTGTAATTTTTTTTACATTTTTCTGAGTATGCGCTTATAGAGACCTTCCTTGGAAGGCGCCAGAAATAAGAATTCTGATTATCCAAAGGGAACGTGAGTAAGATCTCCGCTTCTGACATAAGATGTTTCACTGATAATGTTAACGTTCTGATAATTAAGTTGAATATTATAAATTATACTTTATTTCAGGAGGAGAAGATACAAGATGTGATTTTTCTTCTATATTATTAAGTAAAAATTTCCATCCCCAATATATATTTTTAAATTAATGATTTTATACTTAAAATTTTAAATTAAAAGCTTTGTGATGTAATTATCAATTGAATAAATTAAAATAATCTACAATTTTCGGTATATTTTTATCATAATTGACCGATAAGGCATATAAATTAAGAAAAGTAGGTAATTATTTTCCGATTAAAAAACAAACAAACAAACAAACAAACAAACAAAAACAAACAAAAAAAACCCCGTAAGGAATAAAAAAAATATTTATATGAAAAAACTGTGGTGCCATCTATTAGTAATATAATGCAGTTAAATGTTATAAACTTTTGCCCTCAAAAATTTATTTGTAAAGAAAATAAAAAAATAGAATTCTTTTTTTTTTTTTTTTTTTAAATCTGAAAACTGAATTCTCTGAAAAGTAATCTGTTGTCTATATCCGTGTAAAAACAGTTTATATGCAGCCGGTTCCTAGCTCGGTTATAAAATGAGAGGTTATTATATCTTTAACTATTGCTAACAAATATTCTGGGAAAATTTCTGACATTTTAATGATGTCATGAAACTTTTTCACGTGGAAACTTTAACTTCTTTATTGAAAAAGTTTTGACTATCTAGTTTTCATAAAGCTGACATTTTAAATGAATTTTGACTTTGTTACTGATTATAGTCAATATTCTGTATTTTTAGAATGTTAAGATAAAAAAAAAAGAAGTTTATGAAAATATGCTTTTATATACTTATATCTGTAATATAAGCCACGAAAAATTTTTATTCTCTCTGTGAGAGTTGTGTAGATTGGGGCCCCAAATGAATATCAAGTCCTGAGCCTCTCTTTGGCTTGATCGGGTTTTGCACCCACTTTTAACATTTTATTTGAGTTTCTTAGATCAAAGGAGTACAGAAAAGTATCTAGTTTATGCTTTTCTTAAATCTTCATAAACGAGTCAAAATTTGAGGGTGCTAATATTATATTCATGTGACAAAGTTTAATAAATATTTTTCCACAAAGATATCAAATTGAAATATTTTATGATGTGAAACAACGAATGGACCTAAACATAATTTAGGCATTTTTTTAATGAATTATGACCTTTATTAATTTTTCATAAAACGAATCAACCTTGTCAAAAATTTGTATGTGAACTTGCAAATTTCACATTCCTTTAATAATTTTTCGCGGTATAAAGAAATTTTATTTTTCGAAGGTCTAAGGAATCATCGCTTGTTATTGTTAGCTTCAACAATATTGATATTCTATTCGTTCTACTGAAAATATTTATCATATCACAAGAAACTATGCAATAATAATAATAATAATAATAATAATAATAATAAATACAAATATATGAAACAGTTTTTTTGAACTAAAAATATTAAAATTTACACCGGAAAAAATACTTTCTTTATGATTTTAACTACTGTTAGCTTTTTAAAGCTGCATCTGAGCAGTCACACCCTCCGGCAAATCTTGTTACTAAATTGCCTACAAGAGACAGTTAGGAAGCACCCAATTAACCCTTTCAAAGGCAACCTTTAGCACAATAAATTTAATATTATAATTGCGCTTTTACATTTTGCTAATTATGGAATGACTACCCACCGTCTGTCCAAAGATTCATTTTAAAATAGTCTCACAAAAACATTGATTAGATAATTTGCATACCGTAGTGTGTTTGATTGTCATCGGAGACGCTTACAAATGTAGCCGCAATTAAATCAGATCACACTCGGAATGTAGCTAATTGAATGTATCACACAATACTTTACTTACTACAAATTAGACAAAATAAAACTCAAGGCTATGGATTTAAAAGGATCCTTTACGTATAATTAATTCATATCTATCTATCTATATGTATATATATATATAAATATATATTAAATATTAACTGAACTCTTAACTCGTTTATCTTAAATCCAGCAATATGGTGATTCTATTGGCCACTTACATTATTAATTAGAAATATTTAAAGTATTTTTGGAAACATTTTTCTTAAGCACAGCAAACATACAGAACGCAGCGTGAAGAATACTTAATGTGATTTGTTAAATGTGACATTATCAGTTTAAGTGTTTGTCTGGTTAACTTTATCAAGTGATTTATTGTAAAATTTATAAATGAATTTGATACATACAACTGAAGTTTCTGAACAAAAGAGAAAACAGGGTAGACCTTAGTCAACCAAACATCATTGTTTTATATTTTTCCAATTTTATTCTGTTCAGATATGTTTTTACTGATCAAAAAACGGTTTATATTTGCGAGTTTGTATTTGTTTTCATGCATAATTGCTTCAACAATTGTCACTTCTGCCATCGATTGCTATTCTTACTGATATCACACGCTTACTTCTAAAGTGACACAACTTGAAAAATGAAGTTTTTCAGAAAAGGCGAAAAAGTTTTGAAGTATGAAAACAAAGTGTTTTTGATTTAAAATGGATTGAAAATAATACGAAATTTTTATATCTGGAGTAAAAAAAAAAAAAGGAATTATATGAGCCACATTACACTCAATTGTCTGATTGTCTGACAAGGATAAGTGTCCATAAGCCGTGTTTTTGGCCCATGAAATAAGACTAAAATTCAATTTTGTTATACTGACTTAATTATTTCACTTTTTAATATTAGAAGGTTTATCCTGTACGATTTCAATAATATTTTTTGCATTTTGTTCGGATTTATATAACTTACACAAACTCAAAGTTCGTATTATTCCTAGTTTTTGATGAAAACTACGCAATTTCTCCTAATTTTACCTCAATTTTTAATATATTTTTTAATATTTTACTATGAACGCAGCTTTGCAACACATTTATTTTTACATATATTGTACATTTTGATGTATTTTATAACATATGTAAAGAAGAAAGTGTTGCACGATTGCGCTCATAAAATAATTGAGGGAAAATTAGGAGAAATTGCGTATTTTTCATCAAAAACTACGAATAATACGAACTTTAAGCTTGTGTAAGTCATATAAATCCGAACAAAATGAAAAAACCATTGTTGAAATCGTACATTGTAAACCTTGTAATATTAAAAAGAGAAATAATTAAGTCAGTATAACAAAATCGAATTTTAGTCTTATTTCATGGGCCAAAAACACGACCCTGATCCTTTGTAGACAGAAGGTGTGTATAATGTCATAATCGAAAAATGATAAAACTGATAAAATTCAGTCATTTTTAAAGATATTTAAACAAGCTATTAATGACAGATGGGGAAATGTATTTGTGATTCAGTCATATTAATATCCCAAAAATCACATTTTTTAGTTGTGTCATTTAGTGTGCGATATCATTTATTTAAATTTCTATTATCTTCTTGCCATTGAGAAATAAGAATTTTTGAAGTTATTTTTACTTTAAAAAAAATAATTACTAATAAGTAATTAATATTTTTTAATTAGTTTGTTTTATGTATTCATGTTTCTAGTCATGTTTCTAGCTCTAACGTCGAGGAGTATAATATCGAAAGCGCCACCACTATGACAACGCCATGAGTAATACTGACGGAAAGCATTGCGTAGAGATTTGAAGATTGGAGACAGACTGTTTTGAGTCTTGAAACATGTCTGAGTTTAATATTTTATTATCCTTTAATTGAAGTATAAATTTTGTAAATACTGTTATTTCTTATTAAACCGTTTTAAAAGTTCCCCTAAACCCTAGAAAGTGTTCTCCTGTTGTATTTAGAGCAGTGGTGGTTTATAGGTAAGCACTGTGGATATCTTTCATCCCCTACAAATATACTTTTTGATTTTCTCAATAACCTTCAATATAATGACTTATTTTTACTTAAATTTTTTCTTTATACTTGTACATTATGTGTAATCCATAAGCTTAATGTCAGTAGCTACCGCGCAATTCTTGAAAAATTATAAAAAACCTTATATGGAACTGTGCATTTAAAGTTCCAACAACACTATGTTTGACTGTTATGCATACATATCTGAGATAAAAAGCTGCTTATTAAAGGAGGCATTGTGGTTTTGATAATTCCGATAGAATTCTTCTGCTAGAACGAAGAAGAAAACTATGGTATTATGAGAATTTTCCGGTTAGTATTTTTACGCGTCATTTATTTCGAGTGCATTAGTAAAATTTTGCTTATTTCTTTATGACACTATGTCTTAAAAATTTCTTTCTTTCTTTCTTTCTTTTTTGTTTGTTATAAGAAACTCGTATTAAAACTTTTCTTACAAAATGTTGAATTTTTGTTTTGAAAAGACAGCGCAGAGCATATATCAAACTAGATGTGCAAATATTCTTTTTTATATTGTCTTTTCATATTGCATTAAGTGTTAATATTAGTTTCGAAAAATTGATTTCTGAACTTATATATTTTCTATAATTAAAATAATGTATTAAAATCAAATACAACATTTCCTAAATGGTACACACATTAACATCGTGAATTTACAAACACATTTAAAAATCTACGTTTCGTTTCGCTTCTGCGTACGTCATCAGGATGTTACAAACAAGTCTAAAATGTCAAACTGAGCATACACGTCTCTGCTCAGCGTGTATGCTCAGTTTGACATTTTAGACTTGTTTGTTGACTTGTATTTAGACTTGTCAGTTTGACATTTTAGACCATAGAAACCCAACAAAATAGCCCAAAATATTTTCTTTTTTCCTTCTCCCCTTTTTTACAAGGTAAGTTATGGAAATGACTCTAGTGCTTTCTTCCTTTATTCAAATTTCGACAGGTGTTATATCCCTCTGTTTATCATTCTGAACATTGCTCCAGTTACTGAAAGAAATTTTAGTTTATCTTCAAACACATTACCCCATCCATCACTGAGAGACCACTCCCTTGACAGCACGCCAACCCACTTAAGCGGAATGAAAATCCTTTCAGCTATGGAAGGCTATTACGGGTTTCAGAGCATTGGGATGATTTCGACTATTGCGGATTTAAAAGGTTAACCAGAGGTTATAAAATTTTAAAGTTTTAGGCCATCATAAAACCTACAGGGTGTACTTCCTAGTGATAGTTAAAGAATTTTTCTAACCGTATGATTTTTTTACACAATAGGCCAATTTTTTTTTCTAAGTCAGCACCATCACTAACTTATAACTGTGAGCTGCCAGTGATTTAGAGCCTACTACATTATTGCATGTATGGACTGAGGTATTGCAAAATAAATGTATTTAACCCGCTACTATGTTAGTGTTTTCCTTTGTTTTTCTGTTCCTTTCGTGTTTTTCCTTTGTACTATAATCAGCGCTTAATCTCTCTATTCTAAAAAAAGTAACTAACGTTACGTCCGTCGCAACCATAATTAAATTTATTATGGCCGGGGCTCTTTCTCGGCTTATATATATAAAACTATTGCATATATGAAAACTTGTAGCTGCATAGCGAAATGTATGATAAACACACTGAATCATACAGTTTTTAAATCGAAGAATTATTTTAAGGGCAATGTAATGTTGAAATTAATCATAATAGTTCAGTTAAAAAAGTTTTATCGGATGAAAAACAATAAGTAGCATTTTAATCATCTTTTGCAGGCACATACTGGACTAGATTGCAGTGTGCAGTCTCGAATCAATTTTTATATTTGTCTATTTTTTTTATGTTTTTTTCCAATTTTTTATTCAAAATTTCATTACTTCCGTAGAGATTTATTACATATTTCGAAATAATAATAATTCCAAACATTTTTCAAATACAAAATATATTTACACGTGAGTATTAAAAACGAATGAAAATTTTAACATAATTAAATATTACGCAAATAAAGCATTTAATGGTAAAAATTACGTCATATTTAAAAAGTCGAAATAATAGTATATTTCCAAACGCTTCTTAATTGAAAAAAATATTTACGCGTACATATTGAAGAAAAAGAAAACCTTAAAATAATTAAATTATTACGTGCGAAAAGTATTAAATGGGGATAATTACGCCATTTTAAAAATATGACTGTACGATAAATGAACAGTCTAATATATTTTAAACGTCATATTTAAAACAATTTTTTCATTTAAAAAAAAAACAAAAACAAAAACAACACTTTTTTAGACGTTATTGTAAGAGTTGGGAGCAGCAACAGTTCTTTTTTAACCATTTTGTACAAGCTGATTTTCACATGTGGGATAGATCTTACTTAATCAATCACGAAAACATCAAGTAGCCAGCCGTCAGTGATGGATGCGGCCTCGGAAACGCAAAATTTCTCCAATCAACGTGAAATGAATGCAACCCGGTTATCGAATATTGCCACTAGTCGTGATAATATCATTCAATCTTCCGTAATCGAGTTAAACGTTAGTTCCGTAATCAAATTAACGTGTTTTGCTCTCAGCCAGACAATTTGAAATGTGTACCTGCCCGACCCGGTACCTTTTTGTGCCATCAGAGCTCGAGCCTACCCGAACCCGACAACGAAATAACACAGTAGAAAATTGTTAATATTTTTTAAAAAATTTCTTCAAGATTAATTGTAGAATTTAAAAAACTCTTCTTACATTGAAATAAGTAATAATGCTAAATACTTCCTCGTGACAACCTCTCAAAAGTTTCATGTCACTGAAAATATATCTACAATAATAAATATGTTATTTATATATAACCACTGGCAGAAATCTGGAAATGTTACAATTCTTATTCTTTTAAAATATCATTCTACAACTATGGCAGAAAGACCTGTTTTCCACTAATTCTGGAAAGGACTTCAAACAGAAAGAGAGGATAGACAAGATATCTTCCACGTCTTCTTTATGTTACTAACACTGATCGTGTCCAGGGTTCATAATATTTTTCCTGATATTACCAATAACCAGTGGCGCACCCCCGGGGTACCTAAGGGGGCTAAAGCCCCTCCCAGACCCCGAGATTAGACTAACGATTCAAAGTTTCCTAAAATTATGAAAGATTAACTTTTAAAAAAAGTTTATTAGAAAAACGGAAATTTGGGGAGGTATTGATTTTGCTTCAGAATGTATCACATTTTAAAGGTATCTTTTTAAATTAAAATATAAACACGTTTGTTACATGCTAATTAAAAAGGTTCATTTTACTCAAAATCATAACTGCCATAATATGAAGTGCAGTGGTCGAAAGTCGAAAACGTTTTAAAATTAGCTTGATTTTGCCTAATTTTAATTTACAAATTGATCAAAAATTGACTGTTGGCTGATCTAAAGTAACACGCAAATATATTAGTCTCCACAGTCAAAATTTCCAGAACCAGGTAAAGCTCGGCCCGGACAAAAGCTATCTTGGCCTGGCATCGACCCAGCGTAAAAGCTAAAAGTTCGTCCTGAACAAGTTACCTTGTCGTTTCCGACCCAGCCAATTTCTTCAAAATTTCTCTATATTTCTTAACCAACATTACTTTCAATTTTTAAATTCTTTTAAAAGAATAACACTAACAGTTCTACAAACTGTTTAAAGTCCAACCTTTTTCAGATTATATGTTCGCAAGACACGGTGTAAGGAATTACAACATAAATAATCACATAAACAGGTTCAAATGAAGACTCAGTAAGAAACTGAATATAGTTCAGAAAGAAAGAAAGTGGTTACTGAAAATATCATACTTTTAAACCTCTAAAGGGGAAAAAAATGTAGATTTTTTAAAAAATATTTGTCGTTTATTTATTAAATCAAAATACATTTTTAAGGTTTCCATCAGAAAATGTACACAATTATTATTTTTTTCTACAAAAAAAAAAAAAAAAAAAAAAAAAAAAAGGTCTGCCCGACATGTTCCGGTAAAAACTAAGTCTGGCCTTAAGTCTAATAAAAGAAAAATGATCCGAGCCCAAACCCTACAAGCCTATAAATATATACTAGCCCCTCTCAAAGCGTAATCCTGGGTGCGCCAATGCCAATAACAATTCTGTTCCCTTTCAAATTGATTTTTAAAGGATTTTATAAGCTTAAATACATTCTTGTTTCTCAAATAGCAAGTTTTTTTTTTTCATTCCTCTTTCATTTTGTAAATAAATAAAATTTTCACTTTGAGCCAGAGCCCTGTGATGCCTTGCCCTGATATCCCTTGTATGCTTGATAACTTTTATGCGAAACTCTTGCTTAACAACTATAGACGTTGTTTTATCTTTGTTATACATATTTTTTGTATTATAACAGCAAGTATATAATAAAATGACGCTGCAGTAATTGTTCTATTTTTATTTACGGAAGTAATTTTAGATATTACAGGGTTAATGTTTTCCGACATTAAATTTTTATTGCATTCACTGTGACAGACTCTGAGGAAAACCGACAGCCGCTGCACACATGTTTCATTTTTCTAACATGATGACAGATTATCAGAATTTTTCAAAGATATATTTACAATATTCTATATAAGTGAAATATTTCGCCCATATTGCTTTTTTTTATTCAATGTACTTAATCTCACTCTATAATGTATAATATTTAGTGATTCATAAAGATTAAAAGAAGTGTTGGTTGAGATTAATATAAAATATTATAAAATTAATTACCAAATATCCCGTCGTATAATGCCCTCCTTCGTATTACCCGCACTTAAAATTTGAGAATATATTTTTTTGCATTTTTAGGAATACTGTATTCATCGTATTATGCATGCCACCTACGAAAATGCATCTTTATGAAATACATATAATGAAAATATTATAAAGAACATTGAAAAGTATATTAACTATACTAGTAATATTCAGAAAAACAAAAGAGCAAACGCGAGGCGAGATCATTGGATACGTCAAATGCTTATTATTGTAAAAATATCAATTCTCATGCTCATCTTTCCTTAATTTTAATCTTTCATTTTTACACTGGCATACAATGGACGCATGTAAATTTTGATGACTTTCCTCCTATCAAAAGTATACGTTATACACAGGAATATACGGTACTCTCCAGGTTTACAGAAAAATTATTACGTTACTTACACTTTTTGTATTGGTTTAACAAAAAAGGAATAAAAAAAACATTTGAAACCAGAAAAAGAACTGAAAATATTATGTACAATATTTCGAATTATTCTTATATACACTTGGCATAAGTTAATTGCAACTCGGAAGCCGTTTAACCGACATCAACTGTTCGGCAAGTTGAAACGATCGTAGTTAGTAATTAAGTTCGATTTTTTACTGTTAACAACAAAATTTCCGTCATAGAAAGATATCACTATATCGACACGTATCAGACTAAATTTATGTTGGATTGTTGTAATCAATTTATTACTGGAATTTTGTTGAAAACATTTCTATAATACAACATGAAATACGTGTTTTTATCACAAAATGACTTGAAAAAAAAAAGAATTTTAAACTTTAAAGTATTATATTTTTCAACATGTTTTTTAAATAAAAGTGGACAATCTACCACATGCGGTACATTTTGTGTTAAGAGGCGTGCAGCGATGATTATGTTTCTTCACTTCTCGCTTAAAATATGCTTCCCTTAAGGAGAGATTCAATTTTGTTGGGTCCAAAAAAGCGATTTTTATTTTTATTTTTTGCATGCTGGAAGTGAGTAGAATATGTCGCTGAAACAATTTTGGACTACTCAAATTATTTACGAAGTTACGATCTTTTGAATGAAACCATACGTCTGCTGAATTTTCATAAATTAAAACTTCAAATTCGTTTTTTCTCAAAAGCAAATTTTTCAACACGCGGTGCAACGTAACATTCGAATCGATCATCCGATTATCAAGATATTAATCGGGTTTGAATATAATTGATTTTGGTGGGCATAGACCTATTTAATGTTACAAAGTTTACTTTTAAATATTTTTTCCAAGACTTTAAAGTTGAAAAAAAAAACCCGTGAAATCCATAGATTGTAAATTAGCTTTCATAATCCGTATCATTTTTGTGTTTTAAATTTCTCTACAAAGCACAATGCTGCACCACGGAAAGTAATGCACACGTTTTAAAATAAAATGCTGTCACCAGTTTTTATATATTTTACACACAAAAATATATTTTACACACAAAAATAAAATGCTGTCACCAGTTTTTATATATTTTACACACAAAAATAAAATGCTGTCACCAGTTTTTATATATTTTACACACAAAAATATATTTTACACACAAAAATAAAATGCTGTCACCAGTTTTTATATATTTTACACACAAAAAATTGTCAAAGTAGACAAAAGAAAATATATATTTGTTTAGTGGAAATTTATTGATCCTTCAGTAAGAAAACAAATCATAAAAATCCTACATTTTGGCCTTACAAAGTGCAATCTCCCACATAACGCCTAAGTTTTGTATAGGTCGAATTAACGGGATTTGCAAAATCCAGCTCATTAAAAACCCAAATACAATGATGGCAAAATGTATAAATTCTCAAAATTTTTATTTTGTTTTATTTACTTATAGCTAAACCAAATATTCAATTGCATCAATGAAACAAAAACCAATAATTAGAAAAAACATTTATAATTTCAATATGACACATTTTGATTCTACAAGCCTTTATAACTCAACCAGTTGTAATTGGTTGCATGCTGCGAGTATAGCCATCTTTAAATCATTTGTGTTCTGGAATTGGTGCCTATCAGAATAAACTGTGTAAAAAAATTTACCCCAAGTATTCTACGCTGGGCTGCGGGCTGGCCACTTCATAATTTTGATATGGCAGCACTGAAATCATTCTTTTGCAGTTTTTGCTGTGTGTATTAATGCATTATTTTACTGAATATCTCGTTTATTTATAGAATCACTCAAAAGTTTTGTGTTACAGAACTGACTATGAACGATAACTGCTGGATTTAAGTTTTAAGCTGTGATATGCATTTAAAATGTTTATTTTTAGAGTATTGTGAGGTGTGTATTTCATATACAGGGTTGCACGATATAGAATTCACCCAAATTACCAGCTATGGACAGCAATTTCTGAAAATGAATTTCTACTGCATTGTGGTTATTTTTTTATGTTTATTTAGATATCTTATTTCATTGTATGAACAAAAATGACATTGCTTAACAATATTCCGATAGTGTTGGAAAGTGTTTCATAATTTATGCCGGGGTCCATGATTTTTCTTTCTGAAAATTTGAATTTGCACAGTTTATATTTCAATCTTTCAAAGAACTCAGGGAAATATTGTAAAATAGATAACCTTGAATTGTGCTTACTGAAGTTTTTCTTCTCCTTATCTATGCTCGTAATTAATTTATCAATAGTGCTTTTTTATATCCGTTATCTCTTGCTATATCACGTATTTTATTTATTACATTGGTTAACTAATCAGGAGTGCAGACTGTATATTTTAAAAACAATCACTAATGTCAACATTGATTAATTTCTTGCCATAAAATAAATCTATTAAGATAACAAATACCACTAAACAGCTTTTTATGGCTATAAGCTTATACTTTTGTACAGATTTCGCGCAATGCTATTTTTTTTAAGTTATGCCTTTTCCTGTTGACATTAAATGTTTTAGTTTACTTATGAGTCACATTAAGTTTAGAAATATTTTTCCTTCATGTTTAATTTATTATTGTAAAGCTAATTTGATTTTAATTGTGATTAATTCTACTCTGCACAGTGATTCATTTATGAATCCATTAAAATTTAACTTTTAATTAATACATTCAGTTATTGGCTACCACTATATTTAAAGAAAAACATTCTTCTTATATAATCTCAAATGTCTGCTTTTCTGTAAGACAAAGAATTACTTTCTAAAATTTGTGGTTTCTTCTCCAAAATATGGGTAGAAAAACAAACAAAAGAAAAAAATCGTGCAGTGTAGAGTTAAAAACAAAATAAGAATTTTGTGAATTTATACTTTTGGCTAGCAGTATTGTTAGCTGATAAAAAAATATTTTGACAAAAATATTTAAAAGTTTTTACCACATCTTTACCATCATGTCAGATATAAAAATGAAACTAGCCTAGCAGTATGTTTTAGGCATTATTAGTTTTTTCAGTATTATTGGTGTTCTTTAAATGTATTTTTTATTTCTTCACATGTGTTTCTTCGTCATCTCTTTTGATTGCATCCATAAAAACCTTATCTGTCTGTTACCGCCAATGCAATAAAAGAGCGAAGTTGCGGATGGGGCGAGAAGCCGAAATGTTAGCTGTCAAATAAAAATATCAATTTCTTTCATTTCAGTGTTATGATACAGATATGATTTTCATAGCTATAGTTATTGATGTCTGGAAGATACAACAAAGTAATTTTTGACCAGGGCTTGTAGAAAGTTTGTAATACTTACGTGACATCCATCTAAGTCATAATGCCGAAGAAACTACATGGATATTAATGTTTTTACTGGGCATTTTGGTTTGATAAATTTATAAAGTTTCTCTTTCTGATTTTGCTGGGCTAAAATCAGTATTTCGCAAGTTGAAATTGGCGAAAATCATATTTTTAATTTATATTAACTGACCAGTAGTAGAGTATCATCACTTAGGCGTGCAGTTAATTAGGGTGACGAAATTTTAAAACTGTTTTATAACGGGTATTTCATGCACTTTTCATAATATTAAGATTTGTTTTTTTTAACCCATGGATTTATCATATTCTACAAATCTAATAAGTGTTTTAAATGAAAAACTGCTGGTATAGCTTGAGTTACTGTCGCTAAATTTGAGGGCGTTTTTGAGTTTTGAAGATGAGTCAACTTTACTGTTGATACGATCTATATTTTCTGAGCATTATTTATCTGGTTTTTTAGATCTTTGTTTTTTTTTTCATATTAAACATTATTGTGTTCAATATTCTATTCAAAATCATTACATACATTATAAAGATTACGGTAAAAAAAACTGACAGACATCATACAATGCAATATATCCATGTTTTGAATTGAGAAAATAGCCTGTTCTTTTCCTAGTTAAAGTAAACAACAAAATAAAAATGTGAAAAAATAGATTTTGTAGTTGTTTTATGACTAGAAAGTAGAATTATTTACTTTTACAATGATGTATTGCTTTTGTTTTTAAGTAGCTAAGACTGTCACTTATTAACATCGCCATCCTTGTAGGTCAATTACGAAAGGAAGTTAGGAGATAGCCCAACCACAGGACAAATCACCGGAAAAAATTTAAAAGCAAAATGTAGCAAGTAAAAGATATCAAAGAGCGCGGTTGGAAAGATAGCCATTTAATACATCGACAACCGATTCGACTTTCTCCCCAATCATTACTCTAAATACTCTAACGTTTATCTTTACAGATCCATTTCTCAAAAGTACGTTTTTCATCTCAAAATGCATCTTTTCAAGAAAACTATCATATGTAATTATATAAACATTTTTATCAGTTAATTCCAGAACTTCAAGGTATATTTTATCCAGAGCTTTCATTTAATTCAAAACCCTCTCACTTCTAAGGTACGTGGGAAAACAAGCATACCTCACTCATTCATACGAGAAACTAAGCAAATTGTGTAGTACTGGTAAAATAGACCAAACTGGTGGCCATTCAAGAAAATTTGGGAAGAACTTTGTTTTGACACTAGAAGTGAAGAACCGATGGACCCCCCCCCCCCCAAATAGTTGTTTTATCCTTTTTTTGGGGGGGGGGGAAGTCCGGACATTTTAACTCAGAGGGTGGAGAGGAACTCAACTTTTTTTTTTAAATAGGTCAAATGGGGTATTGTTTACCCTGTATATTTTAATTATGAATCGAATGACGCCTTTCACAAATCGATACAATTATTTGTTATAAAGTTACGACAGGTTTTATGAATAAAAAGTCCAAAATTATAATTATGAGAGAGCACAACTACATTACACTTATTTTACGTTCAAAAACATGTTCTTCATATCATATTGAATAATCTTAAACTTTTTAAACGTCCACAAAATCACAATAATGAAAATCAGGGTCATCTGAGTCTTTTTCAATGTCTTCAAAGTTGTGGACGTAAAATAAGTGTAAGAATGTTGTGCTCTCTCCAAAAGTATAATTTTGGAGTTTTTATTCATAAAACCGGCTGTAACTTTATAACAAGTGATTTCGAATGGTGTCATTCGATTTAGAATTAAAAATACCTTAGAACAAAAACCTAGTTTACCTGTACTAATTGTTTGGATTGCATTTTTGAAGTTAAGTCCATTTTCTGTCATTGACTTGCTCTTGAGTACATTCAAGAGAACGCTCGAGAACGACCTTGAGAACGTTCGAGAATATAAATAAGATCTATGGCAAGTAAAACTATTAACACTTGGGCCTCTAGCTGTCATTAACTTTTTAACATTCTTGTGTATGTTCACTAAACTGGATGTTTATTGAATCAACTGCATTATGGCTGAGTACACCGGTGCCGAAAATCTTAAACCATTGATGCTAATATAAATTAAATCATCAAGGATATTTATAAAATAATCAGCATCAAGTGAGGGGGTCGGGGCAAGAAAGTACCCAGACACATTTTTGGTGAAATACACTGGTGAAAACACTGTAATCTGGTTGCTTAATATAGTAAATTATAGTATCCAACATATAATTTGTTTTTAATGTCACTGGGTGGCAGCATATGCGACAGTTTTCGTTTTTGCCCCATATGTTTATGCCCCCAGTGAAGATAGCTAATTTACAAAAAACGTAATAGTAATATCATTAAGGTAATGCCATATTGTTACTCAGAATATCTCAAATGTTACTAAGACATTGGGCAAAAAACTTTAGGTTATATATCTTGATTTGAGTATTGGATCAAATTTTCATATTGAAATATCTCAGAAGTTAAAAAATGTGGCTTGGCACTCTCTTTCCCCGACCCCCTCAAATCTCTTTTAGAACTGATCCTTGATTTTGTGTATATACATACTTTCATGCATGCTTTTAGGTTGCAGATGTAGATGTAGTATTACTAGAGTTTTTTTCTTTTCGAAGGCAGTCAAAAAGTATTCCCGATAAACAGAAGCAGCACATAAAAATAAAAATAAAATTGTTAAAAACTTTATTCATAAAAACATATAAAATAGATGATGCATTTTCAGCATATTTATAGCACATACGAATAATTTTAGTTGCTTTATTTTCTTAATATTACTTGCGTTACTTTTCAAGGAAACAAAAAAAAGAAAATTATTGTACAAGTAAACAAACAATAAATAAAGAAGAAGAGGAAAAATATGACTGTAATATTGTATGAAAAACTAAAAAAAAAAAATGAAGCCACAACTTTAATGTTTACTCGTTATTTATTTATGATTTAGTCAGAAGAAAACAACCTATAAAAATAATAAAAAATAACCTCACAAAACAAATCGCCCCAACAAATTGGTCTGCTCGAAAATCGCCATTACAGTTACCACAAAAGGTGATGATAATGTCAGAGATAACGATAATTTAGAAGATCTGCAATTAAAGGTCTACCCCAGTCCCGTTAAAGTATAAGGCAGCCTAACTTTTCTGGTAAGAAAATCCCTCGAAGCTCTGTACAAGCAATTAAATGGAAACAGGTTGCAGACATATATGGGATATTGCTTTATGTCCAGTGGTTGCTCTAACATTCAATTCATTTTTATTGCTTAGATAAATAAGTCGTAGTTACGTTCAAAGAGATGGAGAAAATGGGATTTTACCTTTTTCGGAAACTTTGCTAGTGATTGTGACATTATTAAATAATGTTTAGATAAAGATTTCATTGAAAAAAAAAGTTATAAAAATAACACTACAGAAAATGTTGTGTTGAATTTGGTGCTGCTAAAATATTAGAATAAATAGTATTTGCATAATTTCTCCAAAAATGAATGTGTTTTATCAGAAACTTTCAATTATCTGCTATTTGCTAAAGAATAGGTATATTCCCAGACTTTGGATAATATTGAAGAATGCTATAATATGTGCCTTGTTTGTAGAGGAAATTGTGACAGCCACATTTAAATATTATTTATAGGTCATTAACGGCTTTCATCAAACTTCCTTAATTCCTTGAAGCCCCACAATTTGCAAAAAGTCTGATATGAATAAAAAAATCTTTTATAAAAATTCCCCTTTTAGTATTTTATCTGAAGCCTCTTAAAAAAATTTAAATGTAACTTTCTTAGGAAAACCTATTTTTTCAGAAGTAATGAAACAATTGAAGAGCAAGAAAGTGCCAAGCCACATTTTTGGTGAAATAAATCTAACACTGTAATCTGTTCAGGGGCGCCATTTCAGAATTTTCTTGGGGGGGGGGGGCAAAGTTTTTTTAAGATAGTGGCATAGGCAAGGGTGGGGTTCGGGGGGCTGCACCCCCCCCCCCCCCCCCGCAACCTCTCCGAACGAGAAACGTTTACTGAATCATATATACAGAGACAGCAATACTTCTAATACGGAATCTCAAGTAACCTCTGAAAAATTCCGTTTTAGGCAGGCTTTCGTCTTAGCAAGTAGAATTTTAAAATATTATGAAAGTTTTCAGTTATATACAGGTACCGTTTCTTTCAGAAATTCTTTAAGACTGTTAAAACCTCCTTTCTATAAAGCACTTCTGAAGAGCATAGATGTATTACAGTAAAACGTGTCTAAGCGAAACCTATCTATAATATAATTCTTTCTCAAACGAGCAAAAAAAATCAAGTTTCGACGAAAAAAACGCCATACAATTATACTTGCTAAGATGGAGACTTGTCTAAAATGGAGCTTTTTTACAGTCCTTTTCAACTCTTTCTTTGCAGGTTTTACTGCAGGGGCGCCATTTCATGAGTTTCTTGGGGAGGGGGGGGGGGGGCAAAGTTTTTTTTAGAGACAGGGGTTGAAATATCATGCAGGATTGCCTAAATCGTGCACAAAATAGAAGTAGGCCCCCTACAATAAAAAATGCAGTGTGAGATTTTGCCTCCTTATCTTAACTTCTTTCGCAAACATGTGATTCTTCAGATAATCTATTTTTAATTTTAGTGGTAGTCCGCAAATTTTTCTTTTTTTTTCTACGCAAAAGCAATTCGTCAACCAATTGCGGTAAACATCACGAATTTTACGAATTGGAATTAGAAAAAATAGTTAATTTGTCAAAATTGGTCGTGGAAAAAAAATCATTAATTTTTTCAAACGACCGTGGAAAAATATTGCGAATTTCAAAAAAGATTACTGAATCAAATAGAGATTTTCGTCAATCGGTCGCGGAAAAAAAATCGCGAATTTAGTATAACTATTGCGGAAAAATATCGCGAAATTCGTCAAAAGATTAAACAAAAAAAATCACGAATTTATTCAAACAATTGTGCAAAAAGGGGCATTTCGTCAAAGATCATGCAAAAAAATATCTACTTTTGTCAGTCGGTTGCGGAAAATGACTTCCGAATTTCAACAAACAATCGTAGAAAAGAGTTGCGAACTGCGTCAAAAGATTGCGAAAACAAATAGCGAATTTCGTCGATCAGTTGCCAAAAAAAAAGTCGTTAATTTCGGTGGAGAAAATGGTGGAGAAAAAATTCGTCAACGATCGAAATTTCGTCAAAGATTGTGCAAAAATAGCAATTTTTGTCCGTCGGTTGCGGAAAACGGCTCCCGAATTTCAAAAAACGATCGTAGAAAAGAGTCGCAAATTTCGCCAAAAGATGGCGAAAACAAATAGCGAATTTCGTCGATAAGTTGAAAAAAAATGTCACGAATTTAGACAAATGGTCGAAAAAATCAATTCTGTCAATAATTCACAGAAAATAGCGAATTTTGAAAAATTATCAAAAAAAAAAAAAAAAGAAACAATCACGAAAAAAGTCGTGAAATTCAATTGGTTACGAGATAATCAACACACGAACATCATCAAGAAGTTACGAAATTTGCAAATGTTGTAATCCATAGGTATAAGAAAATTTTCATTAATGATTTTCTGTCAGTAAAAATTTTCAGCACTCATTTTGTACCTTCCTCTTCCGACTATGATCTAAATTCCATACAATTCAGAAATCTGCTAAACCCTTGGTCTCAGGTCACTTGCTCCAGCATTGGGTGGGGTAACACGACCCAATCTGCAGTACGGATCGAGCCGGGTTGACGTGGCTTATTTTCGTTGCGGTCAGATTGACTTGGAACATTTGACTACGGTTAGGACATATATGTCCCAGTGGACTATTTTTTATTCTATTAGTACGACTTTTTTAATATTAGGATATTTTCAAGAGAAATCTATCACAAGGAATTTTTTCGGAAGTTGTAGAATGATTAAATGCAAAATTAGTAGTCAATCCTGGCCCGTTATCAAAGTGTTAATTGTTTCGGGTTCAAGTTGGGTTTTCACTACTTTGAATCGGGTTCTTGTTGCCTGAGTTTTCAAAGAAATCCTAAATATTTTCAGATGAAAAAAAAATAATTTTTCTACATAAAAGATAAAATTGTTATTAGAGATATATGGTAGTCTACTTTTCCAAATAATATTGAAATATTAATTAATTTTCTTTCATTTCGGCTGGGGTTGCAGTCAATGAACATTTTTTGGACGTTTCCGGGTTTACTGGAAATTACAGTCCTGCATCGGCTACCCAAAATGCATTTCGTTTTGGGTTTGGTTGATTCAATTTTTTTTTTCTTGCGGGTCGAGTAAACTTTATACGCTTCGGGTTATGCTTTGACTCTTTCGAATCGGGTTCGAGATGAACCGATTATAAAAAAGGAGGTTCTGAATAATTTTTAAATGAAAAACTATACTATATTTGAATATTAATGGGTGTATATATGTGTTATTTTTTGTACATAAGCGGTAAACTTGTAGATTACTTTTCCATAAATATATTAAAATTTAGATTCATTTCTTTCACTTCGGGTTCAGGTATGAATATTTCGAATTCTGCTTGAAGTCTGTAGGGTTAAAGTCAGGATTCTGGTTGGTTACAACTCAATCTGGACAGGACTCTAGTGTCAGGCTGTGGAGATTTTTAAGAGCATACTGTATATATAATAATAATTTAATAAAGCAAATGATTTAATAGCATTATAACGATTGGAGTAAATATAATGTGACGCTAATAAAACAAAATTAACAAATCATATAATTAGGAAATTGAATACACCTTCCCCATCCCCGAAAAAAAAAAATCCCCTTAAATTTTTGGCTAAAGAGAGAATTTATCAGTAAAATTCTAGCCTTGGGGATGACGTAGAGTTTTTTCTCACATATATTTCTAAAACTAGCCAAAATACTCATTAATGATAAACGTCTCACTTATAGAATGTTGCAATAGCAAGGCTTTAGAAAACATTTCAATGTTTTAAAGTGTTTATTAAATGTTTATTACTTTCTTCTATCTTTACAAGAAAAAAGTATTGGATTTATAAAAATTTACCACTTCCGGTTTTCGACGGATTTATACGTTTTAGAAGCTCCTGAACACAATTGAACCATTTTTAGAAAATGTCTGTCTGCGAGTCTGTCTGTGTGTCTCAATGTCCGTATGTGACAAAAATTTTGTGGGCGCTGTATCTTAAAAACTAATGCACGAAAGTTGGTAAAACTTTATATTCATTTAGACATTGATATAAATGGGTGGTGATTAGTTTTTGGTGTAAATCGCCCAACAGATGGCGCTGCTATGCTACATTATTCATGATTTTTACGATAGCTATATCTCAAGAACTAATGCACAGAATTTAACCAAACTTCAGATTCGGTTAGACATTGACAAAAATAGGCGTTAATTTCGATTTGGTATAAATAGCCCAACAGATGGCGCTGCTATGCTACATTTTGCACGATTTTCACGATAGCTATATCCCCAGAAGTAGCACACATAATTTAATAAAACTTTAGATTCAAGTAGACCTTAATATAAATTGGTGCTGATTTGTTTTTGGTGTATGTGAAACCTGTATGTGATAGAAGAAAGTTTTGGGATTGGCACATCAGACCAGTTTTTTTATTGTAATCAAATCTGTGAAATCTGACGTTATTTTAGCTTTTGATCATATTTCGATTTTTTTTTTTTTGGTCTAACCTGTGATAACTGATAAATTTCTGAAATTTCAAATTCCTTGGGAGGTGCGGTTGCCCCCCCCAGCCCCCCCGAAATGGCGCCCCTGAATCTGTTGCTTAATATTGTAAATTATAATATCCTACATATAGTTTGTTTCTAATGTCACTTGGTGGCAGCATATGTCCCAGGTTTCGTTTTTCCCCAGACGTTTATTCCCCCAATGAAGATAGCTAATTTATAAAGAACGTAATAGTAATATCATTAGAGTAATGCCATATTGTTACTCAGAATATCTCAAATGTTACTAAGACATTGGCGAGAAAACGTTTTGTTATATCTTGATTTGAGTATTGGATCAAATTTTCAAACTGAAATATCTCAGAATTTTAAAAATGTGGCTTAGCACTCTCTTGCCTCGCCCCTTCAATTGTTCAGAAAGAATCAAGTACATTCAAGCAAATGAACTAAATTTTTTTATTGATGAAATAAACAATAATTCAAAAGAAGCAAATGGAACATTGTATGATTATAAGATACTTGAAAAATAAAATAAATACAAAACGCAAGTTTTAAATTTTATCTCATTATTTTTTTATGATTTGGTCAGAAGAAAACAACCTATAAATACATATAAAAAAATATAACCCCCACAAAATAAATCGCTTCCAACAAATTGGCCTGCTCGACGATCACTATTACTACAAAAGGTATTGATGATGCCAGAGATAACGATAATTTAGAAAACCTGCAATTACAAGGCTACCTCCGCCTCGATAAAGTATAAAAGGCGGTCTAAAATTTCTGGTAAGAAAATCCCTTGGAGCTTCGTACAGCGATTAGGTAGAAGACGAAACAGGTTGCAGACACCTATTAGATATTTCTTAATGGTCAGTGGTTGCTTGAAGTTTCAATTCATTTTTATTGCTTAGATAAAGAAGTCGTAGTTTCGATCAAAAAGACCATGAGGAAACTAGGTTTCTACCCTTTTCTGGATCTTTGCTAGTGATTGTGTGATTATCAAATAATGCTTCGATAAGCATTTAATTGAAAATAAACATTGATAATATTGCTTTCGGTTCTTGTTTTTCACTAAAATATTGTATTGGATACTTCATTGAAAATGCTATGGAAAATGAAACGGCATAAAATTATTTTAATTTATTGGTTGCTGTAAAAAAAGTTTAAATGGAAAAAAATTATTATATTATTTCTCCAAAAACGAATAATTTTAGCAGTAATTTTTAATTATCTACTATTGGCTTCAGAAAAGTGTGCTTCCTTAGATTTTAGGCAATTTTGAAGAATATTATATTTTGTACATTGTGTTATAAAGAATTTTTTACAGGTTATTAGCCATTTTGGTCAAATATAAGTAATTATTTAAAATTACGCATTTTTCGAAGTGTGTTTTTTTAATAATGAATTTTTTTGAAAATTTTCAAGTTTTTTATTTAAAAACTAAAAAGAGAAATTAAAAAGTGTTTTCTTTTTTCTAAATCAGTTATTCAGACGTAGTCAACCACTTTAGAAAATAAACTAAAATTATTTTTTGATGAAATAAATAAACAACAACAACAACAACAACAACAACAACAATAATAATAATAATAATAACACAAAGTATGACTGTAATGTGCGAGAAAAACAAAAGGAAAAGTAGCCTCAACTCTAACGTTTACCTCCATATTTATTTTTGATTTAGACAGAAATAAACGACCTAAGTAAATACTATATGGAGGTGCTGGCCCACCAAATCTGAGGAGAGAGGAGCAGAGGATCATGCTTCCCCCACCCCTGTTTATTAATGACAAATCGACCGCTCAATGTTTAGAACGATCGCTTAAAACATCAGAATGACTGCTCAAAACATGATTTGAGCTCAAAATATGTTTTGAGCGGTCGATTTGTCGTTCTAAACTAAACATGTGTCTGTTAGAAAAAACAATAGGCACAGAACGACAAATCGACCGCTCAATGTTAATGTTTGAGCGGTCATTCTAAACATTGAGCGGTCGTTCCGATGTTTTGAGCGGTCGTTCTAAATATTGAGCGATCGATTTATCGTTAAAAAACGGGGAGTAGAGGAAGCAGAATTCTCTGCTCTCTCTCCTCAGATTTGGTGGTCCAGTGTCCCCACATAGTATCTACTGACATATATAAAAAAAAAAAAATAACTTCACAAAGCAAACCTCCCCCAAAAAATTAGCTTGCACGAAAATCGCCGTTACAGTTACCGAAAAAGGAGATGCTAATGTTTCAGATAACGATAATTTCCAAGACCAGCAATTAAAAAACCCCGTTAAAGTAAAAAAAAAAAAAAAATCCCTTGAAGAATTATTTTTGTTCGACGATTGATAGAAGAAGAAACATGTTGCACACACCTATGGGATATTGGTTTGTGGGCAGTAACTGTGTGCGGTTGTTTGAAGATTTAGTTCACTGTTATTGTTTAGGTAGAGAAGTTGTAGTTACGATTAATGACCCTCAATGTAGCACCTCCTACAATATATTTACTTTTATTTAGTCCAAATGCAACTTTACAAGCCTGTATTTTAATTTAATTTGAATTGAATTTTTTTCGTGCTGGTGCAAAATATGTAGAGAATGCACATATATATTTAAAAAATACTGATGTTATTCAGTTAAATCTGTATGTTAAAATAAAAGTGTATTTAAAAAAATATATATCACACTCTTTATTTTTAACATTTGTATTTTATTTTCTACTTTTTAGTGTTTAAAGTATTCCATTGTTGCAGTTTCACAAGTATTTGGAAAATTTTAGTGAGCAAAGTTTGGCGCATAATCAACTCCATTGTTGTAACTTGTATACAGTTGTAACCATAAAGAATATTTGGAGATTTATCCTCTGCTCCCGGCGAACGAAAAAAATCCTAAAATTTAATTTATTAATTTATATTTAAGTTCTAAATTTTAAAAACATACACCTCTGACGTCTGAGCAGTATAATTACACACTAAACACAATTAAAATTCAAACAATGCACTTAAAAACTTTTAAACATTAAGATAGTAGACGTCTCGAGTTATTACACCCCTCATCAGTATACATAACGTAATGACCGTAAAATATGTCTGTAGTTATTGTTATTGACATCTTTTACGGTCATTAACGTTATGTATACTGATGTGTTTGGGGGGGGGAGGTGTAATAACCCGAAACGTCTACTTTTTTAATATGTGTTTAAATGTTTTCAAATGTATTGTCTGAATTTTAATGCTTTTTATTGTTAAGTTCTAATTATATTAAAATGTTGTATTGTCATCAAAATCACGCTTTTATTCGCAATTTTTATAATTTTAGCAAACAGGAATTGAATGAAAAATCGGTTGGCAAATTCTAACCTTTACTCACATTAATCAAGTTAAGTTAAACCAAAGAGTGGAAAAAGGACAAAAAAAACATTGAAAAGTTCATATTAAATTGCTTTCACCTCCATGTGTTATGAATACGATTGACTTTCAGTGATATTACTTACCCATCATACGGGGTATAGGGTAACTTTTGTAATTGTTTTGAAAATCGAAAAAAAATTCTGACAGATTTACACGTTTAAGACACTGGAGATTCCGAAAAACATATTTTTAGGAAAAAATGTTTGCCGTGTCTGTGTGTGTGTGTGTGTGTGCATATATAAATATATTTATTTACTATTGAGTGAGAAATTACTCAAGATTGAGAACGCGAACCTTTACTGTGGTTTCTGTTAAAAGCGCACAATTACTTGTTGAAGTAAAGGATTTTTTTTTAATGAAATGTACGCATTTATTATTCAAGTATGCAACATGTGAAACCTGACACAAAAATTAATTCGGAAAAAAAAGAATATATATTTTAATTAATTTTCAAAAAAGAAATATAAATAGTAACCTATCAATTTGTTTTTTGACAGAAATAATTTCCTAAACGATTCAACTAGGTGAATACAAAATTACAGTTCATTCCACCAAGCAGGTTTTGAGTTGTGTTTTAAAACTACCTACATTGCAATCGGTTTCTTATAAATTTAACATTAAACGTTCCAAATTTTAAAAGTTCATATTTCAAATTAAAGTCAAGAATAGTAAAGTAATTTTTCAATCAAGAGCTTATTTCCCATCCATTATCCGTGAATCAATAGAAATATATTTGCGAAAAGATAACATTTGCAACGAAGTCGCTTCTTTTGAATTAGTTAAAATTTGGCACGCGATGATCTACAAATTGAAAAAGCAATAAAAAAATAATTATTTTCACGTTTCCCAGTTTGACCAATTTAAGCACCTGCTTGCCTTGGACATGCGATCTCGTGTTTGCCATTTTCAAATATATGCGAGAATATTGTAATTATAATTTAGATCAGAAGATGTCGCCGATAGTGTGAACGAAACATATGTAATCTACATTAAAAAGGTTATTTTTAAATATTTCGTGTTATGTTTTCATCACTTTAAGCATTATTAAACTTTAATTTAAAGATAACAAGTGATTGTATTATATTATTTATATTCGTATTTTCTTAAATATACATTTTATTAAACAAAAATAATTTCCTAAACTATTCAACTAGGTGAATACAAAATTACAGTTCATTCCGCAAGTAGGTTTTCGTTTCGTGTTTTAAAACTAGCCACATTGCAATCTGTTTTTTTAATTATCACAAAAAAATTTAACGTTAAATATTGCAAATTTTAAAAGTTTATATTTCATTAAATATTTCACCAAATGACTTTCCGTTTGGTATCCAAATGTGGAATGTTTTGAAAAATCCTAATGGAATATCAAAATTAGGTGCTTGTAATGAAAATTTCAAAGTTTGGCACAATTTCAGTATGAAGAAGACATTCAAAGCTTGTTAATTTTCAGGGCTCGTATGCTTTTACCACAACTTCTTGATAGAATTTTTCTACTTAATATTTGAATAGAAGAAATTGTAGACAGCTCGTTGAATTGCAGGATTTGTAATACTTTTCTGCATTTAAATAAAGCGAAGAATTCTATTAAAAATTGTGGTAAAAGCATACGAACCCTGATTTTGACATACATTGAAAGTGAAAGAAGACTTAATTTCCAGTCCAATGGTTCTTTCCTTTTATTTTCTGTGGGACAGTTTGGTGAATAAAATGTATGCGGTGTACTCTTTTTATTTTATATTTTTCCGGACCACAGTATGTAACCAAGTAAATATGCTTTTTTTTTTTTTTTTGATAATGTATGAATGCTTTTTGATAATGCATGCTATATTCGCTATAAAGGTAAAGTGAAAGTATTCATTCATCTTAACAGCTCTGGCATGTAAGTGAATTATACAAATAAAGTTAATGCTGTATATTTTAACTTACACGATACTCTAAAATAAACTCAATGTTTTTAAAACTTAATAAAAAGTAAATGTTAAAAACTATTGAAATTGCTGAAGTCAGTTCTACTCTTCACTGTTTTAATTCCAAATACAATTGATAGATTGTACTGCACTATCAAACTGTAATAATAATGAAATAAAAAAGAAAACTGCCCAGTTAAACTGAGGGCATTGAGCTCACAGGCTATTCACACTAATTGTATATTACACTCTTATTTCAAAGAATTTGAAATAACCCCCTCGAAAAATAAATAAATCGACAATATATTAAGGAGGGATCATCCCCCCGTTCCCACCCCCTTGTAGTTAACCAATGAATCCCCAAAACTAACCTGGGAAGCTCCTTACCACAATGAGCCTATATACAAAATTTGAAGAAAATCGGATAATTCTACATGAAAAACCCATTTATCTAAATTAGGGGGGGGGGGGGGTTAGCCCCCCTTTTCCCCTTTATACTTAACCAATAAACACCCAAAACTAATCAGGGAAGCGACTTATCACAATGAACCTATATTCAAAATTTGAAGCAAAACGCTTATTTCTATCAAGAGTTATCACATTACGTACATACATACGTACATACATACATACGTACATACAGAACGGGCGGGCACAGGACTGTTCTAGCAGTTTAAGAATACACAGCGCCATCTATCGGTAATATTGTAACAAACAGAAGAATGTGAAATGAAGAAATGTCCTATTTCATCATTAACCCTTTTGCAATAATAACTTGTTGCCATTTATATGTTATTGTACTTAAAACACTTTTAGACCATTTTTACAGCACCCTGTACCTGTATTTTTATTAAATTGCGCAGTATTCGGCCAGATAATTAAGTATGTTGTAAACTAATATTTAAAAGTTTCATGTTTCTGTAATGGTCTACTAAAGAAATAGAGTTAAAATCTTTTCTTAAAAAATAATAAATTTTACCACGCACCATTAATTTTTCTCGTTTACATTTAATTAAAAATTACATGTCTCTATGCTAAATTTAAACTGCTATGTATCATAGTATAACGTTAATATGCATCGCACTTAATATACAATGAGCATTTAATTAACAAATTGAATGCACATCCAGTCATATTCATAAAAGAAACAGAGGTTTATATTTGTACAAGCTTATATTTCAAAACAAACAAATAAAAAATGTAACAATTGATATTAGGAAATTATAATAAAAGTGTTTCGTATTTCAGTTATTACGAAATATCGAAATAAAATTACATTAATTTATATATTTTTTTCATATTAAGCTTTAAATAGTGCTGTTTTTTATTATTCTACTAAATTTTTAATTAAAACTTTTGATAGCGTTTCCTACCAGAAAATATTAATAAAAACATTTTAAAAATAAAGAAACATTTTATCATTAGTAATACTGAATTTCAATTTTGTTCGTTTCAAACAAGTGGAATCCATGCTACGATTCCATTATAAAATTTAAATTGAAAAATTGTCAGCTGATATTACATCTGTCGCGTCGAGAGGAAATGATGTCTAAGTTTTTTTATCAGTATACATTTTATCTTTCAATAATGATGATATATATGACATCTTGTTTATATTCGATTCTGCTACTAAAATACCAAAGATAATACACGGTAGAGATATGAGACATTATTTACCACAAAACGAATAAAAAATTGTATAATAAAACCTCTGAATAGCGGACAATGCGGGAGCTCAGAATTCGTCCGTTTTCGTAGGGGGTCAGTATTCAGGAGTGAAAACATACAATTACATAGATGTTAACCCCTTGGGGACGAGCGACACGTATACGTGACGCATAAGATGCTCAGAATCCTTGATTATTCCCACCAATTAATTTTTATTGTAAGCTTTGCCTTATTTAATGATAGCATTTCTGCGATTCAATTAGGCGAAAATTTCTGTTTTGAAAAACGGGTGGTAAAAGATTAAAAATTCTGTAAAGGACGCTCCGCTCGTCGCGAAGAGGTTAAGGATTTAAATAAACAGTTGTTTCTAAATAGAGGTATCCACTATTTGGAAGTGTCCGTTATGGAGGTTTTACTGTATTTGGTTTAAAAAAACTTACAATAGTCATAAAATTATAATTCCTTCGTCAATTAACAGCATAAATTAACAATATTCTTAAAGCACATTACCATTTCCACAGTTATATAAACATCTATAATCTTAACGTCGCATTAATACAATGAGTTCTGACTCAGGCTAACCCTCTGTAAGACAAAAATCTGCCTAACTCGGAAAGGTTTTGGATGTAGTAAACTCTGCCCAAGGCTGCATACTGTCTACCACGAAAAGTTTTCGGCACCCCGTTTGATTCCGCCTTAAACCGAGGTTACTGTACTTTCTATGGGAATTAAACAGCACAGTTTTTTCAGTTGGGGCAAGCACTAAAAAAAGCACACAAATGCAAATTAATTATTTGGTTTTAATAATGTTTTATAAACTGTAAACATTCTCTTTGAGCACACTGCATCATCATCTTTCATTTTCTTTCACGTAAACAATTCATTTTTTATTCAGTTCGTAGTTGAATAAGAAAAGTTTTATAGTGCCCCACATCAGTTTTATAGTGCTTTTAATCTTTCCAATGTTAGAGAAGTATTTCATGCTAATATTTAGCCATGATATAGACAATATTGTACCAATATCGTTTTACTGTTAGTGAAATATCCGATTTGGGATTTTATGTCATACGAACCTTTAAAAATTCAAATGAATGTTATGAATCCTGAATTTTCCCATATGCAAATTCCAACGCGTCTGGTATGTAAGTCCTATTTAGGTTATTGCTATTCTTAATTTTGTTTACCTGTTTTAAAAAGTGGAACCTTATTTAAATTTTTATTAGAAGAGTTTAAAATGCAAATAGCTAAAAATAGATAAATGCTCCCTGTTTTAAAAAGGAATTATGGAAAATCTGATTATTGTAAATCTGATTAATTGAAAGAGTTTTAATTTCAACACAAGATTTCTAAAATAATAATTGCTCTTTAAACTAATAACTAAATATAAAATATCATGATGTTTTGCATTAAATTTTTTTAAAATTTTACTTTCATATTTTTTTATTAAAGTGACCCATACGTTTTATTTTTATCGAATCACTTTCGAATTTCTTAAGTATGTTAATTGTTTCATTTTATTTTTAAATGGATACCCCTAGGAAAAATAAAGTATAACCATCAAAGATATAATCATCGAATGCAGCATTTATTCGTAGGTAAAATTCGTAGAGAAAGCTTGCCTAATTTTGGAACAATATGTATAGTTTGAATTGTAATTATTATAATAAACAAATGACATAAGTATGTGTACTTCTAAGACCTGAGCTCCTAACAAAGTAATCATTCTCTTTTAATCGTTTAGAAATTCTGAATATTAAATTCTTGTGCATTATTTCCTTTTTTTTTTTTTTTTTTTTTTTTTTTTTGTCCAGAAATTATTTATATTTTATTTCAAAAATATATTTATGCGATATGCGCGTTTTAAACTCTTCGACTCTGTAAGTTATAGTTTACAGAATTTTATAATAAAAACAGAAAATTCGGAACCTGAACATTCAGTATCCTCCTAAACAAAATGAATACAAATATTTAAAACTATATTTGTTCAGAAGAAATAGAGTTTTAATAAAATGAAATATGAGTATTCAATGGAGATAATTTTAATTTACTTTACAATTATCGCTGTTATCAGAAAGACTTTAAGCGTTTGGCACATGTTGGCAATATTCAGACTTGTGATTTTCTTGTATTTACAAGTAACGACTCGTAAAATACGAAACGTACAATGGAAAATATAAAACGAACTAATGGTTGATTAGTAAAAACAACCTAAAGAATTTCCAGAGCCATGTTTTATTTATAACTGTTCTCACAAAATACGATGAAATCCATTTTCTAAAATAGCATACCTACCTCAATGGAAAATCTTGAAAAAATAATAAGTGTGGAGAAATCATGTATACCATATTCGCCTGAAGATGCTTTATCTCTTCTCGTTGAAACAAAATTAACCAAGAGATCTTATAATGTATTAAGAATATCGTCAAAACAGTGAAATGCGGATATTTATTCTAGCTAAATAAAACTAGTGGCTGCTAAGTAACTTTGCTATTCGGAAACATTCGATGCTCAGAAATTGATTGTGAGGTTCTGTTGCTAAATTTACTCGATCACACCATTAAAAGAAAACATTAAAAGATTGAAATTGCAAACATTAAAAGCCCACATAAGCAATAACTTCATGTTTTAAAATCACATTTCTTTACTTATAATAAGAAATAAAGACTGAAAAATATATGAAATTTTCATTGAACTCTTGGGATGAAATTTTACGGTTGTTTGTGATCTGTAAATCCACATTTCTCAAGGTTTATCTAATAAAAAAAAGTTTTTATTTTATTTTTCGATAAAAAGGTTATATAATTGCTTTATGTTAAAACACTAGTGTAAGAATATCGAAACAGGTTAAAAAACGAATTTGTTTTCGTTTCCTTCCCCCCTCCTCAACAGCTAGAAATCTTCTCCCCCCCTTTAATGGGGAACAAAGGGGGGAGCGAAACTTTCGTGTGTGAGTTTAGATAGTTGAGTACAATTCATTCATTTTAAGTACAAAGTAAGAAATAGAGCAGAATTTTAATTATTTTTTAAAAAAGATTTTAAACTTGTATGCGAGGGAGGGAGGAGGGAGAGGCATGATATAGAAATAATTTCGTTGGAGAGAGAAAAAAATCGGATGGTTTTTATCTATTTGTTGTAACTACAGAGTTAAAAAATGCAGCATTTAAAAAAAAAAAAAACTTGGGGATAGATTATTAAAAACATTTTTTAAACAATTACTAAAAACAAATGATGGAATGAAGCGAAACTTTGGGAGTGAAGGATTAATTCACATGTTTTATTGTTATTTATTAATTATAACTAAAATATAACAGACAGAGCAGATTTTGTTAATAAAGAATTAAAATTTTTGAGGATTTTAGTCATTGTATACCTGAAGGGGGTGAAGGGAGGAGGAAACGGGCATTTCAGAGTTAGGAGAAATTTAGTTATATAATTAATTTTTTAATGCTACAAAAATACAGTAACAAAGGCAGAATCTTCCCTTTTTATTGGAATTTCAAAGGTATTATGCTCTGTGTGACAGAGAGAGGCGAAAGAGGGAGGGGGGGATTGAAAATTTCCAAGATAATCTAATTCATCAATTGGATGATTTATTATTAATTCATTAATACAAATGTCGAAAATTTAAAAAAAAAAAAAAATAAAGTTTTTACATTTTCTATGCTAGAGGTGCAAATGAAAGAAGAGACATTTCATGTGTGTGTGTGTGTGGGGGGGGGGGATTTAGCTGATTGATTATTTATGTATTTTATTGATTACTTATATCCTTTTTTGTTACTTTACAATAAAAAACGAAAACTGTTTTCGTAGATTTTAAACTGTATATTTTGCTGGAGGGATGAGGGAGAATGCAAATTTACGGGAGATACGGAATTAGATAATTTTTTTTAAAAAAAAAGAAGAAATATTCACGAAAATTAAAAGTGAAAATTCACATTCCTGTAGAAAAAGAAAGTAAAAATTTAATAAAAACTTGCCCCTTGTTTTCCACACCAAACCCTCCCCCGGAAGTCATCAATTACATTTAATTTCAATTCACAATGTAATGTCATTTAGAACAGTTCTATTTTTAACACTTTCCAACATAGTTGAAAAGTGTTTATGAATTCGGTTTGTTTGTTTGGTCATCTGGTCGTCCGTCTGTCTGGTTGTCCGAGCTCTAAATCACGTAAATGTACTCGGATTGCCATGTAATTGATATAATATCGTATTGTGATTTACTATGGCGTGTTCGGTATTGCGAATAGCATTAGACCCGCAGTGGCGTGGACGAATAAGCTCGATTCCCGTAAGATCACCGAAAGTGAAGCAGCATCGACCATGGTCACTGCTTGGGAGAGTGACTATCTCTCTCGACTGCGGCTGCAGTGGGACCGTGTACATTAATGGGAGCTGGTGCACGTAAAATCTGTTCGTGGCTCCAATGTCCTCCAAGTTTAGAATAAGCGTTACCTCTGGGGGTGCCAATCCAGGTGCAGGTCTCTCATCTGGAATTGGTTCAAAATTAAGAGACCAACTCTTATGGACGGGGCTTGTGAGTGCTTAAGCCATTTGGTAGGCCTCCTCATCCAGCTGACTCTTGGGAATAGCATTTATAGTTAGTTTACAGGGATATAAAAAAAATTCCGTTATATTATGGTCAGTAGTATAGTCTTAAGGATCCCTAGGACAGACGAATCCTGGAACAAGGTCGTTCGTTACTCCCTATGTATCACATTCCAAAAAGAAACCGCTTAAAAAGAAGGAATGTTAAATTGTTAATACCTAAAAAGCAAGATAGTTAAATGATTATTGAAATTTTATTAAATAAATAAAGTAAATGACAATAATAATTCAATACAAATACATTCAAAATAATAATAAAATAATAATAATAATGATAATAATAATAATAATAATAATGATGATAATAATAATAATAATAATAATAATGATAATAACAATAATAATAATATTAATAATAATAAATTAATTTGTCTTGCTTATTTCTCGATTTAACCTGTTAACCGGGGAATAAACTTTTGTTCAACTGATATGCCTGATTACCAACGGAGCAAAACTTCCACCAATAAAAAAGAATAAAAATTTTTTGCTTATTCATGGCAGTAATTTTGCATGAATAGGGCGTTTTAATAAGACGAAAATTTCTATTAAAACTTTACTGGTGGAAGTAATGTGTTCAAAATATTACGGTAGTAGTTCGTGTATGACGAATTATTTCGTCATACCCAGTTAACAGGTTAATATTGTGAAACAAAAAATAAACAAACTAGGAAATGCTTTCATTTTAAAAAGCACAAAGTCTTCGTTTACCATTTCAAATCGTTCAAGTAATTGACTTGATAAATATTTTTTTGTATCAGTTTCATTTAAACTAGCTCGAATGTACCGGTTCTTTCTCACGCTCTGTGCAGTTTTATCGAAAAAAAAAAAAACCGGTTATTGAGCTTTATAAAGAAATCTTTTTCAAAATTATATTTTGCCTGTAACCGCTTATTATTATTAAATGAAATGTACTCTTTCAAAAATTTGCACTTGCAAGAATTTACTGATTTTTTTTTCTTTTTTATAGTCATTCCTTCTTGAACGTGTAATTTTAAATTTAAATACAATTTGTAACATTTCTCATAAAAACATTTGGACAGTTTTTTTGCAAGGTAAAGCACCTTTCAAATTTATCAGATCGAACAACTCCTGAGTCTAAGCAGGCAATGTTTCGTAATTAAGAGTTAATTTGTGCGTGACAAGAGGCATGCCATTATGCAAATCATGAAGTTGTGAAGGATCTAGCTGTAATATAAATCCTAAGTTTGAGTGAGAGTTTTGTACTAATATGCTATTTTTTTTAATTTAATTTTCGGATAACCAGTAAAATTTACCAATTGGGAGTTTTTGACCCTTAAGTACCAATACAGATTGTTGGCATCCAGAACCAAAATATAATTATGAGGTAAGCTAGAATTGAATCTTTTTGCTGCGAATGAATTTTTGCAGTTACGTATATTTTGCCAAGTACAGAGTCATAATGACCGGCAACTTTCAATTTTAGACATTTTGTGGAATAGTTTAAAATGTATTTGTCAGATTCTTCTGGAATTTTAGAATTAAAAAGAACAGGTTTGACTTCATATTTATCAACGTCGATTTGATAAGGAGTATAATTAGGGGGCCAAAAAAAAATTAAAGAAAAAAATAATACTTGGGATCACCCTGTAAAATAAAATGCACGAAATGATCTATCGCTACAGAATATACATAAGCAGACATTGTACAATATGTGTATTCATTTGTGTAAGAATAGCATGTATATTAATAAAGATATAGCGATTTTTTAAAAAAATTAAAAAAATTCTTGCATGTTTTTTGCTTATAACATACAGGGTTTTTAACCAAATTTAACGCCATTTTCAGAAAAATTGACAAAATATATTATAAACAATATAGTGCAATTGAAATGTAAATATATTAAATATTTAAGGAAATATGGGCAGTTGTATAAAATATGTTTTATCTGCGCATGCGCGAACAATAAAAAGGAACTTTTTGCATAATTTAATAGTCAACTCTATGGAGCAACTTATTAAAAAAAATCAGTCAAATATCGTAAAAATTCAGAGAGATATCGGCGTTAGAGTGAGCTGTTTTTTTAGTTTCTCACTAAAACTCGCTAAATGATAAGGGATTGTCCACAAATTGTCATGTTTAATTTTTATGCTATATTTTATTTTTTATTGATACTTTAGTTCGCCTTGGAAAACTTTATTGCACCCGATTATAATACTTTTGGAGTGGATCCTTTGATTTTGATAATTCTTTTTTTGTTCGAATAAGCTCGTTAGGGTAGTTTTTCAAAGGGAACTAAAGTATCATTAAAAATTGGAAAATAGTATAAAATAAAAAATGACAATTTGTGGAAGATCCCTTATCATTCAGCGAGTTTTAGTGAGAAACTAAAAAAACAGCTCACTCTAACGTCGATATCTCTTTCAATTTTTACGATATTTCACTGATTTTTTTTTAATAAGTTGCTCCATAGAGTTGACTATTAAATTATGCAAAAAGCTCCTTGTTACCGTTCGCGCATGCGCAGATAAAAATTATTTTATACAACTGCCCATATTTCCTTAAATATTTAATATATTTATATTCCAATTGCACCATATTGTTTCTACTACATTTTGTCAATTTTTTTTTTAAAACTGGCGTTAAACTTGGTTAAAAACCCTGTATGTTATAAGCAAAAAACATGCAAGAATTTTTTTAATTTTTTAAAAAAATCGCTATATTTCTATTACTATACATTCTATTCTTACACAAATGAATACACATATTGTACAATGTCTGCCTATGTATATTCTGTAGCGATAGATCATTTGGTGCATTTTATTTTACAGAGTGATCCCAAGTATTATTTTTTTTCTTTAATTTTTTTGGTCCCCTATTTGTCCTCCTTATCAAATCAACAATGATAAATATGAAGTCAAATCTGTTCTTTTGGATCCAAAATGTCTAAAATTGAAAGTTGCCGGTCATTAATGGCCATATAGTATATATATATATATATATATATATATATTCAAATCGGATATATTTTGTCCTATTGGTTAGTAATTCAAGTTCTACCGTACTGTACTTAAGACCGGCATTAAATGTAAGTTGAACTGAAGAAACAAAATGGACAGGATCCAATGCATAATATTTTACAGACATACGACGAAATGATGTAAATATTTCAGGTAATAGATCAACGTCGAAATCCTGATATGATTCTATTCTAAATAGCCTTGGAACGATTTAGTATTAAAATATTTAAACACTGTATACACGCAAATTTATAATTTGAAATATGTGAATCACTAAGGAAACGCAGATTGCGGGGGTAATTGTATTTCCCTAAGTACATTTATTGAATCAAAATATGTATAGGGAAATACCTCTTTTCTTTTCAAAAAGTCTTGTTGTAGATAACTTTAGAAAAAAGCTTTAAAAATATTAAAATCACACTTAGCTTGTATTAAATTCTGTGTCAAAACATCAATATTGATGCATCTAAAAACACATAAGAGTCTGCAAAACGAATTTCTTCCAAACTAAACGTTAAAACTTTTCAATATTTGTAGCGATAATTTAAATTTTCTTTGCATATTGTCGCGGTAATATTAAAAAAATTAAATGCTAATCGTAATGCCTGGAGTTGTGTATGATTAGAGGTATATATGTTGCGTGATAATTTAAGTTACAAAGCTGGTTTGCAAGACCTCAAATTCGTCCATCTCCCCAATGAGAGTGATCTTTCGTTTTTCACATCTATGATGACAGCTATGAGACATCTATGATGTCTGCAATTTCACATTCAGACACTTTAGTGTCTGAATTACTTTTTCAGACACATATGTGTCGGAATGTAAGACGCCTCTATTTGCAGTGTATTACTTCGTATATTTAAACATATATAACACATTTAAACAGACGTAACAACAAAATAAGTAAATATAAAAAAAAGCTATTCTAAAAACACTTTTTTATGGTTAATTTAAAAATAAGTAAAATATGTTAACACAATAAATATGCTAAAAGTATATATATTTTTTAATTTCGCCATTAGTCTTAACTAGGGAATCAAACCTGGCTTCCCGGGTTACAGAACATAGGCGAAAACCATTTTTTTTCTAATTCTAATAGATTTTTCATATTTAATAAATATTTTTAAAGCGATTTATTAACAACGTAAAACAGAATTTTTATGAGAAAAATATCAATAATATATTCAAATAAAATTTCGAAATTTAATGAAGAGATACTTTTGTATTAGCCGCATGCTAGGAGTGCCGTATTAGGAGTGCCGCATGCCATTGGCCAAAGGAATCGTCCAAGATTTCGCTGTTTTTTATTCTGAAAATTTCAACTGTTTAAACGCATAGTTCGAGAACATGTCTGTTAAATTTGCATTTTATTTATATTGTATTATTATTTATATTTTGATGAAGTTTTAATTTTGTTCTGTAATATTAGCCGGAAATAAATGCGTATTTAAAAAGATAGATTAGATAATAGAGATTAGAGATAGATTTAAAAATAATTCATGCTTGAAATTATTTTTAAAATCATAAAAATTAAGTAAATTCAAATACTGTTTTCAAAGAAATTACATCCCCCCCCCCCCCTATTCTACTGTGTAGAAATTGAAATTGTGCGTTGTTTAGAAGTTTAAAAGATGCAGTGAAAGCGAAATTTCTACCAGTCAGTTTAGTCAGTTCGTTTTTACCATCAAACTGACTTCAGACAATAATCAGATATGTATTGGTTTATAATATAGATCCATATATTTAAAGCTGTTTGGTAATTCTGTCAAATCTATTCCATCGAAATTCGATCGAATACGCATGCGTCAAAAAATCACCGGCCAATGAGGTGAGGGTCTATGACTGTCTCTACAAACGTGTTTGGGATCGTATCATCTGTTGTTTTTTTCTGTTGTCGCGTTGCGTTAAACCTAGGAAGATATTTATCTAGAACTCACTGTGGAGTGTTTAGAAGGTATTTATTTTATTTATTTATTTTATTTATTGTAATTTGTATGAATACTTAGATGTCCATTTCGGATTTACTGTTTAAAAATGAATTTAGGCTCATAAGTTGGCGAAATCCCGATGGAAATTTTCTTTTTAGATCTCTATCATTTTGTTTATATAGTACAGAAAATAATTATTCAAACGTGTAGAACACGTAATACAAAATTGGACCACTTATGGTCTGTTTATTATCGGGAATGAATCTTATGGTGTTCCGATTGATAATGAATTCGATTATGTAAATATAATGTCAAAAGACAGTACGCACGGTAGTAATATTTTTATTATTATGTGTTCGAAAAAAGCAGAATCTGAGCATCTGAGTATAAGTTATAAAATAAACAGAAATATATTATCTCTATTCGATTTAAAAGTTTTGTGGGCTGTTTTATTTGTAAAGAGTATGTATGCATTATATTGTTTGTATGTATACAAATCTTTAGAATGTTTTGATTTGCAAACTCTTAATATTTGAATAATGTTTACATTATATTTGTTTGTATGTATACAAACAATATATGTATACAAAGAAGTATATATGCAAACAATGTATATAATGTATCATGTAACAATATTAATATTTACATTGTATTGTTTGTATATATACAAATCTTGAATGTTTTAAATGGGCAAATTTGTAATGTTTTTTTATGTTATTTTTTTTAAATGTCAAAAAAAGATAAATTTTCAAACTTGGTATAAAAAACTTGAGTACTTCTCTATTATCCCATCGACCACTTTTCATAACAAAATACTATCGCCAAACTGTATGATTAAATGCCAAAATTGCAGTCCCATTTACTTGATGTCGAAAACATTATAGGTGTTTTTTATGTCATCAAGTGGTTTTTAATTCAACATTTGCGTGTATTTTTCATTATGTTTATTTGATTTATTAGTTATTTCATTAATTAAAATAACAATTGTATCCTTAAATTCTTATATTTTATTTATTTATTTTGATATTCCAATGACAACGTTCTCCCATTTATTTGGCGATAGTTTTTTTTTTTATGAAAAGTGGTCGATGAGATAATAGAGAAGTACCAAAACTTAATTACGTATATGAGTATATTCTTTGACAGTATTAATCATTACTCGATATTTTAAAACTGCATCATATTTGTAGAATTATATTAATTTAAACAATGCTTCTATTGAAGTGTGAAGAACCATATACCTCTATGAAGAACCATATATTTACATAATTGTCTTCATTAGCAATCGGAACACCATAAGATTCATCCCCGATAATAAACGGACTATAAGTGGTCCAATTTTGTATTACGTGTTCTACGATATTTTTACATACATTTAAATAATCATTTTCTGTACTATATAAACAAAATGATAGAGATCTAAAAAGACAATTTCCATCGGGATTGATTTCGCGAACGTTAAAAGAGCCTAAATTCATTTTTAAACAGTAAATCCGAAATGGACACCTAAGTATTCATACAAATTATAATAAATGAAATAAATAAATACCTTCTAAACACTCCACAGTGAGTTCTATATAAATACCTTCCTAGGTTTAACGCAAAGTGCAAGAAAAAAACAACAGGAGATGATCCCAAACACGTTTCTAGAGACCGTAATAGACCTTCACCTCATTGGCCGGTCCTACCGGAAGATTTTTTTTTATGCATGCGTATTGGGTCGAATATTGTTGAAACATTTGACAAAATAAGCAAACTGTTTCCACCTAGGTATTTATACACAATACAACAAATAAAATAAATGCCTTCAAAACCCTTTTGATCATCACATCAGCGTGCAAGACAATTTTTTTACCGGAAACCGTTTGATGAATTTCATTATTTTTCCGTTATCGATTGACAAATTTTACGATTTTACCGCTAACGATTGCTGAATTTCACAATTTATCGACTATTGATTAACGAATTTCATGATTTTTTCCATGAACATTTGTCGAATTGCACAAAAAAAATTAAGAATATCGTCAAATTGTCTTGGGTAAAAAAATTTTGAATATTGTCAAATGCCATCGAGAAAAAAGTCTCTTTGTCAAATGATTTTGAAGAAAAAATCGGGAAATTCACAAAATGGTTTCGGAAAAAACTTCACCAAATGGTTTCAAAATTCTTTGAGTGACAGCGGGAAAAAAAATTTCATTTTACATTCAATCATCGCAATTGGCGAGTGTGACTAAGTTTAACCAGTGGTGGCAATAACATCAATCACCAATTTCCAGTATTACTCGCCGATTGGTGAATGTTAATTTTGTCTTATATCACAAACTGTATTTACATATACTACTAGATATAATGATTATGAACCATGATTTTTCTGTTATTGGGCGAGATTCATGTTTTTTCAGCAATTCTTTGACGAAATTAGTGTTTTTTCAGCGATCCTTTGAAGAATTTCGCATTTTTCTCACGATCCTTAACGAAATTCGCATTTTCCAGCAATTCTTTGATAAAATACATTTTATTCCGCAATTTTTAGACGAAATTTAGTAAAAAAGCGTGATCTTTTGGTGAAATTTCCTTTTTTGCGATTCTTTGACAAAATTTGCTTATCTTTCGCGATCCTTTTGCATAATTACGTTTTTTCTGTGGTCTTTTAACAAAAGTCATGTTTTCCCATTATCCTTTGATAAAGTAGTGTTTTTTCCTCAATCATTTGACAAAATCTGTTATTTTCCCCCCGCGAAGATTGGTTAGATGTTTTTAGTCTGCAGGTGCCCTAAAAAGTCTGTGACGCCCGTTGCTGCATCGCACACATTCTTCCATGGGGCATCGAACGAAGTAAATTCAACCTAAAGAATCATTGTTTCATTCCTGACATTTCTCGAAAGAAACAACGTTCAACTCATTGACTGAATTGTAAAGGGCGAAATGTGTCAATTAGCAGAAAGTGCGCAATTTGTTCGTTCATGGAAAAAATCGTGAAATTCGTTAACCGATAGTCGATAAAATTCGAAATTCGTCAATCGATAGCGGAAGTGCAAAATTCATTAATCTACACAGTGGAAAAATCGCAAAATTCATCAACTGGTTTCGGGAGAAAAATTTTTCGAATATCGTCGAATTTCTTCGAGAAAAAAATTCACAATCTGCCAATTTCGGGGATGAAATTTACCAAATGGTTTCAAAATTTGTCGCGCGACAGCAGAGAAAAAAAATCTTTTTCCATTCAATCATCGCAATTGGTGAGTGTGACTATTATGTTTGACCAGTGGTGGCAATAAAGTCCATTGCCAAATTTTCAGTATTACTCGCTGTTTGGCAAGTGCTAATTTTGTCCTATACTTCAAAACCCTTTTGATCATCACATCAGTGTGCAGGACAATTTTTTTTACGGGAGACCATTTGATGAATTTCGTGATTTTTCCGTTATCGATTGACCAATTTTACTGCTATCGATTGTTGAATTTTATAATTTATCAACTATTGATTAGCGAATTTCCTGATTTTTTCCATGAACGTTTGACGAATTACGCAAAAAAAAATAAGAATATCATTAAATTGTCTTGGGTAAAAAAAAATTTAATATTGTCAAATGCCTTCGAGAAAAAGGTTGCAAGTTGAAACGGCTGTGACTTCTTTTTCATGTTATGCATCTCCGGTGTCCATCCCCCCCCCCCCAAGTGGGACACTTTTCTAAATTTTGCACATACCCCTCATGTGATATATCGGTGGAAAAGTCTTTGACCACTTATTCATGTTATGCATCTCCGGGGTCCATCCCGCCCCATTGTTGGAAAGGTCTGTGACTGCTTAATCATGTTATGCATCTCCGGTGTCCATCTCCTCACTTTGCCCCCCCCCCCCAAAGGGTACTTTCTAAATTTTGCACATTACCCTCATGTTATATATCATTGGAAAGGTCTGTGACCACTTAATCATATTATGCATCTCCGATGCCCATCTCCCCACTTTCCCCCCCCCCCCAAGGGATACTTTTCTAAATTTTGTTGACACCCCTCATGTCATATATTGTTGGAAAGGTCTGTAACTGCTTAATCATATTATGCATCTCTGATGTCCATCTCCCCACTTTGCCCCCCCCCCCCCCAAAGGGTACTTTCTAAATTTTGCCCATTACCCTCATGTTATATATCATTGGAAAGGTCTGTGACCACTTAATCATATTATGCATCTCCGATGTCCATCTCCCCACTTTGCCCCCCCCCCCCCCCCCAAAGGGTACTTTCTAAATTTTGCCCATTACCCTCATGTTATATATCATTGGAAAGGTCTGTGACCACTTAATCATATTATGCATCTCCGATGTCCATCTCCCCACTTTGCCCCCCTCCCTCCCCCAAAGGGTACTTTCTAAATTTTGCACATTACCCTCATGTTATATATTATTGGAAAGGTCTGTGACCACTTAATCATTTTATGCATCTCCAATGTCCATCTCCCCACTTTGCCCCCCCACCCCCCTAAGGGATACTTTTCTAAATTTTGTTGACACCCCTGATGTCATATATCATTGGAAAGGTCTGTGACCACTTAATCATATTATGCATCTCCGATGCCCATCTCCCCACTTCCCCCCCCCCAAGGGATACATTTCTAAATTTTGTTGACACCCCTCATGTCATATATTGTTGGAAAGGTCTGTAACTGCTTAATCATATTATGCATCTCTGATGTCCATCTCCCCACTTTGCCCCCCCCCCCAAAGGGTACTTTCTAAATTTTGCCCATTACCCTCATGTTATATATCATTGGAAAGGTCTGTGACCACTTAATCATATTATGCATCTCCGATGTCCATCTCCCCACTTTGCCCCCCTCCCTCCCCCAAAGGGTACTTTCTAAATTTTGCTCACAACCCTCATGTTATATATCATTGGAAAGGTCTGTGACCACTTAATCATATTATGCATCTCCAATGTCCATCTCCCCACTTTGCCCCCCCACCCCCCTAAGGGATACTTTTCTAAATTTTGTTGACACCCCTCATGTCATATATCATTGAAAGGTCTGTGACCACTTAATCATATTATGCATCTCCGATGCCCATCTCCCCACTTTGCCCCCCCCCCCCCCCCCCGAAGGGGTACTTTCTAAATTTTGCACATTACCCTCATGTTATATATCATTGGAAAGGTCTGTGACCACTTAATCATATTATGCATCTCCGATGTCCATCTCCCCACTTTGCCCCCCTTCCCCCCCCAAAGGGTACTTCTAAATTTTGCACACAACCCTCATGTTATATATCATTGGAAAGGTCTGTGACCACTTAATCATATTATGCATCTCCAATGTCCATCTCCCCACTTTGCCCCCCCACCCCCCTAAGGGATACTTTTCTAAATTTTGTTGACACCCCTCATGTCATATATCATTGGAAAGGTCTGTGACCACTTAATCATATTATGCATCTCCGATGCCCATCTCCCCACTTCCCCCCCCCCCCCCCGAAGGGGTACTTTCTAAATTTTGCACATTACCCTCATGTTATATATCATTGGAAAGGTCTGTGACCACTTAATCATTTTATGCATCTCCAATGTCCATCTCCCCACTTTGCCCCCCCCCCCCAAGAGATACTTTTCTAAATTTTGTTGACACCCCTCATGTCATATATTGTTGGAAAGGTCTGTAACTGCTTAATCATATTATGCATCTCCGATGTACATCTCCCCACTTTGCCCCCCCCAAAAGGGTACTTTCTAAATTTTGCACATTACCCTCATGTTATATATCATTGGAAAGGTCTGTAACTGCTTTATCATATTATGCATCTCCGATGTCCATCTCCCCACTTTGCCCCCACCAAAGGGTACTTTCTAAATTTTGCACATTACCCTCATGTTATATATCATTAGAAAGGTCTTTGACCACTTAATCATATTATGCATCTCCGATGTCCATCTCCCCACTTTGCCCCCCCCGTACTTTCTAAATTTTGCACACAACCCTCATGTTATATATCATTGGAAAGGTCTGTGACCACTTAATCATATTATGCATCTCCGGTGTCCATCTCCTCACTTTGCCCCCCCCCCCAAGGGGTACTTTCTAAATTTTGCACACAACCTCATGTTATATATCATTGGAAAGGTCTGTCACCACTTAATCATATTATGCATCTCCCATGTCCATCCCCCCACTTTGGCCCCCCAAGGGTGTACTTTTCTAAATTTTGCATACACCCCTCATGTGATTTATCGATGGAAAAGTCTGTGACCACTTAATCATATTATGCTCCCCACTATGAAATTTGTCAAGTTAAAGCAACTATAAATTTTACTTTTATGGTATTATCAAGTTGTTTGCCGTCAAATTTTGACGGGTTCCATCTAGTTATTATTAATATTAACCCCTATTCTTGACAACATGATTTATGCGTAACATTCTCCCATGACATGGACCCTATTACGTAAGATTAGCATAAAATTTGATAAAAGAATTTTATTCTATAGGTTTGAATCAAGGCAAAATTTGTCTAAAGTTGCCAACAAATACAACAATTCCACGAAATGGTGAATCATTGTTTTTTATGTCATTAAGCATACGGTCTACATTCAAATACTAATTTACTCATCAAGGGGGCTTCATCCCAGACGATTAACTTCGTTTTTCTTATTAATTCAGTAATGTCAGATTGCTTACTAATGCCACACGTAGATGTTTCCTTCAAATTCAGCGGTATTTTGAATCTTGAATGTGCTATTCTACCTTAATCTAATAACAAAGCTGCGATCCCAGAAGATGCAAAAGCTAATGCAACCATGTTATATGATCTCACCATTTTTAAAACTGTATTAAGTAAAAATGTTTAGCCAGTCCTGGCGCGTCAATAAAATATGCCTTAGAATTTTCATTTAAAACAGCAAACGAAACTTTATCATAAATTGATTTTTGAACGTGATAATCCTGGCGCAAACGATAAATAGACAAATATTGTTTGAGTCACAATTTTTACATTAAAAAATATTTTTATGTATCACAAACGTTCCTTTAAATGAAATAATTTCAATTTATAAAATTATCGCTCATCAAAACATTTATTATTATTATTATTATTATTATTATTATTTTGTATTTTATATAAAATCAGTAACAGTTTTTTCAAGGTGTCTAGATTAATTTCTAACTAATAATAGCCATTTCAATTCTTTAATCAAAGATAATATGCCGTCGCCAAGAGGGGGGGGGGGAATTACCAATGCAACCATTAAACCCGAAAAAATTGAAAAATACATTTTTTTTATATAAAGCTATAATAAATCACTCAATTAAGATAGTTTTCAAACAAATTGCATTTGAAAGTAGATTTTCTCCTATATAACGGTGTAAAAATTAAAAATGTGAGATGTTTAGAAATTAAAAAAATTGCAATAGTAAAAAATCGCAAAACCGAAATTTCATCGTCAACTGTTGCCATTCTCAAAATGACGTCAGCGTTACGCACGGACACGTTTATCCTTTATAATGTAGATAGTGTAATTATATGTTACATAAAAATGAGAGTGTTCTCATTAGAGTTCTGTTACTCTAATGATTATTGTTAATATGTTTTTCGATGGTGACAGTGCCACGTCTTACAGGTTCAACATACCTTAAAGATATATTTATAAAGGGTTTTACTAACCCATCATCTTCCTCTTTCCCAAAAGCAAAGGTAATAATCATTCTTAAATTTAGTAATCTGAAGAGATATCCCGTTGCCAATGTATATAGAATAAGGAGGTATGTATTTCTCAGTTTTTCTCTCCCCCCAACGGTTCTAAATTAAGATCGAACTTTCTGTTCAAAGAGCAATCTGCAGAAGAGGAGGAAGTTAATTCCGGAGGAAGTTATGTTAATTCCGGCATCATGTCGATAATTATTTAACACATTAGCATTAGTATAGTTTCCACTTGTAGTCGATGTACTTCTAGAAGTATGTGCTCCGGAAGAATTTATTGTTGCACTTGTCAATCCAAACTGCTCAGTACTCCAACCCATCTCTTAATCTTGCTCATCCACTAGGTTACTCGTGTTGATTTCACGCTTAAGACCTTTTTTTTTGGAGGAGATCTTTCTAGGAGCTAAAAAAAAAATACCTTTAGTAAAATATTTAAAAATTTCACAGAACCCGAATTTTTATTTTTGCAAATCTTTTATTATTTTATCATAAGAATATTTTTGATCATAACAACTCTATTGATAAAGTATAAAAAATACACTCGCCATTCATGAAGGAATTCGTATCTTAAATGCTGCTACACGTTGAACACAGTTGGATCGTTAAAAGAATATTGTGAAAATTTACATCAAATATGTCTTATTTATAATATTTATAAAACGATGTTACATAACTACTTCCTACATCCTGTAGATTATTACTTATCACCATTGCAAAACCTTTTACCCTTGAAACAACATGTCGATGCTCTAGCGATTTACCTTTTTATTTATTTTTTTCTCTCCTGTTATTCTCAATGTTATGTCAGAATAAATGATTAGATATATGCGTGTTGCTCCATTCAACTAAGTGATTTAATAATAAATTGAATTTTTTAATTTAAATTTAGTATCATAAATGCATTTATGCATGCACTCTAACTGCAACTATCTATCTATACTAATAAAAAAAAGTTTCGCTCTGTGTGTCTGTGTGTCTGTTGGCGATGGCTAGGAAAATCTAGCCGACCTAGAAGGCTGGAAATTTAGGTGTGGATAGTCCAAGGTCTGACCATGTGCACCTGAGCCTCAGAATTTTAATATTTTGAAAATTAGCCTAGATATTAATTAGATTCTCATTAACCATCGCTACTAAAATATCATCTTGTAAATCAAAATGGCGAAAGAAACGGACAGGTGCATTGGATTTGCGACCGGAAATGAACGAATTCGAAATTATTTAAATAATTAGCGAATTTTAAGAAAACTAATTGAGATATCAAATTTCAAATTTCTGAGCATATGTAAAAAAATATTCTGTATCTGACTATGTGATTTTTGAAAAATTCGGTTGGTATTTTTGTTTAATTTACGCAAAAAACTGCCAAAAATCTTTCGGCGCCAGTGAAAACGATCCGAGAAATTTTCAGACAGGGATCGGCTTTCATTAAAAACTGAATTACAAAGAGATCTGTTTCTCTGACCGATCCCTCTCATTTAATTTGCGAAAATGAAAGGAAATAATTGCCAATTTTTACTAATGAACAAATATTTAGGTAACTAATTAAGATATAGATTTGAAATTGAGTTCGGGAAGGGGTGTCATCTGCCTGCTATTTTAGCGTAGCGTCTTCGTTATGTTCTATATCAGAAAAATGTAATTCTTTTTTTAATGATCGCGTTAATGTACGTGACGGTGGTTCTCTTGAACAAATTATTCATTATATTTGCGGGTATGGGGAGGGAGGGGTTAACGCCTTTCTCTGAGATTGTAATTATCTCGGGCCCGAGCAACGCCGGGGGGGGGGGGGGAGTTAGCTAGTAATTTATAAAAATTATTAATAAACTATACAAGGTAACGGAAAGAACTTGAAATAGAGTATCATGATTTAGAGACATTGGAAACTGCTTACCCCATTCACTGTAGTAGTATAGCCTCGAGGAACTCTGGGACAGACGAGCCCTGGGACAAGGTCGTTCGTTGCTCCCTAGTATATAAGCATTGACGGTTATATAATTGAAGGACTTTTTATTTTCTTTGTATGCATTTCAGTAATTATTTTCAAAGGTTTAAGTTAAGGTAGTTGTTATGTACAAACAATTGATATGCATATTTTTGAATATGTCTCAATAATCATTTGCGAATACTGAAATCAAAGTAAGCCTTAATCTCCTCTTCGAAACGTCTCAGCCTTGGCTTTGACCTTCATCATAGCATCATAGCATAACATATTTTCTCTTTATTACGGGAGTTGTAAAATAAAACAAGTGGGTAGGTGTGATCGAACATCGCTCAAAGGGTTTCGTTTAATATTCCTTTCAAAACACTTTATCCTTTCTTTAATAAATCCAAATAAATTTCATTTAGCAAAAAAAAAAAAAAAAAAAAAAAGAGATGTTTTTTATAAAGTAAAAAATTACCGGTCTATTTTTTCAAATATCTAAACCAGCCCGATAGCGGGATAAGCCCGCTATTATATTCTGTCATAATAATATCTGTCATGCGGACTAAATGCGATATTAAAGAAAAATAATTTCAAAATTAAACATGTTGTACACCTTCAAAATGTTAAAATATGCGAATATTTCCATAATCGGATTTTTATCATGATTCAAGATGTTTCTCAAACTCATATATTTACTATTCTCTATTACTCATATTGATACGCTCTTTGTATTATTCTCAAACATTTGAAAAATCCGTTAAACTTTCAACATGACGTCAGATTTTCTTTTAAATTCTCTAATGACATGATATTAATCTGCTTTGTGTACAAACACATACTCATACTCCTTGTATTATTGAGAAATCTTTGAAAATTTTGTTTTATTACCACTATGACGTCAATCATTTTTATTTCATATTAATATTTTTTTCAATTGATGAAACTTTTTATTTCATTTTCATTTTTCACGTGGAAATCGTCTGATAGAAAATTAATTATTGTAGAAAAATTTCATCGTAGATTTTTAATTTTTGGCATCTGCTATAACGAAAAATGTTTAAATTTAATAGGAAAAGGCTGTTAGAATTTTGGTTTTTTATCTCTATTTATTAAAATAATACGAATTTTTCAAATTTAAATATTTTGAGCCCTTTATAGCTGGTATTCACCTAATGGTTTCAACTCTGTAAGTTACATAGTTTATGAGAATAGCTCTGTGACAGACAGACAACGGAGCGGGAGTAATAGGGTTTCGTGAGATGAACGAAACCCTAAAAAAAGAAATAACCTAATCTGCACAAATTGCTACATTTCCTAGTTTTTTTTTTCACATAATTAAACGGAGAAAGAAGTAAGACAAATTAATATTATTACTATACTTTAAATACATTTGTATTTGAATTATTATGATTATTTGCTTTATTTATTGAAAACATTTGCAATAATCATTTAATTATCTTGCTTTTTAGGTCTAAATCAATCAAAATTCTTTATTTTATGTGGTTTATTTTTGGACTACGATGTATAGGCAGTAAGACGACCTTGTCCCAGTGATCGTCTGTCCTAGGGCTCCTCAAGGCTATGCTACTATGATCTATGGGGAAAACAGTTTCAAATGTATTTTAATCATGATATTCTATTTCAAACGTATTGAGATGGATATATAGCACATAGGTGCACTACAAAGAGGTTATTGTAGAATATTGTGTGCATAGAATTTTATCGTTCATTTACATTACAGGGACATATGAAATAATTCGGTTACAGCCTGTCTATGAACGATTAATGATTGAAGTGCATTTTCATTTGTGATATGCGTTACTGATGGATATTTTTGGTGTGTATAAATTCTATAGATCATATACAGGGCTCCACAAAAGAATTAAGTTTATTCACAGAAATTCCCGAAAGAGTTTTTTCAACTGTGTTATGCGTTTCTAACTGTACAGACTAAAATACTTAGGCCCAGAATTTGAAATTAAAATATTAAAACTATTTTTAGTTATTGCATTTTAAATATTTGAATACAACAAAAAATGACATACTTCAAAATTGTCCATTAGCATTTCTTTAGCATAAAATATGCCAATATTTATTTATGATATACTTTTCAGATATTACAATTGAAGTTGGTATGAATCCTAAAACTTTACAGAATGCATAAGCAGTAATTTTCATTTATAAGTATGCATTGTTTTTTCTAAAAAAGTAGCCATATATTTTTCTATGCACATAAATTTCAACAGTAAAATACCCCTGAAATTCAACGGTTTATGCTAACCTTTATTTGTTATTGAATAGAAGGATATACAACATCAAAAGAATCTGATAATTAGGAATGCGCATTGAACATTTCAAAAGTGAGAAATACGCGTTAAGTAAAAAGCGTTTTAAGTAAAAACAACTGTATAAATATACAGAATTTTTACAAATATGAAGGCTTATATCTCTGCGAAGAAGCATAAGAATTGAAAAATTCTTTTTGCATCAGATGAATTTGAGCATCAAGTTTTAAAATTTCCCTACCCCCCCCCCCCCCCCCCCCCCAAAAAAAAAGGAAAAAAAAAATCAATTTTTTAGTTTAATTTTGTGTTTTTGAATGTCCATTGTCCTCTTAAATGTCGAAGTTCTGTAAAAGTATTCTGAATATACTGGAAATTGTTTCATGATCTATACTTCACTCATGATTTTTCTTTCTTATTAATTCTACAATGTGAAAATATAACAAAATGAAAGAAAAATTACTCTTAAAAACACTTATGCGATATGCAATACTCAAGTCGATCATCTCTGTAACAGAAATGTAAGTTATGAATATAATTAGATCTTAGTTCCATTTTCAAACATACAGTATGGAAATATAAAACTGGAAAAAAAATCTACTTCTTCAGTAAACACGAAGAAATGAGTCAAAATTTGCAAACATCGAATTTCAGCACAATGGATTTTCTTTTCCGCTTCAGATAGCCCCCCCACGAGTTTGCGGATTAATGTAAGTTATGAATGTAATTAGCTCTTAGTTGCATTTCCAAACCTACAGTGTAGAAATACAAAATAGGAAAAAAATACATTTCTCCAGAAAACACGAAGAAATGACCCATAATTCGCAAAAATCGAATTCCAACACAATAGATTTTCTGTTTTGCTTCGGATAGCCATCCACGAGTTAACTGTATTCTAGAATTTGCTGGAAAGTGTTTCATAATCTATACTTCACGCAGTATTTTTCACTCTAAAAACGACAATTTTAAGACTGAGCAAAAATTACTCAAATCTGAGTGTGTCGTATAGTCAAAATGGCTCCGAATCAAAATTTCAAGATTACTGTCATCGCGGTTATTAGAACGAGCTGTAGATTGATCTGAATAGCGTCAGTTTAAAAAATAACTCTTTATATACGTATATTACGTATGTGGGAACTTACTGCCAGAAATTTCAGAACTACTCTGTCAGCTTTGAGAGCTTTTTCAACACATCAAGATCCATATTCGATTATTAGAAAATATGAGTTGGAAATTTGATAAATATACCTTAAGCTGTAGACGAAACATGCATTCTTTGAACACTCTAACAAAAACATTTTCAAAACTGAGCAAAAAATGCTCAAATCTAAGTATGTTGCATGGACAAAATGGCTCCGTATCAATATTACTCAAGTTTGAAACATGTATATACTCATTTCTGAAAACATGCACACACTCAAGAATAAAACATCATGTATATTTGAGTATGCCCATGTTTCAAAAACGAGTATGAACTGACTTCTATGTACTCATTTTTGAGTATGTCCATGTTTCAAAAATGAGTTTGAACTGATTCTAATCATTTTTGAGTAGTTTTGAATAGTTTTCAATATTTTGAGTATTTCTGGTATTTCAGAATCGAAAGCATTGTATTTGAAACAAAAAATTTCATAACAAAATGAAAACATCGACTTACTCAGATTTGAAAGTGTCATTTTTCTCAGTGTTCTTTCTTGTTAAATGTACAGTGTGGAAAAATAAGAAAGAGAAAAAAAAATGAAACTTAAAAACATTTATGCGGTATACAACACTTTAATTGGCCGTCTGTGTAACCGACCATAAGTTATGAATGTAATTAGCTCTTAGTTTCATTTTCAAACCTACAGTGTGGAAATATAAAACTGGAAAAAAAAAAGTCGACTTTTCCAGTAAACACGAAGAAATGAGTCAGAATTCTCAAACATCGAATTCCAACACAATGGATTTTCTTTTCCGCTTCAGATAGCCACCCACGAGTTTGCGGACGCAGGGAAGAGATGTTAGGCAGCAGGGAACTGCTCGCAAAACCCCGCACTTAAATCCTCATCATTTTGTCCCTGACTCCGTAATGTGATGTAAATTGAGTGGTGTAAGCGATAATCTTATTGATCTTCGCCGGAAGAAACACTGGAGGAATATTTTCATGTATGTATTTTATGGCTTTAAAACAGCCCGGGGAAGATAGACACTTTCAATTTTAACAGTTTATATTCTTGAGCCAGCCAATCCCATGTTGATGGAGTTTAGGGAATTCTGATTCAGATGTTAGTGTGCGATATTATTTTGTGAGGTGGTGTGTGAAGAAAAATTCGAATAGTAAATGATTAAATAATATTTCTTATTTTTTAAGGAAAATAAGTATAAAAGTAAAAAAAAACTTAAAAAAAAAAAAAGAAAAGAAAAAACATATATATATATATATATATATACACATTCAATGCTTATCTTGAAATTCATGCACAAATTTATGACTGCCATTCATGATTTTTCCAAAACATTTCAGCAAAAATACATGAATATGGTGCAGGCATAAAACCTGAAAGTTTAACGCTTTGATTTATGCTTGACAGAAAGCCTGAGCTTGTGAATTTATTAAAAAAAAAATATTTTAGCTGTGTTACTTTTTTAAGATATGGCTAACAGAAAAGAAAACATTATTTAAACTATCTTTTTAGGATTTTTAAATTGATTTCCCAACGTACATCTACGTAATTTAATTAATATAAAACTATTAATTTATAAAAGTGTATTTGTTTAATTATTACACGCTGACGTGTTATTTATATTTTATTTATCAGATCTGGCGGTAAAAAGGAAAATGTCTTAAAACATTAATTTATAATTCAGTTCTAAAAACATTAAAATGTTGTATTGTCATCGAAAACACACCTCTGAACGTAATTAAAAAAAATTTCTAGCATATGAGAAAGTGAGTGAAAATTCGATTTCAAAATTCCATCTTCACGTACAAAAACCAAGTTGAGTTATATAAAAAAAATGTAAAAAATACGATGAAATGAAATTTAAATAGATTTTTTTTCTGGTGAATCGTATTATTTCTGAGGTTTACTTTATTATTTTAATAAATGCAAGAAACCATAATACGGAAAATAAAAATGAAAACTTGCATTTACAATTATGTTTTTGATATTTTGTTAAATTTTATATTGTTTAATTATTGGCTTATAAAATTTACCAAATTTTATTACTATGGAGACATTTTTTTAATAATCTGAGTGGTATAAGTTATAGACTTATATGTCTTACCTGGAAGAAACACTGCAGGAATATTTTCAGGTATGTATTGGGTAGTCCGGAAAATTCGTGCCGTTTGGGAAAAGTAATTCGTACCGGAAAATTATGTCCATTAAGTATTAGACAGTTACCGAACAGCTAAAACTGCACTATGGGGCTTCCTAGTTTCAATTTATTAGACATTAGCTATCGGAATCAATGTATAATAATTAAATGATAGAATTTTCCGGTACGAATTAATTTTCCGAAACGACATGAATTTTCCGAACAACCCAATATTTTATGGCTTTAAAGGTGCTAAGAGAAGATAGAATGCTTTCAATTTTAACAGTTTATATTCTTGAGCCAGCTAATCGCATATTGATGATGTTTAGGGGATTCTGATTTAGATGTTTGTGTGCGATATTATTTTGTGAGGTGGTGTGAGAAAAATTCAATTAGAAGATGATTAAACAATATTTTAAATTTTTTTTAAGGAAAAACACCTGATGAAATTAATTTTATCGTCTTATTTAAATAGATTTTTTTTTTCAGTTGAATTGTAATTATTTCCGAGGTTTGCTTTATTATTTTGAAAATGCAAGAAACAACAATACAGAAAAGAACTAGTATGTTGTGTCCATCACAAAACTTTCTTCTATATCAGATTTATGATATAGAAGATTCAGAAGATAATAGATTTATGATATAGATATATATTACTAATACATTAATTTAAATAGGATACTTAAACAGTTTACAATTATGAATGTGTAGTATAATGCCTTTCTTTGAATTTAGCATATAGTTACAATGATCAGTGAATAATAATTAAAAAAAATCACGCTCGCTAAATTACATCAATTGATTGTGGGCAACATTAGGAATCTTTCTTCAAACACAGGATACAAATGCCCCCAGTTGAACGTTCAAGTATTATTTAAGTCAAAATTAAATCAGCATCTATTTATGTCAAGGTCTAACAGAATATAAAGTTTGATAAACTTCCGTGCATTAGTTTTCGTGATATAGCAAACGAAGAAATCTTGAAAAACACAGCATAGTAGCGCCATTTGTTGAGTAATATACATCCAAACCTTATAAGCGTATATTTATTCAAGGTCCAGGTCCAACATAATAGAAAGTTTGATGAAATTCGTGCATTAGTTCTTGAGATACAGCTATTTCAGAAATCGTGAAAAATGCAGCATAGCAGCACAAACTGTTGGCCAAAATACCCACAAATCTTATCAGCATCTATTCATGTCAAAGTCTAACATAATATGAAGTTTGATGAAATTCCGCACATTTGTTCTTGAGATGCAGCTATTTTGTAAATCGTGAAAAATGCAGCATAGCAGCGCCATCTGTTCGCCAACATACATCAAAACCTAATCAGCACCAATATATGTCAAAGTCTAAGATAATATGAAGTTTGATAAAATTCCGTACATTAGCTCTTGAGATATAGCTATTTTAGAAATCATGAAAAATGCGGCATAGCAACACCACCTGTTCGCCGACATACACCAAAACCTAATCAGCACAAATGTATGTCAAGCTCTAATTGAATCTGAAGTTATTCAATTCCATGTAATAGTTCGTAAGTTAGAGGACCCACAACATTTGTGTCACATACAGACATATAAAGCGACACACACACACACAGAAAAATTAAACTCACGAACAGACATTTTCTAAAAACAGTCAAATTGTGTTCAGGACCTTTTAAAACGTATAAATCCGTTGAAAACCGGAAGACGAAAATTTTACCGAATCTATAATGATTAAAAATGAAAACTTGCATCGCAATTAAGTTTATTTATATTAGAATCTGTTATATTTTATATTGTTTAATTAAATGGCTTATAAAAGGGATCATATTTGATGACCATTGCACACATATATTAATAATCTGAGTGGTATAAGGGATAATATTATTCGTTTTTCCGGAAGAAAGACTGGAAGAATATTTTCTTATAAATATAGTTTATGGTTTTAAAACAGCCCAGGGAAGATAGAATGCTTTCAATTTTAATAGTTTATAATTTTGAGCAAGCCACTCCATTTTGATGGAGTTTAAGGTAATCTGATTTGTTTGTTACACGATATTATTTTGCTAGGTGTTGCATTGAGAATTCAATTAGAAAATAGTTAAATAATTTTAAATAAAAACTAATCACTGAGATTTGAAAAATTAGCTTATACATCGCAAAAATGAAATGAAATCTTTAATATACTGGCTGAAAAAAAAGTCGCAATGCAGATTTGCACATGCAGATAGTTAAAAGAGAATGATTGGTTAAGCATTTTGTTAATTGGCATAATCTTATGTGCTAAGCAACCTTCAAATAGTGCTGAATCAGGTTGCAGTTGATCATTTTGTTTGAAGTAAGTATGAATATTAACGTTACATATGGTCACGGTAAAGATGTTTCGGAGTTCAAAAGAAGCTAAATTATTGGCCTACATCAGGAGCTGAAATGTTGTAAAGAGATCAGTGAAATAACTGGTACAGGTTTGCGAAATGTTCAACTATATAGTCCAATCGCAAGAAGTCCACCTTGGAACCAACAAAAATTATCTGGAGTAAGTAAAACCATTTCCAGTTTGCACAACAATCAGACGGGAACTTAAAGAAGTAGGTTTGAAAAGTTGTGGTGCAACAAAGAAGTCACTTGTTAGTGACATAAACAGGAAAAAAAAGACTCTAATTTGCCAAGGAACATAAAAATTGAATTGAGAACTGGGGAAAGATCATGTGGTCCAATGAGTCCAGATTTACCTTCTTTTAAGACGACAGACGCATTAGCGCAAGAAGAGAGGAACACGATGCATTGGACGATTGGACCCTTTCTGCATTGTGCCAACTGTTCAAATCTGCAGGAGTACGTGTTATGATCTCGGGATGTTTCTGTTTGGCTAGACTAGGTGCAGCAACATCGTATAGCGATAAAATGAAGTCTGCTGATTATGTGCAAGTACTGATTGATCATTTGATTCCATCAATGGATTTTTTTCTTCCCAGAAGACGCAGGTGGGTTTCAGGATGACAATACAAGAATTGATCCAACCAAGACAGTGAAACATTGTTTCTAGGAGCACGAATCATCATTCCCACACTTGAATTGCTACCGCAACATACTGATCTCAGTGCAATTAAGAACATCTGAGATGTATTGGAGAGAGAGATCTAAGAAGTAGTTCTACTCTTTCTTCATACACCAAGGAACTTGGAGAATTGTTGATGACTTAATGGTAAAAAAAAAAAAAAAAAAAAAAACAGTGTGGAGACTGCGTTTACGCTTATTGAATCAATGCCAAGATGGATGCATTCTGTAATTCGAGTAAAAGGTGGTCTAACACAATATTGAACAGTGCTACATTTTTTTTGGCTAATCAGTGTATAAACACTTAATTTTTTTTTAGGTATATTGGTTATTTTTATTCTATAAATAATAAGAAATCATGTTGTTTAACTTTTCAGAAAATAAAATAAGAACTCGTTAAGTAAATTTCTCATATTCAATGGATACAAATAGAATAAATTTATGTTAAATTTCTCATATTTGTATCTGTTATACTTTATATTGTTTATTTAAATGATTTTTCAAAAACAAAAGTCACAGAGTATGTTTATCTCTATATATAGTATTTTTAAACAACGAGTCAAATTTTCGATAATAATGCATAGTTTTGAAATAGATGAACCAATTTTTGTTTTATTTATTTCTTATTTATTTTTATTTTGAGGATACATTTATAGATGACCTTTTTTAATTTTTGTTATATTAATATACTTTTACGACCTGGTGGTCTATCGCTTGGCTAAAGAAATGCACTCTAATAAAAATTCTAAAATAGACTTGTTGAGATGAAATAACAATGAATAACTTATTTTGATATGAGTGGCTCTAAATTGCGTAACTACATATTCTTATTGTTATTTAATAAGGCTCTCTCCGAAAATCCAATATTTCTGTCGTGTATTCAAGTAATATCGCCTTCAATATGTTTTACTTGAATAATATACATGTATACAAATTGAAGAAACAGAATTTCCTACACAGTCATTCCCACAACAGAGATATTGCGAGTTTCAGTTTTGAGTAGCTAATAGAAGATGTGTTGACGATTTGAAGGTGTTCTGGTTGTATGGTGTAGTTTTAAATTATTGAAATTGTATTTATTTATTTTTTTTCTTGTACGAAACATTTTAATACTTATTAAAAACTTTTCTATTACAAATAAACTTTTAGATTAAATAACCCGAATCGCAATTTGAGGTGGCAAATTTAAAGAATTTTATATTTATAATTGTGAAAAGGAATTCTATTAATTAAACTGAAATAATGTCTGTTTTAATTTAACTATTTAGAAGAAAACTTCCTTAAATAATATTTTTTAATGCTGTCATTTCGAAACTTCAGTAAACAACACTGTTAAAAATTTGCAGCAAACTGTCCAGTCATTTGACCGTTTTTACAGAAAACGGTTACACAACCGTAATTTAACTCTATTCTGAACATATTATTGTCCATATTATAGTCAGAATAGAGTTAAATTGTGGTTATGTTACCATTTTCTATAAAAACGGTCAAATGACTGGACAGTTTGCTGCAAATTTTTAACAGTGAAGTGTTTTAAATGACATATAAAATGAATAATCTAGACCATAATTCAGTATTTAATTTACCGTTTACTGTGGTAATTGAATCATATAGAGAAAATCATCATTACATTGACATTAAATGAAACTCATTAAATGAAATAAAATGTAAAGAATGTCATACAAAATTATTAGAAAGTACATAAAAATTTTCAGACTAATGTAGGAAACGAAAAAGCCGGCTGAGTTAACACATTATAAGAATGTACAGTTTAAACCTTTGAGTACCAACCACCATTAATATAACATATTATAGAGTAGAGCGGGAAAATTGGGATGTATGTTTTTTTTTTTTGTTTTTCTTTTATCATTTGATACATCAGACTTATTTGTTGAAAATGGAAAATTTGATTGCACACCAGGTTTTGCGCTGAAAGGATATTCTTTCCTTATATATTTTTAACCTAAAAAATTAAATATGTGTTACATGTTAATTGATACAAGTAGACAAATTTAGAGTTAGAATCACAATCCTTTTGATGTTCGATGATTTTTGTCGGGCTAAATGTGTAACAATATTAAAAGTCTAAACTAAATTTTCCACTTTTTTAAGGCTGCATTTTACATAGTGATGAGAATAAATTTTTTTGGATAACTTTACAGATTTTCTTTCTAAAATTAAAAAAGAAAACTAGCACAATTCCAAACTTGACACTATTACTTCTTTATAGTAATAATATAAAGTAATATATTTTATTGCTGAGTTAAACAACTATTGTTTAGAAATAAGAATTTCGCCAAACTTTCTTCAAATAATTTATTATTAAGAACACAATATGGAGAATGCTTTTCACGGAATATTATATAGACGCAAATGCAAAGAAAATTTATTCTATGTGTTTATTTCTTTATTTTTTTATCAATGCAAATAGATGAAAATATGCAGCAATGTTAGAAACAAACCCGTCTGCAAGTCATAACAAAGCTGTATCCACGAAAGTTTCTTGTTTATGATCTTCTACGCTACATTTATAGTTAAGTTTTGTTGATGATCGTATACATATTTATTAGTTTAGAGTTGAAATCTTTATACGTACTCACATATATATATATATATATATTTCTATCTATTTGTTAGACGCATTTAAAATAAATTTAAATTTTATTGTTTTGTTATCGAAAAACGCGTTTAATATGAGTTAAAATGTTTGCGGTGTTAAAATGTGTTGGTACTGAGAACGCATTTTAGAGATTTAGAAATAATAATAAATATAACAATTAACGAGAGTGACGATACTCGTCTTAAATTTATAAATATACATCGTTGAATTGCAAGAATTTATCATATACATGGAAGAAAGTGATTTTCAACTTTATACTAAAGTATGGTTCCTAAAAAGTTGCTGATTTTTCACATTTGTTAAAAACTTTGCAATTAATTACATTAGTCGCCACCAATATCCTCTCTTGTAAATGTTATTCCGCTAAATAAAAATATCGTAATGAAATGATTGTATCAAGTACTAATTTTTAGATGCGGTGTGGTACTGGCTTGTTTTTAAAATTAATGTAATTTATGTTTTACTAAAACATAAGTGGAAGTTAAGTAAACAAAAATATGTATATCTTAATATGTAAATAACCTATAAATAAATATATTCAAACATTAGCGAATATACGGTGGCAAAAATAATTAAAATATGTTAGAAGATACTGATGGGTACGTAAAAGAGAAGAAACATTTAAAAGAAAATACACGAGACAAATATCAACAAAATATATTTTTATGATATATTTTATTGATTTGTTATCTAAGAAAGTGGAAATACCTTTTTCATTTTTTCATTTTTATCCAGCAATCTAAATTAATATTACAATCCTTCATTATTGGTTATCATTAGAAAGCCAATCCAAGTATATTTACAACAGTTAGAACACGCGAAGACAGACGGCAGACAGAAAATCCGAATTCATAAATACTTTTCCAACTATGGTGGGAAGTTTTAAAAACAGATGTGTGTAAAACTAACTGTTACAAAACTTACATATTAACAAATATTAAAATTTATACCGGAAATAATAGCAAAATCATGTTTTGAAATATTTTTAGCTTTTTGAACTTTCTTTAAGATACAGATTTTTTTCGCTTCCGATCTTGTTGCCAGGCTGTCCGCTATAGACAGTTAGGAAGCACATAATAATATAAAATTAACCGTTTCAAATGCGACAACCTTTATCGAAATAAATGAATAGTTTAACTGTGCTTTTATTTTTTTACAAATCATGGCAAGACTTGCCACCCACGTCTGTCATTTAACTTTATTATCGGAAAATATGGTGCGTGTTGGAACAATTTGTGTGCCACATTTAGATTTAGGAATGTCAGATCTATATAGTTCAAATATTTGTTTTGCAGGGAGGCAAAATGTTTGAATTTTTTGCCAACCAGTATTATCAGAAGTGTACGAAAATTTATTTTGAAGGCCTTTGTAACATTACGGATTTTAATGATGAGTAAAAAGATACGTGTTTCTACTTATGATTTTTTGATAATTGCATTATTAATTATTAATTAAAAATTTAAAAACAGGTTAGCCCATAATATGCATGGATATTATGTTTGAAATCTTACAACGTATTATATAAACAAGAACAAAAATCATGCATTAGGCAATATATTATGAAACACTTTCCAACACTGACAGAATATTAGTAAGAAAATTCCTTTTTTTCATACAATGAAATGAAACATCTTAATAAGCAATTAAAAAAAAAAAAAAAAAAAAAAAAAAAAAAACTACAACTCCATTTCACCAATACATCTTCAGCAATTGCTAACCATATCCGGTAATATGTATGAATTCTATCGTGTAGCCATGTATATGATTTATAGAATTTATAAACATTAAGATGCTTAGTTTAAATATGAAAACCATAGCGGAAAAAACACAGAGCAATTAACGATCATAGTTTGTTCTGTAAACAATTTTTTTTGTGATCCTGTAAATGAACAACAAATACTGTACACGCCAAAATCTATAGAAAACAGATGTAATGCACTTTAGTGATCCATTTCAATTTCATTATGTTTGAAGCATGACAACATCATTAAAATGCACCGCGAACAATTTCCCCCCATATATCATAATGTAATGGAATTCTTTTTTGCGTCCCTGTAAACGAAATATAAATGCTACTTTTTCTATACTCCTGAGAAAGAATGTTGTAGTCCATATCAGTTATGCATATCAATCTCAATATGTTTCAAACATCGTAACATGAATAAAATGCTCTGCAAACTATTATTGAAGTATAAATGCTACACACTTCATTTTCAATACCAAATGTTCTATAACATCAATAACATATACAAATTCTCAGAAATCTAAGTATATTTATGAGAGTTATAACACGCCAAGACAGACGGTAGACAGAAAAATCGAATTCATAAGCACTTTTCAACTATATTGGAAAATATTAAAAACAGATGTGTGTAAAACAAACGGTTACAAAAGTAATACAAAAAGTTTTCAGTATTAACAATATTAAAATTGATACCGGAAATAATAATAATACCATGTTATTAAATATTTTTAACTTTTTGAAGTTACATACAGGGCCTGTATTTTGACTTCTGATCTAGTTACCAAACTGTCCACTATAGACAATTTGGAAGCACATAGTAATATAAAATTAACCATTTCAAATGCGACAACTTTTGGCGCAATAAATGAATATTTTAATTGTGCTTTTACTGTTTTACAAATCATCGAATGACTTTCCACCGTCAGTCAGTTAACCAATTGATCTACCAAATTGTTAAGTCTGCCTGAGTCGTAAACTTCCATAACAACATAGACATACACAAAAAGAAAAATCCGACCTCAGATAGAAAAAAGCTCTAAATGAACACTTCCAAAAGACCCCAGCCTAACTATGGGAGGTCTATAATCTCTCGGTGAATTTTTAAATTTACCAATATTATTGACAGTGTAATTTACTTAGCACTTGTTAGCTATACAACTTTACAGATCACGCTATTTGAACCAATATCAGAATGCGATTTTCTTAAAACCTCATTTCATATAGTCTCTTGGGGTGTTAGAGTATAATGTACACAAGAAAAATATTTGCATAGAGAGACAACAACTGGTGAATGGTGATTACGAAGATAACGAAACCATTTTTTTATTAACAAACTATTGTTTTTTCGGAGCTCCCCACTGGAGACGACGAACGAAGCGAAGAGCAAACGACTTCTGATTTACATTTATCGCCAAGCGATATTAGAAGCCAAGAGTGGCGCCAACAGTGAACTCATATTACCAGAAAGTCAAGTAATTATATCCATGTTAACATAATTTAAATATTTATCACAAACTTTTTTCGGAACCGGTTTCGAAAGTAAAAGTATCCTCATAAAAAAATTCTGCAAAGAAATTCAAAAAAGTAAACAACGGCGGTTGTAGAGATTAATCTCAGCTATCCAATTAAAAAAAAAAAAAGTTTAAACATATTGAAATGCAAACAAGAAATATCTGTTCCATAGAATTAACATTAGCGAACGGGTGTTTTCGGGTGAGGGTGCAGCACCCTTAACAATTTACTACAGAACAAAATATATTTTTATTATAATATTACGAGAAAGATTTTGAAATATAAACTAATGTATTATATAAATAACACTAGATAAATTTATATATACCCCTTAATATTGCCTACACAGAAATGTTGTAGGATATTCAATATTCTTTTTCTGTCTATCTAAGCCAATGGGTTTGTTTAGAAATTTGTATTGATATTTCTTACTAAGTTCCTTTTACTCTATCAAATAAAATGGTTTTCTAACGTGAAATGTTAGAAGTCAGAGTACATTCCAGGATATAGTGCATATATGTTGACTGCTGACTTCCATCCACACACACATAGAGAGGTGATGGAACTCTGTTAAATATATACAGATATAAAAAAAAGGTCCATGATTGGTAAGAAAGACATATAGATTTATATGATGGAATAAAGTGTATTCTAATACTGTAGGTTACATGTGAAACAGCCTGTTTCACCAAGATCCCAGTTATGCTGCTATTCTACTAGCATTCTTTTATTTAAAGATCTTTTAAGATGGGATGCTGGAAGAACATTTGCTAAAAGATAGTCTTAATTTGTATTGCCTCCTTTGTTAATTGGTGAACAAGCTCGTCGCCACTAATACCAGAGTGTTCATAGACCCAATAAAAAGAAGACATTTATTCGTTAGATTATGCACTTCAGGATCCTTACTTTCAATGAAGTCCTCTGTCTGAATTAACAAAAAATTGGAAGGGAGAATCTTGGAACCAAATAACATAATCTTCAAAATCAGCATAACAGCATCGAAAAGTAACTCAGCCTAGAAGATTGAATAATCGTAGTCAGGGCCCGACTAATGCAGGGGCATGCGAGGCAGTTGCCCGGGCCCCCCAGTTGAGGGGGCTCCCCATGGCCATAAGTGAAATTTTCGTTAAAAGGGAGCCAAATGTTAAAAAATCGCCAAAAGTGACCAAAATTCTTACTTTTGTAAAGATGTATGCAGGGGTGGAAAGCTGATGATTAAAATTTTATTGAAGAAACAAAGAAAAGATTAAGCTGATTAAAGCTTAAGAAAGCTAATGATTGAAAGCTTATCAGAAAGCTGATGATTAAAATTTTATTGTACGTAATCCATTGTTTTCAAGAGAAATTCCTTATTGACATTATCCTCATAACAAGATAAATTAAAATTTTTAATGATGACCATTTGGGGACATTTTTCTTTTAGACATCTAATGACAGTCATATGATACTATAACAAGTAGCCAAGAATGACACGAAGACCTGTATTTACATTTCAATGGCTCGAATGATCCCTTAGACTCCTATACAGGAAAAAGTGTATTCTATCATCTCTTATGATCTTTCTTATGATACCCTGTATACAAATGTTAATAGTACCTAGTACGAAATTTGTGTGCAGTTTAGTGACTTCAGCGTAATTCAAGAAAATTTCCTATGGATAGATAGAAAAGGGGGGCCCCCCGGAATAATGCTTTCCGTGGGGACCTAGATACTCTAAGTCGGGCCTTGATCATAGTGTAATTTTACTATTTTGGTGTAAGTATGAATGTCATGAACACAGGCACAAAAGACGTACGCAGCGCCACCAACTGTTTTAGAGTAATCTGTAAAAAGTTCTGCGTTACGAGTGAGTTTAACTGACCTCTAATAGTTTTTCCCTGACGCTAAAAGGACGGTAGTGATAGTCTTTTACTAATATAGTGAGGGTAATTAAAATTCGAGTTTGTGTTGCCTCATTCTTTAGTTTTAAGTGCAAAATAAAACGCACACACAAACATATGCCGCATTCAATCTTATGTGACATACGATTTTGACATGCAATCATAATAATAATAATATATTTAAAATAAATAGATCCTATTTAAATGTATTGAAATTTCAGTTTTATTCTTTGGAAACAAATTGTTATTAAACAGAAGAAAACCAAAATTTTTCTGCAAACCAAACAAAGTAATAAATGTCTTTGTTTGAATTATTCTAAGACTTATTCTCTCTTGTAACCAAATATTTGTATGACAAATGTAAAGGAACTAGCCACAAGCAATTACATCAGCTTCCAACAAATTTCTTATGGTTGGTTAAATATAAGGATGCGAGAAATCAATAATCTCGGAAAAAAAAATAGAAAATCTTGTTTCTATTGAATGCTTTTCCCCCTATCGGTTTTTCAGAAGAAGGGTCTAAAGGAGATATGAAAAGAATGCCTTTACGCCCTACAGATTATCAGAGATGACTCAAAATACGGAATTCCGGAACAAGAGATTTTCATTCCCACCGATTGCTCCTATTCATCCCCAAAACAACGAAGTGGGGTGGAAGTTCAGACAAGAAAATCCATACATTATACACAATTTTTAAATCTTTGTTGTTTCCTTGTAGTTGACAAGGTGATGAAGAACGATTCTACTAGCAGAGCTGATAACTTAGAGGTTCTTAGAGAAGAAGAAGGTGTACTTAGTACAGAGATAAAATAAAATTCAATAATATTCTTTCTTCCTTTTTTTATTAGTTTGAACTTCTTTTTTTGTTTAAATAAATAGATTTTGCGAAGCTTTTTTTTTTTGTTTTATGTATAATTTTTTTTCAATGAATTGTAGAGAGATATTCGAGGCAACCTCTAAATGCGTGGTTATCTTGCTTGAAGGGACGGAAAAATATGATTTCAATTGTTTCTGAAATAGTTATTGATTTTAAAAGAAAATATCCCCTTTTTCTGGTAAAGTTTTTAAATTACATGCCCAGTATTACTTAATGCGTAAAACATTATTTGGATTTCTTTTAAGTTTGTCTGTAAACGAGATGCGAGGAGATAGAGGATTTATCGGTACAAAAATCGTACAACTAATACGCAAGTTTTAAATCTTTGTTGTTTTCTTGTAGCTGACAAGGGATGAAGAACCATTCTACTAGTAGGGCTGATAACATAGAGGTTCTAGAGAAGAAGAAGGTGTACTTAGTAGATAGATAAAAGAAATTCAAAATATTCTTTTTTTTTTTATTAGTTAGACCTTCTACTTTTTCTTCTTCTTTTTTGTTTAAATAAATAGATTTTGCGAAGCTTTCTTTTTTTGTTATATATATATATATATATTTTTTTTTTTTTTTTCAAGGAATTGGAGAATTGGAGAGGGATATCCGTGGCAATCTCTAAATACGTGGTTATCTTGCTTGAAGGGACGGAAAAATATGATTTCAATTGTTTCTGAAATAGTTATTGATTTTAAAAGAATTAAAAAAAAGAGCCCCCTTTTCCGGTAAAGGTTTTAAATCACATGCCCAGTATTACTGAATGCATAAAACTTTATTTGGATTTTCTAAAAGTTTTCTATATCTGCAAACGAGATGTGAGGGTTAAAATTAGAGGAGTTACCAAAAATCGGTATTGTAATCTCAAGATTTAAATCTTTGATGTTTTGTTGTAGTTGACAAAGTGATGAAGAGCTATTCTACTGGCAGCGTTGATAACTCAAGAGATTCTTAGGTAAAAAATTCTTAAAGACAAAGAAGGTGTACTTATTAGAGAGTTAAAAAAATCATATTAAAATTCCTGTCTTTTTTTGCTGGTTATTGTCTTTTTTTTCCTTGTGTTTTTTGTAAATAAATGAATTTTGTGAAGCATTCTTTTTTTAATATACAAATTTCAATGAGTTGTAAAGAGATTTGATATACTATTAAAGGTATAGTGGTAAAATGATAAAACTATTACTGATAATCTTCAAATACGTATTTAATTTGTTCTTTTTTCCAAAAAATATGATTCGAACTGTTTTTATTATTCCTATTAAGATGAATAAAATAAAGATTTTTTCTCTAGCATATATTTTAAATTATTGCTGAATAGTACTCGATGTGTATATTTGAAATTTGATTTCTTTATTTTTTTTTCATTTATAAAATAAATGCAAGGATTAAAATTACAAGAAATTACCAAAAATCAATACATTATACACAATTTCTAAATATTTCATATTTGTTGTTTCCTTGTAATTGACAAGGTGGAGAAGAATTATTCTACTATAGCACCGATAACGTAGAGGCCCTTAAAGAAAAAAAGGTTACTTAATTGAGAGATTAGAAAAAAAAAAGTCCTTCCGGCCTGTACCGGGAGGAAAAGGTAGCTTTCCTATATCTTCGTTTTAAAATTTTAGCTAATGTTACTCGAAAACAGCAAGCTAAAATGCAAAGAAACCGTTTACAAAAGATTCGTTACAAAAGATTCGTTTACAAAAGATTGAATAAGAAAATTCACCAAATTATTGAGCCAAAAATTTATAGCCAAGTTGGCTTCATTTAAGAAGACTTATTTTGGTCGCCAAATTTGGCGATATTTCGCCAAGTGCCGCCAAGTTTGGCGAGAATTCGGTGCTAACGGATATGAACATATATTTTTATGTGTATGATTTATAAAATGATTACAACAATGACAGATAATAATTTGAAAGAAATCGCTTTCACTAAAACTCATAAATTAATCGTTAGTTTTTTGTAATGTGCTGCTTTGTTTCAAAATGTCAGCCACCCTAGAATTTCAAACTGCTCTATCATAGTCATTTTTTAAGATAGAGGTAAAACAAAAAAATGCTCCGGAATCCTTGTGTCCAGGCCTAACACATGAGCAAAAAATAAATTTGAATTTTTAACTTTTTTGTATATTTATTTTAGTTTTAAATCTTTAAGTGGCCGCCATCTTGAAAAAAGATGGCGGAACAAGCTGGCCAACGAACTCGGTCGAGACATTGGTGAGCTTAATACACATAATTAGTTTCATCCAAATTGATTTATAAATACGAGCGTTATCGTATGACATAGATCAGATATATATATATATAAATCAACATTTGAACGGAGGGTGGTTTTGGGGTCTGGGGGTCATGATCGATGAAAATATACCCGAAATTTTCCGGAATTGCTTTCCTCCGAACGGCTGCAATAGGTAACTTTATACTTTTTTGTATTGAAAGCTACCTAATAATAGTGCAAATAGATTTTTTAGTCGTTCTTTTTCATTTTGCACATTTTTGTGATTAAATACACAGAGAAATTTAAAATATTATAATTGGTATTGGGAAAGATGTGGAAATATTTATAACTTTCGACTATATTGTTAATTTGGTAAAAGGTGCCGAAAAAAATTGAATTGTTTCTGTTATTCTAATTTATTTGAAATTATGACTTTTTCTCTAAAAAAATGTTAAAATTTACATATTCAATAATCAGAATTGGCCGGTATTTACTGTTTGATGTTTTTATCGCCTTCGAAAATCATGTTTTAAACCTTTTATTAGAATCTAGTAGAGAAAAATAATTTTTCCTGTTTTTCTTTCGCATTTATTAAAGTTTATATGAAAGTATTTTTATGTTTTCAGTAAAAATTTAATAAATTTTTTTTAAACATCTAAACACATTATTAAATCCTCATATTCTTAAAATTATAAACAGAGCATGCACATGGAGACATGTATATTCATCATAATGGACTTATTTTTTCCAATTTTTGTTTTCATATATATTCTCATATATTTTTGCAATTTGTTGAAACTCAAGAAATGTAAAAGTAAAAGGCAAAAACATTCATGCATTAATATATACATATATATTAGGTAGCTTTCAATACAAAAAAGTATAAAGCTACCTATTGCAGCCGTTCGGAGGAAAGCAGTTCCGGAAAATTTCGATATATTTTCACCGATCATGACCCTCAGACCCCAAAACCACCCTCCGTTCAAATGTTGATATATATATATATATATATATATATATATATATATCTCCATATATATATATATATATATCTGACCTATGTCATACGATAACGCTCGTATTTATAAATCAATTTTGATGAAACTAATTGTGTGTATTAAGCTCACCAATGTCTCGACCGAGTTCGTTGGCCAGCTTGGTCCGCCATTTTGTTTCAAGATGGCGGCCACTTAAAAATTTAAAACTAAAATATACAAAAAAGTTAAATATTCAAATTTATTTTTTAATTATGTGTTAGGCCTTGATACGAGGATTCCAGAGCATTTTTTGGTTTACCTCTATCTTAAAAAATAGCTGAGATAGAGCAGTTTGAAATTATAGGGTAGCTGACATTTTTAAACAAGACAAACATTACAAAAATTTTCATTGTTGTAATAATTTTCCCAATCATACGCATAAAACTATATATTCATATCCTTTAGCGCCAAATTCTCGCCAAACTTGGGGATATTTGGCGAAATATAGCCAAATTTGGCGACTAAAGTAGGTCTTCATAAATGAAGCCAATTTGGCTAGTTGCTTAATAATTTGGCGAATTTCTTATTCAAATTCAGTATTAAGGAATCTTTTGTAAACGTTTTCTTTGCATTTTAACTTGCCGTTTTCGTGTAACATTAGCTAAAATTTTAAAACGAAGATATAGGAAAGCTACCTTTTCCTCCCGGTACAGGCCGGAAGGACTTTTTTAATTTGGTGATTGTAATCACTAAAATAACGATAAAAATAAATAATAAATATATTTATTATTTATTTTTATCTGTATTTACATTGTTATTTTAATAAAAAAGTTTGATATAAGTAATGGAAGTTTCTATGGACTACTGTTTTAAATTTAATTTACTTTTAGTAATTTAATAATGAATTTCTAAAAATATTTTGTTTTTGACTATACATTCAAAAATTAATATAAGATTTTTTTTTCTAATCCAGTTTAATAATTACATAGCAAAACTTAGAAGCATATAAAAGTATAAAAACAAATAGAGATTTTTCGAATGACAAGTTTGAAATTGTTATCACAAATTTAGTTTTATAAACAATAGTATAGTCTACCAATCCAAGTCTTTGTAGCCTCTTAGCCTTGTATAACAAAATACAAGTTTTACAGCTTTTTGCACATGCACACCAAGTCTGTTCTTTAGTTTATTTCGATATATTGAAAATGAGAGAAAATTCGTTCTACTGATGCAGAACATTACAATTTCGAAACAAAATTAAGAGAGATATTATAATCTATAAAATTACAGAAAACTACTCTAAATGCGAACAAGAAAAAAATATGTAAATAAAGCGATTCCGAATAATAAGAAACACGACTTAAAACATGAAGACTTAATAACGAGTAAATAGAAAAATGTTGCCAGTAAGAAATTTAATTCATTTAGTGGGTTAGTACATGATTTTAGCAGCAAGTGTCAACAGAGAAAATCTATGACTTCATGCGATGCGTTGCTATACCCTGCAGCTGAGATTTGCCGCCAAGATGCGCAAATTGTTGAGCAGAATAAATTTTATAAAAAAGAAGCATGTTTCGGCGACGTAATTTGCAAAATGGCACTTTTTATTTTTTTACTGAAGTAGCGTTAAAAGTAGCGTTGATTTTCGCTACAAACTACGGATTTTTGTATCGCGCTACTCGCTGCACTACATTGTTAAAAACGTAGCGCGCTACACTACAAATTACTGAAAAAAGTAGTGACTACTGTAGTTTTGCTACTTGTAGCGTGCTACTTCGGAACCCTGGTCTTTAATACTTATTCTACTACATGCACATGTTATTTGTTATTAGAAGAAAAAAAGTTAAATTAATTGACTGGAATTAAAAAGTAAATATTTTAATCTGATCAAATTTATGAAATTATTAAAAGTGTTAATTAGATTAAAACTGGTTAAGATTATAGTACTCGTGTTGTTTAGAAATATAGTCTGTCTAAAATGTTGCCTATAGATATTTGGGAAGTTTAATTAGAGGGCTAACAGAAGACAAAAATGGATCTAATTGAGAAACAAAAAAACAAAATTGGAGACATTTTTTAAAACACTAAATAGTCGTGATTTTTTTCTCCAAAAAATGAATTAAAAAAAATGGGGTTCTAGCTCTTTATATAAATACTGTAAACAAAAAACAAATGTAAAGGTGTAGACGTCAAAAGTTTAAGTAAAATTGGTTTGAGATATGCTCGAATAAATACGGTAAATTTAAACCCTTTTTCATTGGTATCTAAGATTTTCCTGTAAAACTGGTTTTCTTGTTTGGTAACATCAGTAGAGGTGAAACTAATACGCAGTTCTCTAAAAAACTAACGAAACAAGAGGATCATGTGATTAAAAAAAAAAAATAACTATATAAAAATTAGAACTGCATGGAAGGCGTACATGATGTAAATTAAAAAAATATTTAAGTATTTTATCAACAGCAATAACTTTTATAGAAGAAATAAACCAATAAACTTTAGATATAACATTCAACCAAAGCCACATTAAGCAACCATGTATCAATACAAACATTTTAATATTTTATATTGAAATAATATTTTATGTTACAATAATTATTATTTAATATTTTTTATTTCTGACTGACACGAAAAAGTAAAAAAAAAAAAAAAAATAATAAATAGATAGGAGAAACTAAAGTTTTTTTTTTTTTCTCGTTTTCGTTTAAGAGGGCAACTATTTCGAAATCCCGTATTAGATAACTGATATTGATTTCTTTCTTTCTTTCGTTTTTTTTTCTTTTTTGTTTTCGATAATTACTGAATTGATTTCAATTAATTTTTAAAATTTTTCTGATATTAATAATGATAATACTAAAAAGAATGGCACTGTTAACAATAAATATTCAAATGTGTTTTAGTAATTTGTTTATTCTGGATCATCGATCTTCCAATCCTTTTACTAACGGTAATTAAAGAAAACGTCTCCTTTTATTTCCTTTCCACGAAATTTTTTGTAATTACATTCGCCGCATAAAATTGTAGCATCACCTTAAGGAAAATTTTAAACTGATATCAAAATAAGTATGTAAATAACCCCTTATGCTAATAAAACATTAATATTCTGAAAGAGTACGTTATTTTAAATATAATAACATTTTCTTTGAAATCTTATAAACGATTCAGTAATAATAAAGAGTGTATTTATATATTTTTTTTTCTGCTGCAACATACTTTCGGAAGCGTTACCCTGTAGTTTTTATGGTATATTAACCAGTTTTCTCAAACCAAGATGTCGATTTTAAGAATGCTATCAATTTTTAAGTAAACAGTTACATGTTCATCAAACATGTTTTACAGACATGTTTCACAGACAAACATGATAAATTAACAGCATTAACATTAACATTAAAAGTAACATTATTTGTTACTCTCGCATGTTTAAATTCAATTACGCAGCTGAAAATATTTAATCGAGAATAAATATCATCCTAAAACCGATTTTCGGGTTTGAGAAAACTTATAAATGCACTATAAAAACTACTCGGAAACATTTCCGAAAATCAATGGCAGCGCAAAAAAAAACTTTGTTTTTATGATGGACACAGTCCTTATTAATTACTATATTACATGGAAATGCTATATTTTTCAAGGAAAAAAGCTAAATTAATTGAATGGAATTTAAAACTAATATTTTAATTAATCTGAACAAATTTCTGAAATTATTAAAATTGTTCATTAGATTAAAATTGATTAAGATTATACTACTCATGTTGTTTATAAATATAGTCTATTTAAAGTTCTATCTATAGATATTTAAGCAGTTTAATTTGATTATTATAGTAGACAGAAATGGATCTAATTAAAAAAAAAGTAAATTTGGCGACAATTTTAACTTAATAGTTAGGATTTTTTACAAGAAATGAATTATAAAAAAGGGTCCAATACTTTATAAATAATGCAAAAAAAAAGATATATATATATATATATATATATATATATAAAGCTGTAGATGTTAAAAGTTTAAGTAGAATCGGTACAATCCTTTTTGGTAGGCATTTAAGATTTTTCTTCCCTGGAAAACTGGTTTCTTTGTTCTTTAACATCAGTAGAGGTGAAAGTAATAGGTTGTTCTCTAAAAATACTAACGAAACAAGAAGATCACGTGATTTTCTAAAAAATTAACTGTATAACAATTAGAACTGCATGGTAGGAAATGCATACATGATGTATATTCAAAAACATTTTGATCAACATCAGTCAATAATTTTTATAAAAGACATACATCAATAAATTTTAGATGTAACGTTCAACCAAAGCCACATTAATATATTTTTTTTAATTTTGCTCGTATAAATTCGATTACGCACCTGAAAATGAGAATTGATAGCGTCCTAAAATCCGACATTCGAATTTAAGAAAACTTATTAATGCGTTATAAAAAAAACTCGGAAACGCTTCCAAAAATCAGTGGCAACAAAAGAAACTTGATTTTATAAATGCTTTTTTAAATCTCGAAAATATTTTAGTTTCTGAGATTACTAAAGATAAAGGAATGCCTTCGGAATCGTGGGTAACCCGAAAAAAGTTATTGTATATTTTTGTTCGTGGTTATAGTATATTTTCGTAGATTTGGAAACATTTGTCTTTTTTTACAGTGCGCACAGAAACTTTTAATACATACAACATACATAACATGTTTTTTTTTAAACAAATAAAAGCGATAGTAATTAATGATGATTCTTCATAATTTAGGTTTAACTAAAACTTAATAAATATTATATGACTGATACAAAGGATAATAGAATTTAATTTTTACTTAAAAAAAAAAAAAAAAATAGGCATATTATTGTTATTCTCAAGGAAATTTTGGCTTTGAAAAAATTATTAAATTCTATTATTTTTATTCCTGATTTTTAGGTGAAATTACGCCATATATTAAAATAATGGGAACTTTAACTTTTTCTAAGGTAATGGAATGTTTTTTTTTTTTTTTTTAAATGACTAAAATTGTTATTTTATCATGAAATCATACATCCAATACGCCTTGATAATGATCACGATAATGATATTTTTAACGCTAAGCCTATTTTAGAGCTAAACTATAACAACTGAAAACTTATAGGATGTTTATTCTGAAAGCAGTTCTAAACTTTGTTTATAATTGATCCTGCAAAGTTAAATTACTGAATTTGTATTTCAGCAATAAGGAAGTTGTCTGTGACACATACTAAGTATACTGACTGTAATTTTTGAACAAAAGTCACAAATTGAAGTAGTTTCTGCTTAGTTAATCAATAACAGACATTATTACTCTTAAGAACATATGGAATTGTACAACCTAAGAACATTTCCATATCAAAACGACATCTAGTGGGGAACAGAATGAAACACGACTGTGGAGCATGGTAATGGCAACTAACGCTAAGAACAAACTTTAAATAAGTATAATTAACAGAAATGTTTTTTGTTTTGCTTAAAGAGTTAAAGGTATATAAAAAAGTAGAGACATGAAATATATCCATATAATCATTGCAATTGTTCAAATGCTTTCCAAATGTTAAACATAAGTGTTAGAATTTAAAAAAAAATGAAATTTAGGACAAGCCTCTGTAATGACATTGACAACTTTACAATTTTTTTAGATATTGAAATTAGCATTTTTTTCATATTTAAACTAGTGTACACTAGTGTAGTGCTTGAACAGAATCGTTCACAAAATATTTAAACATTCATAGGTTATACTTGATTAATTCACATTTTTTAGCCAAGGTCATAATATTTCCCTTTATCTGAGAATCACACCAATTAATAGATTTTTCTCCGCAATAAAAAAATGGTACCACAAAGGTTTCATTCAATTAATTATTACTTACAATAATTATACTTACAATTAATTATATTAATCAATTAATCTTTGCAAGAAAAAAGCATTGGTTTCATGAAATTTTTCAACTTCAGGTTTTCAACGGATTTATATATTTGAGATTGTCCTGAACGCGATTTGATGGTTTTTAGACAATGTCTGTCTGTGACAAAAATTTTGGGGACACTATCTCAAGAACTAATGCACGGAATTTGATAAAACTTTAGATACAATTAGACCATGATATAAATTGGTGCTGATTTGTTTATGGTTTAAATCGCCCAACAGGTGGCGCTGATATACTGCATTTCTCACGATTTCCGAAATAAATCTATCTCAAGAACTAATGCATGGATTTTCTTTAAATTTTAGATTCAGTTAGACATTCAGATAAGTTGGTGCTGCTTAGGTTTTCGTGTAAATCATATAACAGGTGTTTTTGGATTCAAAACTGCATAATTAAAAAAATACGCTTTTTTAAATATTAACATGTATGAGGTAGATGAAGGTTTTGGGATTGGCACATCCAACTAGTTTTGCTTACATTCTAAATGACACATGCCTTTTCCAACGATTTTAAGCAATAAGCAACTCTTTCGCTTAAAAGTAAAAGAAGGAAAGAGAAAAGGGACATAATAAAATATATATATATATAGTACTGAATATAAGCAAATAACTTTCAACCACTTCAGTTTTTCCTGAAACAAATGACATAACATTTCCTTAGAAGCTCGTAGAAAAATGCTGACTTTCATTCCATTAACTGTTGTTTGGACGGAAGTCGTGAATCATATCGTACGTAAGGATGATTCTTCAAAACCTTCTAAATCCACATCGCATTGTACTAGTCCACTTATAACGGCTGAGCATCACATGTTTGATTTATTGGGGAGAAAACTTTTATGAACTTCAATCATACTGAAATATGGCAATCACTGATCAATCATAAATTCAAGTAGGTAATTCATCAGACGAAAATCAATAGCGTATAGGAAGTGAAGCTATATGTCACTGGTCTATACGGAAAACATTAATACTACCCTTTTCTATCTGAAGAGAAAAGAATGAATGGCTTGGCCATTTACTCTAAGAATTGGATATTTTAAAAATATAAAACTGGAGCAATGCCAGCATTTGCCATTATATGTACATTTGTGCTGCAAAAATTTGTTGCTCAGGTTTTTTATACTATATTAAATAACACTTAATGCAAACAATTGTAAACAAATACTATAACAAATACATCCATTGTTTTTTATTAATAACAATATTTTTTTAATAAGTATGCTAAATGACCCTTTTAGGTGGGTTAAAAATTTTCTGCTCAACAACTCGAAACTTTCTGACACACTTTCTGATTCATTTTTAAACGTAAAGGTATAACATACGTAGGCCTGACTTATTGAAGTGATTTGGAATTGAACTGCATTTTCTATTAAATAAATTATTTATTCAGTTATAAGCGATTCTTTTCATGAGAGGACACGTTTCTCCCGTTTCTATATTTTATTAATAAGTATGTTAATTGACTCTTTTAGGTGGGTTTCAAATTCTTTGCTCAACAACTCGAAACTTTCTGACTCACTTTTAAACGTAAAGACATAAAATGGGCAGGCCGGACTTATTGAAGTGATTTGGAATCGAACTGCATTTTCTATTTTTTTTTAAATAAATAAATTACTTATCGAGTTATAAGCGATTCACGTGAGAACACGTTTTTCCCGTTTCTTGCGCTGCCGCGTCGGTAATTCGGTTCAAAACGCCGGCTTTGACAGTATTTTCTGAACGATCTTCTGTTTTTATCAAAAAATGAAAACGTCTTTCGATTAAACAGTTTCTTAATAAAAACACCTGCCAATTTCATGCGTTTCCGAACAAAAATGAATTAAGAAATGCATCAGAAAGTAGCTTTTTGTGGATTTGAGGACAACCCTAAGTGATTTTATTATTCATGCAAGTACAGAAGGTAATAATAAATATATAATAAATAAAATAAAGTAAAATAAAATAAGTAGAAATTCCGAGCATTTGCTATAACTTCAGTTCTAATTAACTCAAGGAACAAAGAAAATTACCGGTTTAGTTCGTACAAATTTCTTTATAATTGATTGTTCTTTATTTTGTTATACGAGGTCATAAGTATAGTAAAGCCGAAGCCAACTTTTAAACGTAAATGACAACACCCTAATTTTATGACATATGCTAATAAATGTGTAAATATAAATTTTCATCACATTTTAATGACTTTTGAGTGTGATATTAAAAAATAAACCATTCGACGAACGAAAGAAAAAAAAGAGAAAAAAAAGTACTGAATATAAGAAAGAACTCTGAACTACTCCAGTTTTCCTAAAACAAATGACATGCATTTTTTTATAAGCTCATAGAAAAATGCTAACTTTCATTCCATTAACTGTTGTTTGGACGGAAGTCGTGAATCATATCGTACGTAAGGGTTATTCTTCAAACCTTCTAAATCCACATAGAACTGTACAGTTCCACTTATAAAGACTGAACATCACATGTTTGATGTATTGAGGAAAAAACTTATGAACTTCAAGCATACTGAAATATTGTAGTCGCTGATCAATCATAAATTCAAGTAGGCAATTCATCAGACGAGAATCAGTAGCGTATATAGGAAGTGAAGCTATATGTCACTGGACTTTATGGAAAACATTCATATTACCATTTTATATCTAAATAGAAGAATGAATGGCTTAGTTATTTACTCTAAGAACTGAATATTTTAAAAATACAGAATTGAAGCAATCGCAAAAATTTGAAATAAAATTGTTATTTTTAGTACATTTTACAAAAAAGTTGATGTTCAGGTTTATAGTATACTAAAATAATATTGCACACAATTGTACAAGAATATTATTGCATCTACATAAAATTCTTTTGTCACCACAGAGTTTTGTAAACGTTTCTGAGTAGTTATTATTCTGTATTAATCATTTTTCTCAACGCGGAACCTACAGCGTTTTCCGGATGCTGCTAATTATGAATTAAATGCTTTCAGCTGCATAATTGAATTCATATATGCAACATAAAAAAATATTAATTTTAATATTAATGTTAATGTTCTTAATTTATCATGTTTGTCTGTAAAACATGTTTGTTGAACATTAAAATATTTACTTGAGAACAGAAAACATCCGAAAAACCTATATGCCGAGTTGAGAAAACTGATTAATAGAAAATCAAAACTCTTGGGAAACGTTTCCGAAAACCAAAATAAACTTTTTTTTAATATACAAATATTTTCTTAAATCTCAAAATAAAGCGGTTTCTTAAGTTACTAAAGATAAATAATGCTTTACGGAACCGTTAGTAACTCAAAGGAGGTTATTATATATTTTCGTTCGTGGTTATATTATAATTTCCTCGATTAAGAAAAGCTATATTTTTTTCCTGTGCATGAAACAAGATTTTCCATACTCTTACAAAACAGTAAATATTCCATTCTTGTATGGCCAAAATTCACCAAGTTATAATAACTTGGGGAATTTTGGCTCACCAGTATGGTAAGGAGTTTGGTATTTCAAATAAAGGGGTATTGCATATTCCAAGTTTTTTTTTCGTGGAATTGTCTTGTTTTAAGTCACATTTATCGCAATTTTAGTGACACTGTGTAGTGATCTGAAGTGACGTCACTTTAGATTCCCACAATCAAACAGCAAGGCCAATTTATCTTGAGCTACGTGCTTGAATTTAGTAAGTTCCTTAAGAAAGCATTCCTTCTCTAAGATTTAGTGATTTGAGCTTGTTTATTTCTGATCACTACAGCTAAATTATGCCCGCTTCGCTGTCAATCACACTTATTATTGCTTTTAAAAAACTGTTGTTATCGTTAATGTTGCGTCATGACTACTTTTCAAATGCTCTGCGCGGAAGGTTGTTTCACAAGATAAGTTGGCAATGTAAATTGCAAGGTTGTTCAACATAAGGTAGTAAGTGCGATTACGTTATTGAAGCAGTCCTGCCATTAATTTTTAGCAAGTCACAGTTTTAAATTTTTATACGATCACCCCTCCCCTTCTAGGCAAAATTGTTCAACAAGAAATTTTCTTTTTCTTTTACTACAACGAGATCACTGCAAAAAACTACATATCTGAATCTTTAAAATTTACCGAATTATAAAAAAAGAAAAAAGATGACCCTTTTAAACCATTTTGTACCATTTAAATGATGTTTCATAAGTAAAAATAGGAAGGAACTATTCACAGATTGATAATGGCGTTCTTTCGATAAGAAATATGTTAACAAGTGGGAAGAAATTGTATCACAAATGCATCTAAATAAATCATTATTGCATGCAAAAATCATGTAGAGAGACAATTGTTATTTTAAATCATGTAAAAATAAATAACGAAAAATAAACATCTCACAAAACATTTTTAAAGCGTCCTCTTACCTGCAATACATTACCGAAGTATTCTAATAATGCTTCTGTAAATATTTTTCTTCGCCACTATAATTGCTGAAAGTACCTATAATCTTTAGTAGATGGTCAACTATAAATTATAATGCGTATTATAAGTCTATAATGCGCATTAACGTGTATGATTCCTTTTTCTTGCAACATATCACACATTTACATTACTAATTTTATATTTGATCCAAGTTTATAATGGTAAATTTTTAGATAATCACAACTTCTTGAATTTTAAAGATTCAGATATGCAAGTTTTGTAATGATTTTGTCGCAATAAATGGAAAAATTAGTTTATTGAGTGTTTAGCTGAATTATGTTCACCCTTTTAATACAGAAATCTAACATTGAATCTATTAGAGCAATAAATCTTTAGTTTTACTTACCCATCATACGTAGTATAGGGTAAGTCTTGTAATCGTTTTGAAAATCGAAAAAAAATTTTTGATGGATTTACACGTTTCAGACACTGGAGATTTCGAAAAACATATTTAAAAAAAAAAAAAAAATTGCCGTCCGTCTGTGTGTCTGTAAACGCTCTGTCTCCCGAAAAAATTGAGATAGAGACTTGAAATTTGGTATGTACTTAGTATGTAATAGTGGGAAGAAGCTTATTGAATTTCAGTAACCTCGATTATCCGGAACTATTTTTTTCGGACTCTCGAAATATTCGTTCTGATAAAAGGTATATAAAAATTTCCGAAATAGTTTATTTTAAGGAAAGAATATAAAAGACAATAAAAAAGCATAAATTTTGCATAAAGCATGAAGTCGATCGGATAATGAGTTGCCGAGATATTTGTAATCCTATTTTCCAAACTCTTCGATTTTTCATGACCCTGTATTTCATCCAAATTTCAATTCAAAGATATATTTTAATTGGAAATGACACGATTAATCAGATGCAATAAACCGCTAGTCAATAGGATTATTATTTTTGGAGTTATAAGGATGTTTCTTTTCAGCAATTCAGTATTCGAGCCTTTAAAGTTTATGACGTCATCCAGCCACGATTTTATTCGAATTGCAATGCATTTTATAAGTAGTTTACACATTTTTTATTTTAATATTTTACATTTTGCATGTCCATGATGGGTAAGTATTACGGTGGCCCCCAACGACTAGTTTAATAAGTCATCAAAACTTTTACTTATTATATATTCAGATAAAACAACGTTTTAAGAACCAGAAATTTTTTGACAATTGAAGATTAGTTTCAGTAGCATTCAGCGCAGCGCCATCAGTGCAAAGATTGATGGAATTTTGCCCATATATACAGAGGAGAAGCGGATTCGAGTGATAGGTTTGTTGACAATAGAATTACAGGAAACTATTGGGAGCAGCAATAAGAAATTACATAGTAAAAATAACTGGTAATATGGAAAAATGTTAGTAAAAATAAACAAAAGGTTTACATATTGTAATATATATATAGTATGCCTACTAAAGTCCCTTGCCACCCTCTTAACTTCGAAACGGATGCTGCTATATTCATAAAAGTGGTGTCTAGGTATAGTAAAGTTGCCATGCGCTACACAATGAAACCGCCTGCAGCGCCACCTGGTGGAATGGTGCGGAGTTAGCATTCCTATCTCGAAAACGGAAAGAGATAGACAAAAAAAGTGATTTACAAAGTTGTAAGAGTATCATCGATTTAGTACGAAAAGACACCTTGTGGACATTAAGAATAGAACGGTTAAAGCGCGCATTTGTTTTTTGTGATTTCCTACACTGTGACGTGACAAAACGATCTTAGAAAGAAAGAAACAACCAGTTATGAAACAGCAGGTCTGTACGACCCCTCCACAAACATTGCAGGAGATTAAACGACGCTATTACGGACGCTTGTGCCAACGTGTGCAACGTGAAATTCAAACAAGCATCTAAATATGCATTGCAGCTGACGGTGAGAAGTTTGAAAATCTAAAATTAAGGTATATTATTACAACTAGTTGCTTTTTTCTTTCTAAGATCGTTTTGTCACGTCACAGTGTAGGAAATCACGAAAAGACAAATGCGTGTTTTAACCGTTCTATTCTTCGCATTAATGTCCACAATGTGTCTTTTCGTACTAAATCGATGATGCTCTACAACTTTGTAAATCACTTTTTTTTAATCTATCTCTTTCCAAGATAGTTTCTATCGTTTTCGAGTTAGGAATGCTAACTCCGCAACATTCCACCAGGCGCGCAGTAGGCGGTTTCATTGAGTAGCGCATGGCTACTTTACTATACCTAATAGACACTACTTTTAGGAATATAGCAGCAGCCGTTCCGAATTTAAGAGGGTGGCAAGGGACTTTAGTGGGCATACTGTATATATATATATATATATATATATATATATATATATATATATATATATATATATATATATATTATATATATACTAGGGGGCCTACCCCCTGCGAGCTACGCTCGCCAACCCCCGCTCAGACTTCGAGGCCTCTAAAAACATGACAGCGTGCTTTATTTTAAAAATATTGGTAAATCTGTAATTGGGTTGCCATGCTTTTAACGTTTTAATGGGGCATTTTTTGATTATCATGGCCTCATACACAGCTGTTGTGACAACTGACGACTGTTTTCAGGATTGATAAGTAAAATCAATTACAACTTGAAAACCAGCTTGTATAAAATGGTTCAAAGATCTGTATTCTATTCTTCCTTTGCGTTTAAGGATGAGAAAAATTCCATCTGCTTGTGAATAACATTAAGAACCACGGTATTGAAAAGTACCATATTATAGACATTTTCAGTAACAGGTTTTAATTTTCTCTCTATTTTAGTGCACCATCATGCACATTTTCATGTTATTTTAAATATGTAAATTATTTATTTTAATTAATATGTATATACAAATTTTCTAATAATTATTTATCATACAAAATTAATTAAATATTTTGTACATGCATGCCTGCATTTATTCGGCATCAATTGATGAGATATTTAAACAAATTTGCTGTCCGCGATAATTTTACATCATGTTATGTCACTTGAATATTGTCCATAAGAAATTCGGGTACTTTTCCAGTATAGGATCCTTGGCTTTTAGGTTTGGCGTAATTCGAGCTTCAAAAAGGGATAGATTCGTTAATATACATAGATTTGTTGCCAAAAGTTATGAAAACAAACCCAATGAACTTTTGGTGCTTTTCTATTATAGGGGTCTTGACGCTTTTTTAAAAAGCTTGTTTTAAAAAGCTTGGCGGAAAAAACCAAGCAGGATAGAAAACCAAGCAGGATATTTTATTCTTCTTCCGTTCAGTTGGGCAATTATTATTTTATATATTCGTTTCAAATATCCGAATTAGTGATTTTATAAATTCGTTTAATTAAATTTTACAAAAAATTAACAAAATGATATCAATAAATAATAATTACTATTAATTCCTTTTCCCCCCTTTCTTTTGCGTTTACATAAATGACGTCATATGGACGAATTTATTCAAAATATTTTCAGTTTATAAATTAAATTAAATGCTGACAGACAATTGAATCCTGACGATAGAAATGTGATTTTTTTTTTTTTCAAATTTTCCTGAAAAACATAATTTAATCACAATCTTGTCTTCATTATCGATTGAAATAAAAGATAAATTCAATTTCAATTTGAAAAGGACGAATAAAAAGAAACTAATAATCCCTATCGGGATCCTTTTCAATGTTTTTCCCTTTTTTGTCACAAAAAAACTGAGTAATTAGTTGCCATCATTACAGAAATGTCATTAAAATTAGAAAAAAATTAATATCTCGAAAACTAATTCCAATTTCAAAATTCTGTTACCAGTTTTGACATCCGCGGATTTTTATGGACAATTGGTATTAATTTCATCATCAAGCGTTTAATATTTTATTAAAAATAGCCCTGAAACATAATCAGTCGTTTAATCAGTCGTTTCTTAAAATCGTTTCATAAATTCGTTTCATAAAATCGTTTCACAAATTCGTTTCATTAGGATTTTATATATATAAGGGTAGATAGCAGGCTATGCCCGCTGCGCTGGTCAATTTTCCAAATGAACCTTGAATCAAACAAAATGGTGAATTCGACCATGTATTTTAAAGTAATCTTCGCCTGGAAAGTCCTTCCGCATTGCTGAATACAATGCGAATGCCATTCCGCTATTACTTTATTTTTAGTATTATACAAAATTCGGGCTATTAAAAAGCAACTCTTTAATTTGATGATTTATATTCGAGTTTGTTAGTGAAATGTGGCCGTTGTGACTAACAGAAATTAAAATGTTCTCTGAGTCGCCACACTACTAAAAAAGGGAGCATTACATTCATTTCAGAGATTGACCATTGAACTTAAATAATGTTCGGGTTATTCGTTATCGTTTGTTAGTACACGTACTCCGGGCCTCTCAGCTTGGTGCTATGTGTGTTTCTGGTAGCTTAAATACAATCTCGCGTTACATTATAAAAGTAATATACGTCATCTTCTAGCAAGTCTACTACAGTTTTCTGTCTGTGGATTCCAGCAGAGTAAATACAGTGAAAATTTTTATAAATTATTTGCACACAAAGGACAGTGTTTAACTTTCATATTTAGAAGAAATGTGAATCATAAAAAGTGGGTTTTTAAAGCTGAATTGTTTGAATAAAATTAAAATTACGTTATTTTCACTGCCTTTTCATTTTATATACCAGTTGCAATCATGTAACCATTAACCTAAAAAAAAAACCTTGATAAATGATTCTGGTACAAAAATAATTCTCTAATTTGCATCAAATTGAATATTCTTAATCTTCCGTAATGGGGTCCACAGCCAAGTTTGAAGTCAAACATTAGAAGTTTTTGCAACGATATAGTTACAAATGTACCAGAGTTAGCTAAAAAACGAAGTTAATTACGCGCCAAACTACGTTCCATTAAATAATGTCAAATTGATGTCGACTGAATTATAGATCTTTCACCAATAAAACTCCTCGAGAATGATAAATAAAGTTAGTTATGCAAAATTTTTTGTAATAATCTTTTTTGTGGATACTTGAATCGAAGATTTTTGTGTCTTTCTCTAAGGATCATAAAAACTCAGAGAAATAAATAGGCTTGTTTTTTTTCCTCCAAGAAAACATTATTTTTCAGTCCGTTGTCTAAATAAACCCCATAATGTACATAATCGGTTAATTTGTCACTAAGTTTGGCGGCTAGGACTGTGCGTTACCCGAAATTGCTTTATAATAATCAAAATTTTATCTAATCTGATTTCCACGCTTTTTTTTTCTTGTCTAGGCTAAAGTTATAAATCAGAAAATATTGCTCCTTAGCTACCATTGGCATTTCAAAGCATTTTTCGTACATTGCAAACATTGCTTTTTTTAGTGATAGTAAAATAACTGCAGATGGGAAATATATAATAGTAAATATTCTATTGTCCGTTTGCTTCATAATGAAAAACCATCAATTTTCTAATCGCTAAGTACAAATTTGCTGCAATCTGATTCACCATCCAGAGCCCCCATCAAATATAAAAGAAATTTACAACTATATATTAAATACGCCAATTGACGGGTAACCCGATTGCTGAAGATTAGTCCAATATCTTTTAAAAATCTTCAAAAAGAAGAAAATATATGCCAAAAAAAAAAAAAAAAAAAAAATGTGAATTTTTTTAAAAATGTGTGTTAATAATTAGTATGTGGCAGACATTTACATTAAAATTAAAATATTTGATTCCATTTTTATAATATTAACTGTTATTTATATAATTTACCTTTGAATATAAAAAATTACACCAAAAATGTTGTCGTACACTTGAAAAAATACAGTTATTGGGAACATTCATTACTGTGTCATTATTGTGACTGATGTCATGCTTATGCCTTTTTTGGCTTAAAATCAAATTGTTTGGCGATAAAAGGAAAATCAAAATCGTAAATAAACAAATAACATGTGACTCACAATTACAGTCATTTTCATAATTATTACATCTGCTAGCTTCTGCTATATGTCATATCATGCAGGAGTTAGATAAAAAAAAAAATTAATTAAATTAAAAAATAAAGAACAACTCATACATAAAACTGTTACTCAGATTTTATCTAATCAAATTTTCAGATGCATTTTTCTTAATCTGACGCAAACGATAAATCGCTAAATATGGTTTTAATTGGAATATTTCGCATTGAATAATTTTGTAAGCATTACGAACATTCTTTTTCATGTATAAATTAAATATTTTCGTTTTACAACATTATTTGTTATCAAAATTGTTTTTCGTTTTTACCCCTTTTTTATTTTAAATAAAATTAGTAACTTTTTTCTTTTATTTTTCGATGTGTTTGTATTATTTTCTAAATTATATAGCAGTTTCAATTCTTTCACCAACGATAATGGTCGCCAAAAAACGACCAATGGTAACCCATTCGTCCAAAATAACAGAACTTTCCGTCATAATTCTGTAACTAATCTACGTAGAACGTTGTGCTATATACTAAAACCTTCCCTGAAAAATTATCTATCGAACAGCGCAAGTTCCATCAAAATCCATTCAGCGGAACTCGAGTTATAAAGGAACGGAACGACATCTCCGTTTGTGTTTTATATATATAGTAGATATTCCCGCAATCTTACAATAGGGGAATAATAACAAAGTCTCAATTAACAACATTTCATTATATTTATAGATATCTATATAGAATGCTTTAAGAAAGATAATTTCAAGTATAATTAACTTTCTTGACACATTATCTATCTATAAAAATCATAAAAATATTATTAGTTGTGACTTCACTCTTCCCCTATTATCAGATTGTCAAATTTTTGGAAATATTATGTAAAAACTTCCTTTTCTTAATCACATATTTCCATATTAGTTCATTTTATTATGTAATTTCCTATTGGATGTTCTCTATAATTTACTATAATTCTATTGGTCAATGACCAGATATTTCGAATCCGTTTCACTTCTAATGAGGGAGACATTTTTATCTAGGGCAATTTTTATTTAATGCATAAAAAACAGAGCTACTAATAACTTTTAAAACTGTTAAATTAATGCGAACGCTTGTTCATAGTATATATTTCTTAATGAAAGTATCGTACATTCGTAAAATGGGAAATTATGGCAAATAAAATTATTTTCTTAAAACAATGCTAATGACCCTAAGGTACAAGAAGATCAATGTATCTAGGGCCTGGTAATTGTTATACCTAGGTGCATTTCTTGAAATTTTGAATACACACTCTAGAATAAACAAGAAACCTAAATTAAAGTTTAATAAAACAAACAATTAACGTCATATAACAGAGCAGTAAAGATTCCACTGGTTTAAAATATGTTTAAAATTGCAATTTTTATTAATGTGGGAAATAGCTCACAAATTAGTATATCACAAATCATCATATAGGAACAATTTACATTCCAAGCATTTTACAAAATTGTACCATGTAAGCTTTATTCATAAAACAAAAATAATTTTTTCATGTGTTATTTATTCTTTATTACAATTTAAAATTTTATCTACGACCATGGGCAAGACAATTATTTGACGATAGGTACAATATTGTGTTATTTCACACAAAAGGAATTTTTCTATATAATTGGAAGACAAATATATTTCTTATTTTTATAAAATAATAAAACAATCCAGATGCAATATTTTACTTTTGTGCTTTCAAAAGAGTTTCCCACCTATAACTTCTCATAACATCAATCCTCTGAAATTCAAAATGTTGCCACTCACCCAGATGCATAAGAAAACTTAGATCCACACATTGTTTAAAATAAAGGAAGTGGTCCTGGGTACATGGTGGACCTAGGTACAAAGCTCTCCTCTATATATGAGCAAAATTCCATCATTTTTTCACTGATGACGGTACGCTTAATGAAACTGAAACTAATCTATAATACTAGATTAATTGTACCACAATTATTTCCAATTGGTAAAGAAATCATATGAGATATAATCTTCCCAACTGGGCAAAAAGTCCGGGCCAGGATTCGAACCCGGGATCCCTTGAATGAAGCTGCAAAGTATCTACCAACTGAGCAATCCCGGACGAATATGGCAGAACTAATTCACTCAGTTAACCTTAATGATCATAGCATCTGGTCTGATATCTTAATCAGCACAACATAATAAATCACCGGTAATGGGACCTCCAGTAAAAATGCAGGAAACGTGATTACACTAGATTAATTTTGACGCAATTATATTTAATTGGTAAAGAAATCATATGGGATGTAATCTTCCCAGCTGGGCGAAAAAGTCCGGGCCAGGATTCAATTACCTGTGATTTATTCTGTTGTGCTGATTCAAATATCAGATGCTATGATCATTAAGGTTAACTGGGTGAATTAGTTCAGCCATATTCGTTTGGGATGGCTCAGTTTGTAGACCATTGGCAGCTTCAGCCAAGGGATCTCGGGTTCAAATCCTGGTGCGGACGTTTTCGCCCAGTTGGGAAGATTACATCTCATATAATCTATAAAAGTTAGAAATTAAAACGTTGTTTTATCTGTTTATATTGTACTTAGCCAGGCATCATGTTAATTTTTTTTTACTTATTTTCTTATATTTCATTACATGAAATCTTAAACTTGGTTATTGGAAAAAATTGTTGTAGTGTGTAAAAGTTTTGGCCCCTTCTTACGCTCTCGTTATAACCAAATTCGACTGTATAACATTTCTATTAGATTATATAAAAGATAAATGTATTATGTATAGCATCTAGGTAAATATACCTACTACAATAGCTATCTTTCTATATTCACTATTAAAGCCAATTGTTAAAGAAATTATAAAATATACCTATTTGTCACATTTGTCAATATTCTGTAAGCGTTGATCAGTGATAACTAACTGCTGTGTGATACGATAATTCAAAAACTGTTCGCCAAATCAGCATTGCTTTCTCTGTTCTGTCATCCGTTCCCCACCAATCAATGAACATTTATAATTCCCTTGTCAGCTTATCATTTAGCAGCATCAATCTCCTGGCTACTTATTGTAAGTAATTATTAAATAATCTCGTCACTCTCGATAGCCTGGATTACAAGCTGACGTATCACAGAGGATTTGGCCTGACACCAGTATTGATGCAAGAGCAGTCCGTCAAGTCTTTAAATGTTGCCAGCACCAGGAAATCTTAGACTGTTCGGCCAGACAAGAGAAAGTGGTTTAGAAAAGAATTTATCAGATCAAAAATATGTAGTTAATGAAAGAGAAAGTAACTTTAAATGTTGAAATTTTGATTATTAAAGATACCGTATTTAATTTGCTTAATTTTTAACCTTGCGTATTTTTCGCACTCCCTATATTTAAAAAAAAAGAAAGAAAGAAAAGAAAAGGAAATAAAAAGTTTACGTAACTTTCACATCAAGATGTCTTAAATCAAGAGTTAATACTGAAGAAATAGTTCGATCACAGTAAGTTAGATCGCCCATCATTGATCATAATTCGTAATCAAGAGTTCATAATTTATATTGGTAACGAAGAATTAACCACATAACAATCGAATTTTTATTACTAAATTCTATTTTAGTAAATAAAAGTCTTTAGCTAATTTCATGATTCTTTCTGAACCTGGAAGTATTCAGCAGTTAGTGTAGTTTAGGAGATATCATAGTTTTGTTAAAAAAATTCGTTATGTATAAAAAAATACACGGTTTAAGTCAATTTTGCAAAAATAATTAAATAAATAAATAAAATAAAATAAAATAAAATAAAATAAAATAAAATAAAGAAAAATAAAAATAAAATAAAATAAAATAAAATAAAATAAAATAAAATAAAAATAAAATAAAATAAAAATTACTCCGTTGTACTCCTGACGACTAAGTGGTTATCCTAACAGCGTTTAGCATACATATTATTTCTGTTGTTAACATCCCTTTTTCTATGCATTTACAAAACGCACAACAACGAACGAGGTATCATTCTAAAGGTTTTTGTACCGGTTTCTGACATAATACACTCATATTTCATCAAAACATGTTTTTAGATTTAAAAATAAATGCTGTTAATTATAAATTAAATCAGCATTTTTTTTATAAATGAAATAAAAGTTTTTTTTTAGCAAATCAGTTATGCCACAAAAATAAAATACCGTATTATATCGTGATCAACAATGATTATATATATATATATATATATATATATATATATATATATATATAAGTACAAAAACGATAAAGTGGGACGTCTCCGCACGCATTTATTTTATATTTAGGATTAAAAAATTCAAACTCAAATGTTTAGAAGAAAAAGGCACCATCGATCACCCACACCATCGGCATTTCACGTGTAGCCTAAAATGTATGCTTTGTTATATTAAATTAAATTGGATTTTATATGTATTCAATTTATTTTCTTTGTCCCGTGTTTTACCTGAAGCGGATGACGTCATCCTCTAATGCAGTTAAAATGCGATTGTTAATTTTTTTCTCGCGCATGCCTTTTGCTAGCTTTGATCAGTTTTTACAGTAACTTTGATGGAATAAATGAGATGATATTCTGGCTTGGCTAATGTCGTTTACAGATATTTGTATCCTTAATTTTTCTTTAGAGGTTTAAACCTGCGTCTAAAAATATTAGGTTGCAGTGCGAAATCCTCGCATGGGTCCACTGGTCTAATTTTTTCCTGCTTATCTTCACCTGCTCTGAAGAACATAGACAGGTATTTATAACCAATTATGTCTTATTGTCAGTCGTGCAGTTGTGGAAAGTATTAACTCTTTTTGTTAAAAACTAAATAAATTTAGTTGAATTATAAACAACATATGAAAACATAATGCTTGAAGCTGCCAGTAGAAAACAAAACAAACATGGAAATTAAAATGCTTACCTTGTATTGCTATATTATGCTATACTATATTGTATATGTTATATATATATATTCATTTTTATTAATCTTTAAAATATATAAAATTCCAGATTTAAAAATGACGTTCTTTGCTGTTCATAATCCACTTTTTATTAGAATTATTATAAACTATTGTCATCAAAAGGGATTATTCGTAGTAGTATAATTTATAATTTTGTATTAGCTGCAAATACTTTTGTCTCTTTAAGAACCTACATTGTATTTATTGATTTTATAGCTATAATGTTTATAAAGTAACACTAAAATTTTGAAAATAAGTTAATACAAAGTATTTCCAATTAGAACAAATATGGCAGGAACATTGACTTTTCATTGGAACTATTTCCAAAATTATGTCAATATTTCAGAAACAGTAGACCAATAATCAATGAAATTATAGGCTATGTATTTGGGCGTTCTAACATTAGATTTATGTTTCAGAAACTGTAACAATATTCCACACATATTTGGCCATTCTTAAGTTAATATATGTTTATTACTAACTTTCAAATGTCATAAGACAATGTTTTTTTCAGCCCCCTCCCCACATAAACAAAATCAGGCAGTACATTGAATAATAAATTAATTCAGACTTCAATAAATGTGGTTTTTAACAATTAACTACATAGTTGTTAAGTTTTCAACATTGTTGAAAGGGTTTCCTTGTACGAGAACGATAATTAGGGTCACTACAGCGAAGGTATTTCAACAGAATATACGGAAGGTATACAGAAATAGGCGAAAACTGGTCGATGCTTAACAAATTGTATCCATCATATGTTCAAAAGTGTTTATGACTTCGTTTTGTGTATCTGTGCTGTCCGATATCTAAAATTTGTAAATATACTTGAACTACCACGAAATTTACATGTTTTATTAGGTTTACTATAAGATGTTCACTTGTGAGAATAGTGTACAGAGAGCTTATAGTGCTTTTATAGGGCCACACAAAGTCATTTCGATGCCATACAACCTGTGGACAGTTATACAGTATTTGACTCTTAAAATTAGTACATATACAGATATGTTACGTCTACAAGAAAAACAAACATAGTTTTTTTTTTTGTTGTTGTATAAGAAATTATATCAAATAACAGGCACGTTAAGTATGTTTTTTGTAATGAAATAGAAAATGTATCTATAAGTATTTGCTTACTTAATAATAACTTTAAATTCTTATATGTAATATATTTTAGCAAAAAGCTGTAACAAATTCCTTAACAGTTTTTTTTCTTCCTTGTAATTTAAATACGAGTACATACAATGCTAAAATATTTTAGTAATCTTCGAAATTCGGCGATTCACTTACTATATAGAAAAACAGCCAATCCCCCGTTTTAATTTCTGGGGGAAAAGTATTTTTGTAATCTCTTGAACGATAGCTGTTATCTCACATATATTTGTGCATGACAAAATATCTTTATCAATATACAGTCATACCTATAACAAGCTGAAATTCATGACTTAGAATCAGCATTCTAAACGCATTCCCACAGGACATGATGCAGGCAATTATGAAAGCATCATAAGGGCTGCTCTGTTTTAAGGATTAAAGGATACTCCGATACAGATGCGAGAGCATCAGACTAATTCCTATAGGGTTGCCATGTTTGTAATCACTATCATTAACAAAGCGTTACATATGGGATTCAGCTTACTTTGTTACATTGAATGTAGACGAAACATTCGATCTCATTCCTGATGCTCGAATAACAAGAAGAACGCGCAGACATAATACAAACGACACATTTTCTGAATCACCGTTTATGCGCTTCACATTTTTTTTAAAATTCATGTCTTTTTTTATTCGTTTTTAATACTGGGCCACAGTTAACTCCCATGTTTGCTTCAATAATCACAATAATAAACGAATAGAATTTCTATATATATATATATATTTTTCAATTAATGTTGGTGCCAAACACAGATATGTCATATTGCGTTTCTCAGTGTTTTACCGTGAAAATGTTGCGTTTTTTCGCAAAAAAAGACTTTCTTACATTAGTTTTTGATCCAAAATACGCTTTTTTTTTTTTTTTTTTTTTTTTTTTGTGTGTGTGTGTGTGTGTGTGTATGTGGTATTTTTTTACAAGCAGTTATTCATTTACAACAATCTACAATCATAACGACATCATTTACACAGACTGTTAAATCTACCAGCTCCAATATTACAGAAAGAGAAAAATGACATTTTTTTTTTTTCTAAATACTGTCAGAGCCAAAAGTCAGAAAAAAAATTTTGTCATTATGTCACACGTTATAAAATACTTTTCAGTACTATAATAATAAAATGATAAAATATATAATATGATAAAATGTAAGTTCACAAGGTTACTTTTCACTGATGAAAGCGTTCGGAAATTAGGGTCCAAAATCTTCAAACGACGCGATTTTGTATTTACAATATAGTACCTATCTTTTTTTTTTTATTCCGCTAGTAGTGAGAATAAGTTCCTTTTCTAATCTGTAAAAAGCAATGTTCTGTCACCCGAAAAAAAAAAAAAATTAAAGGAAACATTCATTCATGAAATTGAAAAGGATGGGGGGGGGGGGGGGGGTTGTATTCATTAATGCTTTGAAATTCAACCTGGCTGCTTTCTACCATATTCACAAAACAATTTCCACTCGTATATGCATACATTTTCTTGAAAGAAAAAGTATTTTAAAATCATCTATATTATAAAGCAAAATCATTTCCGTGAGTAACGCGGACGTCATTTCGACTGTGACAGCAATCTAAGCAATCAATTTTGATTTTCTCGCAAATTTATTAGCTACTAAACATCGCACAATTCCAATTTTTACACTGTCGAATAGATTTTTAAAATGTACTTTCAATGCAATTTTCTTGTAAACTGTATCCCGATCTATTATTTTTTTTATGGTTTTAAAAATAGTTTTCAAGCATAATAGTTTTAAAAAGTCAACAACTCGATTATGGAAGATTATCCCGTTTGCACTTAAAACAATATAAATAGTTCACTATTTCATTCCGGCTGATATTTCACAACAAAATTAAAACTTCACTAAAAAATTAATGAATAAAAAATAAAAAATAAAATACACATTTAATAGATATGCAATCGCTTAAACATTTAAATAATCAGAATAAAAAGGATCGCTATAAATTATGAAATCTCCGGCGATATCTTTGTATGTTAACCTCTGGCATGCGGCTAATACGAAAGTACCATTTAAAATAAATTTTAGAACTTTACTTTAACACACAATTGATATTTTTTACATAGAAGTGATTTTTAACTCTGTTAGTGGGAAATCTAAAAATATATATTAAATGTAAAAAAATTATTCAAGTTTTTCAATAGAAAATGATTTTCATCTATACTTAGTATATCTTGGATTTTATTCTAAAACTGGATGTGATTCCCTGGTCAATTTAATTTAAATGCAGTAAAATCTCGTTATAACGAATTTCTGGAAACCTCTGATTAAATTCGTTATAATGAACAAATTTTTAATGTGAAATTCCAATATGGCGTTTTTTAAAAAAGGAAATTTGCTTGCATATTGAATAAAAATATATATTATTACTACACATATAATAAATTTCGTTTAACATCCAAACATGGCAGTAAATATTAAATATATACCAGGAGCAGTCGGAAAATAAGTTTCAACTGGCGACTGTGGACAGAGGTGTGTATGAAAGTCAAAAAAATGTAATGAGACAAGAGATTAAAGATAAAACATAACTTTATTTATCCACATAAGTACCAAGTACATTGAAACATTTGTTATACCGCTTTATAAGCTTCAAAAATCTTTCCAGGAAAAAATCAGGGCTTTGCATATCGACGAAGTGTTGAACGGTATGGGCGAAATACGACACAGCAGGTGAACGCGAACGTGCAAGACACCGATACCATTGGGTAGAGGTCGACCGCGATCAAGCAGATGGCGCGGGTCAACCAATCCGTCCGGCCAGGGTCAACAGCGCCATCTGCGCAGGCACTGCAACAGCGCCATCTGCTTGATCGCGGTCGACCTCTACCCAATGGTATCGGTGTCTTGCACGTTCGCGTTCACCTGCTGTGTCGTCTTTCGCCCATAGCCGTTCAACGCTTCATCCGTATGCAAAGCCCTGATTTTTTCCTGGAGGGCTTTTTGAAGCTTACAAAGCGGCATGACAAATGTCTCAATGTACTTGGTACTTATGTGGAAAAATAAAGTTAAGTTTTATCTTTAGTGTCTCATTACATTTTTTGTCTTTCATACACACCTCTGTCCACAGTCGCCAGGGGAAACTTATTTTCCGACTTCCCCCCGTAGTATATTAATAAAGTTACTACTTAGAAATAGGATAATTATTACTACATTCCCTGCCGCACTAGCTTTTCATTAAAATTTGTGCTTCATACTAACATTTTATTATAAATAATGATCAGAATACTGATAAAACTGAAAAAAGAAAAAAAATCTTCATTAGTTTAGTAATTATAAAGGTGCAAAAACATACCATGAGTAGAAAACATAAACAAAATCTATGTAATCAAATATTCATATAAAACAGAAAAACAAAAATATGACTCATTGTTAAGTTCTTTATAAAAACAAAAGTCATGGGATGTAAATTTTGAACTATTTATGAAATTTTTCAAAGCACTTAGGATGTATACCCTTCTTGCACCATTTGGAAAGAGTGAAAAACATTCTTTTGTCACTTTCGTCACAGATTTTTTTAACATAAAATATTACTTGTTACAACTAAAATAATTTAATTAGTTAAAAGAAACCTTCTATTTTGCATTTAAAATATTCTTCATGATCCAAACATTTATTGTCATGCGGAAACAAATTACCGAAAAAACGGTTCGTTTTCGCACCATCAGCAGGGAATGGGTTAAGTTCATTAAGTTTCAAGATATTAATGGTAACTATTATAAAATAATTATAATTTATATTAGATACCTGACGGATTAAAGAACCTCACTGACATTTGCCGTTAATATAACTTTATTTCTTTACAAAAAAAAAAAAAAAAAAAAAGTTTTTTTTATCTGCACTGAAGTTGACAGTGCATTTTTCAAAACAAATTGTATAAAATGTTTTCGGAATATTACTTTGCTGGGCTAATTACTTTTAACAATGAGTTTCAATGTTCTATAGAGCCACTTTTGATTGTACAATACAATCTTCAGTACTTGATGGACAATCATCATCAGCTTCATTTCCACTTTCGTCTGTCTCCTTTTCATTGAGTTTCAGACGAAAGTTGTCTTCCAAATTCTAGTGGTTCAATTGAGATATTTTTTCTTGTCAACTCAACATTCGTAAAACTGAAATAGCTGTTATTTTTAAGCTTTCAATAAATTCGTTAATTTGAAAAATTCGTTAGTATGAAATTCGTTAAAGTGAATATTTTTACAATGTGAAATCATAGGACGTTTTTTAACAATACAAAAGATATTCGTTAAACTGATAAATTCGTTAAAATGACATTCGAGATTCTACTGTATACAATTAGTCAGTTTACTTTCTTAGAAAATGACTGTTTTAAGAAAGTGAGTCTGGCTTACATTGCGATGGGTATTATTTTCAAGTAAGTCTTGCATTATCGTTATTGAGAAAAATCATGGTAGTTCTTAGTTTTTGATAGGTCTTAATATTTTTTTGAAAAAAAGGATAGTACATGTCAAAACAACAGTTTTTACATTCTTCTATCTATACAAGATAGCAAAAAAAACTGTACAAGAAGAAAACATTGAATTTGTGAAAAATTTCGACTTCCGGTTTTCGACGGATTTATACGTTTTAGAAGATCCTGAAGACGATTTGGCTGTGTTTAGAAAATGTCTGTCCACGAGTCTGTCTGTCCGTATGTGACTCAAGTTTTGTGGGAGTTCTAACTCACGAACTACTGCGTAGAATAGGATGAAATTTCATATGATGTTCTATCCTTGTGTGAACAGTCGCTAATTAGTTTTTGATCAAATATCCCAAGAGGGGGTGCCCCATATCGATGATTTGTTTGATTTATGTAAATTACACAGCTGATTCCATTTATGATTATATATCCAGTTTACGTGCGCAGAATTTAATGAAACATCAAATTTAGAATTATCATGCGATTGTAATTCGATTTTGGTTGCGGCCGTTTAAGAGAAGTTGCCGAAATTTGATGATTTGTTCGAAATGGTGCGATGCTTATATCATCAGTTTAAATTCACAGAGTTCAACGAAACTTAACCCTTAGTCTTCTTAATATGGGAATACATTATGTTTTAAAAAAAAAAACTATTTGCTAAATGGATGTAATTTCTTGTACTATTTAAAACATTTTATTGATTTGATTTACATAGAAGAACGTTTTGTGATGTCCGCAACAAATTAGTTTTTACAGGAAATCTGGTTTCACAATACACTTATTTAGCGAAAAATGTAAAGTGCCTAACTCCAAGATTTCCAGATATTCGACTCCAGATATTCGTTCATAAAAATTAAGATAAAGACAATAAAGATAATGCAAAGAAATATTCAACAGACGTACCTTTTTTTGTGTGTTGTATAACGCCTTATAAGATACAAGATTAAGTGCACAGTGTGTGCGCAAATATAACGTTATCATTATTTTGGTAATTTTGTACGCCTCCCCCCCCCTTACAATATCATACGTTGTCATTCCCCCCCACCCGTGAATGGTAGAGTAATGAATGTCTATAAACATTCTTTTTATTCTTACAATTTTTTTTCTTATTTCTCCTTTTTATATGTTTGCAGTGATATACAAATAGGGTTATACATTTGTTATTCGCATACTTTATGCATTCAAATATAGAGAAGAAGTCAATAAAATATCTCTATTAAACATGAAATATCTTTATATCAAATAACATCTAAAAAAGATAAATACTATTTAAAATATTAAAAAAAGGCTTATTTTTATATAATACAGTCAACATTAATATTAATAATAGTCTTTTTGCACTTGCTCCTTGCACAGGGAGGGTGAATGCAGAACAGGTGGACAACATTGTTTCTCTTTCAATATTATTAAACCCAAGTATGATTTTAAACATAGTTCACAATTGCTTTCTCCAACAGCGGATTATATGCGCATGTGGCAGAAAAGCAGGAATGCTGAACGTTGGGCTATTCCAAATTTTGGAATGAAATGATTTTAAAATTATTTAATGACTTTAATAATAACTTTGTATTTTCCTAATAGATAAGGCTAAAAAAAAGATAACAGACTAATTTGATGTAGAGAAAAAATGACAAAAAAAATTGTTTAGATAAAAAATGATAAAGATATCAAAAGACATATCCCCCCTCCCCTATACGACGATATTATATCCCCTATCTTACGATATCAAGTGCTACACGCCCCCTCCCCCCTAAAGTGATAACGATATATATTCACAGCCCCACATCAGTAATTTGATCAGTGATATCGTACGTGCTTTTGTCACATTTCAAAATATGCAGCTTTCAGCTCAGTGTATTTTAGCACTTGTTATGACGTTAGAAGATTTCGGACAGAGAAATGCAAATATGTTGAAAAGTTTGCTACTATAGCTTCATTATTGTTAAAGTTATGAACACGAATCCACGTTCAACTCCTAGTGAGTCTAAAAATATTTTTGGCTTAATAAATGAATTGCGACACCGAGACTCAAAGAAAGTTGAGTTGTCTGAGCCTGTACTATTATTTCTCCTAGTTTACCACCACGTTAACTGAACAACTTTTATAAAACCAAACAAATGGAAAATATAAAACTCGTAATTAATTTTATTCTTTTAATGGTCAATAAATTTTCTTAACAAAGGAATTATTACACAATAGAATTTAAAATAATTAAGAACACAACTGAAAATGATATGAAAGTATTTTTTTTTTCATGCTATAACATTGTATCGGTACTATTTAATAATATGAATTGATATACAGTCCTGAAACAGAAATTGATCACCCCTTACTAACTCTGCCGCAAATCATTCTGTAAAAATATATCTGATATCAATCGATTAGTAACAAATGTCTACTAATCTGTAATCTAAGTCTGTAATTAGTCTATTTAATTCTATACTTTTTTTTTTAGAAAGTCGTCTAAGTTTAGAAATTGCAACATACTTTAAAATTTTACATGTTATAACCCTAAATTTGACATCATATTTGGATTCTTCGGTAAAATGTACCTGAAGATACCAAACGGCAAGTCATTCAGTCAAATAGTTGAGGTGTTATGCAAGTTTACCCGTATATCCTAATAATATTATAAATCTGATTGTGTGCAAATGTTAGGCTGAAGCCAGCGTCAAAATGAAACATTTAATTATCCTGTATCTTTGCATATAAGTTGATTATAACACTCATATGAACATAGGCTGGGTTTTGTTTATTTTATTTCAATATTTTTCTTAATAATTCAAAAATTCATTATTTTCATAGAAAATAAATGGACATTTTTTCGTATATTTTAAAATGGTTAATTGTTTTGGTTGGTTTGGCCCAAAGGGCCCGGTTTTGCAGCTTTTTTTTAAAATGGTTAAATTTATTTTACCGTTGCTAATACTTTATCGTTGCCAATATGAAATAAAACCCCTGAGTAATAACTTTTAATCAATAATTTATTTTCACGTGAAAAATATCCACGTGAAAAATGAAAAGGAAATGAATTATTTAAGAATTAAACAGAATATGAAATGATGTCATATTAGAAATAAAACGTGCGTTTTCAAATATTTGATAATAATACCAAGTGCATAAATACGAGTAAGTATGGAAAGCAAGCGAATATGATGTCATATATAGAAAAATAAAACAGATTTGTTTTGATGTTAAAATAAAATGATCTTGGGACTTGGGTTATCAAATTATTTGTGATTAATTTCTCTTATTTTTTTCTTTTTCCTTTTCACACGAAAGGAATTATTTTAAATGTACGTAATATATGTATTTTAAATGTATGTGTTGTAAATTAAAGTTCTGTGTTTTAAATGAAATGAGTGAAAGATTTATATTTTTAATGAATTCAATACAAATGATGGGATAGGTTGGCGATTTATCGTCTACACACGGCTAATATAAAGTTACCATATTTTTAATTTAAAATTTAAAAAGTAAAAAAAAAATATTGGATGGCAAATTTCAATGATATGCATCGCAAAATTATCCGTACCGAAAATCAGAAAATCTTAATAAAAATAACTATAATTTTTAAAAGAAAGTTGCTTTTCTTATAAAAGCTAAAGATTTAATATGATTATGTCGAAGTAACAGCATTTTTCCTCTATCATTTTCCCACAAACGAAACACATTTGTAAATCGTCGTTTCGAACCGGAATTTAATATTACATTTCTTTTAGTTTTAAAATAGGAAAAACTTTGTTGTTGTTTTTAAATATAGCTTTTTTTAAAACTGTTTCATAATAGATTTTTGTAAAGTCTTGTAGGATAAGAAAAATTGCATAGATTTTAAAGCAATGTTTAAATAAAATTACCATATTTTTTTTAACTTAAAAAACAATGTTATCGAAAAGAAAATCGATTTTACCAACAAATTCACGTAATGCAAAAGCAAAGAAGAAATCAAAAAGTAATGAATCTTTTCTTCCAGCCGAATTGTGTAAGCTTGAACAAGCCGGTCGTGCCAATTCATAGCATTATAAACGTGAAAGCGCGTTCAATATAGTAGAATTTTTTTTACATATAGGTAGAAAATTTCCGAGAATAGGATAGTTAAGGGTCTAAAATTAAGTCCATAGTTAATTTGCCTTTTTTTTTTTTCTTTTTTTATCAAGTGAAATTTCGCGCAAAATTAAATACATTGTTGTAACCAGATTTGTTTTTTGCGTGGTAAAAACTTAATGGTATTTTCGATGATCATTTCCCCGCTCACCTTTGATGTCAACTATGACTGTAAAACATATTAAAAAATATTAGCCGATAATTTTCTAATTTTCTTATTGTTTCATGATGTAAATAGACATCCTGTTTCATACTTTAAACCTGAATCGGTCATGCCATTGTCGTTCAATTTTTATTCCTAATCCTAACTCTAATCGTATCCTATCCTAATCCTGATAATAACTTTAAAGAATATTCTTTGACACGAATATGTAAATTAAATCAATATCCATAAATGGAATGAATGGAAAATAGAATAAATAGAAATGGCAAAATAAAATAACAAGAAAGTACATTTATTCGACACCTAACCCTATAGAAAGCGTAAAAAATTTCAAGCGCATGAAGTAAATAAAAATAATCCTATATATACTAACAAAAATATGTAAATTTAGATCATCAGATTTGTGTCGTCGGTATTTATTTGCTTATAGTGTTCTTGACGCGATAGAGAAAATATCGAGGTTAAATTGGGCAGAATTTAAAGTACTTTCCAGCAACCTTTATTTACATTTTAGAATCGCATCAGATTGTTATATCTTTGTGAAATAGCTATCAATGTATAAAATCCACAAGCAGTTTGTTCACTACTTACACCACTTAGCGTGAAGCACTTAATTTAATATATACATAAACAAGATAATGTAGTAAGAAATATATAACATATGGCTATGCAAATAAACAATATAATAATGCCTATTTAGCAATGCACACATATACAAATTGTACACCAAATACCATCTAAAATGCACTGTTGTATAGAAGAATTCTGCCAGTGTTGTTTTTCATTTTACGAAGAGGAATTCCTCGATTTTCACGATTTTACTTGGTCCTCTTTTTTTTATTAGCAAAGAAATACCGTATGGTTTCCTATAAAATGTGATAAAGCTTTGATTAATTATGTATGTATGTTGTTAATTATCAAGTGAAATGTTTTGCTAAATTAATGCATTTATTCTTTTTTTAATGTTACGTGAACGAAGTCACGGGTAACAGCTAGTAGATTATAACTCCCAACTGTCTCTGGCGGACAGCTTGGTAACATGATTGGAATTCTAAAAATTGAACTAATCATAAAACTTCCAAGTTAAATATATTTAAAAGAATAATCTACTTAATTTTTCCGGTGTAAATTTAATACATTTTGTAACAAATTTTTTTTAACTATAACCGTTTATTTTACACATATCCGTTTTCATTTATTTATTTATTATTATTACATAGTTTCTCTTAATTTATTCAGTTACTTCTCAGATAATAAATATTTTCTGCAGAACGAACGGAATGTAAATTTTGCTTCATGTCTTCTTCGAAAACTATAAAAAAAAGGGATATGGTTCATCTAAGATCTTCTTTTTCCATATATAATTAATGTACAGTCAACCAAACACCCTTTAATCACCAAAATGTCCTAAAAATAATAATTTGTTTTATATTTGAACGCTCTTTAGTAGTTTAGTATTTTTTAGTAGTAAAACATACTTTAGAAATGTTTGTAAAATAATGTCTGAATAAAGGTATTGACGTTGTCTTTTTTTACAGAACAGATTAAAATATTTTTAAGGTCATATCATAAGTTACGTACGGGGGATGCGATGTACCAGGAATGCTTATAGAGATTCCCAACGTAACAGAAAGATCTTTTTTCAATCCTTTTTACAAAAAGTTATTGTCTAAAAAGTTTTTGTCCCAGGGATCGATTAAATTGAAGCTGACTAAACAATTTTCTGTGTTAAATGTTAATGTAATTTAAGATGGGTTCCGATTTTCTTGCACCCGGAAACTTTAAAGGAGAAGGTTGGCTTTTAAGTAAGCAGCCGTATACTGAAATCTTGCTGTCTGGAATGTTTTAAAGTTTTACCTTTTTTAAGTTCCGTTTTTGTACATGGAGGCTGTAGTTAAAGGAGACATAATAATATGCATCTCTAGCAAGCAAAGGTAGTTGTTTTTATTATGATGTTACGTAAATGCACTATAGATAGAAACTTTACATAGCACCGGAGTGGGCCACAAGTGAACAGGAGCAAGTCTTAGAGCTGAATGATTCACAGCCGATTATAAACAAATGCCAAGAACATAAATTTGGCGAAATGGAATTTGGACGGAGCAAGGATTATGAGTGGCGGTTAGATCTAATTAATAGTATATTCTTTTTATGCGGTTGGCCTACAGAGAAAAAATGTAGAACCGATGAACCTCTACACTCGCCGCTGTGAGAATAAGAAACGTATGCAACATTTTGTGAGCTGAAACACATTTTAGAGTCTGTGAAAATGAATTAGTCAAAATATAGTCTGTCAAGATAACCGTCGATAGTTGCCATATGAGATTTATTTTTGCAGCTATTCTTAGTAACATCGAAAGAGGAAAACGATTTCTTTTATATACTTTTTTAGGTGCGTTCGTAATTATATAAATACGTAGCACCTATAGTCGTCGTTTGGTCCGTCCGTCTGTCCGTCCGTCTGTCTGTCTGTCTGTCCGTCTGTCTGTCCGTCCGTCCGTCTGTCTGTCCGCATATAACAACGCAAAAACTACCCAACCAAATGGTTTGCAATTTAAAATATATTATCTTTGCAGAATTTTGTCGAGACATTTCAAATTTTATTAAAATCGAATCAAAACTTTAGGAGATATTAATAAAAATATTTATTAAGAAATTTGATTTTTTTTAAATCGGTGCTTTTTTGTTATAGGAACTTCCGATGGATGTTAAATCGTCAAGCGACCGAGATACTTATTTTATTACAGAAATTAATCTGCAGACGATATAATTTATTTCACAGAATTAAAAATCATCAAGATCTGAATATTTATATAACTAGCTGATACATATATATCTGAATATTTATATAACTAGCTAAGATATTTGTATGAAGAGTGTCATAAAATATATACTTAACTAGCTGTTTATCCCGTTCTACGCACGGGATATCATGAATTTAATTCTAAAACGTGCGTACGAACGCACCTCGTTTGTAACGTTTAACGTACAATTTCCAACTTGTTTATTTTTGGCGCAATCATGACTCGGAAATAATTTTACTTGAGAATTCAAAGATTAAATGCCTGAGAAAATGAACAGAGAAATATATAAGGTTTGCGGTTAAGAGTTAATTTTAACAAGGAAGAAAAAAGAGGAAAATATAAACGTGAAAAAAAAGGAATTTACCACAGTAAAATTATTCTAATTTACGATTAATTTTGATAAACGAAAACACTATTTTAACAATATGTGATAAACTTCATCACAAACCGTACCCTTGACGCTAGTGAACCGGTAAGGAAAAGCTTCACTAACGTCAAGTATACGGCACCTTTTTCTTTACTTTCTACTCTACGGGCCGGACGGTTCAGGCCCAGTCAACTTGGGGTGCTTTGGATGTGAGGGACTAAAATTCCTTCTTTTTTTTTATGTCTATCTAGTTTTAAGTTTTACTAATTTTTTATGTTTTGTTCACCACTAATGGACTAGTGGTCGCATCTGTAAGCTTTCCATGATCCCAGCTGATGGTAGAGATCCCATAGAAAGTCCTTGGTACCCTGGTTCTCTCTTGTGGGATGCCAGTAAATCCTAGGAGCAATGATGCTATGAGCTTTTGCCTGAGGACCGGACTTGATCCGGCCCCTCTTGATAATTAGGTAAGTGCCTTATCGCAGCGTCCTGATTTCAGAATTCTAAATCGCCCGTCATTTCCAGTATTGGATGAGCACCAATGGCGTCATTAGTCTTACCGTTTCTTCTATTTACTGGAAGCTGGGCAGTCTTTATTGATGCATAATGGTTCTGCCTTCTTCTCTCTCACCGAATGCATCCTGTTTTAAGTGTCGACATCAGTGACTAACCCTTTTCTAGTCTCTGTCTCCGAAAAGAAATATAAGAAATTCTGATTTTCTATTGGGCTTTTCCTAGAATTTCTTAAAGTGATTATTATGAAAATTTCCATATTGTGATCCAAATTTCATTTATATTAGAAAAGTTTCAATTCATTTTTAATTTATTATAAAGCAATTTTTAAAGTAGGCTGAGCCTCTCTTGCCGCCCCAGGCGATTTCTACAAGTTTCAAATATGCGAGTCCAAAATTACAGCTTATTCTGCCAGATAGCTTTTGAGTTAAATTAAGTTTAAACAAGAACGAAAAATCATGCGTCAAGCATAGATTATGTAACACTTTCCAACGCCTCAAAAATTATTTTACAAATCATTACCTTTTAATACGCTGAAAGATAACATCTAAGTAAACAATTTGGAAAACGCATAACACATTTAAACACGTAATTTCAGGAATTTCCAACAAATACAATAATCAGAAAATTATCCGAATACTTTTATTCAGCCCTGTATAGGATCTATAGATTCGTATATATACTACATAGGATGCTAAATTTTAGTTTAGTTTGGAAACGCGTAACACAGTTTAAAATTCTACTTCTGGAGTTTCTGTCAATAAACGGAAACGTGTTCGCAAACTTTTGTGCTGCCCTGTATATGAAATACAGAATTTATACATACCAAGTAATAGGCAAAAAGTGAGTTAAATTTAAAATCGCGTTCAGCAACTTAAAACAAAACGCACTTCCAGGAATTATTTTTAACAGACAGTAGAGAATTCTTTTGTGTGTCCCTGTAAATGAACGATGACTGCTATACACACACTATTCTGTAGTAAGCCTCTTGTAATGCACCTTAGTGATACATATAAATTTCAATGCGTTTAAAATAGTGAAACATTATTTAATTAAACCGCAAACGATTTTTCTCCATAGACGTAATGGAAGGGAATTCTTTTGACTGTCCCTGTAAAGTAACTATAAGTGCTATGCACACACTATTCCATATTAAGCTTCTTGTAATGCACCTTAGTGATATATAGCAATTACAATGTCTTTGAAATTGTGTAACATCATTAAAATAAACCGCAATTGATTTTTCCCCATAGACCGTAATGTAACGGAATTCTTTTGAGTGTCCCTGTAAAGAAACTATAAGTGCTACACACTTCAGTTGAAATAGGGAACATGCTATAGATAACGACAATACCATATAAAAATTGCAGGGCAATCCAAGCATATTTACGGGAGTTAGAGCACGGACAGACGGCAGACGGCAGACGGCAGACGGCAGACGGCCAGACGGCAGACGGCAGGCAAACCGAAGTCATAAACACTTTTCAACCAGGTTGGAAAGTGTTAAAAATACGCACCTTGCAATCTGTTTTGCAAAGATTAAAAACGAATTTAAAATTAAGAGTCCCAAACTTACTTGCATAATTCTTAAAACTACTTGACGGAATGACTTCCTGTTAGTTTTAAATTTTTTCTGATTAAACTTTTATAAGTTATAGTGTATATTTTCCGAATATTAGTTTCATAATTTATGTATATTTTAATTAGTTTTCCAAAAACATATTTATGGCTATTTTCGTCATTTTAGGACAATTTTGTGATTAAAACGTTTTTTTTTTTTTAATGTGTTCATTAATTATGTATGGAATAAGATTTTATATGAACCGTACTATTATTCTAGAGTTTTCGAAGTAAAAATGAAACAAAAAAGACATTCCATTTATTCTACAGAAAATATTTATTATGTCACAAATGACTGAATAAATTTAAGAGAATCTAATAATAATAAATAAATAAAATATATGTGTAAAACAGCTTTTTGAAGTTGCATTCATGACATTTTAATTTTAATGTTTTCATCTCGTTACCAAACTGTCCGCTAGCGACAGCTGGGAGTTTTAATCTTTAAACTTGCATAATGCCTAAACTATTTGGCTCAAAATGACTAGCTGCTTGGTATTCCAAAGTACATTGTACTGAAGAATCCAAATATAATATTAAAATTCGGTATTAGTATAAAAAAAATTGAAAGTTTGTTGCAATTTGTCATATGTCTAGCACTATTTAGTAGATGTTATTACTATTCGACTGATATCAGTCATACCTTTACACAATGTTTGCCGCATAATTAGTTAGGGTAATTACTTTTACTCCAGGACTGTAAATTGTATGATGTAGAGTATTCTCAAGATACGAACATCAATTACGTCATTTAATTGGAAATTACGTCTTTTTTCAATGTACTACACAAAAGATCTCGAGTACATTTCCATTTATTGGCGGAATTTGCTGTAGGGAAATTTTCAACTGTGTCATGCATTTCCTAACTGAAGTAAATTTTAGAATACCATGCAGTATATATAAAAGATCCTATACAGGGCTGCACAAAAGAATTCGGATACTTTTCCGACTGTTGACGGTAATTGCTGGCATTGGATTTTCAAACATGTTATGCGTTTTCAAAAATGTTTACTTAGACATTATCTTTCACCATATTATACTGTGAAGTTTCCTTACACTATGCTAAATATGTTGGAAAGTGTTTCATAATCTATGCTTGATGCATGATTTTTCTTTCTTGTTAAAATTATCAAGTATGTTTAAGCCACTCTGTATATTTCGCTTGGGCTATAATTTAGATATCATGTTGGTCTCTGAAACCAAATTCCAGGGTAATGCAGTCCGGGGTCGCCAACTATGTGCTTTTCAATGTAGACAGACCACCTACAGTTGGCGTCCGTCCTAGTGGTGGCACTGCTGTGTATGTTAAAAATGGTCTTAATGCAACCCTCGCTAAAGTCCCTCAATTTCATTGCATTGAGGCCACTCCTATTGTTTTAGAATTCCCTACCATCCCCCACCTTCTGATTGCAGCCATCTACAATCCCCCTTCGAGGGATATGCGTCTGCTTGCACAAGAACTCTCTATATTAACCCGTACTTTTCCAAATTTCATTATTGCGGGTGATTTTAATGCTCATCATTTTTCCTGGGGTTCTCATAGCTCCAACAACACTGGCTATAAATTGCGCAGGTGGACAGATCAAAATCATGCGCAAATTTTAGCGCCCCTTGAGTCCACCCGCCATAATCATCACTCCATCATTGATTTCGCCATCACCCGCAATTTTCCCTTCCCGCACACCATTCAAACGGTGAATGATCTCTCGTCGGACCATCTCCCGGTTGTGCTTAGATTCGAAGTGGGCAATTTCAGACTCGACATCCCCCAGGCCTTCTCGGTCAATTGGGAAGACTTCAGTCATGTCCTAGAAAACATGGACACCCCGCCCACTGAGATTCACTCTGCCGAAGACGTAACTTCTTCTATTGTAGCATTTGGAGACTCACTCCATAATGCTTTCCAAGAAGTCGCGAAACCTAGGCAGAGGGTGGTTGATGCGTTTCGATTACCTGAGCACATCAGGGATTTGTAAAGAGAGAGAAATCGTTTAAGACACGTCTAGGGACCCCCTCTTAAAAACTGCTCTTAACAGAAAAAACCACCAGGTTTCTGCTGCAATCAAGAAGTTTAGTACTTCACGTTGGAACACATACATAGAGTCTTTATCGACAGCTGACAACACAATTTGGTCGGCAACGGCCCGCATTCGTAGGACACGAACGATTCCGGCCTTAAATGGCCCAAATGGTATGGCCTACTCTAACACAGACAAGGCTGAGCTCATTGCAGACAGTCTTAGAAGCCAATTTACACTCAATAGCGATGTCGTTAACCGTCAAACGGTCGACATCGTCAACACAAAGGTTGAACGTTTCATTAACTTACCTCACACAAATACACTCAAACCTGCTCTACCCTCTGAGGTAATTACCTATCTCGGGAACCTCAAAAAGAACAAAATGCCTGGCCTTGATAATATCTCTACCAATATGCTCCTCCATCTTCCTCTTAACTTCATCTTCTTTATTACTATCCTAATTAATTGCATGCTTAATCTTCGTATGTTCCCGGACGCATGGAAGAAGGCGTTGGTTGTCCCGATCCCAAAAGCGGGACAGGACAGGCATGCTCCTTCTAGCTTCCGACCTACCTCTCTTTTATCTTGTCTTTCTAAGGTCTATGAATACATCCTTGCAAACCGTCTGAAAGAGTTCATTTCCTCCAATTCGATTATGATACCCGAGCAGTTTGGGTTTCGGCCCAAACACTCGACTCAACACCAGCTTTGGAGAGTAACTGAACTCATTCATGAGGGTTTATACCGCAGCCATAAAACCGGCGTAAAGCCTTCGATCGGGTCTGGCATTATGGACTTATTTATAAGTTAATTCTGCTCAAGGTTCCGCCTCAACTAATCTTAATATTCCTTAAATACCTTAAAGATAGATCTTTCTCTGTTAAAGTTAACAATACAATCTCCACCTCTCGATTTATTGAGGCAGGCGTACCTCAAGGGGGTATTCTAAGTCCTTGGATGTTCAACCTCTACATTAATGATATTCCTCGTTGTATTCCCGACGTCAAATTAGCACTTTATGCTGACGATACTGCCATCATGACAAGCAACATGTTACTCGACACTGTGCTAACTAAACTCCAAGCTTATATTTTGGCCCTTCAAATTTGGCTAAGACATTGGAGCATCAAAGTCAATGCTTCAAAAAGTGCCGCCATGATCTTTTCAAACAAAGCTATCACCCCAATTGCTAAACTCTCTCTAAATGGTGAATTCATACCCTGGGTCGCCAGTTATAAATATCTAGGCATTTATCTAGATTCAAAATTAACCTGGGCTAGGCAGATTCAAGACGTAATTGCCAAATCTACCAAAGCTCAAGAATCCCTTAAATCTTTACTGGCTTATCACAGCCGTCTGTCACTCTCGAATAAATTGTTACTGTATAAATCCTTCATCAGATCAACCATGACCTACGGGTCAGTTATCTGGGGGTCAGTCTGTGAAACTCGGATGCAGAAAATTCAAATTTTTCAAAACTCTTTGTTACGTAGGATTTGCAAGGCGACAACGTTTGTCCGGAATGACGTCATCCATGCTGATCTCAATATTAGGCCTATCTCGCAAGTTATTAAAAAACTTGCACAAAATTTCCACAGAGATCGACTTTTAATACCCAACGAAGCGTTGCGGTCCATTCAACCTCACATTGTAAATACCAGTAGAGGGAAGAAGAGACCGCTTGCCATCTTGTGTAGAGATGACGGCTTTGCTCCGCCTTCCAAAAGAAGGCGAAGGGAACCACCCTAAACACTTCGTTGTGCTATTCCAAATTCATAAAACTTTGGTACCTGCATTGTTATTCCCATTTGATATTCCTACACTAAATTTTTCCTATTGAGGTCTTCCCGCCTTGCTTTTGGCATCGGGTTCTGCTAACTTTCCTTCTTACCTCTTTTGCAATTTTAAGGAAAAAAAATTATACTTATATTATTTTTTGCATCTTAATTGTATTTATACTTAATTATCTTTGCATCTTCAAAATTTAATTATTTGAATCTTATATAAACTAATTGTTTGCCTCTTATCTAAATTAAATTGTTTGCATTAGTTTTTTAGATTAAAAAAATATTAATTATGCTTTAGAAAAATTGTCTGGCTCTGATGGGGACTTCCCCCCCCCTTCCCCCCATTGCTCACCATTCCGACTCCAATCAAAGTATCAAAGCGCACATCCAGATTGCTCCTACATCTGCATCACTCCACCGCAGCCTGCTGCGAGAGAACTTTTATATTTTTGAATCTTCTGATGCCATCTCCATAGACTGTTCTCATCTAGATGTGAAGTAAACGTGGGCATTACGCCCCACGTAGGCATTCTTCAGTAATCGTCTTTGATCTTTGATCGCTTGGGCTGAAACTAGACTTTCATTATCAATATACATGGGATAATTTTAATTGTATCAACAAATATATACATGGCATAATTTTAATTGTATCAACAAATATACATGGGATAGTCTTAATTGTATTAAAAATTAAGATGAAAGCCACATCGATTTTTGTTGAAACAATTTTCTCAGAAAACTGAAATTTAGAGAGATCTTGTTTGAGAGAAAGGGAGGAAAGTATTTTTTATATTGATGGTATCTCAATCAAAACGACAACAATAATAATCTTATTTCTGAAAAACTCTGTGATGGAACGTGTCTGTATTTGAATTAATTAGACATAAAAATTAACTAAGTCAAAAGCTATTATTTTTAAAATTATCAAGTATGTTTAAGCCACTCTGTATATTTCGCTTGCGCCGAAACTAAGTTTTCATTATTAATTGTATCAACAAATATACATGGGATTATTTTATTTGTATCTACAAATATACATGGGATAATCTTAATTGTATTATCAAATAAAGATGAAAGCCACATCGATTTTTGTTGAAACAATTTCCTCAGATAACTAAAATTTAGAGAGATCTTGTTTGAGAAAAAGGGGGGGAAATATTTTTTATATTGATGGTATCTCAATCAAAACGACAACTTTAACAATAATAATCTTATTTCTGAAAAACACTGTGATGGAACGTGTCTGTACTTGAATTAATTAGACATGAAAATTAACTAAATCAAAAACTATTATTTTTAAAATTATCAAGTATGTTTAAGCCACTCTGTATATTTCGCTTGCGCCGAAACAAAATTTTCATTATTAATTGTATCAACAAATATACATGGGATAATCGTAATTGTATTATCAAATAAAGATGAAAGCCGCATCGATTTTTTTTTTCAATAACTCTGTCAGATAACTAAAATTTAGAGAGATCTTGTTAAAAAAGGGAGAAAAATATGTTTTTATATTGATCGTATCTCAATCAAAACAACAGCTTAACACTAATAATCTTATTTATACAAAACTCTGTGATGGAACGTGTCTGTACTTGAATTAATTCGACATGAAAATTAACTAAGTCAAAAGCTATTAATTTTTAAAATTAAGAACTAAGTTTAAGCCACTCTGTATATTTCGCTTGGGCTGAAACTAAGCTTTCATTATTAACTGTATCAACAAAAAAACATGAGGTAATCTTAATTCTATCAACAAATAAAGATGAGAGCGACATCGATTTTTTGTTGAAACAACTCTCTCAGATAACTAAAATTTAGAGATATCTTATTAAAAGAAAAAAAGGGGGGGGGGGTATTTTTGCATTGAACGTATCTCAATCAAAACGACAACTTTAACAATAATAATCTTATTTCCACAAAACTCTGTGATTAAACGTGTATGTACTTGAATTATTTAGACATGAAAATTAACTAAGTCAAAAGTTAATAATTTTAAAAATTAAGAACTAAGTTAAAGCCACTCTGTATATTTCGCTTGGGCTGAAACCAGGATGTCATTATTAATTGTATCAACAACTATACATGGGATAATCTTAATTGTATCAATAAATAAAGATGAAAGCCACATCGATTTTTCTTGAAACAACTCTCTCAGATAACTAAAATTTAGAGAGATCTTGTTAGAGGAAAAGGGGGGAAAATATCTTTTTGTATTGATCATATCTCAATCAAAACGACAACTTTAACAATAATAATCTTAGTTCTACAAAACTCTGTGATGGAAGTCCGGTTTAATGTTTCGCTACTTGAATTAATCAAACATGAAAGCCGAACCGCCTTTGTCAACAGAAGCGAGAAAATTGAAAAGGGTCTGAACTGAATTGAATTATACTAAAGTAATTTTTCAAGTGGTCAGGCAGAGAAGACGAAATGAATTACTCAAGGAAATGCGGTATTGACACACGAGAGTGCAAGTCGTCACAAAATAGATTGGACGTAAACCGAGGGGAAAAGTCAAATTTCTAATAATATTTGATATTTCAAAAATTTACGTTTGTTTACAATCATTTATTTGTTAAATTGAAATGCTCTGTCAAACTTGTATTTTCAGAAATTGTAAAGGGGCTGAAAAATTAATGTGTTAAGAGTTGCATGGTATTTAAATGTTAGAATAAGTTCACATAATTTATATTAGCCTTAAGAGAAACACGACATTCCGTTTATATTATATTTGTTTCCAGTTATTACAGAGAAGTGCTGAAACTGGAAATATTGACAATATTTACAACATAATTACAATAGTTTGCAAATATTTAAAAATGTTTTCAATTTATTATTTTAAAGACGTAAATTTAGGAGAAAGTCAAATAATTAACATTATTTATTTAAAGAATTCATATTATGTACAATAACTAATTAATTTTTTTTTCTTCAAATTGTTCATTCAAACTTATGTATTTTTAGAATTTGTAAATGGTGTGAGAATTAATTACTGAACAAAATGTTTCATATATTTCTTAGATTAGAGTGAAATATATTGTATATGTATATTGAGGGATTTATTATTTTTGCTACAAAAATATTTGTTAAGAAAATTGCCATCCGTATACAAAATAATGTGGTATGATGGATTTGAGAGGACACATTATCTGTTCGACAAATCTTTACATTTTTAATACTATTTTTTAAATCTACAACTATTCTGTATTTCTTCATAAAACGATAAATATAGACAAAAAAAAATTATTAATGTATGCCTTTTATTAAAATAAAATCAGTTTTTTTTAAATATGAAATATCCAATTGTTTGCAACCGCTACTAATTTTTTAAATAATTAATATTATTTCACCACATTTTGTACATTCATTTACTGAGGTATCTCACAAAAATTTGTGTTTGGATGTATTAGATATATAAAAAGCAAGCTTTTAAATGTCTTACATAGCTAAGACAAAAATATTAAATTTTATTACCATGAGATTAAAAAAAATATAACTACAAAAGACATAATTAATTCCACGCATAGTTCAATCAAAAATATATTGAAGAACACATACATAAATTATAAAATATCTATCTTGTTCTTGTTTATTTTCAGTTTTAATGCAAAATTACCCATTTATTCGTCGTTTATTTTATAATTATGTGCTTTTTATAAGTAAAAAAAAAAAAAAAAAAAAAAAAACTGATTATAATTATGTCAATCTACATCTTGATGCAAGAACTCTGCAAAATCTCTTAAAAAGTATTTTGAGCGTATTAAACATATTTTCAAAAGCAAGTAATTTTTAAGCTAAACAGGATAGCGACTATAAGTGGAAATTGTATGAAATTCTTGTTACTGTTACTTAATATTGCGTAAAAACACTCATGTTATTAACATCAACTATTTACTTTTTTTATTTATTTATTGTGCGTCAGTTGGCATAATTTAGCCAGAGTGGATATCGTACAATAGAGTGCTTTTTAGGGTTTTGTTCATCTCACGAAACCCTATCACTCCCGCTTCGTTGTCTGCCTGCACAGAACCGGTTCTTAGAAACTACAGAACTTACATACTTGAAATTTTGTGTATTTATAGCTGAACACCTACTATGAAGCTCAAAGTCATAAAATTTAAAAAAATCGCATTATTTTAATATATAGAGATAAAAAACCAAAAATCTAACAGCCTTTTCTTATTAAATATAAGCATTTTTCGTGATAGCAGTTGCCAACAATTAAAAATCCACAATAAAATTCTTTCTGCAGTAATTAATTTTCTAATGAAAGCTTTCCACGTGAAAAATGAAAATGAAATAAAAAGTTTCAGCAATTGAAAAAAAGATTAATATGACGTCATATTGGTAATAAGAAGGAAATTTTCAGTGTAAATACAGAAAACAGCTTAATATGACGTCATTAGAGAATTAAAAAGAAAATTAATCTGACGTCATAGTGAAAGTTTAACGGATTTTTCAAATGTTTGAGAATAATACAAATAGAGTATCAATATGCGTAATAGAGAATAGTAAATATATGAGTTTGAGGAACGTATTGAATCATCATAAAAACCCGATTACGGAAATATTGGCATATTTTAACATTTTGAAGGAATCTATACAACATGTTTATTTATGAAATTGATTTTTTTTTAAAAATATCGCATTTAGTCTACAGGACAGATGTTATTATGACAGAGTATAATAGTGGGTTTCGCCCGCAATTGGGCCGGTTCAGATATTAGAAAATACGAGAAAAAAAGACCGGTAAATTTTAACTTTATAAAAAAACGACTTTTTTTTTTAAATGAAATTTATTTGTATTTATTAAAGAAAGGATAAAGTGTTTTGAAAGGAATATTAAACGAAACCCTTTGTGCGATCTTCGATCACACTTACCCACTTGTTTTTTATTGCTGTTACAACCATTTATTGCCATCCACATTTTTCAATAGAGTGCTTTCATAAATAAGAGAGTGACAACATACACGCAGTGTGCATGCTCAGATTGGCCGTTTTTGTTCAAATTATAGCAACACACATTCTAGAACTTGTATGTTGTATTAGACTTGTACAGACTTGCATACCAAGAACTTGTATAGATATGTTCTATTAGTTGAAGAGACAAGCTTAAAGTATATACTATATGGACTAAGAAGAAAAGTGAACAAACATTAGCTTTGCGATAATGGCAGTTTCGACAAGTTCCGGATAATGACAGGATCGACAAGTTTTTGTCCCAAATTCTTCGGACCAATAAAATTTTATTGTTCGTATGTCACCACTTTCATATATGTAAAGACACTCTAGTTGCTAGCATGGCTCACATTTGAACTGCAGTAGACAGTCATATATTAAAAAATTTGACATGTCCCTGTCAGAAAACTATACACGATAACGAGAATGAATGCTTTTTGCTTAAATTATTTCCATGTACGAATTTTAGAATAAAAATTACGCTAAAATTCGCACCGTGGTTGTTGAGAAAATTACGGGCAAATGTATGCATGTATGTATATATAGAGACATACATACAGAACGGTAAGAAACAGAAGCTCTCTGTTTAAGTCGTTTAATAGCTTCTATTCCAAATGAAAAAAAATATGCACTCAAATAGCATTCGCATTCATATAGCATTCGAATCAACTTAATTTAGAATTCCCGAAGAATTTAGAATTCTCTACTCTAGCAATTATATCGAAGTCTGAGCGTTGGTTCAGTGTATTATTCTAGACATAATTATTATATTTAAAAATACAAACATTTAATTAGTCATACAAAAAAAAAAAACTTTTTGGCGCTAGGGAATGGCGCAATGCATCTATAATAAGAATCTACATGTCAACAAAAAACGAATTAGTCGGAACAAATAATATAACAAGTTAGGTCCTGTAGAGCATCTGTAATGAAGATGGGTCATCTTTTGTATGGATTTCGGTAAAAGATTAAGAAAATATATATGAAAAAGAAGACATTTGTAACAAGACTTGTATGTGTTCCAAAGATTATGTAATAAAGATCATACGAGACAGCAGTTATACTAGGGAAAAGTCTCAAAGCAACTCTCTCTAAATGTTTAAATGTATAACAATCAATGTTACATAAATATTACCTTTGCAGTCTAATTTCTCATGAACAGTATATAGAAACTTTAAGTCTAAAAATCGCAGAATAAAGCTGTTTGACTCAAAATTTCTTGTGTATGACTGTTTACATTTACGTTGCAGCGAATTTTTTAACAGGCCTTATACGTATTTATTTTTATGTAAGACTTTATAAGTATTACTTGTAATTTATATTTGATTTATTTATTAGACTTGATTTTTTATTTCGAAATAAATAATGTTATTTAAATTAAGTATGTTGTGGAGTTTTTCACAATTTTCTTTATCTTAATATAAAAGGTAGCAGTGCTCATGAGTCAAACATTTTGTTATTACAGTTGGACTAACCTTCTCGATTTTTTATGAAAATTATTTTATGGGGAAAAAATCATCTGGAAACTGAGAATTTACGGTTGCTTTGAAAATAAAGTTTGCAATTCTAATATTTACAAAATGCTTTTTAAATTTAAAGTTATAAAAATAGCACAAAACGCACGAACAGATGCTAGAATAACTAATTATATGCTATTTTAAAGTAGTTTCTTAAAGTGCATAGTAATTTAAAATGATGGTCGCCATGTCACAATTTCCCTGTAATATATACCTTATGTGAATAATCTACGATCTAAGAGTCCAGGAAACTTTGAATCGACGGAAAATAGCGAACTTTTTTCATTCACTCATATTAAAAGGAAGTTAATTTGTGATACCTTAGCAAAACTGCAGTTGAAAAAAGTTACTGTAAAAAAAACCCAACTATCTTCATATCTAACACAAGGAATATTTATCATTAACGTCCTTTTTATCCAAAGCGTCTGTTTTCAGCAAGTACGTACGATTTCGCAAAAATGGCAAGTAAGATTTTCATGATACTTTAACATGATTCACTACAGTAAATAAATATACATAAACTGATGAGACGTTTTGATCGTTCAGTTATATTTTAAAAAATATGTTTACTTGTGTTTTGACGTAGAATACGTCTTAATTGTGTTTTTTCCCATGTATTTCCAAGTTGTATCAAACATATTTTATTAGTGAAAGAATAAAATTTCATTAGATAAAAGGTCATTTATATTATACATAATTTTTTATATATTAAAAGGAAAAGTAGCTCAATGTCAGATATAAGAGTGTTGTATTGCCCGTAGGGCGAAAAATATACATCTGTTTATGACTCAAAATTAATAAACATTAACTGTATTTCATTTTTGAAATGCAACGAAAAATATCGAACTTTTTTTATTCACACATTTTAAAATGAAGTTAATTTGTAATACCTTAGCAAAACTGCAGTTGAACAAAAGTTACTGTAAAAAGACTCCAACTATCGTCATATTTAACACAAGGAATATTTATCATTAAAGTCCTTTTTATTCAAAGCATCTGTTTTCAGCTAGCACGTACAATTTCACGAAAATGGCAAGTAAGATTTTCATGATATTTTAAGATGATTCACTACAGTAAATAAATATACATAAACTGATGAGAAGGTTTGATCGTTCAGTTATATTTTTAAAAATATGTTTACTTGTATTTTGACGTAGAATAAGTCTTAATTGTGTTTTTTCCCCATGTATTTCTAAGTTTTATGAAATACTAGCGGCCCGCCCTCGCTTTGCTTCGGGTAGTCCCGTGTCACTACTGACACCGCAAATTGTTACTACCACTTCATCCCATTAAATTCAACTACTAAAACCATTACTCTCCTTTTAAGTAGTCGGGTAAAAAGTTTGCAATGTATAAGCGGAAAAAATGAAATTATTTACGACATCACATTAAAAACCTCAAAAATAACAGTATTTCTCCACTATTTAATGGATGTTATTATACATATAAACCTTCCTCTTGAATCACTCTATCTATTAAAAAAAAACGCATCAAAATCCGTTGCGTAGTTTTAAAGATTTAAGCGTACATAGGGATAGGGACAGAAAAAGCGACTTTGTTTTATACTATGTAGTGATATTTTATTATTGAAAGAATAAATTTTCATTAGATTAAAGGTCATCTAAATTATACATAATTTTTAATATATTAAAAGGAAAAGTAGCTCAAAATCAGATATAAGAATGTTGTATTGCCCGTAGGGCGAAAAATATACATCTATTTATGACTCAAAATTAATAAACATTAACTGTATTTCATTTTTTAAATGCCAAGTTCTAGGTTCTAGAAAACAGGATTGTTTAAATTTCCTTATATATATATTAAAGTGTCTAATAACTTTAAAGGTAACATCTTTTAAACTTTCGCTATTTTTTAAATTTTTTAAAGTATCTCTCCCCTTAGACTAAACGGACTAAAGGATGTCGTATAGCAGGAATGGGGAGCATATGGCACGCGTGTGATAGTCACTTATTGTGCTGTCCTCTAAAGAAAACCCATAGTGAAATGTTTCCTAAAAAAAAAAAAAAAAACTCACCCTAGTACTACATGAAATATTTCACTAAAGTTTTTTTTTTATTTTGTTTTGTTTTATGCACCATTTAGAATAATAAGAATATTTAAAAATAGCTAAAGAGTGCTTATTTAGTTTTAAAATAATTTAATCTAACAATTGCAGAATTCTGGCAAAACATGAGCTTCATTTTTAGAGATTTTCTGTTACAATAGAATTTTAGAATGATTCAGATAAATTTATATTTTTTTTATGTTAAACCATTAATATGTAATAAAATGCTTCATTTTCAGTAGATTAGGTCAGGTGTGGCCTTTTTTTTTTAGGGTAACATAGGTTATTTTTTGGAAAAGTGGTTTTTTTTTTTTTTAATTCTCGCTTAATTGGCTGCCATTTTGTAATAAAGTGATAAAATGGAAAATGCTCAGCATTAAAATCTTAGAACAATCTATAAAAAATTAGCCATGGTTATTTTTTAAAAATCTTTATTAGACTTTATATAGAGAAAATTTTAAAAAAAAAAGGTTTTTTTTAGAGGACAGCACAATACTAGAATTTTTTCGGGACGTGAAAATTTTAAAATTTGATAATCATTATACAGATAATTTTTTTTTTGTTATAAGAAAGAAACTATTGGTGAACACGTGCTTAAACATTGCTTAAATAATTCAATTTTTTTTCATGAATTAACACAGGATTTTTTTTTATTTTGTTATGCTATGCGTCATTTTTGACATGTAACTATTTTGCTTTTCTGTGTGATTAACAAACCCTTAACTTTTCAAAAGAATTTCATAACATAGTCACTACAATAAAATGACAAGTGTACTCAATATTGCTATGAATGTTATATTTGTAAAAATAATAAAATATGAACAATGTATAAAAGTGTCCTTGTAATAAGAGCAGCCTTATTAATAAATAAAATATTAATACATTTTTCATGCAACTTGGATTACTTTAAGGTAGGTGTTGCATTAACAAACTGTTGGTGTTTTGAAATTATTTAAACTTAATAGATTGTAAAACTATGTTTAACAAAGTTGACATAATTGAAAAGTTACATTTTAAACTATGTAGTTTGAAAAATTATCCACACTCAAAAAATTTTGATATTAGATATCCTGCAGTTGAAGAAATTGAAAAATTACATTTTCTAATATATCTGTTTAAATCAATTTTGAAAAAGAACTAAACCATTTATTGTCTATGGCAGATGACAAGGGAAGAAGATTTTCGTGCACGTGGAACACAGAAGATTTTTGTTAGGAAGGGGGCAGAGGGCGCAAACGCTGAAAATTGGCCATATTTGTCCAAAAGTGGTCTAAATTCTTATTTTTTCAAAGGCTTAAGAGGGAGCGTTGTCCTCCCTATAATCCCGCCTCCCCCCACGCCTGCGTGCTCCCATGGCAGATAATTACTTTATTGCATGTGTATAAATTTTCAAACGTTTTTAGAAAATTATTTTTTAACTTTTTACATGCTTATATTAATTTCGAGATATTTCTATATATGTTTTAACACTGATCGTAAACAATTGCTAAGATAGCCTGAAAATCCTTTTGATACTTTGGCGTTATCTGTAATATTATATTTCTTTCCTTTTAATAATGTCATTCTTATTCATAATATGTTATTTAGCAATAAGGTTAAATTATATAATGCTTTATAATATAAGACATTTCCTATGTAATGAATAATTATGACCACATAATATACTTGTAATATCAATTAAATGTTTAATTGGATCAACATATAAAAAGCTAATTTAAAATTTTTGTTAAATTTTATTATAAAATTCCTACATTAATTAGCGTGTTTCAGTAAATTTGTACCACTTTTATTTATGTATTTATTTAGATTGGTCTTTCGAAAATGTGTGAATCGTGCATTTCAACCGAACGTTCTAGTAAAGATTTCAATTTTCATCTTGTGATTCTGAATTTATTTCCATTCAATACATGCTTTAAAGCTCAACTTTACTTTAACAGGAAAATATAAAACTTTTAAGAATAAGTGTATTTATACCAAATAAAATATAAAATATTAACTTGTATGAGCTTTGTTTCCAATACTGCTGTCATTTAAATGCAAAATTGCACCTCATTACTTATTTAACGTTCTTCCAGTAACATTTGAAAAAATACTGAATATTTTTATTTTTACAGTAGCATCCGTGTTTCCAGATCCAGAAATCGAAATAAAGACAGAGAAAACGATGATAATAGTAGTCACAACTCAATATTGGATAATGTTGAAGAAAGAAATAGTGAAACGTTTAAGAATAAACAACCAAACAAAGTAGATCATATAAGCAGAAAAATCATAGTAATAACTTTCCTGTAAACTCCCTTAACTGCCAGAATTTAACTGGATTTAACTGGACACACTTAAAATTCAAAAGAAATATAAATCTAAAGATGCAATACAAGATTATTATTCCAAGGCTCTCAACCATTTCAGTTCTGAATACAGTGAGAAAAAAAGTGCAGACTATCCAACTAAATTAAATCCGTTTGAAAATGAAAGCCCAATAGTTAATGACGATTTTTTTTTCAGACAAAATTAAAATTAAAGTTGGAGAAGAAAAGAATGATGATTATCCAGATACATTGATTCCAGACAACCTGAATTATAAATATCTCACCCAATGACTTAATGACACATGAGCTTAATCCTTACTATGATCAATAAACGAAAACAAATTTAGCCTTGATAATACAAAGAATCCTGCTTTTCCTGAAGATAAAAATAGAGATATTATTCAAATTACTTTTGAAGACAATAACTATGTGTTACAAAAAATAATTGTCAATAAAAAGATTGATTACGAAGATTCAAGGAGTTAGTTTTGTGCTAAAAAAAATTCCTGTATTAAATTCACCAACTCATGATGATTGTTCTGGAAATAGCTCTGTCGTGGCAGATGCAAACAATTTCTCGAAAACTCCTAAATATCAAAATAAGTATTCTGCATTTATACCTGCCCAGTCTACTTGTTACACTGACACAGAAAAAACTGATATTACGAACTCTGCAAATCGAGAATCTGATTTTAAAAGCAAGCAACAATTCAAACGAAGCAGAGAGTAAAGAAAGGCTTCCTTGTCCCCAGTTTCCAAACAGATTTGTCACTTAGATTTTGTATCTTATCCTTCAGAATAATCTTCTATACAACTAAAATATTAAAATGGTAAAAATACACAGATTTGTAATTCTAAAGGGAGATATATAAGCGATAGTATGAATCAGTTGTTTAAAAAACCTATAAGTAAAACACAAAAAAGCTTAAGTGAAAGTAATATTTCTTGAAAAGAGCCCGTAATTTGTTTTAAAACATCATTTTTGTCGTCGTTACGATATTCAAATTCTGCTCCTAAACTGACAAGTGAAACAAAAGATTTTATTGTAACATTTTCTGAAGACAAAACACAATTTCAGGATATACGAAAAAAAGATTAAACGGAAAGCACCCTCAGCTCCAGTTCCAGCTACACTACGACAAGAAAGAACAAGAAATAATAATAAAAAAAAATCTTCTGTACCTCCACTTTTGGTAAAATCAAGTCTAGAAGCAAGAAAAAAAAGTTTATAGAAAAGCATCACTTCCGCCAACTTTAAAAACATCTCCCCAACAATTAACTAAGAAAAGTTAAAGCAACACAGACTCCCAAAAAGTCAAAGATGTGTAAACGGGGAAAATTCTTCGGAAATATTTTTATGAAATATAAGTAAACATCTTTCAGACATATCATGCTACTTATTTTTTATTTCAAGTCATATTCTAACATTAATAACTGTGTGCTTGAAGATATTTTACACAGCATTTTATATTTTGTGACATTATTCCTGAATGTGACTTTTATTAAACCGGATTGTGACTGTATTGCTTTTTATGATCTGCGATATTTTCCCTCTTATGCGTCTTCTTCCTTCTTATGTGTCTTCTTCCATCTTATGCGCTTTCACCCATCCTCTTGCGTCTTCTTCCATTTAACATATCAAAATCTCCAGCTGCTTTCTCAACATCTTGAAAGTTCTCTCTCCACCAGCCACGTGTACGTAGAGTACCTATACTATTTACAGGAGTCTTGCGTGTACGTATTAGACCATCTGTGGCGATCATATGAAGAATTTTACAATTGTTTTCAAAAATTTCAGAATGTTCGAGAAACAAAATGTGAAATGCTATTGTGTTCGAGACAGTTTTCGCTGCAGAATGGCAAATTTATCTATTATAAATGGTTTTATTTCAAAAATGTGAAATAAAAACGAAATAGTTTTGTGTAAAAATAATTGAAGGGTTCAGGGCAAGAGAGCGATAAACAACATTTTTGAACTTTTGAGATATTTTAATTTAAAAATTTGATCAAATACTCAAATAACGATATTATAACAAAAAAAATTTTCACCAATGTCTTACTAACATTTGACATATTCTGAGTAAGAATATGGCATTACTTTAATGATATTACTATTACGTTTTTTGTAAATTAGCTATGTTCATTGGGGGCATAAACTTCTGGGGCAAAAACGAAACCTGGGACATATGCTGCCACCAAGTGACATTATAAACAAATTATATGTAGAATACTATAATTTACAATATTAAGCAACAGATTATACTGTTAGATTTATTTCACCAAAAATGTGGCTTGGTACTTTCTTGCCCCGACCCCCTAAATTGCATTTATGATAATCGTTTAAATGAATATGACTTTGCTGTGATACGTTTAGTCTCGCTTTATTTGATGATTTATATTTTCTAAGGGCGGCAACCCGAACTTTCCAGGTCACAGAACATAGGTAAAAATAATTTTTAATTGATAACTCTGATTTTTTTTCAGTTAATATATTTTTTGAGATTGCTCACAACATCAAAAAGCATTTTTATATTGAAATTATCATTTATATATTCAAATAAAGTTTTGGAATTTATTAAAAGCACAACTTTCATATTAGTCGCATGTCAGAGGATAATAGCCAAAGAATTCAATATATACAACACATTTTTTTTAAATTCTGATTATTTCAATGTCTAAGCGCATAGTTCAATTACATATCCGTTAAACTTTTGCTTTGTTTACTTATTTATTGATGAAGCTTTAATTTTGTAATGGAATATTAGTTGAAAAATATGTTGAGCAGTTTATATTGTTTTAAATACAAACGGGTCAATCATCGGCAATGGAACTGCACGCGATAGATATAGATTTGTTTAAAAATTATCGCTTGAATTTTTTTTTAAACCATGAAAAATCAGTAAATTAAGATACAGTTTTCAAACAAATTGCATTTGAAAGTGCTTTCTTTTTCCTATTCGATGGCGTAAAAATTGTAATTGTGCGAAGTTTAGAAGTTACAAAAGTTGCAGTAAAAGCGAAATTTATTGGTTAGGTCGTTACCAGCGTCCATATGACATCAAAGTTTCTCACGGATATGTTTTGGCTTAATAGTATAGATTTGAGTCTTTTGAGCACAGACGAAAACAAGAATTATATTAACAATATAATATCATTCTTCTACGAATTTCAAAACATGTTAAAATAAAATTAAGGACATAAGAGGAGGAAAATTTTAATTACTTCATGGAATAATAAGGAAGCATATAAACATCCACAAAAATGTTGAATACCTTCCAGTTTTGGAGATAACACATATCATAATAAGAACAATGTTTATTTTGGATTGAAATTTGAGCTAATCACCGTTTATCACAATCTGGCTTACTTAAGATATCAATTTATTATTGATTATAAACGTATTAAAATAGAACTAAATTTCACATACATTTTAAGTAAGTTTAAATATATATATAAATATACATATAATCATAATTCCAAAAAATTACAGGTTTATGTCAAATACGATGCAGTAAATTTTACTAATCTAATTTTTTCATTGTATATTGTTCAAACATTCTTTCTGAAAAAAATTACAAGCGTCGAATGATTAAAAATATCAATTAAAATATCTAAAACTAAATATTTACTAAATATGATAATAATTCCTACTTATAAATAATAATAATAATAATAATAATAATAATAATAATACCTTCTGTTTTACAGTAAACAAAAAACAAAAAACAAAAAAACCCTTAACGGTATTACATTTTAAATATATCGAATGAATATGTTTTAACTACGATATTAACAAAAGAGACTTCAATATACTCCAATAAAAAAAGAACTTTATTCATAATTTTTTAAAAATTTATTTTTTACAACACTTAATTGATTGTTAAAAAAGTATTCAATAAAATAATATTTTAAATTACTTTTACTGAAAAATCTTCTGAAAATTCAAATTTAAAATGCTTCAACATTTAAATTTGCAACTACGTACAAAAATGTGGAAAATATCATGAATAATCACACATTTGAATTTAAATCAAGTGCTCTCGGCTCATTAGGAAGAATAGGTTGATTTCTTTTCTTTTCTTTTTTTAATTGATAGGACACCAGTTTTAATGAAAATTAAAGAAATTAGTTTTACTCATTGTAACAACGATTTTTTGAAACTAAATGAATTGTAGTCGTGAAATTAGGCGATAATTTTAAGATAAACATTAAATATTTATAAAAGAGTGGTTTAAAAAAAAAAAAAAGAATTTTTCCTTTTATTTTAGTCATTAAAATATCCCCTAAAATAGAACTGTTAATTGATTAAAAGTTTGTAAAATGACTGGTTTCAGATATAAATATAATTATTGAAACTCAAAACTTCTGTTAAAACTGTAGCATTGAAATTTGAAATTATCCTAAAAATATGCCGCGATTGGCAACGAGCTGATTCGCTGTTAATTTATCTTCTTAAATTCATAACAAACTAAACACCTGTAAATGGAATTTCGGAGCCCATTGTCAAGTCGATATTAAACGGCAGGACGACAACAACATTTAAAGTGCTCCGGGGCTTAGAGACAGATTACAAGAAATCGATGATCTGTTAAACATAACAGGAAGACCACCCTTGCGGCTACACGCAGAAAATTCAATTTAGAATTTTCTCAGGGTGTGATGGAATTGTCTTCAGCGAATCTATACGATGGAATTTAATAATCAAAACTACCCTGTCCAAATATTTATCAGACTTGATGTCTTTCAGATTAAATTTCGGAACGATCGATTGTTTGTATTGTAGGATCACAAGCTACATGTTCAATAAACAACAACAACAACAAATCATGCAACGAAATAGAAAAAAAGTTTATTTTATATATAAATACAGTCGATTCCGTTTAATATGTGTTAAGGCGAAGAAAAAAAATGCTGTTAGTATCTATACAGTGTGATAAACTGTTACATATTACGCGAAAATTAAACTTGATATTCTAACATAAATTTTGAAAACTACAGTTCAAATGAAGCCTTTGGGCAGTTATGTGCTACGATTTTCTTTGTATAAATATTTTATTTTTGAGAAATTTCATCCAATGTAGGCAAGGACATATGCAATACTGCCAAAAAGATTTTTCCAATGGATCTGTTTTAATTCGAAGAAAAAATTACGGTTAGTATTTATGCGACAAATAGTAACATATTACGCGTAAATTAAGTATAATATTGTAACATAAAATTTGAAAACTATTGTTCAAATGAAGCCTTTAGGCAGTTATATTTTACGGTTTTCATTGTGTAAATATTTTGTTTTTGAGAAATTTTATCCAATGTAGGCAAGGATATTTGCAAAGCTGCTATCAAAAGTCTTTCAATGGATCTGGTTTAATTCGAACAAAAAAATATCGTTAGTATTTATACAGCGCGATAAACAGTCACATATTACGCGCAAATTAAATTTAAAATTCTAAGATAATTTTGGAAAGCTACAGTACAAATGAAGCCTTTAGGGAGTTATAGTTTACGGTTTTCTTTGTGTAAATATTTTGTTTTGAGAAATTTTATCCAATGTAGGCAAGGATATTTGCAAAGCTGCCAGCAAAAGTTTTTCAAAGGATCTGTTTTAATTCGAAGAACAAAATATGGTTAGTATTTATACAGCGCGATAAACAGTCACATATTACGCTAAAATTTAATTTAATATTCTAACATAATTTTTGAAAACTACACCTCAAATGAAACTTTTGGGCAATTATGTGCCACGATTTTCTTTGTATAAATATTTTATTTTTGAGAAATTTCGTTCAATTCAGGCAAGGGATATCTGCATAGCTGCCAACAAAATATCTTCTTTTCAATGGATGTCGTTACCGGATAAAATATACATATTTCTATATATTTCTATATACAAATAGAAAAAAATTATTTTATATATGAATACAGTAGAGTCCCCCTTTAATATGGGTGAATTCCAAGAAAAAATTGTGGTAAGTATTTATACAGCGCGATAAACAGTCACGCATTACGCGAAAATTAAATTTAAAATTCTAACATAAATTTTGAAAACTACAGTTCAAATGAAGCCTTTGGGCAGTTATGTGCTACGATTTTCTTTGTATAAATATTTTATTTTTGTGAACTTTCATCCAATGTAGGCAAGGATATATGCAATACTGCCAAAAAGAGTTTTCTAATGGATCTGTTTTAATTCGAAGAAAAAATTACGGTTAGTATTTATGCAACAAACAGTCACACATTACGCGTAAATTAAATTTAATATTCTAACATAAAATTTGAAAACTACTGTTCAAATGAAGCCTTTAGGCAGTTATATTTTACGGTTTTCATTGTGTAAATATTTTGTTTTTGAGAAATTTTATCCAATGTAGGCAAGGATATTTGCAAAGCTGCTAACAAAAGTCTTTCAATGGATCTGGTTTACTTCGAAGAAAAAATTACCGTTAGTATTTATACAGCGCGATAAACAGTCACATATTACGCGCAAATTAAATTTAAAATTCTAAGATAATTTTTGAAAACTACAGTACAAATGAAGCCTTTAGGGAGTTATAGTTTACGGTTTTCTTTGTGTAAATATTTTGTTTTGAGAAATTTTATCCAATGTAGGCAAGGATATTTGCAAAGCTGCCAGCAAAAGTTTTTCAAAGGATCTGTTTTAATTCGAAGAAGAAAATATGGTTAGTATTTATACAGCGCGATAAACAGTCACATATTATGCGAAAATTTAATTTAATATTCTAACATAGTTTTTGAAAACTACACTTCAAATGAAACTTTTGGACAATTATGTGCCACGATTTTCTTTGTATAAATATTTTATTTTGAGAAATTTCGTTCAATTCAGGCAAGGGATATCTGCATAGCTGCCAACAAAGTATCTTCTTTTCAATGGATGTCGTTACCGGATAAAATATACATATTTCTATATATTTCTATATACAAATAGAAAAAAAAAATTCTATATATAAATACAGTAGATTCCCCCTTTAATATGGGTGAATTCCAAGAAAAAATTGCGGTAAGTATTTATACAGCGCGATAAACAGTCACGCATTACGCGAAAATTAAATTTAAAATTCTAACATAAATTTTGAAAACTACAGTTCAAATGAAGCCTTTGGGCAGTTATGTGCTACGATTTTCTTTGTATAAATATTTTATTTTTGTGAACTTTCATCCAATGTAGGCAAGGATATATGCAATACTGCCAAAAAGAGTTTTCTAATGGATCTGTTTTAATTCGAAGAAAAAATTACGGTTAGTATTTATGCAACAAACAGTCACACATTACGCGTAAATTAAATTTAATATTCTAACATAAAATTTGAAAACTACTGTTCAAATGAAGCCTTTAGGCAGTTATATTTTACGGTTTTCATTGTGTAAATATTTTGTTTTTGAGAAATTTTATCCAATGTAGGCAAGGATATTTGCAAAGCTGCTAACAAAAGTCTTTCAATGGATCTGGTTTACTTCGAAGAAAAAATTACCGTTAGTATTTATACAGCGCGATAAACAGTCACATATTACGCGCAAATTAAATTTAAAATTCTAAGATAATTTTTGAAAACTACAGTACAAATGAAGCCTTTAGGGAGTTATAGTTTACGGTTTTCTTTGTGTAAATATTTTGTTTTGAGAAATTTTATCCAATGTAGGCAAGGATATTTGCAAAGCTGCCAGCAAAAGTTTTTCAAAGGATCTGTTTTAATTCGAAGAACAAAATATGGTTAGTATTTATACAGCGCGATAAACAGTCACATATTATGCGAAAATTTAATTTAATATTCTAACATAGTTTTTGAAAACTACACTTCAAATGAAACTTTTGGACAATTATGTGCCACGATTTTCTTTGTATAAATATTTTATTTTGAGAAATTTCGTTCAATTCAGGCAAGGGATATCTGCATAGCTGCCAACAAAGTATCTTCTTTTCAATGGATGTCGTTACCGGATAAAATATACATATTTCTATATATTTCTATATACAAATAGAAAAAAAAAATTCTATATATAAATACAGTAGATTCCCCCTTTAATATGGGTGAATTCCAAGAAAAAATTGCGGTAAGTATTTATACAGCGCGATAAACAGTCACGTATTACGCGAAAATTAAATTTAAAATTCTAACATAATTTTTGAAAACTACACTTCAAATGAAACTTTTGGGCAATTATGTGCCACGATTTTCTTTGTATAAATATTTTGTTTTTTAGAAATTTCATCCAATTTAGGCAAGTGATGTCTGTACAGCTGCCAACAAAACATTTTTAATGGATGTCGTTACCGAATAAAATATCATACATATTCAAATAGAAAAAAGTTTATTTTACATATGAATAGAGTAGATTTCCTTTAATATGTGTGAATTCCAAGAAAAAATTGCGGTAAGCATTTATACAGTGTGGTAAACTGTCACATATTACGCGAAAATTAAATTAAAAATTCTAACGTAATTTTTGAAAGCTATACTTCGAATGAAACTTTTGGGCAATTATGTGCTACGATTTTCTTTGTATAAATATTATATTTTTGAAAAGTTTCATACAATTCAGGCAAGGGATATCTGCATAGCTACCAACAAAAAAATTTCAAAGGATCTTGTTACCGAATAAAATTTTATACATATACAGATAGAAAACCGTGAAAACAACTCTAAAAGGGACATTATAAGGAAGTCCACTGTAACATATTTTGTGCATGAAATAAACATGATTTATATATTTCTTAACGTCTAACTGTACCCTCTAAAGAAAGACAAGAGAGTTTGTCAATCTTGGAAAATATAATATAATCACAAACGAAAATATACAACAACCTCTTTCAAGTTATCAACGATTCCAAAAAGGTTCTTTATCTTTAGAAACCTTATAAACCAATATTTTTTCGAGATTTAAAGAAACATTTATAAAAACAAAGTTTCTTTTGCTGATACTGATTTTCGGTAACATTTCCGAGTAGTTTTTACATTTGCAGTAATCAGTTTTCTCAACTTGGAATATAGATTTTTCGGATGTTATCAATTCTAAAGAAAACTTTTTTATGTTCAACAAACATGTTTTGCCGACAAACATGATAAATTAATAGCATCTATATATTTAAAGCGAAAAGCGCATTCTGTCAAATTCACACTCTCTTTTCCACAAGAAAATCGTCTCTTTGGGTATGCTTCAACATTTTTTTGAAGGCTTCTACCCTCAGAAACGAGGAGCGTGTTTGGCCTTCACCTGTTTAGCCTAGAGGGATTTAAAAGGGTTGATTGAAAACGGATGGCGTAATATGGCCATTAAGTTAAAAGTCTTTTTTTTCAGAACTCATGTTTTCACTACTAAATATGCATATTTTTTCGTAAACTTTTAAAGAGAGCTTGGATACAATTATATTTATAACCGATTGAAATTTCAAAGCGTTCAAAAGATGAGAATTGTTTTTTTTTTTTTTTTTTTTTTTTTTTTTTTTTAAATTTCTATATTAAAGAAGCCGACGCGAAAAAAAAAAAAAAGCGAGAAGAAAACATTTCTTTTACAACTAGATAACAATATTTTTTTCACGAAATTTTTACATGGGCTGTAAAACCGTTTTATTTATAACCAATAAAGATTTCGAAGAATTCGGACAAAAAGAACAAGAAATGAGCGCTTTTATCACTAAACATCAATATTTTTTTGCGATTTTTTTATTTTAAAATATAATTTCATACAAAATCGGGTTAAAGATATAAAACAATAAAAACATGATTTAAAAAAAAAATTATTATCATGGGCCGGGCGGGTCAGCTATTTAATATTAACGTCAAAATTAATGATATTTTGTTACTATAAATTTAACACACAAGTATAAATTATTTACAAGTATAAATTCAGTGAAGCAGCTGAAAATGTTTTATTGAGAATTGATAAGCATCCCTAAAGACCGTTATTCCGGTTTGAGAAAACTGATTAATGCACTATAAAACTAACTCGGAAACATTCCAAAAAATCAGTGGTAGCAAAAGAAACTTTGTTTTTATACACGTTTATTTAAATATCGAAAATGTATTGGTTTTTGAGGTTTTTAAATATAAAGAACGCTTTTTTTAATTGTGGGTAACTCGGAAGAGGTTATTGTATATTTTCGTTCGTGGTTATATTATATTTTCGTAAATTAAGAATTTTTTTTTTTCAGTGTAAAGATGTACACAAAAAAAATGCTGATTTTATGGTATAATACTAGTGCCCCAGCTGCCAGTATCATACCGTAAAATCAGCATTTTTTTTTCAGTGTAGTGTAAAGATTGCAGTGCAGAGATATTTTGTGAGATTGCACTTGTATACATATATAGATAAAAGCGGACGTTGAAATCAAAGCACATATGAAATAAACTTGTACCTAGCATATTACAGATGGCCTAAATTACTTACACAGTCCATTTATATTTTAAACTGATAAACATGGACTAGTAATTACGTTGTTGTAAATTTCAAAGTAGAAAAAATCATAATGGAAATACAGTTGTTGTGTATTTCCGAAATTCCAAACAAAACAACACAAGTATGCGCCTGAAAAAGAAATATAAATGTCATTCTCCTGATTTCATAGTGGTATGGCGTTTTGTTGGGACTGGGGGAGAAAGATAAATAATTTAGAAACGCGTTGCGCTAATTCCTTTTTATGATTTATTCTGTATTTAAGAAGTTTCTTTTTATGGTATTGTATTTTACTTTTCAATATTTAAAAAATATTTTATTGATTTTTTTATGAAAAGCATTTTATTTTGTTAAATATGGTGGGAAAAAGCATAGTAATGGTATTTTAAAAGTAATGAGAATGTCGATCTTAGAGCAAAACTGCATATTTTTTTCCACATATCTTTAAAACATTGTATACTCTCCAACTATCATAAGAAAGTGTCAGAAAAAAAAGTTTTGTAAAATGTGTATTTGTAATGATAATTTAGCTATGGTAACAGTAATGGTATTACATATGCAATTTTTTACTTAATGCTATCCAGAATATTAGAAACTATTATTTGTTAAAACCTTTATTTATATTTATTTTTTTGCACCTTATGAAATGCAAAATAGTGTACAAGAACTTCTTTACAAAATACACGTTTAAAATAGTGTGCAGCATTAATTTAAATAAATTTCTATAGAATTTTTTTTAAAACTTATTTTTAATAATTTTGTTTTCGAAGAATATCTTACAATACCAAATCTGCCTGTTGTAAAATGAATATTATTGTTTCTGTAATTATTTAATATGTATATATATATATATATATAATATATATATATATATATAATTATAATATCATTGAATTTCAAAAAACATATCAAGTTCTTGTAACATTCTAATTAAATCTCCTAAGAGATAATTAGTAATAAAGTGTAGACAGAATACCACATAGTTAATAAATTAACAAGTGCAATCATAATTTTACCATAGCATTTGCTTCAATGGTAATTGGCCAAAAATACTTAAAATATGAAGAATATTTAAAAAGAGAGAGAGAAAAAAATTATATAATAAACCCTAAAATATTAATAATTTGAAGTTGATATCAAGTGAATACAAATGGATTTTGAAATGAAATATGAACTAAATATAATGGAAAATTGGATAACAAGAGATTTAAAATAGAATTGGATATGAAAAAACACGTGTAGATATAATCATCAGCCTGGATGTATCCACACGTGCTTTAAAAATAATACAGTATTTCTTAAATGTACTGGCATTTATACTAAGATCAGTATATTCATATAGGTATACTGTATTATTACCAGAAAACAATTGGAAATAGCAAAATTGGAAATAAAAAACTTGTAAAGAATAGATAAAATATTTTACTCACAATAATTATCCAAAATACTGTGAACATCACAAGACATTTTATAGACTTTTATAACTGATCATTAGTATCACTTAATATAAAGGTGATCGGCTAAACGCACATTCACCATGACTATATAAAGTATAACATTGTTCAACCAGCTGAATAATAGTCCTTATATATGTTTTAATTGTATTATTTGCTATATTTTATCGCACACTAAAACAAAATAAATTATTACATAACATGTTTATATTTATATAATGTAATAAATGTTATTTAAAATAGTTGATAATTGAATTTATCAAAAAAATAGGATAACCATATAGTTTTGCTTGATTTCGTATAAATCTAATATTTTTGTTTTTATTTATATCTGAGCATAGATATTTTATACGATGAAGGTAATTTATAATTATATTTTTATAAACTGATTTATGTAAACATGAAGCAAAATTGGTAAAAATATTTACTTTAAATGGAAAGTCATATATATTAAACATTATGATCGAAGGATGTTGCGAAAGACGCGCTTGAATTAAACTTCAAAAAACCACTATAAATTTAAAACTATTGAAATAAAATTGCTAAATGCAGTGAATTGAATTATAATATATATTTTTCTGTCCTGATTCACGAGATAATTTCATCATAAACTTACAAAAAATATATTAATATCTAGAATTGCCAGGAAAATACTACAAATTAATTTTGAATATCAATATTTTTGCATAGTAATATTCTCCTTATTTAATCTTAGAACTTTTGCAATTAAATAGGGCGAATATTACTATATGAAAATACTGATATTCAAAATTCAATAATGGCACTACCCTAACAACTGTTTTAAGACCTGTTCTATTCATAATGTGTTAACATATTTTTAAAACCTGAAATAAATTACGAATAAACCCTTTTTTCTCCTGAAAAGGGAATTAATTATGTAAACTAATTTATGGATGAGTTATTTACAAATATGAAGTGCAGCTAAAATTTACTATTTTAATTTAAATTAAAAGTTTTTCATACGTAAATTTAAAGCGTATAAAACTATTCATGTGTAAAATAAAGTTTTCACAAACGTTCATTTTAGCAGTGAACTTCATTTTTATATATTAAGAAATGTGAAGGTATCTTTTTAAGGAAATTGAAGTATTAATATAAATAATTTAAATTTAGATGAAAAGTATATTTATATATTTTGTTAAACTGGTTATGAGAAATGTAATTGGAGTAAATTTCAGTTATTTCTATTTTAGAAATTTTTATCTTTTATGTTTAAGATTCTCCAAGGAAATAAATGGAATAACATGTTGCACAGAAATTGCTATTTCTGTACGAAACAGAATTTGGAATACTTTTTTTTCTCAATAGGCTAAGTCCGGGATAGTTGCCCTACTTAAGCCCCCCCCCCCCCGCCCTTCATTTTTCTTTTTTATTGTAATGATTTTTGTAGTGCACATGTAACTTATATACTGTACATTTTATGTAGAATTTCATAAAAAATATTACTGTAATATAAATACAACATAAAATAGAGTTTTTATTAAAAACCCGAATCAATGATTTTGGCCATATATCCCGGACCTTAAGTTTAGACGCCCCATTTGAACGGGATAGATGTCCATTCGTAAAAAAAATAGGGAGCATAGGTAATTAACATTTATAATTAAAAATCTGGATTTGCATTTGACTTAATATCATATTTACATCAAATTTATGATTTTTTTGTTCAAAAAAAAAAAAAAAAAAAAAAAAAAAAAAAAAAAAAAAAAACGATATTTGCTATTCCCAATTCTTCGAATAAATTGGTATACAATTTTTGAAGCTAATCGGATATTTCTAAGGAAGGCAAAATTTGTTTAATCTAAAATAAGCTCCCCCCCCTCTCCCCTACACACTTTTTTTATATTATATGTACAAACTCTAAAAACTAATTCGGGATTCAAATTTAAAATTCCCAAATTAAATGCGTTAGAGTTTTATGTTTCATAATAAATGAGTTCAAATTATTTTTTATATTCTACGAAAGGTTAAACCTGCGTAATTTGAATTAAGAGGGAGTGGGGGGGGGGGGGAGCAGAAAAATTGTCAACAATAAAATAACTATTAAATAAATAAATAAGCATAAAGAGGGAATATACCTCTAATATGGTGCCGCGGTATATTTTTTCCGAATTTTTTCTAAGAATGATATTATTAAAGGGATTTTAGATTTATATTTAGTGCTTCTGAATATATTCTGATATAAAGGTAGGGAAAGTTTGGAATGTGTGAATTATAATATTCTGCGCACAGCCATAATACTAAACACTGAAATTTTTTTCACTTAAAAATATAACGGAATTGCAATCTTTTGAACCAACTTTCTGAAATGTAACAGATGAAAATTTTTTAATCATTGCTTAATTGGATAATTCATCACTACGAACACCACCCCATGAATTGTTAGGTAATAATATTCCGAACAGGCTATGGTCAATCAAATGAAGAAACAGATTTTTATTTCACAACCTTGAAGATTAAAAAAAATAATAATAATAAATAAAAATATTCTCACGCGTCAAAGTTATTTGATAATTAAAATGTAGGTCTTATCTCGAATAACAAGTGAGGTATATATTCCCGATGTAGGTGGGGCATGTATCCTTTTTATCCGGGATAGATGTCTCAGCGAGTAGCTGTGGAAGTAGGGACAAATACGGCTGCAACCTATAACTAACACATTATTCGATACTTGTTTCAACAACATTCACTAAATATTTCATGAAAAATTTCTAATAAGTGCATTATATTTCTGCTTTTACTTGTCTCTATCTTACAAGAACATACAATAAAAGCTAAACTTACATTTCTTTGACAGATAAAATATTTATTTGAAAAAATAAATTGCAGTCACTTCGTCTTACGCTTTTTTAAAACGATTGGTAATAGAACAACGTCACTAGCTCTGCCACATATCCAATAGCTGAAATACAGTAAATAGGACAACTAACCCGATGAGGCATCTAACCTGGATTTACTCTATTATTTATATAAATGCTATTAACAATATCAGTTGTCCCATATAAATTATTAACACTTGTATACATTTTTTAAAATTTTATTAAACTTTTACTACATTTTTTTTATTGTTATTATAAAAAATACTCAATACTCTTTAAAGGGTTAAAAGAAAAGGGAAAATAATATTTAAATCATTACTTGATTTTTTAAGTCCAAATTGTGGATCTTTTGTTTTGATGTAGGTGGCGCAGTGATATTTAATGATAATGAAAATAACTACTATTACATAACTCGTTTTTTAATACAAATGCATAAATTTAGAAAATAGCGCTATCCCAGGAGAAATATTTCCAACGAGATTACCTAAACGAAAATAGAATTCTTCATTAGATTGAGAACTACTCCAATTTTTTTTTCATGTTCAAATATCTTACCTACACATGAGGATAAGATATGAGGCACAAAAGTATTTTACCACACTGAGAATCAAACCTCGGTCTCCTGGAATACTAAGCACAAGCTCATCTGGGATGTTTTTAATTTGCAAAATAATCTAATACTGATGTATACCGTTTTAAAATTGCATTTTTTATTCATCTAGCATCAACAAAAGAAAATTAACAGTGAAAAAATCATTTACCTGTTTCTATGTGAATAAAATACCTAAAACTTATAAAGTTTTCATTTATAAATTTTCTCTTCTCCGGAATCTGGATTCGAAGACTGGACTTTTAACGTTAGAAATTGTGATGTGGGATAGTCCACTCTGGTTCTCAACGTCTCAAATATTAAAGACGTTAAGTTTATAAAAAGCGTGTAAAAAATATGGTTTAAAACATACTGGCAAAGTTGAAATTCTAAATCAATTTACAAAATAATAATACATGGTTCCTACAGTTTCACGAAAATACCAGTATTTTCTTATAGAAAACTCCACTTATGTAATTTTGTGATTCCATAAGACGAGTTTTTCTGTAACTAAATACTGGTATGTACCTGACCAAAAGTCAGGGAAATTCTCTGACCTATAGGAGCCCGGTAATACTACTACAAAAAATTGATAATCAACTAGTTATCAACTGTAATGAAATATGAATAACATGGTTTAAATCCGGACGGAGGAACGGAGATGAGAAATTTGTGTTCGTAAGATATCGTCCATTTCTTTCGTATAATTGGTTGTACGCGATAATAAATATAATAAATATCTGTTATGTGTAAATGTGAATCCGTATTATTAATTAGATTAAAAAAATAATTACATATTTATGTCTAGATAGAATTAATTTAAATACTTTTAAAGAGTAATATTTTCACAAATAAAATAAAAGTTACAAAACAAAAAAATAATATAAAATATATATTTATTTGGCTTATTTATTTATTTATTTGTGTTTGTTACAAACTCATTGTCATTTTACACTCTTTTTCGTCATTTCCATTAATTCTCCCCAGTGCCTCCTGAGTATGTCACTCAAAAAGCTCCCATGGTACTCCACAGGATCCTATAAAGCGGACATTTACTGTTTCTGAGGACCTCTTGCCGAAGTCATTTTGCATCCTCCGGGATTCCTGGGGCATGTTAAGCATTTAATCACAATCTTCCTCAGAATGTTCTTGGGAAGGAAGTGCATGCATAGGGGTAAAAACTAGTCGTTGGGGTCCACCGTAATACTTACCCATCATGGATATGCATAATATAAAATATGAAAATAAAACATGTGTAAACTATTTATAAAATGCATTGCAATTCGAATAAAATCGTGGCTTGATGACGTCATAAACTTTAAATGCTCTATTACTGAATTGCGTAAAAGAAACATCGGTTTAACTCCAAAATTGATAATCATATTAACTAACGGTTTACTACGTCGGATTAAGAGTCTCATTTCTAATTATAATATATCTTTGAATTGAAATTTGAAGGAAATACAAAGTCATGAAAAATCGAAAAGTGGGGGAAAATAGGATTACAAATATCTCGGCAACTAATTATCTGATTGACTTCATTCTTTATGCAAAATTTATGTTTTTTTATTGTATTTTATATCCACTCCTTAAAATAAGCAATTTCGAAAAAATTAATATACCTTTTATCAGAACGAATATCTCGGGAGTACGAAAAAATTAACTTCCGGATAATCGAGGTTACTGAAATTCAATAAGCTTTTTACCATTGTTACATACTAAGTACATACCAAATTTCAAGTCTCTATCTCAATTTGTTTGGCAGATAAAGCGTTTACAGACACACACACAGACACACACCACACACACACAGACACACACCACACACACACAGACAGACGTACGGCAAATTTTTTTTTCTAAAAATATGTTTTTCGGAATCTCCAGTGTCTGAAACGTGTAAATCCGTCATTTTTTTTTCTTTTTTCAAAATGATTACAAGACTCACCCTATACTACGTATGATGGGTAAGTAACAAAGTCTGTGATTTAAGAAAAACAATGAGTTTGATTTTCATTTCAAAAACTTTTTTAAGAATATTGATTGAATGTTTTAGCATTTATTTCAAAAGTTTTCCTCTCTTTCATCATGCAGTATTAACGTATAAAAATATAGGAGCCAATAATAAAAATATTGAAAATTCCATTCTTTAAAACTATGTGGCTTTTTTTTTTTCCATCCTTATGAAAACATATTATGTGACCCCCTCCTGTTATATTTTGTACCCATTGTTGGGGAGTTCTCATATCGCGGCATGTTTTTCTTTAAAACAGAGTTCAATTTAAAATTGATTTCAGGATCCATTTTCTGCTGTGCATTTTCCATTATTATAGAAATGATATAACATTAAGCTATACAATTCTTCAGGCATGTATTATTAAATATGCGCATGAATAGAAATATAATTACAAATATCTGATTTAAAAACAATACGTGAATGGATTTTCATACCTTGTCTCTCAAATTCTTACTGTGAAAGAAAATTGGCATAAAATGTTATTTTAAGAAATATAGAACCGATTTCAGAAATACATTTTTTAAAAACATTGTTCAGCGTTGCTGACCACTTTGCCATTGTGTAATTATCTTATAACATCATAATTATGTTATGCTATTTTTAGATATATGCAGGACTCCCAAATGGTTCGGTTTTTGAATGCCGATATTTTCTTAGAAAAATTTTATTTTTAGATTTTTCTTGCAAATTTTGCGGACACTACCTTCGGAGGTAGATTTTTGCGTAAATGTTGTAGAAACCTACTATGAAATTTTCTGTTAAAAAATATTGGTATTCAGTTGGCGGACCATTTTGGAGTCCTGTATATGGGTTTTATTTTCACATACTGTACTTAGCATTAAAATAGTAATTGCTTTAGATGATAATATATTCGAGATTTTACAAATGAGTTGCACCCTTGTAGCATATTTATGTATGACAAGATGGCGATTTTTAAATGGAAAAAGATCTGGCACTTTCGCGATGTACTGTACTATGCAAATCAAGGTAAGTCTGCTGAAAAATTTAGTAAAATCCTTTTATTATCGTTAATCCTATAACATTAGCGTTCACCTATTTTGTTACACGATACAAATAACTAACATTTACACAAGTTACCGTGCCAGGAATAAAGTTATCTATCGGAAGGTAACTAGCAGGACATACATTGTCATTAACCAAATTACTGTGCACATCAAGCACGTCTCGTGTTAGAACCAGTGTTGGGTATGAGCGCGCTCATTGAACGAAAACTCGCGAACTTAGTTCACTTTCTGTGAACGTGAGTTGAACTTGACTCACTTTTTGATAAACGAACGTGAGCTGAACGAAAGCTCAAAAAATCTGTGAGTTTGAACGAAATTTACAACTCAAACTCATTTTTTTTCATAATTTATTTAAATTTTTTCCAGCCGTTAAGAACATGTTTTTCCCATTCAAATGCCATTTAGAGGCCTTACACGGACTCGGGACAGGTCGATTCTGATCATCAGTTTTTCTGGGTCGTGCCCGAGTCTTGCTTTCTCAGAAGGCTCGGGCCGGGCCGAACCGGGCTTATTTCTGAGACTGTGCTTTATTCTTCCTAGATGTGTGCACCGACCGAAATTTTCTGGCATGGTCACAACAAATCTGCTTGTATGAAAATCATTGACCCGTTCGTGTCTGATTCGTGCAAAAATCTGTTTAACGAACAACCTCCTTGGGTCAACAATTTTGCCAAAAATACATATATATTTAAATTACCATTATTCTACAATTAAAATTCCCTTTAAAGAATAATACATATAACATTTCTAGGGGGCAGGGGGGTATACGGCACCGTTAAATCTGTTATAATAATCTGTGTATGACAAAATCCTGTTTTAAACGGGAAAAATTCTTGATCGGTGCAAAATGAATATAACAATCTTAACGTTTGAAAATAAATAATACTTTGCAAGAGACGACAGATCTCGTAAAAAAGGAACTAAACTATAACGATTTTTTTTTCTCCTATCTGATTCCGTCTTAGAAGGTTTCAGATTTTTAAGTCTCTAAGTCGTGTAAAGGGATTAATGGTATTAATAATAACTCAGATATTTACATACAAATAGAGATCCATTAAAAAATCAATATAGTTTACAATAAGATATATAGAAAGAAATAGAGTAGAAACAGTAATTTGGAATGAAGGTCCCTGTACTATGCAGTCTATGGTAGCGGTCTGCACAGGCCGAAATTTCAACGCATGGGCCCGGCCATCTCCATAGAAGAAAAATTCGGCCCGGTATAAAAATTAAAAGTTCGGCCCCAGCCCGGCCCGGCCAGTAGAGAAAAAATTATTGGCCCGACCCGTCCCGGTATAACAGCTAAAAGTTCGGCTTGAATGAATTTCTACAAAACATTGATTTGTATGAAAACTGGCTCTGAAAGCTGGCTTTAGTACTGTATATTGTGTATATACTAGTGTTGGGACTTTTTGAAAAATCAGTGGTAAGTTGAATTAAACTAAAAATATCCGCGAGTTTGAGTGAAAATTACAACTGAAACTCATTCAATTTTTTTCGTAAATTTCTTTAAAATTTTTTGCGCCGTTAAGAAGATATTTTGTCCTTTCAAATGCTTTTTAGAAGCTTACACGAGACCAGGGCGGGTCAGTCTTGTCATTACTCTTTCTGGACCGGGACCGGGATTTACTTTTTCTGTAGGCTCAGGTGGGCCGAGCAAGACTATTTTTCAAGGTCTAGCCGGGACTGTACTTCATTCTTCCTAGATGTCTGCACGGGACAAAATTTTCAGGCCCCGTCCCGACACAGATCGTATGAAAATCATTGCATCAGTAAAATGAAACGTTAAATATCTTGTTCTGTGAATTATCTTTATAAAACTTTGCACTGGCATTATATATTGAAAATTTGTATTTTGTAAAGTTTTATCCCGAAAGCCATGATGGATTTTATGCTCCTGCTTCGAGGGGCAAAAAAAGCAAATTTAAAAAAAATCATCCGAACTCATGTGTATATTTTTAGAAAATATCTGTATCTCTTCTTATTATAAAGACTTACAGTCTTTTCACAAAACCATAATAGATTTCGAGATGTGTTTTCAGCCCCTCTTATGTAGGGGGACAAAATTATCTTTTCGTCCCCATTTCTCCGTTCTTCAAAAAAGTCGGAATTTTAAACGCGAAATACATTTTGCTCGTGAATTTGAGTGAAATTACAACAATTAATTCAGATTCACTTAATTTGGAAAATTATCGCATTCTTAAAAAAGACTTTTCCTTTACACAAAGGCACGGTCAAATTCAGTGTTATAAAATCAACGGGTACCTTCCTAAAGTTCTGAGAAGAGCGGGATAAGAGTCAGTACCGCTACCCAGGACTAGAAGAAAGGTCTTATCTCAAGCCCATTGTATCACTTCCCTGAGGATATATTTGCACCCCTTGGCCAGAGATACGTCAATTTAGGACACTACCCGTGACCATTTAGAAACTGAAGGTCATAAGGTTTCTTTTAAACTTTTATCTTTTAATCAGGCTTTGACTCTAGACTTCTAAGTATTCTACTTGACAGGAGTAAAATATTGTCTGTTTTTCAATGTAAGTTAGAAACAGCGTGCACAATCTTACATAGAAGAGCAAGAAGAAATCGAGAGCCTTTTTTAACAAAAGAAACATCAAAGAACTTTCTTATTTTTATCGAGTTATTAAGAAGTTTGTCTTTAATTGTAGTGAAACTATATTAGGTAGTGCATTTAATTATAAATTTTATTTTCCAAAAGAATGTGGGTAAATGCAAAATAAAAAGTGTTTTCAATAATTCATTAAAGCTTCACAATAACTAAAAAAAAAAATACTTTACTCAGGGTTCGTACGCCTCCTGGAATTTTGCGACCAGGAAATTCTTCGGTAACAGTATTTTCTTACCGAAAATATCTCCTTAAAAGAATCCGAAGTTTCTTGAGTTTAACATATATTTCTTTTTTTATAAAAAAAAATACTGGTAACACTCCTGGAAAATTCCCTGATCCGTACGAACCCTGACTTTACTACTAAAAGTTATAAAATAAAAACTTTATAAACAGTTAAGTAAGTTTTATTAAACTGTTGACATGTTTCGGCACCATCAGAGCCAGTTTTAAAACAAATAAATTTACAAAAAACACGTGCAAATTTTATTGATTCATATGCAAAAAGAAAAGGGCCGTTTTTTATTTCAGACATACAATTTTTATCAGCGCTCGTACAAACAAAATTCAGCGGAAAGGGAACAAGAATTTTCGAATAAATGTGTTTGCTGTAATCCGCAGCCCAGGCTAGTTTTAGGTAAATTTCGTAAGAAATACTATAATAATTATAAATATTACATTCTCCCCTAAGTTAGAATTTTTGAAAAAATTTTCCAGATCTACGCTGATTATGACTCCCAGAACCCAAAACCACCCACAGTTCAAAACTTTATCTATTTATATTGTGATGAGTTGACAGGAATCAACTAATCCCTTACTTATTGAAAAGGGATAATCTCTCTGGAATGAAAATAATCTGATAGATTGATCTCTTGTGAGAAAGAATTCTATTGAATGGTGAAATATCATTGTCACTTTGAGATAAGTCCAGCTAGAATGCAGGCATTGTATTGAAAGCTATACTCTCTGAATGAGTAGATAAGAATTGTAAAGTATTGTTCTTGTGGATACAAAGAACTGGGCCCCTACGAAATGCAATGTTTTCCGGGAAATTCCTGGAATGCAAGGAAAGCCCCTGGGAAGTGAAATTGCTGACGGCAGTTGAAGGTGGAAGGAGTTGAATATTGAATCAGTTGGTTGTGAAACAAGCTAGAGTGAGGTTCCACTTTGGAGCGGACGTCAGAATCGGAGTTTGGCTGACCATGTAAATTTACAGCATGGATGCTTATCATATTTTTTCATTTTTACTTTTGTTTTCTTTTTTTAATGTGTTAATTTAAAATAAAGTTTTTTCGTTTCAAACGATAAATGGAATTTATTAATTATATATACAACGTCTCACGCTACCACAGCAATAGTATATATAATTAATTGGTGGCAGCAAATGGGATATGTAATCTAGAATAAATTAGATTACGGATCTATGTTAACCTGATTAAACAGATGATGAGCCAGTGGAAAACGGACAAGCAGAGTTGTGGATTCCTGAAGTCTAATTGGAGTCGTGGTTTTTTCTCGGAGTCCTAGCAAGCAGAGAACTGGTAAAAGAACTTTATCGACAAAAGCTGTGTAGTGTATGGACAGTCAACTATAGATTTGGTGATACGTGTTTGTGCTTCTTAATATATCCAGTGGAATGAAGATATGCGGCGTACGATCTGAGTTGTCTACATACGGATCTGAGGTGAAATTAGTGCCTCATCAGCGAAACTAGTGTCTTCAAATCTTCAAACATCTGTGTGTGTCATCTTTAAAAGTGCTTGGAAGCCTGGTATCAGTGTGGAGGAAATATCTGTTTCTGAAGGTAACTTCTTTTATGAAATCTTCTATAGAGGTCTGTTTTAAATTGAATTTTGTGTATAAATTTTAATTTTGGGGAACAAAACTCTATGTGAAATTTAAGAATTCTAGGGAAGCTATTAATTTGGTATTTAAATTTTAGTTAGAATTTTTATGTTTGTTGATTTTCTGGTATCTGTTTGGTATAATATTGGGTTAAGAAAATTATATACTTATGTATATGTTAAAATTTACTTGGGGTATAGTAAATTGTTATTGATTAATTGAGATTATTAATCAGGGTATTTTAATCATAATTTTGTATAAAACTTTTGGAAATAAGAGTTTTGTTTATATACATTTTAGTTATTACAGTAATAAAGTTATAGCTTAATTTTATGGGTATACTGTGGATGATTATGATTAATGTTTCAAAATAAATTGATGTTATACTGTACTGTTGGGTATAAAATTTATTTTGGGGGATATACTCAGTTTGAAAGACGTCACTGTTGCATGAGAATTTGCTATATTAAAATTGTGTCGTTTTTGAATACATTATTATACGTATAGTGAAGAAAATTCTATTTCTGTGTTTATTGTATTATTGTAAATTGAATATATCTGATATTTTGAAAATTATTATATTTTTGGGGAAAATATGGCAGAATATTTAGGAAAATATAATAAAAGTGTCTTGCTGTTATTAGCAGAGGAATTTGAGACCAGTGTGTCAAAAACGTGTAAAAATAAAGCTATAATTCAGGCTATCGTAGATGCAGAGGATTATGATGAAAGTTTCGCTAAAATTCGATTGCAATATTTTCTTGAACAGGAGGCGGAGCGGAAAGAGCAGGAAAAACAAATCGAAAAAGATCGTAAAGAAAGAGAGAGGCAAATTGAATTAGATAGGATTGCGCAAGAGGAAAAAGATAAGCTTAGGAAATTTGAGTTAGATAAACTTGAAAAACAACTTGAGGTAGATAAACTTGAAAAACAACTTGAGGCAGATAAACTTGAAAAACAACTTGAGGCAGATAAACTCGAAAAACAGCAACAACTTGAATTACAAAAACTTGAAAAAGAACAGCAATTTGAATTAGAAAAAATGCGTATTCATAATTCTGCGGATGTTGTTAGTGTTTCATCTAATGAATCAAATGTAGATTTTCATAGAACTCCTAAGGTAAATTTAAAGGATTTAGTTCCGCGCTTTGATTCTAAATTAATTGATATAACTCTTTTCTTTATGATTTTTGAAAGGCAAGCCGAGAAAGCTAAAATTTCTCAGGAAGATTTGGTCAGTCAATTAATTCCTTTATTACCTTCTGACATTGCTGAAATTATTGTAAAACAACCAGCAGACAAATGTGATGATTTTCAACATATAAAGAAAGTTTTGTTACATAGGTTTAGGCTAAGTACAGGCGCCTTAAAACAAAAATTTGAAACTCATCAAAGAAAATCTGGTGAATTATGGGTAGATCTGATTTACGAGTTAAGGGGTTATCTTGATAATTGGCTAGAGTCATTAGAAGTGAGGGATTTTGATTCACTAAAAGAACTAATGCTAACGGAACAATTAAAAAAACATGTCCCTTTTGACATAAAAGAAAAATTTATGGATGATTGGGAGGAAATAAAGATTGCTTCTAAACTCGCGGAAAAATCGGATAAATTTGAGAGTATAAGAAGAGAATTTAAGAGGTCGGATAGAAAACCGTGGGAAAATAAATCTTTTCAGGATAAGCAAAAAGACAGCTTTAATTCTAAAAGTAGAAAGGAAATTAAACCAAAATCGGTATTTGAGAATACGAAAGAGTGTGGGAAATTTGATCAGTTTAATAAGGACAATGCTTTCGAAAAGCAAAGACAAGTCCAATGTTATAATTGTTTGGCCGTGGGCCACATCCGTCCAAATTGTCCGGAATTGTTAAAAAGTAAAACTAATTATGAGGATAAAAGCATAGCTTGGATCATTACTAGTGATGGGAAAAGTGAAAATAATAGGGAAGGTGTGGAAACCGAATTGCCTATGGTTAATTTATGCGTGAATGGTAAGAAAGTAAAAGCGATTAAGGACACAGGTGCGCAAATTGCGGTTTTTGATGCTAATGACATTCCGTGGAGTGCTAAGAAAGTGGGAAATGTCTTTCTTATACCGGCTCTCGGAAATAGACAAAAGGCGGATTTGGTGTCCGTGCCGATTGCTTTGATAGAAGATGAAAAAGAGCACGTTGAAAAGAATGTGGTGGTTGCAGTTGTGAGAAAACTAAATTCTCCTCCACTGATAACACCCGTTGTTTATGACTTATTAAAGTTAGGAAATATGGATAAGAAAAATTCAGTGTGTAAACAGGTGGAAAATCAGAGAGAATTAAATGGGCAGGGAACCCTCAGATTATCTAGCGATCACGAGCAAAGGGTTGTTAGAAAAATGGTTGTGAATGAAATCTGTGAAAGGGATAATAAGTCTGTTGATGAGTTGGAGGTATATTCACCAGGAGACGTGAATGATAGGAATTTGGAAAAAGGATCTGAATTGATCGATATAAAAGATAATGCTTCTCAAATGGATATGGTTAAAAGGTCATGTAAGAGAGGTCAACTTCGGGAAAAGAATTCTGAGCATGATGTAAATATACCCAGGTATTTTGTTGGTAGTATGGGATTTATACATGTTAGAAATAGAATTAGAAAGAAATTGAGTTCATCTATGACTGTGGCCAGTAAATTTAACTCTAGGATGAAGGAAAATAATGGAGAAAATTGGGGGGCTAAATGCCAAGAAAGTGGATATGGAAATTCGAAGAATTCAAAGTTAAAAAGAATAGAGCATTCTGCTTTTAAAACGGATCATAAAGAAAGATTTATTAAAATCAAACAAGATTTTGAAAAGAAAAATTATGATTATGAAGTTGTAAAGCGAAATTTATTGTCGAAAAGATTTTCTGATAGAAGTAATTTAGATATTGGCTTTCGGGAGAATTCTCTAAATTAAGTTTATTCTAAATTTGGGAGTACTCATTATTGTAATATCTGTATTGTGTTTATGTATCATTTAATGCTTAATATTATTTTCGTAATAGTAAAACTTCATTAATTTCATAATTGCATAATTTAGTATGCTTTCTTTTTGTTTGTAGAAGTGTCTAAATTTAGGCTTTTAAGCAAGTTTTTAAGAGAATCGTTTTAGGCATTGTGTTGTATATAGATTTTTTCTTTCTTTTTATTATTATTTTTTTTTTGTTAGAATCATGTAAAGTGTAATCTGTATTTGGTATTATATGTATGTGAAATATTTCAAAATTGTTTCTTAGGGCATCAATTGTAGAAATTATTCCTGGATTTATACTTGGGTATTGTAGGTATGGGATTATAGTAAATCCTGTTGACAGTGTGGTCTATCAAATACTGAGTGTGGGAATGTGTTTGTATTCTATAGGGATTTTTCATGTGTTATTCAAAATTCCTTTGTGTTTTGTTGACCTCTTTAGAAATTGATTGAAGGAGCTTATTCTATTAGTGTATATGCCAAATTTCTTCTAGAAATTTTTCCTTAGGGGGAGGTGTTGTGATGAGTTGACAGGAATCAACTAATCCCTTACTTATTGAAAAGGGATAATCTCTCTGGAATGAAAATAATCTGATAGATTGATCTCTTGGGAGAAAGAATTCTATTGAATGGTGAAATATCATTGTCACTTTGAGATAAGTCCAGCTAGAATGCAGGCATTGTATTGAAAGCTATACTCTCTGAATGAGTAGATAAGAATTGTAAAGTATTGTTCTTTTGGATACAAAGAACTGGGCCCCTACGAAATGCAATGTTTTCGGAAATTTTATGTATGACAGATTTTTGATATAATTAAAAATGGCCCGAAGGGGGGGGGGGGGGGCTAGAAGAAAAAAATTCATAACTTCGTGAATTCCCAAGATATCAAATCCGCTTAAATTTATTATAAATCTCCTTAAAATGATCTACAACTTTTATATTGACAAGTTTTTTATAGGACTAACTCTTACGGAAAAAAAAATAATCCCTGCTGGCTCCGCCTACAAGCAGATGTGAAAACAGAAAAAAAAAACACATAACTTCTTAATTTTTATACATGTCGAATCCGTTTAAAGTTATTATTACTTCTAGGAAAAGGGCCAAAAATTTATGTGTGACACATTTTTGATTTCATTAAAAATGCCCCCCCGGAGCGGGGGGGGAATAGGATAGGGGTTTCAGAAGAAAATAATTCATAACTTCGTCAATTTCCAAGATATCAAATCTTAAATTATTATAAATATTCTTAATATTATCTACAACTTTTATACTGACAAGTTTTTTATAAGACTAACTCTTACGGTAAAAAAAATCCCTGCTGGCTCCGCCTACAGGCAGAGGTATATTTCAAAGCGAATGGTCCCAACTGCCACATCATGGCAAATAGGTCTTTCTTTTGCAATTCCCAATAAACAGGTGCCCCACGGTTTCCGTCTTCGAAATCTACCTGTGCCTGTAGGCCGAGCCGTCAGGGATTTTTTTTTTTTAAACGGAGAACATAAACATGAAATAAACTAAACTAGGAATTATTTTAGAACTTCTCTTACAAGGCAGTTTTGTTTTAAACATATAAACCCACTAGAGCATTTCAGAGATTTTAACATTTAATAAATATTGAATATTGAAAAATAAGTTTCTACCAGTGTATTTCAAAATCGGAAAATGAAACAGCTAATTTTTTTAATGCGTGTATAATTAATCCGTATAACATAAATTTGAAACGCATGAATATAAAAATAAATATAATAAATAAAAATAAATTTTCTTTTCTGGGGATTAAGCGTAGGTGAAACACAGATATCCTGACAAAAGCATTTTTGTTATTCTTTCTCTGTGTGTTTAATCATTTTAAGTTACTTAGGATGAATAAAGTTTACCCTTTTTTTAATAAGTTAGAGACGAATAAAATTTAATTTAATTTCAAGATACAGATATATTCTTTCCGAGACGATGTCTATACTTACTTATATAAGTAAAATAATCAATGAAAACTAATGATATAATTCTAATTCACAATCACTTTTTTGAATAAATGAAAAAGTATAAAAAAACAAAATAATAAAAATAAATTTTTAGTACCATTGAACGATTGAAAATATATCTTTCATGTTCGTTAGATTTAAACTTTATTTTTCTTTCGTTTTATATACAATTATTTCATAAAAAATAAAATTTTTAAAGAAAAAAACACGCCAAATTATCAAGCAGATGCGACGCATAAAAATACATTGAATTAGAGGTATGCACGGGACGAAATTTTCAGGCCGAGCGCGACCAAGACAATCCGTAGACAATTTTTCTTTTGGCCTAGTAGAAGGGTCCAAAGTTTGGCCAGAAGTGCTCCGAACACAACTCAGCCCGTTGAAAAAAATTATTGATCAATTCAGGTACAAAAATTAAAACTTCGGTCCAGCCTGCACAAAACATTAATTGGCTCAGCTATTCCCGACTAAGCTCGACCTGGCTGAACATAGATTTTTACGCCTATAAGGTTAAAAGTGTCTTGTACGAGAAGTCCTAACTAAAAATACTGATTTTACCTTTTATATCATGTTTATATTCTTCATTTAAAAAACGAGTTCTGAGGTGTGGTATTTATTTTTTAAATGCATCTGATTATATGTAACTAGCACAGTTACCATTAATACTGTTAATTCCCATTCTATGGCTTGGAGATTTAAAAATAAAAATTCTATACAATAAAATTTTCTAAGGCGGAATTGCATAGGAAAGAAGAAAAATCCGTCATGGGCTGGTTCCCCTATGATCAAGTTCATCGTTTGTTGTAAATGCATTACATTATTTTCACAAGTACTGTTATCCTCATTTTACATAGATCAACGTTTTGTTTTATTTTGTTAAACACGGGGTTCCGTCATAGGCAGGTTCTTTTTCTCAGGTTTTACCGTATTTTAATTTTATTGCCTAGAAATTTATGTACCCATCTTAAAAAATAATAATAATAAATATATATATATACCAATTTTAATTGTGGAATAATAGCGATTTAAAAATACGTGCATTTTTTGAAGAAAAAAAAATTGAGCCGGGCCAAATTTTACTGATATTTTTATTAGAAGGGCCAATGAATTTCATATGAGCTGGGACTGAAAATTTCTGCATGTTCAGACCTCAAGAAGACTGCAGTCCAGCCCCAACGTCGCTCGGAAAATAAATTTAGTCCTTGCCCATCTGGCTCCAAACCTCAAGTAAAAAGTAATCCCCAAACCAAGCTCGGACCGAGTGTCAGGGAGAAAAATTGGGCCGGGCCCATGAAGACCCTTACATCGATTAACCAAAAGATAAGTTCACAAAATTATGTAAATTTGGACGATAAAATTCTAATATATATTAAAAAAAAAAAAAAAAAAAAAAAAAAAAAAAAAACGAGTTTTTAGCGAACTTCGTTCACTTTCATAGATGAGTTTGAGTTGAGCGAGTTCGTTTGAAAAATTTTGAGTTTGAACGTGAACTTGGCTCGTTTTTAAGAAATTGAACTTGAGTTTGAACTGTTCGTTTTTTTCGTGAGCGTGCCCAACACTGGTTAGAACAAAATTTCAAACAAAACATAGTAATTTAGATATCGTTCATTTCTTTCGTATAATTGGTTGCTCGTGATAATAAATATAATAAATATCTGTTTTGTGTAAATGTGAATCCGTACAAGTAATTATTAATTAGATTTAAAAAAAAATTGCATATTTATTTCTAGATAGAATTAATTTAAATACTTTTAAAGGGTAATATTTTCACAAATAAAATAATAGTTACTAAACAAAAAAAAAAAAAAAATAATATATAAAATATATTTATTTGGCTTATTTATTTATTTATTTTTGTATCTTACAAACTGATTGTCATTTTATACTCTTTTTGTCATTTGCTATAATTCTCATCAGCGCCTCCTGAAAGAGTCACTGAAAAAGCTCCCATGGGGCTCCCCAGTGGTGTTCTATAAGAAAATATTGGTATTTTCCGTGAAACTGTAGGAACCCTGTATTAGTATTTTGTAAATTGGTTTAGAATTTTAATTTTGCCAATATGTTTTAAACAAAAAAGCTATTTTTTACACGCTTTTATAAACTTAACTTCTATATTTGAGGCGTTGAGAACCAAAGTGTACTAACCCAGATCTCTATGTCCAGTCTTTGAATTTAGTTGGAATTATAATTACGGTATATTCTTTAATGTTAAAGCCATGAACGAAAATCTGAACTATGGTTCAAGTAAGATACCCTATATTTTTGTCTGAATAAATTGATTATGATCTTAAGAGCCTACATCAGTCACGCGAAAAAACGCTCCAGCTAATGTTAAGTCTATGGGAAGGTTATCGCGCGATTTCTCGCTCGCATTTTAATATTTTTAAATGATTTTTTTTGCATAGGATAGCTGAGGTCGATCTCTAAAGTTGTTAGTTTTTACTTTTTCGATTTTGGTTCCAGTTTTTTTTATATAAGGGTAATTTCACTTTCAGAACCGGTTCCAACCGGTTTGTCTGCTTATAAAAAAAACCGTAACCAAAATCGAAAAAGTAAAAACTAACAACGTTAGAGATCAACCTCAGCTATACTATGCAAAAAAAAATCATTTAAAAATATTAAAATGCGAGCGAGAAATCGCGCGATAACCTTCCCATAGACTTAACATTAGCTGGAGCGTTTCTTCGCGTGACTAGCGTAGGCTCTTAAGGGTAACTATTTTGACCAGTTAAAAGTTTTGAATATTGGTGTCACATAAAATATTGTTTATACACACGAAAATTGTATTTTATTAGTTGGAAATCGATATCCAAAATGAAAGGGCAATTGAGAGGCCCTCTTCAATAACAAGGCAAGTGGAGTTATCTTGATTCCTGGTAAAACATGTAAAAAGAAGGCTTGTTGACCTACCTTGATATTCCTCGGGTTCTATTTCGTGCTCGAACCGTCATGCCTTGTAAAAACCTTTTCAAAGATGGTAGAAAATTCTTCTTAATTGGAATATATGCAAAGGTTATATTCTAAATTAAAATGTTGAAAGTAAATTTAAAAGTTTTGTAGCTGAAAATTACATTTTTTACTTGCCTTTTTATTGCATAGGACACCCCAATTTTGCAGATATAGGAAGTAAAGCACGACAGAGCGTCAACCAGTAACGAAATTTTTAAGCGCGTTTTTTAGATAGATTTCGTAAGAAATACTACCTATTACATTCTCCCCTTTGTTAAAATTTCTGGAAAATTTTTGCAGATTTACGCCGATCATGACTCCCAGAATCCAAAACCACCCACAGTTCAAAACTTTATCTATCTATCTATCAAAGTCACTTTTTTATAGACACGATAACTTCAATAATTCTGCATAAATCTCTTCCAAACTGATACATAAAATCAAGGGGTATAAAATCTTGGTCAAGTTCGTTAATGAGCAAAATCGAACCAAGGGGGAGGGGGAATGGGGGAGCTTTTTGTGAAACATAAAAAAACCCATAACTTCTTAATTATGATACGTATCAAATTCGTTTAAAGTTATTATTATTTCTAGGAAAAGGGCTGAAAATTTATGTATGACAGATTTTTGATATCATAAAAAAGGCCCCAAGGGGGGGGGAGGGGTTAGAAGAAAAAAATTCATAACTTCGTCAATTCACAATATATCAAATCTGCTTAAATTTATTATAAATACTCTTAATATTATCTAAAACTTTTCTATTGACAAGTTTTTTATAGAACCAATCCTTATAGCAAAAAAAAAAAAAAAAAAAAAAAATCCCTGCCGGTTCCGTCTGCAAAAAAGTCAGATTTCGAAGTGAGCGGTTCCCAACTGCCGCATCATGGCAAAAAGGTCATTTCTTTTGCAATTCCCAATAAACAGGCGTCCCACGGTCTTGCGTTTTGGAAATCTACCTGTGCTTGTAGGCCGAGCCGTCAGGGATTTTTCTTTTTTTTTTCAGAACTACATTTCCAAAACCGGTAGTTACTCTACCTGCGCCAATTTTCCTTTTTTCATAACTACATTTACTAAACCGGTGGTTACCCTACCCCCGCCAATTTTCAATCAGTCAACTTGACCTTTTTAAAATTAAATGTCACTTTATTTTCTAATGAAATATACGTAGGATTTTTTTCGCAATATTGGCATCTCTCTGTTCTGTGTAACTGTAAGTAACGAAATTTGTCGTTAAAAGATGCCAAACCACTAGAAACGCATATTAAAAAAAATAAAAAAAAAAACTTATTTCACTAGTTTTTGGACTAAGAAAACTAATTCTTTTGATAAATTGTTATGGGTAAAGTCTACGATAAATCTATCTGACCATCACTGGACTCTCTTTTTTCGAAGAGTTCCCACCTTATCAGCTGTTTCCTCGTCATTTTTGAATATATCAACTAAAAAAAAATAGGGTTATCTACTTTAATATACGCACAATAAATTAGTGTGAATAGATTTTTATAAATAATTTGCATTTAAAAAAAATCGTCAAAAATCCTTAAATTTCAAGACGTCAAAGAGGTTTTACTCTTTAACTTTTAAGCAAAAATAATATAATAGTCAGCAAATATCGTTCATATTGTAGTAAGCAATGATGCAACGTGCACGAACTCTTTTAAGCTGCAAGAACACATGGATACACTGTATTTTGAAACAATAATTGGAATATTGTGCCATATATATATCTTAATCTTAACATAGTATAAAACAAAGTCGCTTTTTCTGTCCCTATATCCCTATGTACGCTTAAATATTTAAAACTACGCAACGGATTTTGATGCGGGTTTTTTTAATAGATAGAGTGATTCAAGAGGAAGGTTTATATGTATAATAACATCCATTAAATAGTGGAGAAATACTGTTATTTTTTAGGTTTAAGTCGCTTTTTCTGTCCCTATATCCCTATGTACGCTTAAATCTTTAAAACTACGCAACGGATTTTGATGCGGTTTTTTTTAATAGATAGAGTGATTCAAGAGGAAGGTTTATATGTATAATAACATCCATTAAAAAGTGGATAAATACTGTTATTTTTGAGGTTTAAGTCGCTTTTTCTGTCCCTATATCCCTATGTACGCTTAAATCTTTAAAACTACGCAACGGATTTTGATGCGGTTTTTTTTAATAGATAGAGTGATTCAAGAGGAAGGTTTATATGTATAATAACATCCATTAAATAGTGGAGAAATACTGTTATTTTTTAGGTTTAAGTCGCTTTTCCTGTCCCTATATCCCTATGTACGCTTAAATCTTTAAAACTACGCAACGGATTTTGATGCGGTTTTTTTTAATAGATAGAGTGATTCAAGAGGAAGGTTTATATGTATAATAACATCCATTAAATAGTGGAGAAATACTGTTATTTTTTAGGTTTAAGTCGCTTTTTCTGTCCCTATATCCCTATGTACGCTTAAATCTTTAAAACTACGCAACGGATTTTGATGCGGTTTTTTTTAATAGATAGAGTGATTCAAGAGGAAGGTTTATATGTATAATAACATCCATTAAATAGTGGAGAAATACTGTTATTTTTGAGGTTTTTAATGTGATGTCGTAAATAATTTCATTTTTTTCCGCTTATACATTGCAAACGCAGGCTGAACCCTACAAGATTTATCAAAATAATGTACTAATTATTGTACACATTAAAAAGGTCTACAGAAAACACAAAGAGATGAAGGTTTTCAAGGTTAACCCGAAGCAAAGCGAGGGAGGGCCGCTAGTGTATTTATATTTTGAGAATGTATCACATTACTTACTACCGGATTTACCCAATATTGGAGAAATTTAAATTGGAAAATTACATTTTATCAATTTCCAGTGAATCTCTAATATTTTTAAACTATTCCATTAATTTGGAAATAGTTCTAATAATCTGCCGAAATCTTCGCAATATTGTAATTATATTGTAAATATTTTCAACCTATTTATTACCAGTCTTTTGCAATTATTGAACTAAAGATTATATTAATGTATCATTGGGACTAATATTGCGTTTTTATTAAGGATAGTATGGCTTATGCAATCCGTTAATTATTCTATGATTTATGTAACTCAAGACTCTTAACAAATTAAGCTGACTAGAAAATTTGAAATGACGAAAACTGATTGAAATCTAATCATGGATTAGGAAGTATGTAACTAATTTTGAGACTACTACTTATTTTGCTATTTATTTTTGTATTCACAAAAATAAAAATATACATATTTGTAAAATTGTAAAAAAAATAACAAAAGTTTTAATACCAGACAACACAATACCTGAAAGACCAAATTAATCTTGCAAAACTAGTTTCGCAAAGCGTCAAAAGTAAAAAGTCAAAGTTTCATATATCTGAGTCGTTATTTCTTCTTTATAATCAGGGATGAGATTTCTCCGGCATTTCGTATACCAGTATAATCTTAGAGAAAAAGTTTTTTTTATTTAATCGGAACATTTTGCGATTTAACAGAACACAGAGCATTTTCTCTAAGATTATACTAGTATGCAAAAAGTCAGAGAAATCTCATCCCTGTATAATATTAGTTATGTTGTCTCTCGTTTATAGCAGAAAAAAAAAGAAAAAAAAATTGAAGTTATAACAAAGAATATGATTATTTTTCCTGGATTTTGAATTTTTTTATTATATATATTTTTGAATTTTGAATTTTTTTTTCAGATGTAATCGAGAAACAACAAAATAAGCAGTATAAAGACGAAATGACGATTAAAAATTGTGGAATATGGATTTAAAAATTGCGCCAAAACTAATTTTGCAAGATTAATTTTGGCGTACACTATTAAAACTTTTGTTATTGTTTTTTACAAGTTAACAAATATATATATATATACAGGTATATATTTTAAAATATAAGTAAATGAAAAAAAAAAAAAAACAATAGGTAAAATTAATTTTCCCAATCCACGACCAAACTTCAAAGTAATTTTTCGTTATTTAAAACTTTTCTGGTCCCCTTAATAGTTTACTTGTATGTTTTACATCACATAATAAAAGTAGAATTTTATTTTATGTTTCATCTAGAAAAGTCGAAGCTGTGTAAAGTTTATTAGAAAGAAAACAATGTCCTTTCTTCAAATAATGCATAATGCTTGCAATCGATTTGTTACCTTAAATAAGATGCTAATGAAAGAATAAATAAAAGCCAAGGAAGTAAGCTAAGTATTCTTTTAATCGCAAATACCACTATCGTTATTCTATTTAGAGGGTCAAAAACGACAAGTTGATTACACGAACAATGAATGAACAACATCAGTCGTAGATTACCTTAAGAATCAATTTGAGTTTTAATCAGGTTACAGCAAAAATGAAAAAGAAGAATGCATTAAGGAAGTAATTAGACAAAATGAGGCAGGAAACTGAAGATCTGACAATGAAAAATTTTTTAGGAGTCTTTCTGGCTTTTTTTTCTGGCGACGGAGTGGCGAAATTATCTTAGCATTCAAGAAGTGAAAATACAAAAAAATGTTAATGAGCAAATAAAAGAACATAGAAGAAGAGTTGTTTTGGAGATTATTACTAAAAAAATTGCTAAGATAGTTGTATGTACAAATAAAGAAGTACTGAGCTTGTAATTAGATGGAGGCACAAAAGCAAGATTAGCTTTTTATACTTTTTTTGCTTTTAGTTATGCCTTATTTTTCAAAACAGGGAGTAGAAGTTTCAATATAGGAAAAACGATTTAGGTTTTATCTGGCACATATATATTATTCAGTCAATAATAATAATAAAAAAACCTTTTTAGACGTTTTTTTTCAAATTCGAAAATATTAAATTTGTGAAAATAATAATTTGTGATCGTATGCAACATCCTTTAATTTTCAAGATAATACCAATAGACAATGCATTTTTGTTTAATTCATGATTTAATTCAACTAAAACACAGGAGGACTAAAAAAGATGCGTTCAGTTTCCCACTGCTGCAGGCTGCACGCCGCTAGCCACGAACTGCATGTGAATGAATTACAGATCATTTGAAAGAGAATACCCTAAAGTTTCAACTACTACCACTAGAGCACTCTTAAATCTCTTCTAGTGTAGAGATCCTATATTAGAGAGAGATTGGACATTGACGAAATGTCCGCCATGTAAGTTCCAAAGCAGGTCGAATGCAGTAAAACGGAATGCATTTGCATGTCTCTCTGAAGGCATATAAAACGAATTTTCCATGATTTGGAAAACTTGAAAAATCGGGGCAAACTTTTTTTTTTCTGGATCAAGCCGGATCTGGATATTATTCCTAAAGGTTTGTACGGGAAGAAATTTTTTAGGCCCGGTCTCGACCCATCGCATATAAAAATCATTGTCTCGGCCTGGCCCGTGAAAAAAAAAATTGGCCCGGTTTAACAATTTTTGCAAAAAATGCATATATTTTTAAATCGCCATTATTCTACACATAAAATTTAAAATTTATATTTTTTTAACAGTAGTACATACATTTCTAAGCAATAAAATTAAAGTACACAAAAATCTGTGAAAAGAAACCTATCTGTGATGAAATCCTGTTTTAAACGGAAAAATGTGCTCATTCATTCTAAATGAATGTGATAATGCGTATGAAAAGTACATGTATTTACAGCACGCGATTTACCAGCTAAGGTGGGAACGTGTCCAGATTTTTTTCTCTCCTACACAATTTCATCTTAGAAGATTTTTCTGTATAGCATTTTTTATGATTTGTAAGTCTCCAAGTCATCGAATATGGATTAATGATAACTCAAATAGAGATTCTTAAAAAAATAAATATAGTTTACATGGACACAGGCAGAAATAATTCTAGAGAGGGCAGTATTTTGGAACTTCGCAGCTCTGGGCGATTAAAAAAAAAAAAAAAAAAAAAAAAGAAGAAGAAGAATATAAACATGAAAAATAGCTAAAGTAAATTTTTTTTTTGTCAGAATGCCTCGTACAAGAGAATTTTTAACAACATTGGCGTAAAAATCTATTTTTTGTAGAAATTCAATCGGATCAATTAGTTTTTGTACGGGCCAGGCTAGGGCCGAACATTTAGCATTTTTACCGAACCAAAAGAAATTTTATACGTTCCGGACCAGGTTGGGGCGGAAATTTCAGCTTTTCTACCGGGCAGGGCTCGGGCCGAACTTTTAACTTTTATACCATGCCAACTCTCTCACTCTCTTCTTTTTCTTTCTTTCTTTTTTTTTTTTTTTCCTTAAGGGTCGGGATGAGCTTGCTCTTGAGTTTTGGTTATGGACCAGTCCATACAGTAGATAAAAATTTATACAATTAAAACATTTTTGCGTAGTGCAAGATTGCACAATAATTAAAGTGAATGTATTTTGTATTTTTAATGTATTTTAAAAATACATGTATTTTTTATTTTGAGATATTGAAATTTGAAAAGTATTTTAGGTATATTATTGTATTTTAGGTTCTAAAACCAATGTATTTTGTATTTTAGGTTCTAAATCTAATGTAGTTTGTATTTTAGGTTCTAAAACCAATGTATTTTGTACTTTGTATCAAAAATAGTTTTTCGATGTATTTTGCCCATCTGTGGGTTCGGGTCGGGTTTGAGTATATGAAATTTTTTCAGTCAGGTTAGGTGTCGCGTTTCAGGTCAACACAATTTTTTTTTCGGGTTCGGGATTGATTAAAATAGAATTTTCGGGTTCGGGTCGGCTACAACACAAACCGTGCAAAACTCTAATCCCTAGTTTATTCTGTCGAAGTTACGTAAAGAACCTATGATTAGGAATATGTGAAAAAATCTTTATACTGCATCCATTGACTTCTAAATGCATCAAAGTTCCAATCTTTAAATTCCTTTTTCTCAGTTCGAGTAATTTTCACATTTTGTGACCTTTAAAATGTTTAAACAGCTATAGATATGTAAGAAATATATATTTTTTACTTAATCAAAAAGGTATATTCATTAGAATTATGAATGGTTTTTGTAATAAAATGAATATGACTTTTTTATGTAAATGTGAAGAAAGTCGTGTTTTTTTACACAGATAAAGATATGAAGATGTTTAATTTTTCCCCCTCATGAACGAATAGATTTATAGAAAAATAAATCCCTAATGTTATGAATGACATTCCTGTAAAAAAAAAAAAAAAAAAAAAAAAAATTGCACGAAAATATTAAAATTTGAAAAGTTTAAACGTTTTTACATTTTCTTAATTTTGTTTTAAAATCCAGCTGTATTATATTTTTTTGTAGTTAAAATCATTTTGTTCAACATCTTCATTTCATGATCTATAAAGAACGAACAAAAAGAGTATAAGTAAAAAAAAATTCTTTATGGGTACCAAGTCTCTTTAAATCTCCTTTGAAGACAAGTTATTAGAAGTTGAACTTTAAAAGGGGCCTGAATCAACCCCCCCCCCTTTTTTTTTATAGAGAACGTTTCATTATTCCGATATATTATAAAATGACGGTACTTAAAATTCTTGCATAGAGTTTCACATATTATCTAAATCACGTGATAAGTTGATTATATTTGCAGAAAATAAACTCTGTGATAAAATTTCTACAATAAGATCGAAGTTTTCAGCGCAAATTCAATTGACACAATTCAACTGATTCAATTCCGATTGACACATATTCATGTTTTAAAAATTGTACATCAAAATAATACACTAAGGATGCATTTAATGCACCAGAGTTACACACTCCAGAATACTGTATTTTTTTATACTTAGCTCAAGTTCCCTTTGAAGGCAACTTTTGTCAAGAACATATCAAAAAGAAATATTGAGTAATTATAAGGGTACTCTATTTATAATATTAATTATTTTAACATATTTTTTCCGGTTTCTCGAAAGATTTTTTTTTAATACGTAAATAAATTTTTAATGACAAACATATTTCATACACTATGCAAAATACAGGATAGCTTGCTGTTTTCCAGAGAAAAGAAATTTTACGATTGCCACGAAAGAAAATAAACCAATCCAGGTTTTAAAAAGTGTATCAACTGTGATCTTCGCTAGGCAATTTTGATCTAAGGAAGTCAAATAAAGCGTAAAAAGTGATTGTTATCGTTTGAAAAACTAAAGTTAGTACAATTTTTAATATGTAACCAATCCCGAACCATAATTTATGAATAAATATTAATAGAAGATATTATTCACATTTAATTGGTGACTAAATTTTTATATACAATTATCTGCAGCAAAATTTGTTGAAGGCGAGCACTTTTTCGCAGGACTAGGGCACACATACCCTAAGTTGGGAACGGCTGGTTTAAATTATAACTGCCGGATACCAGTTTCCTGTTTTAAGGAAACTCTTCCAATCTTTATAATTTCATTACCAAATTCTTCGTATATTTTCAAAAGTTTATTTTGGATCTTATTTCATTGATGAAAAATGGTGTCTAGTTTGTCATTAAATTTTTTAAAATGATTACTTCCTTTATTTCTTTTATCAAATCCTTAAAAAAAAAGAATTTGAGTAAGTACGGGAAGCAGGCGAATATGACGCCATATATCGGAAATAAAGCGGATATGCTTTGATATTAAAATAAAATGATTTTGGGGTTTTTTTCTTTTGTTTGTTTGTTTGTTTTTTGTTTTTTATATTTTACATGAAATGAATGTATTTTAAATGTATGTAATATATGTATTTTATAAGTATATTTTTAAAACTAATGTTCTGTATTTTAAATGAAGTAAGTCAAAGGTTTGCATTTTTAATTAAATGGAACTAACACGAAAGGTGGTGATGAGAACAATATTTTTTGGTTTATCGTCTTTGCACGGCTAATATAAATATTTAAATTTAAAAAAGTTTTAAAAATAACATTTGAAAAGAAAATGGATAGTAAATGTTAACAATATGCAAAATTATCCATGTCGAAAAGGCCGTCATGGTTAACGGGTAAATTATGCTTTTCATTCTTTTTTAAAAAAAAAAAAAAAAAAAAAAAAAAAAAAAAAAACTATTTTTGTTAATAAACTTATATTTTCTTTTATATGAATGTTAATAAAATTATATTTTCGTTCACAAAACCTAAAGATTTAATATAATTACCTCAAAGTAACATCATTTTCCTTCTCCCAGTATTGAAATTAAGGCTCAAGGGTTTGAACTATATTGGCACAATCGAGACATATTTGTAAATTGTGTTTTGGCAATCAGATTTTAAATCGACATTTATATTAACTTTAAAATAATAAAAAGTTTGTTGCCAATTTAAAAAATAGCTTTTTTGAATGTTCTTTTTTATAATAGATTTTTGAAAAGTCTTATAGGATGGAAAAAATGACATAACTTTTATTGAAATGTTTAAGTAAATTTACAATACTTTTAAAAACCTAAAAACAAAACAATGTTATCGAAATGAAAATCAAATTGATCAAAACATTCGCATAATGCAAGAGCAAAGAAGAAATTAAAATGTAATGGAACTTTTTTTCTCAAACCGAATTGCGTAGACAATTAAACAAGCCGATCGTGCCAATTCCTAATATTATAAATGTGAAAGCACGTTGTATATAGTAGACATTTTTTCATATATATGTAGTAAATAGCCGAAAATAGGAAGGTTAGGCTCTGTAATCAGGTCTATAGACAATTTGCTTTTCTTAGCGGGTGAAATTTGGAATACATTTTTCTAACCAGGTTTGTTTTTAGCATGGTAAAAACTTTTTGGTTTTCGAGATGATTATTTTCCCGTTCACCTTTGACCCCTTTTTACTTACCCATCATACGTAGTATAGGGTAAGTCTTGTAATCGTTTTGAAAATCGAAAAATTTTTTTTGACGGATTTACACGTTTCAGACACTGGAGATTCCGAAAAACATATTTTTAGAAAAAAATTTTTGCCGTCCGTCTGTGTGTCTGTGTCTGTAAACGCTCTATCTCCCGAACAAATTGAGATAGAGACTTGAAATTTGGTATGTACTTAGTATGTAATAATGGGAAGAAGCCTATTTCATTTCAATAACCTCGATTAACCGGAACATTTTTTTTCGGACTCTCGAAATATTCGTTCTGATGAAAGGTATATAAAAATTTTCGAAATTGTTTAATTTAAGGAGTAAATATAAAAGACAATAAAAAAACAAATTTTGCATAAAACATGAAGTCGATCGGATAATGAATTGCCGAGATATTTGTAATCCTATTTTCCACACTCTTCGATTTTTCATGACCCTGTATTTCATCCAAATTTCACTTCAAATATATATTTTAATTGGAAATTTGACGCTTAATCAGATGCAATAAACCACTAGTTACTAGGAGTATTATTGTTGGAGTTATAAGGAAAAACCTCTTTCAAACAATTCAGTAATCGAGCCTTTTTATGACGTCATCAAGCCACGATTTTATTTGAATATCAATGCATTTTATAAGTAGTTTACACATTTTTATTTTAATATTTTACATTATACATATACATGATGGGTAAGTATTACGGTGGCCCCCAACGACTAGTTTCATTTGTTGTAGTTTCATTTTTGCAATTGTTTTTATATTATTTAACACAAAATTTTACTTTTTTAAGACCGAGTTACGTCAAGTTTCCTATAACAAGTAAATACCGTATTGTCTCCTATAAAATGTGATGGAGTGTTGGTTTATTACATATCATATATTCTAATACGAGCAAATCTTGTGTGTGGTTATATATATATATATATATATATATGCAAATTTTATCTTAAAAACGGCTCTAACGATTTTGACGAAATTTCGTATCCTACCGTTTTGGGGCACCAGAAAACCATTGGGCTAGGTCACATGTTCGAGAAAATTCGATTAGTGGGTCATTTTGGGCCATTTTGGGTCATGGTCTAGCTAATTGTATCTAAAAAACGGTTCAAACGATTTTGACGAAATTTTGAATCCGACCATTTTCGGGCACGAGAAGACAATTGGGCTGGGTCACATGTTCGAGCACTTTCGATTAGTGGGTCATTTTGGGGTCAACGCGGGTCAAATTAATTTTATCTAAAAAACGGCTCTAACGATTTTGATTAAATTTTGTGTCCTACGAGTTTCGAGCACGATAAAATCATTGGGCTAGGTCACATCTCCGAGAAAATTCGATTAGTGGTCATTTCTGGGTCATTGTGGGTCAAGATTTAAAAAGCGGCTCAATTTACACTAAATTTTGCATCCAATGGTTTTCGGGCACGAGAAGACTGTTGGGCTAGGTCACATGTTCGAGAAAATTCAATTAGTGGGTCATTTTGGGTCATTTTGGGTCATGCTCAAGCTAATTGTATCTAAAAAACGGTTCAAACGATTTTGAAGAAATTTTGTATCCGACTATTTTCGGGCACGAGAAGACTATTGGGCTGGGTCACATGTTCGAGAACTTTCGATTAGTGGGTCATTTTTGGGTCAAAGCGGGTCAAATTAATTTTATCTTAAAAACGGCTCTAACGATTTTGATTAAATTTTGTATCCTACGAGTTTCGGGCACGCGAAAAATCATTGGGCTAGGTCACATGTTCGAGAAAATCCGATTAGTGGGTCATTTCTGGGTCATTGTGGGTCAAGATCTAAAAAGCGGCTCAATTTACACTAAATTTTGCATCCAATGGTTTTCGAGCACGAGAAGACTGTTGGGCTAGGTCACATGTTCGAGAAAATTCAATTAGTGGGTCATTTTGGTCATGGGTCATTATGGGTCAAGCTATTTTATCTTAAAAACGCCTCAGACTATTTACACTAAATTTTGCATCCTATGGTTTTCGGGCACGAGAAGACTGTTGGGCTAAGTCACATGTTCGAGAAACATCAATTAGTGGGTCATTTTGGTCATGGGTCATGATATTTGAACTCAAATTTAATTTTGACCGAGAATAGCTCGGTCTTCCCTGCTCGTGTTTTTAATTATCGGGGATGAAATGTTTTCTTTAAATAATGTATTTATTTTCTTTTAATGGTACTTGAACGACGTTACGTGTAACAACTAGTTAATAAAATAAATCTAATTGTTACTAATATCAAAATTAACTTTTATTAAAATATCCCATGCAAAATATTTTAAAATCAAAAAGTAGAAAAAAAAAATCGGAACTAGAATATTTAAGTAAGTATTTTGTTTTAAAATTAAAATAAATCTTTAATTGTTATTAACATCAAAATATACTTTTATTAAAAATATTCCCCTTTTCATGAAAAATATAAAGCAACCAACAAAATATTTTTAAATAAAAAAGTTTAAAAGAAAACTGAAATACATATTTCACCGATAAAACATTAAAAAAAAAAAAAAAAAAAAAAAAAAAAAAAAAAAAAAAAGGATATTTTAACCGATAAAACATTTTAAAATAAAGATCTAGAAGAAAAGTTAGGAACAACAACAAAAAAAAAAGACGTGGGATTCGAACTCATGCTATCTGAACTCAAATGCATGGCTTTAACAATTCAACCATCAAGTACATAACTGTTTAGCAACAAAAGTAGACAAATCTGTAATCTGAAGGCAGGAATCTAATTATGATCACGTGATGTCAGCTGCGAGACACTGTAATTATCATCATGATAACCGGTTTTTCTCTTCTCTCGATCCGGAAACGCGATTCAAAACGTCAAATTAAACCGTATTTTCTGAAAGATCTTCTGCCTTTACCAAAAAATTGAAAACGCTATTCGATTTCAAAGTTTCTGAATAAGAACACCTGCCGTTCTCATGCTTTGTCGAACAAAAATGAATTAAAAAATGCGTCTAAAAGTAGTTCCTTTGGATTTGAGAACATAATTCAAACCAGTAGCCAGAAATTTTTTTTTAAATTAAATAACCAATTATATTCAATGTTTCAAAAGAACACACACACAAACACACACACAAAAATCCCTGCAATAAAGTTTCTGGAAGCGCAGTCCTAAAATAATTTTATGTCGCCGAAATGAGTGCTGTATCGCCCGATATGGCAAGCAAATTAAGCCAAGGGTGTTAACAGGCAATTCCAGCCTTCTAAACCTTTCCCGAAGTATAGTCAAGAATCATCCGCATAAGTTTTCCATGATATTCTTCTGGAGTACAGCCAACACTCTTCAATGGTAAAAATATTTCATGCGCATTATCTATTATTCTGTAATAACTTTTATTATTTGTAAATTATTCACCAATAAAAAAAAAATTGCTTTTGATATGAGCAGGATATTTGCAGTTCAGTTCTATTGAATGAAGTACATCAAAAGATAAATGTAAACTAGAAGGGAATTAAAAATCATCAAGGATAGTTTGAAGTAGAACAAGTTGGCAAAATTATTTGCATAAGTTCAAGTGAATAGATCTTCAAATGTGACGAGGGGATCCTTTGAAACGCGGCTTTAGAAATGTCTTTCAAAGTGTTGTCAAACTTACATCGAGAGATTATGCCTCGAATCTTTTCAAGTACCTCATTCGTGTACGTTTGTAATAAATTAGCTAAGATGAATGTTAGAACAGGTCTGAGAAGTATCGAAGAAATGTTTCAATGATTAGTTCGTTTCTCGGACTAATTATTGGAAATAGTTCTTAATTCAAATTCAAATATGAAACAAGTAAGGAAATACACACAGTTTTCAAGGATAATTAAAATTCTTGAATGAGAAAGAAATATCTTGAGGCTGAGTATTATTTCAAATTATAACTGAATGTATGTGTATACAAAATTATACACAGTGTGGATTACAGGTTTGCAGATCTCTCTAATACTATAAGAAAAATGAAATGCAGATTTACATGGACAAGCAATTAACAGGACATACGATTTAATCACATATTATGCACTATCTTTAAAATCCTACCAAAATTGATACCATAAGCAGTTGTTGAAGAATCGATTATAATTATATTTACTTTATATATACAGAATTGTTATAATTAAAGTTCGCCTATTCAGAAGGCTTTAGAGCCGGTTCTATGGCTCCAAACGAAATAAAATTTCACTAATACGTAGTTGAAGAGATGCGCTCTGCTAAAATCGAAAAAAAAAACAGTTACATTTTTCGTCAGTAGGTGGCGCTGCGCCAATATTTAAGGTGATGTTTGCAGATTCATTATATCAATTTCAGTCAATCCAGACGAAGCACACAAATTTGAAAGTTTCAACAAACTTCGACGAACTGCGAATTGTTATAATTAAAGTTCACCTAATCAGACAGCTCTCGAGCCTGACCTATGACTCCAAACAATACAGAAAAATGAATATGATTTCATGTGATGTAATACGCATCAACAAAAATAAAACATGTCGCTCGGCAGCGAGGATATAATGAAGAATAACATTACGCATACTCAATGAATCCTCCACCATTTTCAATAACGCATTCCATTCTCAGAATTGTGCTTTCTACAGCATTGCGTAAACTGTCCTGCGAGATTGAGCGAATATGAAGTCTAATACTGTCTTTCAGATCAGAGATTGGCTGACATCTGTCTTTAGATACAGAATCTTTCAAAAATCCCCACAACCAAAAAGCGCATGGTGTTAGGTCAGGCGATCGTGCTGGCCAGACTGTTTGAAAATAACGACTTATGATGCGGTCTTCTGTAAAATGGCTTGTTAAGAAAGTCAGAACTGCTCTAGTAATGTGCGGTGGTGCACCGTCTTGCATAAACACGATATTTTGAAGGCAGCCTCGCTGTTGCAGCTCGGGAATCAGAAAATTTGACAACATATTGAGATACCTTTTCCCATTTATGGAACATGTAATGGGTCCTGTGGATGTTAGTTCCTCAAACAAATATGGCCCTATCATAGACGTAGCTGTGAAACCGCACCACACCGTCACTTTAGCTGCATGCAATGGAACTTCTTGGACAACATTAGGATTCTCTTTCGTCCAAATTCGACAGTTGTGTGTGTTCACTTGTCCGTTTAAATAAAAATGCGCTTCATCACTCCGTAGAATATTCCAGGGCCAAGAATTGTCCACATTCATACGTGCAAGAAACTGTAGTGAAAATGATAACCGACTTTCGGTATTAGTTGTTGCACCCACTGAATCTTGTATGGATAAGAGCGCAAAATTTGACACATCACTTTTCTCATAGTGGAAATCGGCATATCGACTTCATTCGCACTAGCTTGCATTACCAAATGATGACTGGCTTGCTAAATCCACGGCAGCAGTAACAATATCTTCAATGCTAGAAATGTCTACCTTTTTTCGTCCTCTGCTAGGAAGAATGTCGAGTTTTCCTGTTTCCTCGAACTTTTTAATCATTTTGTGAACTCCACGATCCGACATTGGTCCACGTCTAACATCTTTTAGTTTCCGGAATTCTCTAAGAGCTGCAGCTGCGTTGCTGTTATTTTGATAAAATAACTTTACAAGAAGTGCCTTTTCTTTCAAAGTTACCATTCTCCGCAAAGCGTAGATTCAAATGCTTTTCAGAAGCAATCAACTGTTCCAGTATCAGAGAAATCACAGACACACTTTATCAGCAAGTTTTAAATCGTCAGGTGGTTAGAAGGGTGTTTCAAGTTTTCGAAGTTGCGACGTCACTTTGACGTCGTTCGTCGAAAATTTGAATAAAATGTGATCTTTTTCAAGCGTTGGGTGAAATTGTGTGTTTCATCTGGATTGACCGAAATTGATATAACGAATCTGAAAAAGTTTACTTTTACCAACTGTGAAATAAAATTTCCTGTATTTTGTTTTTTACAAAATAAAGGAATCTGCAAATATCGGCTTAAATATTGGCGCAGCGCCACCTATTGACAAAAATTTTAACTAATTTTTTTTTTCGATTTTCTCAGAGCGCATCTCTTCAACTACGTACTAGTGAAATTTTGTTTCGTTTGGAGCCATAGAACCGGCTCTAGAGCCTTCTGAATAGGCGAACTTTAATTATAACAACCCTGTATATGTTCATAACTTTTCAAATAATGCTGCTAGCTAAATATTAAAAGTTCTGAATTATGTATTTCTTTAAAACGATACGCGTGATTTAAACTACCTAAAAACATTCTATCTACCTACAGTATTATTTCATACATAAAATCTGATTAAAACTTGATAATTGAAATTTTTTTTAAATATAATTTTTTACAAATGTTTTAAATATAAGACCTGGGATTACTTACTTTTGCTAGAGAGAAACGTGGAGTCAACACAGTCTGGATAATAAAGGCGATAACTTTAGTAAATAACAAGACAACCGATGATGGGAGCAATGGCGGACTTTGTTTTGTTTTGTCTTGCCTTTGGAAATGAGGTGGAATGGTTGGGTGGCTGGAAGGAGGGAAGAAAAGAAATTCCGATTTCGCGGCGTATTCCGAAAAGAGTCGAGTACATCTGATATTGTTTGAACGAATTTTCCAGTTCAAAAAAATGTCTAATAAGCCGTTGAAAAATCATACTTTCGCGCTGCAACAACAGAAAATGGAAAACGATTAAAAAGCCTATTTTACACGAAACCATAAAACAACGTCTTTTGAAAGTCTTTTCTATGACGGATTTAAATTCCAAATTCTTTAGTCTAAAATATTGCAAAATAAAGTAAATTTTTCAACGGACATAAAACAACGTAACCAATTTTCAACAGTTCTGACTTATTTTCAACGCTTTAATAAATAGATTTTTAAAATTCTTCTATAATTTTTCAATTTATTATTTTAAATCAGTGGTTCCCAAACTTTTTGGCTTACAGAGCCTCTTTTGGGAAGAATTTCTAAGGCGGAGCCCCTTAACCCCACGGTACTCTATGGTTTACAAATTGTTTTCTATGCCTATGGGGAGAAAAAGATCTGCTGGATAAGAGTCGGAACTAGTAGTTTCCAACATGGGGCCAAGGTTCTCAGTTTGGCCCTTTTCTTGATACAGAAATTCTGAATTCATACCAGAAATTTTGAAAATCAAATTTTCTATTATTTAAACCCTTAACAGTTTTATTTAACATTACTATTATTGGACACAATAAATTAAAAATAAGGACTAAAAACCACTTTTTTGTATTAAAATATCTGCCTTGTATAATCGAGATATGTTCACCAAATACAGCAAAAACTATAGTTAAAAATTTGTGGTTTCTGAAAACTTTTAGTAACGAAGAAAACAAACTCTTCTTACTCGAGCGACGTTCGAACAATACAGTTAAGGGGTTAATGACGTTTCATTTTTAAAATAAAAAATATTCTTTCGGGATTTCCAGTATGAACTCGGAATTAAAGATCAAAATGGTAACCCTGTCTGGGTCATGCACTGCACTGGGGCTTACTTGAACTATTATTATTTATGGCGAAAACCACATACACACAGAAAAAATGTTATGTTGTACAGTTTTCTTTTACAGAGAGAGACTTCTATATAATCCCAATAGGTTACTCGCGAAAAGAAAGAAAATGCGTAGGCCTAGTCGCCCATGAGTAATTACATAACACGTTTTCCCTAGTCCCGCCCACCCATAATCGAATCATGCGATTACGGATTCTTTTTTGTTCTTCTTTACGTTTCTATTACTTCTAAACTTGCAACGAAAACCAATCGCCTCTGAGCTTCGTCTTTTGAACCATTTTTTAAAAATACATCTTAGAAGCAGATTATAGTTTTAGGCAAAATCTATAGCTTGTATTGTTAGGTGCAGCATCTTTCACTTTTTTTAGATGTTTTATTTGAAGTATTTGGCTATTAATTATAGTTTTGAAAGAAACTTGCTCTCACCATTGTGTTTGCCTCAAAATAGATATACGGTTAAAAACTGCACATGTTAAAAGAGCTGCAACTAGTAGAAAAACTTTACTAACGAAACGGGATATCTGGGTAGGGTTAAATTTATATCAGGGCGGGCACTCATTGACGAAAAGTCTAAGCAAGGGGTGGAGCTGAGCAAAAGTTTAGATTGTTAATGTGATGACAAATGTAAAGAAGCAATATATATTTTTAAATTGCTACAGTATTTCTGATAGGAAAATGTGGCATCATAACATAAGAATCTTAGCTAATGCCGAGACCAATTAAACCAAAATTTTAAAGAAGGGTTGTTAAGTGACACAAGGTGTTAAAAAATGTGTTTTCAGCAACATACATTGCTTTAAAAATTAAGTACATTTATGTAAAACAGCATAGAAAATTTAGATACCTAAGAATTAATAAAAATAAAATAAACAAATTAAAGGAATTAAAGTTACAAAAAGAAAACTACATACAATTTATTACTATATATAATTTTTAAAACACATTAAATGCAGAAACTTAAAATAAAGTAGAAATATTATATAGAAAATGGATACATTTATAATGCAAATTTTTATATGTTTAAATACTCCACTTTATTCCTTGTATTTTTAATGTACGGCTTTGAAATATGCCTTTTTTTAGAGAGAATCACTCTACGTTACTCAAAATACATTCGTGATCGTAATTGTTCTGAACAGATAACATATTTCTTTTTACTTTTTCATTTTTACACATCGCCTCTATCGTATTTTCCTTCCACATTCTAATGTCTCGTATGCTAGTCTCACCCCTCATCTCATTCTCACATCAAATGTTTCTAGCTTTTTCCCGTCTGTGGACTCATTGCGCCATCTATCGCATTTTAAACGCATTTTTCTTTTTTCCTTTCATTTTCTTTCAGATAATAGCGATAGACCTATTTTTATCACATTATTATGCATTATTTTACGTTCTCTTATTACTTTAAATTTAATTTATACTATTCTTCATACATTAGACTGTTATTTAACATTTTCCCTTTACATTATCATTACTTTTATGTACTTTAAACTTCTTTATGGCTCCCTCATGATATGATACACGCTAACTCATAACCAGGGGGTTGTTTTTCTCAAACAAGGAACCCCATTGAACGATAAACTGTTCACCTGTTGTTCATGTTTAAAAGATATAGTATTTTTCAATTCAGAGATAGATTAATTTATTTTTGACACACACACACACAAAAATTCCCACATACTTTCGAAAATTTTCCATTGCAATATGCTAATTTCTTTCATGTTTTGTTTATTTTCCTGGAACGCCGCGGAGCACACTTTGGGAACCTCTGTTTTAAATAATACATTCATCAAATTAAAAAACAAAATTTTGGCACTTAGGCATAGTAGACTTTCTGAAACGTTTATCCTTCTATACGAAAATGGCAAAAACGATTTAACCTAAATAGAATTTTTTTTATTAAAACTAAAAAAAAAAAATATACGCAAACAAAATGAGAGGGAGACATTGTGTAACCAAATTATTATTCAGAAACACGGCTTCATTCTAGCGGATTTTATAATATTTCAAAGATTTGTTATTATAGAATCGATACTGGAAAAGGATATAATAATAATAATAATAAAAAGATGGAAAATATTAGATAACAAAATACTAAGACTGTTTTATCTTTGCCTATGTTTCTGCAAACACTGCTCACAACTGCACCGAAATCTATCTTGCAAAAACAGAATAGATGTACAAATTTAAATTACAACTTTAAAAAAAAAACTAAATCTATCGAAATTAGCTTATATTTGCACTGATTTACCAGATTTTAAAGCATTTTCTATAAAAAGAACTTTTACTATTTGATGAATAGTAATAAAAACATCTTTTGACAAGAAGTAGTGTTATAGAGTAGTACTATATAGCGTCAAATGAAAAGCTTAAAAAAAAACAGATGTTATCTAGAAGAGAATTAGAATGCTCTAAAAAGAATTCTGTAAATTTTACTACTACTAAAGTGTATCTCTTGAAATGAGGTTTTAGAGAAATCTTTCAAAAAGGTTTTAAATACAGTGGTTATTCCTGGAAGTAGCTCATATAAAGTAGCTCATGTATGTTTGTAAAAAATTGCTGAAGACTGAAAAGGGAATTCGTCACAGCGCGGCGAAAGTCTTCTCAGCGTATGAGTAAAATTAGGAAAAAATGTTCTTGAATTCATTTACAGTTAAATAAAAGATAAGAAAATCTTCTTACCTTTTATGAAGTTGCGAGCTCTTTAAGATAATCCATATTTGAATGTGGTTGATGTATCCATGCTTATTAATGGGATTGTATTCCAGGATTGGCTGGGTTGTAAGCATTCTATCTATTTCGTACCATATTCGGATGAAATACTAAATTTAGATATTAGACGATTCTTAGTAAATACGCTTCTATTTCCATTTAAGAATGTATGTAGTAAGATTAAATTCTACACATACAATATTCTACAAACTACTGACAAACATTTAGATTGAGTTAATATCTTTGAGCTTTTTCAGCTCTTTTCTACCGGCGTTACATTTTTTAGCAGAAGTGAGTTAAAATTAATGTTCTATAAATAAAGTCACTTGGTTTCTCTTTTGGATGACGTACTGACTTTACACTGTTACTGCATTTCTTTGCAAGAGATGAAAATAGTCAATTAGCGATAATATTAAAGTTTTAATGTAATTAATATTTAATTTTCAGCATATTTCACAGACACTCATTAAGTAGAAAAAGTTATTTTCGCTATTGGTGGTTGATAGTGAAAAGCTATAAATCACAATTAATTACATTCTTGTTTAGAATATAATGAATGAATGTTCAGAGGGTTTTTTTTTTTTTTTTTTTTTTTTTTTTTTTTTTTTTTTTTTTTTTTTTTTTGCCGCGATGTAACATCTGCCACTTTGATTATTTCTCTTCGGAGTGCAATACTCTCTTATAATTCCGAGATGAGTTTAATAATTCGACAAAGATGAATGCTTGAATATATCTGATAACTAACGAAAAAAACTTTCAATAGTTAGCACATACGATATGACTAGATACTGGAAAAAGGTCTTATTTACATTAAAAAATGAATCTAAAAAAAAAAAAAAAAAAAAAAAAATACAGCCAGCAATTACATATAACAAAAAAAGTTGAAAAAAAAAAAAACTTTATAGTAACGAATATTTCAAGAATTACGAAACATAATTTTGGTATTTTTTCATGGAATGCAAAGAGAATGTTAAATTAAAAAGAAAAACAAAACTGTGATACCGATTATGTTGCTAAATGAGTACTCAGAAATTTGACATCATTGTAACAAATTTCGTAACATATGTATGTATCGTATTTTATAACAAACGGTATTGCAAAACAATTTTCAGTGAAGTTTTGAATGAGGACAAACAAAAAATTTATACCAAAATACTAAAAAAAATTCGTCTGTTTTACCATTTTTAAACCAATTACCATTATTATATTTACCATCATTACCAATGTACAGAAAAAGAGACTAAATCTAGAAGTTCAAATTACAACTAAAAATAATTATATAAATCTGCAGGAATCGGTTTATATTTACGCTGATATTACCATATTTTGATAAAATTGTCTGTAACACATTTTGAATCTAAAACAAAGATGTCTCAGAACCAATAATTTTTCATTGACCCAGTATATTTCAGAGACGTTATCTGTTATTCTTTCGAAATGTTTATTATTTGTAAAACATTCATCAGTTAACTAATGGAAACTTAGTTTGACATCAGTAGGACATTTGTAATTCTATTGAATTAAGTACATCAAAAGATAAATATAAACTACAAGGGAAATTAAAATTTATTAGGAATAGTTTGAATCCGGATACGTTGACTAAATTCTTTGGATGTGAATAAATCTTGAATTGTGACTATTGTAATGGATCCCTTGATTTGAAACGCTGGTTTAGAAATGCCTTTCAAAGTTTTTTCAAACCACATTGACAGATTATTCTTGGAATCTTTCCAAGTAACAGAGCTCATTCTTGGACGTTATTATTAAGTTACTGAAGTTAAGTGCTAGAACATATCTGAGAATTGTCGAAGAAATGCATTAATAATTAATACTTTCTCCAATTAATTATTTGAAACTGTTTTTTACACTAGCATACTGTGAATTTTACAAAAAATTATAAAAAATAATTGAAAACATAATTTTTATTTAAAACTATTTAACACTTTTAATAATTTAACTTTGTGCGATTTTTATTATATTTATTTTGTGAAGAAATTTCTGGTTTGAATCGAAATATTTTCATTCGCGACCAGTTAAATGACCTGTTGGTGTTATATATTTAGTTATTAAATGTCTATTTAAAAATAAATGCATTAAAAACATATGAATAGCTAAATGACATATAAATAAAACCTTTAAATGTGGAAAAAGATTTTCAGTTAATCAATATTTCAAGTTTCATTATGATTGACTAATTCATACATCTATGGATTACAATTGCAATTTCATGGCTTATATTGTTGTTAGTAAAGGAGTAATAGATTTAAAATTTTTGTGCATATTTTCTATTCAATAGTTTAAAATAACATGAATATTTAATAAACAAAAAGGGCTGCGCTTTGGCATGACAAGCGTTCGCAGACGTGTGTCATATGTAATGAAACCAACAAAAATTATTTCCGAAACTTTTGTAAACAGAATTAAAAATGTCATATGGAAACAAACTAAGCTCTGAATATTCTTCTATCAAATGATTATAAAGGAACTGAGTTCCTTCATAAAAATGCAACGTTTCAAAGATTTTCTATCATGCAATATGATACTGAAAAGGGGAATCTTAACAATAATAATAAGAAGAAGAAAACGAAAAAAATTACATACCAAATACTAACGTAGTTTTTGATTTTTGGCGATAATACTGTAAGGACTTCGCCCAACTGTACCAAACATGTGCCGCAAAAGTGAATAAACACATATGTTAAAAAAAGTAAATAAATGAGATACGAATAAATCATAATCCTCGCTATATTGGTGTAAAATACAAATATAAAAGGTAAACACTAAAATCTTAGACAGTTTTGGCATATATCTGTGTCCATCATCAGGAATCTAAATAAACTTGAATCAAATGAGGTTCATTTATATTCTTTATGATGAATACGGATGTGTACCGAAACTGCCGAAGATTTTAGTGTTTACCTTTTTATATCTGTATTAAATGTTTTACACCAATATAGCAAGAATTTGCGAATCTCATATATTTGCTATGTTGTGATGGTCCAAGATTATTCATAAAAAAAAAGAAGTTATATAAATCGATCAACAGCGGTTTAAATTTGTTGATACTACCACTTCTCATAGAATTTATCTATAACACATTTTATCTCCGATATATTGATGACTCAGAACCACCGATTTTTCGATGAACTATAGGCATTATCTGTTATTCTTCCGAAACTTTTATCATTTGTAAAATATTTATCAACAGTAATAGAAACTTCTTCTGACATACTTAGGACATTTGTTGCTTTATTGAATAGAGTTCTCAAAGGATAAATGCGAACCAGTGGGAATTAAAATTTATTAAGCATAGTTTGAGGTAGTATAAGTTCTCAAAATTCTTTGCATAAGTTCAAGTGCTTTGCATATCTTCAAATGTGACTATTCAAGTGGATCTCTTGAAACGTGCCTTTAGCAGTGCTTTTCAAAGTTTTATCAAACTACATCCGGAGATTATTCCTCGAATCTTTCCAAGTACACATCATTTCTTTACATTTGTAATGAATTTCTGAAGATGAATACTAGAACCAGTGGCGGCTCGTCAGGGGGCTTGCAACAACTTTACTGCCAGAATAATTGTATATTTAAAATTGACCTTATCTATTCGAGAAATGTTTTACGTTTAAACAAGGAGAAATATAGTTAATTAAAGTACTGGTAGTAATGTTATTGTGAGCAAGTCGCTTCTGGCTAGAACATATCTGAGAGCTACCGAAGAAGCGTTTTAATAATTAGCAAGTTTCGGGGACTAATTATTGAAAATAATTCTTAATTCACATTCAAATATGAAACTAGTAAGAAAATATTGACAGATGAAATAGATAATTAAAACACTTAAATCAGAATGTTAGTATGTAGAATATTATGTTAAATTCTACTAATATTAGAAGTATCGTTATAACTGAACAACTGATATTGTTATGGATTAATAGTATGATTTCATGAACTTTTCTGTCTTATGTGAAGAAAAAGATTGTAAAATTCGTTTATATTTCCTCACTCTGTGATTTAAAATAACATAATAATGAAATTAAAAAAAGGGGCATTAGAAACTTCTTAAACATGTACTCTGCATAGCAAAATGAGAAAAGTGATTTCAGAAATATAAATAGTGTTAGAATGTAAAGAAGTTGTCTTATGCAAACAAATTAAGCAGGCAACATTTTATTATCAGAGGCTTATTAAAAACACAGTTTTATTTCTAAAAAGAAAAATGTATAATTTCAAAAATTTGTTATCACAAAATACGATACTGGAAAGGATTTTCAATGAAAAATCGAACGTGAAATATTACATTTAAAGATACTAACATAATTTTAGCTTTTTCATGAAATTTCTGCATTAAGTATACATAAATACACCTATAAAATAATAGTGAATAGGTGCATAAGTTTAAGTTACTTAAAAAAAATATTATAGAAGTCTATCAAAAACGGTTTACATTTGTTGACAATACTACGTCTAATAGAATTTTCCTCTAATACACTGTAAAAAAGAGAAATATTTCTGTATATAGCAAACTTTTCGAAAATATAATCGCTTCTGAGTTATTCACCATTCCAAAAAGCATTTCTTTATCTACAAAAAACTCAGAAAACAACAGATTTTTGTGATTTAAAAGACATTTTGGATACAAAAGCTTCTTGATGCCCATTTTCAAAAAAATAAAAAATAACCCAAATGTTTCAGAGTAGTTTTTACATTGTATTAATCAGTTTTCTGAACATGAAATATAGGTTTTTCCAATGCTATAAATTCTCAACTAAACATTTTAATATTCAACAAACATGTTCAACAGGCAAACATACTGAATTAACAGCATTAAAATCTGTAATGCTGTAATTTAATGTTGTGATATTAAAGTTATGCTGTAACATTAAAGTTATGCTGTAATATTAAAGTCAACATTATTTCGTTTCTCTTGCATGTATAAATTCCGTTACGGAGCTGAAAATGTTTATTTGAGAATTGGTAGCATCCAAAAATCGGATATTTCGTGTTAGAAAAATTGATTAATCTTTTGCTGTTATTAGTAGTTTAGAGAACGCTGTTTTTTTTTTTTTTCAATTTTCACAGTTTAATCTTCTAATGCCTATGGTAGCATATATTCTACCACCACTGTTTCCAATTAAGTAGATTTTTTAATTCAGAAATTCTATATTAATTCTTGATACTTAAAATAGCTATATTTGTCTCATTTTAAAGCAAACATCCCGTCATTAAATAAAACTAAATTTATTACTGAAATTTTGTGGTATGAATTCAGATTTTCTGAATTATGAAATTTGTAGAACGTATTTTACCATGGGAATTAGAGGGTTAACTGTAGACACTATTGAAATTTTGTCTCGTTTACAGTCCTAGTACTATCCTTAGAGACTTCAGAATATGTGAATTTTAACTATACAGTCAAACCTCGTTAACACGAACACGCTTAACGCGAATTACTTTTAGTACGAACTGTTTGCGATTGCTCCGTCCAGTTGTATGTAATGTATTTAAATTCGGATTACACGAACTACTTTTAACACGAACAAAAAAGTCCCCTTGAGTGTTCGCGTTAATGAGGTTCGACTGTATTAGTCCAGTACAAAACGTTTAGTAACAGTATCCTATGAGTTAATCGGGCCTTTTATTCATCTTTCGATCGAGCGGTCTTAGAGACCTCTCACAGTATCTACGCGGCGAATATTTTTTACAGTAGTTAAGGGTTAATATATTGTAAAAACTATTCGGAAGTTGTTCTTTTTTGTTGGGCAGAAATTAGAAGTTTTTTTTGTAAGAAATGCTTCTTTAAATCTCGAAAATCTATTGGTTTCTGGGATTTCGGATGATAAATGAACGCTATTCAGAATCGTGGATAACTCAGAAGTGGCTATACGTTTTGCTAGACACAGAAACATTTCTATTTTATAACAGTGCACATTTCATCTCCCCCATGAAACAGAAGATCTAGCATATTTCATAGGCATTAGACTTTCGAAATTTTATTTTTGGTAAAATATTCATCAGTAGTAATGGAACTTTCTTTTGACATAATTATATGATGTACAGTCCTATAGAATACTGTAAAAAAGTAATAATAATAATTTTTATTTAATCTGTGAAAACATAATATAAGCACGGACAAAAACATACAATAACCTCTTCCAAATTACGTACGATTCGGAAAAACGCTCTTTATATTTAGAAATCTCAGAAACCAATATATATTTTTAGGTTTAATGAACCATTTACAAAAACAAAACTTCTTTTGCTGCCATTGATTTTCGGAAACGTTTCCGTGTATCTGTTATGTGTATTAATCCGTTTTCTTAATCGATATAAGTTTTTCGAATGTTACCAATTCTCAACTAAACATTTTCATGTTCATCAAACACGTTTTACAGACAAACGTGATAAATTAACAGCTTTAACATTAACATTAAAATTAATATTATTTTATTGCTCTTGTATGTACAAATTCAGTTACACTGTAAAAAATGACCAATGTTTCTTATTTTATGAAAATACACTATAACCACGAACGAAAATATAATATAATCTTCTGAGTTATCCGAAAATCCGAAGAGCGTGTTCCATTGTCTTTTGAATCCCCAGAAACCAATACATTTCCAAAATTTAAAGAATTATTTATAAAAACAAAGTATTTTTCGCTGCCCGTATTTTTCAGAAACGTTTCCGAAAGGTTTTCATAGTGTATTAATTAGTGTCCTCAGCCTGGAATACCTGTTTTTCGAATGCTATCGATTCTCAAGTAAACATTTTCATGCTCAAAAAATATGTTTAACAGACAAACATGCAAAATTAACAGCGTTAACAATAACATTAAAATTAAGATTATTTCTTTACTCTTTCATGTATAAATTAACTTATGCGGCTGAAACGTCTACTTGAGAATGGATGACATTCGAAAAACAGGTATTCCAAGCTGGGGACATCAATTAATGCACTATAAAAACCCTTCGGAAACGTTTCTGAAAAATACGGGCAGCGAAAAATACTTTGTTTTTATAAATAATTCTTTAAATTTTGGAGATGTATTGTTTTCTGGGGATTTAAAAGACAATGGAACACGCTATTCGGAATTTCGGATAACTCAGAAGATTATATTATATTTTCGTTCGTGGTTATAGTATATTTTTATAAAATAAGAAACATTGGTCATTTTTTACAGTGTACGCAGCTGAAAATGTGTAGTTGAGAATTGATAGAATCCTAAAAACATAATGTTTAGTTGAGAATTGATAGAATCCTAAAAACATAATGTTTAGTTGGGAATTGATAGAATCCTAAAAACATATACTCCAGTTTCGGAAAACTGATTCTATAAACTGACGCTATAAAAACTAGTTGGAAAATTTCCAAATATCAGTGGCAGGAAAATAAACTTTGTTTTTATAAATGCTTCTTCAAATATCATAAATATATCAGTTTCTGAGGTTTCTAAAGATAAAGAAAGCTTTTCGGAATTATAGGTCACTCGGAAGAGGTTGTTGTATATTTTCGTTTGTGGTTATATTATATTTCAGTAGCTTAAGGAAGATTTCGCTTTTTTTACTGTAAATGGAGCATATCAAAAGAGAAATACAAACCAGAAGGAGAATTAAAATTTATAAAGAATAGTTTGAAATAGGATAAGTTTACAAAATTCTTTTTAGTGAATAGATCTTCAGTTGTGACTACAAAGGGATCCCTTGAAACGTCGATTTAAATATGTCTTTCAAAGTGTTTTAAAACTACAATGAGAGATTTTTGCTGGAATTTTTCCAAATAGCTCATTCATGTAGGTTTGTATTAAAATGCTGAAGATGAATTCTGGAACATATCTGAGAACTACTGATGAAGAAACGTTTCAATAATTACGACATATCTAAATCTAATTGTTGAAAACAGTTCTTAATTTTCATTCACAAATGAAACTAGTCACAAAATATGAACATTAGATGTCACAGCTAATTAAAGCTATTAAATGAAAAAGAAACATTTTAAATTTCATTATTTTTGATAATTTATAATATTACAGATTATAGTTGCAATTTCATGATTTATTTTTTGGAGTAAAAACATAAAATATGAAACTTCGTTTATGCAGTACTATTTAAAATAAAGTGACCGTCAAATAAAGAAAAGTCGGCCCCTTGGCATAAGAGAACTTCGCAAACGTGTGCCATGCATAAAAAAGGGCAAAAACGATTTCAGAAACAAAATAATAATTTTTTCTCATAGATTTCAAGGAAACTGTTAAATGCAAACAAATTCTGCATTGAACATTACTAGACACTTACTAGTCACATCACTTACAAGACACATCACTTACTAGTACTTGACTGTTTATTAGATCTTTAGCCAGTGACAAGTCAGCTGACCAGCCGATTGTTGCTTCGGTACCAATATGTACCTCCCATCTACCTAACGCGGAGGCCAAAGCAGTGTGTCGGTTTTTCTCAACTACCCTTACTACCTTTCCAGGGACACGGGTCGCCACACACGTTAAATATGTGGATGACTTTCAATTTTCCATAAGTCGATACAGACAGATTAACATCGGCTTATGGAGAATAGTGTCACCACAACGAGAATGAACTAAAAAGGAAATGTTAGACAAGAGAAAAAAAAGAAAGAGAAAGATCGCTCTGGAGTCAGAGGTCGCAAAGCATGTGAATTCCTAAAGAAAGTATCCACCTAGGTGTCGAAAGCGCTCGGTGACTTTGGGTATATAGTGTACTTCCAAAGAATTATTTAACTTTTTATAATGTTTTCAAAAGACTATTCTAGTCCATAATATATAAAAAGACATTTCCAGCCGCATTAATAAAGAAAGACTACAGTAGCCTCCCGTTATACTACTTCTTCGCATATATTACTTTTTCATGTCTACCGAAGACAAAAGACGTTCTAACTTAGCTGAAGTATTTTTTGTTTTATTTCAAGAACAATAAATGTATTTATCTCCAATTTTATTAAGAAAAATGTAATACAAACATAAATCAACATTTTTGTGACAAAATAAATCATTTACTTATCAGTTAACATCTTTCTTAATTATTATATTCTATTTTTTTGTCCGCAGGTATACCGTGATTTTGAATATATCGCACTTCTTTTTTTTACATTCTTTTATTTAACTAAATTTGTTCATGTGTGTAAAGATCCAATTTTGTAATACATTTCTCTCTCACTTCTTATCGTGATAGAATTATAAAAAATATGTAGACAGGTGTGTTTTCGATGACAATACACTGAAAAAACTGACACTTTCAAATCTGAGTAAATCGATGTTTTCATTTTGGTATGAAACTTTTTGTTTCAAATAGGACGACCCAATGCTTCCAATTTTGAAATACCAGAAATACGCATAATATTGAAACGTGGCCATACTCAAATCTGACCACATAGAGGTCAGTTCATACTCATTTTTGAAAAATGGACATACTCAAATACGAGCATACGATGTTTTATTCTTGAGTGTGTGCATGTTTTCAGAAATGAGTATATACATGTTTCAAATTTGAGTAATTTTTATTCGGAGCCATATTGAGTATTCGATATACTCAGATTTGAGTATTTTTGCTCAGTTTTGAAAATGTCGTTTTCAGAGTGTACATCGTTTTAATATTTTTAGAACTTATTTATAAATTAATAAATTAATTTTAAGTTATTTAGCCGTTAACCGGGTGGAGGTGATAAGTCGCCATAAGTTCTTTCAATTGGATTTAAAATACAAATCTTTCACTCAATCATTTAAAAATAAAAATCTTTCATACATTTCAGTTAAAATACATAGTTTTAATTTAAAATACATGCATTAAATATATTTAAAATAGATATCTTTCTCTCAATTAATTAAAAAAAAAAGGTTTTAATAAAATAATATCATGAATCAAAGACATTATTTCAACATGAAAGAAATGTTTCTGATTTACACACGCAAGAAACAAAAATATCTACTTCCGACATTGCCGCCTGGCTAACGGAAGAATACCAATTTAATTTACCAACTTATTTTGCCAATTTAATTTACCAATTACAACACCAATTTCTAATTTGAGAAAACAATATTGTTACAACTGTATAGAAACAATTGCAACAATGAAATATTTCCAACACGAAAATGTTGAAAATAAAATTAAAATAAAAAATAAAGCGTGTAATAATTGTAAAAAATATATTCTTTTATTTTTGTCTCCCATTGTGTGCAATGAACGAGTCGCTATTGTAGTAAAAATTCAGTATAGGGAATTACGGACTGGGCTTGTACGTCTTTTCCACCTTATTTAATGTCAGAATTTATGTGAATAAAAAATGCAAAGATTACTTTATTGAAATGCTGGTATTAAAATAAAGAAATCTTCCCGTCTCTCCGCATAATATCCATCCCTGGTTTAAGTCATATACAAGAATTTTGAATGTCTTCCCATTTTTTTCTTTAAATATTTTATATCCTTGCATCTATTTAAATATAGGAAAATAATGCATTTATTTTGTAAATAACATTACTTCAATAATAATTATGAAAAAAATGTATTTTGAAATTTTTTTAAAAATCTTTATGTATGAGTTAAGGAAATGGTTTAATAATCTGTTTCTTTTCCATGAGGAGATTAACATATTTTGACGGGAAGAATTTAGTTTTTATAATTTATTGTTGAAATAAAACACACACACACACACACACACACACACACACACACACACACACACACACATACACACACATATATATATATAATTTCCTCACATGCAAAGTTCAGTTTCACTCAAATAATAGCAGCTCCAAATCTGGAATTCGTGGATGCTGTATAATAAAAACATGAGCTACGTTTAAAGCAATCCTAAATTCTTTGTGGAACATTACATCATCTAGATTTTTATTTAATCCATTTTGTGTTGATTGACAGAGTTATTTTCGAAAAGGAGAAGGGTGAATAGACAGCAATCTCTCTCTTTCTTCCGAATTCCAGGACTTTTATGTATCATCCAATGTATTGTACTTTTTATTGGCCAGAATGTTCAGAGATGACAAAATGCACGGGCATTTTTCGTGAAGATTTTAAATTATAAACACCAGATAACTTATAAAATTTATTTTTATATTAATATTTTCAGGTAAAGGAAATAATAAACTAAGCTTGAAAAAATGTTGATAATATAATAAAGCTGTATAATCAACAATAAAAATCAAGTGACTTTTTAGGTGCGTTCGTAATTATATAAGTACGTTGCACATATAGTCGTCAACTGGTCCGTCTGTCTGTGCGCATATAACAGTGCAAAAACTACCCAACCGAATTATTTGAAATTTAATATATATAATCGTTGCAGAATTTTGTCGAGTCATTTCAAATTTTATGAAAATCGAATCAAAACTTAAAAAGTTATTAATGAAAGTTTTCTTTATTCTGTTAAATCCTATCATACGTAATTTATATAATAAAGGCGCAAGTCATGTGACAGAGGAAAACAAATACGGGCTAACCACATCTTTTTTCATATGCCAAGTGGCCATTTTTATTCAAAATTATTTTTTCGAATATAAAATTGCATAAAAGTTACATTTTTAGAAAGATCGTTCAAAAAAATTATTTGCTTGAGAGATGAGTTACATTCAACAATGCATAGATTCTGACATAACTTCCATAACAATCCATTAGAGTAAACAAACACAGGAGATTCGTTCATTATGAGTCATAAAAATATTAAACCATGGAAGTAATCATTCGCAAAGCAAGATCTCCATGGGAAAAAAAATCACATTTGTAAACGTGGCATACGTAATAAGAAACAAAAAGGCATGCTCATTTCTCTTCTAGCAGACAACATAATTTATTTCACTGAAATAATGAGAATGATTTTTGTTACATTGTGAAACTAGTTATAAAATGAATGTACCTCATATGTCACGTTTAAAGTACAATTTCCAACTTGTTAGTAATAACTAGAATCATACAGTTTTAAATGTTAGCGTAGAGGAACCAATTTATTAACACACATACTTTTTCGAACACCCTATTACTTTATATACATTTTAATTCCGTTAATAGCCTTTAGAGTTGTGGGGCCCGTTTGTGAGTGGGAACCAGGAGTACGTGTGCCGAATTCACTGTTTAGCATTACTTTTGTTACCTGGTGGTAATTAAAAATTAAAAATTCCGATTTGATTGTACGCCAGTCTAAAAGCTCGGGAACCTCTGCACTAAAATAAAAAAAACAAACGAAAAATTGAAAGCTGTTTTTACGTCGTCGGATTTCAATTTAGCGCCAAAGTGTTGCATTTTATGCTTAATCTGATCTTATAATTAATCTTCCGTAGCCGAAAGTGCGTGTTTGAGAAAATGTGATTTGGCGTAGAAAAGTTGCTAAAATCTTCAGTGGTATTCACATTCATTTGAAAGGACACTGTAGCCATGGTCGCAACGCTTCAAAGTAGAACGAACCACGTGCTACAACTTTGAAGGCAAAAGCACCCCCCCCCCCCACCACCACAATGATTTAGCTGTTGCTTCCATTGCGAGTGTGTCCGCGGTTTCATTACCTTTAACATCCGAGTGCGCTGACACGTGGCCAAGAGCTACTCTATTTAGAAGGGACCTTAGCATAAGTTTGATTTCTTGAATTAACGATTGCTTGGTTCTATCACATAGATAGCTTGCATACCCGAAAGAATGTCACTATAAATTTGAACGAAGGTTGTGTGGTGTTTGTCTGGATCTAGTCCAAGGCTTTTATGATGGCATAGAGATCTGTCTGATAAACAGAATTGTGGTCAGCTAGTCTGCCGGCCCCCCTTTCCAAAGCGCAAGCAGATTGCCTCTGCCACGCCGGTGGCTGTTCCGGATCCCTCAGTGAAGAGAGTAATCCTCGTGAATGGGGAGAAAGAATTAAGGTTGGTGTTTACTTGGAAGTGAGACGTCTTGTCGGAGGGGTGTATCTGCCAGTCTGGAACTTTGTGTAGTAGTCTCAGAGGAAGGTCTATGGTAGTAGTGTAGAGTTTTGAAGGAATTCGCTTGCAGTGGGTTCATGTTTGAGATAGAGCATAGAAGAAGGAATGTAAATAGAAGTAAGATGTGGAGGGTTTTCGCCCATCTTCCTCTTTCGCCGTTTGCCACGGATTTTTTTTATTTACGCTATTTTCCGAAACTATTTCAAAGGCGATGAATAAGCAGGGCAATAGTATGGCGTACTTATCACTGCCTTGGAACCTTTTTCCCTCGATATTTTCTTATTTATTTAAACGTTTGACAGGTTTGTTTTGATTTTGCTACGTCTGTTATGCGAAGGATATGCTATCTAAGGAGTGTAAACATAATGCAATTAATTTAAAGCTTTGTTTTTAAAGTTACGTATATTTTCTTTTTGTTATAGGGTAGAGAGCGGGGAGGGGGTATGTTCTTCCTAAATACCAATAAAATAATACTTAAAAAACAATAATTGGTTGCTTTTATAAGTAATATTTAATTCGATATTTTCAATTTTCCGATATTTGATATCTTTATTTTTATGACAATAAAGAACTCCGGTCTAATTTCTTTAAATAACTCATAAAAAAAGAACTTTGCTCAAGAATAAGTTTAAATGCGATATATTTTAAAACTTTATTACGCTTTCTTACGTAATGCAGCTACTTTCAGTGCCTGATTTATGGCAGGGCATTTGGGGCACGGTCCCAGGCCCCCCGATTTTCCGGGACCCGTAAATGCTACGGAAGATTTTTAAATTATTAGCCAAAATCTGAAGTTTTAAACTATTAAAAAACAAAATTAATATGGAATTTTTTTTTCCATGTAAAAATAACTTTTAAGGGCTACATCACTCACGCGAAAACGCATGCTCGCTAATGTTAATCCTATGGGAGAAATTTTTAAAAATATCTCATTTGCATTTCAATATTTAAAAATAAATTTTACCATTGGATATTTAAAATTGACGAAAGATTGAAAAATCGTCAGCGAGATAGAACACTTAAGATTATGAGGATCTTATAAAAACTTTTACTGCTAAAAAATTGAGAAGAAACATCATTAAATATCACAAAATTATTAAAGCATCTGTGCCCAGCGCCCCCAATTTTTTTTTTTTTTAGTTAAAAGAATTTAAAGTAATCGTTTCATTTTATGAAATTAGGAAATACTAATAAAAGGTATCATATTTATTATTTCTGATGTCAACATCCCTTTTTCTAAGCAAATAAAAAACGCAAAACGATAAATGAGATACCACATGAAAAAGTTTTGAACAGGTTTCTGACATATTATACTCACATTTCGTTAAAACATGTGTGATGAAAATTACACTTAATTAAAAATTAAATCAGCATTGTTTTCATAAATGAAATGAAAGGTTTTTCTCAAATAAGCGTTGCCACAAAAAAAAACAAAAAAAAAGATTAAAATAAAAAAAAATATGTTCCAATAAAGGTAAAGTGGGACAAAGTTGTTGCACACGTTTATATTATATTTATAATTAAAAAGCAAAATTTAAATTCAAATGCTCAATTTATTTTTTTTCTCCCATGCTTTTTCCAAAACAGATGATTAACCTCTAATGCAGTTAAAATACAATTAATTACTTTTTTTTTTTTTTTTTTTTTTTTTTTTTAAATGTACAGAAAATAATTCTTCGAACTAAGCTAATCAACTTTAGTTCCTTTTCTATATTTACAAAAGATTCATATAAAAAAATGAACAAACAGTGTGCTGAAAAATTCAGTTTCACAATTTCACAGCAATAAAAAAAAATGAGAAGATTTCATATATTTTTATATAAATAAAATAAACTAATCAACTTTAGTTCTTCTTCTATACTTAGACATAATTCATATAAAATAAATTCAACATTGTGCAGAAAAATTCAGTTTTGCTATTTCACATCAACAATTACTTAAAACAAATGATTAGATTATTTAAATATATTCCTTCTTCTATGGTCAAGACACGATATGAGAATGACAAAACCGTAAATACCGGCAACCCATCATGTGAGGCGACGGTTAGTAGGAACATCTATGGCAAGATAAAAGCCAAGTTTACGCCAATATCGGGAGGGCTGCGAGCCATTCTGTTTGAACACCTTCCCATAACCCCCCCTTTTTTTATACCGCTAACCAGGCCCCTACCTGCCCGGCATGAATGCCTAGCTTAACGGGTTAGTACCTGGGTGCGGGGCGGAAATCGCCTGATCACAGCATGGCTGTGATCCACCTGACTATAGATTTGTTCACATTTCTGCTGTGCTTGCTCTCTTGTGATTTGCTACCGTTATCTTTGTTTGCCGGTTCAAGGTTTCTGTTTAACTTTGTTGAATTGACAGATTTAGTAGGTTTCGTAATTTAGAACCTTGATCAGGTGACGAGACCCTCACCTGACTAGGCACCTCCAGAGGTATAATTCATAGGTAACTTGGAGGGCTTTGCACCCACGACGGATTTTACATGCACCAGGTGCCATTAGCGTACATAGATTTACATATTTACCATGTCTGTTGGCTTGTCACGTTCATGGTGGGTTGTCGCTGTAGTGTTTATCGCCTCTTTTATGGGCTGATTTCACTTCTTGTTGTATTTGTCTCTGTCAAGGCTTTTTGGCGTTTTTATAGGCTCACCCCTGTTGTGGGTTGTTTTTTGTCTATCATTCATTGGTTTTTTGTCTCTTTCTTGATATATTTTTACCTCTAGCTTGTGCTAGAGCTGGTTTTCGCATTTTGAATCTTGGTCTTCTTTCGAGAGTTTCACTGGTTATTATGTGCCTATCGTGGGTTTTGTCACGTTGTAACTTTTGTTACTGGTGGTTGACACATTGTAACTTTTGTTACTGGTGGTTGTCACATTGTAACTTTTGTTACTGGTGGTTGTCACATTGTAACTTTTGTTACTGGTGGTTGTCACATTGTAACTTTTGTTACTGGTGGTTGTCACATTTCTGGATGTTGCACACTCGTTTTTGTTGTCTTTGTCACTTTATCTCACCCAAGCATTGGAGGTTTTGATTTTCTTTTCCTTCGTGAATACGCTTTTTGCGATCAGTCCATTGAATCCTAATGGCTGTTATCACTGCTTTTGAATTTTGTGCAACTTGTTGATTTGTTGTTTGAGAAACTTGTCGCACTAATGGAGTGAGGTTTGTTCCGTGGCCGTTAGTCCGTCATGTATCTATGAGGCTGTATTCACTTGATGTGACACTGTTTTTTTTTCCATTAACTTTCTTTGGCATGTGTGCTTTGTGCATTCACCATTTAATTATTTTGTTGTGTTTTGTTCACTTTTTGTTGGCTATTTGACTTCATCAGTTGGTGAAATTCAGTCCGTCACAGATGACTTCCACTTCTCACTAATGCTGAAAAAAATCGATTTTTTTTTTTTGGCGTAGCAAAGAGGTTCCATTGCTACTTTTTTATTTTTATTATTATTTTTTTAAGGATATATTAGAAAATATACTTACCAAAGGGATGGCTTTTGAGGGTGGGAAATGCTTTTGAGGAATCTCGCTGCTGGGAAGGTGTATTTATTGTGATATGAGATCGATGTTTTCTACTAACCATCTCATCACTGCCCTTCCTTTGGTTGTACTTGTTTGTTGTTCGCTAACTTGTTGTGCCATATTTTTTCGTTGTTCGGTGTAATGTGGATCAGATGTAGTGTTTGGGTTAGTGGGCAGTCTGTTAGATAGTGTTTGGGGGTTCCCAACTCCCCGCATGAGCAGTTTGGTGCGTCTTTGCGCTTAAACCTGTGTAAGTAGTCCGGAAATGCTCCGTGACCCGTGTAAATTTGACTTAGTAGATTGCAGCTGATGATTCTGCGAGAATCTACTTTTGGGAAGTATTCATATGTCTTCCTGCCCGTTTCCCCATAATCCCACTCGAACTGCCATTGTTTGATAGTGAGTTCTTTTAGTTTTCTTTTTAAGTTTGATATCGGTCTTTCTAGATGGTATGGAATTTCTTTACTTTGGTTTTCTGCAGCCTTTTTTGCTAATTCGTCGGCATCCTCGTTTCCTTGGATACCCACATGTGCTTTGACCCAGCTAATTTTGAATTTATTGTTTGAGTCTTTTACTGTTTTTTGTATTGTATCGATTAATTTTACTACATTGAAGGGTTTACTGAGTGATTGGATGGCTGACATGCAGTCCGAGCGAATGCTGTATTCCTTCCCTGTGCTATTTCCCCATTCTGCTGCTTTTAGTATAGCCAGTAGTTCGGCTTGGAAAACACTGTTGTACTTCCTTAATGGAGCTGACCATGTTTTTATTTTTTGTTCATTTTTGAAAGCTACGAATGCCGAACCCGTAGCGCTTGATTCCAATTTTGAACCGTCTGTATATATTACTATGTCCTTGTAATTATGGCCTATTCTTGGTTCTATGGTGTCCGCGGGATGTGTTTCCCATACATTAATCTTTTTTATATAGTCTGTATGGTGGATAGTGGTTCCGTGTATTTCTGTCGTTTCTCTTAAACGTGATATTGTGCCGTATTCTGCCTCGTATTTAACTTGAAGGTGAATTGGAATCAGGCCAGCAATTACCTGAAGGACCGCTGTTGGGGCAGTTTTATATGCCCTAACTATAGCCAGCAAAAAGTGCCTTTGGCATGTTGTTAGTACTTGTTTACTTCTTTGGTTTAGCTTATGTCCCCATATTGAGGCTGCGTAAGTCAGTTTTTTCTCAGCTACTGTTCTATACCATATTTTTAAGATGCTTGGTTTCAATCCCCAACATCGTTTGGCCATTTGTCCCATCATCCAAAACGCTTTCCTTACTTTGGCTGTTTGTGCTTGGCAGTGTGTTTCCCAATTTAGGTTTTTATGTATGATTAAACCTAGATACTTAATGTTTTCTTTACCTAAAAATTCGCTTTCTTTGAATTTAATTCCTTCAATTTTATATGTGTCTGCTGTTGGTAGGTTTCTTGTGTGTGTTCTATTAAGGTACAGTAGTTCAGTTTTGTCCCAATTAAGCGTTAGGTTATTTTCCGTTACCCATTCATTAAATTCTTTTATTATTTTGTTTGCTAGTTTTACTAATTGTTCTTTTGTTTTTGCTTTTATTATTAAAATAAAGTCGTCTGCGAAGGCGTGTATTCTTACATTTTTACCCCAGTTTTTCTTTAGGGCTGTGGCTGCTATAAGCAGCCACATCTATCTTCTAAAAAGCTTAGTATCCAATTTATTAAGTAAGTGGGGCATGGTGATTGTTTCAAGTTTTTGGCTATAATAGGCCATCTGATATTATCAAATGCACCCTTTATATCCATTGCTATTAGTAATGTTTGGTATTTGTCTTCTTTGTCTTTCTTTATTGTTTTTATTAGGTTATTTAGTGCGTGTTCAGTTGATAACCCTTGTTTGAACCCATATTGTTTGCCGCTCCAGTATTTGTTGATTGTTAGATGATGTGATATCCTGCCGTGTATTATTTTTAAAATATTTTACTAAGTGTAGGTAGTAAGCGTATGGGTCTGTAATTTTTTGGTTCTTTTGGATCTTTTCCCTTTTTATGAAATAGGACTACTGTACCTATTTTAAATGATTTTGGGAAGTAGTTGGAGTTAAGGCATGTGTTATATAATGTTAGTAGTAGTTATGGTGCTGCTGTGTGTATTCTTTTCACTAGGTTATAGTCTATGTAGTCAAAGCCCGGAGCTTTTTTTTTTATACCGCTAACCAGGCCCCTACCTGCCCGGCATGAATGCCTAGCTTAACGGGTTAGTACCTGGGTGCGGGGTGGAAATCGCCTGATCACAGCATGGCTGTAATCCACCTGACTATTGATTTGTTCACATCGCTGCTGTGCTTGCTCTCTTGTGATTTGCTACCGTTATCTTTGTTTGCCGGTTCAAGGTTTCTGTTTAACTTTGTTGAATTGACAGATTTAATAGGTCTCGTAATTTAGAACCTTGATCAGGTGACGAGACCCTCACCTGACTAGGCACCCCCAGAGGTATTATTCACAGGTAACTTGGAGGGCTTTGCACCCACGACGGATTTTACATGCACCAGGTGCCATTAGCGTACATAGATTTACATATTTACCATGTCTGTTGGCTTGTCACGTTCATGGTGGGTTGTCGCTGTAGTGTTTATCGCCTCTTTTATGGGCTGATTTCCCTTCTTGTTGCATTTGTCTCTGTCAAGGCTTTTTGGCGTTTTTATAGGCTCGCCCCTGTTGTGGGTTGTTTTTTGTCTATCATTCATTGGTTTTTTGTCTCTTTCTTGATATATATTTTACCTCTAGCTTGTGCTAGAGCTGGTTTTCACATTTTGAATCTTGGTCTTCTTTCGAGAGTTTCACTGGTTATTATGTCACTATCGTGGGTTTTGTCACGTTGTAACATTTGTTACTGGTGGTTGTCACATTGTAACTTTTGTTACTGGTGGTTGTAACAATGTAACTTTTGTTACTGGTGGTTGTCACATTGTAACTTTTGTTACTGGTGGTTGTCACATTGTAACTTTTGTTACTGGTGGTTGTCACATTGTAACTTTTGTTACTGGTGGTTGTCACATTGTAACTTCTGTTACTGGTGGTTGTCACATTTCTGGATGTTGCACACTCATTTTTGTTGTCTTTGTCACTTTATCTCACCCAAGCATTGGGGATTTTGATTTTTTTTTCCCTTCGTGAATACGCTTTTTGCGATCAGTCCATTGAATCCTAATGGCTGTTATCACTGCTTTTGAATTTTGTGCAACTTGTTGATTTGTTGTTTGAGAAACTTGTCGCACTAATGGAGTGGGGCTTGTTCCGTGGCCGTTAGTCCGTCATGTATCTATGAGGCTGTATTCACTTGATTTGCAACTGTTTTTTTCCCCATTAACTTTCTTTGGCAGGTGTGCTTTGTGCATTCACCATTTAATTATTTTGTTCACTTTTTGTTGGCTATTTGCCTTCATCAGTTGGTGAAATTCAGTCCGTCACAGATGACTTCCACTTCTCACTAGTGCTGAAAAAAATCGATTTTTTTTTGGCGTAGCAAAGAGGTTCCATTGCTACTTTTTTTTTTTTTTTTTTTTTTTTTTTTTTTTAAAGATATATTAGAAAATATACTTACCAAATGGATGGCTTTTGAGAGTGGGATATGCTTTTGAGGAATCTCGCTGCTGGGAAGGTGTATTTATTCTGATATGAGATCGATGTTTTCTACTAACCATCTCATCACTGCTCTTCCTTTTGTTTGTACTTGTTTGTTGTTCGCTAACTGGTTGTGCCATATTTTTTCGTTGTTCGGTGTGATGTGGATCAGATGTAGTGTTTGGGTTAGTGGGCAGTCTGTTAGATAGTGTTTGGGGGTTCCCAACTCCCCGCATGAGCAGTTTGGTGCGTCTTTGCGCTTAAACCTGTGTAAGTAGTCCGGGAATGCTCCGTGACCCGTGTAAATTTGACTTAGTAGATTGCAGCTGATGATTCTGCGAGAATCTACTTTTGGGAAGTATTCATATGTCTTCCTGCCCGTTTCCCCATAATCCCACTCGAACTGCCATTGTTTGATAGTGAGTTCTTTTAGTTTTCTTTTTAAGTTTGATATCGGTCTTTCTAGATGGTATGGAATTTCTTTACTTTGGTTTTCTGCAGCCTTTTTTGCTAATTCGTCGGCATCCTCGTTTCCTTGGATACCCACATGTGCTTTGACCCAGCTAATTTTGAATTTATTGTTTGAGTCTTTTACTGTTTTTTGTATTGTATCGATTAATTTTACTACATTGAAGGGTTTACTGAGTGATTGGATTGCTGACATGCAGTCCGAGCGAATGCTGTATTCCTTCCCTGTGCTATTTCCCCATTCTGCTGCTTTTAGTATAGCCAGTAGTTCGGCTTGGAAAACACTGTTGTACTTCCTTAATGGAGCTGACCATGTTTTTATTTTTTGTTCATTTTTGAAAGCTACGAATGCCGAACCTGTAGCGCCTGTTTCCAATTTTGAACCGTCCGTATATATTACTATGTCCTTGTAATTATGGCCTATTCTTGGTTCTATGGTGTCCGCGGGATGTGTTTCCCATACATTAATCTTTTTTATATAGTCTGTATGGTGGATAGTGGTTCCGTGTATTTCTGTCGTTTCTCTTAAACGAGATATTGTGCCGTATTCTGCCTCGTATTTAACTTGGAGGTGAATTGGAATCAGGCCAGCAAGTACCTGAAGGGCCGCTGTTGGGGCAGTTTTATATGCCCTAACTATAGCCAGCAAATATTGAGGCTGCGTAAGTCAGTGTTTTCTCAGCTACTCTTCTATACCATATTTTTAAGATGCTTGGTTTCAATCCCCAACCCCGTTTGGCCATTTGTCCCATCATCCAAAACGCTTTCCTTACTTTGGCTGTTTGTGCTTGGCAGTGTGTTTCCCAATTTAGGTTTTTATGTATGATTACACCTAGATACTTAATGTTTTCTTTTCCTCAAATTCCCTTTCTTTGAATTTAATTCCTTCAATTTTATATGTGTCTGCTGTTGGTAGGTTTCTTGTGTGTGTTCTATTAAGGTACAGTAGTTCTGTTTTGTCCCAATTAAGCGTTAGGTTATTTTCCGTTACCCATTCATAAAATTCTTTTATTATTTTGTTTGCTAGTTTTACTAATTGTTCTTTTGTTTTTGCTTTTATTATTAAAATAAAGTCGTCTGCGAAGGCCTGTATTCTTACATTTTTACCCCAGTTTTTCTTTAGGGCTGTATCTGCTATTAGCAGCCACAGCAGTGGTCCCAGACAGCTGCCTTGTGAGCAGCCGCCAAATGTTTGTTTTGTTACTTTAATGCCGTTTTCTTCTAAGGATACGTATCTATCTTCTAAAAAGCTTAGTATCCAATTTATTAAGTAAGTGGGGCATGGTGATTGTTTTAAGTTTTCGGCTATAATTGGCCATCTGATATTATCAAATGCACCCTTTATATCCATTGCTATTAGTAATGTTTGGTATTTGTCTTCTTTGTCTTTCTTTATTGTTTTTATTAGGTTATTTAGTGCGTGTTCAGTTGATAACCCTTGTTTGAACCCATATTGTTTGTCGCTCCAGTATTTGTTGATTGTTAGATGATGTGATATCCTGCCGTGTATTATTTTTTCTAGTATTTTACTAAGTGTAGGTAGTAAGCATATGGGTCTGTAATTTTTTGGTTCTTTTGGATCTTTTCCCTTTTTATGAAATAGGACTACTGTGCCTATTTTAAATGATTTTGGGAAGTAGTTGAAGTTAAGGCATGTGTTATATAATGTTAGTAGTAGTTGTGGTGCTGCTGTGTGTATTCTTTTCACTAGGTTATGGTCTATGTAGTCAAAGCCCGGAGCTTTGTTTTGTTTTATGCTTTTGATTATTCTGTTAAGTTCTTGTTTTGTTATAAGCTGTGGTTTTGTTTCATTAAATGTCGGTGTCTCTGGTTTTAATTCATGTTCTATTGATGGATCTGTTAGATATAGGTTGTTTAGGAAGTGGTTTAATGTCTTTTTGACGGTTACTTCTTGATTGTTGGGCATGATGTTTTCTAATCGTGATGGGCTTGTTTTTTTGCCTGATGCCAGTTTATATTGAGGGCCATATGTATTAGTGACTTCCTCACAGTATTTTTTCCATGTATCTCTTTTGGCTTTTTGGACTATTTTCTTTAATTTTGCGCGTTCTTTTTTATATTCTATATGTTGTTTGTGTTTTAGTTCCTCATCTTGTTGTTCCTGGAATTTTCTCCTGAACGCCCTTACTCTATTTCTTGCTATTTTGACTTCTTGTGACCACCATGGTGGTGCCATTAATTCTGGAGTTTTTCTATGTTTGTAGCAGGCGAATGCTATTGCTGTTATTTCTCTCTGTAATCTTAGAGTTATGTTGTCTAACTGATCTATATTTGTTGCTTTTCTTAGTTCTTTTGTATATTTGTTTCTGATTTGTTTAATTTTCTTCTCGAATTTTGCGTGTTTGCCGTGTTTTGTTTCTAATCTATGTCTTTGATAACACGTATTTTTATATTTTATATTAAATTTTATGTATTTGTGATCACTGTTTGATTCGTCGTCGCTTACTTCCCAGTCTGTTATATTTTCTCCTAATTTAGCTGTTGCTATTGTTAGATCCGGCCATCCTTCTAGCTTCCTTTTACCTCTCATGGTGCTGAACGACGCTTTTGCGTGTGGTGGGTTTTGTACAAAGAGGGCATTCAGGAGGAGGAAGTCTGTAAGTTTTACCCCCCTGTCATCTAAGTTCGCATAGCCCCATTGTTGAGAGTGTGCGTTAAAGTCCCCCGTCAGTAGTACTTCGCCCTTGGCTATTTTCAAAGTGTCTTCTACCTCCTGCAGCACATCTTCGAAGTCTTCTACTGAGGGGGGTGCGTATACATTGATTATTGTTATTGTTTCTTTTTTATTTTCGATTTTTATTGCTGTTGTGTATTCTTTTTCTGCTATTGTTATTGGATTGGTGCCTGTGTGAGTTACTATTGCTGATCGATTTCTTTTTGTTTTTGTTATTTTCCAATTACTATTATTGAAACCTGTTATTTTTCCTGTTTTTTTATTTTGGTGAAAGTCTTGTAAGAGTCCAATATTTATTTGTTTGTCTCCCATATATCCCATAAGTGTTTGTGTTGCATGGAGACTGTTATGTAGGTTTATTTGTATTAGTTTGATGTTGTCTTGATTTTTATTGTTGGAGTTTTCTTTTGGATTTTTATTTTCATTCAGGTTTGGATTGTCTTGGGTGCCGCTTAGGCACGCGTCTGTGTTAGCGGCGTTGATATTGAACATAATTCAATTCGTGTGTCCTTTGTTGCCTGTTGTTAAGTTCCTCCTGTGACCTCCTATGCACCCGTGTCACACCCCTAGTTGTGTTTAATGTGATTTTGTCGTTTAGGACATCATTACCTGTAGTTAGTTTTTGTCTTCCTTGTTCAATTTCAATTTGTCTAATTTTGAGGAGCTTTCTGTACACCCTGCACTGCCCATCATGAGCCGTGTGGTCTATAGGGATTTGTGCCGGTAAGTGCGCCTTATTCCATTCGTTAAATGTAGGGCAGATGATACACCTCTTCCTTCCTTTTGGGCAATCTTCGTATTTGTGCCTACCTGCACATATCGGGCAGTACTGACTCTGCTTGCACTGGTGCGCCACGTGGTCAAAACCTTGACATTTGTGACACCTTTGGATCGTCACATAGTTTTTTATCGGACATTCCTTGAGTCCCAGGCAGATCGTTCTCTCCTTGAGAAGGTGATCCGCCAGGGGCTCAGGGAGCGCTACCGGTATATGCAATCGCCCTGCTGGTGCCCGTAGCGATTTTAGCAACTGTATTTTGTCCTCGTTTTGTTCTATGTCGATGCCTAGTTCTCTGCATATTTTGTGCTTGATTATGGCTGGCTCCACCGACTCCGGTACATGGAAGATGATAATTCTCTTCTTCCTTAAATTGGCTGTTTTTACTTTCAGGCCACTGTTACTCTCCTCATTCTCTGCCAGGGCTTCCTTTATCCTCGTAGCTTCCGTTGCGTTTTCGCAAACAATTTTTATGCCGTTGCGAATCCGTTTGACATTCCTGACTCCTTCCTTGTTTTCTATCGTATTTGTTATTTGTTGCTCTACTTCCTCTGCTGTCCGCTCTTCTGTAGCCTGAATAATTACAGTTGCCGTCGCGGCTTTGACCGCCTGTGCATAACTGTGAGCAACTGCAGTCTTTTTTGTTGCCTTTTGTGCTGGTAGCGATGTTGTCTCTTCTTCCATTGGTTGGGTTCCTCTTTTTGCTGTTACTATTTCCAAGGCTTCTGCCTTTGCCTCGGCATGTGTTGCCCTCAACTCCATCTCAGTCAGTGAGTTTATCACTACCTGCAGAGCTTGGTCCATGGCTTCACACGTCGATGCTCTGGTATCTTTGTTGATTTTGATTGTATCATCTTGATGTAGCTTATTGCCATCATAGCCCTCTCTATCTCTAGGGATCTCTTTTTAGATCCATCTGGTATGTCGCAAAGGGTTATTAATTCCCCTCTTAACCTCGTGACTTCTGTGTCTTGTAGTACCGCAGTTTCTTTATCTGGCTCTGTCATTACACTATCCACATCTGAATCTGTCTCTTCGCACGTATCTTTCTTTGTCAATTCGTAAAATCCCTCAATGTCTGTCATCTTTAGTTTTGTTTTTCCTACTTTTTCGGAGGTTTTTGCTTTGCTTTTTACCTGCTCTTTCTGGGAAGTTCCAGGTGTACTACTTGCTCCTGGCGTTTTTTTTGTGTTTTTTACTTCTGTTTTTGAGCCTTTTGAGCCTTGGGTGGTTTTTGTTGACGCATTGCGCTTTTGGTCTATTGGTGTCATTGTTTTTTCGCGGGAACTTGCACGTGTGCTTAGTTTCATTTTTTGTATTTGGTGTTTCTAGTTACCCTTTTATTAGTTTATTTATGTTTTATTCCCAGCAGGGGGAAACATGAAAATAACATTACAATTATAGACATCTTTTTCTAACGGTGTGTGTGTGTGTGGGGGGGGTTAACTGAAAGATTATACTTTAAGAGTTTGATCTGGGAGATTAATGCCTTGAGGCTTTAGAAAGTGGAGAGGGAATCGCTGGTAGAAGTAGTGATTAGTGGGTGATTGACACCCAACAATGAGCTAGTGGTAGCTGTAATGAAGTTAGAATTATTGAATGATTGACACTCCCTTCTTTTAATCTGCACTGGAATGTTGAATTCACTTATGTGAGCATTCTTTAATGTAACTGAAACTTCCTATGCATAGAGAAATTGTTGCTATTTTGACTTGAGATTTTTTTTTTTTTTTTTGAGGGCGCTTACCTGTTAATTTGCTTATTAAAGTAAATTGGATGTCTAGTTAGACATGTATGGTTACAGAAAATATTCTGGGGGTACTTGAGAAACTGTTTAGTTTCTTGAATTTTTTTTTCCCCGGGGTTTTATTTAGATATTTATGAATTATTTGATTCTTAGCTAATTAAACTATAAAATGAGATTAAAACTGGGGGTGGGGAGGTTAGATTTTACACTTTAGCTTAGTTATGTAAATGCTTAGTTGAAGAGATTAGTTTTAAATTGTTCTAATGGGAGGATTAGAGAGGAATTACAATTTAATTATTAAACTGCTGTTTAGGCTGTTTAGTTGAATTTAATATGGATGGGGGAGAAAAAGATAGTTGAATACGCTAAGGACTTAAGTTACTATTAAAATAACAAAGGGCAAATATTTATTTATTTTTTTTGGGGGGAAAAGGGAGTGGGGGGAATTATTCATTGAATTAAGGATTGCTAATTGATATGATGTTATGACTCGTTGAGTCCTAAACTTTTGAGTTAGAACACTGGGCCTACTTCGCGATGAGCAATTAGGTAAAGGACCTAATTAACCCGAGATGGCTGGGGATGTAGCTTCCAAAACTGCCGCAATCAGTAAATTAATTCACTAATTGAGATCGCTTTGGCGTACCCATCAGCCGCCAGTGTTTAAAAGATGGTCAATTAAGATTTATACTTACATAGGCAATCCCCGCCAGGTACCAGTTACCTTAATTACTGCTGCTGCTGATTTCTTCCTGCAAAGAGCTGCTATGTTGATCAAGGCAGGTGTGGCTGTTCCGTTTCTACCGGGCGAACAACTTTCTCCCGCGGTCCTGTCTGCTAGCGTCTGTCCGCAAAGACGAGAGTGTCCTTCCGCTAGCTCTTTCAACACGTGGTCCCTTGATTACACTAATTAGTACATAACTAATTAACCGTTGGTCGCACAATTGAAAAATTAATGTCCATGGATAGGAAATGTTTTTCTCTTTCCGGGAATTCAAAAATCTGAAAAAAAATCTCAGGAATTCCGGTTTTAAAATTGCAAAAACCAGGAGCCCAAAAACATGCGTGCTTCCTGTACGCGCCGCTCGATAACTGTTTATATGACTAGCTTGTTTTAAGACAGGTCACACTTGGATTTCACAGACAGGAGTTCTAGGAGCAAGAAGTGATCCTGAATTGTAACACGCCTTGCCTCCCTCCGATGACATCCAAAAGCCCGGAGCTTAACAATTGACAGGCGAAAACACCCTACATCTTCCTTCTAGTATATATTCCTTCTTCTATGAGGTAGAGAATACGTCTCTTGGTGTATTCATATGTGAGTATTCTGCCGATTGGTAGTATATCTCTTATGGTATTTACGCATCCGAGGAGATCATTTTCTCGTGAGATTTGTAAGAGAAACATTCGCTGTAGTGAAATTATTTTTGTTATTGCTTGTTTTGTTATGCTTGCCCCGTATGTATCATTATTTTCTCTATTATAGTGTGATACCATATTTTAAGCATTAAGTTGCTAATACCCTATGTTTTTGACGCCATTTTTAGTGCGTTGTAGTCAAAAGTTATAAGTTTTAGTTCAAGTTGATGTAGGTGTGTTTACCAATTTTGATGTTTATCAATTGTTATGCCTTCAACTTTGAGGTGTGAGACATCGTGAACGCTGGTCCCGTTGACCCATTAAAATACTTACAGGTAATATATTGCTATAAGATATAACTGTACAATCGAATTAGGAAATAAAACATTGCACCCGTTTGTTTAGTGTCAGCTTGACGTCACACTGAAAACGTCTCATAGAAAGTGACGTCATGTTTAAGAGATTATTATTTTTTTTCGCTGAATATTTTTTTTCTTGAAATTGAAATAAATGTCTATATTATAGTAGATTTTTTAACTCAAAATACATTTAAATGAAAATACTACATCAGTTTAACTTTAAACCACTATAGTAAACTTTCTAAAATGTTATATACGAAATTTGGGTATTATCAGCTCAGGAGATGTCAATTACGGTTGCGAAGATAGAGCAAGTGAGTCTGAATTTTTATTGGCTTATAAAAATATTATACATACTCAATACCTTTTCGTGGTAACAGGAATGAAAATAAATGGATTTGAAAATTAAGAAAAATTTATTTGTAAAACGATAAGTTTTGGAGAGTGGTTGAAAACGGGATAAAGAGTGGTCTGAGAATTTTTTAAAGTAGCCAGTAATTTTGCTCTCCTTACAAATCGGTAAAATATTTTACATTTTTATAGGGAACATACACTTGAACACTTATTTATATATAGAGAGAGACTAGCAGAATCACCGAATGGTTTCTAAAGATAAGAGGGAGGTTTCCAGAGCAATCAGTAATTCTGGCGTTTTACAAAGTTACCGTAAATTTCCTTAAGCTAACTGTTTTGCATAAATGTGCGTCCACCAGTGAACGTTTGTCCATTAATGAAACTACATGAATGGGAAACTACTATCTTTTCACATAAGACACAGCACAATTCAAGCTGAAATCTCTTTTCAATACATTTTAATTTTCACATTTTTCGACTAAAATCAATTTAAAAATTTGCTTAAAATTCCTGTTAAAATCATTTTTATTTTTGTTACCATTATGAACGAAATTTCGGATTAGAGTGAGACACCTTGTGATTTTGACTGAATAAAGGGATTACGGCCGCGGTTTCCTACACAAAATTTTTTTATTGCTGTGTGCTCAACCACTCCTTAAAATTTGTCTGATGACTTGTTAATTATTATGTATTTAGATGGTCCCATTCACATGCCCATGTGTTTATATCATGCATATACAGAATGTCCTAAAATGAACTGATGGTTCTTAAAAATCAATAATGTGTAAACTGTGGCAGCTATTGAAGTTATACTTGCAGGAGATTAATGTCGGAAGTCAGAAATTTCTTTATTATCTTTTTTAATTTTAGTTCCAAATATCACCGATAGATGACAAAATGTACTGACAGCTTGAGACCCTGTCTCAGGCAGTTAGTATGCGCAAACTAACGTATAAAAATGGGTATGAGTCAAATTTCATCCACTTTTTATTCTTTATTTTGTTGAAACGTGACGAAAATTATTTTGCAAGGTTATTTTGAGTATTAGTACAGTTTGAGACAATTCAATGCCATCAATCCATGATATTTGTAACTAAAAAAACATAGCGTAGTATAACCAAATTCTTGAAGTCATACGTAACTTTACAAAAAGTATAACCTCAATAGCTGTCAAGTTTGCTTTTTATTGATCCGTCAGCCCTTTTTAGGATGCCCTGTATGGGGCATGAAATCTCACTGTTTACCTCTTTTACATCTCACTGATTTCCAAATCTATTAGTTCCGCCTCTTCCGCATTTTATGAATATTTATTCCATCCTAAACAGTGCAGTTTAATTTAGAACCGAGTTCTGGTATGTAATGAAAAATCGAACTCTTTTAATGCATCGTCCAATAAAGGGAGGGAGGGTGGGAAGGCGAAAATTCTACTCCTTCTGAAGGCAACTTCAATGTGATCCTCTATTTGGGAAGGAAAATTTTCAGTCAATAAAACTCTAGCGTTTCAATCAATCATCCCATTTCTATTCTTGGCCACCCCCTATTGCAAGGGAATAAGTAATCGAGATGGAACTGATGGATACGATGGACATTACTTATTTCGTATTAGATTTTTTTATATATATATTAGATAACGGAAAATCTATTACACATGAATTGCAGGAAAAAAAGAAAGGAAGAAACTTATAAAGATCCTGTCTCATACAAGTAAGATATAGACCTCAATCCAAGAGATATGTGCTTAATAATTTTTTGAATTTATTGCCCTCTATTTCAGGCGAATATAAAGTGCGCTTAATACATAGTCAGACCATATTTTGTTGAAAAAAAAGTAGCACAAAAAAATCTATTTCAAGTTTGAAGCTTTTTTATTTAGTATTAATGGCTTTGGCGAGAAGGGTTTATTAAAAAGTCACTTACATTGAAGAAACAAAATCCTTTCGATAATAGTGATAATAGTTGCTATAAGCGAATTGTAATTAAATAATAAAGTAAATTTTTAGTAGCAGTTAAAAATTTTGTTATAATTGACAAACATATTGAGACATATATCGACGAACTTCGAGTATTATGGAATACTATTTACATTTAGGGCAATACAATATTCCGATATTGTTTAAAAAGCGAAAACCGAATGCAGTTAAAAACTTCAACTGTCTGCGAATAGTTTTTATTGACAAAAATTATTTCACGAAATTTCATTCCTTGCAAACAAATAATAATAATAATAAACGCATTTTGAGGGTATTGTGAGATAGTCGGGAAATATGGAAAAGGGGGTTAAAAAATGAGCAAAGCTAATCAGCCAATATACTCCAGTTCATACTTCAGATTTGCACAAATCACAAATATAAGAATCTGTCTTTGCGCCACCATACTCATGGAGTGTAATGATATCTTTGTATTCTGTATAATCCGACACCGCCGGTTTCGGAAAAAATTACTCTATGGTTATTGGTATGAATCGCGAGCTAAAAAACGAGTATTTACATCATAAACTGTTAGTATTTCTGTGTACATTATGCTTAGTTTCAATGTAAAAATATTACTACTAATAATGAATAAAAAGTATTGAAAAATTATCTCTTGAAACTTTCTAGATACGAAGAACAAATATATATTCACAAAACGCGCCCTGACGGCGACCGACGAACCGCGTGTTCGCATAATTTCCCTGTCCACCGCCGATAGACGATTGCGATTATCATGCTTTCTGATTAGTTGTTAAACCGAACGTTTCTTAAGTCATTACTGGTTGAACTTGGTTTCTTATATAATATCTATTAATTTCTATATAATCTAATTAATTTATAACTGTAATATAATAAATATTATAGTAATATAATCTAATTAATTTCTATATAATCTAATCTCTATCTAATCTAATATTTCTATATAATCTAATAATATATATTAATTTCTTATATTATATCTTCTTATATCTTCATAATCCTCTAAAATACCGGAAATGACTTAAAAAGCGTTTGATTTTACAAATAATCAGAAAGCGTAAAAGTCCCAATCGTCGATCGGCGGTGGAGATGGAAATTATGCCGCGTGTTCTGGGAGGGGTGGGTATTCTGGAAACGTTCTTAAGTAGTTTATGGTATTGTCGCTTGGTAGCAGCAATTAACCAAACATAAACCTTAGTATTCTGAATTACCCGACTATTCCATAATGCCCGAAGTTTCTTTCACTATCACTCGACTATCACTATTAAACTTATATTTGGATATTTAGATGACAAAAAATCTATTATAGACGAATTACAGAAAAGATATATCAAGCTCCTGTCTTAGCTCCTGTCTCCAGACAATTAACCAAACATAAATCTTGGTATTCTGTATCACCCGACTACCCCATAATACCCGAAGTTTCTTTCACTTTCCCCAGACTATCACTATTAAACTTATATTTGGATATGTTAGATGACAACAAATCTATTATAGATGAATTACAGAAAAGAAATAGAGAAATATATCAAGCTGCTGTCTTAGCTCCTGTCTCCAGACAATTAACCAAACATAAACCTTGGTATTCTGTATCACCCGACTATCCCATAATACCCGAAGTTTCTTTCACTTTCACCCGACTATCACTATTAAACTTACATTTGGATATGTTAGATGACAAGAAATCTATTATAAATGAATTACAGAAAAGAAATAGAGAAACATATGAATCTCCTGTCTTATACGAGTAAGATTTAAACACAACTCGAAGATGTTTGTGCTTAATATTTTGAAAATTTTATTGTTCTCTATTTCACGCGAATGTAAAATGCGCATAATACATAATCAGACCACATTCCGCTGAGATAAAAGTAGCACAAAAAATATATTTCAGGTTTGAAGTGGTTCGATATACATTATAAAATTCTGATGAAAACTACTTTTTAAAAAATGTTAGTGCTCAGATCTTTAGCAAAGAGATTTCTATTTGAAAATAATTTACACTTAATCAAATAAAAACTAAATGATAATAGTGATCATTTCAGAAAGCGACTAAACAGAATAGTAATTAATCAATAATGTACATTTTTAATTCAAAAATTTAGAAATTATTAAAAAGCGTTTTAAGATATATGTGTTAGAATTGGATTTTTACTTATGTATATTAGTTAAAATCTATTACGCATTAATTGCAGAAAGAAAAGAAAGGAATATGTAAAACTTCTGTCTTATACAAGTAATCACCTCAATCGAAAAAAAAATGTGCGCTTAATATTTTTTAAAATTCATTGCATTCTAATTCAACCGAAAAAAGTGTGCTTAATACGTAGTCAGACCGTATTTTATTGAGATAAAAGTGGCACAAAGATTTATTTCAGGTTTTAAATCAATTTTTAACATATTTAATGTTCAAAGCTTTAGAGAGCAGGTTTTTGAAAATAATTTACTACATTGAACCAAACAAAAACTATTTGATAACAGCTATAATTTCTAGAAGAGATTACTACATTGAATACTAATTAAAGTCATATTTTTGTAACTGAAAATTTACACATCACTATAATCAAAAAATAGTTTTGATACATACATATTCACTTTTGTATTTGTATTTCCATGTATTAGATAACGGGAAATGTACATATAATTTACAGAGAGAAAAAAGAAAGATAGATATAAAGCCCCTGTCTTATCCCTTTAAGACCTGAAGAGTTTTGCTAGAAATTTAAAAGCATATAATAATCATATTTGATTTAAAATAAATAGTTTAAAAAAATTACGTTGTCAGGTTATGTCAAGGAGGATCTACACAATTGTGTGGTGCAGGCTAAGCTTTAAATCACAGGGAAAGAGGAAATTGTTTTTTTCCCTTAGGATCACCTACACAATTGTGTAGGTTAGGTCTTAAAGGGTTAAACAAGCAAGATATAGACTTAAAATCGAAGATATTTGTAATTAGTAATTTTCATATTTTATTGCATCTATTTCACTCGAATATAAAGTGAGTTTAATAGTACATAGTCAGGCCATATGTTATTGAGTTAAAAATAGAGCTAAAAATCTATTTAAGGTTTGCAATCATTTTCAATGTTCAAAGACTTTGCGTAGAGATTTTTATTAGAAAATAATTTACATTGAATCAAAGAAAGATTGTTTGATAACAGATATAATTTCAAGAAGAGAATATATGGAATAGCAATTGAATAACAAAGTAAAAAATTTTCAATTCTAAGTTAGACGATTAAAAATCATTTTGAGACATACCTGTTATCGCTGATGCATGTGAGATACTGGGAAATTCTTAACAAATGATTTGCAGAAAGAAGAAAAAGAAAGATATAAATATCCTGCCTCATATAAGTAAGATATAAACCTCAATCGAAGGTATATGTGCTCAATAATTTTTAAAAGTTATTGTCCTCTGTTTCACGCGAATATCATGTGCGCTTAGTACATATTCAGACCACATTTTGTTGCTATGAAAGTAATACAAAAAATTTAATTGAAGAAATTCGATATATATAATAAAGTTCTGACGAAAACTAATTTTTAAATTAAAATATGTTTTTATAATTTTCACTATTTAATTCTTGAAAAGCAATAGTTATATTAGAAAATAATTTAGGTTAAATCAATCTAAAGTAAATTCGATAACAGTGATAATTTCTGAAAGTGGCTATATGGAAAAGTAATTGAGTAATAAAATAAATTATTTTGTAGTTAAAACAATTAGACATTGCTAAAAATGCATTTTACATGCACTTAGTACTGCCAGCTTAATTATGGCCACGTTAGGTGTTCATCTTTAAGCTGACAGTACTGAGCGTGTATCGCGATCTAATTGTGCCAAATCTAAATGGAGCCAGATTTTGTAGGATGAATTAACAAGACGAGGGACGAAGAGTATAGATAATGTCCAGCGGCCGACATGACTTGACCATACTTAGGTTCCTGTCTTCAGATAACAGATTTACCTACTTATTTTAACTTTTTGTTGCTGAATGGCTATGTTCTTGGTGGTTGAATAGTTAGAGCGAAGCCTTTGAGTCTAAACGGCATGAGTTCGAACCCCACCTTTTCTTCTAGACCTTTATTTAAAAATGTTTTATAGGTTAAAATATTCTATTTCAGGTTTTTTTTTTTCAACTTTTTAATTTAAAATTTTTTTATCGGTTGCTTTATATTTTTCATGATAAATGGAATATTTTACTAAAAGTTAATTTTGATATTAATAACAATTAGATTTATTTTTATCAATAAAATAAAATACTTATTTAAATACTATAAAATGTGCTTAAAATTTTACATTAAAGCGCCTTTTATTATTTAAAGTTTCATTTCAGTGCAATATTATCAAATACTTTTTTTTTTAATTTTAGGAACGCATACTTAAAGATGTACAAGGAGAGTAGTATAGTCACGTAATATCTGCAGTGAGACAATTGTGGGACAAATAAGTCCACAAAAAAAATACAGCGCTACAAATCACCCTTAGCGGGGACTTTTGGAACTTTTTGTGTGGAATCCTTCGTCCCCCGTCTTGTTTAATCATCTTCAAAATATAACTCAATTCTCGCAATTAGATCACTCTACCGGACACGTGATTACGTACACAAGCTGGGTACTGTCAGTTTAGTTATGGCCAAAGGCAACCTTGTATATATATACTATATATATATATATATATATATATATGTCGGATAACAGGAAATCTACTGCACAGGAAATGCAGACAGAAAAGATATAAAGTTCGTATCTTACACAAGTAAAGGGATAACCCTCAATCGAAAAGTTATATGCTTAATATTGTGTAGAATTTACAGCCCTCTTCTTCATGGAAAATATACCATTAGGCAGTAAATGAAAACTGAACACCAGCCGTAAAGCACATTACTCGTCAAAGTTGGCAACATTGTTGTACCATATCGATACTTCCATCTCGAGGGTTGGTAGTAGTGCATAATGACAGCTCACAAGTACCCACAGTGTTTTTTTTAATTATTTCTTTGTAGGTGAGCTTAGAGAAAAGTGTGTTCGTCCAGCATTAGAAATGGGGGCATGCAAAGAAGAGCAGAAAGGCGTGGTTCGGGTGCTAATACACGCGTAATTCATTCGTCGCATGTCTGCTATTTATCGCGAACACTGCATGTCACTGACAAGTGTGTACGAGTGGCATAAGAGATTCCGAGAAGGACGTACATCACTGCAAGACGATCCCCGGCCAGGACAGGCCCATCGAGCCAGTGTTCGCCATAGACTGCAGACATGGAACAAAACAATTTGCGTGTTCCAGCATCCCCAGCCACCAAAAACACCTCTCTGCTCTTCTTTGCTTGCCTGCATTTCTAATGCTGGACGAACACACTTTTTACTACGCTCACCTACAAAGAAATAATTTTAAAAAACTCTGTGAGTACTTGTGAGCTGTCATTAGGCATTTCTACCAACACTCGATATGGAAGTATCGATATGTCACAACAATGTTGCCAGCTTTGGCGAGGATGTGTTTTATGGCAGGTGTTCTGTTTTCATTTGACTGCTCCTTATATATATGACACATTTCTTTACTTCTATCAAAGTTTTCGACATTCCGAAGCTTTTCTGATAAAAATGCTGAATTGGATAGGCTCTAAATATTTTCTCAAATTGAGAATTTCAAAAGTTGCGTGTTATCTATTTTTTTTTTATCATGCATGGCATAACTTATAATGAAGTAGGTAAAGTAAGCATCTAAAAGTTACAGTTATTGTTAAAAAAAGTTTACAAAAGTTTGCAAAGTTTTTTTATTTACGATCGGTATCTAATATATGATAGGGAAAAAATTTATTTAAACTTTGAAAAAAAAATTAATCTAAAAATAATACTTTATATACATACATTTTTAAAAAAGCACCTTGCATGAATTTAACATAATAATAAAATTATGAATAATTCCTTTACAAATAGCAATGGTCATTAGAAAGTCTGAAATAATTAATTATTAAAGTAAGGGTTTGCTTTAAATGTTTACGTAAAATTGACATTATCGTTATTTTGTCAAATTTATATCATCACCTACAATTAAAATGTAACATGCATAATATGCTAAATAAGGCAATTATCGAAATACAAAACATAATTCAATAAAGTCATATTTTTTTCGAAATGTATTCCATTGAAAAGAAAAAAAAATGGACGTTGTTTTTTCTATTTGTTTAATAATATTAATAATAACAATAACATATAACTAAAACATAATTTTTTATACGACTTAATTTAAATATTTTTTATAGCATCTGTCTTTTTTCTTTCATAATAAAAACATGCATAAAAAAAGACCTATGTCTCAACTCTTTAAATTGCTGTTCTCAAACAGAAAATACGAAAGATATTTCTTTTTTAAAGTCTTGTGAAGAAATCTGAAGCCGATAACGATGTATCGTATTCAACCTCAGATAAAATGTATAACACATTTACTTACTTCTATTCCATAAAAGTCTTCGGCATTCCGGATATCGAAACTGTTCTTGTAAAAATGTCTGACTTATGATGGGCTCTGAACTTTTTTTCAGAGAGTTTCAAAAGTTGTATGTCATCTCATATTTTTATCATCGTGTATGGCATAAACTTATAATGAAGTAAGCAAAGTAAACATCTAAAAGCTAAAGTTGTTATCGAAGGAACTTTACGAATAGTTTGCAAAGTTTTTGATTTATGATCGGAATCTGGCATATAATAGAAAATAATAAAAAAAGTTGACGTAATATTTTAAATTTTAAAACGACTAAAAAACGGGTAAATCTAAAACTAACTCTTTGTATACATACATTTATTTTAAACTGCAACATATACAAGAATTTAACATGATAATGGAAGTATTTATAGTTCTTTTACAAATTGCAATTATATTTAAAAATTATACTGCCACTCCACAGGTCCGAGGTTCGCTTCTGAACACAGACAAACTTCATTCAATTTTTGATTATTCCATGTCGATAAAATTAGTACAAAGCGCGCTTGAGAACTAAACACTGGACGTTCAGCTTCAGCATAACCACTTGAGCGGGACATAGATACACTGTTAAAAATTTGGAGCAAGGTTGGACCAAATTTTGGTGCTGCAGTAGCTGCCACCATAAGATGGTGAAACGTCTTACTGCTAAGGTTGCACCATAAATTGGTGCAACATTTCACCCATATTTGGTGCTAAGGTTGAACCATAAATTGGTAAAACCTTTTCCCAATATTTGGTGCTAAGGTTGAACCATAAATTGGTGAATTTTTGGGAGGGTAATTGTGTGATTGTTTTAAAGTTTTTATTGTTTCAATAAACTTTAGAATTGATATTTACTGCTTCTTTGACTGATCTTTGTTTGAAAATTGCTTACGTGTGTTATACAAGATCAGAAACCTGGTTTATTTAGCAAATTTTAATATATTTCAGTTTGATTTTTTTCCAATATGAAGTACTCACAACACCATCGTACTTTTTACATTATTTGCACCTTAATTCCTGATAACGTACATAAAATTTTAAATTTTACGTCAACTTTTTTTATTATTTTCTATTATATGCCAGATTCCGATCATAAATCAAAAACTTTGCAAACTATTCGTAAAGTTCCTTCGATAACAACTTTAGCTTTTAGATGTTTACTTTGCTTACTTCATTATAAGTTTATACACGATGATAAAAATATGAGATGACATGCAACTTTTGAAAGTCTCTGAAAAAAAGTTCAGAGCCCATCATAAGTCAGACATTTTTACCTGATTAACGTACATAGCGTACATCCTGATAACGTACATAGACGTACACTTAACGTACATGACTATAGGAACTCTTGCTATATATGGTACCTCAGGATCCGTGGTCAAGTAAGTGGAATTGGGCACCGCAGGCTTTGATCCTTCTTGGATTGTAATCCCTCAAGCCATGATCGTTCTTGTATTGTAGCAGAGCGGAATATGTTAGTTTAGTTTTACATAATTACAAATTCTAGAAAAAGTCATTGAACCAGGGATCTTTTTCACATATTTAGAATAAAGTGGAATGATGTTTATATGTTACTTTATTAAATATAGTAAGGTTAAACTATAATATGCATAATATACAAAATATTAAAATTTTGAAAAGTCAATATGTTATTAAATAGAGTCATATTTGTTTTCAAATATATTCGTGTAAAGAGGAAGTAAACCTTGTAACTTTTTTGTGTATTTAATAAAACATAGAATTTGAAACAACTTTTTTAAAAAAAAGTTCTTTTTCTCATAATAGAAACATGTATAAAAAAAATAAGAGGCTTATCACACAACTCTTTAAATTGATGTTCTCAAACGAAAAATACGAAAACTTTAAGGAAATCTGAAGTCAATAACGACGTAACGTATTCAACCTTAGATAAGTGAACACAATTCCTTACTTCTATTATATGAAATTCTTCAACATTCCGAGTGCTGAAGCTGTTCTAACAATAATATATCAGTGTAATGAGATCTGAACTTTTATCAGAACGAGAGTTTCAAAAGTTGCATGTCATCTAATTATTTATCGCCGTATATGACATAAACTTATGTCATATACGGCGTATGCCGTATATGACCAAAAAAGGAGAAAACATCTAAAAGATTTATACATAAATTTGAAAAGTTGTAATGTGCAAGGATTTACCGTAATAAAATATGACATATTTCAAAGAAGAAACAAATATTCAAAAAGAAAGATTGACGACAATAAATAAATGTTAAAAAGAAGAAAGTTATAATTTCACACACACGCAGAAAAAAAAAAATTAAAAAAAAAAAAAATAAATAAATAAATAAAATAAACATCAAGTTAAAGACTTGTTTAACACATTTTCTCAAAAGTGAAATAATAATTAAATGACACTTTGATAATCTTATAAGTTTAAAATATATGTAAAATGAAGCAATTTTCAAAACGGAAAATGTGTTAGAAAATCATCGTTTAACATTTTCTAAGAAAATTTTGTTAAGCGGAAATAAAAGCACACATAACTTTTCTTATTAAGCAAACAGGTTTTTTTAATGCAATTTATTGTAAATAACTTTATTTTGTGGCTATCATTTTTTTCATGCAAAATATGCATAAAAATAAAAAAAGATACTTATTTCTCAAGTCTTTAAATTACTGTTCTCAAACCGAAAGTACGAAAGATTCTTCTTTTTCAAAGTATTGTTATATCCTTTAAGGAAATCTGAAGTCGATAACGATGTATCGCATTCAACCTTCAGATAAGTGTATAACACATTTACTTACTGCTATATAATGCACTTGTTCAACACTCCGGAAGTCGAAGCTGTTCCAGTAAAAATGTATGAATATGATGGGATCTGAACTTTTATCAAAACAACAGTTTCAAAAGTATTTGCGTGGCACCTAATTTTTTTTTATCATCATGTATGTCATAAATTTATAACGAAGTAAGTAAAATAATTATGTAAAAGTTAAAGTTGTTATTGAAGAAACTTTGGGAATAGTTTGCAAAGCTTTTGATTTATTTTCGGAGCCTGACAGATGTTAGCAAATAATAAAAATATTGGTGTAAATTTTAAAAGAAAACGACAAGAAAAGAATGAATATAAGACTGCATACATACATTTTAAAACAAACCCGTGCAAGAATTTAATATATTAAACACAGTATTAACACTTTGTTGAACGTTGACTACTATTCTCGCCACTAATTTAGAGCATTTTTTCATTTAAAGTATCTATCGTAATTTACATCTAAAAATATTTATTTATTTAATCACGAAATATATGTTATTAAATAAAATGAAAATTACTGTTGCAAAATTTTAATAGATAAAAAAAGCCGCGTTAAATTAGCAACACTGCTTATCAATAATGTTTTAATAATTCCTATTCAAATAGCAATAATAATTATAAATTCTGGAAAAAGCAGTTATTAAAGTAATTACAGATTTATGTAAAAGTACAATCACTCGTTGTTTTGTTAAATTTCTATCATCAAGTACGAATAAAATATATCATGTATGATATACAAAATGATGCAATTTGCAAAAGAAAAACTTTATTGAATAAAGTCATAATTTTTATAAATATATTCTGCTGAATAGAAAAAAATGCACTTATTTTTAAAATAATCTACTTATAACAAAATCTGAAGGCAAGAAAGTGTCTGTAACCATTCCGGGCGCAACCACTCTAGTCTGCGAATCGACCGTAGTTAAACGCCATGTTAGGCTTAATGAAAATCCTATTCTAACATATAATAACTAAACGATAATTTCTCCTACTTGAAATCATGCCCTTCAAAATAAATTAATGTTTGTGAGATGACTTACATTAAATTATGTTTATATTCTGAGATAAATTCAGTTGAAATTAGTTTATTGCTCCAGGAAAGTAAACAAACAAATGATTCATTCGTCGTGAATGTTTAAAATATTAAACCATGAAGGTAACCGTTCGGAAAGCGATCGCAAACGGAAGAAGTAACCTTCCTCCGCGATACTCGATAAAATACTTCGTTCATTCGTTGTGAGCCTTTATCACCATCTATCAGAGATTAATATAAACAAAATTTTCTTCTGAAATTGTAGTTTAATTCTCAATGAATACAGTGACCTCTCACTCATACGCGATATACTGTAATTATTTTTCAGCCCCAGTTCCTTTTTAAGTAATTTTCTTCTTCTTTAATCGCAGAATTTATAAATCGAATTTTACTGTTTTAAAATAGTGGTACAAAAACTAATTACTGAACATCGCGTATAAGTGAAAGGTCACTGTATTTCTTATAAAATGTAATTAGAATATAAGGAACATGTAATTGTAATGTAATACTACATATATTAATTATATCAATGCAAATAAAATTTTATATTTTAGCATAGTAGAAACTTTGTAGTGAAAATAAATTTGTAATTTAATAAGAGAATTTTTAAAAAATACTGATTTAATAAAAGATGATTTTTAATGATCAAAATTTATCACAGGTTTCTTTAGGCATTTTTATAAAAAAATCAAAATTTAATTTGAGATAAACTTTTTAAAATTTAAGTTATTTAATTATTATTTTGGCAAATAAACATTCTGTGGAAATTGCACTTTGTTCTGTATTTTATCAATTTTGCTTTCATTGTAATTAAAATGAATATTTTATATCAAATATAATTAAAATATAAGGAATATAAAGTAATACTGTTGTACAACAAGTATTAGTTATAACAATGCATACAAAATTTTGAATTTTAACATAGTATTTTTGTAGTGAAAAAAAAAAGATCAGTCATATTAATACAATTAAAAGATGCGATTTAATTAAGAAATAAAATAAAATAAATTATTTTAATGATCGAAATTTATTACAGTTGAATACAGTTGTGAAATCAAAATTTGAATAATGAAATGTTTACTCTGATATAGCAGGGCAGTTTAAAAGATCGAAATGACGCAGATTGCCCAAATTATTAGAAATTTTTACTGTCGCTTAAAAATATGCTTTGCAACGCTGCCTGGTGAAGTATTAGAGCAGTTTTTTACGAGGTTTGTATGGAAGGCCCCGCCCCGATGTAATTAGGGGTCCGCTAGCGGGCGCAAGCGGGCCCGGAGATGTGTTAACCCAGCAATGGGTGTTTAAACAACTTTGTTGATCAAAACAATGTTTTGAAGATTTTATCGTTCTTAATGTTTACAGAATATTTTTATAATGAAATGTTTAAACTATTGAAGTTCAATCAAAACAGTTTATTTCCTTCGGGAACGTCGTTGTTTATATCAAAGGATTGGATATTATTTCATAACATCTTAATGCTGTTTGTTTGTATGAAGTCTTGTGAAAATGAAACATAACATTCCGTCATTTTTGACGGGGGTTATATACTAGTAATAATAATAATGATAATAATAGAACAGATTTTGGTGCGACTTAAATACCTTTTTATCGGATATGTCATTAAAAAAATTAAAATGTAATAAAAAACATTTATCAACACATTAACAACAAAAGACATTGTTTTTAAAGTTGCTGTTCCCAAACAGGGAATACGAAATATATATATATATATATATTTTAGTCTTGTTGTTTCCTTTAAAGATATGTGAAGACGATAACGATGTACCGCATTCAGACCCTCACATGAGTTTATAACACATTTCCTTAGTTCCTTTCTGTGAAAGTCTTCAACTTTCCGGATGCCGAAAATATTCTAGTAAAGATATCTGAAAATGATGGGCTTGTCATTTTTTTTTATCAGAGAAAAAATTTCAAAAGTTGCGTGTTATCTCATATTTTATCGCCATGTATGGCATAAACTTATAATGAAGTAAGCAGAATAAATATTGAAAAGCTAAATTTGTTACAGAAGAACTTCAACAAAAGTTTTGTAACTTTTTTTTTTAAATTTATGATGGAAATCTGACATATAGGAAATAACAAAAAAGTTAGTATGAAGTTTTATAAAAAAAAAAAAAAAAAAAAGAAAAGGAAAAGAAAAAGAAAAAAATGGCTCCTTTCCTCTAATCAGAATTTTCTTTTAATCATAGATTAATGAACGTATTTCCGGCCATTGAAACAATAGACTATCCACAATAGCAGACTCAAACAAAACAACAACAAAATATATCTAATATAATTTACCAGAATTATGATTTTAATATGATCAGTAGGAAATAGATACATAATACACTATCCACATATAAAACAACAGACTATCCACAATAGCGCACTCAAACAAAAAATATCTAATATAGTGTACCAGAATTATCATTTTAATATGTCCAGTAGGAAATAGATATACAATTTTAATGTAACTAGCGGAAAAAAAAAAGATTGAAATTTTTATTTTTGTTGACAGATTTTAGTTTAGCGATAACTGCCGTAATTTATGGTTAATCTCATCTTATGATTAATCTTCCATAATCCGATAGATTGCCAAATGGTGTATTTGAGCAAATGTGATTTGGCATAAAAGTGTTGTTTAAAATCTTCATTGGTGTTCACATCCATTTTAGAGGGCATTGTAGCGATGTAGCAACGCTTGCAAGTAGACTTAGTTACGGAAAATTAATATAAAAAAAGAGAAGAAAAACTAAAGGAAGAGCTTTTCTATATGTTCTGGGTAATCGATTGCCAATTATGGTAACCCATCTGTCACTATGCTAATGTTTATTATTTTAGTAAACAAATGTTCATTGATGAGATAGATTGAAAAAAATCACGCTTGAACTTTATTCTAAAAGCCATAAACAATCACTAAATTGAGCTACAGTTTTCAAACAAATTTCATATGAAAGTACATTTTTTCCTTATTCGATGGTGTAAAAATTGAAATTATGCGATGTTGAGAAATGATGCATAAGAGCAATAAAGGCAAAAGCCATAGCGCAGCTTATTACCAAGAATCATTACACATTTTTGAAAATAACTACTTGTTTTTGGCAGTCGTCCAAAAGTAAACTACCATCTTTTGTAGAAAATTTCGCTTTGAAAGAAATTGGACTTTGCCGCTAAAAAGGAACCAACCTAAACATAATATTTTGCATACATATTATTTTATGCAATTTAATATCATTAATTGCAATAATTGCATTTAAACAGAATTATGAAAGAATTTAGCGTAATAACGTACGAATAAATTCAAAAGCGATATAAAAAGAACTGAGGACAGTAAATAAATATTTAAGGAAATCTTGCTTTTAAACATCAAATTAAAATTTTGCTCAATGCACATTTTGTATCGAAACGTTAATCGAACCCATTTTAGGTGTAAACATGTGATAGCTTTAAAATGCTTTGTTACACAAGCAGCTTGTCAAACTGTATGTGTAGCCGTCAAGTGTTTTACACTTATGAAAGGTAGCCGTTACGTTTTTATGTCTGATGAAAAGCACAGCTCGGTCAGAAGTGGGCATCACTAACAAATATTGATGCGCTTTTGGAAGATATAACGTTGACAAATCATCAGTTAATCATTAATAATGAATTCATAGTTGTTTCAAGGAGCTCCTCTTTTGAGTGCTTTGTAAATGGGGAAATGTGAATTGGGAATTTTGATTCCCATTTTATATCAGAGACATAATGCGCAATTTAGAAACAGCGTTTGCCAGCAGTGCACATCTAAATAACATCATTTCCAATGTCGTTTCTGATCTCACGAGTGATTTCCTTATATCATGTATGAATATTTTTGTTTTCGGAGAAATAATTTGTCGGGTACAGCCTCGTTACAACAGTTATGAAGTTTTAAAATTTGCGATATTCACATTAAAATATTGAACAAAGTGGTGTGAACCAATAATGGGAAAATAACTTCTTAATAACAACATAAAACATAGAAAATGCACATTTTTTATTGTGTTATTAAGAACTTATTTCCCCTTAATGCAATAATCAATTTGTTAAATTGAAAATCTCTATTGTTATTTAAATCAAACCCAATCCAAAATTCCTGTATTGTATGTAAGTTAGCATATCGAAATTCGTGCAGGTTACATTCTTATTAATTTTGAAATTTTCTACCATCAGAAGAAATTAAAGTACAGCTTCTACGCTTTTTAATCCTTAACATTGCCTAACTTCAATAAGTCACTGTTCTATATTATGATTACGGCCACTCTAACTACCTCAAAGGCAAAGTTAGATTGCTCGATTACATGAGGCATTACTGAAATTTATCTAAAAAAATTCTTTAGATTATTAATTAAAAACATTCTGCTATATTTTTTCCGGTATCAGTTTTCTATTTTTTTTAATATTGTTCATTGTTCAGTTTCTAATTTCCTTACAGGTATAGGTCCTAAAATGCATAATCCAGGAGACTATGGTTTGTAGAAGTGCAAAGGCAGAGTGTTTACCACGGCGGGTCAAATGACCCGTCTCCAAAAAGTCATATATATTAATATATATGCATAGCAAAATTATGCCATCGAATACAATTTGCTGTGTGCAAAAAAATTTTGTCTAAATAATGACTCCAATTTGTTGTTTTCATCGTGTCTCTAGAGAAAAATGTTGCTACACTCTCGAGAGAGTTTGGGCTTGTAAAGTTGCCATAATTTGGATCCTGGACCAGATGACGGAACTCGTCTGGTTGGGTACCCCGAAATCTCGCAACACATCGTTGCATCCACGACGGATTTACGTTTCACTAGATTATATCAGCGTATACGGCAATGTGTGGCTGCCGTCGATCCAAGAGCCCACAATCTTGCAATCATCCACTGCCAAGCACACTATTATGGCACACTTCTAAGTTGTTTATTTATGCAATTAAAATTGTTTATTTATGCAATTAAAATTGTTTATTTATTCAATTAAAATTGTTTATTTATGCAATTAAAATTGTTTATTTATGCAATTAAAATTGTTTATTTATGCAAAGAATAAAATTCCTATTTATTTCTTAACTTAGAAATAAACAATATACAAACCTCATTAATATTCAGCGTATATTTTACAAAGACATAGCTGCCAATTTTTAAGATTTTTACAACTACTATTTACGAATATCAATCTTCGTCTTATTTAACCCTAGAAATATGTGATTAAATAAGGCAAGGAGTACTATTCTGAAATAGTGGTGTATAACTAGACAATCTACTACATAGGTCAAAATACTCGTCATGGTATATAGGCCAAGTTAAATAAAATTATCTGGAAAAAAAAAACAGAAATAAATATTGAAAAATACATTGGTTGTAAGTCACACACACACATATATATATATATAATCATATAAAATAAAAAGGCGATGTGATAGCGTCGTATTTAAGAAATTGTGCCAGAAAGTTAAAAAAAAAAAGTAGGTTTAGCATTAAGTTCGTTTAGCTAAGTACTTATGGCATTCCATGTCACGTATGGGACATCTTTTCTAACGATTACGACTGTTTTAACAATGTTTATTATATCCCCAAATGAAAACAACTATGCTAAACTGGAAACCTAGGAATTTTTTGCTATTTTTAATGTATAGTTTACATTTTTACAACTTATAAGTTAATAGTTAGAAGGATTTATGTAAGTGTCACGTGCGGGACATTTTGTCAGTTTTCATGGAAGACCACGTGTTTCCTCCGTAGAACATTTTGTTATCCAGGGGGCGCTGCCGAGCGCTCAAGACGGGATGATGCGCGGAGCGGATTCCCGCCACCAGAGATGTTTTTGCTTGAGACGTAAGCGCAGTGTACCTACCGCTGCCAGTCAATTTTGTTCTCCTTGTAAATAAATATAATTAGTTAAGTTTTAACTCCACTTTTTATTGAGTACGAAATGATCATCTTAGTTTTCTTAACGAAATACAGTCCAACGAGATTACCTGAGCTATCTACGGAACATGTTTTGGTCCTCCGAGCCCCAGCGCTCATTTAGAACACTGTGAATAATCATCGCCCTTGGATTTTTGTATGTAGTTATAGATATAATTATAATGGCTACTATTAAAGGTACTGTGATCCTCAATCGGAAACGCGGAAACATACGCAGCCAAGTTACACGAATATCTAATGCTATAAAATCAAAACTTGGCCAGAAATAATTGGAACTAAAGTTCAATGCTCTTCAGACATTAAAAAAGAAGACAGATGAATTACGTAATGAGTCGTATTCGGTAATTTCTGATGATGATTTACCGGAATTTGAAAATTCCTTGACGGAGATAGAAGAACAGTTAGAAACTCTCGAAGTAAGTCTTCTTGATTTAATAAAGCCTAGTGTTTCTAATGTTGAATGTCAAAATAATAATGATAGAATTAATGCTAATGAGTCAAAAATTAAATTGCCGTCAATTAATTTACCCCAATTTTCGGGTCGCTACACAGAGTGGTTTAATTTTAAATTACAATTCACCACCTTGATTGATAGCAACGATGAATTAAATGATGCTCAAAAATTATATTATTTACAATCGGCTTTAACAGGCCCTGTGAAACAATTGCAAAACATTGATGATTCTTATGCTTCCTTATTCGAAGCTTTAAAAAAACGATTTGAAAACAAACGGTTAATTGTAAATTCTCATATTTCTGAGTTATTGAGTAACAACAAAATAAAAATTGAAAATGCGAAAGAAATACGCAATCTGGTAGATAATTTATTGAGTCATTTGAGGGCTCTGAAACAATTAGGACTAGAAAATAATAACTTATCAGAATCAATTTTAATGTATTTTGTGTTACAAAGAATCGATGATGAGTCAAGAAAGGTATTTGAAATGAGTCTTAACTGTAACGACTTGCCTGAATGGAATATTTTTATTGATTTTTTACTGAAAAGGGCTCAAGCTCTCGAAAACCTACAAAAAAGTAACACCGTTACGAAACCTAGGTATGAAATTACTCAGAAACAAAAAAGTATAGTATTACAGAATGACAAATTTAATTGCGCATTATGTAAACAACCTCATATGATATTTCGATGTCAAAGGTATTTAGATTTATCGGTTCAAGAGAAATTGAACCAAGTAAGGAAGTTGAAGTTATGTTATAACTGTTTATCGTTATCTCACGCTGTTAATCGATGTAACAAATTAAATAATAAGTGTAGGATTTGTTACTCCAACCATCATAGTTCTCTTCATGGAGCTAATTTTTCGAAACCTGCTTATGAAAATAGGCAAGTTAATTGTATTGCAAATGAACCGCAGTTGAAAACGGAAGATAACGTGAATTCTAATTCAATAGAACCCACCACAAATGCGTTAACATTGAGCTGTCAAAACAATTATGATCAAAATTTGTCTGGCACCAGTTATAATGGGTTGATTTCGACAGCTGTGATTTATTTAAGGGGAAGTAATGATTCTTTTTTTCCTTGTATTGCGATTCTTGATACTGCGAGTAATGTCTCATTGGCCACATTTTCTGTAGCAGATATGTTAGGGTTGCAAAAATATAAGGTCAAGTCATTAATTACTGGATTAAATTATTCTGTCTGTAAAATTAAAAGCAGAATAAATGTAGAAATTTCCAACAAGGATAGAAGTTTGAAAAAATTATCCAACATGTTTTTGGTTCCTAAAATCACTGATTTAACCCCTTCAAGCGCCGTAGACATTTCTAATCTGCACTTACCACATAATTTAACCTACGCGAACCCATGATTTTTTGAACCTCAGCGAATTAAAGTGTTATTAGAAGCAGATGTATATTACGAATTGTTATTAGCTGGTCAAATAAAAATTCCTAAAACTTCTATAATTTTACAAAACTCTCATTTAGGATGGATCGCGGGCGGAACAATACAGGATAGAAATGAAAGTAAATTCACGTGCCATTTAATAGAAAATCAAGATGAATTAGATTTGAAAACCTTTTGGGACTTAGAGACGTCGGGAATTAAAGATGACCCAAACAATGTAAAAAACGAAGAGATCCTAGAGAAATTTCATGAAACTGTGCCTTTTGAAAATAACAGATATGAAATCAGTCTCCCTTGGACAAGGGATTGGAACCATTTAGAAAATAATTATAAAACCGCCGAAGCGCGACTCACAAGTCTAATAAAAAGAATGAAACGTGATACAAACTTATACGAACAATATCGCAATATTTTGAATGAGTATTTAGAGATGAACATAATTGAAAATGTACCTAATTTAGAAAACCCTTCAGATAAACCAGTTTTTTACTTACCGCACCATACAGTATTTAGAGAAGATAGTGTTTATACTAAATGTCGAATAGTTTTTGACGCAAGTTCCCATGAAGCAGGACAATTGTCTTTGAACGACTGTCTTGACGCAGGAACTAATTTAAACCCTAATATTTTTCACTTATTGATTTTTTTCAGACTAAACAAAATTGCCTTTCTAGCAGATATAGAGAAGGCTTTTCTACAAATTGCCATAAACGAAAAGGACAGGGATGTGCTGAGAGTCTTGTTTATAGATAAGAATCCTGTTAACAGTGACGCATTTAATGTTATCGTCTACAGATTTTTACGCCTAACATTTGGCTTGAACTCAAGCCCATTTTTGCTATCTGCTACAATTAAGCATCATCTTAACAAATTTGAAACGGAATATCCAATAACGACAGAAGTACTCCACAATTGTATTTATGTGGACGACTTAATAACCGGGACAGACACAGTCGAAGATGCGGTGAACATTTCGGAACAATCTCATAAAATAATGAAGGAAGCTAGCATGAATTTACGGAAGTGGATTTCGAATAACCAAATGTTAATGGAAATATGGGATAATCGTGGATTTAGTACAATGCCTATTTCCTAATGCAACCTTATGAGGATAGTACAATACATAAAGTTTTGGGGATATCGTGGCAACCCAAGCAAGATATACTTTTGATAGATATTGATAATTTGCTCGAATTTTTGCGTAACGCAAAAAATACAAAACGTTTTGTATTACAAGTTGCAGGTAGAATATTTGACCCTCTGGGTCTAATTTCTCCGTATACAATACGAATTAAATGTTTATTTCAAGAACTGTGGAGTAGGAATTTAACATGGGATGAAGAACTGCCCTCCGATATTACAAAGACGTGGGAACAATGGTGTTCCGAACTTCCCCAGTTGAGAAATCTAAAAATTCAAAGGAACATTTTTCAGTTTCCCGATGACTCCAATTACACCCTAACTTTGCATACCTTTGCCGATGCCAGCCCAAAAGCATACGGTGCTTCCGTGTATCTACAAATTGATTCACTAAGTGAACCTTCCTTAAATTTGATTACATCAAAATCCAGAGTGGCACCATTGAAAAAAGTGTCACTTCCTAGACTTGAACTTTTAGCAGCATTACTTGCTGCACGCTTAACTTGTGAAGTAAAAACGGTACTAGATCGCAAGGGACCATCGTCTATGTATTTGTGGACAGATTCGCAGATTGTCTTGTACTGGATCAAAGGCTCTGCGAACAGGTGGAAGTCATTTGTGTCGAACCGTGTAAAGGAAATCCAAGCTCTGACAGACCCATCCAGGTGGTTTCACTGTGCAGGGTCCGAGAATCCTGCAGATTTGCTAACAAGAGGTGTCAAGTGTGACCTTCTCGTTCAGAGTTCCAAATGGTGGACTGGACCAGAGTTTTTGAAAGACTTAGATCTGTGTAACAACGACCAGACTTTAGTGATTCCTAACAAAGACATATATATAAACGAACTAAAAAGAGACTCCGTGAACATTATTGACGATGATTTTGTTACATTAACTATTTCTCACGATAAACCGTTAATTAATCATATTTTTGCATGTACTAATAATTTTGTAAAATTAATTCGTATAATGAGTTTTATTTTTAGATTCACCTTCAACTGTCGTACTAAATTGAAGAGAAGAAGTGGACCACTATCCCTCGACGAGGTTAGAGAGGCCGAATCGTTTCTAATTCGGTCAGCACAAAGGGGGGAATTTAGGGAAGAATTAAAATGCCTCGAAAAAGGTAAGCCTGTTCACAATAAAAGTAGATTATCTTCCTTAAACGTATTTGTAGGAGAGGATGGATTAATTAGAGTTGGCGGCCGTTTAGCACATGCAGATTTGCCGCTTAACTCAAAGTTTCCAATTGTGTTGCCTGCAAATCATAAGTTAACGGATATTATTTTAAATTACTTCCATCTCAAATACTTTCATTTAGGCCCACAAGCGTTGCTTTTCCATGTAAGACAAAAATTTTGGCCACTTAATGGCAGGAATAATTGCCGAAGCATTGGTCACAAATGTGTGACATGCTTCAAGAATAAACCTGTTGTCAGCTCCCAATTGATGGCTGATCTTCCGGTGGGACGTGTGACACCAAATTTTGTATTTTCGGTGACAGGTCTGGATTACTGTGGCCCATTTTCTATTAAATTTAAAAATCAAAGGAAGGGTGTATTGAATAAAATTTATATCGTAGTGTATGTGTGTTTATGCACCAAGGCAATACACCTGGACTTTGTTTCAGATCTCACAACTCAGGTTTTTATAGCTAGTCTAAAACGTTTCTTTGGCAGAAGGGGAAAATGTGCAAAAATCCTATCGGATAGTGCAAAAACGTTCATCGGAGCTGACATCGAGTTGAAAAAATTGCATAAACTGATTAGTTTCCCAGATGAGGAATTGTGTAATTTTTTTACCCATGAAGGTGTCAAATGGGAATTTATTCCCCCCAAATCCCCGAATTTTGGTGGCCTCTGGGAGGCGGCTGTAAAATCATTCAAGTTTCATTTAAAACGGGTAATAGGTGATCAAAAATTAACCTTAGAAGAGTTTCTTACTATACTAGCGGAAATTGAGGGAGTTTTGAACTCCCGTCCCCTTACCCCGCTGTCCCCAGATTTCGAAAATTTTGAAACCTTGCCACCCTCTCATTTTTTAATCGGTAGGCCGATCACTTCGATCTCCGAACCCCCATGAGATAACATTAATGAAAAATAGATTAGCAAAATGGCAGAGAATCACTAAATTTAGTCAGCAAATTTGGACCACTTGAAGGGCGATTATTTAAATAATTTGCAGCAGAGGGGGAAATGGAAATTTAAAAAGGAGGATGTACAGAAAGAAACTTTAGTACTAATAAAGCAGGAAAATTTACCTTCCACCAAATGGCAGGTTGGAAGGATAGTTGAAATTTTTAAGGGAAGGGACAATATAATACGAACCGTAAACTTACGGTTACCAGACGGGCGAATTTATAAGAGAAATGTCAGAGATGTCTGTATATTACCAGTTCAGTAACAGATTTCTTTTCTTTCTTTAAGCAATTTTTAAAGTATATATTATTTCTGTATGTAATGTAGAATTATAGTGCATTTATGATTGTATTATTATTGTATATGTAAGTTGTTATATCTTATAATTTTTTTTTTATATGATAATTTTTGCAAATTTATATGTGAATGTATATTGAAATTGCATTTCAATCCCCGGGGGAGTGTTTCCTCCATAGAACATTTTGTTATCCAGGGGGCGCTGTCGAGCGCTCAAGACGGGATGATGCGCGGAGCGGATTCCCGCCACCAGAGATGTTTTTGCTTGAGACGTAAGCGCAGTGTACCTACCGCTGCCAGTCAATTTTGTTCTCCTTGTAAATAAATGTAATTAGTTAAGTTTTAACTCCACTTTTTATTGAGTACGAAATGATCATCTTAGTTTTCTTAACGAAATACAGTCCAACGAGATTACCTGAGCTATCTACGGAACACCATGTTATTAAGCTAATTCATATCCTGATTTTTATTTTATCTTTTCAAAGCGTTTTCGGAATGCTGATTGCACATATAATTCAGTAGATATCGAAAGTTTAATAATCTCTAAAAACACTTTGCTCAGCGTTCCCATGTACCAAAGGCTTGCCAATATACATTATAATTTGTTTGACCATGTGTGTAGATTCTTTGTAATTAAGATAATTATTGACCTTGTGTTTTAATTGGCTTTTCGTTAAGTTTTCTGAGTATTGCAACACATTTAGCAAATTTAATTGATAAAAATTGGAAAAAGTAATTAAATGCAGCGTACTTGACCTGTGATGTGGTCTCAGTCACACATAAGAACAACTCAACATTTATAAGGAACGTTTATTTATTCGACTTAATGGTGAAAAAAAATGGAACTACACAAACGTCCAGCGTTTTTCTGAGAACTTCAGTAATTTTACATGCTTAAATACTATTGATATTACTCTGTCTGAATTTACTTTAAGAATTACATATCAAGTAAAAGTCCAATATATCATCCAGGAACGCCTATGAAAAAGCGATCTAAGTTTTCAAATGAATAATAAAAGCACCATCCGAACGTAGACAAATACATTGTTGTGCATTAAACTGTGTGTTTGTAATTTTTTGTTGATTTCCCTGCATTTTGTTGCTATTGTACAATAACCAAAATATTACAGATGAGTAACTATTCTGGATATCATTCTGGTGTCGTAGGTTTTTAATTTAATGTTATGTAGATGACTGTTAAAAATTTGCAGCCATTTGTCAAAACTTGCCAGTTATTATACTGTTTCTACAGAAAACGGTTACATAACCAAAATTTAACTTTATTCTGACCACAATATGGTCAAATACTCTTCATAGTATGGTCAACTAACAGTTATCTTTAAAATCTGTCGAATAACTCGAGAGTTTGCAGCAGACTTTTAACAGTGTAACTATAAAAAGTAATGCTTTAAAAAATTCATTTCCAATTTATCTTTTGCACTTTTTCTATGTAACATATTTGAATTTTATTCATGAATTGCAAATGTTTAACCTACCCAGGTGGGATAAAACAAAGATATTGGCCAATATCAAAATATAATACCGGCAATATCACAATTTAATACTGGCCACCATAAAATGCCTCCACCCGTCTAAATAATATCCGTGAATATTATTTTTTGACTTCGGGCAATGTCAGCCCATATTTCACAACATCAGTGAATATTATATTTGAGATTCAGCGATATATATTTTTTTGCCATAGCTGAATATCATTATTTGACATTGAGCGATATATTTTTCTAACATTGATGAATATCATTTTTAGATATTAAATTATATGTTTTTTTTATATTACTAAATAACAAATTTTAGGTATAAAAGGATATTTTGTTTCATTTAAAATATTATTTTAGGTTCCAAGCAACAAGCAACTGCAACGTGCAGATGTGGTGAACGTTCATCCTCTCTGTGCAAAAAGAGGTCTCTGCTATATGGCGCCTAGTTTAGTCCCGCTAATTAGCAAGATGAAGGCACGTTTAAGTGCTACGTAAGTGTCAACTGTAAACAGAAAACAGTTAATGACTTCAAAGGGATTCCTAGTTGCACTGCAACTCCACTCTCTGTAAATGAACACATCTTAGTGGAGCTACGAAAAAGTAGTTTAACGGTAGCACAATATATCTATATGCACTACATTAAATATATAAAAAGATGAGATTACCTCACAGAGACAGAAGAAGAAATGAATAGCAGAAGAAAAAAAGTCCATTAAGTGGGCTGACATCGCGAGCGGTCAATCCGAAAATAGGAAGGCGTGGCTTCGTTGGCAATTGTCAGGAAGTCGGAAAGGATATGAATTTGAGTAAAAATAACTATAATATTTAAAATTTAAGAGTGAAAAATAATTTAAATAGTAAAAGAAGGATATACTAAGAATAAATGTTTAAACTGTTGAAATCTGCAAACATATCGCCGTAAAATGAAAGAAAAAGGATGTTAATTGCAATCTACCCCTTCAAAAAAGAAAAAAAAAGACAATTTACATTGTCTTACATTGAATAACGTATGAACATGTAAGATTAGCTTTTAAATTACAAAAAAAGTAAGTAAAAAGAAGAAGAAGAATAAATATATACATTCTTTTTTTTTACGATTAGCAGGACTGTTAAATCGACATAAATAGTTGGTGGGGGAAAGAAAAAAAAAAGTTTATAGAAATGATTTAGTCAAAAGTGGTGGGAGTGGAATTTTTCTGTTAATGGGAAAATATTTGGCAAAATTATCATCTAATTTCATATTCACATCTCTTTAAATTACAATCGACTCATTTTTTGACATTCTTTTATCATTTTTTCATCATTCTTTTATCTTATTAAGTTTTATTCAAATATCACTTTTCATAATTAAGTTTGCTCGAAATTTTGAAAGAAATTTTAAGGTTGGTAAGGAATTTAAAGCTTGTAAGAAATTTTAAAGCTACCTTAAAATCATGTGTTCCACCTTCAAAAAAAACGTTAAGACAGGGTTCGTACGCTTTTACCACAACTTTTAATAGAATTTTTCGCCTTATTTAAATCCGGAAAATTATTAAGAATTCTGCAATTTAACGAAGTGTTTACAATTTCTGCTTATTTAAATATTAAATAGAAAATTCTACTAAAAGTTTGTGGTAAAAGCGTGCAAACCCTGTAAGAAAGGTTTAAACAACCCTCTTATTTTGAATTTTATTTTGTAAGAAATTATATATATATATATATATATATATATATACAGGGTGTAACTGAAATGCTTCAACAAACTTTGAGGGATGATAGTACTCATGAAGATGAACAAAAAATGCAATAGAACACGGGGTCGCAAATGACATTTAACCCTTTCAGGGACAGTGGTATGTCTAAAAAACCACTTAATTTTAATTCCAAAACGCCACAATGGCACCAGAATTTTGCTAAAATCTTTTCCATTTAATATTTATGTGAAATATAGCCTTTTTCTTATTTACAAACAATTTTTTTTGTAAATTCCGGTGCCAGTCCATTTTCAGACGCATTTTCTCTATTTGTATCCTTTAAGCCTTTTAGGGACAAACTACTTTTAGTACTAAAATGTTGAAATAAATGACTGGCACCGGAATTTATAAAAAAATTTGTTTGTAAATAAGAAAAAGGCTATATTTCACATACATATTAAATGGAAAAGATTTTAGCAAAATTCTGGTGCCATTATGGCGTTTTGGAATTAAAATTAAGCGCTTTCATAAACATACCACTGCCCCTGAAGGGGTTAAACGTCATTTGCGACCCCATGTTCCATTGCATTTTTTGTTCGTCTTCATGAGTACTATCATCCCTCAAAGTTTGTTGAAGCATTTCAGTTACACCCTGTATATATATATATATATATATATATATATATATATATTCGTTCTTTCTCTGAATTTGAGTGATAGGTTTCAGTTCTGATTGCTATGAGAATTTACCCTCCCGAGAATTTTTTGTTTGGTTTACCCTTAAACGGGTGGTGTCCACAAAAAAGGACGCCTAATTTTAATACCAAAACTGACAAACGGCACCAAGAATATTTAATGAAAATTTTCTTTTTATTAAATATCGGAAAATAAGCACGTTTTTATTTTCAAATTAATTCGTTTTTAAATTCTGGTGTCAGTCTAATATTTCATCAGTTTACAAACAGACTTACTCCGCGTCGGAGAGGGTTAAAAATGTATATCAATGTGGAAACGTTTGGTTATCGAGATTACAAGGACTCTAGGTATTTGAACATCTTTTAGCGTCTTTCCCTCTCTTTTGCTTCCAACAGCCGCCGAGGGTGTGTGCGTCCTCAGTGTGCGTATTGAGCCCTTCAAAATAACCGTTAAGTTGGTATGGTAGTTATTTTGTTCTCCCAGGATTTATACTTCGTTGGGAATTTATAAATGGGAAATCAGAAATAATTAGAGCCGTGAATTTACTGTACTACCAGATGAAAGGAGTCCACAGTTGCGTACAGATACATCTTTTATTACATCCAGGTCCGTGGAGTTCGCATAGCAAGGCCGGCTAACAATCGCCGGTAGCTAGAGAGGAGGCATAAGCAATATTACATCTGTTATCTACACAGGGCAAGAGCTAAATCTGAGTCGAGAACTCTTACAACTTTCTCAGCTCGAATGAAGCATTGGCGACACAATAGCAATAAAATTAGCCAAAAATATCTATTTCTGGCGATACAATACAGCGAGGAGACACATGTGGTTTTTATCCATTAGTATTAAGTGAATGGGATTACGTCAGAGAGGAATTATGAATTTTTAACGCCAGTCCGATTAAAACCGCATAATGGAACCCGGTAAATTTTTGAGGGAACCCACCCTAAAAGGTTACAATCTAGAACAGAAAGATGTGAGCTAAAATTATCCCAAACAGGCGCCGGCATACCATATATGGCAAGTAAAAGACCATGGGAATAATAATAAGACGAAATAACTTTTATATGCCGTGAGAAATGATATCAGATGATGATCCGTTAAAATACAGATGTAAAGTGCATCTGTGAACAAAGATTTCAAACTGTTGCTAGGCACAAAGCTGTTTCTTTTCTTTTTTCTTTAAAGTAGATGAAAATGTGGTCAGAAGATTTTAACGAGCAAAATAAAATGAGAGCTTACATTTTAGGCAACGGAACTGAGAATAAATAATTTTGTGACCCGACAATTAAATTTCAAGTTAAACAGGAACCATATACCTTAAAGTGGGGGGGGGGGCGATTTAACATATAAATTGCATTCTAATATATGAAGTTAAATCTCCTTCATATATTATCTCCCCGAAAACCGGAAAAAACTACATGACCTACGTGTGTCTCCTCTCACACAACATAAACCACAAATGAAAATAAACAAATTTTTTAAATAGAACCCTGGATAAAATATACCTATATGCTTATAATAGGACATACACATTTTTTTTTAATATGCAAATAAAAATTTATATCATGTCTCAATAACGTATGCATGCATGTAAGCATGAATAAACCAAATGGGTACCACTTACATTGGAAAAAATATTTATATATGAGCTCTGTTCAATCGTTTCTGGATATACTTTTTTTTGTTCCACTGTTTATTATTTTTAAAGTGCGCACTCTTTAATATTTTCAATCAATTTCCAGAAACTTAAAATATTCATACTTGAAATTTCATATTCAAGAATTAGCAACTTCTTTTTTTTTTTTTTTTTTTTTTTTTTTTATTGCTAAAATAGTTGGATATATTATACTTCCAACCACAAAAATATTTTGAGACATGAAAAAGAAATGAGGACAAAACAATACATGTATGAATATCACAACTGCACGGGTAATAACAATGTGACACAAAGAAAATTTTACTATTATTTCTCTTTTTTTTTTTTTTTAAATATAAACAAACTATTCCACATGATCAAAAGCAAGAAAAACAATAAAAAAAAACTATTTGTAGGAAATACGATGACTGTTTCTTTTATTGTAATTTAAAAAGAAATATTTTAAGATAAGGTAAGTAAGAGACGTTAAAAATGAAACATAATTTAATGTATGTACATTATTTCTATGGCAAAAAGTATACCAGGATAAGCTGTCATTTTTGGACAGAAAAAGAAACAAAGTGTATGAAAATTTTAGTGTTACATGACATGACCTGCAAAGCAGGTGACAACGAAAAGGAAGTGTGTGTATGTGTGTGCAGGCACCTCGAACAATCATCGACAGATGATATATGCATTGTATTTAGCAGATAAATTATGCACGAATCAGTGAGAAGCAGAAGGGATGTACACCTGTTAAGAAACTTTAAAATTCGTAAATAAGAAAATATCTTATTACGTGAATTACCCTGGTCTAGAAAGAAACAACTTTTCTTTAGTGAAACTAACAAAATCAGAAATGTCGAAAAGAGAAAGGCAATGAAAACTTAATGGTATGTGTGATCCAAGAGTGATGTGTAAATGTGTTTCCAAAATATTGTGAAAATAATATGAGTATCCTATCAAAATGACTCAAGAAAGATGGCTGGCAAGTACAAGTAATAGTAAAATAAAAATGCATAGCATAATTACAAATTGAATAAAATTAAAAATTGTGAAAATATTGATTGCATGAGAGAAATAAAAACAATGAAAAAAAAATAAAAAGGTCTGTGAACCTTGACGAGAATACGAAATTTATGACAAATTTTGCAAAGAGCAGAAAGCTCATTAGGCACAAATGACAGAACAAGAAATACGTGTGTAAAAAAAACGTTAAAATTGCAAAACCTACCATTGACCATATACAGGGACCCCAAACCTGTTATATGAAAGGCTGCAAAAAGGATTTGTGTGTGTGTGTGAAAGAGTATCTCTGCAAGTCAAAAGTATCCCAATGAAACTACTGCATGTGTACATAATTTTTTTTTTAAAGGTTCGATGAATGCATGTCCGGCATGTAAAAACTTTCAATGTTTCCTTGTACATGTCCGTGACAATGATGGAAAATTGTATGTGAACGAAAAATATAAAGTGTAACGATGAGAATATTTTGAAAATCTAACAGTTGAAGAAAAATCCACAAAATATTTTACGAAGAGCTGAGCAAATAAATAATTAACATTTATAAATGAACTTACCTGCACCAGCACATCCACTTCGAATCACATGTAGTCTTGATAGGTGATAGATAAATCCCAGAATGTGAAATCAAATTTTATTAGTATTTAAGGGATTTATCAAATTCTTTAGAATGGTGATCGTACACATAAAAGAAATAATTCCTGTAATTACTGTGACCTAAAAACATTTAAAATGAACATATTGCCAAATACGCTGAAAATTACTCTTGCAAGTTAGCAAAATATATTTAAATCTTACCATCTCCTACGAATAAGTGTATAATAAGTAAATATTGAATTGACAAAGTCGCCAAAATAGTGTGTAAAATTTTAGAAAAGTAAAGGCCTAACATATATGCAGGTAATCATTGCATAAATAGAAAAAAATAAATAAGCATTGCAGTATCTATAAGTGATTGTCGTTGAATTTGAAAAAGATTAAAAATGGTAGAAAAACTGTGTGTAACCGAACAATTCTACATACAGTACTTATAGAATAAAACTTTGTACGAACTTTGTGAAGAGAGAACATTGTAACCTTTGTAACTAAGAAACCGCATGTAAAGCTGGACGGTGAGAAGGAGGATCCAGAAAATGTTCACTAACACTCAAAAATGAAAAAGAAAAAAAGAAAAAACTTTGTACTGTGTAAACTTTGTAACTTCAAGCATCAGCAAACACCCACAAAATCCAGTGAATAGTAAAAAAAAAAGAAAGAAATTTAAAAATTTAGCAAAATTTACGTAAAAAGTGTAAAACAATGAGATAGCAAAACAGTACCGAACATAGAATATAGCAAGCATAAGACCGAACACTCACACGAAATACCAAGTGTCAGGATAAAATCCAACGAGGCGTGTGTAAAATTTGAAAATCGTTGAAAATTGCCGCCATAATATCCATCCTAATAATCTTGAGTGTGTGTAAAAAGGTGTAGAGCCCTGTCGAAAATATTCGAGACAAAAATGGATAACACGGAATGCTCTAATCTACGCAAGCTAACCTAATTGTATCAATAAATGTCTTGTCATAAAATGTGAAAAAGAAAACGCCGAAAATACTCCATGAGTGAAAGTTAAATTACTACGAAACAAAAACCTATAAGTATTAAAAAATACGACCTTAAACACATGTAATTGTGTCATTATTATTACAATATCTTTAACATGAGTGTAAGTAACACATTACATATCCGAGAAGAGTAAGTGGCCAGTTTACTCAACTCAGACATGAAACATAATATTCAGTCATAGAGCTATCTCTAGTATATAGTCCCACGACAGAAGTACCACACTCATGACAAATGCACTAGGAAATGAAAAGAATAACATATCCTACTGTGAAATGACCTTTACAAATATTATGCATTTAATAAAATTTTCGAAATGAGAAAAGGTTGTAGAATAACTATATCATAAATCAATAGAAACATGTCGAAGTAAAATCTAGTAGTTTCTACGTGAGATTGTAGGGAGATAGCAAGATACATGCAAAATTAAATTCTAAAACCTAAAAATTATTAATTTGTTCTGTATAACTAGAAACATGACCAATAATAAAAGCAGAAATATCTATAGCTTTTCAGAAAAGTTGAGAATTAATAAAAAAAATGTCTTTAAAGATTTTTACCAACACTTGATATCCATCACAGGAAAATTGCAAAATACTTAAAAAATTAACTTTTATACCTGCGATGACAGTCATACACACAATTATTAATATTATAATTACTATTATAAATCCACGAAAACTATAAAAGATTTGCGTGGAAAAGATGTAAATTGCACTAGCAATAGTGAATATAAACTATAATTTACTCCATATTTTTCCATAATTTACTCCATATGACTGCTAAAATTTACATAAAACCTTTTTTTTTTTTTTTAACTAATAATAATGAAAAGTGTCACACGTGCAGGGATATTCAGCTTCCTAAAACATTACAACACTATAAGTAGTGCTGCCGAATTGAACTTCTAGTATATTATGACGTAAATCAGTTACGACTACACGCATATATATATATAACACAAAAGTAAATAAAGTAGATTAAAATGATATACTTTAAAAATAATAGAAATATAAAAACACATAAAATAACATAAAGTGCACGAAAAGGAAAAATATCTAAAGTGTTATTTGATAAAATTACCAAATGAAACTTACTGTAAAAAAAAGGCAGAAGGCATTCATTTGTGTGAATTTCTTATAATATTGGATTCTACATGTATAAAACATACATTATATATTGTTGTCGAAATTTTACCAAAAATTACTGTCTTTTTTTTTTTTTTTTTTTTTTTTAATTTCTCAAACTATATGCCAAATGATACAAAGTTATTCCAAAACCGACCACAGATAGAAATAAATTGTTATGTCTTAAAATTGCAGAAAAATATTAATTTGTATACCTTTCATGCCAGAACACAATAATAAATGAATAAATACAACATTTTTGTTTACTTTGTATTAAACCCTAAAGCAAAAAAAAAAATATCTCAACATAAGAAACCCACCATATGCAAAAGTCACAAAATTACTATATGTTGAAAAAACTTACTTTCTGGTAAATCCAGTTGAAAAATGTAATTATTATTATTATTATTTTTTTTAATTTGGACAGAAGTGTCCTTAAAATTAATTAATGTAAGAAAACAACTCAAACATTCACAAAGCGAGTTAATCCTTTCCGTAAATATTACTATAGATAATTTTTTCTCTATAGCATTCATCGAATCATCCTGAACTAATAGGCACTTTTTCTTTTTAAAGCACATAAGTTGTTTTGACACCTCCAACTTTAACAATTTATATGTCGAGAAATCAGGAAAGCACATATTCTTGTAAAGCCACAGAGATTTTATAATATCTACAGATCTGAGTGAGTCACCAGTGATGATTTGTAGATAACACTTTTTTCTTTTTTTTTTTAAATGTTTCGTGCACAGTATCATTAATTCCGGAAATAAAATAGTGTTGAATTAATTCGTTGTCTTAGGTCGATTATTATTATTATTTTTTTTTTTTTTACCTCAAGAATACACACTGGCCAGCTGGCATACTTGAAATGGACTTAAGGTGACGGTAGATGAATCACACACAATATAAAATATCAGCGCTGGAATGGTAGAGCAAAAATAAAAACATATCGCTTTCTATAAACTACGAGCAAACGGCGAGCGTATTTCGAAGTCAGCATCTCTGTTGAGAAATATTGGAGGGAAGAAAAAGACTTTTTCGGTATGCATAAATCATTATCGCACGATGGAGCGCACTTTTCTTTTTCTTTTTTTTTGGCTTGAACGTATTCCAAAGGCGAAAAAAAACAGACAAGTTGCAGTATCTGTTTAACTTATTCGTTTTTAGTAATGTGTCACCAATGATGTATCTATCCATAAGAATTTTCTTTTTTTTTGCGAAGAGATTATTTTAAAGACATATAATTGTAGTCTGGTCAGTAGTAGCAGGACAGTCTTGGAAAAAAAATCCACTAGGAGATATGATTAAAACATATGGAGTTCCATGTTGTGGTATGTCGCGATAAAAACATCGTTCATAAAATTTCGGAGTTCCTTGTTGTAGCAAAAAAATTAAAGAGTTCTTCTTTCTCGAACATGAAGATATTAACTACCCTCCTCTCTAGCAAAACCTTGAAAGCGCCTGGTCCTGAGCGCCAATTTATATGGTAGTTTGTTGTTCCAGGAATCATAATATTTCGTTGAGCATTTTTAATTAGGAAATAAGGAATAATTAGAGCCGTGAATTTACTGTACTACCAGATGAAAGGAGTCCACAGTTGCGTACAGATACATCTTTTATTACATCCAGGTCCGTGGAGTTCGCATAACAAGGCCGGCTAACAATCGCCGGTAGCTAGAGAGGAGGCATAAGCAATATTACATCTGTTATCTACACAGGGCAAGAGCTAAATCTGAGTCGAGAACTCTTACAACTTTCTCAGCTCGAATGAAGCATTGGCGACACAATAGCAATAAAATTAGCCAAAAATATCTATTTCTGGCGATACAATACAGCGAGGAGACACATGTGGTTTTTATCCATTAGTATTAAGTGAATGGGATTACGTCAGAGAGGAATTATGAATTTTTAACGCCAGTCCGATTAAAACCGCATAATGGAACCCGGTAAATTTTTGAGGGAACCCACCCTAAAAGGTTACAATCTAGAACAGAAAGATGTGAGCTAAAATTATCTCAAACAGGCGCCGGCATACCATATATGGCAAGTAAAAGACCATGGGAATAATAATAAGACGAAATAACTTTTATATGCCGTGAGAAATGATATCAGATGATGATCCGTTAAAATACAGATGTAAAGTGCATCTGTGAACAAAGATTTCAAACTGTTGCTAGGCACAAAGCTGTTTCTTTTCTTTTTTCTTTAAAGTAGATGAAAATGTGGTCAGAAGATTTTAACGAGCAAAATAAAATGAGAGCTTACATTTTAGGCAACGGAACTGAGAATAAATAATTTTGTGACCCGACAATTAAATTTCAAGTTAAACAGGAACCATATACCTTAAAGTGTATGGTTCCGTTGGGGCGATTTAACATATAAATTGCATTCTAATATATGAAGTTAAATCTCCTTCATAGTTGGTTATGTTAAATTCCATTATCACTATAATATTTATACTTCCACTTAAGTAAAAATATTATATAATATTAAAATACATTTTATAAATCGGAGAAAACCATTTTGGAGTGGGCGTAACGAAGTACAAGAAGATAAAATAAAATATTGCATGGATGGCTGTGATGTCTCTCCAGATCGCTTTTCCGATTAATATGATCAATCATCTTTATAAAATATTCAAGATTATCAACCACATCATATTAGAAGTTAGATTTTATATTTAAACTCCAGTATAATTATTCGTAACTTGAAGTTTATCAAGAATATCACTCATGTTGTGATAATTTATCATTGAGCTTCACTATTTTGTTCATAAGTTGGAGTTTACCAGGAGTTTCGTCAATTTTGACATCTCTTGTGTGATGAATAAGTGTGATGATTCTTCAAGAACGGGTAATATGCATGTTTATTTATTGTTAAAGATGATTATTCGTTTCTCATGATATTTCTGAAATAACTGTTATCAGTATGATGTCATTATCTTCTTCTGTGACGATCTCCTTCAAAACAAACTGTTATTTTTTAACTATATAGAAATTTATAGTCATCTTAGAACAGCAGATTTAATTTCCTGTAAATTAATAGAATTCTAAATAATATTTCAACAAATTATGTAATATATAAGCTATTTGATTTGAATAATACAATAGTGTTAATAACCTGTAATTTCAACTGATTGTTTAATCTGTATTTGAATAATTATAAAATTTTAAAATTTTATTTTATTATTATTAATAGATATAAATTTTGTATGGGAAATCTGTGCAGACTCCTTCCTTTCTGATATCAAATTTTAATATGATAAATAAATTTGGTATATATTTTTTTGTTCACTTATTTGTATATATTCACACTATTTTTTCAATAAATACAGTAGATGTCGTTTAATGTGATCGCGGTTAATGTTATCATTCGGTTAATGTTATCAAAGTCACCATGTCCCGACCCAATGTATTCAGCTTCGTGTTAAAAGCATTGCTTTACATTCTAAAAAAAAAAACTGTAAATTTAACGGAAAAAATCTGTCAGCTATTCTACCAGATTAGCCCTGTAGTTTGTACAGAGAAAATCTGTTTTAAAGTCTAGTCTAGAGTAGAGATCTGAAGATCCTAGACAAATAACTTTAACGGCAATACACGTTAAAGGCGAAGAATTGTATGACTATAAAACTTTCCGCCAGAGGGCGAAAACGGTAGCTACTCTGGGTAACAGAGAAAATCTGTACTTTACATAAAATGGAGATATTCTGTTAAAAGTACTGCAGAATATATGTTAAAGCAACAGGTTTTCTTTAGAGTGTATGTGATCAATACATCGTTTACTTTTATCACTTTTTCAGCAGACCAGTTCCTGAAAAGTTTGCAGTTGTAAACGAAGTTTTATTAAAAAACCCTTTCAAAGCACAAATTCTAGGTAAGAAAGAATGTAGCACTTTATCCCTATGTGTCTCTTCTGTTTTTTTTTTTTTTGCTTACTTTACAGATGGAAGGGGATATTGTAATCAATCAAGAAACGTAAGTGATTATCACACAACAACTGAGATAACAAGTTCCAGGATTTTATAGTGGGAATCTTTCCAATAAACCTCAGAATCGGAACAAAAATGTGTGTACTTACTACAACAGAGTCGTGTGCCCGTTTATTTCGACCTCAAATGCCAAAGTTCTAATCAGACAATCAGTTATTATTTAAATATTGTTCAGTTACATTTGAAGAGCAGTGAAAATGACTACTGCGAATAAAAAACGCACGGATTTGAGTGTAAAAGGAAAAAATCGATAGTTTACCTCATATGCGCCAACACAACGCCGCAGTTCAATTAAAAATTTCTCCGCCTCTTCTGAGATAAATCCTTAAAAATCGTAAAGTTTTAATAAAAGAAGAAATGCATAATGAAAACACAGAATGTAAGATAACGGAAATGGAAAATATGAAAAAGTAGAAATGGCGCTGAAATTATGTTCGAAAAAAAGATGGACCAATCAGTAGTTCACTCATGCGACAAAAAGCAGTTGATTTAGTTAAAGAAATTGGGGGAAAGTGAACTTGTTACAAGTGATGGCAGGCTACAGCGTGGAAGAAAACTTGAAAACATCGTTTTAAGAGAATGCATGAGGAACAAAAAGATGCTGATCTGCCAGCTGTAGAAATATGTATGATAGAGGAGTGGCCGAAAGTTAAGTTTTCATATTCAGCAGAAAATATTCATAACGCAACGAAACAGGACTCTATCTTAGATCATTGCCAGAAAACACATATTCCTTTAAGAACAAGAGTGCAAAAGGCCACAAAATTTTGAAGGAGCGCATCACTGTTTTATGCTGTATTAATATGGCTGACCAAAAATAAAGCTTTTAGTTGTTGGAAAAATTTAAAACCCACGTTGATTCAGAGGAGTTAAAAATCTTCCAGCTGATTACTATGCCAATAAATAAGCACGGATGACAAGTATCATATTTAATAAATGGCGTCTGAAGTGGAATAATGATTTTGTTTTCTTTCTCGATAACTGTACTGCGCATGATTTAAATCCATCAATAAAATACATCAATGTAGTGTTCTTGTCACCCAGTACAACCTCTCTAATACAGCCGTGTGATCAAGGAATAATTAGTGCATTTAAGGTCTATTACAGCCATGAAATGCGTGAAAGCGGTTTAGAAGTGTTAGAGGATAACCAAGACATCAGCGGGAATAAACAAGCCAAAAATCTAATCTTCTGGAAGCATCGGTTCTTCTGGTAATGAATCTGGTGGAATCGAATATCATCTGTTACTATTAAAAATTGTTTTGTTAGTGCAGGAGTCTGTGAGGCTGAAAACGATGACGAACTGAAAAGTTTAGAAACTACGGAAAGGGTTCCTGATGATATGACGAATGAAGATTATGATGCCTGGATGGAGATCGACAATGACATTCATGTAGCTGCAAAGCTTACAGAAACTTAAATTTGCAAAAATCTTTGGGAAGAAATACAAAATAATATTGATGAGGATGATCAGGAGAACGACGAAAGCCAACTCTCACAAATGCGGAAATGAGGAATGCGTCGAAAATTTTGAAACGAGGTATACAACATTGCTCGGACAATTTTGAAAACAATACGAGTATGAACAATTTATTAATAAAAGGAGAGGATTGTACACAAACAAAAATTACCGAATTCTTTAAATAAGTGTTTTCTATCACTTTAAAAGTTATCATTTGAATAAGGGTGAGTAATCATTTTCCTAGTAGTAGCACTTCTATATGTTATCATATGATATTTTCTTGCGTCACTGATTGTTATCAAAAACTCGTGGTCAAAAAGTGATTACATTAAACGGCATCTACTGTCTTATTATTTTTATGTGCCTTTGATATTAAAAAGATAGATACAAATAAAGAAAATATATGAAAAATTAATTTAATAATCAGTTTATGTAAACAACAGAATGTAATTATAATGGAATGATAAATGTCCATTATCCTATAAATATTTAAATAATAAATTATTTTTTAATTTAACATAAATAAAGTGTAAAATTTCATAATATAATTAGACTGAATCAATATGAATATAAGTTTACATATTTTGGCACATCAAAGTTATTGTATGATATGTGTGTTATTTCAGTGTAGATGTTACTTAAGTTCAGGTATGTAATATTGTTTTTTATATCACCATGATAAATAATTTATATTTTATTAACTTTATGAATTATTACACAATGCATTCCCCTTTTGTACTAACCACCTTAATTAATACTATATCACAGGCCAATATTTATTATTCCTCCTCTTTTTGGAATTTCTAAATTTAAATATTTAGTGGTTATTATTCCAAATTCCTATACACCACTATTCCTGAATAACAATCGCATTACCCCATATATTTTTCTTCGTAACACTCTGAATCAATAACTGCATATTTCCTTATAAAATTTCTATTTTGGAATATCTATACATTTCAATATAAAATGTTTCTAAAGAAATTTTTCTTTAGCAATCTTATAAACTTCTATATAAAATGTTCTAAAGCAGCGGTTCTTAAACTTTGGGATCTCGCTGCCCCCCTTCAATGTGGAATACATTTCGGAAACCCCCAACAATATTTTACGTAATATAAAAGAAAAAAAGATATATTCTGCAAAAATTTTGACTTGATAATTAAAAGCGTTGTCTTGGAAAGGGGGGAGTGACATTCCATCTCTGGAGCACCGACATGTCTCTCTCGGAAGATTTAGTGTTTTATGCTTATTAATGATCTTGACTAGAAGTTTTTGTCCTGCAAAACTCCCCCTAAAAGAACTACAGAAATTACTTCGGGAGGAAAAAATCCGAATTTAGCACTGAGCTGGAAGACCCCCGGCCGTAAGTTTGAGGTCTCCCAGGGGTCCGCGGACCGCTGTTCTAAAGGAATTTTTCTAGACCAATCTCTATAGATTTCTGTATAATTTTTTTCAAATTTTTTTTTTCTATATAAATAATTATAGTTTCCTACGGAAAAAAATATATGTAGGCATTTCCTTTCTGCGCACATCTAACGGCAGATGTCTCAATCACATACTGCATGAAAATATAAAACTATACAAATGGGCGGTCCTTCAGAATAAATCCTTTGATCCTTTGATCCTTTGATAAGCCTTTGATCAGGATTATAAATTTCGTCAGATATGCTGAATATCGATAGATACACTGAAATGTCCGAAAAATGACGCTGATTTTACGAATTTTGATAGATATCCCTAAATGTTGTAACATTAATACCACTACGACATTGGCCAATGTAAACCAGATATTAAAAATAAGGCAATAAAAAATAAATTCATCAAAACGGCAAACTTATATACGGCAAACTAATTTTATTTTTTAGAATACTATTTCTGTGTTATAATTTTTATAAATAATGTAAATATCTCCTTTAAATGCTTTCTTTGAAAACCAAGTTCAAGTTATATCAATGAATATCGGCGAATGTCGAAATTTGATGTACTACTACATTCTTCGACTTTCGAAATATTAGCCAATATTAGACGATATCTTTCTGCACCTGTGGAATCGATACAAAACATAATCTAACTTCCAAACCGAAATCTGTGAAGTAAAATTTCATTTCTATTATTCGCGAAAGCGTGTTTTTTGCGATTTATTATTTTGAATGAGCTACCTTTATTTAGTTTTTCTTTCTTTCATTCTTTTAGGTAGCTTTCATTACAAAAAGCTACCTATTGCAGCCGTTCGGAGGAAAGCAATTCCAAAAACTGTTGGTATTTTAACCGATCATGACCCCCAGACCCCAAAACCACCCTCCGTTCCGTTCACATGTTGATATATATATATATATATACAGGGTGTAACTGAAATGCTTCAACAAACTTTGAGGGATGATAGTACTCATGAAGACGAACAAAAAATGCAATGGAACATGGGGTCGCAAATGACGTTTAACCCCTACAGGGTCAGTGGTATGTTTATGAAAGCGCTTAATTTTAATTCCAAAACGCCATAATGGCACCAGAATTTTGCTAAAATCTTTTCCATTTAATATGTATGTGAAATATAGCCTTTTTTCATATTTACAAACAAATTTTTTTATAAATTCCGGTACTAGTCATTTATTTCAACATTTTAGTACTAAAAGTAGTTTGCCCCTAAAAGGCTTAAAGGATAAAAATAGAGAAAATGCGTCTGAAAATGGACTGGCACCGGAATTTACAAAAAAAATTGTTTCTAAATAAGAAAAAGGCTATATTTCACATAAATATTAAATGGAAAAGATATTAGCAAAATTCTGGTGCCATTGTGGCGTTTTGGAATTAAAATTAAGTGGTTTTTTAGACATACCACTGTCCCTGAAAGGGTTAAATGTCATTTGCGACCCCGTGTTCTATTGCATTTTTTGTTCATCTTCAGGAGTACTATCATCCCTCAAAGTTTGTTGAAGCATTTCAGTTACACCCTGTATATATATATATATATATATATATATCTTACGTTTGTCATGTTGTAACTCTCTTATTTATGAACCGATTTAGATGTGACTGAGTATATGTATAGGACATACCAAGGTCTCGACCGAGTTTGTTGGCCAGCTTCATTCGCCATCGGGTTTCAAAATGGCGGCCAGTTAAAAAAATTAAATTTTTAAAAAATCAAAAAGATGAAAAAAAAATTATAAATTGAAAAAATATATATATTTCCGTTAAGTGCTCGAACGTGATCCAAGGTTTCTGGAACATTTTTTGTTTTGGCTATATCTTAAAAAATGTATGAGATATATAGCAGTTTGAAATTCTAGGGTGGCTGAGATTTTGAAACAATCTGATATTTGTGATGCTGTAACTCTCGTACTTATTAACAGATATGAATGCGATTGATCATGTGTACAGAACATACCAAGGTCTGGACCGAGTTCGTTGGTCAGTTTCATGCGCCATCTTCCTTAAAAATGGCGGCCAGTTTATTTATTTTTATATTTTTAAATATTCAAAAAGGTGTATAAAAATTATCAATTAAAAAAGTTATTTCCTTTAAGTGTTAGACAGTGATACAAGGATTCCGGAACATTTTTTGTTTTGGCTTTATCTTACAAAATAGCTGAGATATGGTAGTTTGAAATTCTAGGGTGACTGACATTTTGAAACAATCTGATATTTGTTGTCCTGTAACTCTCATGCTGAAATGCGCATTCAAATTCAGTATTAACGAAAATCGGGATTGAATCTTCTATAATTGGGTTCCAAGCATTTTAGCTTCGGGTGTTTGAGTAAAATGAGTTGAATTTTTAAAAACATGGACCATGAAAGCTAACTTTTCCTCCCGGTACAGGCCGGAAGGACATTTTGCTTGAAACGTACAATATTAATTTGAGAGAGCTACATGTTTTCTGAACAAATGAGTACAAAGTATAATGCACCTCCAAAGGATATCTCCTCATTCCACGTGTTTCTTATTAATTTTGAAAATCTATGCTTTAAAGGTTAAGATTTAACATTGTTTTTCAGATAAAAGTATTATGTGCTGATAGCAATCATAATTTCTGAGGAATGGGAAGTTACGTAATTGCCAGATTGTATGGGCAGGGCGAACTTTTACGGATATTTCCGGCTTCAATAATATCCTTTTATGTACAGTTACAAAGTAAAGAAGGCGTAAGGTATTAATCCTGATGTCGTCAATCTTGCCAGGGAATGTATTAGACGTATGGATCTCACACAGATTACACGATATAATTTAATATATGAACTTGTGCTATCTTTGGGCATCATGCACTATAAAATAATTTCAGAACGTTTCAGGAAATTATCCTGAAACATTTCGCATATTTTATCGGAATTTCGAATTTCTTTATGTCCCACGTCAATTACGGTAATAATTCGTGTAATATTTTTGAGAGGTTTCAACTTTTCCGTAAATTACATTCTGCGCATGCGTGCTTGCTTCATGTTTTATGTTCCATTAGCCATTTTGATAAGTAAAGAAGAAAAAAAACAGCTGCTTAGGTACTTAGAGACAAATGCAATCGGAACAAATGCCATTCTTTGTTTGGATATCAACCGATAAAGTAGCTAATTTAAATTCTTTTATTCTTCATTATTTGAATTTTCATTTTATCTGTAATACGAAACTTTAAAAAATTTAATTGCTTAAATAAGACACTGAATAAAAAAAGTATATTGATTATTGACAATTGGAATGTTTAACTACTTTGTTGTGAAACGTAACAGCAAAAAGCCGTGGCATCTTAATGCCACCACTTCTTTCCGGAACCTTCCTGAAAATTTTTTACAGTGTGTGCTTTTTTCAATTCTGGCGTGGCAGTACTAGGATGAGCGTCTTACACATTCTGCACATTGTAAACTGTACGTAAAAGATTTTTATTGAAGACTGTAATTTTCTTAGTAGTTCACCTACAAACGGTCTAGAAATTACATTTGATCTAATTTCGTATTCCTTCAAAAATATGGTTCCTATCACCATTTAACACTTAGAACGTCCGTTGGTGCCGTTTCGACACCAAACCGAATTTAGCCTTATCTGTCTATTACATTCTTCCACCTATATTCTTCAAATTTTATGACTTTTAATCATTTTATTTAATAAGCGCACTGTCGAAATTTTTATTATGTGATTCGATTTTTAAAAAAATTACAGCCAAATTCACCTAGAACGTCCGTTGGTGTTATTTCGAAACCAAGCATAATTTAAAATAAATCATAGTTCTTTTGTAAAAATGTAACAATATAAGTTTAATTAAAGAACAATGACGCGATATATCATGATAAATTAGAATTTAAAGAATTTATTTTTCATAATTAAATCAGTGGTGTCAAAATGACACCGGCGACTGTTTTAGGATGTCGAAATTGTCGACCGTTTTGATTTAATGTATTTTTCTGTAAAATCATCGTTTTTGTTTATGAAAATGTAAGAATATAAACTTAATTAAAGTACAATGACGCAATATAGTCTTAAATTAAAATGTATAGCGTCCATTTTGCATAATTAAGTTAGTGGTGTCGAAATGACATCGGCGGCTGTTTTAGGATGTCAAAATTGCCGGCCTTTCTAGTGGTAACACTTTTATCTGAAAAAAAAAAAAAAGTTAAATCATAAATTTAGAAATATAGTTTTTCAAAATTACTTCAAAACACGTGAATTATGGAGAAAAAAAATTAATGTCACTTTATCGAGTACACCCTGTATATCCACAGCAATAATCCAACTATTGGCATCAATCTACAGTGCCCAAATAATGAGTTTCTTAATTCTACATACACTGTTTAAATGTAATCGGTTTTCACCGTTTATCACCGTTATCATATGAAACATAGACAAATAAAAATATCATATTAAGAAAATTGATTTTATCTTAATTATAGAAAGGGGGTGTCTATTCAGTTGAAATGAAAAAGAAGCAACCGACATCAACTACAGCGTAGAACTGCATAGCAATATCGCTTCTTCTTTTTTTTTTTTCGTGACAGCTAAAGAATACATCGTCAGTTTCCGATGTCACATGGACTTTTCTGATCCCTTATCTACGTCACTGGTGGGAATAATATGACATGTATTCCCAATATCGGTTTATTAGGTTTATCATTCTATTTTTGTCACTCTTTTACAGTGAATATATTTTTATTTTCGTTATTCATTTTCCTAAAATCTGTCTGCGATTAAAATAAAGAAAAAAAATATTTTGGGAAAGTCAAGCATGGTTAAAATTTACTATTTAAAACAATTATCCTAGAATATGCCTATTCTAATGATTTAAAATATTTTGGGTATAAGAAGATTCAAAGTGTTATACCAAACTTATTATAAAATAAGTGGTGTAGCATAAAAAACAACAACAAACAAAAATACAGGCATCCCCCGACTTACGTATACTGCGACTTACGTAAATTCGCAGTTACGTAAAAATTTTTTGAAAATTATATTTATGAACTCACTATCGAATTTGATACGCGTTTGCATACTTTTGATAATTATTTTATAAATAAAATACGTAGATAAAAATTATAACTATTATAATATAGTTTTATGTATGAGAGAGAGTTATATTTTTGTTGGGAATATACAGTATTATCATAACAACGAATCTTTATTTTTCGTTATTCATTATTGTCATCTAATTCTTAATAAATACAATTTGTGCTTATCAAGAATTATTTCATTTTGTGTGTGCTATTCATTGGTTTTGTCATCGAAAATTCGTGGAGAAGAGGTAAGTCAGTCCTCTTTAATTATTTCTTATTTTTATAGTCGTTTGAAGTAATCTCAAAATGGTTATAAATCACTCCATCAATGTTAAATTTATAAATCCAAAATTCCACAAGATATTTTTTATTGGAAAAGTGATTTTTCAGTATACCTTTATATTTGTCATACTTGTATAATTTATATCCGAGTAAATACTGCTGCATGATGCTTTATTTAAAAATTAATACTGTGTAAATAATCTCTCACTATATAATAAATATTGCAGTTTCTTACGAAATTTTACTTAAGCAAATTACACATTCAACTTACGTAAAATTCGAGTTACGTAAAAGTCTGCGGAACGCATTAATTACGTAAGTCGGGGGATGCCTGTAATTATTTTGTTTTTACACATAAAAAATGTTGCATACGTATTTTTATACATAAAAGATTATGATATTTTAGGAAATTCAAACTGTATAACATACTTAATACAGTAAAATCTTTAAAATCGAGATCTCTCTATAATGGAAACCTGCCTTAAGTGGAAAATTCTCATTGTCCAAGCAAAATAAATAACATACAATTATACTAGCTAAGACGAAAAACGGTCTAAAACGGAAATTTTTTCGGTCCTAAGGATTCCTTTTTCGCAGATTTTATACTATATATTGATGATAGATTGTGAAAATCTTTAAGAATGGCAAAAGAAACGAAAAGGTAAATCCAACTTTTTGTACGTATGTAAAATTATATAAAAGTTTGAAATATTGTGAAAGAGTCCGAAATATAAATGACAGTATTTTATTAAAATTACACATAAAGTGTTTTATTACTTAAACGATGATAAAATTGTAAAAAAGATGTTAAACTACATTAATATTAATTACTCCAAGTACTTTCGGCTATGAACATACCCATCATCAGGGATAAAATACAAACTGTCATTACTAATGGTTTGTTTTCAAAATATCCGCTTCTTCATCTTTTATGAAGAAGTAGTAAAAGTAGTCAGAAGTAGGCTTGAAAGTAAGCCATTAGTAATGACAGTTTGTATTTTATCGTTGATGATGGGTATGTGCATAGCTGAAAGTACTTGGAGTAATTAATATTAATGTAGTTTAACATCTTTTTTACAATTTTATCATGTTTTAAGTAATAAAACACATTATGTGTAAATTTAATTTTTGAATTTTTAAGAGGAATTTTAAAATTTTGCTCATTTGTTTGCTTTGAATTTTACTTGTTATCACATTATAAATGTAAAATTTTTTAAAGTCTCCACCTAAGTTTCTACTGTTTCTTGCATCAAACAATTAATAATTAGATTGTGTTTGTTACAGATGTAATTTTATAATATTTTTCCATTGTTACTATTTATTGTTATTTTTTATTATTACTAAGCATTGCCTTCATAGAATTCCCTATTCAAAATGGATTTCGAATACTCTGTCTCTGCAGTTCTTCGAATACATGATCCTTGTAAAATTTAACAAACTAAAAAATTAACTTACATAGATTGGCGTAAAAATGACATATGATGATTATTAGTCAATGAATATTATTTTATTTTTATTCTTTAATTTTTACAAGAAATAAATTCATGTAAACACTTATGCAAAATGAAATTCGAATACTTTGTCCCTGCAATGCTAAGAATACACAATCCTTGTAAATTTTAACAAGCTGAAAAATTAACTTATATAGATTGGCGTAAAAGTGACTTTCAATGAATATTATTTTATTTTTGTTCTTCAATTTTTACTAGAAATAAATTCATATAAACACTTATGCAAAATGAAATTCAAATAGTTTTGTCCCTGCAAAGTTTATAATGCATGATCCTTATAAATTCTAACAAAATGAAAAATTAACTTTTATTGATTGGCGTAAAAGAGACTTTCAATGAATATTATTTTATTTTTAATTCTTTAATTTTTACTAGAAATAAATTCATATAAACACTTATACAAAATGAAATTCGAATACTTTGTCCCTGCAATGCTAAGAATACACAATCCTTGTAAATTTTAACAAGCTGAAAAATTAACTTATATAGATTGGCGTAAAAGTGGCTTTCAATTAATGTTATTTTATTTTTATTCTTTAATTTTTACTAGAAAAAAATTCACATAAACACTTATGCAAAATGAAATTCAAATACTTTGTCCGTGCAATTACTAACACAATCCTTGTAAATTTTAACAAGCTGAAAAATTAACTTATATAGATTGGCGTAAAAATGACTTTCAATGGATATTATTTTATTTTTATTCTTCAATTTTTACTAGAAATAAATTCACATAAACACTTATGCAACATGAAATTCGAATACTTTTCCACTGCAATGCTAACATAACTCTTGTAAATTTTAACATGCTGAAAAATTAACTTATATAGATTGGCGTAAAAATGACTTTCAATGGATATTCTTTTATTTTTATTCTTCAATTTTTACTAGAAATAAATTCACATAAACACTTATGCAAAATGAAATTCGAATACTTTTCCACTGCAATGCTAACATAACTCTTGTAAATTTTAACAAGCTGAAAAATTAACTTATATAGATTGGCGTAAAAGTGACTTTTAATGGATATTATTTTATTTTTATTCTTTAATTTTTAATGGAAATAAATTCATATAAAAACTTATCCAAAATGAAATTCGAATACTTTGTCCCTGCAATTACTAATATAATCCTTGTAAATTTTAACAGGCTGAAAAATTAACTTATATAGCTTGGCGTAAAAATGACTTTCAATGGATATTATTTTATTTTTATTCTTTAATTTTTACTAGAAACAATTTCATGTAAACACTTATGCAAAATGAAATTCGAATACTTTGTCCCTGCAATGCTAACATAATCCTTGTAAATTTTAACAAGCTGAAAAATTAAGTTATATAGATTGGCGTAAATGTGACTTTCAATGGATATTATTTTATTTTTATTATTTCATTTTTACTGGAAATAAATTCATGTAAACACTTAGGCAAAATGAAATTCGAATACTTTGTCCCTGCAATGCTAAGAATACACACTCCTTATAAATTTGAACAAGATGAAAAATTAACTTATATAGATTGGCGTAAAATTGACTTTCATAGAATACTATTTCATTTTTATTCTTTAACTTTTACTAGAAATAAATTCATGTAAACACTTATCCAAAATGAAATTCGAATACTTTGTCCCTGCAATGCTAAGAATACACAATCCTTGTAAATTTTAACAAGCTGATAAATTAACTTATATAGCTTGGCGTAAAAATGACTTTCAATGGATATTATTTTATTTTTATTATTTAATTTTTACTAGAAATAAATTCATGTAAACACTTATGCAAAATGAAATTCAAATACTTTGTCCCTGCAATGCTAAGAATACACAAACCTTGTAAATTTTAACAAGCTGATAAATTAACTTATATATCTTTGCGTAAAAGTGACTTTCAATGGATATTATTTTATTTTTATTATTTAATTTTTACTAGAAACAAATTCATGTAAACACTTATGCAAAATGAAATTCGATTACTTTGTCCCTGCAATGCTAACATAATCCTTGTAAATTTTAACAAGCTGAAAAATTAAGTTATATAGATTGGCGTAAAATTGACTTTCAATGGATATTATTTTATTTTTATTATTTCATTTTTACTGGAAATAAATTCATGTAAACACTTATGCAAAATGAAATTCGAATACTTTGTCCCTGCAATGCTAACATAATCCTTGTAAATTTTAACAAGCGAAAAATTAACTTATATAGCTTGGCGTAAAAGTGACTTTCAATGGATATTATTTTATTTTTATTCTTTAATTTTTACTAGAAACAAATTCATGTAGGCACTTATGCAAAATGAAATTCGAATACTTTGTCCCTGCAATGCTAAGAATACATGATCCTTGTAAATTGTAACAAGCTGAAAAATTAACTTATAAAGATTTTTGTAAAAGTGACTTTCAATTAATGTTATTTTATTTTTATTCTTTAATTTTTACTGGAAATAAATTCATATAAACGCTTATGCAAAATGAAATGCGAATAGTTTGTCCCTGCAATGCTAACATAATCCTTGTAAATTTTAACAAGCTGAAATATAGATTGGCGTAAAAGTGACTGTCAGATTCCACTTCTCCGTCCACACGACTTCGAAATATAATCCGGTCTTTTGATATGCTGCCACCACCGATATGAATACGTGATATCGGACACGATACGTGATGTATTTTCAAGAAAAACCTAACTCTTTCAATTATACTTAAACTAAACCTTTATTAACAATATTTACACTTAAACTCGGATGTAAAATATCCGGTTTAATATTAAATCAAAATAATTACAGAAAACTATCCTCTGTGTACCGTTAGGCTACGTTCATTCACTCAGAACCGAGATTTCTATTAAACTCACACACGCTATATCTCTTCCTTCCGAGAGATCTCGTTCCACACACGTGCCCAGAGGTGCTCTCTGAACAACCAACCTACACGCTCCAGTCCTGCGTTCGAACTAACTTCCTCTTTGGTCATTCTCCAGAGCACCTTTCTGTCTACGGGGCTCCTGGTCTGTTTCCAAGGGTCTGTCTTCCTAAATAATGGGTGCAATCTCTTTCTTATCTATGGAAGACCACATCACAAAGGACATACTTCTTCCATTGTATTCAACTCGCTACCGACCAGATTAAGATTCCAGTACTGAAAAGCCTCACAGTACACAAAAGATACACACACAATAAGATAATAATCACCATAGTTCCATAACAATAGTTTTTAAGCCTATAGGTGCCAGGGACCTGACACCTCCCCACCTTAGCGGAAAATATGCCTTTTAGGGGCTAATTTTCCTCAAAACTATGTAATGTCAAAGAAGAGTTCAACAGTTCCTTGGTAGGTTTCTTTATTACTATAATTACATAAATATTTCAAGGTGTCTGAAAATTACCTACTGACATCTCTAATGAACCATATACTAATGCGATAACTACGGAAAAAAATTACACAATATGCTAATACACTTTTATAAACACAAGATGCAAATACAATTATAAATACACAAAAAAATAAAGTTACACTAGTATTATGTCATTACAATGTCAGTCCTTAGGCTGATATTACTGGAGGCGGTACAACTTTTTCCTTCCAGTCCTTTCTCGTTAACTTAATTGGTACATCCCTTTCCGCAATGCAGCCGCTTGAATGGCTAACTTCTGCCTCTGAGGTCTTAATTAAATTTTCCTCTAACCAATCAGGCACTTGCCTGTCCAAGTCCTCTTTGTACGTAATAAAGACATTGTACAATTTCTGCCTTATCTTACCCCTTTCCGGTTTACGACCAATCCGATTTTTCTCCATATCTACCAGTTGGATAGGACCCATAAATAATTCCTTATTTTTCCTTAAGATTGATTTTATGCCTCCAACTTGAATATTGGTTAACCCTTTTATTTCGAATCCATTTATGTCTTTAACTCCCGGTTGTTCTCTATCTAACAAAAGAGTTTTCCCACGGTTTTCAAACTCCCCGTCACTATCAAAAACAATATCGACTACTTTATTTTTAGCCTCAAATTCCCTCATTTCATCTTGATACACCAGTTTCTTACTCCCGTCCAATAACTCAATTATATATGCATGTTGACCTGTTTTCTCTTTCTCTTTATCACTCTCATTCATTTCCCTCGTTAATCGACATTCTACACATGATTCATAAAACGTTTTAGCTTCCTCCGCCATATTTTCCCAATAAAATCAATGCTTGATTCTTTCTAACATTTTCATAACCGCGTGATGTTCTCCATATAAGGAGGTATGCGCTAGTTTTAGAATTTCCTCCCTTCTAATTTTAGGTATTACTAATTGAGCTACCGTTTCATCTACCAACTTCTCTTTATGATATAATAACCCATTAACAAGATAGTAAGACCCTTTATCATTTTCAGCTAATTCCCAAGCTTTCTCTAAATCTTTACAATTCATTTGGGATTCCTGAAATACATTTAGACTACTTTCCGTAACTTGATTAATCTTACTTTTCTCTACCTCGGCTTTTTCCTTCTCATGACTTCGTAAATTTACCGATCTCGTTTTTACGGCATGACAGTCACTCTTATCATTTCCAATCCTTTCCCTTTCCTTCACTTTATCCCTACTACCTTCCATACATTCCCTTTCTACCGATTCTCTTAATGATTTCTCGTTGTTTAACCCTGATAATTCATTAGCCACGTCAGGATGTAAAATTACCTGTTCCTTACTATTATCAATTATTGCGCAAAGTACATCCTGATGAATTACATTAGTTTGACCGCGTTTTGGAATAGCTAAAGGTAATTGAAATAACGGCGATTTAACTGCCTTACCAAATATCCCTTGTAAATAGATGCTACCAGCCCCTCTTAGTTTATCTGCTGGTACTAAATCTTTATGAACGCTGCTAATTTCGCAACCAGAATCCACTAATCCTTTTGCTATTTTCCCATTTACACTAACTTCCACTTTCTCGAGTTTATTTAACTTCTCTCCAATAACTTTAGTTCTTCAATTCCCTTTTGCTCCGATTCTTGCCATACTTGCTCCCCTTGGTAATTATTTAATTCCTCGCATTGAGACATTATTGATACTAGCCCTTGGTTCATGTCGGTTATTAATTTGATTACTTTCCTCATTATTTCCTTTTGTACAAAATCGCTGAACATGTCCTCGTAAACCACACTTGAAACAGATAGGCGTCGTATCATTAGGTTTCTTATATTCCGGTTTTATACCCAAAAATGGACTAACTTCATTATTCCCATTTTGTCTCCAATTACTACTAAATCCCTCATCTTTTTCTCTTCTAGAATGTCCATTATTTACATACATTTCTTTATCTTTATAACCCTTATAAGTTACTGCATAAGATTTTTGTTTAGCATCAAAGAAATTATCACATTCCTTAGCAATTTTAGAAACTTCTAACCAATTACTGTGCTGAGTTAATCCAACATGCGTCGCGGTTTCCTCATCTAAAGTAGTTAACAACTTATCCGTGACAATTAACTGATTAACCTTCTCATACGTATCTGCACCTCTAATCTTACAATAATTTTCCCACGTTGCTATTAAACGCTATACAAATAATACATGAGTTTCATTTTGATTCCTTCTAGCCTTCTTGAAATTTTCCAAACACGCCTTCGGTGTCGGCTCGTGTTCCCTTAGAACTAATTCCTTTAACTTCTCATAACTCTCAATTTGTTCCCTAGTAGTGTATATTAGCAAGTTATCGGCCTTATCTCCTAACATATTTAGCAGAATTTCGGCCTGCTGGGTTTCCGGTACATTTTTTGTTTGGAATGCCCGTTCTAAACTGCTAAAAAAGAGATTCCATCCCTCAGTCCCTTCTGGAACTTTGATAGACAAAGTTTTAACACTTTTAATCAATTTCTCTAGGCTACTCTCATGATTAGATACTCTAGTCCCATTAGAGTTATTTGCCGAACTCTGAATTTTTATCCTTTCAACTCTAACTCATGTTCCAATCTCAATTTTTCAGACCTTTCTTCTCTATCTAACTTTTCTCGTTGTAACTTTAAATTTTCCTCCCTTTCTAACCTTTCTCGTTGTAACTTTTCTCCCTTTCTAACTTTTCTCGTTGTAACTTTTCCTCCCTTTCTAAGTTTTCTAACCTCTCCGTAACAATAGTGTTAGATAATTCCATAACGGCCCCCTCTCATATTCGTCGCTTTCCACTATCTTTTTCTTAAGCTTAAACCTGGTATCATCTTCCGAGACTTCAATCCCTAACTCTTCACATATCGCCTGAAGATCCACCCTTTTTATTTTTAGTAAGAAAGCCATACCCTCTACCGATAATTATTACCACCCTACAATAATACTTAAGCACAATATCAAATTACTACTTCCTCCAATCCTACCTTCATAAATTACCTCCACATATTATACTATTTAACATATTTCCAATAAGTAATAATAAAATGATAAATTTCCTTTAACAATGGTACCCCACAATTTGCTTCCAATAACACAGTAACAATAATTTCAATTTGATTATTATGTAATACAGATTTTAAATTTATACCATTAAATAATAAAATACAATTTACACAATAATACTGATGCGTTGCAATTTGAATAAAACACTGATGCCAATCACTACATAAAGATATCCATCTAACAAAAATTTGCATGAAGTACACCTATATTCCTAAATTTAATCTCAATAAAATATTTCAATTTTCAAAATTTGTTTTCACATAAAAAAGTAAATCACAGCACTTTTTTTTTTCCTTGGACCTGAAATTCTTCCTTGAAGGTTATTTCAATTTAATTTAAATTCTACACAAATTTGCCTTCCTCATTTACTATTAATACTTCAAATTTAAAACAAACAGTATCACTTAATTTAAATATTACTTTAATAATAATTTAAATTTAAGAAATTTCAATTATTCCTTCCAACTATTAACACAATGCATTAATTTTAATCATTAATCTTATCCGTTTAAAACAATTAGAAAATCACTTCTAGTAATTAATTTAAGATTCTTTTCTTAAAACAATAGTGTAAAATGGCTGTTAATATCTCATTTGATTTAGTCCAATTATTATATAACACATAAATTATCATAAATTAACCACAACATTAACTTAAATTACCATCAATTATACACAATAAAAAACAGTAGGTTCGAGAATGTCAGTAGAGTAAAATTATCAAAACACCTTACCTCGTACTTTATTCGCTGGGGCAATTCTCTGCTCACTTTTCCACAGGGTAAATCTTGCACTCTCGGGCAACAATCACTGTACCTTGCTTTACTATGCACAAACACACTACACACAACACCACCACTAGTTCACTTCACTGTAATGACGATAGGCTAGCTGGCACTGGTCTACGATGATAGGGCACACACACTTCCGCTAGGTGATCCGGCGTAAACTGACTGTAATACGGCTAACTGGCACTGGTCTACGACGATAGGGCACAAACACTTCCGCTGGGCGATCCGGTACAAACTCTCTGTAACCCGGCTATCTGGCACTGGTCTACGACGATAGGGCACGAACACTTCCGCTGGACGATCCGGCACAAACTCTCTGTAACACGGTTAACTGGCACTGGTCTTCGGTGATTCAGATCCGTCGCTGCCAACATTGTCGGATTTCACTTCTCCGTCCACACGACTTCGAAATATAATCCGGTCTTTTGATATGCTGCCACCACCGATATGAATACGTGATATCGGACACGATACGTGATGTATATTCAAGAAAAACCTAGCTCTTTCAATTATACTTAAACTGACCCTTTATTAACAATATTTACACTTAAACTCGGATGTAAATTATCCGGTTTAATATTAAATCAAAATAATTACAGAAAACTATCCTCTGTGTACCGTTAGGCTACGTTCATTCACTCAGAACCGAGATTTCTATTAATCTCACACACGCTATATCTCTTCCTTTCGAGAGATCTCGTTCCACACACGTTCCCAGAGCTGCTCTCTGAACAACCAACCTACACGCTCCAGTCCTGCGTTCGAACTAACTTCCTCTTTGGTCATTCTCCAGAGCACCTTTCTGTCTACGGGGCTCCTGGTCTGTTTCCAAGGGTCTGTCTTCCTAAATAATGGGTGCAATCTCTTTCTTATCTATGTAAGACCACATCACAGAGGACATACTTCTTCCATTGTATTCAACTCGCTACCCACCGGATTAAGATTCCAGTACTGAAAAGCCTCACAGTACACAAAAGATACACACACAGTAAGTTAATAATAAGATAATAATCACCATAGTTCCATAACAATAGTTTTTAAGCCTATAGGTGCCAGGAACCTGACAGTGACTTTCAATGGATATTATTTTATTTTTATTACTTCATTTTTACTGGAAATAAATTCATGTAAACACTTATGCAAAATGAAATTCAAATACTTTGTCCCTGCAATGCTAACATAATCCTTGTAAATTTTAACAAGCGAAAAATTAACTTATATAGATTGGCGTAAAATGGACTTTCAATGGATATTATTTTATTTTTATTGTTTAGTTTTTACTAGAAATAAATTCATGTAAACACTTATGCAAAATGAAATTCGAATACTTTGTCCCTGCAATGCTAAGAATACACAATCCTTATAAATTTGAACAAGCTGAAAACTTAACTCTGCAAACTTAATAAGGTTATAATTCTTAAAAAAAAAAAGCTCGTATTTCGCATATTTGTCGTTATTTTTTATATGAATGCAAGTTTTCCTTTAATTATGTTATTAAGAACACCACGAAGTATAATATATGGAAAAATAAAAGTGCTGCAACATCATGCTGATATAGAAAACAGAACATAAACAAGTCGTAACTTGTGCATTCTTCACATCCATCTGCACATCGCTGTTTGTTTTATTCCAGTTCAAGTTAAGAGTTGAAATGTGTCTGTTCTTAACAATTCTTAGTACAATATTGTATTAAAATGTTTATCAAAGTAATAAGTATATATTGTAGGGTTTCTGGCTTAATGCTTACAATAGTGATATTCGTAATCGACACAAAAAGAGATGCATTAAAAAAATAAGAACTTTCTGTGGTCGTTGTTTGTCAATTCAGTTGAGAGTCAATTCAGTAATTGCTGAACGTGTGACAAATCTTTACGTTGTACGGTATCTGATTAATTACTGTTTTGATAATCAACATACAGTTTCACCAATTCGTCGAAAGCTTTTCAATTACAGTTGTCACATATTGCTTTAAAAATACATAATGTATAACAGTTGTTGTTCCGTGATTTCTTCTTGGTATTATCAATGATAAGTAGAAACACGTGTAATAAGGTTCAAATGTAACTTCCGTTTTATGATACTTTTAGGACACCAGCGACACATCGATGAAATGATACCTCATAACACTATTTTCTTCGGTAATATCATAGATATTAACACCTCTAACACCCCCCCTCCCCCCCCAAAAAAAAAGAAAAAGAAAGAAGTTGATAAAGGTACCATAATTTCGCGAGTATGCGCCGCACCTCAGACAATTCGATTGCATAACAGAATTTATTTTAAATAAAATGTGATTTACTTCTGCTTAAAACTTATTTGACTTCTTATTTTCAATAAAATTTCCGGTTTGAAAAAGACTTAACTAAGCCGCTGCGCATACGCGCGAAATTACGGTAGGTTTGATGCTGTTTTACCTTTCTTTGTAAACATACAGATATAATTTTAAAAAAAATATCTGAAAGCTTCATTTTGCTACTTGCATATTTCTTGGTATTTTACTTCATAATTATGATTTTAAATAAAATATTTTGAAATAATTTATTTGTTTCCTTATTTGTTATGACGTTACCTCACAAATATGTTAGTTAAGGACATTAAATTCGTTTGCGCCAAAAACCTGTCTTATGGATCCTCATCATTTTCTTTGAAAAAAGAAATCCCGTAAGGATTTCTTTTTTCTAAGCATGAGTCAGAACATCACAATACCGTGATGACTAAAGATTTTTTTATTTTACTTATATATATAAAACAGCTACACACACACACACACAACAACAACAACAACAACAAAAAGAAAAAAAAAAGAATTATTTTCGAAAAATTATTAAGTTGAAATGGACATTTATCACAATAAGCGTTTATTAACCTCTTTTTCAAAATTCAGAAATCTATCAGGTTTTTTTTTTTATGAAAAGTTTTTAAAAAAATAGCTGATTGATATTTCATTTATAAAATTAACAATATTTATATAAAATAAAATTAATTTCTTAATAAATTTCGAACATTTGTGAAAAAAGCTACGAAAAGCTACTATCTTAATTGCATATTTTTAATGTCCATTGGAGGCTCTTTCATATTGTTTCCTTTTAAATGTAAATTAAACCACATCATTGCGAAATGTTGAATTACTGTTTTTTTTAAATTATAAAATACATTAATTTTTCATTTGACGAGAAAATAAATTGTTTCAGCTCCCAGTATGCTTCCACCAATGAGATTTGAAACGCTATAGATGCAGTAATGAGCTTAATAAGCAGGGCGGGGGGGGGAAAGAAAAATTCATAGATGTGTTGTTAGATAAAATTACATTCTGTGTTTACCCAAGCAAATTGTCTCTTTTAAATATATATATATATATAATATCTTTGAATTTCAAAAAACATTAATCAAGTTCTCGCAACATTCTAACCTAATCTCCAATGAATTTAAGGGGAATTTAATAATCGATTTTAATAATCGATTTTAATAATCGATTTAACAATCGATCTTCAATCAGTTTTTGTCCGAATTTTCAACTGTAAAACAGTTCCCTAGTTGTGCGTTTGACTGACCAAATGATTAAAACTAATATTTTGTTCGACGTATTTTAGTAACAGCTTGTGACATCTAATTTCTTAGAGACGGCACTGCCCTTTTAAAATCATGTGGGGACTGCTTCCTTGATGATGGTTATGATGATTAGTAATAAAGTATACACAGAATACCACAATGTTAATAAATTAACAAGTGCAAACATAATATTACCATAGCAATTTCAGCGATGGTAATCAGCCAAAAATACTGAAATTTGTGAAGAAATATATATATATATGTTGTGGCGTTTTTGGTGTTCTTTCTAAACAATAACCTAAGTAAAAAAATCAATTACAACTCACTCTTCATTTGACAATTAACTGATTTAAAAAACAAGTATACCCTGATTAGCTCCACTGAAATCTGTTGCCATGGAAAAGGGAGCAAATTATATTAAACTAATCAAAATATCAAAACTTAAGAATCCGAATAAGTTAATACAACATGATAATTTTGAACTCATCATTTTAAGACAATATTAAATGTAGTAAGGGGCAACAGATTTCTAAATCAAGTAGTATACTGAATTGCATACAGAACACCCAACTCCACTCCAACCCGATCAAGCTCAAATCTCCATACAGAATAAATTAGCAAAATCTAATCATCATATAATTTGGAAAAAGGAAGGTAACCTGAAATTCCTCCAATATGAGGACTAAAAGGAAAAGGAAAGTTTAACAAAATAGAAATATGATGAGATACCAAAATTTTAGAACAATTATGGAGATTTTGAGCCAGATCAGATCGGTTAACCGGAAATCGTATAGTAGCATAAAATAACTGAATACTTTTTTTTTTTTTTTTTTTTTTTTTTTTTTTTACTTTTCAAAAATAAGCATTTTGATGTTTATTTTGAATAATACTTCAAAGAAAGAAAATTAAAAATTAAATTAATCAATTATGAAATTAGACTTAATTTTACTTTAGCATCAATTATCAGTATATCCAATACTGAGATAGGAACAATAATTACATCTAATAACCTTACGTAAACCTCAATTAATTTTCAAATAAACTATTACTATGAATTTAAAATTTAAGAAATTTAAAAATATTAATTTAGTAAGATCATAGCTTTCATAACCTTACTCACAATAATTGAGAGGTTAAGCCTCTCTTATAGGATTGCTGTAGATATAAGAATACTAATTAAAGATCATATAAAGAAGAACATACCATATTTGAGAATGAACAAAAAAAACAGTCTTTATTTGAATAATTAAAATTTATAAAAACAATGTAATTCTCAAAAAGAAATACTACTATAGTAACAAACAATATAAGTTGATCAATGTTGATTATTAAATATCTTTAAATCAAATATTAAGGTTCTCAAAACTAGCATAACATCATAACTAGAAGGATGATCAACTCTATAAAAATTAATAAGCTTAATAACACAAATAAGCAACCTATTGAGTTTATGGAAAGAACACACTTAAAGTATACTCTTCGGATATATATATATACATATATATATAAAACATCAATAATAAAAAAACAAGTGAAATCAACTCAGGAAGTGGTACTACTTACAAATATATATATTAGGAATCTGGTACTCATGGTAGGCACATCTTAGAGGAGTCCCAATTTGATTTGTTTAACTCATCAACATAGTCTGTCAACCCGTGGCCAATTACGTCGACAATCCGACGAAGATTCACTAATCTTTTTTTTTTTCTTTTTAAAACACTCCAAAACGGTTCACTGTCTACAGTAATGAGTTTTTAGTTTTTAATATGAGTAGGATACTAATGGCAGGCACATCTTTGAGGATACCAATTCATGAAACACTATATATTCAGTCGAGTTTTACATCACTGCCTCATCTTTAATCTTAGCAGTATATTAAAAAAAAGGGATTTGCGACTTGCTTCACAAACCTATTTGTCTGTTATGAACATTGCTATTCTCCAACGATTTCGATAGAAAGGGTATAACCCGCCGACTGGGGTTTTAAAAACATCGCGCGTTCCTCGCAGGCGAAGCCCCACTCTTCTTTCGTTGCTGCACTGACCGTATTGAAATTAACAACCCATCAGAAATATCAACAACTCCATAGTTTAGAAGTCAAGACAGTAAGTAGAGGGCCTCACTCCAAGTAATACGTTACTCGAGTAATCATTCACTAAAAATTGGTAGTCATAGCAATAAGTAATCTGCTTCATTCTAAGTACCGTCATAAAACACTGGTACTCGTATACAAGCCGTTCAAGATCCACAACTACCACACTCCGATCAAAAGCAACAAGTCCTTCAACATTCACTCTCCCGCGCCACTTACAAAAAACTGGACGGATCCACTCTGTTAAGGGGTACGGGAGTGGAAACAAAAGGAAAAATGGACTACCCTGGTGGCGGCACTGCGTCGCTCATCGCTGCTGGCCGCTTCATGGGGGATGACAACCGTGCCTCACCCCCATGGTGTGTGCTGAAGGGGGGTCCCATGAGCTTATGTTTACATGCGCGCCAACCAGACGCTATGGACAAGTATTTCTTTTACTGCAGGTTGTAACACACAATGCTTAATTGCGTCCATAGTCTATTCACCAGACAACGTAATACCTCTTGGGGTGTACTCGCTTTCTTTTAGCCAAAGATAGACACAGTGTCACCAATCCCTGATTCCAAGCATGGGAAAGTGCATGGCTGTCTCCAAATTTGCCACCTGTGTGGTCTTTAACTGACAAACATCCCTCCTTGCTTTTTATCTTTCGCATTTGAAAAAAAGGAAGCTAAGCTAGACTATAAACGTTGAACTTACTTTGCAAAAAGAAAAAGAAAGAAGAAAAAATAAAAACTGATTTTATTATTATTATTACAATTACTTTTATTTATTTAAATTTTTATTAGAAACAGAAAAAAGAGTGCTTTTAAATAAATGTTGAGAGAGTGATTTAAGGTAATTAATGTAGATTAAAAAAAAAATGGTTGAAACCAACCGTAACAAGATTGCTCCCCCCGGCTAATTAAAAAAAAATTTTTTTTGAAAAAACAAATCTTTTTTTTTTTTTGAAAGGCAGCTGGGTACCACATGGTATGCTGGGGCCTCAACACTGAAAAAACTGACCCACATACACAAATCATATAACGATCCGGGACGGGACCCAGATAATTCACCGCTGAAACACCACCCTAAAAGTATATTCCGGACATATACAACCAGAGCTCGCACATCCGTAGCAACCATTACCTAAAATACTACTTCAAACATTACTATAAAGGAGTATTACCACAAGAGGGACCATAAGGCTGATTTTACCACTAAAATGAAAAAGATACATTCTGCACCTGTAAAAAACACAAGTTCCACTTGGACTGTGAAACCTCACTTCCCTACTACTGCCATTCCTACGCATAACTGCATCCTACCTGAAATTTCTGGTAACAGAACTGTAAACAATACATAAATTGAATTTTGAGAGAAAAATTAAGCCGAAAAAGAAGGAAGTGCCCACTGATTAAGTTTCTTTACACTGCGTATATACATAAATTTGATAATTGGCATCACAATATATTACAACACTATATATTAATGTAAAAAGTACTAGTAATAATATAGTTATAACACTGTACATGTAATGCATTTTCTTGTTTAAAACACACATTAACTCTACCATACAAAATACACAAGAGCAACTGGCGACATAAAAATAAAAATATATACATACTGTAATAGAAGGTTATACATATAGTAAATTAAGAGCAAAACACACAATTTGGTAATTATAGACCATGTTATAGAATCACGTATACATTTGTTCGTGAAGTTATGTTTGTATTTGAAGAAAGTTCTTAGAACCGTGTAACTGTGTAGATTTTACAAATGCACTTACAAGTAATGTGCATGGGAAAGAGTATCTCTGCCTCTGTGCTACTTATAGCAAAAGCAGTTTAGGGCTTTTGGGCACTACAGGGAAAACATTCCACAAAATAAAATAAAAAACAGGGGTGGTGACATATATCACCAGGAAGGAAAAACACACACTCCACCAAAAATAGGAAGTAAAATTAAGAAAATACTTAATTCTAGTAATTTTAGCCATACACAACCACATCCAGGTATGTACATGAGAACGTATGTACAAGATAAAGGAAAAAAAAATATAGGGTCCACACTCCTTAAAGTTAAAGTTCAAATAAACCCACAAATTGCATAGTAAATAATAAATCCCTCTAATTAAAGTGCATTAATTAAAGTAAACACACACTTAAAAGGTTATATACAAAACACAGATGCATTTAAAAAAAATGAAAACAGAGAACAACTTTGGCAAAAGGGTAACCAAACATACCATCCTAAAAAAATGTTAAAGTCACGAAAATTACACTCGTTTTTTTTTTCAAAAATACACCCAAAATCTACGAAGACGGTGTGCGGAAGGGTACATACCACAAAATCTACCATAAAACAGACAAAAACCTTAAGTATAAGCATAAAAAGGGTTAAAAATGCCTACACGAAAGTATCAAAACACAATCAAAACAAACCTTTAATACGCTAGAAAAACTAAGTTCCGTTTTAAAAATGCCAAAAAAAAAAAATTAAATATACATACACATTAACTAAACTATAAATAAATACAAATAAACAAGGTAAAATTGAATAAAAATGCCTGAATAACGAAAAAAGGTATTTAGTATTTATAACTCGGACGATCTCTCCTATCCCGTAGCGAATAGTCGGTTCTAGAAATCGATATTGAACGACTACTTCTATTCGATTTAGCAGCTGGACGAATCGATGAACGAGACCTGCGCGAATTGCTGTGCGCAGCAGCTAAACTGCTTACTGCTGTTGCTGAATTTTTACTTACGCTCATCGTGTTGCTTTCTGTCGTTGCCGAATTTTCATTTACGTACATCACGTTGCTATCTGCCGTTGCTGAATTTTTACTCTCCGCTGCTATCTCCGGAGAAATGGGAGGTGGGGGAGAGGGAGTTATGATTTCAGTTCTGTCACTGTCTGTTTTCTCCAATTCCGGCGTTACCGGAGTTTCGTTATTGTTGACGTTCACTACTGCTGGTGCGCGGTTGTTATCAAATGGTGCCCAGGGAATGAATCGGTTGCGTTTACACTTGCGTATAGGAGGAGAATCGTGTGGTTGGTGTGGTGAATCGATGGTCACGTTTTCAGTCGATCCCAGGCCAATTGTTTATTTTGGTTCACTGGACCAGATGGGGAGTCTGTCTTTGAAAGAAGACAACCTGTCAACATGGACAACCTGACAATTTTTTGGATTAGCAACTAGCGCTATTTTAAAATTAACTTCATTTAGCTTCTCAATTATAGTAAAAGGACCATTATTTTGCTTGCTTAATTTTTTTGTATTACCAGGGGCGACTGTGGGTGTAAATAACCACACAAGATCTCCTATTTTAAAAATTTTATCAACAGCTGTCTTTTCACGGTATTTTTCCTGCTGCTCAGAAACTTTAATTAAATTACTATGTACTTCAGTGTATACTTTTTGAAGAGCTGGGATTAAGAGTTCGCAAAAAGAGGGTGCATCATTATAATTAAAAGAAGGTGGTTGAGAAAAGAGATTATATGGTAGATTCATATTTCTGCCATACATAACTGCAGCTGGGCTAAGTTTAGTTGAAGAGTGGACAGCTGAACGCATAGCTAGTAGTGCAAATTTGAGTTTAGTGTCCCAGTCAGATTGGTTTTGATTGACTATGTGACAAAGTGCATTTTTAAGAGTACGATTCTGTCTCTCCACTTGCGAGTTGCCAGCCGGGTGATAAGATGAGGTCTTAATATGTTTAATACCAAACATTTTATATACGTGCTCTATCGCATCTGAAATTAGATTCTTCGCGTTGTCCGTCGTAATAAAACAGGGCGCTCCGTAGCGTGATATGAAATCAGCTAAACTGTCCGCAATGACATCTGAAGTGGTTGAACTAACCGCATATGCTTCTGGCCACTTAGTAAATGCATCTATATATGCGACTATATACTTATTTCCCGAAAAAGTTTGCGGTAAGGGTCCAATGAGATCTATATGTACCTTATTCATAGGAAACTGTGGGGTCGGCATACGTTGCAGAGGGGCGAGCTGGTTTGCTCTATAAGCTCTCTTCTGCTGGCAACTAATACATGACTCCACTAGATGTTTGACATCTGCCGACATTCGTGGCCAATAGAAGTGCTCACGAATGCGATCAATGGTCTTTTGAAAGGCCTGATGACAAGCAGCTAGGGACTCATGCGTTAGTGCAAAAACTTGAGTGACCAATTCTTTTGGCACGACTAACTTTACCGATTTATTCAAAATAGCTGACTCTCTTGTATCTTCACAAACTAAAATGTCATCTTTAAAAAAAAATTTCATGTATTTAGGAGCAATTTCTACACCTTGGTCTAATTTTCTTGCAATCTCACCGCATTTCTTGTCTGATTTTTGCAATTCACCAATTTTTTCAAGTAGATTGGAATGAGGCATAAAAGTAACTTCCTTGTCGACTTGTATACAAAAATTACAATTAACAATATCATTGGAGTTACCATTGTTGACATACCTCGAAAGGAAATCTGCGACACTGTTACACTTACCTTTAACAAACTTGATTGTAAAATTAAAGTCTGAGAGAGTGCAGATCCATTTAGCCATGCGTGATGTAGGGTCGTGAATTTTTAACATAAATGTTAGAGGCGCATGGTCTGTATAGATGAAAAAATGGGTATTAGCAATGTAACATTTAAAGTGGGCAGTTGCCCAAACTAAAGCTAGTAATTCCCTTTCAGTGGTGGAGTAGCGGGTCTCAGCATCTTTCAATTTTCTGCTGGCAAAGGCAACAGGATGGAGCATGTTATTTTCATCTAATTGTGATAACACTGCCCCTAATGCCTCGCCACTGGCATCACTATATAAATGGAATTCCTTCTCAAAATCAGGGAGTGCAAGACATGGTTTTGAAATAAGAGCCATTTTAAGGTCTTCAAATTCTTTCTGTGCCTCTTCATTCCACAAAAATTTTCCTGTCTCTTTCGTTAAGTTGATGAGATTTTTAGCCCTTTTAGTAAAATCTGGTATAAATCTCCTATAAAAAGATAGAGTTCCAATAAAGGACCTAACAGCTTTTCGGGTAGTTGGAGGTTTGAAATTTTCAATTACCGCAATGTTTTTATTAATAGGTGACACTTGGCCACTACAAATCTCAAAACCTAGATATTGTATTTTATTCGAAAGGAAAGTGCATTTACTGGGCTTAAGTTTCAATTTATGCAGTCTTAACCTATCAAAGACCATGTTAAGCTTCTCAAAATGAGAATTTACATCACAGGAGGCAATTACAATGTCGTCGATATAAACAAGAATTCCAAGATTGCCTAAATCACCGAAAATAGCATTCATAAGTCTCTGGAAACTGTTACCGGAATTTGAGAGCCCAAAACAGTTAAGGGTCCACTCAAAAAGTCCCTTGTGGGTGATTATAGCAGTTTTATGCCTATCCTCTGGGCGAATAACCTGTTGAAAGAAACCACTAGTTAAATCTAATGTGGAAAAAAATTTAGCCCCACTTAAAGCATCAACAGAGTCGGTAATGTTAGGTATTGGATAAGCATCTTTAACAAGATTTTTATTTAATCTTCTGTAATCAACAGCAAGTCGATAGGAACCGTCTGATTTCCGAAACAGAATAACCGGAGAAGCAAATTCCGACATGGAAGGGGAAATTATGTCCGCCTGTGATAAAGTATTAAGTTGGTCTTCCATTTCTTGACGTAGTTTGTAGGGGACTCTATAAGCTTTGCCTTTTACTGGTTTATTTGAAGTTAAGTTAGTTTCATGAGGGATTGTATCACAGCCGGGTAAATCTAAGACCGATGCTGCAAATACATCTTTGTTTTTGTCTAGAAAATTTTGCATTTTAAGTTTTAATGGGGGTTCTAAATGATCTAAATTAATTTCAGAGCTCCAAGTGAGATCAGCGTGATCAAAGTCACCAATTGGAGGGGCCAAATTTACATTACAAGTAAGGTTATTTTTAGTTACGCGTACATTTGACTTGTCTACACATTTTTGAATTTTGGCAACAAAGGTTCCTTTATTTAAATGAATACTATTGTCTGAAAAATTTGCAAATGAGATATATAGGCCATGTTCTTTAGTGCAAATGGCTCTGGAGGTAAGGAGACCTTGATTTAAATTTTTCGCCAAAGGTTCTAACATAACAATATCATTTTCCTTAATAAAATTTTCCTTATAACTTTTAACCTGGGCTAACATTTTTGACTGCGGGGGAATTGAAATTTTACTACATAACACAGCGAAACTTATATTTTTATTTTTATTGGTTTTATCACTACTGCTATCTTCATTGCTCTCCTCCTCGACTTCAGGTACCTTATCCTCTATACTTACCAAATCTTCATTTTCATCAATATTACAAATTTCAGTAGTATCTTCAGCTAAATTACCCTGGGTTACCTGACTCGCTGCTGATAGATTATTGTCGACATTTTGAATACTTGAAAAATTTGCAGTATTATTACCCTCAGAGCTACCGCCTGATATTGTTTGCATGCAAAAGTTCTGCGCAACACTTTTAACTTCCTTATCTGACTCAGTTTGAATGATTATCTCAACATCTTTTCCCATATTACTCAACTGCGGGTCCTGAACTACCATATCTTCACTACTATGATTCCCATTTTCAACACTGACTGAGTCATGAACATTAATACATGCAAAACTTTCAGGGGGGCTATTGGCATTACTACTTTTTGAATTCTCCTCTACTTTGTTGACACATTTTATATTTACAGAATTATTTTTAACAATATTATTCACACAATTATTATTAGAATTTACACTATATACAGAATTAGAAATATTTACAGAATTAGTAGCAAGACAAGTATTAGACCCTGAAGTATTACTTGGGGTTTCTACGCTTTGTTTACTTTGGCCTGTAACTGGCACTTTAAGAGCGACAGCATTTGTATCACAATTTATACTTGCCCGGTACTCTTTCAAAAATGGCATTCCCAAAATCATATTAAATTCCTCTGCTAATTTACCTTCCACTACATAGAATTCAGCTTGACATTGAACATTATCAAAAACAAATTTTAAAAATACTTTCTTATTTAGGTGAACTTTCTCACCGGTGACAGTCATAATGGGGATATTGCAATTCTCCGTTTCAAAATTCTCTAAATAGTTACAATCAGTACCACTCAGGAGATTAATTGCAGAACCCGTGTCACATAATGCATTCAGGCAAACTTTATTTATGTAAATTCTTGCAGTTGGTAATGTATATGATTGGGGGTGAAAAACGCTATATACAGCTGGGGGGTCCAGGGGTCTGTGGGGGATCGGGTTGACCACATCTGATCCGGCCACTAATAGTTTAAAGGTTCATTTACACTATTTGCTATTAGGGTGTTATTTACCGCCTGCTCCTCATTTCTGTTCACAGCTGTATTCCTACTGTTTTGGTCATAACCACTTCTTCTTCCCCTATATCCGCCTCGCTGAGTCTGGTTGCCTCTAGGATTTTCACCTCTGTTTCTATAATTTTGCCCATGGCTCCTGAAATTTTGACCACCTCCCCTTCTAAAATTATATTCGACAAAATTTAGTGGACAATTTCTGGCATAGTGGCCCTGTACGGAACACCTATAGCAGGTTACGGGTCTTACTTCCTGGTTTTTCTCCTGTACATCCCTAGCCCTAAGATCAACTAAACTGTCTATCTTTGCTGCTAAAACATCAATTTGTGATTTCAGCTGGTCTATCTCCTTCTTTTGTGAGCTATCTTGCTGAAAAACTGCAGCACAGGGTAGGTTTTGGGTCAAATTTGGGTTGAGAATTTCCTCGCGGTGGTTGTAAAAAGGGTTAATGCTTCTATAAGCTTTTTCTTCCAGAAGTGCAATTTTGAGAATTTCTTCTGGGGATTGCGGGTTTCTCGCAATTACCCCCTTTCGCACTTCTGGTGCAAGATTGCTCAAAAGCATGGAGTGAAGTAGAGCCGTTCGGCTTTTATCGGCTACTTCACCCTGGATACCTTCAATTACAAGGGCTCTTAATGACATATCATAGGCCTTGTCATAAAACTCCTGAACACTCATATTGGGTGGCTGTTTAAAATTTAAAAAATGACTGAGTGCAACATCTGGTGTGGCCTGTGAAGTATAATTCTCTTTTAAGATTTTTAAAAGTTCCTCAGATGTTTTCGCTTTGTGAATTTTTATCCGCCTAGATGCAGCTCCTGAAAGTCTAGCAAGTAAAACAAACTTCTTTTCCTCCTCAGTCCAGTCGAATAATTTTGAAAAACTCTCAAATTTCTCAGAAAAATCTGACAAGCAGACTGAGCTGGCCTCTCCATTGAATGGGGGAATGTTAGACAAATTGTCCACTAATGCATTTTTTCGCTGAATAGTGGCAATTGCCTCTGAATGTTTATCAGCCATGGTTAGAATTAGAAAATGACAAACAGACCCAAAAAAAAAGGGGAAAATTGGGGGGGGGGCAACTTAAAAATGGGATAAAGAGAGGAAAAGAAAAAAACCTTACAAATACATAAAACTTAAGTATAGGACTATGATTTTAGTAACTAAGCTAAAGTTATGTACACAAAACATAATTTTGACTGGGAATTGTAGGTTATAGCACAGAGAGAGAGTATGAACCTCTTTTTACACTTGAACATATAAATAAAATTTTAATTGCAAAAACACCCAGTTGCTCTTTGATATATAAATACATACAAGTAAACAATAATAAATAACCCAGAGACCGAATTGTTACGGCTCCATTTGTTGTGGCGTTTTTGGTGTTCTTTCTAAACAATAACCTAAGTAAAAAAATCAATTACAACTCACTCTTCATTTGACAATTAACTGATTTAAAAAACAAGTATACCCTGATTAGCTCCACTGAAATCTGTTGCCATGGAAAAGGGAGCAAATTATATTAAACTAATCAAAATATCAAAACTTAAGAATCCGAATAAGTTAATACAACATGATAATTTTGAACTCATCATTTTAAGACAATATTAAATGTAGTAAGGGGCAACAGATATCTAAATCAAGTAGTATACTGAATTGCATACAGAACACCCAACTCCACTCCAACCCGATCAAGCTCAAATCTCCATACACAATAAATTAGCAAAATCTAATCATCATATAATTTGGAAAAAGGAAGGTAACCTGAAATTCCTCCAATATGAGGACTAAAAGGAAAAGGAAAGTTTAACAAAATAGAAATATGATGAGATACCAAAATTTTAGAACAATTATGGAGATTTTGAGCCAGATCAGATCGGTTAACCGGAAATCGTATAGTGGCATAAAATAACTGAATACTTTTTTTTTTTTTTTTTTTTTTTTTTTTTTTTACTTTTTAAAAATAAACATTTTGATGTTTATTTTGAATAATACTTCAAAGAAATAAAAATTAAACATTAAATTAATCAATTATGAAATTAGACTTAATTTTACTTTAGCATCAATTATCAGTATATCCAATACTGAGATAGGAACAATAATTACATCTAATAACTTTACGTAAACCTCAAATAATTTTCAAATAAACTATTACTATGAATTTAAAATTTAAGAAATTTAAAAATATTAATTTAGTAAGATCATAGCTTTCATAACCTTACTCACAATAATTGAGAGGTTAAGCCTCTCTTATAGGATTGCTGTAGATATAAGAATACTAATTAAAGATCATATAAAGAAGAACATACCATATTTGAGAATGAACAAAAAAAACAGTCTTTATTTGAATAATTAAAATTTATAAAAACAATGTAATTCTCAAAAAGAAATACTACTATAGTAACAAACAATATAAGTTGATCAATGTTGATTATTAAATATCTTTAAATCAAATATTAAGGTTCTCAAAACTAGCATAACATCATAACTAGAAGGATGATCAACTCTATAAAAATTAGGTATTAATTATTTTCAATAAAATATTGTGATTCTAAACTTTATCAAAACATTTCTTCCAAGCTTAATAACACAAATAAGCAACCTATTGAGTTTATGGAAAGAACACACTTAAAGTATACTCTTCGGATATATATATATACATATATATATAAAACATCAATAATAAAAAAACAAGTGAAATCAACTCAGGAAGTGGTACTACTTACAAATATATATATTAGGAATCTGGTACTCATGGTAGGCACATCTTAGAGGAGTCCCAATTTGATTTGTTTAACTCATCAACATAGTCTGTCAACCCGTGGCCAATTACGTCGACAATCCGACGAAGATTCACTAATCTTTTTTTTTTTCTTTTTAAAACACTTCAAAACGGTTCACTGTCTACAGTAATGAGTTTTTAGTTTTTAATATGAGTAGGATAATAATGGCAGGCACATCTTTGAGGATACCAATTCATGAAACACTATATATTCAGTCGAGTTTTACATCACTGCTCATCTTTAATCTTAGCAGTATATTAAAAAAAAGGGATTTGTGACTTGCTTCACAAACCTATTTGTCTGTTATGAAGATTGCTATTCTCCAACGATTTCGATAGAAAGGGTATAACCCGCCGACTGGGGTTTTAAAAACATTGCGCGTTCCTCGCAGGCGAAGCCCCACTCTTCTTTCGTTGCTGCACTGACCGTATTGAAATTAACAACCCATCAGAAATATCAACAACTCCATAGTTTAGAAGTCAAGACAGTAAGTAGAGGGCCTCACTCCAAGTAATACGTTACTCGAGTAATCATTCACTAAAAATTGGTAGTCATAGCAATAAGTAATCTGCTTCATTCTAAGTACCGTCATAAAACACTGGTACTCGTATACAAGCCGTTCAAGATCCACAACCACCACACTCCGATCAAAAGCAACAAGTCCTTCAACATTCACTCTCCCGCGCCACTTACAAAAAACTGGACGGATCCACTCTGTTAAGGGGTACGGGAGTGGAAACAAAAGGAAAAATGGACTACCCTGGTGGCGGCACTGCGTCGCTCATCGCTGCCAGCCGCTTCATGGGGGATGACAACCGTGCCTCACCCCCATGGTGTGTGCTGAAGGGGGGTCCCATGAGCTTATGTTTACATGCGCGCCAACCAGACGCTATGGACAAGTATTTCTTTTACTGCAGGTTGTAACACACAATGCTTAATTGCGTCCATAGTCTATTCACCAGACAACGTAATACCTCTTTGGGTGTACTCGCTTTCTTTTAGCCAAAGATAGACACAGTGTCACCAATCACTGATTCCAAGCATGGGAAAGTGCATGGCTGTCTCCAAATTTGCCACCTGTGTGGTCTTTAACTGACAAACATCCCTCCTTGCTTTTTATCTTTCGCATTTGAAAAACAGGGAGCTAAGCTAGACTATAAACGTTGAACTTACTTTGCAAAAAGAAAAAGAAAGAAGAAAAAATAAAAACTGATTTTATTATTATTATTACAATTACTTTTATTTATTTAAATTTTTATTAGAAACAGAAAAAAGAGTGCTTTTAAATAAATGTTGAGAGAGTGATTTAAGGTAATTAATGTAGATTAAAAAAAAAATGGTTGAAACCAACCGTAACATATATATATATATATATATATATATGTTACATTATTAAATCTTTCTTCGCGATGTTTCTCTGTTTTATTCTAAATTACCACCAGTTTCACTAATTCCTTATTTCTTAATAATATCTATCGTTAATTCTATTAAATTCCCCTTAAATTCATTGTTAATTTGCTCAATTTACTTAAATATAAAGCTTTTAGTTATTCCCAAATTATATCATGATTTCTGATCATTTCTGTGAATTCGAATGTTTTTTCGAAAGCCATTTATTTTTCCTCTTTCCGAGATTTTCGCGCCTTGGGTTCTTTTACTATAAAATGCGTCCGCTTAGAAATTATCAGAACTTTTTACTTTATCATTCTCATTGGTCATGACGTAAATTGTACGCGTATTCCGTATTCTCGCATTGGCTAGAGCGCGCGTTACGTCATGATTTGGTATCTCTCCCTTTATTCACAAAAAGAAGGTGCAATCGATATTCAATCAGTTTTTGGCCGAATTTTCAATTGTAAAACAGTTCCCTGACTGTGCGTTTGACTGATGATTAAAACTAATATTTTGTTCGACGTATTTTAGTAACAGCTTGTGACATCTAATTTCTTAGAGACTCTAACTGCCCTTTTAAAATCATGTGTGGACTGCTTCCTTGATGATGGTTTAATAAAAGCATGGAATTATTCATCGCCTTGTTCTTGTTTCATCTTGGAGAAACACTCACTGTTTCGATCCATCACCTTATCCAACCACGATACGACTGTAGTCCACTTCGGATGGTCGATTATCTACTCTGATATGGTGCTGCTTACATTGTAAAGAGTTTGTCTCCAGTCTCCAATATTCAATTGACTTCAGCGTATTCTAACACATATATATGTTGCAATTAGTTAATAATATATAAAATGTTTCAATCTTTTATAAAACTTCCACAATCATATTTGGAAAAATTTTGCTTTATACAAATAACAATATTATTGTAGAATAATAATATTATTGATAGAACGATGTTATTTAAAATTATAAGTAATTAACAATGCTGAAAAAAAAATAATTTGTTTCAATAAGGCTTCATTATCTGGCAAAATGGGTAACTAAATCCTTTATTTAAAAACTATTTTTTTTTTAATGCTAGATAAAAAAAAACTACTATTTAGGTGACACTTTTTCCATTAAATGCAAATTAAACCACATTATTACAAAACGTTCCTTTTTTTTTTTTAATCTGTCGATAAAAAATGAATTCATTCTCTAATTGAAAAGAAAAAAAAATGTTCAAAGCTCATAATTCCCATTTTGCTTCGACCAATGAGATTAGCAATGCTATAGATGCAGTAATCAGCTTATTAAATTGAAAAAAGAAGAAAGTTCTGACAGATTCGTTAGATTTAAGCAATATTTTAATTTGTATTTTCTTAAGCAGACCTCTCTTAAAAAACAGTGTTCTTCTATCTTTCTGAAGAGGAGAAGAAAAAATAAGAATTCTGATAACGGCATAAAAATTTCGAAACATTACTAAACGTTAAATAATTATGTTAATTTTTTATGGGTATTATTAAATTAAATAAATCCGTCAAATTCGAGTATAACTTGCGTACAAAAGGTTCAGTACATTAACTTGATAAATTACTATTTATTAATTAATAAACTCGTACTACCATTAATTTTTTCTTAATTTAGTTTCAGTAGATTCGGAAATAGGAATGGGGTGGGGCATATTTTACCAGTTTACTTTCGACGATATCTCTGAAAATGTAATATCTAAAATTAAAACAAATATATTTTTGAGTTCGATGTGACGAGATCTTTCGAACGGTACCCTACATGATATGTAAAACGATTTGTTTCAAGTAATTTAATTAATATCTCGGCTAATTACCAACATTTTTTTTTCGAAAATCATTATCAAATATCCTTGGATGAGTCTGCGTCGATAGATACCTCGAGCGCCCGTCAACTCCCTCGCTGATTGCCCGAAAAGTGCAGTTTGTTTGTAACGGAAAAATGCGTTTTTCTCAAAAACTATGTTACCTAGGAAAATCGCTATAGTTTTCCTGTAAGGTTTAATTAAAGTCCTACTATTCCTAATTTTTTTCATAATTTTAGTTTCAGTAATTCGGAAATAGAGGGGGGGGGGGCATATTTTAACAGTGTATTTTCGACGATATCTCTAAAAATGTAATAAGTATAATTTAAACAAATATATTTTTGAGTTCGGTATTACGAGTTCTTTCACACGATACCCCACACGATATACAAAAATAAAACTTTTTTTTTCAAGTCACTTAATTAGCCCCCTAAATTTTCTAAACATATTTGGGAACAGCTAATTATCTGAAAATATGTGGGTAAAAAGGCTTTATAACTTTCCACGTCACATAGTTTACGAGAAAGGGGGCTCTGACAGACGAACAGACAGACACAGAAGTGATCTTATAATGGTTCCGGTTTTTACTTTTTAAGTACGGAACCCTAGAAATATATAAATCTGTCAAAAATGTATCACTGTTAGATTGGAAAATAATTTTGAACTAAAAAAGAATTTCCTAGATTAGAAATATTTGACATAAAATCTTAGTAAAATTTGGGATGTAAATTGTTTGACTTTGTTTAATAGGTCTTCTTTCCTTAATGGCACAACACAGATTCTTAATCTCAATATTCTGTGGCGTTTGCAGAGTCATAAAAATTTAGTATTAAGAACTTTCACTCGTAGCATACGACATTCGTAAGCTAATATTAAACAAGTTGGAAATTGAACGTTAAACGTGACAAATGAGGTGCGTTCGTTTCATACTATAACTAGTTTTATAATGTAAAAAAAAATCATCGTTACTATTTCAGTGAAATAAATTATATCGTCTGCTATGAACGAAATGAGGATGCCTTTTTTTTTTTTTCTTATTACGCATGCCATGTTTACAGATGCGAATTTTTTTTTCGACACCAGACAGAGCTGTAAATTCACCATGGAGATCTTGCTTTGCGAATGATTACCTCCATGGTTAATATTTTCATGACTCCCGATGCATGGATATTTTGTTTATTTACTTTAATGGATTGAGATTTTCGGCTGTTAACCTAATTTTCACTGAAGTTATCTCAAAATCTATACATATTTTAATGTTTGATATTTTAATGATCTTTCTAAAAATGTAACTTTTATGCAATTTTTTTCGAAAAAATAATTTTGAATAAAAATGGCCGCTTGGCATATGAAAAAAGATATTGGTTAGCCCTTATTTGTTTTCCTCAGTCACATGACTCACGCTTTTATTATATATATTACGTATGATAAGATTTAATAGAATAAAGAAAACTTTTATTAATATATTTTTAAGTTTTGATTCGATTTTCATAAAATTTGAAATGACCCGACAAAATTCTGCAACGATAATATATATTAAATTTCAAACCATTCGGTTGGGTAGTTTTTGCGCTGTTATATGCGGACAGACGGACAGACAGACGGACGGACTAGACGACGACTATAGGTGCTACGTATTCATTTAATTACGAACGCACCTAACAATTGTAAGGGTTCTATATAAATTTCTCGTTTGCATTTCAATATTTGTTAAAAATCGGATTCACGTTTCATGTCACGTGACCACAATCACGATTCACAAGTGATCAGGACTACACATTTTGATAACGGTGCTATAGAAGACATATCAGCCATTATCTTTGAACGCATCTTATCTTCTATAATAATCAATTAAACGCCTACTCTAGTGACGCGTCGAGCTAATGTTAAACCAATGGAGTAGTCCTTTGGAAATTTTTTCTTTGCCTTTCAATATTTTTAAATGATTCTTTTTGCATAGGATACCTGGGATCGATTTCCAGCATGTTAAATTTGTACTTTTCGATTTCTGTTTCAATTTTATTTTAAGGACACTTTCAATTTCGAAACCGGTGAGAATTGAGGTATTGTTTCCTGTATAAGCTTTGCAAAATGCACGCCACTGAAATTCTGTCACTTATTTTATGAGCACACTTGCATATTTACAAGCATTTTTACATTATACACTCATGTTTGTGAAAATTGCAACACCATGAAGGAATTATGCAAATTGAACCAAACTTACAGGAAATGTAAAGTGAGGTAAGACATGCAAATGATTAGAATTACAAAGTCATCGCGCATGCGTGGAACGAGAACCGGCTACTTATCAGTCGCTTGTTCCAGGTATATAAAGGACTATAAAGATGCCTTGAATTTCGTTGATCTTCCTCTGTTTGAGGTAAACGTTTCATTGGTGGTCAATATGCCTCGTCAAAAGCGGAGGAAGCCATACCAACAACTAAAGGAGTTCATACGAGGCCGCATCGTCGGTATGCGAGAAAGTGGATTTTCGTATCGAGAAATCACAGCCCGCACGCAGTGTAATGTCACAACAGTGATGCGTGTTTGGAAGAAATGGACAGAGAAGAATCAAACAAGGCGAGAACCTGGCAGTGGGGCACGCAATAGCACAAGGGCACGGGTTGACAGAAACATCATCCGCATGGCTGTGACAGACCGTACAGCATCCTCTCGTGTGTCCACACAGCGTTGGAGCACAGCTACAGGTGTTTTGTTGTCTAGCTCCACAGTTCGTCGGCGTCTGCTGCAGCATGAACAGCGTGCAAGGGTTCCTCTACGCAGGATTTCCCTCTCGCTGAATCACAGACGCCTCCGACTTCAATGGGTTCAGCAACAGAGCGCGTGGCGTGTCCAGTGGCAACAAGTTGCTTTTCCCGATGAATATCGCTACAATCTGGAGTACAATCATGGAAGAGTACGCGTCAGACGTTACAGAGGGGAACATCTACTTCCACAGTGTGTTATCCAGCGTCATACCGCCCAAACGCCTGACATCACGATGTGGGGAGCTATTGGGTATAATTGTCGATCCCATCTAGTGCACATTGCGGGCAGCTTCAACAATGATCGCTACATAAGGAAAATTGTGGAGCCAGATGACCTCTCCTTCCTTTGACGGATTCTGGGCGCCGTATTTCAGCAGGATAATGCCCGTGCACATGTTTCTCAGACTGCACAAGCCTTCTTCAGTACACAACAGGTTTCGCTTCTTCCATGGCCTGCTTATTCCCCGGATATGGCTCCCAGCGAGCATGTCTGGAATTTCATTGGTTGGCGACTCGCTCGTACAGCTGGTGGGGCACACAGTAAGACTGAACTTTGGCTTCAGGTCGAAGCCATCTGGAATGCCATTCAACAGAATTACATTCAGAACCTGTATGATTCAATGCCACGACGTGCGCAGGCTCTCATTGCTCAGTGTGGCGGACACACAAAGTACTAATTTCCGACGTTCTTTTTGTTTTTTTGTCTTGTAAATTTGATCGTTTATTTGTACCACTATCAGTAATATGTGGAATAAGTTTCATAAATTTCTGAGAATTCCTTCATGGTGTTGCAATTTTCACAAACATGAGTGTATTTTTATGAGCTCTTGCATATTTACAAGAGCTTTTGACCTCTAATATCCTAATTAAAAACGTGAATTATGATAAAACATATTCTTTGAATCTATATTCACATTGTACTATAAATACTAATTAAAACCAACATAAATGTCCTAACATAAGCTCTTGAGAGAAGCTAATGTTAAAACAACAGAAGTGTTCTCTACAAAATTCTCATTTCTGCTTCAATATTTTATTATTATTATTATTATTATTATTTTTTTTTTTTGCATAGGATATTAAAAATACTAATTAAAACCAACATAAATGTCCTAAAAACATATACATACTATTTCATAAAATATTTTACTGAAGGTGTTTTGACTTCACATACAAAACTGCCATTTGCCATTTGTGTACTTGCGTTTTGTTTTGTAACCCTAAAGATGAGCAAAGGTTTGCTCGAAAGCGCTCGGTTGCATATGTAAAATACAGTTTTGTATATGGAATCAAAACACTTTCAGTAAAATATTTTATGAAATAGTATGTATATGTTTTTAGGACATTTATGTTGGTTTTAATTAGTATTTTTAATATCCTATGCAAAATAATAATAATAATAATAATAATAATAATAATAATAATAATAAATATATTGAAGCAGAAATGAGAATTTTGTAGAGAACACTTCTGTTGTTTTAACATTAGCTTCTCTCAAGAGCTTATGCTAGCAACACGAAGACACTCGCTTGTTAATCATAAATCAATGGCAGAATTTTTTTAAAAATTACTTGTTTGTATTTTAATATTTTGAAGTTTTCATTTATTTATTTATCTATTTTTTATTTATTTAGTATGTCTGAGGTCGATGTTTAGACGGGTACTTTTTACGTATTTATTCGATTTTAATAGCAGCTTTTTTAAAATTATTTTTCTGAAAGTATTGGGTTGTTTGGAAAGTTGGTTCGTACCGGAAAATTTTTATCATTTAATTATAAGACATTAATTCCGATAGCTAATGTCTAATAATTGACGGGCAGAATTTTCCGGTACCAATTCATTTTACCAAACGGAAAGAAACTTTCCGAACAACCCAATGCTTTCAATTTTGGAGCCAGTTTCGAAAGTGGAAATACTCTCAGGAAACAAGCAAACAAACTACAACTAAAATCGAAAAAGTACCAAAGTACCTGATTAGACATCAATCTCAGATTTCCTATACAACAACAACAAAAACATTTAAAAATAATAAAATGCAAACGAGAAATCGGAAAAGAACGCTGACTTCGGTTTAACATTAGCTTGCGAGTGTCTTCATATTGCTAGCGTAGGCTCTTAAGGGTTTGAAATTTTGAACTGTAAAACAAAAATTGTAAATTTCCAATTCAAAATGTGCTCTTGGTCTTGGTACTGTGCTGTCCTCTAAAAAAAAAACATTTTTTTTTAAAATTTTCTCTATATAAAGTCTAATAAAGAATGCACAAAAATTAAACATTGCTAAATTTGTACAGCTTGTTCTGACTAAGATGTTCTGACTATGTTAAGCATTTTTCATTTTAACATTTTATTAGAAACTGGCAGCCAATTAAGCGAGAATTTGTAAAAAAAAAAAAAACACTTTTCAAAAAATACCTGGAAAAAAAAAACTCACTCCTGACATAATCAGCTGAAATGAAGCATTTTATTACATATTAATGATTTAATATCAAAACAATTAAAACTTTATGTAGGGCATTGCAACATTTTATTATAACAAGAAAGCCTCTATAAAATGGAGCTCGTGTTTTGACAGACTTCTGCAATTGGTAGTTTAAATTATTTTAAAACTAAATAAGCACTCCTTAGGTATTTTTAACTATTTTTATTATTCTAAATGGTGCATAAAAATAGAACAAAACAAAAAAATTGACCTTAGTGAAATATTTGATGAAGTACTAGGGTGAATTTTTTTTTAGGAAACATTGCCTTCTGGGTTTTTTTAGAGGACAGTACAATATATATTTGACTGGGCAGCTTTATTTCAAGATAGCATGACTTATGGCCAAATTAAAGAAATCCATGTAAAAAAGGGCGATCTTTGCAGAAATTAACAAGACAACAACATTAGCATAACGAATAACACATTGACACTTTTCTTAAAATCAGCTACAGGAAAAAAAAATATTTTCGCAAAATCATTAATTTAAAATTGACATTTATCACAATATTTTTTTTCTATGTAATAACTATTAATCCTACAATTTATTACATTTAAAAACCCGTTATTATTTTTACGAGTTGTAAATAACACAATCCCGAGCATTTTATTTTATATCATTAATAGTATTATTATAAAATTTAAAATAAATTTCGTAATAAGATTTTTAAAATATTTATAAAAAGATAACCTACTTTGTTTTTCTTAATGGTAAACGAAAACTTTTTCACAGATTTTCTGCATGAAAGGCAAATTAAGCCACATCATTACGAAATGTTGAAATTCATTCTTTGAGATTACGAAATATATTTATTATGATTTAAGAAGGGAAATTTTTTTTTCAAATCTCAATATTTCCAATTTGCTTCGATGAATGAGATTAACAACGTTATATACAGGGTGTTCCGTTAAAGGGGTCCAATATTAATAGGGGTAATAGAGGAGATCACATGGAGCATAAATCAGTATATAAAGCCTGGTCGGATCTCAATAGTTTTCAAGTTACAGCAAACAGAATGAAAATTCGGAAAATTCTAAAAGAACCCTCATTGCTAAACTATCGATAATGCTACATAAAAACGAAGCACATATTTAGAAAGAGCAGAAAAAAACCTACAAAATGACATCAATTGTATTAAAATAGCAATATTTATTTGACGAGTTACAAGCCCTGAAACAGTGAAAAAAGTACGAAATCCAATATACATCAAAATAGTTAATCGTTAATTCCAAAAAGACAACTCTAGCTACAACAAGGAAAATGTAGTAAAATTTGGTCCATTCCGAAAACTTTCGAAAAAGCTTACAATGAACCATATCGGTTTAATTGTGTGAGAGAAATTAATCAGTTTCTTAGTTACAACTCCGCTTTCTTTGACACTAGCAAAGGTTAAACTCCGCCCATCACGATTGGAAACACCGCCTTTTTAATTACTCTCAACTATACATTTTCGATCATGCTTCTTCTGAGATGCAACATTTTTAATTATTCAAGAGTTGAATGAACCAAAATAACTTTACAATAATAGTCTACATTTTAAAGTGGTCTTTTATTGATATAAAGCTTAAGTTAAATTCCTTAAAATTAAACTGGTGGTGAAAATTCGGAAATAATTAAAAATATTGCGATTTGTAACTATGCGAGAAGTTTCAGTACATGTTTTACATGGACAATTATTGTATGTATATGTGCATCATAATTTATGATAGGAAATAATAATAACAAATAGTATAATAATTTTATTAATTATAAATTTAAAAAAGACACTAAATTTTAAATTAATTCATACAAACTTTGTAATTTACAATTTGAGTACACCACAGTCTGTGACTTACAAAATACTGTGCCAAAAAGTGTTGAAAATAAAGAAAAATGACAAATAAAGAATTACATTCCACGTACTTTATGACATATGTGAAGCATAGTCTTCTGGCCTGCGCTGCACAGTTCAATGTCGGAAGGCAGACGAACGGACATTATTATAATAGGTGTTCGAAGTTGCGCCCATTAACAGAATCGCACAGCCGACAGCGACGTCGTAAAGATTGGCGAACACGCCAAAAAACTCCGACGGAGTTGGGAATGTCTCCTGCAGCGACAACGATTCGCGCTAGTAAATCCTCCGGTGTATCCACAGGCGTTTCATACACCAGCGATTTAAGGTGTCCCCAAACAAAAAAGTCTAACGGATTGAGGTCTGGAGAGCGTGCAGGCCAAGCAACAGGTCCACTGCGTCCAATCCATTTCCCAGGCTATGTTGAATTGAGGTGATTGCGAACACCTATGAAAAAATGTGCCGGTGCGCCATCGTGCATAAACCACATATTGTGGCGCAATGTTGCTGGCACATTTTGCAGTAACTGCGGTAAGATATCCCGTAGGAAAACCAAGTACGTACTGCCATTGAGTACATCTGGGAGTAAATATGGTCCTATGAGATAATCGCCGAGGACACCTGCCCATATGTTCACACTGAACTTTTGTTGTGCGTTCGACGGGAAAACAGTGTGCGGATTTGTATATGACCATGTGTGCATATTGTGCGTGTTTACCACGCCCTCTCTCGTAAATGTTGCTTCATCAGTAAATAAAATATTTTCCAGAAATTGTGGATTATTTTCTGTTACATTAAGCAACCAGCGTACGAATTCTGTCCGCTGAGCACAATCTGTTACTGATAACAGTTGTACCCGCTGCACATGAAAGGGGTGCATGTTTTCTGCACGCAGAGCACGCCACACACTTTGGTGAGAAACACCGACTTCAGACGCAGCAGCTCGTGTACTCGTGGAGGGGTTATCTTTAAAAATATTCAGTACATCTTCTTCCATTGCAGGTGTTCGTACATGTCGAGGTTTCCCTGCATCAATGCTTGCTGTATTAAACGATCCAGTCTCCCGTAATCGTCTATCGATTTTTATGAAGAGTTTCGAACTTGGGCAACGTCTTCTTGGAAATTGCTCACGGTACATGCACTGTGCTAGACATGCATTTCCATGAGCTTGCCCGTACATCAGATGCATGTCCGCATATTCTTCGTTAGAGTATTCCGGCATAATTATTATACATCAACTTACTACAATCCCACTTACAACAGCCTCCCTTTAACATAACGCCCACTGATGACTGCTGTTTTATTACACTTTTCTTCCTATACACATAGAAAATTTGCATAAAAAGTACTTCTTCTTCATCATCCTGAAAGTTCATGGAGGAAACGCAGCAGTCACGGAGTTTGCTTTAAGACAAGGCGAGAGCTGCACAATATGTCATTCACTTGACCAGACTGAATAATGAAAGGGTATTGATAGAGGTTGATCAGAAATGTATAATTGAAAGATATTAAAACGGGGTGTTTACAATCGTCATGGGTGGAGTTTCGCTCTTTCCGAGCGTGCAACAGTACAGAGTTGTAACTAGGGAACTGCTTGATTTCTCCCATACAATTAAACTGATATGGTTTATTGTCAGCTTCTTCGAAAGCTTTCGGAATGGACCAAATTTTATAACATTTTCCTTGATGTAGGTAGAGTTGCATTTTTGGAATTAACGATTAACTATTTTGCTAAATATTTGATTTTGTATTTTTTCACTGTTTCAGAGCTAGTAACTCGCCATTAATTCTCAATATTCTAAAACAACTTATGTCATTTCGTAGGATTTTTTCTGCTCTTTCTAAATATGTGCTTCGTTTTTATGTAGCATTATCGATAGTTTAGCAATGAGGGTTTTTTTACAAATTTCCGATTTTTCATTCTATTTGCTGTAACTTGAAAATTATTGAGATCCGGCCAGGCATTATATACTGATTTATGCTCCGTGTGATCTCCTCTATTACCCCTATTAATATTGGACCCCTTTAACGGAACACCCTGTATACAGTAAATCAGCGTATTAAACAGAATAAAGAATCACAGATGTGTTAGGCAATGCATTTTAATTTTCTTTTTATAAGTAGGTTGTTCATGTAAAAATATATACACAAGGTGCAAAGCAAAATCCTGGCTGACTCACTAAACTCTTGGATGGATAAAACTTGAATTATGGAAAGGTGCACCTGCATGTATAGACATGCATTGCTGCAGGTGGTAAACACATTGATCAAACTTAACTGGATTATGTTATTAAAATAAGTTACACCTCGATTCAATGTTTTAGTTTTGTTAGTAAATGTGCATCTGCCTTATAGAACCACACGTTTATAAGCGATTAACGACGTAGTTAAGCCAGTGGTTGGATATTGAAAAATTTACATTTTAGTGATTCTGATTTTAAAACAAAGTTGAATGTAAAACATTATTTCATGTTAAATAGAGGACAATATACACCAGTGATTCGTAACATGTGCCATGCGCCCCAAAAGTGGCAATTTGATTTTTAAGGGAGGCAGTTTCCAATTTGTTATTAACACATTCCTTATCAGTTTATTTATTTTACTTTTTGCATGTAAAGCATTATTTCATGTTTCTGTAGACGAAAAATAAAAGTAATACATACAGATTTGAAAAATAAAATGAAAAAAATATTTTTCTATTCAATTTTTAAAAATATTCCGTACAAAATTGTATGAAATAATTATATAAAAAGGTTTTTAATTACATTTAGACATAGTTACATATTTTTTTTACCAAAAAACTTTAATAGGTTTTCTGGTCCAGGATTGCATTTTAGAATTTTGTGCAACTTTTCCGATTAGTAATTCCTACTTTCAAATTCCAGATCCCGTATCTTGTCTGCGTGACTGGTTAGAATATTTCGTGTAAGAGGATCTAATAATATTGTATTTATCCTCTTAGGTATTCCCACAAACAGCACAAATAGCGAAACAAACGGTCGAGAAAGTAGAACTTTTGACTGCAGAGGTGGAGGGCTCGATTTCAATTTCCATCGTTTGTTTCTTAAGAAAATCGGCTCCAAGGTCGATTTACTTGGCATATACTGCAGAACATTTGTAATAAGCCATTAACTACCAAATTAGTTGTTTTTTCTATTTTAAATTTATTTTATAATTTATACGGTGTCAGTTTTTTATTCATAATATTGTAATTTTAATTTGCAATTTGTACAGTCCGTATAAAAACTAGTCGTTGGGGGCCACCGTAATACTTACCCATCATGGATATGCATAATGTAAAATATTAAAATAAAAATGCGTAAACTACTTATAAAATGCATTGCAATTCAAATAAAATCGTGGCTTGATGACGTCATAAACTTTAAAGGCTTGATTACTGAATTGCTTGAAAGAGGTTTTTCCTTATAACTCCAAAAATTATAATCCTATTAACTAGCTGTTTATTGCATCTGATTAAGCGTTAAATTTCCAATTAAAATATATCTTTAAAGTGAAATTTGGATGAAATACAGGGTCATGAAAAATCGAAGAGTGTGGAAAATAGGATTCCAAATATCTCGTCAACTAATTATCCGATCGACTTCATGCTTTATGCAAAATTTATGTTTTTTTATTGTCTTTTATATTCATTTCTTAAAATAAACAATTTCGAAAATCTTTATATACCTTTTATCAGAACGAATATTTCGAGAGTCCGAAAAAAATAGTTCCGGTTAATCGAGGTTATTGAAATGAAATAGGCTTCTTCCCATTATTACATACTAAGTACATACCAAATTGCAAGTCTCTATCTCAATTTGTTCGGGAGATAGAGCGTTTACAGACACACAGACACACACACAGACACACAGACGGACGGCAAATTTTTTTTTCTAAAAATATGTTTTTCGGAATCTCCAGTGTCTGAAACGTGTAAATCCGTCAAAATTTTTTTTTCGATTTTCAAAACGATTACAAGACTTACCCTATACTACGTATGATGGGTAAGTAAAACGATACACCTGCCTTTATTCGCACACCCTATGAGATAAAAATTAAGCGAAATGTATCATTAGACTCGAGAATATTGTCTTCTTTTAGAATATGAATGCACTTTTTGACTAATAGTCGTGAATGTATTAAATGTTGCACCGACTTCGAATTTTCAAGTGTTAACACCCACTTTTGGCATTTTATTTTAAATTCTTCGTATCAAATCAGCCCGAAAAAATATCTATTATGTATTTTTATTAAACCTTCATGGTGTTAGAATAGGTCAATATACTAATGTCAAATTCACGTGATAAACTTTAATTTATATTTTCCAAAAAATCTTCCTTTTTAAAATTCAATGAGATCCATATTTCTATTCGCTTTGCAATATGTGACAGGAAGAATTTTTGTACACGAAACTGATTAATGCAATATATATAATTGTCACACGGAAATTTTTGAGAACGTCTATTTTTTAGAAGTTAAAGGTACGTTTAAATTTATCAATTCTTAGGACTGTTCAAAGTAGTTCTCGCCAAGATCAATGCACTTTTGTAAGTGAATTTTTTAAAGATGAAGTGTCTCAAGTCATCCCTTTTTTTGAATAGATGAAAAATAGGCTTTTAGAGCCTTACTAATTCATCTTCGGAATGAAAACTTCACCCATGTAATTTTTTTAAATTTAAAAATAGCCAAAAGTCACACATAGCAAGTTCAAAAGAATACGATGGATGTTCCATCACTTTGATGTTTTTTTGTTCAAGAAATTTGACTATAATCTTTGCTGAGTGAGAAGATGCATTGTCAAGGTGAAACATGAGTTCCCTAACTTTCACCTCTTGAAGAATTTCTGGAAGACAGTTAATGGTGTACCATTACAGTTAGTTGTAACTGTCTTCTATCAATATAGCTCATAGGGGTATGCGTAGCCCTGGGGGTACGGGGTGGGCATGTTGGGGGTACGTGAAATTAATATCGGTAATGGAAGAAATCACAAAAATTGGTTCAACTGAAAACACATAAACAAAGTTGATAAATTTAGATTACAAAGTTAGTCTCATGTGTAACTCCAATATGTTGCTCTGAAAATGAGGGCGAAAGCCCGCTAGAAGTAGTAATTCATTGATAATTCAGTCTAACTCCACCCACCACAAATAATATTGCCTGATTACTTATATGTTTTAACTCATCTTCACAAAAACTGTCATTGATCATTTTACAATATTCTATTGTCCAACATTTTTTTTTCTTATTGTTCCGTTTTTAATAATTGTAGAACGGCCAAATTATCTCAAAGTATATGGTTTCAGCGTTTTATTTTAAAACGTGTTGAAAAGGAGACCTTTTGTTTCATTTTCGAATAGGCGGGATTATGTCACTAACGTATAGTAATAGGAAAGCTTTGTTCCTTTTAATAAATATTTAAACTGAAGTGTTTACTAATTATTTGAGTGAGTTCGTTTTGTGTTTAAAAGGGATAGTTGGGTGAAATCCGGAACTCTTAAGAGAACTACAAATTGAATTAAAATTCAATTTGATGATCGAGAACTGCTTGTATTTGAAACAATTTGATTGTTTCGAAGTGCATGATAATTAAAAAAAACCTCTCCTTTTTAATACGGGTGGATGGGAGTACAGATATCTCCAATCTGTCATTTTTTCTTGTTTTTGCAAGATGTATGGATGCTAACGAAATGTTTGAACGCTTAATCTGTTAATCTGCTATCCTCTTACAGAAATATGTATAAGAAAAGACATATTTAATGTCATTCACGGTTTTTTCTGTGAAAAAGAAATTGGTGGGCCATTTGCTGTGGTATTTGGTACTGGGAAATGTTGGAAAATCTGTCTATTATACAGGACTACACGGTGTCATCAAAGAATTTGCACTCCGTGTAATGTGGAAACATTGCTGTATATAAAGACGCAGCCTTGCGAACAAACCCCTGTCAGACTCATTGAAGGAAATGCTCCACAACAATCAGTCTAAGCTGTTAATTTTATGAAGGTCAATTCAACAAACTCCAGACTATTCAAATGTTTGTGTGAAAAGATGGACAGCCTCCATACTACATTGCTTTTGAACACAGAAGTGGCTTTAACGAGGAAAAGTATTTCGAAGATTTTTTTTTAAATTGAGGCTTAAACAGAGGTGCCAAGCTCTCACTAATCTTTTGTAATATGTGTATTATTTGACCCAGTTTAACAACTTTTCGTACCAGAAAAATTATTAGATGAATCTTTATATAGTTAATTTCAGATTTCTACATGGAATATATTTAATTTCATTTCTTAAAAAAAATTCTGGTGTGGAACTTATTAAACCTGGGTTAAATTAACATACATATTACGGAAGATTAGTGAGAGCTTGGCACCTCTGGGCTTAAAGTTCAATTTTATTCAGGGTTCGTACGCCTTTACCACAAATTTTTAATAGACTTTTCTCTTTAATATTTAAATAGCAGAAATCCCATACATCCATTTAATTGCAAGATATTTGTTATCTTTTCTGCATTTAAATAAGGCGAAAAATGTTATTAAAAATTGGGGTAAAAGCGTACGAATCTTGTTATTTATTTAGTTTTAAAATCCTTTTGAGCTGTGCTCAAAATTTCATGAAAGTGAATGACATTAAAGGCTTGTATACGCATTGGATATATATTTTAAAGAAATAAATAAACTTAGTTTGGTATTATAGAAAATTTCATGAAAGTGAATGACATTAAAGGCTTGTATACGCATTGGATATATATTTTAAAGAAATAAATAAACTTAGTTTGGTATTATAGAAAATTCCATAAACTTTTTTTTTAAGGTGTCTGACAACAGCGAAACTATGATTAAGAAAGTAGGTTTTTGGGAATCTTGTATCAAAAAACACCATCCAGAAGTTTTTGAGATACATTTAGAGTTTTTAATCTGGAAACTAGTTAAAATTATCAAAATAAGTATATTTTAATATAATGGATCACTTATTAAAAGAACTTAAAATATCATTCAGTATTTATTTTTCCGACCGGAGTAGGGGAAAAAACTGGACTTTTCTAATCCATTTAACGATTTCTTCTTTCAACGAGCTGAAAATTTATGAATTTATGAAAACAAAAATGGATCGACCTTTCGACTGATTCTTCTGTAAAAATCTGATATTAACTTTTGGATAGCAGTAAACTAAGTCATGTATAAAGCAATAAAATGCTTCTTGTCTTTCACAAATACAGAGCTTGTCGAAAGAGAATTTTTATCTTATGCATACATTAAAACCAAATAGCGCAATAATCTTAGCCCTGCTCTTGACTTGAGATTATATCTATCTTCGTTTGAACCTGATTTTTAAAATCAAGCTCCATGAAACAAGCTCAAGGAAACAACTGAGAGTAGTAAAAGCCACGTTCTACTACTTGTATATCATGATGAGAAATTGTTATAAACTTTCATCGTAAGTTAGTTAAAAAGTCATCTAGGCTCTGTTCGCGAAGACGAGAGAACGAAATTAAACAAACGCACATGCAGATTGGCAATAATTAAACACCTGACACTGTGTGCCAGGAGTGCCAGACAGTCTGAGTTTATGCTTTTTTTTCATCTCCGGTGTTTGTTTGTTGTCTTTCACGTCTAAAATTAACGATTTTTTTTTAAGTGGTTGTGTATTTCATACACACAAATGGAGAGTGGAAAACTTCTTTGAGCTTACGTAAGAAGAGAGTGAAAAAAAAAGCTTTGAGTAAGGCGGAAAAGGATACGATATCGAATGTATATAAAACTTTACTTGAATCGAATCCTGAACTTCCGATTTCCGACATAGGATATAATGCTGCTCGTATAACGGGCGTAAGTAAAGCTTCTGTTTTCCGAGTGATGCGACGGTATAAAAAATGCGGTGTATTAAACTCTCCGAAGAAGACAAAATTACGTAAACGCGTTTTAGAAAATATCGATGATTTTGACAGGAATGCTATTAGGAGAAAAGTCCACGAGTTCTTTTTCAGAAATGAATTGCCCACTATAAATAAAGTTTTGAAAGTTGTAAATGATGACCTTGATTTGCCTATCTTCAAAAAGGACAACATTTTATCATCTCTTAAAAGAATTAAAATTTACATATTCACGGAGAGGACGGGGCTGTCATCCCATTGATAAAAACGAAATAATTGTGTGGAGAAGAAAATACTCAAGGCAAACCAAATCTTTAAGAGAAAAAGGGCGTAAAATATATTATATGGATAAAACTTGGTTGAATGCTGGAGATAAAGTTAGTAACGTTTGGAAAAAAGCTCAATAAAGTCTTCAAAGCAAGCATTTTTATATGGTCTTTCTTCAAGTTTAACATCTTCCCCCGAGAAAGGAAAACGGATGATTATTACCCATATTGGTAGAGATTCTGGTGTCACGGATGGAGGATTTGACATATTCGAATCCAATAAAAATAAAGATTATCATGAAGACATGAATTCCGAACGGTTTAATAAGTGGTTTGCTGATATTTTATTTCGTCTCGAACATAACTATGCAATCGTAATGCATAATGCTCCTTATCATTCTAGAAAAGAAGAAAAATTACTGAATATATACTTCGTGGAGGAAACAAAAAATTGTCCATTGGCTTTTAACAAAAAATATCGCTTTTGAGGACGGAAAGTTAAAAGTGGAACTGTTGCAGTTAGTGAAGCAAAATAAAAATAAATATGACAAGCACGCTGTGGATGAAATGACAAAATAAAACTGTCTTGCGATTACCCCCCTACCACTGCGAGCTTAATCCTATAGAACTGATTTGGGCACAAATTAAGAACTTCGTTGCGAAAGAAAACATTTAAAATTCCTCATGTAAAAGATTTGTGCATTCAAATTATCAGCAGAATTGGCGGTGAAGAAAGGAAAATATGTATTGAACATGTAACGAAAAAAGTGGAAAAACAAATGTGGGATTTAAACAATGCTATAATATAATAATATAAAATAATAATAATGCGATAATATAGTCGATTCCATGGTAATCAATCTACACACGAATAGTACCGATAATTCAACATCATCTTCTGAAAGTGATTTCTGAGGTAAGTGTTTTAAATATTATCAAAAGTTTTGTTTTGAAAGAGTTTGAAAATAGCTTCGATAATGTAATATATAAATAATTTTTCGCTGTTTTGTATTTAACAAAATTAACTCCTGATGATAGCTTTAAAATTAAACCGAAATGTCGAGAAAAATTTCTATTTTTGTGATTTAAATTTTTACGTTTTTGTTTAAAATTTCGCATTAAATGTACGTTGGTTAACAGCTTGTTTTGTTTTTATATAGTTATCAAAATACAGGGTCATTCATAATTCCCTCCGGGGTTTCGAAACGTTATAGTAAAAAAACGAAGACGAATATGAAAAAAAGAAACATATGAAATTATTCCGAAACTATTCAAGTTTTACTTACATACATTACAGGTGTTCTATGTGTGAACCCTTGGTCACACGGCATACATCCATGCGATAGTTCAGTTCCTGCCATACTCCGTTTCTTTAAATCTGAATCAGTGGTGTCAGTTCAACGGGCTTTCGTAATAAATATCGAAAACAGGGACCAACTGACAAAACAATTCATGTGTGGTACCGGAAATTTAAAGAAACGGAGTGTGGCAGGAACTGGACTATCGCATGGATGTATGCCGTGTGACCAAGGGTTCACATATAGAACACCTGTAATGTATGTAAGTAAAACTTGAATAGTTTCGGAATAATTTCATATGTTTCTTTTTTTCATATTCGTCTTCGTTTTTTTACTATAACGTTTCGAAACCCCGGAGGGAATTATGAATGACCCTGCATAATGTACAAAAATTAACAAATCGAAAGAAACAATAAAATTCGCCAAACTAGGGATTTGGGCTAAAAGTGAAGCTTCTTGGCGATGTTTCTGCAACCCGTTTGTTTACTTTCGTTCTCTCGTTTTCCTGAACAAAGTATAATGTTATATTGATTTCTTTTGATGTTAAGCTAATATTATAAAAAATAAAATTAACTTTATAATGTAAGATAAAAAGAAAGGTTAAAATATCAATGTAATTTTGAGTCGATTTTTTATTTAGCTATGCTAAGAAGATTAAAAATTTAAAAATAAGCACGTTTGGACTATGGGGGTGAATGGGAGCGTGTTTATGAGACAAAGTGGTACTCCTAAATGAAAAGCATCGGTAAGGAGTACGTGAAAGAAAAAGTTTGGAAACCGCTGCTCTTGCTTTACGGCTTTGACCAGCCTTGTACTTCTGAAGAACATGACTAGATTGCGTTTTCATTGCTCGTTGTCTTTTCACCATTGTTGGTTTATGGTCATCTTCATACTTTATCTTCTTGAGTGTTGGAACGTCAAAAAAGGTATGTACGTGTCATCACAAGTTATTATATTTAGAAATAATGCGATGTTCACCACCAATCTGTAATTTTGGGGTTTCTTTACTGAATATGACACAATCTGTTATATTGTGTTCTGTTAAATTATGGGGACTCAACGACAAACTTTTTTTTTCATATGCGATTCATGATTAATTTTACGTATAGCTACGAATACGATTTTAATATCCTCCTGCATCATTTGGTAGCTACAGCGATTTTATCAGCAATTATTGTTTTTCGTACAGCCGACACATTTTCTGGGATTTCATCTGACAGAGGTCTTTCCGTGTGTTCTTCATTCAGGAGAGAAATTCAACCTGTTCTAAATTCTGTAAACCATCTGAATATAGTAACACAAGATGGAGCTTTTTCTCTATGTGCTAATTGTAGATATTAAAGAGATTCTATTTGATTTTGCCTACTGTAAAATCATAGAAAATCATAGCTCGATAATATTCTCGCGTCAATTCCATTTTCTGTACTTTCAAAATAAATTATAATATAAATAGCAATTGTTGCACGGACATTAAAGGGTTCAAATTTAAATATCGGACCAATAACATACTTTTTTGGCACATATCGTCTGTCCTTGTCTCAGAAATTTCAGTGTTACCCTTGTAAAACTGACTTGAACACCGTCTTGAACACATTTAACCTAAAAAATATATATCTAAACGAGGTAATACTAACCTTAATAAATTCCAAACAGCATCACAGAAGGAAATGGAGTAATTGTAAATTTCTTATAGCTCTGATGCAGGTTTCATACACAGTACATAAAAAAAGCAGCTGATACATCGATATCAAATGTCCATAATGGAAAAAGGGAACAGTTCGCTAACGGATAAATGTATTGTGGTGGGAAAGAAAAATTACTAATTAAATTCATAAAGATGAGAATGCAGAAATGCTTCTTGTACAGTGTTTTATTAATACAAAGATCTTGTGTCTAAAAACTTTCCTCCTATACTTCATGAAGTATTAAAGTAGATTAATAAAATGTACCAATGCTTTCATAGCCAGTGAGAATCTGGCCAAGAAATTTTGTGAAGATAAAAATGGAGACTCTAATAACACTTCTGCTTTACACTGAGCAAAATTGGCGAAGAACAACAAAGCTTATCTAAATGTGAAGGTGGAGATGCATGAGTTCATTGCATTTATAGAGTTATGTTACAAACATATTTGCGACAAAATTTTACCTGTTTAGTAAGGTAAAATTGTGAATTAACTTCTGGTTGTTAATGCTCTTTTAGGCTTAGTTCATATGAATAAGAATTCATTATCTAAATAATATGATCCATATGTGACAGAGGGAATGGGGAGGGATCATGATTTTAGAAATTCTTCGGTAGGGCGTGACCAACAAAATATTGGGAGCTGCTGCTACTTTTGTAATTTGTTTTCGTTATATCCACTGTTTTTGAGAAAACTTCCAAATTTCATCGCTAGAGAAACTGTAGTCACTCTCATATGAAAGCGCATAGTCGTTTTACCATAAGTAAACATTTGTTCCACAATTAAAGCTTTATCTGTTTAAGAGTTATTCGAGTGTTTACGGACTTTACTATGCACCTTGTATGCTTCTATTACTTTGTGAAAAGTGAAAAATATAACAGGTCGAATTCCATGTTATTTTATTAACAATATTATTATGAAATATTGCTATCAAGGCGTGTTATTTAAAAAATAAGTAAGAAACAACATTATTTTGAATGATTTTCTTAATCAATGATTTCTTAATGAATGATTTTCTTTCTTCAATATCTAATAATAAGGATAACTAAATACTTTAATTTAATTACATTTTTTAATGTGAAATGAAAGTTTTTTCTCAGATTTTTTCTTTAGATGCAAATTAAATCATATCATTGTGAAACGTGCAATTAATATTCGTTTTAATTTAAAATATATTTATTCTCTGTTTGAAAGGGGTAAAAATGTTCAAAGCTCATAATTCCCACTTTTCTTCGGTAAATGAGATTAGAAACTCGATAGATGAAGTAATCGGCTTACTAAACAGAAAAAAGAAAAAAAAATTCACAGACTTATTAGACAAAGCTACGTTTTAAGCTGTGTTTTTCCAAGCAGATTGTCTCTTTATATATATATATATATATATAGGGGAAGGTGGACTAAAATGATACCCTTAAGGGGAAAACTTACGTAAAATAAACATAACTGTTTAAATAAAACTTTGGCCCTTTGCTAGTATGTTCTACACTATATTTTGAATTATAAACATATTTTAATAATACTTTAAACCCAAATTGAGTAATGAAAAAAAAAAGATTTTTGAAAAAATGTCCAAAAGATAATTTTACCCTCACCAAAGGGCAAAATTCCTTCATTTAAAAATAATTGTAAATTGTTTTTTATCGTCAAAATAAAAGATATAAATGTAATTATGACAATACGTAATGAAATAAAATAAGTTTTACAATCAAATAGCATACATAATTTATTTTATAAAAATTTTAAAATAAAAAAGTGTCAGAAATAATTTTGAAAAAACAATAAAATGGAATGTTTGAAAATTATGATCTAAAAAGAATAGCCCATAATAAACGCATGAGTAAGTTAAATAATACCTATTTCTGCCCCATCCGAAAACTCGGAATATTTGAGCACACATCGCAAAGAGACACATCATCTACATTCTCATCTATCCCTTCGCATGCATCATGGGGACACTTACCGCACTTGTGAGACTGGATCCAACCTTCATCTGCTGCAGAGGAGGAAAATAGTTCATCACAATAAATACACCTGTGTTCATCTTCTGAATCTGTTGCAAATATTAGTGTTTAGGCATCCTTTTCTTCTTTATGGTAATACACGTCTTTGCTATCACTTCATGCTCTTTTCTTTGCTTGTTCTGGCTATTTCGTTTTTAGATTTAGCATATTTTAGCTGGATTTTCTTAGCTGCAGCCTGTTTTATCATCTCTTTCTGCTCTCTATTTTTTGTTTCCAAGCTCAGCTGATTCTTATAAGGATTTCTCATTAAAATGGCACTTCCTATCGATTTTGTTTTTCACGAAGTGCATGATTCCATTTTCTTTGGAAACGGTAGGATATCACGTGGACTCAAAGAGAAAAATTTGAGGGAGTCGCACATTTTGAGAATGGTTTTAGGGCTCCGATGATGGCTAGGACTCGGTAACAGATTTTCTTCAATCGATGAAATGGTAGTAGAAACTAGCTGCAGTTCTCAAGAAAGACCTACCAGTTCAACATTTCCATCTTGTTCTTAGCAGTAACCTGGTGTGACTGGATCTGGCTTATTTGTAACTTGCGCAGAAACAAAATCGATTTCAGAAAATACATACACAATTCCGGTTTTCTTAAAATCATTGATGGCGTTGAATGGTACGCAAGCTTGCAAGTAAACTTCAAAAAGTTTTGCGAATTCATTTATTCCAACTACCCCTTTTTTGTTATGTTGGTCAGCCATGTTTTTAGCAATTTATCGTGCCATGTGTTTAGCGCAAACACAGCTCCCACATCCAAGGGTGGCAGTTTGTGAGTACAGTGAGGAGGTAAACAAAAAATAGCGGCAAAGTTCACGCTAGCTTTTTCAATTACTGCAATGCTTTTAGTATATGAAAGTTGTCCATCCAGAATAGGTAATATTGGATCATCCACAGTTGGCTTGACATGAAGTAAAAAGTGGTAAAACTATTTTTCAAAAGCTTCCAACTTCATCTAACCTGAATCATTGCAAAAATAGGTACAACCCAGTGGTGTTCCAGTCATTAGCTTCTGTTTCATTCTTTTGTGTGCAAAAATTAACATGGGCGGTACAAAATAACTGGATGCTAACGCACAGGTAACAGCTGTTGTTGATTTTTCTCGTTCTGCGGATACGACTTAATAAACTTGTCGTTTCACTTTTTCAGCGATAATCTTACAGTTTCAACCAGGGACTGTGCTGATGGAAGTTTCATCCACGTTAAATAATTTATGAGGAGGAAAGAAAGTCTTATCCATTATTTCCTTCAGTAGTGAATAGAATTTATCTACCACTGGTTTATTAAATGCTGAGGCTCGAGCAAGTGACGTTGACTCAATTGTGCGTAAACTAAGTTCAGGATGCCTTTTACGAAATCCAATCAACCAATCCTTTCCTGCTACTTCTTCTTCATCGAAAAAGGATAAAGAATGTTATTCTTTTCCGCCAACTGGTAACCAAGTTTCCTAACATCCATGGTTATTTAGCCATACATTCTGTGCTCCATATTTAAAATATGGTCTACTAATTCTATTTCCTGTTCTAAGGTAAATACAGGGCGTTTACTGCCAAAGATATTCTGTTCATTAGTAGCTACTATATTCTTACCTTTGACACGTCTTTTAAGTGACATTCTAGGAACACCAAACCTTTTAGCTGCTGCTCGAACTGCTAAACTACCCTCAACTTCAATCATGGCCTCTCTCATAGCACTTACCAGTGCTCTCTTTCAGTTTTCCGTTTGTAGCGATTAATCATCTGAAATAAAAAGAACAACGTGTTACATATGTGTAGATCAAAATCCAACATTACTGGTTATGGTCTTTAACAGAATAAAAAACAAATAAAAATAAAGACATAATTCATATCAATAATTCCTTTTCCTCTGTTAACACTAAAAAAAACCTTTGTTTTAATTACATATTGTAAGAACCAATTGTGGACTATTTAATATAAATTACATGGGTTTGAAAGACGGTAAAGTCTACCAAATAATCTAAACTTGAGGTTAGTTAACGTGAGGGCTACGGCATATAGAATTCCAAAAATGTGCACCTAGTCAAATGGATTTAAAATCAAACAATACCATTTTCAATTTAATTATTCAATTTAATCAATTTAATTAACAAATGTAATATAAATACTACTGTCTTTAATTAGACGATTATATACTTAATTTTTTTTTTGTTTGGCTGTGATTTGAATAAAATGTGGGTCTTTCATGTGATTGTCATATTTTCTTAAACCCCCATACACATTGTGCATGGGATACAACAGATGATTTGGATTATATACATGATAGTAATAGGCAGGATATTTAATAGGTTAATTTAGGTTATTAACCGAAATTAACCTATTAAATACAAAATATTTGCAATTTGGAAAATATTAGGATTAAAGAATTTGTGAAATCATATAAACATTTAATGAGGACAAAATAATCCTCTGCGGGTAAAACGATCCACATAATGGATCATTTTACCTGGCAACATGGCCGCCCATTTTAGGTCATGTTACTGGATGACGCCGAGAAATGTAAAAAACTTAGCAAGTGTAATTCACATCTAAAAACACACTCCATTAAGTAAACCAAGTCATTTATGAAGGAGTGTATATCTAAATAAATATGAAAGTTACTGCTTACCTTATAACAGATTTTGTAAAACCTAATTTTTCAAAGAATTCTATTCAGACGCGTAATACTGAGATCGTTTGAATACCGCCATTACTTCTCCTTCACTTGGCATAACTAGTTTATATGTTACCCGGTAAATAGCACGACCTGCCTGGAAGAAAACATATGTGGATTATTTTGCCCATGAGGATCATTTTAGGCCACTTTCCCCTATATATATATATATACTTTTTTATAAAACTTGCAAAATCATAATTAGGCGAATTTTCTTTTATACAATTAACAATATTATTGTAGAATAGTAATATTATTAACGATTAATAGAACGATATTTAAAATTATAAATATTTAAAAATGCTGATACAAATAATGTTTCCAACAAGAATTTAGCAAAATGAGAAACCAAGTCCTTTATTGTATAATTACGTTTTTAATGCTATGTTTCCACTTCTGTCGAAGATTTTTTTTTTCATTAAATGCAAATTAAACCGCATTATTATTTTATGTTCCTTTTTTAATAATTTTAGCGAAAAAATATCCTTTGTTTGAAAAGAAAAAAAAATGATCAAAGCTCATAATTCCCATTTTGCTTTGACCAATGAGATTAGCAATTCTATAGATGCAGTAATCAGCTTATTAATATTAAACATAAAAAGATGAACTCTGTCACAGATGTGTTAAACAAAGAGAGATATTAATTTGTGTTTTCATAGGCATGCTCCCTCTGTAGGGAAAAAAAATATATCTTTTTTAGCAGAAAAAGAAAAAGATAATTGACGAAATCTTGAAACATTAATAAATGTTAAATAGAGAAGTTTAAGGAAGAACTGTTGGTACAAAAAAAAAATAATAATAAATACTAATTTTCAACGACTTGATATTTGTTTCTAATTGTTTTAAAATGTTTATTAATAATTTATATTTAATAATATTTTACCCGTAGTTTAATTATTTATAGCTTGTTATATTTACCTTTATTTCATAATTCTGTTAAAATAATTTCAACATATTAACTTTTAACATATAAACATTCCATCTGTTTGTAAAATTTTTGTACAAGTTCATATCGTTAAAATTGTATTGGTAAGAGCAGATTTTCTTTTATTTCTTAAATTGAATATATATATATCTCTGTGTGTGTGTGTGTGTGTGTATTTTTCCTATCGAATTATTATTTTTGGTCAATTTATAATGTGTCGACTTTGACCAACAGGTGGTGCTACTGTATAATGCCAAAAGTACCTATACCATTTGTTTATAGTTGATTAGTTAATTACGCAACACATTTCCTAAGATATTGCTCAGATTTCCTTTTAGAGGATAAAGTCATTTCTCACTTGCAAGAAACGCTCCAGTCCATAACATTCAAGCAGGTTAGATCACCCCCAATAGATCACTGGTGCTGTCACGACAATCCTGAAGTATACATTTGGAGAGATTTATCTTAGCCATTCTCTACACCAGGGGTCGGCAACCTTTTTTGGCTGCGGGTCACAATCAACCAAAATATGTGTATTAAGACGACGTTTCGGGTCAGTGGTATTTTCATTTTAAAACAGCATTTTTTCGGTGAATAAATAAGAAATTTTATTGAGGAAATAATCATCATGTGCCTTTTTAAACTTTAAACACAAAAAATAAAATTATAATTATTATAAAAGGAAACATAACTGAATGAACTTTACTTTCTCTTCAATCCCCTGCTGCAAACATAAATGCATTACAACAAATAAGTGCAATTTTCTGTTATTTTATTTCATAGTTTGGAATTTCTGAATTAAAATTAAACCTTTTTAAAGTTCCAAAATAAACTAAAAATATTTCTTCAATAGAATTTTATATATATTTATATTTTTTTCGGAATTTAAGTGGGTCACTTGAAATTATGAAATGTGTCACTCGGTGACCCGCGGGTCATAGGTTGCCGCCCCCTGCTCTACACCTTGCGACTTTTGGTTTTTAGTCTACTTGAAGTCAAATTTGTACAGTGATCGGTCAATGTCATTGATCCAGTTAAAGAAGCTGTACGCCATTATGTTACCGATATACCCCCTGAAATGCTCTTCATCGCTGCACAGGCTGTTTTCATCGTCTGACGCTGTATTTAGGAGTGATGGCGTAATATAGTCTGTATATTACAGTCTGTATAGTATAGTCTGCATATTCATGTATTATATCATCTTCATGTCTGTCTATCCTATTTGATATTCCTTCAACTTTGAAATTTTAATGACAATATCTACAGTTTTTTTTTTAGTACGATTTATAGATTTTTATTTTTAAAATTTCCTGCCTTTCATGCGTTGAAATACTAGGGTGCGCATTATACGCGAGACATATTTATTTCTGTTTTTCTCAATCAAAAACGTTGATACACGAGTATGCATTAATATGCGTAAATACGGTATATAGAAATCAATAAGAAAATAGTCTTCCGACATATAGCAATGCAACAATGGAATGTTTATGGAAATTTATAAAAGTAACATATATCATTTTCATTAGCAACTCAGGCGCGTACTATTAATGAAAGTACGAGGATTTTTCGAAAAGTAAAGATACAATACCGCATACTCATTTAAACAACTTTTAATTGATAAAATGTCCATTAAACATTACTTACTGGTTATATGCCTTATTTTTCGACATAGTTCCCGTCGTTGTCCAAGCATTTGTTAAACCTGGGTACAAGCTTTTGTTCCACAGTCATAGAAGTTTACCTCCTGTTGTCGAAACCACATTTTAACTTCGATTTTAACCTCATCGTAGTAGTAGAAGTTTTGCCCTGTAAAATATGTTTCTTCAGATAGGAATAATAGTCGCTGCGTGCAAGGTCCGAGCGGGCATTAGAGATCATAGATGGCCTACCTGTTCTGTGTTCTTCATGAACATTGATCTTACCTCCAGAGAAAGCACAACACTATTTCGTTACATTTTGTCGATTCACTATGTTCCAATATGCGGTAACAATTTCTTTGTGAATATCCGCTGGACACTCCCCTTTTGCATGAAGAAAACGAATGACGGAACGTACTTCACATTTGGTGTGATTCTGAATTGACGCAGCCATTATAAACACGTGCTACACGAAACAGACTCAAGACTCACCGTACAAATAACGAATGACTGCTGGGGAAGGCCAAATGTTCAAGGTTACAATGTGTTGCCAACGCGCTCATTAAAACTTTTTTCTTTCCTGCTGTCTGAGGTATACCTTTACTTTTAGAAAACACCTCGTATTTATCTGCTTCAATGTGAATAATCCTAAATTTATACTCTAAACTTTTTGTCGATTTCCTTGAAATTTTTGTCTCTGGTAGTAAGAATTTTTCTCGTTAATCTTCATAAATTACACCATTTTATAAAGATTATCATGTTTCTAAATATTTTATTGCGTCGGGTAACTATAAAAAGTTAGATTCAATCATACAAATATTTATAACTCGTTTATTGCATAAAATTACCTTAACAATAAAATAACGAATGTATTAATTAACTTCCATATAGCATTTTAGCATTCACATTAACCCTGCATCTATCCTAACATTCCATCTCATTAATATTAATCTTGGTAGCAATCAAAAATAAAAATACATTTTCTAAGTCATTGGAGCAAACAGAAAAAAAAAATCCTTTTTCAAGAAACTTGTTCTCTAATTAGTGAAATTTTTTCGGATATGCGTTAAAGATCATGAATGTACTATGTTCATAAATTAAATTGGTATACAAAACTTTAAAAAAAAATCGAAGTTTTAAACATATTTGAAACATCACGATTAGCAAATACCAATACAATTTTCTTAAAATGTATAATATAGACCCCCCATTTCTCTAGAAATAAGGAGCGTTGTATAAAATCCATTGAACCTGAGACTAAGGGGCTTCTACCCTACAACATATATAAAAATAATCAAAATCTGTGATTACCAAGCTTAGCACTCTCCTTGTCATATACTACTTTGTGAGTTCAAAATGCATATAAAATGTATTTCTTCAGAAATACTTATAAATTCATATGTCTAGTGTTATTGCAATTTATAACAAGAACGAAAAATCATGCGTCAAGCATAGATTATGTAACACTTTCCAACGCTTCCAAAATAATTTTACGAGTCATACTCTTTAATAAGCTAAAAGATAACATCTAAGTAATCCGAATACTTTTATTCAGCCCTGTATAGGATCTATAGATTTGTATATATACTACATAGGATGCTAAATTTTAGTTCAGTTAGGAAACACGTAGCACAGTTTAAAATTCTCCGTCTGGAGTTAAATAATACGGAAATGTGTTCCCGAACTTTTGTGCTGCCCTGTATAGGATCTACAGAATTTATACACACCACGTAAATCCACGTAAATTCATTATAATTATTATAAAAGGAAACATAACTGAATGAACTTTACTTTCTCTTCAATCCCCTGCTGCAAACATAAATGCATTACAACAAATAAGTGCAATTTTCTGTTATTTTATTTCATAGTTTGGAATTTCTGAATTAAAATTAAACCTTTTTAAAGTTCCAAAATAAACTAAAAATATTTCTTCAATAGAATTTTATATATATTTATATTTTTTTCGGAATTTAAGTGGGTCACTTGAAATTATGAAATGTGTCACTCGGTGACCCGCGGGTCATAGGTTGCCGCCCCCTGCTCTACACCTTGCGACTTTTGGTTTTTAGTCTACTTGAAGTCAAATTTGTACAGTGATCGGTCAATGTCATTGATCCAGTTAAAGAAGCTGTACGCCATTATGTTACCGATATACCCCCTGAAATGCTCTTCATCGCTGCACAGGCTGTTTTCATCGTCTGACGCTGTATTTAGGAGTGATGGCGTAATATAGTCTGTATATTACAGTCTGTATAGTATAGTCTGCATATTCATGTATTATATCATCTTCATGTCTGTCTATCCTATTTGATATTCCTTCAACTTTGAAATTTTAATGACAATATCTACAGTTTTTTTTTTAGTACGATTTATAGATTTTTATTTTTAAAATTTCCTGCCTTTCATGCGTTGAAATACTAGGGTGCGCATTATACGCGAGACATATTTATTTCTGTTTTTCTCAATCAAAAACGTTGATACACGAGTATGCATTAATATGCGTAAATACGGTATATAGAAATCAATAAGAAAATAGTCTTCCGACATATAGCAATGCAACAATGGAATGTTTATGGAAATTTATAAAAGTAACATATATCATTTTCATTAGCAACTCAGGCGCGTACTATTAATGAAAGTACGAGGATTTTTCGAAAAGTAAAGATACAATACCGCATACTCATTTAAACAACTTTTAATTGATAAAATGTCCATTAAACATTACTTACTGGTTATATGCCTTATTTTTCGACATAGTTCCCGTCGTTGTCCAAGCATTTGTTAAACCTGGGTACAAGCTTTTGTTCCACAGTCATAGAAGTTTACCTCCTGTTGTCGAAACCACATTTTAACTTCGATTTTAACCTCATCGTAGTAGTAGAAGTTTTGCCCTGTAAAATATGTTTCTTCAGATAGGAATAATAGTCGCTGCGTGCAAGGTCCGAGCGGGCATTAGAGATCATAGATGGCCTACCTGTTCTGTGTTCTTCATGAACATTGATCTTACCTCCAGAGAAAGCACAACACTATTTCGTTACATTTTGTCGATTCACTATGTTCCAATATGCGGTAACAATTTCTTTGTGAATATCCGCTGGACACTCCCCTTTTGCATGAAGAAAACGAATGACGGAACGTACTTCACATTTGGTGTGATTCTGAATTGACGCAGCCATTATAAACACGTGCTACACGAAACAGACTCAAGACTCACCGTACAAATAACGAATGACTGCTGGGGAAGGCCAAATGTTCAAGGTTACAATGTGTTGCCAACGCGCTCATTAAAACTTTTTTCTTTCCTGCTGTCTGAGGTATACCTTTACTTTTAGAAAACACCTCGTATTTATCTGCTTCAATGTGAATAATCCTAAATTTATACTCTAAACTTTTTGTCGATTTCCTTGAAATTTTTGTCTCTGGTAGTAAGAATTTTTCTCGTTAATCTTCATAAATTACACCATTTTATAAAGATTATCATGTTTCTAAATATTTTATTGCGTCGGGTAACTATAAAAAGTTAGATTCAATCATACAAATATTTATAACTCGTTTATTGCATAAAATTACCTTAACAATAAAATAACGAATGTATTAATTAACTTCCATATAGCATTTTAGCATTCACATTAACCCTGCATCTATCCTAACATTCCATCTCATTAATATTAATCTTGGTAGCAATCAAAAATAAAAATACATTTTCTAAGTCATTGGAGCAAACAGAAAAAAAAAATCCTTTTTCAAGAAACTTGTTCTCTAATTAGTGAAATTTTTTCGGATATGCGTTAAAGATCATGAATGTACTATGTTCATAAATTAAATTGGTATACAAAACTTTAAAAAAAAATCGAAGTTTTAAACATATTTGAAACATCACGATTAGCAAATACCAATACAATTTTCTTAAAATGTATAATATAGACCCCCCATTTCTCTAGAAATAAGGAGCGTTGTATAAAATCCATTGAACCTGAGACTAAGGGGCTTCTACCCTACAACATATATAAAAATAATCAAAATCTGTGATTACCAAGCTTAGCACTCTCCTTGTCATATACTACTTTGTGAGTTCAAAATGCATATAAAATGTATTTCTTCAGAAATACTTATAAATTCATATGTCTAGTGTTATTGCAATTTATAACAAGAACGAAAAATCATGCGTCAAGCATAGATTATGTAACACTTTCCAACGCTTCCAAAATAATTTTACGAGTCATACTCTTTAATAAGCTAAAAGATAACATCTAAGTAATCCGAATACTTTTATTCAGCCCTGTATAGGATCTATAGATTTGTATATATACTACATAGGATGCTAAATTTTAGTTCAGTTAGGAAACACGTAGCACAGTTTAAAATTCTCCGTCTGGAGTTAAATAATACGGAAATGTGTTCCCGAACTTTTGTGCTGCCCTGTATAGGATCTACAGAATTTATACACACCACGTAATAGACAAAAAGCGATTTAAAATTAAAATAGCGTTCAGTAACTTAAAACGCACTTCCAGGAATTATTGTTAACATACAGTAGAGAATTCTTTTGTGTGTCCCTGTAAATGAACGATGACTGCTATACACACAATATTCTGTAGTAAGTCTCTTGTAATGAACCTTATATAAATTTCATTGCGTTTAAAATAGGGAAACATTATTTAAATAAACCGCAGACGATTTTTCTCCATAGACGTAATGTAACGGAATTCTTTTGACTGTCCCTGTAAAGTAAGTATAAGTGCTATGCACACCCTATTCCATATTAAGCTTCTTCTAATGCACCTTAGTGATATATATAAATTTCAGTGCGTTTAAAATAGTGAAACATTATTTAAATAAACCGCAAATGATTTTTCCCCATAGACCGCAATGTAACGGAATTCTTTTGAGTGTCCCTGTAAAAAAACTATAAGTGCTACACACTTCCATTGAAATAGGGAACATGCTATAGATAACGATTATAACATATAAAAATTGCAGGGCAATCCGAGCATATTTACGGGAGTTAGAGCACGGACAGACGGCAGACGGCAGACGGCAGACGGCCAGACGGCCAGACGGCCAGACGGCCAGACGGCCAGACAAACCGAAGTCATAAACACTTTTCAACTAGGTTGGAAAGTGTTAAAAAATAATCTCTTTAGGGATTTCATGAATTTTTCTTAAAAGAATCTGCTTCCCCGGAGAATAAGCGAGAGACTTTTTTATTTTTAACTTTTTCGACCTTATGGTAAAATTTATTTATTCATCATAAAAAGATACCCTATTGAATCTCATGAGTATGGATTTTTATTTACGAAACTAATTAGTGAAACGTAAAAAATCCCTACGCATTCAATAATAAAACAACAAAAAAGATTCAGAAACTTTTTTATAATCGTGTCAAAGCAAAAAAAGCTTTTGTTTTTTCTTCGTTGACCGTTTTTTTAAAAAAAGCAGATATTGCAGCGCTCTATATATTTTCTTTTAAAATCTGTTTCAAATTAAAAAAGTTAATTATTACTCATAAATAGTGGAATTATGACTTTCATTTTGTAGTAAGTGAAAGCGTTTTCTTGAAAAACTTGTAGATCAGCGGTTCCCTTTTGCGTAAAAAAAAAAAAAAAGTTTCTTAATCTAGGAAAATACAATATAACCACAAACTAAAGTATACACTACCTCTTCCGAGTTACTCATGATTCCAAAAAGCGTTCTTTATACGTAAAAAGCTCAGAAAACAAAGTATTTTCATAATTTAAAGAAATATTTTAATAAAACAAAGCTTCATTGTTGCCGCCTCAAATTTTCGGAAACGTCTCCGTGTGTTTTTTAGTACATTAATCATCTTTATCAATCCTGAAAATATATTTTTCAAATGATAACAATTCTCAAGTAAACACGTTCACGTTCAAACAACATGTTTTACAGACAAACATGATAAACTAACAACATTAACATTAACATTAAAATTAATATTATTTTATTACTCGTGCATGTATAAATTCAGTTATGCAGTTGAAAATGTTTGATTGAGAATTGACAGATTGCTAAAAACCGATAGTCCTGTTTGAAAATACTGATTAATACACTATAAATCTTCTCGGAAACGTTTCCGAAAATCAGTAGCAACATAAAAGAAACTTTATTTTTGTAATATATTATTTAAATCTCGAAACTATAATGTTTTCTGAGGTTTTTAAAAATAAAGACCGTTTTTCGGAATCGTGGGTAAAACGGAAGTGATTATTGTGTATTTTCGTTCAAAGTTAGATTATGTTTTCCCAGATTAAGATACATTGTCTTTTTTCACAGTGTACTGGCTCCACGGTCGGACATGTAAGTAAAAATTTAAATGAGATTAAAGACAAAATAGTCAAAAGGTAGAATTAAAATTATAAAATTTAGCAACTATAAGCAACGGAAATTTTATATACCTTATTGTTGCTCTCATAATAATAAAAGACTACTGTAACGAAAAAAAGTTTGGTTTATTAAACTTTTACGTTTAGCCATGTTTTAACAATATTTTGTGTTTTAGTGGTTGTTATGGATAGGTTGAGTATTACGGTATAGCTCAACGTTTTTAAGGTATAATTTAATTGCTTGAACATTGTGAAAGTATTTAGATATTTTTTTTCCCTTTACATTCCCTTACTATATGTACTAACCTGTCTTCCTCCACTCAGAAACATTACTTGTAAACATCATTACTTTTCAGACATAAGAAACAAAAGAAGTTAGGGGTATTTATGGCTAAGAGTTATGGTTATAGGATATGTCTAAATGGCTCCACCACAGAAATGAATACTAAAAAAGGCTCCGAAAGACAAAAACGATGGGAACCACTGCTTTAGGTTATCAGTTTTATTATTATTTTTTAAAAATAAGTGTTTTCTTTTGCAGCTTATTTAACTAACCACATTGTTTGCTATAATCATGTAAAATGACACTTACAGCAGCATTTTAAACACGTTTACTACCAGGAGCTACATAAGGGGTTACAAATAATGCCGGAGGCCACATTACGAAACAAAGAGAAAATTCATTCATTTATTTAAAAAAAAAAAAAAAAAAAAAAAAAAAAAAAACAGCCATATTATTATTATCGCACAGAATAAAATTTGTACATATACAAAATAAAACCATACTAAAGAAGTATTGATATGAAGTTCAAATTTTTAGTTATAGTTTATTTTATCTTACTTTTTAAAAATAAAATTAACAATATTTTTCATGAACCAAATCACAGTATTTGGTGCAAGTGTACACCAAACAATCGTGCGCTACCTATAGTTAAAATACGTATACGTAGTAGTACACGTACTACTTCGGGAAATAGATCGACTGATTACTAATTACAGAAATATGAAAACCCCACATACATATCCTACTTCCCAATATGGAATCACGCTGAATTTCGATTAATCATACTAATAAATTATAAACAACGTTTTCAATGCTAATTATCAAAGGTAAAGTAAAGTGGTGAAATTAATTTCAAGTTTGAATTCATTTTTAATATATATATATATATATATATATATATATATTAAAAATCCCAACCCCTGTTTAAAATAAAATAAATTCTGGCAACAATCTTGTTATGTATAGACAATGAAAGAGACATAAAAGATTTATTACCCAGTTCTTTGCACCTTTTTTAAGAATTTTCTAACAGTTCTTTTCATAAAAGCAGGGGCATGGCAGGATCAGTTTTTTGGAATGTAAAAAAGTTTTAAATATTTAATAAAAAATTTCACCAAAAAAAAAAAAAAAAAAAAAAAAAATCAACTACGGTGGTTTTACCGAGCATAATTTTCAGCCTCTACTCACTTATTTTTATGTTCACATCACATCTGTGCAAAAAGAAACAACAACAACAAAAAGAAGAACAGCCAACTGACTTATTTGGTATCCCATGCATCTGTATTTTCATTATTAACAATGTAATAGACATCAAGGATTCAAATTGTAGATTTCAGCAAGTTTTACATCTATATATCTAGCCCTTTAGTGGCTGTCATATAATTTTCCGTTTTATATAGATAATTAAATTGGCTGTAGATAGAGAAAAATATTTGTAACTGAATTATGTTTTAAAATTTTCCAACGATAAAGGTGTGTGAAAGATATTTTATAGCAATTCCGTAAGAAAAAATTTTAGTTAACCTGATTTTCATGAGCATTTTTATGAAAATAGAAGAATGTCTTTAGATGCTTAGAGGGGTTGCAATTATACTAAGCTTATATCATCATTAAATTTCTTTAAATACTCTGGACACTATTTCCATTGTTTGAATAAATTCATGAACAAACTCCAATTATTTTTGAAGGATTTTGACTTGTTTGCAATTGAATGTAATAAAGCAAATAAAAATTGAGGGGTCGGGGCAAGAAAGTGCCAAGCCACATTTTTGGTGAAATAAATCTAACACTGGAATCTGTTGCTTAATATTGTAAATTATAATATCCAACATGTAATCTGTTTCTAATGTCACTTGGTGGCAGAATATGTGACAGGTTTTGTTTTTGCCCCAGATGTTTAGGCCCCAATGAAGATAGCTAATTTGCCAAAAACGTAACTGTAATATCATTAAAAAATACTATATTGTTACTCAGAATATATCAAATGTTACTAAGACATTGACGAAAAATATTTAGGTTGTATATCTTGATTTGAGTATTTGATCAAATTTTCAAATTGAAATAGCTCAGAAGTTCAAAAATGTGGCTAGGCACTCTTTTGCCCCGACACCCTCGATTGTATAAATTAGTTATATTATTTTCAATATACATATTTCATAAATAGGTAAGTACACTTTGTTCTTATGAAGCATCAATATAAATTCTGACAGTTTATTTTTTTGAAGTTTGGCCATATATTTGTGAATTTTCGTACAACTGAAAAAGCACTTCCAGCAATAATGCAATAATCGTTCATAGGCAGTACTGTAACCGATTTCTTTTGTGTGTCCCTGTAAAGGAACGATGAATGCTACGCACACTATATTCTGCAGCAACCATCTTGCACTGCACCTCATATTTATATATCCATTTCAGTATGTTTGAAATAGTGTAACATTATTAAAATACACAGCAAAGGATTTTCTCCCATAGACTGTAATGTAACGGAATTCTTTTGATTGTCCCTTCACACTTCATTTTCAATACCGAACATGCCATAGGTAACCTCGATAATATATCAATTTTATAGAAATCAGAGCATATTTACGCGAGTTACAGCATGGACAGGCGACAGACAGACAAACCGAATTCATAAACACTTTTCAACTATGTTGAAAAGTGTTAAAACGGCTAACTAAACATAAATATGTATTGTGACAAAATTTAACTATATTAACAAAAGCTATCATATTTTATTTGTTATGAAATTTTCCACGATGCCAGTAATTTCAGACACTTCTAATGCCTTATAACTATGATCACCAAATGCACTTTGAAGTTATATCAAAACCCGAAAATTTTTACCGAGCATATTTACGCGAGTTACAGCACGGATAGACGACAGACAGACAAATCGAATTTACAAACACTGTTCAACGATGTTGGAAAGTGTTTAAAAGACTAACTAAACATAAATCTGTACTGTGACAAAATTTAACTACAATAACAAAAGCTATCATATTTTATTTATTACGAAATTTTCCACAAAGCCAGTAATTTCAGACACTTCTATGCCTTTATAAGTATTATCACAAAATGCACTTTGAAGTTATTTCAAAACGCGAAAATTTTCCTGAAGTTTCGCTTTCACGACATTTTGTTGTTTGACGTGTAAAAACGTTCGTAGGTTTAGAAGAAAGCATTACCTGGAAAAGAAGGGGTTTTCATTTTAGGATGAATGGTTATGAAACACCTAAAACAATTTTATGGCCCCTTTTGTTGATGGGAAGCCTGAGGCCGATCTTCTCTCAAGTGCAGTTGACATCTTGGGAGTAAATAAACTGCTGGACGAATACATTCTTTAAATGGAAAGAAAATAACCAAGAGACGTGTAAAAACGTTCGTAGGTTTAGAAGAAAGCATTAGCTGGAAAAGAAGGGGTTTTCATTTTAGGATGAATGATTATGAAACACCTAAAACAATTTTATGGCCCCTTTTGTTGATGGCAAGCCTGAGGCTGATCTTCTCTCAAGTGCAGTTGACATCTTGGGAGTAAATAAACTGCTGGACGAATGCATTCTTTAAATTGAAAGAAAATAACCAAGAGACGTGTAAAAACGTTCGTAGCTTTAGAAGAAAGCATTAGCTGGAAAAGAAGGGGTTTTCATTTTAGGATGAATGATTATGAAACACCTAAAACAATTTTATGGCCCCTTTTGTTGATGGCAAGCCTGAGGCCGATCTTCTCTCAAGTGCAGTTGACATCTTGGGAGTAAATAAACTGCTGGACGAATGCATTCTTTAAATGGAAAGAAAATAACCAAGAGACGTGTAAAAACGTTCGTAGGTTTAGAAGAAAGCATTAGCTGGAAAAGAAGGGGTTTTCATTTTAGGATGAATGATTATGAAACACCTAAAACAATTTTATGGCCCCTTTTGTTGATGGCAAGCCTGAGGCCGATCTTCTCTCAAGTGCAGTTGACATCTTGGGAGTAAATAAACTGCTGGACGAATGCATTCTTTAAATGGAAAGAAAATAACCAAGAGACGTGTAAAAACGTTCGTAGGTTTAGAAGAAAGCATTAGCTGGAAAAGAAGGGGTTTTCATTTTAGGATGAATGATTATGAAACACCTAAAACAATTTTATGGCCCCTTTTGTTGATGGCAAGCCTGAGGCCGATCTTCTCTCAAGTGCAGTTGACATCTTGGGAGTAAATAAACTGCTGGACGAATGCATTCTTTAAATGGAAAGAAAATAACCAAGAGACGTGTAAAAACGTTCGTAGGTTTAGAAGAAAGCATTAGCTGGAAAAGAAGGGGTTTTCATTTTAGGATGAATGATTATGAAACACCTAAAACAATAAAATTCGAAAAATGTGTCTGTAGTATATATTTATACTATATATATATATATATTTATGTAGCTTTTATTACAAAAGGCTACCTATTGCAGCCGTTCGGAAGAAAGCAATTCCAAAAAATGTTGGTATATTTTCACCGATCATGTCTCCCACACTCCCAAACCACCCTCCGTTCAAATGTTGATTTATATATATCCACACACACACACACACATATGTATATATATATATATATATATATATATATATATATACTAAAATTTTTTATTTAAAAAAATAAAAATAGGTATAAAAAATTATAAATTGAAAAAGTTTTTTCCATTAAGTATTAGATCGTGGTACAAGGATTCCGGAACATTTTCTGTTTTGGCTTTATCTTAAAAAATGGCTGAGATATGGCAGTTTGAAATTCTAGGGTGGCTGACAGTTTGAAACAATCTGCTTTTAGCTATGCTGTAATTATCATGCTGAAATTCGCATTCAAATTCAGTATTAACGAAAACCGGGATTGAATCTTCTATAATCGGGTTCCAAGCATTTTAGCTTTGGGTGTTTGAGTAAAATGAGTTGAATTTTTAAAAACATGGACCTTTTTCTTCCGGTACAGGCCGGAAGGACTTTTTTATCATGCTTCCTAAAGCATCTTTTGAACTCGATAAAAGATTATTTTAAAAAATGCTATGGAGATTCTTACCACTTTACTTTATGGAAGATCTAACTTTTTCTCTGACAAATACAGGTGTTCATGAATGATTGTCCCCGTTTCCTTACCTCATAACTTTTGATTTAAGAATATGACGAAAAATAATATTACATATTCGTAAATTACAACTCAAAAAGTTTTTTTTTAAACACAAACAAAGTTGCATATGGGTAAAGTTGCAACTCAGAACGCTATTAATCAAATAATGATTATAATCAAATAATCATTAATATTAAAAATTTATCAAATTAATAAAAATCTGTTAATGAATTATGAGTACAGAGTTAGATAAGTAGATATTACGTAATTCATTAATAATATTTTGATAACTATGATAAAATTTTACTATTAATTATTATTTGATTAATAATATTGCATATTCGTAAATTACAACTCAAAAAGTTTTCCTTAAAAAACACAAACAAAGTTGCATATGGGTAATGTTGCAACTCAGAACGCTATTAATCAAATAATGATTATAATCAAATAATCATTAATATTAAAAATTTATCAAATTTATAAAAATCTGTTAATGAATTATGAGTACAAAGTTAGATAAATAGATATTACGTAATTGATTAATAATATTTTGATAACTATGATAAAATTTTACTATTAATTGTTACTTGATTAATAATATCGCATATTCGTAAATTACAACTCAAAAAGTTTTCTTTAAAAAACACAAACAAAGTTACATATGGGTAAAGTTGCAACTCAAAACGCTATTAATCAAATAACGATTATAATCAAGTAATTAATTTAAAAAAATTATCAAATTTATCAAAAAGCTATTAATGAATTATGAATACAAAGTTAGATAGATATTACATAACTAGCTGACATGCCCGGCGTTGCCCGGGCCCGTGATAATAACCTTAAAAATACCTAAAATCAATGTTGAATGATTTTATACTTTTAAATGAAAATCTATCCAAACGAACTGAAGGACAGTCGTTAATAGTTATTGCCGATTTAATGTCGATTTAATTATTGACGTTTTGATATATTAAACTTTCAATTCTGACCAAAAGTTCCTGATTAAACCTAAATAATATAAAGCACTCCCCATCTTTTCTCTTTTAAATTCAAAATAATATACAGTATAGGCCAATTTAGTAGTCCCATTCGAAAAATATTTCCAAAACCGTGTTTATAAGATGATTATATTAAAATTAAATAAAAATCATGCACTCGTGGCATCATAATTCACTTTTATATTTTAACAGAATAGTAAGGCTACTATAATTTGTGACCCGTGCTGCCAGTATACGTCAGGACACATGGCCGTTATCATCTTTGTACGCGTGAAGATTTCGCAATGGTACTCCATTGTGAGATTTGGTATTTTTTGAAATTCAATATTTGAAAAACGGCATAATCATTAAATTTGAAATTTATATCAAGAAAAATACATTTTTTTTACCTTTCTAACGAAGTTTGTCTAACAATTTTCTGATAAATACTTTTCGAGCTATTAATTTTTTCAGCAACTTCAAATGTTTCATTTTCCTAGATTAATATGTGGCAATGATTATCGAAAATCCCAGTCGTCAGCAACGCATAGCTTTTTATTATAGAGGATTCATTAATAATATTTTGATAAATATGATAAAATTTTAATATTAATTAATATTTGATTATAATCGTTATTTGCTTAATAACATTTTCATTTGCAACATTACCCATATATAATGCATATTTGAGTTATTAAAAAAAAAAAAAAATTTGAGTTGTAATTTACGAATATGTATCGATGTTTTTCGTCATTATTCTTAAATAAAAAGTTATGATGTAAGGAAAGTGTGACAATCATTTATGGATACTCTGTATTATACTCAGAGTAAGCATACTCTATACAAGGTATGATTACTCTGAGGTATTATACTACGAACAACAAAACGTCAGAATTCTCATGAGATTTGCTTTTTAAAATATGAAGATTTATATTAAAATATTTTCTACTATTATGTATTTTATTCATTATTATTTTGACAACAAAATAGCCATCGAGGCATGCAATTTGTTTGGAATAACATAAATATTCCATTAATATCCCAATAATGCAATCAATAGCGTATTAATAATAATTATTTTATTTTTTGTTATAAAATATTTTTTAGACGGTTTTTAACTTTCAAATTTGGTATTTTTGTTAAAAGATGTTGCTGTAGTAAATTTACTTAGTTTATGGTAGGGGAAGACATGATTATGAAGCACTTCGTCTACGTAATTTTACGTCAGATGAGAAACTCCAGTTCACTATTTATATTTTACCAACGATTAGAGAGATTTGACGTAAATTATGAATTGTTCGATTCATTATCTTATATTTTAACTCATTTTAGTAGTTTAAATAACGTTTTACAGAAGAACTACTTTTTTTTAATGATTGTAATGAATAAATTATTAAAATAAATCATAGAAAAATCATCATTTATAATTCGCATGAAAAATTCAAAATTCAAATGGCATTCTACTTTTTTTTTTTTTTTAAACTAGTCAAATGTGCCAATCCAAAAACTTTTTTCTATTTCATACATGTTAATACTTCAAAAAGCATAATTTTTTAGGGTTTCGTTCATCTCACGAAATCCTGCTCCCGCTCCGTTGTCTGTCTGTCACAGAGCCATTCTCGAAAACTATGTAACTTACAGAGTTGAAACTTTGTGTATAAATCAGAATATCAGCTGTAAAGAGCTGAAAATATTAAAATTTGAAAAATTCGTATTATTTTAATAAATAGAGATAAAAAACGAAAATTCTAACAGCCTTTTCTAATTAAATTTAAACATTTTTCCTTATAGCCGATGCCAAAAATTAAAAATCAACGATGAAAATCTTTCTACAATAATTAATTTTCTATCAGACGATTTTCACGTGAAAAATGAAAATGAAATAAAAAGTTTCACCAAAAGATAAATATGAAATAAAATTGATTGACGTCATAGTGGTAAATAAAACGGAAAATGTCTAAGATTTCTCAATAATACAAGGAGTATGAGTATGTGGATGTACACAAAGCAGATTAATATCACGTCATTAGAGAATTAAAAAGAAAATCTGACGTCATATGGGAAGTTTAACGAATTTTTCAGATGTTTGAGAATAATACAAAGCGAGTATCAATATGAATAATAGAGAATAGTAAATATATGAGTTTGAGGAATGTATTGAATCATGATAAAAATCCGATTATGGAAATATTTGCATATTTTAACATTTTGAAAGTGTACAACATGTTTAATTTTGAAATTATATATTTTTTAAATATCGCATTTAGTCCGTATGACGGATATTATTATGACAGAATATAATAGCGGGTTTCGCCCGCTATCGGCCTGGTTTAGATTTTCGAAAAAACGGAAAAATAGACCGGTAAATTTTCACTTTATAAAAAACATGACTTTTTTTTTTTTGTTGTTGTTGTTGCTAAATTATATTTATTTGAATTTATTAAAGAATGGATAAAGTGTTTTGATAGGAATATTAAACGAAACCCTTTGTGCGATCTTCGATCACACTTACCCGCTTGTTTAAATTATGTATTTAATAATAAAAAAAAATCGCACAAAAATCGCCACTAGAGCTTTCCTTTCCGGAGAAATATTCACATTTTCAACAGGGACCTGAGGTTCATAATTGAAAACATATATATGAAGTTTGATTCAATTCTATCGATAACTATATACACTTTCTGATGATAAAAGAGAAAACTTGCAAAAAAAAAAATCGTTATCACAGCGCACTTTTGGGCGGAATATCCCCAATTTTAACTGGGACCTACAGGCCATAACCAAAAACGTATATATGAAGTTTTGTTCAATTCTGTGCATAAACTAATACACTTTTCGATGATAGACAGAGGATACACGGACACATGGACATTTTGTAAAAACGTATTTTTCGGGATCTCCGACCCCTAAACGTATAAATCCGTCGAAAACCGGAAGTCGAAAAAAAAGTTCAATTACAATACTTTCTTCTATTACAGATAGAAGAAAGTAAAAATGAAAAGCATTCTAAGAAGTAGAAAAGAAAAATAAATTTTATTTTTGAATTAAAATTTAGAGAAACAGGTCTTAATTTTAGGAATTCTTCGATGTTTTACTTTATATTTTCATCAAGTTTTATTAGTTTAATTCTCGAAGTTTCTTTAAGAGAAACTATCTTTTTCTTAATAATAATTTGCGATTAACAAATCACTAATATGAATGTGATTCAGAATATTTTTAAATGAAAATAAAAAATCTTAACGGTCACCTATATTATTGAGAAGAAAATAAAAAATACTTCATTAGACAACAAATGAAGTTTAATTTTTAAATTAGAAATTTCAATCATGTCTATATAATCCTCTTAAATCTAAATTTATTTGATTCTAAACGTAAATAAGAAAAAAAAAAGCTAACCATATATAAATCTGAACTCTGACAAAATTTTTACATCATAGCAAACTATTATCCTTTATTTGCTGTGAAATTTTACCACAGTACCACTAATTTCAAACACCTTATAATGTTCCAAGTGCCTTATAATGTTCCAAGCGTTATCACAAAACACAGTTTGAATTTATTTCACAACCCAAAAGTTTCCTTAAGTTTCTCTTTGACAAGTTCCTCCAACTAATATTATGCTACGAACTGTTATTATGCTAATATTATGCTACGAACAATTTTATCACTTGAATTTATAATAAAAATTATAGTAATTATCATAAATAAATATCATAATAAATTTTACCACATGCGCTGTTAAAAATTTGCAGCAAACTGTCCAGTCATTTGACCGTTTTTATAGAAAATTATCACATAACCGTAATTTAAATCTATTCTGACCATAATATGGGTATTTATATGGTCGAAATAGAGTTAGTTTACGGTTATGTAAACTTTTTATATAAAAACGGTCAAAACACTGGACAGTTTGCTGCATTTTTTTTTTTAACAGTGTGATATAATGTTATGCTACTAACAATAAAACGTGAGAAATCGCATGAGATTAATTTATTAAAAGATGTAGTTTTACATTAAAATATAGTCAGCTATTTTATATAGATTTTTTTTGTATTGTTACAAAGACAACAATGTAACCATCGGAGTGTGCAATTATTTCATTTCGTGTTGCATTTTGGTTTAGTAAGTAAAATTCTTTTTTTTTCTTTTTTTTTTTTTTTTTTTTTTTTTTTTAAATATCATTCAAGTTAGGCATTTTTGTGAAAAGATACTGCAGTTGAAAATCTGCTAAGTTATTATACGACAGAAGATTATATTACGACAGGATTATGAAATTTTTATTTACGTAATATTAAGTCAATTGATGAATTTCCATTCACTACATGATCCACATGATATAATTTCTGAATTGTACAATTGCTTACCTCATATTTTTATACAATTTTATTAATTTAAATTAAAAAAAATCGTTAATATTTTTTAATAGTTTTTTTTATACTTACAAGGGGGAAAAAAAAAGGCTAAAATAAAAGTGACTCAATATGATTAAAAAAATTTAAATAGCAATCTATATTTCTGAAAAAAAGCATTCCAGAAAAAAAGTAAACATGAGTCTTATTTTGTTTTAAATTATAATTCGTTTCCTTCAAACTGCAAATAAAATTCGAGGGTCAATCAATAAGTAATGCCTCCGTTTCTCTAAATTTTATTTCTTTCCCAGTTTCTGAACTATCTATTGAACTATCTGAACTATCTATGCTTAATATTATAGAGGTAGCTTTACTCTACTTATATAGTATTTCCCTTTTCAGATTGGCAGATTAGAATCATGGATCTGAAGCTAAAAGGAAGAGTTTTCATTGAATTTTTGGCAAAAGAAGGTTGTGCACCTAAGGTAACTCGTAGACGCTTGAAGAATGTTTATGGAGACGCTGTAATGGACATTAGCAATGTGCGGCGTTGGGTCAAGAAGTTTTGGAAACTAATAAACTTAAAATGCAGATAAAACGAGAAGTGACAACAACACTCATAGACAACATCATTCATGAACCGACGACATCACTCATAGATGCAAATCGAGAAAGTGCTGATGAACTGATTCGAGGAGACAGACGCGTTACAGTTCAGGATGTTGCTGATGCATTGAACGTCTCGTATGTCTCTGCCCAAGGAATGATTGCTTACTTAGGATATCACAAAAATTGTGCTAAGAGGGTTCCCAAGCAACTGACTGTTGATAATCGGAAGAGGGGAGTAGAAATTCGTCAAGAGCTTCTGGACGCATTTGAAGCTCCCTACAGCTCTGATTTAGCCCCTTCTGACATTTACCTGTTTGGACCAATGAAAGACAGCTTACGCGGTTTCCGATTCAATGACTTGGATGACGTTAAAACAGCTTTAAAATACTGGGTCAAGAAGCAAAACCCTGAATTTTTCAAAAATGGTTTTGATGCCTGTGTTATTCGATGGCGTAAATGTGTGCAAATGCATGGTGACTATGTTGAACAGTAGTTTTGTGTAGAGGACAGTTCAGGCTATGATATATAATAACTTTTGCTGTTATATGTTCATTAATAAAGTTTCTAAGACACAGGAGGCATTACTTATTGCTCCACCCTCGTACATATAAAAGCTAAGTATACTTAAATCTGAACTGTGAATAAAATGTAACCATAGTAGCATAACATTGTCTTTTATTTGCGACGTAATTTTCCACAGAGCTAGTAACTTCAAACAATCATATGCCTAATAATGTACCAAGTATCATCATAAACTGCTCTTCGAAAGTATTTTACTACGTGAAAATTTTCCTCGGGTTCCTCTTCTGACATTAATTTTACTCTTATGGCTTTTTTTGCTGATGACAGGTCTCAAGCTGATCTTCCTTCAATTACAGCTGGTATCTTGGGAGTAAATAAATTACCGGGTGAATGCAGTTTTTAAACGGAAAGACAAGAGACAAAAGCCGTATAAAAACGTTGGAATATTCAGAAGAAAGCATAAGCGTGAAAAGAAGGAGTATTGTCGTTTTAGGGTGAATGGTTATGAAAGACAGAAAACTATAGAATGTGAGAAATGTCTTAATTTCAGGTGATTTGTTTTTCTTTCTCAGGCTTATTAATGAATCTTTAGAGCTGGAAAAAGAATATTTATATTTAAAGAATATGTGTTTTCTTATTATTTAATTTTATAACAAATGTTTATTATCTGACTCATCAATATTATTCTACGAGCAACGACGTATCAAAGAAATCGCATGCTGTTGGGTTGTCCGAAAAATTCGTGCAGTTTGGAAAAATTAATTCGTACCAGAAAATTCTGTCCGTTCATTATTAGACAACAGCTATCGCAATTAATGTCTAATAATTAAGTGATAGAATTTTCCGGCACGAAATTTTTTGACAGCCCAATAATTTTTTCTTAAAATATCTTTCCATTATTATAAAGAAAGAAATATAATAGGAGTTTGCGCTTCTTTGGTCATATTCTATCTTTTGTCACATTTTTGTTGAGTAAGTAAAATACATTTTTAAAAATATTCTTTAACGTTCAAGATTGGTATTTTTGTGAAAAGATATTGTAGAAGAATATGTATTTAGTCATTATACGGTAGGAGATTATATTAAGATACTATTATATGAATCTATTTACGTAATATTAAATCAATAAAGAAACTTCCATTCATTTTTTTAATGATCAGAGATACATAATACAATTTATAAATTACTCGATTGCTTAGCTCACATTTTGATGCAATTTTAATAATTTAAATTACTGTTTTTTAAAGTAATATTTCTATTATTTTGTTTGTTTTTAAGCTCGAAAAATTTCCCAGATTTCCTTTATGACGACATTATTTTTTCTCTTATGGTCCTTTTTGTTCAGGATAAGGCGTAGGCCGATTTTCCTTCAGGTACAGCTGACATCTCAGGAGTAAATAAGTTGCGGTGCGGATGCAACCTTTAAGCGGAAAGAAAAGGGACAAGAGCCGTATAAAAACGTTCAAAAGTTAAGAAGAAAGCGTTAACGCGAAAATAGGGGATTGTCGTTTTAGGATATATAAAACAATAGAAATCGAAAAATGTGCCTTCAGGTTAAGACAGGTGAATATTCCTTTGCTCAAGCTTATTAATGCATCTTTCGAACCGGAAAAATACTGTTCATATTTAAAGAACATGTGTTTTGGTACGATTTAGTTTCTTATTTAATTTTATGGAAGATGTATATATATATATATATATATATATATATATATATTATTTTTACTAATATTATGGAACGAAGAGCAAAGCATCAGAAATCCCATGAGATTTATTTCTTTAAGAATGAAAAATATAGATATAGTTTTGTATCTAAATATCATCAAATATCATAGTATATTTTCCCCATTATTAAAGGGAAAGCAGTATAACCATCCGAGTCTGCGTTTGTTTCGAACGACATAAATATTCCATTAGTTTTTATTTAAAGAACATGTGTTTTCGTACGATTTAGTTTCTTATTTAATTTTATGGAAGATTTTTTTTTTTACTAATATTATGAACGAAGAACAAAGCGTCATAAATCTCATGAGATTTATTTCTTTAAGAATGAAAAATATACACATAGTTTTGCATCTAAATATCATAAAATATTATAGTATATTTTTCCCATTATTAAAAGGAAAGCAGTATAACCATCCGAGTGTGCATTTGTTTTGAATGACACAAATATTCCATTAGTTTTTATTTAAAGAACATGTGTTTTCGTACGATTTAGTTTCTTATTTAATTTTATGGCAGATTTTTTTTTTACTAATATTATGAACGAAGAACAAAGCGTCATAATTCTCATGAGATTTATTTGAAAAATGAAAAGATGAAAAATATAGATATAGTTTTGTATCTAAATATCATCAAATATTATAGTATATTTCCCCCATTATTAAATGGAAAACAGTATAACCATCGGAGCGTGTGTTTTGTTTTGAATGACACAAATATTCCATTAGTTGTGTCATACAGTGACATTTTTTTTTCTGAAGAAGCAAAATAAAATAATTTTATAAAGTAATTTTTAAGTTTTATGTTTTCGTGAAAAGATATAGCAGAAATTATTTACTTAGTTACTGCAAAATAGAAAATTATGTTACGACACGATTATGAATCTCTTTATTTACGTAATATTAAGTCAATTCAGAAACTTCCATTTAGTATTTTTTTTATGATTAGAGACGCATGTTACAACTTATGAATGCTCGATTGCTTATCTCATATTTTCGTACGATTTCATATATTAATACAATTTTAGTAATTGATATTGCATTTTTTTAAAGTACCATTATTATTATTTATTTATTTATATATTTATTCATTTTTGAAATACGAAAATTTACTGTTTTTTTTTTTTTTTTTTTTTTTTTATGATTACATTAAATTTTGCCTTATGGCCCCTTTTGTTGGAGACAAGCCTGAAGTCGATCTTCCTTCAAGTACAGATGACATTTTGGGAGTAAATAAATTGCCGAATGGCATCCTTCACATGGAAAGAAAAGAGGCAAGAACCGTATAGAAACGTTCGAAGATTAAAAAAAAAGCATTAATGTCAAAAGAAGGGGAATTGTCGTTTTAGAGTGAATGATTTTGAAAGACAAAAAACAATAGAATTCGAAATATGTGTCTTCAGAATAACGCAGGTGATTTTTTTTTCTGACAGTTATTAATGCATCTTTTGAACCAAAAAGAGGAATATTTATATTTAAATAATGTAATGGAGATTCTTAACATTTAATTTTATTATTCAAATTTATGCCAAGGGTATTTTTTTTCTGACTAATATTATGCTATCTACAACAAAACATTAGAAATCATACGATATTAATTTTTTAACAGATATAGTTTTGCATTAAAATATAGTCAGCTATTTTATATGGATATTTTTATTGTTACAAAGACAACAGTATAACTGTTGGAGTGTGCAATTTTTTTTCAATGACACGAATGTTTTATTAGTTGTTGCATGTTGGTTTAGTAAGTAAAACACCTTTTTTAAAGAATTTTTATCATTGAAGTTTGGGTATTTTTGTGAAAATATATTGCAGTTGAAAATCTTCTAAGTTATTGTAAGACATACGATTATATTACGACAGGATTATGAAAATATTTATAGACGTAATATTAAGTAAATTGATAAACTTCCATTCATTAAATTTTTCTAACAATTAGAGACATGATACGCAAAATATAATTTATGAATTGTTCAATTGCTTTCCTCATGTTTTCATACAATTTTATTAATTTAAATTAGAAAAAACCTTTAATATATATATATATATATATATATATATATATATATATATATATATATATATTCAATAGTTGCAAAATAATAATAATAATAATAATAATAATAATAATAATAATAATAATAATAATAAAATCTAAAAAAGTGACTAAATATGATTAAAAAACTGAAATGGCAATCTAAATTTTTGAAAAGAAAGACATAGATAGCATTCCAAAAGAAAAGAAACACAAATCTTACTTTGCTTTAAATTATATATATATATATATATATATATATATATATATATATATATATATATAAGCTAACAACACTTAAATCGGAACTGTGAGAAAAATGTAACCATAATAGCACACTATAATATTTTATTTGCTACGGAATTTTTCACAGAACGAGTAATTTCAGACACTCATACGCCTAATAATGTACCAAGTACAAAATGCACTATAAAAGTATTTCGCGACGAGAAAATTATCCCCGGATTCCCCTTTGACTACATTGACTTTTCTCTTAAGGCCATTTTTGTTGATGACAAGTCTAAGGCCGATCTTCCTTCAAGTACAGTTGACATCTCCGGAGTAAATAAATTGTCCGACGAATGCATTCTTTAAACGGAAAGAAAACAAACAAAAGCCGTATAAAAACGTTCGTAGGTTTAGAAGAAGGTATTGGCGTTAAAAGTAGAGAAATTGTCGTCTTAGGATGAAAGGTTAGGTTATGAAGGACTGGAAACAACAGAATTCGAAAAAATGAGTCCTCAGGGTAAGGCATGTGATTGTTAATATTTTCCCCCAAGTTTATTCACATTAGCCGCTAACTTGGACACTTATGCCTTTAAAAGAGTTGCTCGAAAAACAAACAACTTTTTATTGTGGAGAATTTATTGTCGGAGCACTTTTGTCGCCTGTAGTATGAATGGAAATAGATACGATCCATTATATATAAAGTATGCGATGCATATCCTTAACATTTAATTTTATTATTATTTTTTATGAGAGAGGTATACTTTTTCTGACTATTATTATGCTACGAACAATAAAACATGAGAATTCTCAGGAGATTTATTTGTTAAAAGATATAGTTTTGCATTAAAATATCTTAAAACATTTGAAATTTTTTCATTATTATAAAGACAACAATATAACTATCAGAACGTACGTTTGTTTTGAATGACACAAGTGTTCCATTAGTTATAAATCATTTTTACTGAATAAGCAAAATGTTTTTTTAAGGGAATTTTTAATGCTCCAATTTGGTATTTTTGTGAAGAGGTACTGCAGTAACAGATATATATATATATATATATATATATATATATATATATATATATATATATACTTGGTACAACATAAGATTATATTCTGAAATGATTATACGGAATAAATTAATTGATAAACTTCAATTCATCAGATTTTCTAACAATTGGAGGTATGATAAAAATGATGCAATTTATAAATAGTTCTATTACTTAACTCATAACTTCATACAACTTTGGTAATTTAAATTAAAAAAAACTTTTCAATAATTTTAAATATTTTTTTAGTAATTGCCAAAAACAAATCGCTAAAATAAAAGTGACCCAATTTAATTAAAAAAAATATCGAAATGGCAATCTATATTTTTGAAAGAAAAATAGAGAGCATCCCAGAAAAAAATAAACAAAACTTATTTTCATTTAAATCATAATTATTATTCTTCTAAATGTAAATAAAAAAAAATAATAAAATGTAATTGCACTTAAATATGAACTGTGACAAAAAATCAACCATAGCATACTATCACCTTTTATGTGCTACGAAATTTTCCGCAGAGCCTGTAACTTCAGACACTCATACCTCATACGCCTAATAATGTTCTAATAATCCTCATGAAATGCACATTGAAGGTATTTCGCAATACGAAAATTTTCCTCAAGTTCATCCTTGACTTGGTACAAGCCTGAGGCCGATCTTCCTTCAAGTACAGCTGACATCTCCAGAGTAAATAAATTACCGTTGGAATGCATCCTTTGATCGAAAAAAAAAAAGACAAGCCATATAAAAAGGTTCAAATGTTAAGAAGAGCGCGAAAAGAAGGGGATTGTCGTTTTAGGGTGAATGGCTATGAAAGACTAAAAACAGCAGAATTCGAAAAATGTGTCTTCAGGGTAAGACAGGTGATTTTTTTCTTTTGCTCAAGCTTATTAATGCATCTTATGACCCCGAAAAAATTATTATTATTTTAAAGAATATATGCTTTCTTAACACTTAATTTTCTTATTTTAATTTATGGCGGATGCATCTTTTTTATGACTAATATTATTCAAAGAAGAACAAAGCGTCAGGCATTTTATGAGATTTATTTCTTGAAAAAGATAGTTTTGCATTAAAATATGTTCAACTACTATGTATACATTTTTTCATTGTTATAAAGTCAACAATATAATCATCGGAGGGTACATTCTTTTTGAATGACACAAATGTTCCATTAGTTGTTTGTTACACTTTTGTTCAGTGAGTAAAACACTTTTATATATATTAAAAAAAAATACTGTTTAAGTTAGGTATATTTGGGAAAAGGTATTGTATATTTATTTGGTAAGGCATGAGATTAATTTAGGACATAAGATAATATTCGACATGATTGTGAAACTCTGTTTTACGTATTATTAAGTAAATTGAGAATTTTCCATTCACTATATTTTTTAATGATTATAGAGACACGTGATACAATTTATGAATTTCTCGATTGCTTGTCACATCAATACAATTTTAGTAATTTAAATTACTTTTTCCAGTCCAATTATTATTATTTTGTTTGTTTTGAAGCACGAAAAATTTACACGAGTTACTTTATGATGATATTAGTTTTTATCTAATTGTCTCTTCTGTTGATGACAAGCCTGAGTCCGATCTTCCTTCAAGTACAGTTGACATATACGGATAAAATGAATTGCTATACAAATGCATCCTTTAAGTGAAAAAAAAAAAAAAAAAAAAAAAAAAAAAAAGACAAGTGTCGTATAAAAACGAGGATTGTCGTTTTAGGGTGTATTGTTATGAAATACATAAAATACTAGAATTCAAAAAATGTGTCTTCAGGTTAAGACAGGTGAATTTTTCTTTTGCTCAAGCTTATTAATGCATCTTTCAAATCGAAAAAAAAAAAAAGAATATTTATATTTAAAGAATATGTGTTTTCTTTTCATTTAATTTTCTTATTTAATTTCAGGGCAGATGTATCTTTTCTCTGACTAATAGTAAGCAACTAAGAACAAAGTGTCAGAAATATTATGAGATTTATTTCTTCAAAGATATCTTTTTGCATTAAAATATCTTCAACTATAATATTTTGTTTCCGAATTATTATAAAGAATATAATATAAGCATCGGAGAGTGCGTGACTCTATTTACATAATATTAAGTCAATTAAGAAAGTTCCATTCACTATTTATTTTTCTAATGGTTAGAGACACATGATACAATTTATGAATTGCTCGATTATTTCGATCATATTTTAAAACAATTTTAGCAATTTAAATTAAATTTTTATTAAAACGGTTATTATTATTATTATTATTATTATTATTATTATTATTGGAAGTACGGAAATATTCGCCAAGCTCTTTTATGACGACATTAACTTTTGTCTTATGGCTTCTTCTATTGATGAAAAGCCAATCTTCCTTCAAGTACAACAATCATCTCCTGAGTAAATCATTTGTCCAAAAAATGTATTCTTCAAACGAAAAGAAAAAAGTCAAGAGCCGTATAGAAACGTTCAAAGATTCAGAAGAAAGTTTTAGCATAAAAAGAAGGGGTTGTCGTTTTAGGGTGAATTTGTATGAATTGAGGAAAACATTAGAATTCGAAAAATGTGTCTTCAGACTAAGACATGTGATTGTAATTTATTTATTTATTCATTCATTTTTTCTCAAGCTCATTAATGTGTTCTTGTAACCAGAAACTAGAGGCCTGCACGGGCCAAAATTTCTGGTACGATAGGCCCGGCTAGGTGTAAAACTATTTTTTTCAGCCTGGTCCCGGCTCGACTGAATTTCTTTAAAAAATCAGCTTTTCTTTAACGTACAAAGAATAATTGATGCATATTTAAGAGAAAAATTTACTGTATATTCCAGATTATATGTCCACAAGCCACATAATACTGAATGGCAATATTAATGTTTACTTACGGTCGTATTCACCATCTAATCTACCCAAACTCCTGGTGTAGCGCGAATAGCTATGTCGATCGCTTAAATGATATTCGATATTAACCTGATTGGACTGGCTGCAATAAAGTCCAATCAGGTTAATCCTGAGTAACTTTTGGGCGGTCTACCGTGGCTATTGCGCTTAATCGGAAGTTGGAGTAGATACTGAATACAAACATTAAACTCTTAGCTATTACATTCAAATAAAGGCTCATTAAAAATAATAATAATAACATAATTTAGAATAAAAGAATAAAGATGGCTAAAAATATCATATTTGAAATATTTCTATGTAATTTATTAAATTATATTTCCAAAGATTCCGTTAGCAAAAGTTCATTATCACTATAATTTGTACAAATAAAATTGCCTGACCTACACGTTCGGGGAACAATTTATGCCAGATCCACCCCGGCCCCCGAGCATATAAAAAATAAATGTAAGCTTGAATCTGCCCCGAGTTTGCTAAACATAGAGTGTAAGAGTCCAGGCTCATACACGATGTAACTATTCGATGCCGATCTGTATGCTGGTCAAGTTAAATGTATGTATTGATGTTGTCAGTTCGTGCAGTTGTTTTCGTGATGTTGTAAGTTCAGCATCAGTTCGTGCAGAACATTTATAAATTATTCTTGGACCAGTCAGGGTATTAAAAATTGTTTCAATTTTGTTGGCTTATCCGACTCTGTTAAATATATTATATCGAGCCGGTCGGCCCGCTTAATTTTTTTATCGCCCGGCAGGCCCGTTTAATTTTTTTATCGGCCCGGTAAAGCTCGTTTATGTTCTTCTATCAGCCCAGTCTGTTAAACAAATTGTTTTTATTCTGCCGGTCCGTTCAAATGTTCGTCTTCACTTAGCCGGGCCTGTGCACATCTTTACCTGTAACAGAATTTTTATATTTACAGAATATGATGGAGATTCACGCTATTTAATTTTATGATTTAATATTATGACGTAACTATGTTTTTCCTACTTGATAACATATTATTAAGACAATAAAACATTAAATATCTCACGAGGTTTATTTTGTAAAGATATACTTTTGCACTAAAATTGTTATACGGATTGTCTCTTCTCGTCACCCAATAGATGATTTCTAATCGTTAGTTTTAGCAGTATATTTTCAATTTCCTTTTTTTTTTTAATATTGTTCTCCCTCTTCTTAGAATACATTTAAGTTAATATAGTTATTTTTCTAGAAGTTACGATACCATAAGTTATATACTATCTATGGGTCTTATAACTTATACTTAGAAAAATATAATCCATCCCATAAGGTTTTTTTATTTTTATTTTTTTACAATCAGAACTTGTTTAATTATGGCAGGTCTTTTAAAAAAAGCACATTTGATTTTTCAATAAAAAACATAATTAATTCCTTATAATCACTTTAAATGACATTTTCTTTAGTTCTGGATATAAATAAAAAAAATGCTGAATAAATTAAATCTGAAGTGTGACCAAATTTAATTATAATAACAAACTATCATGTTTTATTTGCCACGAAATTTTCCACGAAGCCACTAACTTCAGCCACTTGCGTGCCTTATAATATTCTAAGCACCATCAAAATATGCACTTTGAAGTTATTTCAAAACGCGAAAATTCTCTTCAAGTTCTTCTTTGACAACATTAACTTTTCTGTTATGGCCCCTTTTGTTGATGACAAGCCTGAGGCCAATCTTCCTTCAAGTACAGCTGACATCTCAGGAGTAAATAAATTGCATCCTTTGAGCAGAAAGAAAAGAGACAAGAGACGTATAAAGCCGTTCAAAATTTAAGAAGAAAGCATTAGAGTGAAAAGTAGGGGAATTGTCTATTTAGTGTGAATGGTTATGAAAGAACGAAAACAATTGAATTCGAAAAATGTGTCTTCAGGGTAAGACAGGTGATTTTTTTTTTGCTTAGGTTTATTAATGCATCTTTCGAACCGTAAAAATAATATTTATATTTAAAGAATGTTTTTTATTATCATTTAATTTTCATGTATAATTTTATGACCGATGTATCTTTTTTCTGACTTATATTCTGTAACGAACAACAAAGCGCCAGATATCTCATGAGATTTAATTCTTAAGAAAAATAGTTTTGTATTAAAATATCTTGAAGTATTATATATTTTTCGTATTGTTATGAAGAAAACAAATAACCATTGGAGTGTGCATTTTTTTAGAATGGTAGAAATGTTCCATTAGTAATTGCAGTATTTTTGAATATGCAAATAAATTTTATAAAAACGATTTTTTTAACATTCAATTTGGTATTTTTGTGAGAAGATATTGTAGAAATATATTTACTTAGTTATTACCTGGTAGAAAGTTATATTAAGACACGTTTATGAATCTATATATGTAATATTAAGTCACTTTAGAAGCTTCCATTCACTATTTTTTTTATCTAATGATTAGAGACACATGATACAATTTATGAATACGTGATTTCGTACCCCATGCTTTAATACAAATTAAGTAATTTAAATTATTTTTTTAAGTACGATTATTAATATTTTGTTTATTTTGAAGTACGAACATTATTCCTGAGTTTCTTTATGACGAAATTAATTTTTCTCTTAAATCCCTTCTGATGATGACAAGGCTAAGGCTGATCTTCCTTCAAGTACAGATGGCATCTCCGAAGTAAATAAATTGCTCTACGAATGCATCCTTTAAGCGGAAAAAAAAATAGACAAGTGACGTTAAAAAACTTCAACAGTTAAGAAGAGAGCGTTAGAGCAAAAAGAATGGAACGTCATTTTAGTGTGAATGGTTATGAAATATATAAAATAATAGAATTCGAAAAATGCGTCTTCAGTGTAAGACAGGTAAATTTTTCTTTTGGTCAAGCTAAAAAAAAAGTACATTTTGTTTTTTAATTAAAAACTTAATTAATTCCTTATAATCCCTTTAAATTGCAATCTGTTTTCTTCTAAACATAAATAAAAAAAGGCTAAAAAACCTTAATCTGCACTGGGACAAAATTTAATTATAATTACAAACTATCATATCTTATTGGGTACGAAATTTTCCATGAGGCCACTAACTTCAGACATATCTGTGCCTAATAAAGTTTCAAGTACCATCACAAAAAGCGCTTTGAAGTTATTTCAAAACAGGAAAATTTCCTTCAAGTTCCTGTTTGATGATATTAACTTTTCTCTTATAGCCCCTATATATTCCTTCAAGTACTGGCGACATCTCCGGAGCAAATAAATTGCCCTGCGAATGCATCCTTTAAGCGGGAAGAAAATAAACAAGAGCCGTATAAAAACGTTCAACAGTTAAGAAGAAAGCATTAGCGCGAAAAGAAGGTGATTGTTGTTTTAGGGTGAATAGTTATAAAAGAACGAAAACAATTGAATTCGAAAAATATGTCTTTAGGGCAAGACAGGTGAATTTTTATTTTTCCCAGGCTTATTAATGCATCTCTCGAACCGTAAAAAGAACATTTATATTTAAAGAATATGTTTTTTCTTATCATTTAATTTTCATATTTAATTTTATTGCCGATGTATCTTTTTTCTGATTAATAATATGGAACGAATAAGAAAGTGCCAGAAATCTCACGAGATTTATTTCTTAAAAGATATCGTTTTGTATTAAAATAGCTTCAAGTATTATATATTTTCCCTTTTGTTATAACGAAAACAATGTAACCATTGGAGTGCCCATATCTTTAGAATGATAGATATGTTACATTAGTTATTGCAGTCTTATTGAGTAAGTAAATAAATAAATATATATATATATTTAAACATTGAATTTGGTATTTTTGTGAGAAGATATGATATAAATATATTTACTTAGTTATTGTACGATATGAGATTATTATTAGACACATTTATGAATCTATATATGTAATATTAAGACAGTTAAGAAACTTCCATTCACTATTTTTTTTCTTCTTTTTTTCTTTTTTTTTATGATTGCAGACACTTTATAAATGTTCAGGAATTGATCTATTGCTTACCTCACAAATTAATACAATTTTAGTAATTTAAACTGCATTAAAAAAAAGACAATTATTATTATTTTGTTTTCGAAGTACGAAATTTTCCTCAAGTTCCTTTATGATGACATTAACTTTTTTATAACCCCTTCAGTCCTATAGAGAGAAGCTTGATGCCGATGAAAACGTTCAAATGTTAAGGTGAAATCATTAACTTGCAAAGAAGGGGATGGTCGTTTAAGTGTGAATAGTTATGAATTGACGAAAACAACATAATTCGAAAATTTTGTTTTCGGGATAAAGCTGGTGATTTTTATTTATCTATTAGTTTTTTGCTCAAGCTCATTAATGTATCATTTTAACCTGGAAGATAATACTTATATTGTTTAAAGAATATGATGGAGATTCATGTTATTTAATATTACGATTTAATATTATGGCAGAACTATCTTTTTCCTAGTTTATAATATATTCTGAAGACAATAAAACGTTAACTGTCTCTATAGGTTTATTTTGTAAAATATAAACTTCTGCATTAAAATATCTACAAATACTGTTATACGAGTTACACGAAATACTGTTATATCTCTTCTTCTCGTTGTCCAATAGCTGATTTCTAAAATGCTCGTTTGAGTAGTATATTTTTAATTCCAAACTTTTTTCAAATATTGTTTTACATCCCATTGCAGAAGTTACGATACTCAAATTTATCTACTATTTAGGTGTCCTATTTATAAAAATACTATCCATTCTAATAAGTTTTTAAAAAAAAAATACTTTTTTTTTTCAATTAGACATTCTGATTTATGATAGTTCTAAAAAAATAAGTATGTTTTATTTTTCAATTAAAAACTTAATTAAAGTCTTATAATCTCTTTAAGTTACAATTACTTTGCTTCTAAAAATAAATTTAAAAAATGCAAACTAAACATAAATCTGAACGGTGAAAAAATTTAACTATAATAAAAAACTATCATGTTTTATATGCCACGAAATGTTCCACAGAGACGCTAACTTCAGTTATTTCTGTGTATAATGCTCCAGGTACCATTACAAAATGCACTTTGAAGTTATTTCAAAACGCGAAAATTTTCCTCAAGTTCCTCTTTGGTGACATTAACTTCTCTTATGGCCCTATTTGTTGATGGCAAGCTTGAGGCCGATCTTCCTTCAAGTACAGCTGACATCTTGGGTAAATAAATTGCCATGCAGACGCATCCTTTGAGCGGAAAGAAAAGAGACGTATAAAACCGTTCTAAAGTTAAGAAGAAAGCATTAGTGTGAAAATAAGGGAATTGTCGATTTAGTGTGAAGGATTATGAAAGATCGGAAACAATTGAATTTGAAAAATGTGTCTTCAGGGTAAGACAGGTGATTTTTTTCTTTTATTCAGGCTTATTAATGCATCTTTCGAACCGTAAAAATAATATTTATATTCTTCTCGTTGTCCAATAGCTGGTTTCTAAATTGTTCGTTTGAGCAGTATATTTTCAATTTCAAACTTTTTTCAAATACTGTTCTACATCCTACTGAATACATTTAAGTCAAAATAGTTATTTTGTAAAAGTTACGATACTCAAATTTATCTACTATTTAAGTGTCCTATTTATAAAAATATTATCCGTTCTATAATAAGGAAAAAAAAACTTTTTTTACAATTAGAACATACTGATTTATGATAGTTCTAAAAAAATAATAATAAGTATATTTTATTTTTCAATTAAAAACTTAATTAAAGCCTTATAATCTCTTTAAATTACAATTAGTTTGCTTCTAAAAATAAATTTAAAAAAAAATGCAAACTAAACATAAATCTGAACGGTGAAAAAATTTAACTATAATAAAAAACTATCATGTTTTATATGCCACGAAATGTTCCACAAAGACGCTAACTTCAGTTATTTCTGTGTATAATGCTCCAAGTACCATCACAAAATCCACTTTGAAGTTATTTCAAAACGCGAAAATTTCCCTCAAGTTCCTCTTTGGCGCCATTAACTTCTCTTATGACCCCATTTGTTGATGGCAAGCCTGAGGACGATCTTCCTTCAAGCAAAGTTGACATCTGGGGAGTAAATAAATTGCTGGACGAATCCATCCTTTAAGCGAAAAGAAAAGAGACAACAGTCGTATAAAAGAGTTCGAAGGTTTAGAAGAAAGAATTAGTGTGAAAAGAAGGGGAATTGTTGTTTTAGGGTGAATGGTTATGATAGACGCAAAACAATAGAATTCGAAAAATGTGTCTTCAGGGCAACAAAGGTGAATATTATTTTTTTCTGAACCTTACTAATACATTTTTTTGGGCCGGAAAATAGAATAATTTATATTTAAAGAATGCTGTGTGAATTCTTAACGTTTATTTTTGTGATTAGGTTTTTGTGGCGAAATATCCAAGCTAACGAGAAATGTACTTTTGAAACAACAAAGTCTCAAAAGTCTCATGAGATTTATATTTTTAAATAACATAGTTTTTCGTTAATATGTCTACAAGCAGGGATTGGCAAATGCGGTCGCCAGGTCACCATTGGCAACCAAGTATTTTTACTTGGCTACCAAGTTTTTTAATCTGGCGGGATTTTTTTTGGTACAAATAGTGATCTAAGAAATGAGTACAAACGGAGAATATTGTTCAAACTATGACAATCTACATCACAGGAATTGGGCATAATCGCTCAGATGTTTATTTTAAAAAAGTATTATTTTCGTTTTTAAGTTGAGTTTCATGAATCATGTTCAACACAATGTGAATCTTAGAAAGCTAAGTGTGAATGATACAGAACTTGCATGTCTATTCGAAATGATTTAATAAATGATAGGTAAAAATTGAAATTAGAAATATAGTCCATGCATATTTTTTATAGTTTCTTTCTGACTATTCGAATTTTGCATTACTAGTAATTCTTATGTTCTTATAATTATGCCACTAGTATTCTTATGTTACTAGTATTCTTATATACTTAGTAATCTTCTTTTGTTACTAGTAACTTGTTCTACTACCAACAAAATTACTGTACTGTTCGGGTCCATTGAACCCGTATTAAAAATATAGAATTATCAAAAGACAAATGAGCTACTGAGTATACTAATAAATAATGCAACTTAACCTATACAAAATAAAAAGAGAAAATTACATTGCAATGATTATACACTTACTTTAATTATTTACAATTTTATTCAAATTACAAAAGAGGAGAAAAATTGCTTTTGTGTTCATTGGACCGATTTTGGTAGTCCGAAAGTTAAAAAAATGTATATGTTACGGTCAATGTGATTAATCCGGTCATTATTAATAATAACCGGTTATTATTAATAATGACCGGATTAATCATATTGACCGTAATATATGCACTATCAAGATAAATAATGAAAATATGAAAACACAATTCAGTTAATGTTTCTTTTAGTTAAAAGTACAACAACAATTAAAGAATAAATTTAGCATCATACACATAAGTTAAAATAATGGAAATTCCAGTAGCCCTTTTCTCCTCCATGAAATATTCTTTTAAAAACGAGTATTTTCGTACGCATTATCCCGAACATGAAGATACATCGTTAATAATTGTAAAAATATGCAAAACTGAAATTAAATTGTTTTAATAATTCAATACATTGCCTTCATTACTTACATATACACATCTTACATCTATCCATCTTGCATCATTGTATACATTTATTACTTAGTATATTCATTCTCGCATCTTACATGCTTACACACATTTTGCTACATACATTTTACAAAGAAAACTTAAATTAGTTTGTATTAATAACTTAATTGATTACTTTCATTCTTAAATAAATCATTACGTACATTCTTATATCCACCCATCTTACATGCATACATCTTACGATGTCCGTATACCTTACAATGCATACAGCATACGTACATACTTTCATACAGCAATTCATAATTAATATAGCATACGACATACTTACAATGAATGAAATTTACATAATATATAAAATATATTACATATTACATTCCATACAATAATATTATTGAGTAACTAAGTATATCTTCCCAGCCCTGATAATACGTAAGTATCGGTAGTTTTAATAATCTGAATCAATAGAGACTCTACATTATCACTAATAAACTAGTTAGTTAATATCATGCTAGAGGCGCATGGCAATTTTAGATAATTGAGCGGAAAACACTAACTTGACTTTGTTGGCAGATCTCATATTATCACCAGTCTGTTTTTTGTTCAAAAACTTCTCGATTTATTAAATTATACTGTCCGTATATGGCTGGTGTTTTATAAACGTATTATAGCCTAAATGAACAGAAACGCTGTTATAACAAATTATCAAAAATTGCAAAAATTATCAAATTATCAAATTATAAGAACAATATATGTGAGTCAGAACTGAATTTAAAAATTTAAAGAATTATTCAAAGTCAAAATTACTTAAAGAATATATTATTTTCTTTATTTTAAGAATCTTATTCACATACGTGTTTTATCTGAAAAAAGCGTACTTTGTCACATCCTACAAACCTTATAGCAGACTAAATAAATCAGTACCCCGATTCGATAACTGTCTAAGATAAATAAGTATGTATGTAAACAAATGATTATTATTTATATACAGGGTGGACATAATTATTGTATAGGTTTTTGGAGCTCAATTATAAAGAATGTACTGGGATAAACATAATTTCGTATGCAAACTATTTAGACTATTTAGACTATTATCTATAAAAAAAAATAAGTAACCTATATTTCCGGCACCAGGACAAAATAGTAAGTTTATGAAAAATGATTTAGCGTTCTGAAAACTTTGCAAAATTAGAAGTGTTATCGAGACGCAAGCTCAAAGCAATACAGCAAACCGAGGTTGAAATTGTTGCTACTGCCATGCACAAGCCGAAAAAAAAGCCAGTTTTCGGTCGATATCTAGAACAATGGACACGCAGTATGCTACAGCATTAAAGTCATGCAAATTCCTAAAGTTCTATCCTTACAAAATCACTCTGATTCAAGAATTTCATGAATGAGATGCAGAAGTTCGCTTGGAAGTCTATTTGTCATAGCCTTGGAAAATCTTATGGAGTGATCACATTTGTATCTCAATTGTACGATGAATAACCAAAATTGCCATTTGGGCGCCCTAAAATCCTCCTGCTATCGGAAATTATGCTTTGCATTCTTTAAAAAGTAATTGTTTACCTCTTTATTTATAGTGAGTCCGTATTTGTTCAAGGAGAACACGAGAAGAAGTGTGCACAGCCAACATCTGTTAGCCCAAAGCTAACAGATATAGAACATTGCTGCTAAATTTCCTTATTCATGATATCCAATAACGCGGATGCTCACAATCTACCTTCTTTATGTAGGATGGAGCATATTCTCATATTGGATTCCTCATATTAGATTGCGTAATCAGGATGTTTTATGGCAGCAGTTTACCCATGACTGGATACTCAGTCGTGCATTTCCGTCAAAATGGCCAGCGCGTTCTCCTTAGTTTTCTATATGCCAGTATTTACTTATGGGGTCATTTAAAACAGCTCATGCGCTCTGGAAATGTGGATAATTTACTAGTTTAAAAGCTCGTATAACATTGCACGTCAGACAGATAAATCGAGACAAGTTTCGTACTGCAGTCGATAATGACACTTCGAGAATGAACATGGTATAACCTGTGCAATAGGCAGGAAAACCATTTTGTAAGCTAAATTATGAAATGAAAGAAGAAAAGTTGTAAAAACTAAGGTCTGAACTTTAACGTCAATACCTGAATTGCAAATGTATAAAAATCAATTAAATGTTACAAATGAAATGCAACTGCTAAGAAAACATTTCTGTGATAAAATGTTTGTTAATCCCGTTAAACGGTCCATTTTTTAGTTATCCCAAATTACTGATCAAAATAAGCCTGTTGCGTCACTTTTGTCCTTGGTGCTGAAATGAGTTATTTTATTTCTTTATAAATTAATTCTTCATGGCTTAAATAGCATGTGTATACAAAATGGTAATGCGTTTGCCACAGTACATTTTTTCTAATTGTATTCTGAATACTCTTAATTATGGCCACTGTGTACATATAATAACTCTAAATAACGGACACTTCGGGAGCGCAAAATTTGTTCACTATTCAGAAGTGAAAATGTACAAATATATGGGTGTTTGAAATTGAAAAAGTGCTCGCTAAATAGGAGTGTCCGCACTATTCGGGGGTGTCCGTTATGAAGTTTTTACTGCAGATATATTGTTAACCTTTGAATAACATATTCTATAAAATTACATGCGTAAACCGAATCGGAAAAATATTTGAAACTAGAATGCTGTGGCTATCACAAAACTTGCTTCAGCATCTATATTATTCTAATACAGTAAACCCCTCAATACATCGTGCTACATAAAAGATTAAAAAAAAGCGCGATATATTGACGGCAGCGATTTAACGAGGGGGGCGAGAAGAGTTTTTATAAATGAAAAATAAAAAGCTCTAAATTTAGTCACGAGCTTTACGATTCTATACTTGTTCAAACAAGCTACAAGTTCAACACAAAAGAGATGGTAAAACGTTAAAAAAAATTCAAAACCGTACATGTACAGTATACATTTTTACTTAAATTTTATATAATTTTCTGAAAATAAGAATCTAGAGATTTTTGTTTTTTATTTTCTTTGATTATCTGCTTGCCACTGGAAATTAAAGAACAAAAATGAACCAATTGCATTTCAGTTATATGCTTAGATTTCGAAGTTTCAAAAGTTTTATATGCTTTTTTGAGAAACTGAATTTATCGGGGGACAACTAAAAAAGAGCAAAATAGCCGAATGCGCGATATACCGAGGAGCAATATAACGAGGGGTTACTGTATATTAGCCCTTTTCGGCGCAGAGTAAATCTGCTTGCAAAATGATGAAATAATGGACTGACACCGGAATTTACAAACGAATTTATTTGAAAATAAAAACTTGCTTATTTTCCGGTACTGAATAACAGAAAAGTTTTAATTAAATATTCTTGGTGCCGTTTGTCAGTTTTGGAATTAAAATTAGGTGTCCTTTTCTGTGACCACCGCCCGTTAAAGGGTAGCGCTGTTACACATCAACAATTACGAAATGAGTGCACTCTTTTAAAACTCAACTCTGAGTTATCGTGATCAGTGAATAAAAAAAGGCACAGTTCAACAGCGCACAATGTTTGATATTCAGAGACAAAACTGGACCAACATATATATTTTTAATTAAAAATCTCAAATATAAAATTTAGTGGATTTCATTCCAATAGAAATTGACATAAAGCTTTAATATTCATCATAAAAATACAGCACAGTAGTGACCTCTGTTTAGTGAACAGTTTTTAGAGAAAATATAATTATATCATTTATATATCTATAGAGTAGAAAATTAATGTGAAAATTTCTTTCATAAAAATAAAGATATAAGTCAGTATAGTAGAAGCGGCTGCATTTTGTTGGATTCCTTGATGCTGAATAAGAATTACATTATTCTGGAAAATGTAATTATGATCAGAGCTTTACAAATTTGATAAAATCTGGTAGCCAGAAAAAAATTCTAGAAGCCAGTAAAAATATATTTACCACCCCTCCTTCCTCGTCATTAATTTTCAAAAAGCACCAAAGTTTTTATGAATCAATTGAGGAAAAATAATAACAGGCATTGTTTAGAATTATTAGTTACATAGTTTAGAAAGTTAATATAAACTAAGAGTTTTCTAATGTAACTTATCAAAATCATATATCTTAAAAAAAAAAAAATACTGTAAAGAGTGAATTAACCGGCATGTTCGGAAAATTCTGATTGCCGAATGCTTCAAATGTCTGGATAGTTGAAGGCTACAAAATCTATATCTGCTGACGAGCATCGACGAAATTGTGAAGCAGGAAAACAAGTTTTCGCCTATTTTTCTGTTGAAGTCTCAAATAATTCTGATTTGATTATTTTAAAATTTACATTTGATGAACTTATTTTTGCCAAATTAAAAACAAAAGTTAAAAATATTTTTTGTGTGAATATAGTTTCAAAGTTTATTTTTTAATATTGGGAAAGGGGGGAGGGGATGGCATTTGTGCTCATTTCAAGAAAGCTTGGGTCAATTTTTGTAAAAAAAAGAAACAACAACAAAAACCCCATTAGATTAAATTACTTGGTCGCCAGATAAGAATATTTGGTTGCCAGTGGTGACCTAGCGACCGTATTTGTCAAGCCCTGGTTATGATAGAGTAAAAGAATTAGTTAAACATTTGAAATAATCACTATCAGTATCATCAGTTTAGTACATTTTTTTTTCTTTGTGGAACTCAAACAAATATATTTAGAATCGTTAAAATGATGGATCTTTGTTTCACGCCCATTATAATAACTTCCAACAAGATATATATATATAAATATATAAAAATGTACAACAAAATAAAGGTCGATTCATCAATATGAAATTTTATTGAACATGTCACTTTCAATAATAATGAAAGATTTTAATGCATCAAAATTCGCAGCGGTCAAAATTAGTATATAAATTTCTAAAATTAATATGATAATTTCGGAAGCCACAAATGAATTTTAAAATCTAGAGATATATTCAAAAAAATTAGATTACTTTGCAATGGAATTAACTTTGTATTTTACAATTTTTGTTCACGCATTTAATAGAAAAAAACATGTAACTCTACAAACTTTTCCAGCAGATTTATTGAAGCAATATCCGATGTTTGGTAGCTGTTTTAGAAAAATAAGTATTTGTATCTACTTAAATTCTATTAACACTTACTACAAAAAAATATTTACGCATGTGTAATGGACCGGCAACATTTTCATTAAAAGTACGGAAATTTCTTTTTCCGTGAAATTGCAAAAATACAACACAAAGTAAAGTAGTATTCACTAATACGGAGTTTTCTGGAACAAATCACGAATCATCCATCTTCATTAAGGATAATTCCGTCGTAGAAGATTTTAATGGGAAGATTTCTTAGAGGACTTCATTCGAGTGAGGTACAGAATGTTTCTTCAGGAAAAATTACAATCTGATTAGCAAATGCAATTACTGTCTTTAGTTCTTCTTTAGAAGGGATTATTTAGAAACATTACTCAAGGTATAAAATACTTTTTTGCTGAATTTACTTTATAGGTTTTCTAATTTTATAAACATGAAAGATTTCGGCATTTTGCGAGTAACTGCCAATAGGAACAATATTTTTTTCCCAGCATTGGCAAAATATTTCTTTCCAACGTTCGTGAAATATTAGCAAAATATATTAAATCTATTGTTGATGCAATATTTTTTTCAATATTGATAGAATACAAATTCCTTGATGTTCGAGCAATATTTCTTTCGAATGCTGGTGAAAGAGTTCTTGCCAATATGACAATATTTATGCAATAGCGACAAAATGCAAACAGTCCAATGTTGGTGGAATACTAAGGCAATATTACTCAAATATTTAGTCACGATATAGCAGTAGTGGGCCAATAATGGTTTGCTGCGGGGGAATAAAGTAGGATTCATCAATATGAAATTTTCTGGATAAAATGATGAATTAATAATCTTCTTTAAGGATAATACCATCAAAGAAGATTTTCCTAAGAAAATCGAAATTTTATATGATGGTTACTTTTAGGGTGTAAATTGTAAATGTTCGCTAATAACGGTTTCTAAAATAATAGATATTTAAAAGGGTGAAATGAGCTGAAAACGTACTATAAACTTTCTACATTACGATTTATTTGGAATTGTCAGAGTTAGAAACTTGAAATTTTATTTGGCTGTTTAAGACATAAATGCTCGCACAGAAGAGCTTTTAAAAAATTCGAAATTTAAAAGGGAGAAATGAACAGGAAAAGTTCTAGAATTCCGATTACGTGCGAACTGTTGAACTGAAGATTTTTTCAGTATTATACTGGTAAATGACTCTGCATTAAAATGGCTACTTTTTATCTCTGTTCAGTTGCTCTCAAACGGAGTGCAAAAGCGACAGACGTTCTAAAGTTACAATTTCTTTGAATATGTTGAGGCTAGAAACATGAAATTGCGATTTCTTTGGAATTGTTAGGGATAGAAAACTAAAATTCAACATAGTAGTTGCTTTTAAGACGTACATCCTCGCTCAAAACAGTTTCTAAAATTTCGAAATTTGAAAGTGTGAAGTGAGCGAAAAATGTTCTAATATCACGATCACTTTGAAACTACTGAACCGATTTCAAAACTTCGCTCATTATAATAATGATGATAGTCTCTGCTCAAAATAGGCTATATTGTATACCTGTGCAAATTGCTCTCAAGGGGTTCCAACAGCGAAAAACCTTTAAAATTATGATTTCTTTGAATCTATTGATGCTAAAAACATATAAATTGACATGGAGGTTACTTGTAAGACATAAATGCCCACTAAGAACGTTTGATAAAATCTTCAAGATTTAAAAGGATGAAATGGAAATAATAACGCGTATTCTCAAACTGTCGGGCCTACAAATTTTTAATTGGACATTGAGATTTCTATTAGAACGTGATGCTCCCACGGAAAAGTTTAAAGAAAAGAAAAACCTGGAAGATGAGATAAAACGCAAGTACCAGTAACTGCTTGTAAATTAAAATGACTACTCGTTGGGGGGCCACCGTAATACTTACCCATCATGGATATGCATAATATAAAATATGAAAATAAAACATGTGTAAACTATTTATAAAATTCATTGCAATTCGAATAAAATCGAGGCTTGATGACGTCATAAACTTTAAATGCTCTATTACTGAATTGCGTAAAAGAAACATCCTTATAACTTCAAAATCGATAGTCATACTAACTAATACTTTACTGCGTCGGATGAGGTGTCTCATTTCCAAGTAAAATATATCTTTGAATTGAAATTTGAATGAAATACAGGGTCATGAAAAATCGAAGAGTGTGGTAATTAGGATTACTAATATCTCGGCAACTAATTATCCGATTGACTTTATTTTTTATGCAAAATTTATTTTTTTATTGTCTTTTATATTCACTTCTTAAAATAAACAATTTCGAAAATTTTTATATACCTTTTATCAGAACGAATATTTCGAGAGTCCGAAAAAAATAGATCCGGATAATCGAGTTTACTGAGATTCAATAAGCTTCTTCCCATTATTACATACTAAGTACATACGGAATTTTAAGTCTCTATCTCAATTTGTTCGGGAGATAGACCGTTTACAGACACACAGACAGACGGACGGCAAAATTTTTTTTCTAAAAATATGTTTTTCGGAATCTTTAGTGTCTGAAACGTGTAAATATGTGAAAAAAAAAAATTCGATTTTCAAAACGATTAGAAGACTTACCCTATAATACGTATGATGTGTAAGTAAAAAATATGTTTTTCGTAATCTCCAGTGTCTGAAACGTGTAAATACGTGAAAAAAAAATTCGATTTTCAAAACGATTAGAAGACTTACCCTATAACACGTATGATGGGTAAGTAAAAAATATGTTTTTCGGAATCTTCAGTGTCTGAAACGTGTAAATACGTAAAAAAAAAAAAAAATTCGATTTTCAAAACGATTAGAAGACTTACCCTATAATACGTATGATGGGTAAGTAAAAAATATGTTTTTCGGAATCTTCAGTGTCTGAAACGTGTAAATACGTGAAAAAAAAATTCGATTTTCAAAACGATTAGAAGACTTACCCTATAATACGTATGATGGGTAAGTAAAAAATATGTTTTTCGGAATCTTCAGTGTCTGAAACGTGTAAATACGTGAAAAAAAATTCGATTTTCAAAACGATTAGAAGACTTACCCTATAATACGTATGATGGGTAAGTAAAAAATATGTTTTTCGGAATCTCCAGTGTCTGAAACGTGTAAATACGTGAAAAAAAAATTCGATTTTCAAAACGATTAGAAGACTTACCCTATAATACGTATGATGGGTAAGTAAAAAATATGTTTTTCGGAATCTTCAGTGTCTGAAACGTGTAAATACGTAAAAAAAAAAAAAAAATTCGATTTTCAAAACGATTAGAAGACTTACCCTATAATACGTATGATGGGTAAGTAAAAAATATGTTTTTCGGAATCTTCAGTGTCTGAAACGTGTAAATACGTGAAAAAAAAATTCGATTTTCAAAACGATTAGAAGACTTACCCTATAATACGTATGATGGGTAAGTAAAAAATATGTTTTTCGGAATCTTCAGTGTCTGAAACGTGTAAATACGTGAAAAAAAAATTCGATTTTCAAAACGATTAGAAGACTTACCCTATAATACGTATGATGGGTAAGTAAAAAATATGTTTTTCGGAATCTTCAGTGTCTGAAACGTGTAAATACGTGAAAAAAAAATTCGATTTTCAAAACGATTAGAAGACTCACCCTATAATACGTATGATGGGTAAGTAAAAAATATGTTTTTCGTAATCTCCAGTGTCTGAAACGTGTAAATCCGTGGGGTTTTTTTTTCGATTTTCAAAACGATTACAAGATTTACCCTATACTACGTATGATGGGTAAGTAAAAAATATGTTTTTCGTAATTTCCAGTGTCTGAAACGTGTAAATCCGTGGGGTTTTTTTTCGATTTTCAAAACGATTACAAGATTTACCTTATACTACGTATGATGGGTAAGTGAAAAATATGTTTTTCGCAATCTCCAGTGTCTGAAACGTGTAAATCCGTGGGTTTTTTTTTTTCGATTTTCAAAACGATTACAAGATTTACCTTATACTACGTATGATGGGTAAGTGAAAAATATGTTTTTCGTAATCTCCAGTGTCTGAAACGTGTAAATCCGTGGGGTTTTTTTTTTCGATTTTCAAAACGATTATAAGAATTACCCTATACTACGTATGATGGGTAAGTAAAAAATATGTTTTTCGTAATCTCCAGTGTCTGAAACGTGTAAATCCGTGGGTTTTTTTTTTCGATTTTCAAAACGATTACAAGATTTACCCTATACTACGTATGATGGGTAAGTAAAAAATATGTTTTTCGTAATCTCCAGTGTCTGAAACGTGTAAATCCGTGGGTTTTTTTTTCGATTTTCAAAACGATTACAAGATTTACCTTATACTACGTATGATGGGTAAGTAAAAAATATGTTTTTCGTAATCTCCAGTGTCTGAAACGTGTAAATCCGTGGGGTTTTTTTTCGATTTTCAAAACGATTACAAGATTTACCCTATACTACGTATGATGGGTAAGTAAAAAATATGTTTTTCGTAATCTCCAGTGTCTGAAACGTATAAATCCGTGGGGTTTTTTTTTCGATTTTCAAAACGATTACAAGATTTACCCTATACTACGTATGATGGGTAAGTAAAAAATATGTTTTTCGTAATCTCCAGTGTCTGAAACGTGTAAATCCGTGGGTTTTTTTTTTAGATTTTCAAAACGATTACAAGATTTTCCTTATACTACGTATGATGGGTAAGTGAAAAATATGTTTTTCGTAATCTCCAGTGTCTGAAACGTGTAAATCCGTGGGGTTTTTTTTTTCTCGATTTTCAAAACGATTACAAGATTTACCCTATACTACGCATGATGGGTAATAAGTAATAGTAATAAAGAAACATGATTTACAATTAGGTAAAGAAGTACTTCACATTTAGCCATTTGCCGGATAAAAACGACGGTTAAATATACAAAACTAATATTTTCAAACTTATTATTTAACGGTATTTTGATTTTTATGATGAATCAAGGTTTACAAATAATGTAAAAACGAAAAATGTGTTTGTTTGTAGAAAAAGAAACCGCTGAAACAATTAAACCTATTAAAACAATTTTTCATTGTACGATTGCTAATAAACAGATTTCTCAAGTAAACTTCATTGTGTCTATTTTTTGGAAATGTGTAGCAGCAAATGGGTTGGAATGATGATTTTTTTCATTTATTTTAGTCTCACCTACTGTGTTACAAGAACGAAGTTTCCTCAAAATGTGACTTAATAAGTAATATTTAAATTATGTTACATCATTATAATGACCCCCCCCCCCCTCAGTTTAGCAGGGACACAAATGCCACTTGTCATATTCCAATAACAACGCGTGCAAAGCAGCGGGTTTTGCTAGTAATATATAAAAAACTTAAAATAGTAGTTTATACGATTAACATGGAGCCATAGCAAATACATGCTACTTGAAGAACAGGAACTAAAATACGTGTCTAAATCGGTTCAAGCAAAATCAAATTATATCTGTTGTGCATGCGTATAATATGTAAATAAATTGAATGAAGGAACTTATAAAATTGACATGGGACCATCGAAATAACATACTTCTTAATCAATAATATCTAGAAAACGCACTTAAGTCGGTTCATGACTCCGAATTGTGCGAATACATGCATAAAATATATAAACAAGTTAAATTGCGAACTTATACAATTAGCATGGTACCTTTGAAAATTATATTAAATTTGAACAACAACAGCTAAAGTATGTTTCTTAAATAGGTTCATCCGCAACCAAATTATACGTGTGCATGAATACAATATATAAATATGTGAAAGAAAAAGCATTATCCTTTTTCGTAAACCATTTAATGAAATTATGTTCGATGAGCCAGGTAATTTTAATTGTATTAATTTTTTAATAAATTTCATTGTTTTTTTTCCAAAATATAAAAAAAAAGAAAAAAGCAGAGAGCTTCATGAAAAAAAATAAACACGACTTTGAATACTCCAGAGGCCTCATCAATCAAGTCAATTCAGAGAGGTTAGAAAAGAGAGAGGGATTTCATTTTCTTCAGGCAGAAACTTTCGCAAATCCTGTTAAGACTTGTAGACCTGTCATGTAAAATATCAAGTTGGTGAAAAGTTCTAAAGTTTGTAGTTTCTGAAACAAAAAGTTTTCAGATTTAGGAATTAATAACTATGCCTTCAACAGGTATACAATTCAAAATCTTAGTAAAGTTAGAAACTGACAATTGTTAATATTTTAACTGACTGCAGGTTCTTAGTTTCATCTGTATATTTTTTTGTACACGTATCTTCATACATAGTTCTGCTTTATAAAATTTTTTGCATCATAAAGTACATTTTTCAGATGGCTCCTTCTCGCGAACTTCTGATAATGGATGCTTTCACGTTTGTTGATGCATTGACTCTAGCATATGTCATTTCTGAAATTTATGAAACTTCCGTCTACAGATGACATAGAGTATAGACATATACCTACAAAAAATCATTGTTATAACTTATAAATACATATTAACAGAAAATTTCTGCGGATTCTCCAGTGTAGAGCGAAAGAAGTCCAATATTTCCTTTTACATAAAAATCATTTTTAAATTTTGAAACAAAGATGTTCTTTTAAATTTTTGAAGAATTCTAAAAATAAATGAAATATTCTGCAGTAAAACCTGGATAGTTAACTTTAATCTGGGATTATAGCATATTTAATTTAGGATTATAGTTTATGTTAACGTTTTTTTTTTCTATTTTCTCTTTTTAACCAACTCACACTGGCAAAATTTCCCACATACCAGCCAAACCTCAGTTACAAAAGGTACGCTCTTTCTACACACAACTTTGCGTAATTGTACATCAATGTCGTTAAAATATGTTTAGCTCACCTTTATTGTATAAAATAGAGGCATTACAGTCAGGGTCCGACTTAGATTATCTAGGGCACCGGAGCAAGCATCAATCTGGTTTGGGAGGCCCCCTTCTATCTATCTATAGCAATTGTTCGTAAATTATGCTGAAATGATTAGTACTAAACTTCATACTTATTGTATGTAAACATAAATTTCGTACCAAATACTATTAACATCTGTATACAGAGTATCACAAAAAGATGGTCATAACTTTAAGAATAAACATTAGTAGGAAAACATAGGAAAACAGTAGAAAAAATGATGGATTGGTTGACGGGAGAATTTGTTTACAAACTTTCCCTTTGCTTATCTACATATGTCATAAGATATTTAAAAGCAAAATGACTCCCAATTGGCCATCATTAATGGTTTTAACTTGCCTCCTTAAAGGAAAACGGCAATAAAGAATTTCTTTTGAAAACAATGAAATAATACGTTGTTGTAATAAAATTTTAATCATTAGTTTCTAATGATTACGCCCGTTCTTTTTGCGGGTAAGGGGGGGGGAGTTGTACGGAAAGCAGAGGGGGGAAAGGGAAGGACTGCACCGCACACCCTTCCTTAATCTTTGAAAATGTAGGAGTTTTAGTCACTTTTGCCAATTTTAACTATTTGGCAACTTCTTAACCATGGGGATCCCCTCAAATGGGGGGAAGGCCGGGGCAGCTGTTACGCCTGTCCCTGCATTAGTTAGTCCGTGATTACAGTTTATTTTCGCTCAAACCAAAGTGATGTTGAATATTTTGAAAAGTACTAATGATTTTCATTGTTCGAAACTACGCGCTAAAACTTAATAGTTTTGGGGGATAATTTTTAATGTTTTATGATGGATAGCATTTCAACAAAGATGACGCAATAGATTTTGATTGTAAGCATTTGTGATTTTTTTTTTTTTTTTTAAGACTCCATATAATGAGCAATTTTCTATTTCATTTTGAAAAAAGATTGATATTTCCAACTGAATTGAGTCGAAATAATAAAGGAGAGAAACTGTACAATTTGTCTTTACTGCATAATTAATTCTAATTGCTAATTTTTGTTATTTTGAGAAAAAACCGCTGCCTTATTATTTTATAATTTCCACGTGATAAAAGCACGAAATGGCTTGAATTTTTCATTGAAATTCACTAAAAGACATCACATCACATCAAGACATAAGGTACTTGTGAACTTTACATGTCGTAAAATACAGACATATTAGTTATTTAGTAACGGAATTCGCCATTCAGTCTGTAAGTTTGTTCCTGATGAAAATTTCGAAAAACAGAAAACAATTCTAGATTTCTGGAAAATTTCGTCATTGTACGACTTCAAATGAAGGAGGTTACACAATTAGCTCGTATCTTTTTTATACTCTTTTATTTAAATTAACTTGGTTCATATATCTAAAGAAGAAATTGCGTAATTTACATTTAAAATACAACCACAATCATTTAAAATACAACCACACATTTCATTAAAAATACATATTTTACACTTGTCTCTTTATTGTTAACAATCTCTGAATAAAGGAGTGTGTATGGTATTTTATGAAATTGGCTGCACAATACTGTATCACACAGCATATTTTATTTGGAAAAATGAAATTACGGATGTGAAATTAATTAAAGTGAATGGTTAGAGAAGTATGTGAAAAAATAATTGCCTGTTCAAGGCTCCATTCAAGATTTCTATCAACAATTGCGTCCACATGTATCCAACATGATGTACATTCAATAAAATTTATATATGAAGATCTCGTGCGTAAAATAAGATAACTGGCAAAATATAAATTTTAAGATTTTCAATATTCAAGCATATTCAAATTTTCTAAAAACATTTCTCTCAACCCAAAATTATTATTATTGCTTTTCTAAAACAGATGATTTGTTACGACTCAACCTTCAGTTACTATGTTCAAGATTTTTCGTCCCATAGATTTTATTATTGAATTTTAATAACAAAAATTAATTGCGCTGTCTAAAGTTCATCTTTGATTATGATGGCATCGATTAAATAGTAAACAAACTGTACTTTTAAGAGGATGTCAGGATGCAGTTAAATAATTTTACACCAAAATCAGAAGAGAAAAATTATAAGTTATCATGTTTTACACAAGAGTGCCCTATATGACAAATTTTAAACAAAAACCTAATTCATTATTTTAATATTTATATGTTCTTAACGCCCTTCTGTTTCTGAGACTTTCCGAATTTTTTGTTTGTTTGTTTGTTAAAAGCAGATCTGAAAGGATTAAATAATTAACACGGCAGATTCCAGCGCTGATAATAAAATTTGCACTAATATAAATAACTATCATATTTAAAATATTTTCATCTGTACATTAACATTTAATTTAAAGGTTTCAAACCTATAAAAATTGGATTTTCGTTTTCATATTTAAAAAAAAAGTATTACACAATTTTGAATCAAACAAAGCAAACCGGATGAAAATATGCAAATTGGAACTGGGTGAATTTTTAAATTGATAATATGTACTTCAATTGATCTTTTAATTTTGGATGTGTTTTACCCAAAACTGTAAATTTGTTACTGGCGCAGATTAAGAAAAAAAAATCCATTTCCAAACAAGTTCTTTTATCACACAGGTACATAGAAAGGATTAACCTACAATTTCTACATACTTTTTTGCCAATTAAGCTATCTAAATTTTATTTGTTGGAATTATAATGTGTTCTTGAAAGTGATATTTATTATAATTTAAATATATAACCTTATTGTGCTAAATTATTTTTCATATAAGTTGATAAAAGTAAGTGCAGGTTTATACTTATTATTTTAATGAAAACATAAATTAAAAATAAATGTTTGTGGGTGTAAGGCTGCCTGCAACAGTTGTATTAAAATTTTATAGTTTCAATAAATGTTGAAAAATTTCGGTGCCTAATGAAGTTTATATTCATTGTTATTAAAATTAAATATGGAATATGTGAATCATTATGTGAAGACTTAATACTGAATAGTTGTGATAATTTAATAAATCTATCAGAATACTATGACGCATGAAATAAAGGTAAAAAAAATGAAATTTTAGTATCTTAAAACTGGTGGTTCCCCTTGAGTTAATACTTTCTCATTAATATATTTTTTAATAATTTAACTTTAAACTGTACTGATAATTTCCAAATAGCATGTAAGCATTTTATTCCATTTTTTTCCCTTTCAAAATCTGCATTTGATATATATGCAGAGAAGTGGATGTACTTATGTGTGAAAAAGTGTTCAAAGTTATTGAAAATGCTACATTCAAAAGACTTTTTAAGAAAACAAAAAACGAAAACGTTTTTTTTTAAACCGCCTCTCATATCTGCAAATTTTAAATAATGCTATTAATTTCTATGTATCTTTTACTATGTAAAAAGGTAGCCTGAAGAACATTTTGATTTAAATGGTGTTTTACTTATTTCACGAAAACATAATTACAAGGAAGTTTTCACTTAAAAGACTTTATTCATCTGTTTTACCTTTTTATATATCTTTTAACGTTGCATTTCGCTTAAAATTAATTTCAACAATACTTTGTATTATGTATATATTATTATTGTAACAATATATTATATAAAGCAAATGAGTTCAATTTTTTATACTTTCAACTTTTAATTTTCATTCTTTGTTAATTTTATTTATATAATGAATAAATAGAAAAATTAAAATTTACAAATATTTAATATTAGGATTTGAAATTAAATCATATATCAGTCGTAGTGCATCCTGGATAATTATTTTCACCTGGATAATTATTTTTCATAGTTATTGGGCTTTTATTAAAAAGTTTGTGACTATGTATCAAATATTAAATTTTTGCATAATTTTAAACAAATTTTAATATTATACAGGATGAATCTAAACTCTTGGGCAAAACTTTAAGGGGTGATAACACATCAAGACAAACAATATGAAATAGGAAACTAAGGGTCCCAAATGTCTTCCGAAAGAGATAGGCGCCATTAAAGTTTAGGGTCCAAAATTTCAAATGATTATAAAAAGCGGAAAAATTAGTCGATTCGTTTGCGGTTTTCGCTAAAACTATTCTTTATGTCAGTATTTTCTTAAAAATAAATTTTAAAGATAAAATTAAAAAAATGCCGATAGAGGGCGCTTTAGACTTTGGAGTTACGAAAAATTATTTTTTACCGTTATTTTTTGTATCTCATTAAATGCTTTCAAAAGCTTAGACTTAAACTTAAATTTTGAGCTCGAAATCTGAATCGTTGGGAGTGATTAAGTAACGCAAACTGAACTGCGTTCAGGAGTTGAAATTTGAAACACCTCCCTCCCCCACTCCTGAACACAATTCAGTTATTCCCGATCTTGGTGTCGTAGACCAGGCAGAAACAATATGAGTTGTAATTTTCCAAATGGGCGAAAAATGTCCGGGCCAGGATTCGAACCTGGGATCTCTTGGCTGAAGCTGCCATGCTCTACCAACTGAGCTATCCCATTTGAATCTGGAGGGCATAATTCATCCAGTTCATGCCCTCCAGATTCAACCTCCAGATCTACAGCTTCAGCCAAGAGATCCCAGGTTCGAATCCTGGCCGGACATTTTTCGTGCAGTTGGAAAATTACAACTCATATGATTTCTTTACCAATTTGAATAATTGTGTTAAAATTAATCCAGGCAGAAACTACTACCCCCTACACGTAAAATAAACGATAGAGTAATGACAAAATTAAATAGAAAATTTATTCGTAACAGACATGAGCAATTTTTCCGCACAAAATAAAAAGAAACATTTTGATGTATGCATGTAGTGCGCAATATGAATGAAGGTTGACACGTAAAGTACACACATGATGTTCGTGAGGAATCACAAAAACTGCTCGAAAGAGTGCTCACCAGCAACGATGCAGGCCTCACGCCGCCATCGGAGGGAGTTGCGAACATTAGTGAATACCCCCTCCCCGGATATCGCCTGCTACGACGGCAATCCTCCCAACCAGGTCCTCGTCGGATTCGACGGTAAAAAATAGTTGTTCATTACTCCAAAGTCTAAAAAGCCCTCTATTGGCATTTTTGAACTTTATCTTAAAAATTTATTTTTAAAATAAATTTTGTATTTAATTCTGTCATCCCTCTATCGTTTATTTTACGTGTAGGGGGTAGTAGTTCTTGCCTGGTCTACGGCACCAAGGTCGAGAATAACTGAACTGTGTTCAGGAGGGGGTTCAAATTTCAACTCCTGAACACAGTTCAGTTTGCGTTACTTAACCACTCCCAACGATTCAAATTTTGAGCTCAAAATTTCAGTCTAAGCTTTTGAAAGCATTTAATCAGATACAAAAAAATAATGGCAGAAAATAGTTGTTCGTTATTCCAAAGTCTAAAACGCCCTCTATCGGCATTTTTAAAACTTTTTTTTAAATTTATTTTAAAGACAATACTGACATAAAGAATAGTTTTAGCGAAAACCACAAACGAATCGACCAATTTTTCCGTTTTTTATAATTATTTGAAATTTTGGAACCTAAACTTTAATGGCGCCTATCTCCTTTGGAAGACGTTTGGGACCCTTAGTTTCCTATTTAATATTGTTTGTCTTGATTTGTACTATCACCCCTTAAATTTTGCCTAAGTGTTTAGATTCACCCTGTATATATCATTATGCGTAAAATATAAAGTAAAATACGTACTGTTTTAAACAAATTATAATTTTACTTTATTTACATTTCTTGCGGAGCATTTACTGTTAAAAATGTGTAGCAGCAGAAACTGTCCAGTCATTTGACCGTTTTTTTTTTTAAATGGTTACATAACCGTAGTAATTTAACTGTATTCTGACTATAATATGAGCAATAATATGATGAGAATAAAGTTAAATTACGGTTATGTAACCGTTTTCTATAAAAACGGTCAAATGACTGGACAGTTTGCTCCATTATTCGTAACAGACATGAGCAATTTTTCCGCACAAAATAAAAAGAAACATTTTGATGTATGCATGTAGTGCGCAATATGAATGAAGGTTGACACGTAAAGTACACACATGATGTTCGTGAGGAATCACAAAAACTGCTCAAAAGAGTGCTCACCAGCAACGATGCAGGCCTCACGCCGCCATCGGAGGGAGTTTACTCCACAATTTATAACAGTGTTGATTCATTATGTATAAATTCCTAAAAGCAAAGTCATAGCAAGGTAAACATAGAAAGCTAATGTTTTTGAAATTAAACACATCGAGCTACTACAAGTCTAGAAAATACTCGAAGAGGAGTACATTTTGACTATTTATAAATATACGATTTTTAAAAGTGTACTAAGAATATTACATAATATTTTGAAGATGTAATAATTATTAATTAATGTTTTTCAAATTTATACCAATACCTGCTTAATTCGTTTCCATACATTCTATAATATAATTATTTCGCGTATGTGTATTTAGTTTTATTTTCTGAACATATTATGCGTTTTATATAGCGAAATATATAATACGCATTAAATATTTTAAGTTAATTTTCCTTTATTTGTTTTGTAAAATTAAATTATCAGGAGGAAAACGATGATAGTCACAGATAGTTAGATGATAGTTATTCATCGTTATTTATTTTATGAACATTTATTTTCATCATTCTTCCCACTTTATACCGATTATCAACTGTTTTTTCGAAGGCCTTCCAACATTTTTCTCTCTTTATACCTATTTTTAACTGTGTTTTTCAAAGGATTACATTTATTTTTGTCTTTACGTAAGATTGTCAAACGGCAGTACCCTCTCTCTGTATCTAATATGTAACACTATCATTTCAAATTTCATAAAATTGGCTATCATCGTTCATCTTCCTGGCCTTTTAATTATATCTATCATTTCTGTTAAATTTATTTAATTCAAAGATTTTGAGAAATAAACTTACAAACCCCCATGCTATAAAAATTATATATTTTTTCTTTGAAGTTCTTAGACATAATTCCTTGGAGGCACAGAATGATACGAACCATATCAAGAAGCATAGATGAATAAAACAAATAGAAAAAAAAGTTATAAGTAATTTTAAAATATTTTTTATCGTACTTTTTATACGCATTTTCATTTATGCTTAAATAATTATGTTTTCATAAGAAGTATTTAAAATGAATGTTTTCTAAATCCAGTGAACTTACAGCAAAATTTAATGTTTTTATTTGTAAATACCAAAATAGATTATTTGTTTATTTTACAGAAAACTATACTGTATTTCAAACTCATTAATTTAATAGTTCTTTTTTTTTTTAAATTTTGTTTTGAAAGTTTATATTTGCTGCTCATATTAGTTATATTTATTTAGAAAATTTTGCCAAACAGATGAATAAAATATGCTACAAAATTTATCTTTTTTCTCTTTAATTCCAAAATAGTACTAGCCGTATCATAAATGAAGAAATACTTGACATCTTCGTGACAAGCATCAACTATAGGACGTTTAGTTTTTGAGTACCACTTTTTTCGAATAATAATAATCTAGTCATAATAGTAATAGTAATAATCTTCGCTTTATTTAATCAGGTACAGTCTACGATTAGGTAATAAATATTCGGAAATTGTGGTACCAAAAAAAAAATCTGTTGCACCCTATACGTCACGTATACGTGATGATCGTTCCGAAGGGCTTAATCGATAAATGGGCCAAAATCTCATAAGTGTAATTTTTTAGTCCTTAGTACATCTCTCAGCATTTCTTTACAAGGCAAATTGTCATTTAATAATAAAATGTTTCTATGTGATTGTTCTACAATATTATGTTGCTTCTACTGAGAAAATGTGTTTTTTTTTTGTAATAGTTAAAATGGAATTTAAATATCTCAAAAGTCTTGACTATCCCCTGTTCTAAACCCATAACTTGATCATTAAAATCATCAGCAAACAACAATTAATAAACATTTTTGGAAAACCAATGCAGTTATTATAAATATAAATCGCATGGAGCATAATAATAGAATTTTTATATAACTTAAATGTGTAATATTTGTTTTTGTTGGTTTTAAAGTTGTGTTCCTCACTTTTTTGGTCATTAATGTCCCGGTGTGTGAAGTTCCTCGTATTTCTACCAGATGGCAGTATGAAATCATTTTCAGTATTGTTTTCAGTAGGGAAGCACATGTTGTTCTTAAAAAGTCACCATTTTTTCCGTTTACAGGTATGTGGGACCTGGGGCCTTGAAGAAATTTGCATTTTAAACATGACAAATATCTTTAAGTGTAGAATAAAATTTAAACCATAGCTTTATGAAAAAATAATAATAGTATAGACAGATGTAAAAATGCATTAAAAATTATGGGAAGGTAAAATGTTTTACACTACAAGCTATTTAGAGAGAAAAAAGTCTAAATCTAAAGGTTTGAATGGTAGCTGTTTGATATAATATCCGTTCTTCTCTGAATTTCTAAGTTTACATTACATTTAATTGTCATTAGTAAATTACACTGAGATAGTTCAGTTTACATGAACGGGAATTTTTGTTCAATGAACTATAAATGGGAATTTGCATTAATTTGTATCTTCAGAAAATGGACAAAATGCATTTTGGTGCCTCTGAAAATGTAGACCTGGGACACATACCCCGCGTGCCCCTGTGATAATCAGGTCCTCGCCGTTTGTTCATAAAGCAGATTTTCTGGATCAAAAAGAATGGGAACAATGTAAGCATACCTTTATTAACCGTCACTAAATTGTTAAAAATTTGCAGCAAACTGTCCAGTCATTTGACCATTTTTATAGAAAACGGTTATATAACCGTAATTTAACTCTATTCTGACCATATTATTGCCCATATTCTGGTCAGAATAGAGTTAAAGTACTGTTATGTGTGCATTTTTTTATAAAAATGGTCAAATGACTGGACAGTTTGCTGCAAATTTTTAACAGTGTACTGTCCCCATTGTTAATTTAAATATTTCTATTTATAGACTAACCAATACCTAGTCATTTAATCGTAGGTTTGGTATATCTTTGAAAATAGTGCATACAACATTCCAAAAATGTTTTTTTTACGTAACTAGGTAAAATTGCAAAAAATGTCACTACTGTCCCTTATAATTTGTATTTTGTCTGATAAAAACTGTCTTCTATATTTCTTTTTTTTTTTAAATTGTGCCCATCTACTACTTATTATTCTGCAGTGTATCTGCAGTAAACATTCAAAATTTAGTATAATATGATACTTTTAAAAATCAGATATCAGCAGAAAATCAGCAGCCAAAAATCACACTTATGAGATTTCGGCCCAAATTTACATGAATTGGCAAATGCATCGGTAAAAAACGAAGTAAAAGTAATTTTAAATTATCACATTTTATATTTTATAGTATTTTTCTTACAGATTAATTTTTTATCTATTTGGAATCTGAATTAATGCATATCAAGCTGTAATGCATGTATAGATGATGATAGTTTTAGGAAGCATTAATTTTTGCAGAAAGTAGAATCTTCAGATTTAAAATCTATTTTTGCAAATTGGTTATTTGAAATATTACTCAGAAAGTTTAACTCATTCAAAGTAAACTTTAATTGCGTCCCTTCAAAATGTAAAAATCTTTAATTAATTTAAGATTTTTTCAAATAATCATTAACTAACTAAAATAATACATGTTGATGTAGTTTTACAAATTACATTACATAGCTATTTCCCACGTGTGTGCTTAATTTTTTGTAAAATTGTGGGTATTTATAATGATACATTTATAATAATTTAACACTTATGTTACTTACATTTATAATAATTTAACACTTATGTTACTTACATTTATAATAATTTAACACTTATGTTACTTACATTTATAATAATTTAACACTTATGTTACTTACATTTATGCATGTATGTAACACTTATTGTTAACAAAGTTTGAAATCGACAATAATATTATGGATGAAACCGTACGATTTGTAACAGGATATTCAACTATCCAGGGCTCGCAGCGTTCCTAAAAAATTTTTCCACTTTGCTACTACTATTTTAAAACGGCGTCTTTATTGTAGACTTAGATTGCAGATTTTAAAGGACTCTACCAGGAAGATTTTTGATTTGAAATAGTGGTAGGAGCTGGTGAGCCCTGATTATCGCTATCAGCTAATGATAAAACGGTTAGCAATGAGGACGATAGGATAATTACGCTGTTGAACGTTGTATGGACTGATACACATTATTGATGCTTAAAAACATTCTTAAAAGGCAACGATCCCGATAACTAATTTTGCTATTGAAACCAGTACGCACTTAAACATTTTATTTTTTGTGTTTAAAAACATTGTTAATTTTAATATATTTTGAACTTGTTGAGTAGTTGTTTATTTGTTTTGTATTTTATATCTCTTATTCTTGTTAGTTTTATTTGTGTCAAAGAAACAAAAACAATTCTGCAAAATTTATGTTTCATTTGAATTTCAGGAAGGCAATTCTATAGAGACGCATAATGATATTAACCGTAGCATGATGAGTAGATAAATGAACAAATATTTAAAGAAATATAACAAAATTATAATGAATGTCAAAATCTTTAAGTGAATGGCTACTTGTTTGTTTTTAAATTTATATTTTCCTTTTCTGTTAATTCTACTTATATTTTATATCTTTTGAGAAGTAAATTTGAAAACTACATTTCAAGCATTATTTGTTTTCCTCAAATTCTCAGAGATAATTCCACTGAGGTACAGAACTATACCATGTTGCATAAGTGAATGAACAAATAGTTTAAGAAAAAAATATATTTTAAACAATTTAAAAATGTTTTCATCATACCCTTTATACCCATTTTTCTTTGTAGATTAAAAAAAAACTTTACTTTCAATAGCAAAGCATAATTTAAAACGCATGTTTTGTGCACTAATGAAATACTGCGAACTTACATTAGAGCTTAATATTTATTTTCGATGTTGAGAAGCAGAAAATTTCAAGATAGATGATCTGTTTACTTAAAATATTGCTTTGTGTTATTGGGGAATTCATGCATTTTTTCATTCACATTTATACATTTTTCTTTGTTATGACATATTGATTTATGCAAATGATATTATTTAAACATAATGTTTAGCACTCACTTGTTTGATTCCGAATGGGAGTTATGTATGATGTTTTTTATGAGACATTGTTTGCTAAAAAGCAATGGAAATGATGGAAAGAATTGGCGTGAAAAGTTTTTTGAATGATATATCATTCCTTTCTTTGCAATATTTTTTAGAAAATCGTTCCAGTGATATGTAATGTGTTGTCTTACATTTTAAAATTGAACATTCTGTCTGCGTGAAGACAGCGTAAAATAAAATAAAGGATATAGTCATTTATTGAACATTTTACCTTTTTTAGAAGAAAACGAAAAATATTTCCCGATGATTTTTTTTTCTGTTTGAGAAATTATCTGTATTTAGATTATCCTTTTTTTGTTGTTTCAGAGAGAATTATTTTTCAGTTTGTTGTTATTGTTATACAGAAACTCGCTGATTTTTTTTTTCGTGGATTTAAGAAATAGTATTATTTTCTATTTTTCAAAATGCTTAGATTCTAAATTGTGCGATTAAATGTATGATATTTAGCGTATTGTCTTACATTTTAACCCTTCTTTGCATGAGTTTTTCTTTTACAATTGTTTTTTTTATACATATATTAAATATTAGACACCAGAAATTTTAAGATAGATTTTTAACTTTGTTCAGCAACATTGTTCACGGGAAATTTACTAAATTAATATTTCTATATAAATATAGTGGTGGCGAAGAAGTTGATTTATTTATTAAAAGTTAAATAAACAGTGATGGAAATTTCCGTCACAATGCAAAGAAGGGTTAAAAGTCACCATTGTGTTTGCGAAGACTGCATAAAATAAATAAGGATATAACCATTTAACGAACACTTTAACATTTACAGAAAAAAATAAATTCACGATGACAAAGCTTTGTTTTCTTTTTAGAAAATTTCAATATTTACATTATTCTTTTATTGTTTTTTTTATAAAGGAAAAAAATCGTTTATTCCTTATACAGAAACTCGCAGATTGTTTTTATGTACTTACAAAGTAGTATCATTAGATATTTTTTAAAATGTTTATGTACAAAATTGTGTATTTAATTCAATGCCATAGCGTGTTATCTTACAGTTTCAAAGTGGACATTGTGTCTGCGCAGCCAGTCTAAAATCATGTAAAGGATACAGTCATTTAAAGAAAATTATTTTATCATTTGTTGAAGAAAATGTCATTTAAGGAAAAAATATTGTCCTGGTGAAATACGTTTTTATCCGTTTAGAAGTTTTCAGTATTAAAATTATCCATTTCTTGTTTTGGTAAAATGAAAATATTTTTTTATACAGAAACTCACTTTTTTCCCCCTGAATAGAAAAAATATCGCAGGAAGCAAAAAATTGGCAATTTTTTTTTCATACAAAAATAATTTTTTTAAAAATAAATAATGCAGATACCACTTTACTTTTAATATTAAAATATACACATTAGCAAACTTAATGATAGCGTATAGTAGTTTTATTTTTCTAATGATTTATTTTTGTTACAAAAAAATAATTACACTCAAAGTGTTATTAAAATAGAAATACGAAATAGACTCCAATTTCTGAGAAAACGCGGTATTAGGTTCATTTGAGAGTAGATAAAAGAGTCTAGACCAAGAACAGAGGATTTTAGAACCCTTTAGAACACCACTTAGGACATGTAATCAAGTGATGAAAAATCTTGAATAACATAGATGCATTTAACCAAAGGCTAGATCCTGACGGAAGATTATTTTGCACGTAAATGATCGAAATCATATGAGAATTTTGTAGTAATTCATCGGAAATCTAACCCGACAGTTATTTCAAAAGTTACATACATGTTAATACTTCAAAAACGTAATTATTTTAATTATGCATTTTAGAATTAAGAAAAAAAAATCATAGCAGCGTCATCTGTTATATGATTTACACGAAAACGTAATCTCTCAGCACCAATTTATATCAAGGTCTAATTGAATTTAAAGTTTTATTAAATTCCATGCATTAGTTCTTGGGATAGAGCGCCCACAAAAGTTTTGTCACATACAGACAGACTCACAGACCGACATTTTCTTAAAAACGGTCAAATTGTGTTCAGGACCTTCTAAAACGTATAAATCCGTCGAAAGCCGGAAGTCGAAATTGTTCATGAATTCAATACTTTCTTCTTGTAAAGGTAGAAGAAAGTAAACTAGTCGGATGTGTCAATACCAAAACTTTCTTCTATCTCATACATGTTAATGCTTCAAAAAGCATAATTTTATTTATTATGCCTTTTAGAATTAAAAAAAAAAAATCAGCCATCTGTTATATGATTTACACGAAAAGCTAATCAGAACAAAATGTCAAGGTCTAACAAAATATGAAGTATAATGAAATTCCGTGCATTCGTTCTTTAAGTATGACTATCGCTAAAATCGTGTAAATCCCGACAAATGCAGAATAGCCTCGCTACCTGTTGAGAGATTAACACCAAAACCTTATCAGCAACAATTTATGTCAACATCTAACTGAATCTGAAGTTTGATGAAATTCCGTGCCTTAATTCTTGAGATAGAGCTATTGCGGTAATCGTGAAAAATGCTGCATAGCAGCACCACCTGTTGGGCGATTTACGCCAAAAACTAATCAGCACCAATTTATATCAAGGTCTAATTGAATCTAAAGTTTTATTAAATTCTGAGCATTAGTTTTTTAGATAGAGCGCCCACATTTTTTTTTTGTCCCATACAAGCAGACAGACTCACAGACAGACATTGTTTAAAAACAGTCAATTTGTGTTCAGGCCTTGTAAAACGTAAAAATCCGTCGAAAACCGGAAGTCGAAATTTTTCATGAACCCAATACTTTCTTCTTGTAAAGATAGAAGAAAGTAAAAAGAGCGAGAGAGAGAAACAAAATGAAAAGAGAAAGAAAGAAAAAATAAGAAATATGACTGTATAAGTATCCTCACTACATAGGAATCTCAAAATGTATGAATTTAATTTACACTGACCTCATTGTACATTATGTATGCGCGCTTTGAGTTGAAGAAAAAATCGTTTGCGTTTGTTGTGTTTGTTTCATGTGGTAGATTTGGCAACCAACACACTTACTGTTCGAGAATCGAATAAAATTTTGTTCGAATTTCTTGTTCGAAGACCGAATTGTTCGATAACTAAAACGTTCTAGAACTGGGGTTCTATTGTATATAATGCAAGGGCAAAACAGAACTACAATTTACAAAGAAATAAATTAATCTGCATAACATTTTATACTAAATTAAAATATGAATTTGAATTTTACCACTATCATATGACATGTTTTGGTTCATTTAAAGAGATTTTCTGAGGTTAACTGAAAACAAGAGAGTGATATTCTAAAAGGATTCCTTTTGCATTTGTTATGTATCCTCAGGGGGCTCTTCGAATAATGTTTTTAATAACTAATGCAAGCAATTGTAATGCAAAATTAATTTGAATGATATGGCGCTTTGGGGGTACATTTTAAGATTTTATGTTCTTGTTTAGAACTTCTTGTACATTAAAATCTGCCTGACATGTTGACTGGTTACGTAATTTTAATGTTCTACACTACAGGGATTCACGGGTTTAGTTTAGGATCTTACTTTGGTATTTTTTTTGTGAGTCGTTTGTTCTCTGTTGAGTATATTAGGGAAAAAGGCGTCTATAAACATATATATTTTATGCAATTTCTTTCCCATTTCTTTATGATTTGAATTAACCGTTTCATTATGAATTTCACAATTTGTGAAATCATTTATTTATATATATTATAGGAGAGATAACATACAGCATAGTAAAATTAAATCATTAAAATAAATTTACATGACTATTTTCCTTTATGTTTTTAAAATTAATTGTATTTATTGATTATGTTTTGACAATTTGTTAAATTATAAATTGATATGTAATACAATCAAAGTTACTTGCGAAAGTAGTTAAAAAATATATAAACATGAATTCTTTTTAAATATTCCTTATACTTGAGATCCTACGATTTGATTGAATTAAATAATGATACATTTTTTTATTTATCAAATCATATATGAATCTGTACTAAAATGTATACTATGCAATACAATGTAATGGTGGTAAAGTAATATTTAACGGAATACTTATATTTATAATTATTCTTATATAATAATACTTACTGCATATACTTATATAATAATTATTATTATACTTATTATTATAAATTATATTATATATTCATTTTAATTGGTTGAATTTATCTATTATACAGTAAACACATATGCTAAATTTTCTTAAATTTTCATTTCCTCTGCTGTTTTACGATCTTATTAATATATTTCTTGCTTTTATTATTAACTAGCAGAACCGCGTCTTTGCACTCGTAGTTGTTGAAGTATGCCACGTGATATTTGAAACGGATTTGAAATTTATTAATTAACAAATGTTATATAGTTTATATTATGTAGTAACAAACATTTCGAGTTTCTATCCCCCTATTATAGATAGAAATACTAGAAAAACAGATTAAAAAAAAAACTCTTCTGTGATGCGTGTATTTATGATAATGTACACATGATAATGTATACATATGTATATGATAATGTATACATATATGGTAATGTACATATACGATACGTCTTAAAGATAGCAGCCATGCAAAATTTCAAGTTTCTATCCTTCACAATTGCATAGAAATAATAATTTAGAAGGTTTCCAGAACTCTTTTCGAAGAATTTCACCCTTTTAAATTGCAATTTTTAAAAAAATAACTGTTCTCTGCGTGTATTTGCGTCTGGAAGGTAGCAACCATATCACATTTCCAGTTTCTATTCTTAACAATTCCATAGAAATCGTAATTTAGAAAGATTTCTGCTCCTTTCACCCTTTCAAATTTCGATTTATTTAGACACCATTGTAGCGAGCAATTTTATCTTAAAACTAACCGCTATGCCAAATTTCTAGCTTTTAGTCCCTTTAGTATCAGATAAAAAATACATAAACATACACAATAAATCATAATTTAGAATGCTTTATTCTGCTCCACCCTTTAAAATTTCGAATAATAATAATAATAATAATAATAAACTCCCCTGAGCGTGTATTTGCGTCTTAAAAGTAGCAGCTATGTCAAATCTCAAGTTTATATCCTTAAAAATTCTATACTAAACGTAATTTAGACCGCTTTTCGCGTATTTCACTCTTTTAAATTTCGAATATTTTAGAAAAAGCTCTTAGAGATCATTTACTTCTTATAAGCATCTACCATGCCAAATTTCAGTTTCTAGCTCCTTCAGTATCACAAAAAATTCAATTTTAGAAAGTTTTTTTGCTCCTGTACCTCTTTGGAGGTAGTGGAACTGACATAAAGTATAGCCTATGTTGGAGCCGGGACAGTCACCATCACTTTTGAAATCGGTTCGGTAGTTCCTTAGACTACCCCTGCAAACAAACATACAAATGCTACTTCTTTATAATATTAGTATAAATTAATATATAATGTAAAGAAACTGGCCTCCCATTCAGTAACAGTGAATCAAAAACATGAATTTTCATTAATTGTTTCATTACATTTCATTACATTTCATTGCCATTTAATGTATTTTTTATGATTTCAGTGAATTGGTATGTATATATATATTACTTATCAAATTCGTACTAATGTACATATATGATGTACGTAAATTAACGTAAGTATGTTTAAAGTGTCATAAAGTGCAATTTTTTTAAGATATCCCTTTATTTTATAGCTTTATTTATACATTATCTGATTATAATTTCCTTCGTTTAATTAATACTGAATGACTTTTGTATTGGTGAAAAAAAAGTACTGTTAAATTTTTATATCAGTGCAAATAGATTATCTCGTTTGGTAGAAAATGGAATAGTCTTTAAATACTTGCATTATAGTATTCAGAATTTTTTTTTTTTTAATGCTACAAAAGATCATATTAATTTCATTTAATGTAACAATTTTGGGCTAGTTGGTATAAATATGAATATTTAAATGCAGATTCGATAGACTTTTTACCTCACGAATAAATCGAAAATGAAACCAATGAATAAAGAAAAGAAATTGTACCATTAATCAAACGTCAATAACAGAAATATCTCAAAAACTTTATAGAAATATATTGAAATCATTTAAACAGATTATTTCCAGCTATCCGCGACAATGTAGTTTCTTTTAGAGTGTATAAAATTAATACATTTGGATAAAGTTCTTCTCATCTAAGAATATTAATATTAAAATATTCTCCTCAGGTAAGTATTTTATGAGTCAAGTAGTAATTATATTTGCATTTCAAAGTATGTATTCACCTTTGGAATAATCTCCAAATTTTTTTATTTCTCTAAATTATTCTCAGTTTTCTAGATGTCGAAAAAAGTTTAATGATCCAACCTGAAATGATCTGAAATAAAACTTTTCTATACGACAAATTTTAATCTACATATTTAAAGATAATTAGCTTTATTAATTAAAAAGAAGGCATTAATACGATAACTGTTTTAGTAATTAAAAGATAACGATCTATTTCTATAAATCTAAAACTATTCTAAAAATTAAATATGATAATTAATAAATAATTGCACTAACTCACAAAATATGCTATTTTTTTTCTAAAATTTTTAAATATTCTCTTTTTATGACAAAGTCTTATTTTTTCACTAAGACTTTTGTGTATTGTTAGAAATCTGTACCAAAATCGATTGCCAAAATCAGGTAAGTTAGCGGCCTTTTAAATTTTTAATTATTTTTGAAACAGGAATTTCTTTTTAAATCTATCTCAAAATTTCTGTGTTACAATACTGTAAAATAAATGAATAGATAAATAATAATAATGGTAAGGTTGCCAGAATTGGCAATTTCTTTCCCGGAAAAAAAAAACGTAAAAAATACAGATTAACCATAAGATACATTGCACTTGGGCACTAAACTACAATCTGTCCATGAAAAGAGGCTACTTTTTCTTATTTTTTTTTTAATTCTCTAATGTCTAATGAATTCACCATAATCAATTGATAAATGTTAAAGATATTCCAAATAATCTTTTACGTTTGCATTTTATGTTACTCCAATTTCAGTTTTAAATACTGTTTTAAAATATATTACCTACTATTATTGGATATGAGATAATTGAATTTTATAGATAACAGCTTCCTTTTAAATAATATAGCATAGGTACCAAAACTGTTTTCAGAAAAATTATAAAAGACAGGATTTATAAAGAAATTCAGACCCAACACAGGGTGGCTAGTGGTCAGGGAAAAATACAGTAAAAAAAAATGATTAATTACCAGTATATTCTTATAGAAAAATTCAAATTAATTATTTGATCGAATAATGAAGATAAATTTTTCTATAAGAATATACTGGTGTTCATGACTTTTTTTGACTGTATTTTTCCCTGACCACTAGCCACCCTGCAACAGACCACTTCATTATTAAATAACAACTTCCAAATAGAATTTCGAATTATTACGTAAATTCAAACCTGAGGTTTACTAGGTGTCCTACATCCAATCACAATTCAAAAATTCCTAAAATTTGACAAATTATAGCATCTATGTGCAGTTTACACCGCAAATGGTCGGAATGTTCGTAGCAAACAAAATAGTTCAAGGAAAATTTTAACTATTCTGTTTTTGTTTTTTTTGTTGTTGTTTTTTTTTATCAAAATAATCCGACACTTTGCCAAGCTTTGTGGTGCAAACCGCACCTCAATATGAAAATTTATTAGTTGTTTTCTGAATTTTTGATATGTAAACCCACTTCTAGGAGATATTGTTTATCCTCTTGCGACCCGAAGTTAAAATAATAGTAAAAATACTCATTCTTTGCTTTTATTCAAACAAAATAACATCATAGATGACAAAAAATATATTTTCCCGAAATTTATTGTATTAGGTGGCTTGCAATTTAGGTTCACAAATATGAATCTAAAATTACTAGCCCCCCCTCCCCTTCTAAAAAAAATATATCAATTGAATTATCAATAACCTAAATTTACACAATAAAAAAAATTACAGCTTTAAATAAGTGAATAATCTACAAATTCTTAAAATTTTTTATTGTAAAGTTTTTAAGTTAAAGAGTTATGGAAATTACCTACTTTCGTGGCTGCACTGTCTCGAAGGCATTTTGCAAACTCAGGTTAAAATAATATTTATTTTATAAGGAAATAAGTATCGGTGCTGCCATTTATTGGTTTCATTTTAAAGCAAAATCATTGATCTGTATAGAAGTGAAGTTAAGATATAAAAATATCAATATTTAGTTTTTACAAGAAAAATAATCTAAGTACCCATTTGGGTACCCAGGACGCAAGAGGATAATATTGCATCCAACAATTTGCCATTTCTCTTAATCACTTAATGTGGATCAATCCTATTATACCTTTATTTTGGTGAGACAAATCGTCACAGATAATCTGGATTATTCTCAATAGTTTGTTTTCTATTGGTCTCGGTTCAAGACCGAGGATGGACAGCAAACTTACAAACGAACTGAAGGCATAAATGTTTTTGACCCATTCACGACGAGAATCTTTTACACTTTTTTAATTCATCAACACCAGTTTTTCCATGCTGTAATTTTGAGTTATTTAACCTGTCAAAATTTCAGATTAGATAAGCGGGAAATTTCCGTGCTAAAATACTGGTTTCCAAATTAAAAATTTTCGTACGCCTTAAGTGGCAAGTTTTCTTGCCAACCGGCGTTAATGAGTTAAACTATGTTGGGACGTGTTTATGATTTATAATAATGAAACTGGTTGCACGTGGTTCCATGGATCTGAGTGATAAAACGTACAAATCGATACGTTATGAAAAGTCACCGAAATAAAAAATTATATTGATAAAAGTATCATTACTGTTACAAATCGTGCTATCACATTAATAAAAGGTCGGTTTACAAAATTTCGGGCTTCAATAATATTATGCTAAGGACCATATTATCTTGAACATATAAAATTAATAGCAAGAGGTTAAACGTTATGGAGCTGAAGAAGTTAAATATAAACTGATAAAATTTGTCTGTTCGTATTAAATATTGGCATTGAAACCCTTAATCTGTATATTTAATTGCTTAACATTATTAGTAATGATAGGATTAGTAGCTTTCGTGAAAATACACGAAAAGTCTCAAATTTATTAGTAAATATTACGAGCTAATAATAAATAAAATATACAAATCCAAATAAGGGAAAATTTGCTTAAAAAAATCTCATAGAAAATCTGTGCCATCATTTAGGCATATTATAGACATTGATGCACTTAATCTTCAAATTTACTTATTTCGCGTCATTAGACAGTTCTCCGAGACTGGCGAAAAAGACAGGCTGCCGTGCTGTGTTACACGTGTACCACGTTCGTGCAGCTTGAGTCTCGTGAAGCAGGTGCTGGAAAACACAAAATAATGTCACGTGACTCTAGCGGTCCGCATGGAGACGAACGCGAGACGTCGTACGGAAGCCTGTGATTTTCGTCAGCCTCGACAGTTCTCTGTAGTAAAGCAGTAATTAAGCTCTTGAAAAAAAAAGGACACATACAAGGAAAAGTCTGAATGTTAGCATTCAGTTTACGGGCTAATGTCTACAACACGTATCCAAAAAAAAAAAAAAAAAAAAAAAAAAACAGAAAATGTGCAAAAAGAAAATTCTGCAGCAGATGATTATAGCCACGTCTTCATTAAAACGAAATATAGACATTGAGGCCTTTAATCTAAAGATTTAAATTTTCTGGATTACTAGAAAGCTCACAGTAATAATATGAGTAACAGCAGCTTTTGAAAAATAATACAAGCAAGAGAAAGTGTCCGCTTGCTTTTTTATTAAATGCTAATATCTAAAACATGCCAATCCTAATAAGAGAAATTTTGCTTTAAAAATATTCCATAAAAGATCATTTTTACAACTTGCCTTTATAAATTTACCAAAGTACATTAATATTCTATCAAAAGATATATAGCTACAGTTTGTTTATTCATATAAAGCGTAAACGTTGGAGTACTTAACCTGCAGAATTATTTGTTTGTTAAAATTCTATCGGATATATATATATATATATATATATATAAGAAGCAATCCAGAAAAATGTCTCCAACTTAGCATTCTGTTACGTCTCAATTTCTCAAATATTCAAATCCAAACAAAAGTAAATTCTTTTTAAAAAACAACTTCCATAAAAGGGATATTTTATCGTCAGCTCCGACATCAGTTTTTCAAAATGTATCAATATTCTAAGAGAAAATAAATAAGAATAGATATGATTTGTTTGTCCGTAGAAAACGCAGACATTTGAAGCTCCTAATCTGCAGATTTACTGCTTTTGCATTATTATAGTCTACTGTAATAATATAATTGTATCCCTTAAAAAATGACGCAAGTCAGAGAAACATCTCAACTTTGGATAACATGCTAATGTATTATAGATAAAGTAATATGTATTATGGGCTAATATCTAAAAATAGAAAATCAAAATATCAGAAAATTTGTTTTAAAAAATCCTCTAAAAGATTATTTTTATATCCAGCGTCGTCATCCAGTCCAAATATATTAATATTCTAATTAACATATCAAGCACCTCACAGGCAGATTCTTCCGTTCACGTGCCTTCTTACGCTCGAACGATTTTTTGATCCATCCCCTACATTTTAAATAACTAAATATTCAACCCTTTTAAGCTTTGCTGGCTGACATGGTAGGGATTTTTTGATACCGGGCATTGTGCTCTTATTTATTTTTCAGCGAAGAACTGCGGGAAAGCAGGAGATAGAAATAGCTTCTTTTCAAAGATATTTAAATGAAATCCGACACAATGGACGAAAGAATGGAATTTAAAATTAAGATTTCTGGGGTTCTGTATAATGAAGTTTATACTTCAGCTTTTTTTCTCTAATGTATTATGCTAAAGATCATATCTTGTGAACTTATCACATGTCTTGGAAAGAGTAACATATTCAATTGTAGCCATTCATCGAAGGGGAGTGGGATATAGCCTTAATGTGACAGCTTTTCATACAGCAAGAAAACTGGAAATGTAAAGAAATAGAAAAAGAAAATTTTGTTAAGCAAAATGCTATGTTATCGTTAAAGAACTAAAAGGTGGATTTTGTGGTATGTCCCTAAAAGCCTTATTTGCACAAATTTATCATGATATTTATGTGATTTTGTAATCTTTTATAACAAGCCAAAAGCAACAAAAAAACACAAAATGCATTTATTGAAACATGCATTAGAAAATATGTTGATAACGCGTTTTTAATGCTATCTTATTAATTTCGGCACCATGGGCGAGGTTTCAGAAAACGTTCCTTGAAGTAGGTGAAAAAACTGTAACAATTTATGTAGTGATTTTGTCCCATTTTGTACATGTTAATGTGCGTTCTAAATTTTTCGTACATGGATACAATTGAGGGGTCGGGGCAAGAAAGTGTCACGCCACATTTTTGGGGAAATCAATCTAACACTGTAATCTGTTACTTAATATTGTAAATTATAATATCGTACATATAATTTGTTTCTAATGTTACTTGGTGGCAGCATATGTCCCAGGTTTTATTTTTGCCCCAGACGTTTATGCCCGCAATGAAAATATATAATTTACAAGGAACGTAATAGTAATATCATTAAATTAATGCCATATTGTTATTCAGAATATCTCATATGTTACTAAGACATTGGCGAAAAACTTTATGTTATATATCTTGATTTGAGTATTTGATAAAATTTTCAATTTGAAATATTTCAGAAGTTCAAAAATGTGGCTTAGCACTCTCTTGCCCCGACCCCTTCAATTGCAGTTAGCATTATCATCCTTACAACCATTCATACGATGCAATCGCTGCTTGTCGTGAACACGTGGCATCAACAGACACATCCATCTACGTAGTTACTAATCCTAAGACAAATGCTATATGCAGTGGATCACATTTTAGATATGGTGTCAAAGGTGCACACCTAGTACATACTTTTTTTTTCATTTCGGCACAGTGGACTAAGTTTCTAAAGATTTACCTTAAATTACATGTAGGAAATGCAGCAATTTATATAGTGATTGTTTCCTCTCTAAGGTGAAGTACGAATACCAAAACTGATTATTTACGGGATTCTATATATTCTCAAAACATATATTGGGAACTCTCACTTGTTCATTTAAACGAATGGCTATGAATGCACTTTTTCATGTACAATGTACCCCATTGTTTTCAGATAGGTATTTTTTCTTCATTTTGCAAAAAATTAAACGCTCAGACTAATTTTCTAAAAGCTCACGCTATTTTTTCAAAATATTCCAAGAAAAATGTGACATTTCCAAAGGTATTGCACACTTTTTTTCTTGAATTACAAAAAGTACCTTGAATATATTATCCTTTTTCAATTCAACTTAATTCCCTTTTTAGCTTTTTACCTACACGGATACCTACACGAATTTTTTGATTACACTAAAAGAATACCACCTGAGAATACAGGTAAGCTATTTTTCCTTACCTTTCTTTTTCTGACTAAAACATTCAAAGAATAAAAACTACTTGATTAAAATTATCTAGAAATCAGATGGTAAGATAAACTGTATTGCTCGTGGTAATTTTTTATCACCAGTCCCATCTGTTAGCTTGAAAGACGAACTCATACTCTCGTTTTATAAAGATGGAGACAACAATCAAGGTAAAACTTTGAAAAAACATAGTTGGCTAACTATCTATATTATACAGGACAAACGTGTCCGTGCGTAACGCTGACGTCATTTTGCGAATGGCAACACTTGACGATGAAATTTCGGTTTTGCGATTTTTGCTACTGCAATTTTTTTTTTCTAAACATCGCACATTTTTACTTTGTACATCGTTATGCAGGGGAAAAAAGCTACTTTCAAATGCAATTTTTTGAAAACTGTACCTTAATTGATTAATTCATTATAGTTTTTAAAACAATTTTCAAGCATGATTATTTTTTTTATTTATTTCCATTGCGTGTAGGGAGCCTATTACGAAAAAATTATAAACATATTACACTTAAGAGTACACAATTTGTCACCAGTTAATTTTCCATAACGAAATTAAAACTCCATCAATCAATAAATAAAAAAATAATAAGTTGATAAAAACACAAATTCAACCTATATGTAATCGCACAATTTCAATTTTGCACCGCTGAATTGGGGAAAATATGTATTTTAAAATATAATTTGTTTGAAAACTGTATCTCATTTTGCTGATTAGAAAGCTTAATATTTTATAATTGGAAGATAAAGGCGTTAAAAAGCTATAACTAATAATTCAAAATAGAAGAAAAAGGGAGAAATAAATAAAAATAACTATGCAAACAGTTGAAATTTTCACAATAAAAAACTTGCAGTAAACAACTAAATTTTGGATGATTTCTTTAGTATCATTAACTCCTGACATGCGGCTAATACAAGAGTATCGCTTTATTTCATTTCAAAATTTTATTTGAATATTTTTTTCTTATAACTTTTTTTTAGCCATGTTAATGAATCAGTTTTAAAAAAATATGTTAAATATGAAAATTCTATTATAATGAGAAAAAAATGATTTCCGCTTATGTTCTGTAACTCGGGAAGCCAGGGATCCATTTCCTAGTATGTATAAAGGGATAATGAAAATACATGATGAAAGTAGTGTGTGACTATCATCGTTTTTACTCTTGACCCTTCAATTATTTTTCAAAATAATCAAACCTTCACTCTAAAATTCACTTTTGGGTTTTTTGTTCTCTCACACTTGTTTTAATACTATAAATAGGGGCAAATTTCATTTTATTATTATACTTGTTTAATATTTTAAAACTTTCTAGATATATTAAAGATGACTATTTTTAGGTGGAAGCGATTCCAAAATGAGTATAATGGATGAAAGTCATCAGCAAAAGCGAAAAAAGACGGCAGCAGAAGCTCTTATTTAATCAAGGAGTAATCAGAAAGCAGGACGTAGTCACTGGAATTTGATGGATTATCCACCAGAATAACAGATTGGATGAAAACTTCTTCCGCCAAAAGAAAAAAAAAAAGGCCGAGAAAATAAAGATATACAAAAACATATCCCGCAGTCAGGATGAAACATCGGCGAAAATTAGAGTTCATTTTATTGATTTTCTTACGAAGCTGATAGTATTTTTTTTAATGGTGCTTAGTATGTATTAGTTTGCAAATATATAAAAGTAAAAATTCGTATGGATTTTTTTCCTGTTTTTTTTCAGCGTAAAAATGGACATAAAGATCAAAGGACCAGAATCATAAAAGTGCGACATTCAAGTAAATTTGAACGTATATCATAGAACAATTATTAACTAACAATATACAAATAAAATTATTTTAAAAGCACTAAGTATATAATATATAATGGCTATTACAAAAAAGTTAATATATATTATATATATATTTTTTTAAATATAAGCACATAACAAAATAAATATGGTGCCATCATCCAATCTCTGTGGAAAATAAGGATACAATGTGAAAAAATTAAAAAAAATTAAACATTAATCATATTTGATCACAGAAGAAAAAAAATGAACCTAAGTATTATATAATATATTGAATATATACAATAAAAAATCATATATTTCTGATGTCAATATCTTTTTTTCTATGCGCATACAAAATGCACAATGGTGAATGAGGTTTCATATCAAAGTATCAAAACAGGCTTTTGACATAGTACACTCGCATTCCGTTACAATACGTCGTTTCATTAAAAATTGCAGGTAATAAAAAATCGATAAAAAACGTATAAACAAACAATCTCAATAATAACCTCTTTTATAATCCTCTTTTATAATCTTACTTAGTCTAAGCCTTTAAGATAAGTGCGAGCTGAAAACCGGGGCCGTAACCAGTCGACAGAGTCAGAGAAGAGCTTTGAAATGTTTTTGTTGGGGGCTAACTCAGGACTTGTCTTTCCCCCTATACTTCAATGTTAGTTAAATATACACAGAAGTAGCGAGCAAGTCCTCCCTATCATAAAACCTTTAATTACAAAGTTTAAAATGTTTAAATACAATATCGATGATATTAGTAATGAAAGATTATGAAGTCTAAAGGGGGGTTCAAGACTAAGGGGTGAAGGTGCCGCCCTGCACCTTTTTGGTTATGGCCTTGCTGAAAATATGACAGTTATGGAACAAAGTACAATGGGTCTACAAATATATATTTAACGAAAATTCTTTATAATGGCATTTTTAATATTGCATTTATATTAATAAAAATAAAATCTTCCTGAATTGATTAAATGGTATTTTTTTCTAACTTAAAATATAAAATGAATAGCATCTCTCTGGTACATTTAATTAATACCTTTAATTAAACTTAGATAACCCCTGTACTGTAAAAGCGATTTTCCTATAAGAAAAAGGTGGGTAAGAATACACAGAGTAATTTCACGCTGTTAGTAACGTTTGGAGTAATTGTTGCATTTTAGTGTGTCTACAACATGAAGAGAAAACATCATATTGCCATTGATACGCTGATTTTTACTTTCAAACTAGGCCGTGGAATACGCTTTCCTTACTTTTCAATGTAATATTTAGAATATTCGTGTAATAATATACAACGTAAATGTATATAAAGAATAAATATATATACAATGAATAATGTGAATAAAATATAGTAACGATATATAGAATATAAAGATATCACGAGAAGTGGTTGAAATGGACATCAAAACCATGTTGAACTAGAAGCCATATTTTTCGAGATGTAGTTCCCATTACATGCGGTGTCTTGCCATTCATTTCCCGCTAGGTAAGGTAAGTCTGGTTAAAATTTCATTAAAATATCTTAATTATTGTTTACGTTATGAGCCCAAAATTTACGTTGAGACCAGGCCGAAACACTCTGGATTTTTATCAGTATAGATATACATGTCTTATACAAAAATTGTTTATTGTAACTTTATTTTGTAACGTAAATATTTCTAAAAGATTGGCCAACCTTTTTTAAATCTCCCTATATAATGAAAAGTAGTTTAAATACCTAAAATTCTTAAATATTATTTTATATCCATATCAAAGTAAAACACAATAATATGAAAAGGTAACAACTTTTCCTTTTGTTATGTACTAGTAACTATCGACAATTTTTTTCAAATACTATTCGTGAGGTTATGACTATCCAACAGATGTTTTTGTGAATTCTTAGCCACACACTGTATGATTCTACTTACCTTCGCTGACTTTGGTGTATTTTGTTTTATGAAGAAATAATGAGAAAAAAGAAAAGCAAGTTAGCAAGAAACATGCTATCTACTTCAAGGAACTCTCGATTTGTATTCTACTGCTCCTTTTGAACGGAAATTAAAGCTACAGACAATGCAAATGATGCTATCGTCATTTATTAAATAAAAATATATAGTACATAAATTTTTCTAAAGGTGGCGTTGTAGCTTACAAATAAGTGTTCAATAGATTTACACATTTTAATAACCATTATGCCTTCATATAAATGCTTACTATACTACAATAAATGCTCAACATGACCCTTAAATTGTCAACCATGTGCTATAATCACAAAATCATATTGTCGTATCGTTGAAAGAAAGCATTTGTCGCTATGTCCAATATATTCGGCCTGACTTACTGCAGACGGCGACTAAAATTATTGTTTTGTGGTTACAGCACGTTGTTGACAATGAAGTAAGACATAGTCATTTATTGTCGCATATTAAACATTTATCTGAAGGTATATCGGTCAGTAAGATGTATAAGCTTGCTGAGCATTCATACGATGGCTACAGCTGCGTCACCTTAAAAATAATATTTGAATTAAATATTTTTATCTAATATATGACAAGTGCAACATTTGAATTATCTATAGTTTTTATTCCGTCTCAATCAAAGCAGTGGAACGTGCTTTCAGAGCCCTTTGAAGCAGATAATTTGCTAAACCTGTTCAAATAAAGAACAATTCAATAACAGTGTCCAATGTGAGTGTTACCCAGGAATCTGGCGATATTGCGAAGGTAGCGTACAACTTGCACCTAGCTGCCAACTTTTACACTTCTTTTTTTCCACTATTTTTGAACAGAAAAATTTGTCTCATACCATCATCAACAATTTAGGATTAAATAAGGAATTTTTTTTCTTTTCAAAAATAGTGATATCATAAAAGCATACACTCTAAAAACGACATTTTCAAAACTAAACAAAAAATACTCAAATCTGAGTATGTCGCATAGTCGAAATGGCTCCGATTCAAAATTACTCAAGTTTGAAACATGTATATACTCATTTCTGAAAACATGCACACACTCAAGAATAAAACGTCATGTGCTCCTATTTGAGTATGTCCATGTTTCAGAAATGAGAATGAACTGACTTCTATGTGCTCATTTTTGAGTATGTCCATGTTTCAATATTCTGAGTATTTCTGGTATTTCAGAATTGAAAGCATTGGTTCGTCCTATTTGAAACAAAAAGTTTCATAACAAAATGAAAACATCGATTTACTCAAATTTGAAAGTGTCATTTTTCTCAGTGTAAAAGTTAGAAGTTATGAATTTGTTTACGATCACTTCGATAACGCATCGTTACCCTCTTATTAGATAAAGAGTATGCCACTGACGGTTTTTATAATTTTATTTTCCTTCCTGTACCCCGAAATTTCATGAATGGTGATCCTGATGTGGATGTCTAAAATTTTCCTTGTGTTAGATTTTACGTTCTATTAGATGTATTCTAATGGAGCTTGATTGCACAAGGTAATTCAAAAAAGATTTAAGAGAATTTAAGACGTATTCATACATACAAAACAAACGATTTTTGAGTAGGAAACCAGGATCGTAATCCATTTATTGACTCAAAAATTTACTCCAATCTTATTGTTAATAACTTTAGCTAAAACATATTTAAAAATCATTTTCAACAAACTCATCTTCTTTTGTGTAAAATACAATAATATCATCATAAGTGATGGCATTTCGATATATAACGTCGTATGAACTGTCAGTTACATTCAGAAATGTGGAGCACCTATAGTTCAGCACTATTTGAAGAAGTATAGTAAACGCTTCTACTATTTCTAGTAATATACTTACATTTCACACAAAGAAAAATCAGTCTATTTCGAATTTCGTTAAAATATCTTCTTTAGTGTTAAGGTTATGAGCAAAATTCTTAATTCGGAATCGAGTGCGACACCTATATTTTTGACCGAATAAATGGATTTTAACCCTAATTTTCTATACAGAAATTGTTTGTTGTAGTATGCACTACTAAAAATTTTAAATTCACGGGCACTCTCCGTGAATTGCTGCCGTAATTTTATGGGAAATATCCCTTTTTCATGGTAAACGGTCAATTTCCGTAAATTTCATGTTTTTACGGGCAGAATTCGTTTATGTAAGGACAAAGCTCATTTATCTAGGGTCAAAACTCATTTTTTTATGGACATTGCCTGGAATCTCTGGAGCTGTAATTTTACTGCAGCAATTTTTTAGTTACTTTTTTTAATTTTGTCTAATTTTTTTTTAAACACACTTATAATAACACAAGTTAGGATTACTAAGTATGGATGATTCTAAAAATAATAAAATTGAAGTTACTTTGGAATTAAAATTGTGATTAATAAGCTTTTAAGAGAGTCATTATCTCTTTTTAAAGAATATTAAAGGAATAGAATACAATTAGAAGTGAAAAGTCGTTTGATATTTAAACACCACATATTACCTTACGTTAGGATTCCAAAGGCACAAATAAATGTTTCAACAACGATTGCACAATTAGACATTATTATTCCTTTATTATTTAAGTACCTATGTGGGTGTTGATAAATAAAATATACATTTCGGAAAATAAATCCTCTTTCGTTTACCTTTAAATGTTTAAGAGCAAAGCAATGTTTCATTAACATGATCTGTAAATTTGGTTTTAGTTTGAAACTGATGAACAATTCATTTCTAACTTTAAAAGGATTATAAATAGGAAAAGAAAGTGATTTTCTTAAAGACTTTTCAAAAATAACTTTGGATACTTAATTTTTTTTAAAGAGTACAATTATCTTCAAAGTGTATTCTTTTTGAAAAGAAAAAAAATGTGCGACTAAATATTTCAAGAATCAATTTTGACAGAAAACCTTTGACTTTTTAAATTAATCAGTGAAAGCTTTAACAATAAGTTTTCAACGTCTTTTTGTTAAGTATTTCTTTTTGTTATAAAAAGATTCCTTAAATATTTAAAATTCTTTCTTAGCATTTTCTTCCCCAACTATTTCGTATAGTTGGAGGTATATTCCACAGGATTTAATGTAATTAATTCAAACCGTGCCACTTACTGATAATACAAAAGAAGGCCTAAGTTGTCGTGATAAAAAAATCCCTATTTACTGTTGTCGAGGTTATTGGATTAGAGTTATCGGGAGTAATAAAGTTGTTAGTGTGTCTCAACATTAATTTCACAATGAAACAACAATATTGTTTTATTATTTAAGTAGCTGTGCGGGTGTTCTTTATAAACTTCAATGGAATATACTTATCACAAAATACATGACTTTTTTATTTACCTAGAAATTTTAAAGAGCAAATCAATGTTTCTTTAACATAATCTAAATATTTGCTTGAAATTTCAAATTAGCAAACGATTCAGTTTCCAGTTTAAAAGGATTATAACAGTGAAAAATCTTGGTTTATTAACGACATCTCAAAGAATAGACTCTTAAAATTTGTTTTTTAATGTTGCTATAATCACCAAAATGTGCTCTTTTGAAAAATAGAAAAATAGAAAAGCAGGGCAACTAAATATTTCAAGAATCAATTTTGATTGAAAATCTTTGACTCTTCAAATTAATCTGTGAAAGTTTCAACTATAAGTTTTCAGCTCTGTTTCGTTAAATAATTCTTTCCTTTGTAAAAAAAAGAATAATATTTAAATAATTAAAATTCTTTCCTGACATTTTCCTCCTCAAACATTTTGTATGGTTGGAGGTATCTTCGACGCAATTTAATGTAATTAATTCAAACCACGCCACTTACCGATAATACAAAAGAAGGCCTAAGGTGTCGCGATAAAAAATTCGGCCTTACTGCTGTCGAGATTATTGGATTAAAGTTTGACTTAAGTATTATTCTAGAATTGTTGTTTAACATCAAAGATTTATCTACTAATAATAGATGTTAAATAGATCATGGACAATAGTTTTTGACGATACAAACATACAGAAAATACTTTGATTCATCGAATAAATAAATATGCTGCAGCTGTGAAAGAAATATGCCTTATCAACTGATTAATAAAAGGGGAGAGGGTAAATGCCGGTGACTCATAAGTAGTGTTTTGATTTTCATAGATTTCGATCTTCATAGTATAGACATTGTATAGCTTGTATAGATCTTCATAGTATAGACATTGTATAGATTGTATAGATCTTCATAGTATAGACATTATATAGATTTTAGTGGGGAAATTTTCTGATAAATTGTTGATTACGACTATATTTTCTGAATACAAATCGGCATTTTGTTGAAACCAAGTAAGTAAAATTAGTATAGATCCTCAGAACTTCTTTTATTGTTTCAAATTCATATACCATTATTGACTTTCACTTACTGAAATAAAATGTTTGCAACATATTTGCAGAATGTTTGAAATCATAAATGTAAATATTAATTGTACTACAAATATTTTTAAGCAACCCAAATTTTAGTATAACTGAATAAACTGTATGCTGTGTCAGTGGTCGGAAGTATAGCGCGCTACAAGTCGCAAAATTTTAGTAGTGGTTACATTTTCCAGTGCTGGTTTATAGTGTAGCAAGCTACGCTAGGATAAAGCATATACGTAAAAATTTCGTTTCTAATACGAAAAAGTACTCCGGAATACCCAGTAATTAGACAAAAATGCAGCTTTAGATTGGAATATTTCATATAATTTTTATATTAGATTGGTGAATTTTCTGCATTTTTTTTTGGGAAAAACACGTTCAATTTGCGGATTTTGTTTTTCTATTGAATGGAGGTTTCTGATGATCTTAACACATAAAAATGGAATATAATATCAACTGCTTTTATGTGTTATCTTAAAATTCAACATTTTGTTGGTCGTTCTTCCATAGAAGGAGAGATTACTAATGAAGCTATTATTATTAATTACGTTCAAGACATATCTATAGACCACAAAGAAGCATCACAATATTCATAACGTGTAGAAAAGAAAGACCTCAGAAGGTCTTATTTAATCAAGGAATAATCAGAAAACACGAGGAAGTCAGTGGAATTTGATGGATTATCTATCAGCATAAGAAATTGGTTAAAACGTCTTATAGCATAAGAAAAAAATAGCCAGTAAATAAAGAACCACATAATATTTGCCATAATTAAGGCTTTTACTGCATTTTCATCGAGAAACAAGAACAATATGTTCATCAATCCAATATTATTAGGATAAATAAAATAAACGTTATTTCTTCTTTTTTGTTTTCAATCTAAAGCGGGAAAAAAATGTTTTATGCAAGTCTTGTTTAGTCTAAATTAAATGTTTCAATTCTTTCTGCAGTATCGAATCTTATTTGCTCTTTGACATTATGTATTTAAAGTAAAAATAACCAAGCAATTATTCAAAGCGTTAAAACTATTCCAGTGTCAAATTAAATGTTAAAAATTATTTTGGATAAATTAAACTTTTAGCGTTGTGAATTGTAGTAAGGGAGGTTATTTGTAAGAATTGAAATATCGATTGTGTGAAAGAAGAGAAACGTTACAGAGTTTCTTAACGTTAAATTTCTTGTTGAATGTTTTACATCATCTTTATTGTTGAAATTGTTACAGACATACCGGTAAAAATTATTAAAAATGCTAAATGGAAATTGCTGGATAGAACCCAGGTACATCCTGCATGTTGCGCATTTCATGCAAATGATCTTAGTTGTCACAGACACTACGAGTTAACCTTAGCAACAACGAATTTGCTGCTTTCCCTCAGCCTTCAGCATAGGGGCGTCCTTGTTTATGACGGATAAACAAGTCATAAAATCAGACTGACGCCAATCTTGACATTACAACGATTGTGGAAGTTCAAGAAGATTTATGACGGCAATTTGCAAATAACCATAAAATTTCAGGAAGACCACCTGATCGCTGTTCCCGGAACTGACGAAAGGTATCAACTCTAAGAGGACGACTGAAGGGAGGAGCTTCGCGATCACGAATCACGAGTTATACAGTGATCAGATGTAAATCTGATTTACCAAATGACCATTCCTGGTGCTCCAAGTCATGGACACTGACCACAACAGAACGACATTGGATGCAAGAAGACAATGAAAGGAAAATGCAATTTTATCCCTCTTGTGAACTAAAAAAAAAATCAGAATTTTAATCTTTAGACTTGAGAGAAGTTCAATTCTAACTTAGACATCTCAATTAGAATTATTATTAGTTTTGACGTTGCAGATGCAACAGCTCTGATGATTTTGCACCCGTTTCGTTAAAAGGACTCTTAGAGGTGATCCTCTAAAACGAATGCTTATTTTCTGCAGTTAATTTCTTTTAGGCAGTAAAGTTCATCTCTAGCCTAAGTTGTAATACATTGATTTAAGATTTAATTTACTTCAAGTATAAAATATGCGTATAAAAATGAGCGTGTTCTATAAGAGGAGAAAGACAGCTTATCAGCAGACTTGTGTTCCATCAAATAGACGATGAATCTCTTCAGCATACCCAGGTACAATTTATTGATAAATCTATGTACTGTGAATAATGCTCAACTTTAAATATTAAATTTTAATTAGACTAATGTTTCTCTTATCACCCAGAGATCAGGGACATTTTAAGTATTTAAAATAAAATTATAAAGGAATTAAATGTAATAAAATGTTATTTTGTGTTTTAACAGTAATGCTGAATGTACAACAATTATTTCTTATGATTTAATCTTACAAGTCGAAAAAAATTTAATTATATATAATCACTGAATGATTATGAATATGATATGAATCACTCTAATATGGAATCACTTTGAATCATATATAAACACTTCACTTCATATTGTATATTAATTCATATTCTTTTACTCAACTACTTTATTTTAATGTCGTTTGTAAATAAACTTTTTATATTTTAATCTTAACTTAGACTCCTCATTTATTATTATTATTTTAGTGTGATGTTTATTTAAATTGCTATTTATTAGTATAAATTTATAGCGGGCTTGATGGTCAACCATACGGATGAGATTTTCTACAAAAAAATAACACAACGCAGAACAATTTTTAGGGCGATATAAAATTAACATTACCCTTATTAATTATCATTAATCTTAGCTGTTTCAAAATATCCATCCCAGGTTGCACGATCACTTTACCTTTTTATATATTTATACCATCAAATTGCCGCTAAAGTAATTGGTATTTTCCTGTTTGGAGGAGGGAAATATAGGTTACAGTAACTGCCTATAATTTTATAAATTTGATTTTAAATCTCTCCAACAGAAATGATTGGGATGATTATGAGTGAAAACAATTATGAATAATTTATTATAATTATATAAAAAGCTTTAGATTTGTATTTAGATTATGAAGTTTTTAGAAAACTCCAAGGCGCGTGACATTAATAAATTGAACAATACAGGTGTTTATAGACACCAATAAAACCAAATGTACAATGATCTATCAATAGGAAGTTATTGAAAAGCACACCATTTAACACTAGAATAGCCATTGGAGTCATTTTGACCTTTTGACCGGTACATACATTTCGATTCGAACCAAAATTTCTACAAAAAACAGTTACACACATATATATATATATATATATATATATATATATATATACCACACAGAAGCAGGGACAGAACAAGGTTACCAATTTGGCTTCATTTTTATTCAGAAAATATGAATTCATACCAAAAACTTTACCAGTAATTTTTCCTTTTTTTAATGGCAGACGTGATTTCATAATATAAAAATTCTTCTTTCGAAATTTCTCGTATGATTGTGGAATTCTGATTAAAACAGGAGGTTCAAATGGCAACCCTGTACAAGGACAGGCAATCCATGGGCTACCCAATTGCCAGGCAACTCCATGCCCGGAGAGTCAACCACAGCTTAGAGTAGTCATAGCATGCCATGATATAGAACTGTACGAGTATTGTTTGGCAAGTTCTCGGCCTGACACAGAGATGGAACAAGTATGACCAAATGACAATGACGTTTGTAAAGTATGATCCTTTAGATGACATGCTGCCGAGTTTCAGACGCGTGAGTTTATTGGTTATTGCTGGGTGATAAAGTAAAGTAAACAATGTTTTGACATTGTCTAAAAATGGAAAAAATTGAAGTTCGAGCTGTCATAAAATACTTTGTTAAAAAATGTTTAACCCCCACCGACTAACAAAAAGAGTTACATTCCAGTTTAAAGGATTCTTATCCTTTATATTCGACGATAAAAATGTCGGCTGCTGAATTTAAATATGGCAGGAAATCAATTCACGGTGATGAACCCTCAGGACGCCCAAAAACCGCTACGACTGACGAAAAAATTCACAATGGCGTATAGAATGATCGCCGATCGAATATAGTTCATATAATCGATTACAGCCATATAATTTATATATGTTATTGAGGTTTACCATGGCATGTTCGGTATTGAAAATGAAGTGTGTATCATCTATATTTCGTTTACAAGGACACTCAAAATAATTCCGTTACATTATGGTCTATGAAGAAAAATCGTTGGTAGTGTATTTTAAAGATGTTACACTATTTTGAACTATTATTAAAATTGTATTACTTTGTAATATGTAAAATTATTATATAAATATTATTAAAATTGATATACGTCACTGTGATGCACTACAAGATGCTCACTATAATAAAGAATATGGTGTGCGTAGCATTTATCGTTCATTTACAGGGACACACAGAAGAATTCGGTTACAGTACTGTCTATGAACAATAATTTCTGTATGTGCATTTCCAATTATGATATGCGTTTAAAATTTAAATTATGTTTTGCATGTTGGTGTGTATAAATTTTATAGATCATATATAGGGCTGCAGAAAAGAATTCGAGTATATTTCCGCTTACTGAAGGGAATTGTTGAAGGGGAATTTTCAACTGTGTTATGCGATTGCTAACTGAAATAAATTTATTTATACTATGCATGTATAGATGCAAATCTATAGACCATATTCAGGGCTGCACAAAATAATTCAGATATTTTTTCGATTATAGATGGTAATTGCTGGAATTGGGTTTTCAAATGTGTTATGCGTTTATTTAGGCATCATCTTTCACCTTATTAAACTGTGGTATTTTCTTACATTATTCCGAGTGTGTCGAAAATTTTTTCATAAGCTATGCTTGACGGATGATTTTTCTTCCTAGTTTTTTTGTAAGAAGATACCGAACTGCGGATGTAAACCAACCGTAAATTTTTTGTAGCAACTCTTCTATGATAATTATGTAGAATTGGCTTGTCGAAAATTGGCTTGTGGTACGAACTTGTTTACAAAATAAATGTTTCTTTACTGAAAAAATCACTTATTATCATTAATATAAAATACATATATGCTAAAAGGGATTACAGTTAATATAAAGGCTTTACAAAAATAAAATAAAAACAAACAAAATAGTTTCATATAATTAATAACGATTGCATTTTCAAGGTCTTTAATGATAAATGAAATATTCTCACATAAAATTTTAACTATGTACTCGATAAACAAATATGGCATTATGTAATTGATCACATGGCATTATAAACATACCTTACTTAATAACTTTTTAGATCAGATTAAGAATCTTGATTCTAAAATTAAGTTTACTTTGGAAATAATACATAATGAAACACTACCCTAGTCGGGTGTACTATGTTGTGTGTAAAACCCACATTTCATGGAACGTACTGTTCATAGAAAACCAATAGCCAATGAATTTACAACCCCACATGCTGCTCAAGCCCCTTTTACCTACAAAGTTTTTGCATTTAGACATTTAAAAAAAAAATCCTTCACACTCTGTACTCTTGATCAGTTAACCAATGAACAAAACAAAATAAGTAATATTGAAATAAATAACAATTTTAAAGAAAGCATTACACAAAGATTAATTCTAAACATATATAATAAGAAGAAATGAAATTTTGTTGAACAAAATTCCAAGATATCTATCTCTTTTACTATATATTCCTAGGTTCTTTGAACTACTAAAATATAAACTTAACAAATTTAATGTCTGTCTTACGACAATACCCTACCTACAATTAAAAAACAGTAGGAAGATAAATATAATAGAAGCTGATCAACTATCGTGTGTATATGAAATTCTGTTCACCATAGCTGATGGAACCAACCTTTATTAAATCACTCTATATAATGAAATGTATTTTAAAAAGATAACATGCAGAAATATTGTTTACACACATATCAACAAGTGCTACAACGCCACCTTTCGAATAATATTTGTAATAAATGCTTTTATTTAATAAATGACAAATGCATCATTTGAATTATCTGTAGTGGAAAATTTCGTCTTAATCGAATCAGTGGAATGTGCAGTAGAGTCCTTAGAAGCGGATAACTTGTAACTGTGTGTTGTTGCAATACCTTATTCAAATAAAGAAATAAAATTTGAAAATTACGAACGAAATCCAGATACGAGTTAGACTCATACAAAATGATGGCAGTTTCTTTATTTGTCCAGGGATACATTCTTAGAACTGGAGCCAGGAATCGTGACAATATTACGAAGGCAACGTACCATTTTCAAAGCTGCCAACTTTTACACTTTTTACTTAACACTTTTTTTTAACAGAAAAATTTGTTTCATATCATCGTCAACTATTTATTATTCTCTCAATAAGGAATTTTTTCTTTTAAAAATATTTTTGAACAGAAAACTCTTTTTTATATCCTTGTCAACAATTTAGGATTAAATAAGATAATTTTTTCAAAAATAGTGATAGCATAAAAGCATAAAAATTAGCATTTATGCATTTGTTTTCGATTTCTTCTATTGCGTATCCGTTATCTACTAGTAGATGAAGAGTACGCCATTGATAATTTTTATAATTTAATTTTTCATTCCTGTAACCCTATATTTCTTGAATGTGATTCTAACTTGAATGTCTAATATTTTCCTTGTATCAGAATTTTCGTTCTATTGGATGCCACTCTAATGGAACTTGATTATACAAGATAAATTCAAAAAAGATTTAACAGACTTTAAAAGGTATTAAAACGCACAAAACAAACAATTTTTGTGTAGGAAACCAGGTTTATAAACCATTTTTTCACTCAAAAATACTAGATATCTCATTCCAATCCAAATAAAACTATCGTTCATAACTTTAACAAAAATAAATAAATAAAATAAAATAAATAAATGCAAAATAAATAAACAGAGATTGGAAAGCCTTTTCCAACTGACTCACCTTGCTTTGTGGGAAATACATTGCGTTGATATCATTAAAAGTGAAGGAAATGTACAGCAATTCGGTATGTGAAATCATATGAACTGTCAATTACATTCGGAAAGATGGAGCGACTAATTCAGCCCAATTTAAATAAGGATGGTAGCCACTTTTACCATTTCTCGTGATATCGTTAAAATATTTCCATTATTGTTAAGGTTATGAGCAAAAATCCTAATTCGAAATCGAGTGAAACACTCTGTATTTTTGACTGAAAAAATGGACTGTAACTCTAGTTTCCTATGCTGAAATTGTTTGTTGTAGCGTGCACTACCACGTTTTTCAATTTTACCAAATCTTTTTGGTATTAATGAACAGAGGAAAGTATATCAACTAGGTAAATTATATCCAATGTTTGGAGTATCATAGTTGGAATTTTTTCCAACAGAGCGAAAATATGCCGGGACCAGGACTCGAACCTGGGTACTTTGGCTTGCCATGCAAACGTTCTATCTACTGAGCTATCTCAATGATATCCTGGCTGGCATATTTCACTCTTATTTGTTGGACAAGGCTGTGAACTGCAGCGCTAATTTTATTCATCCGAGCTACAACTATAGTATTTTACATGATGAATCTGAAATAGCACGGACACTCCTGTATACCATTTTTGGTATTTTTATGTTAGCCGGGCGCAAGTGATAAATCGCCAAATATTCTTGCTATCGACATCATTTATATTGGTTTTATTTCATTTAATATATAAAGTTTTCACTTATTTAATTAAAAACATATCAACTTTCATTTGAAATACACGCCTTTCACTCATTTTATTCTACAAATAATAATAACAATAATAATAATAATAATAATACCATTAACTGACACATTTTACCTCAACATCAAAGCAATGCTTTTAATTTTCACACGTGAAAAATAACAGCTGTTATACGCTAGAAAAAAATGCTGTTGGCGAGATTTGCATTCGGTTGACATAAAAGTACCAACTTTTTTAAATTGCGCTGTATAATAACAGATGTTAGGATTACTAATTGTATTAAAAAAATAATAATAAAAATAAAGTTGCTTTGGAAATAAAATTGTAATTAATAAGTTTTTTGAGGAAAGTTGGTCATTATTTTTTTATAAAGATTATTAGAGGAAAGGAATACAAAAGTGCAAAATCATCTGATATTTAAAAACCACACATTACCTTAGGCTAAAATTCCAAAAAAACACAAATACATGTTGAAACAAGGATTGCACAATGAGACATCATTATCCCCTTTATTATTTAAGTAGCTATGCGTGTGTTGTTATTAACCTTAAATGAAATATACTTATCGCAAAATAAATCCTTCACATTTTCCTAGAAATTTTTAAGAGCAAAGTTATGTTTTGTTAACATGATCTTTAAATTTACTTTTAGCTTAAAACTGATGAACAATTCATTTCTAAATTTAAAATGGCACATTAATGTGGCTAGCAGAAGAAAGTAATTTTCTTAAAAACTTTTCAAAATCACTTTGGATACTTAATTTTTTTTAAGTGTACAATTATCTTCAAACTGTATTCTTTGGAATAATTCATTAAAAGAGTGCAACTAAATATTTCAAGAATCAGTTTTGACAGAAAATCTTTGACTGTTTAAATCAATAAGTGAAATCTTTCACGATACGATTTCATTAGTTTTTGTTACATGTTTCTTTCTGTTATAAAAAGAAAAAAATATATTTAAATATTTAAAATTCTTTCCTAATATTGTATCGTTTAAATATTTCGTATATTTTCAAGTAGTTTCGAAAAGATTTAAGGTATTCAATTGAAATTGATAATAAAAAGAAGGTCAAAATTGTCGAAATAAAAAAAATTCAATTACTGTTGTCGAAATAGTTGGATTAGAATTATCTATATATTTAAAAGCAAAGGCTTTTTCCATCAACTCACATAAAATTGTATCCCATACGCATGCGTAAACTTAAATCTAGAATCTAACCTGCTTTAGAGCACACTCAAATGCGAAAACAGTGGTTGAGTGATAAAAGGCGCGTTTCTTATCTGTGCTGATTTTCGTGTGGGTTCGATCCCTGCTATGAACAGAATAATTATCATTATTTTATTGGCAATAACTCACTTTAATAATGCCATATTTAATTCAGGAGGAAAAGTTATATAATTTGTATTTTTTTATTAGAATGCTTTATAATTAAGTAAACTTTAACACCCAAGAATATTTTGTTTTAATTACTCAATAAAAAATATGTATTATTAATCGTTAGCTGCAAACAGCAAATTTTAAATTCGATGTTTTATAATCAAACTGATAAAAAATAATTTAATGAAAATTTTTAAAGGTCAAGCAGTTAAAAAAAAAAAAAAAAAAAAAAAAAAAAAAAGAAATACTTAAAATATCCATACAATGAATTATATATATATAAAAAATCAAACTGGATATACTTATAAAGAGTTTAATGTGTTTCAACTTGTTCTTTTAAGTAATGGCATTTTCATTTCCTTAGCATATTCTCTTTTTAGATTTAAAATTGTAATTTTTTAATATTCAATAAAATCCTTCATTGTTTTAAAATAGCTCTCTAAAATGTGTGGAACTAAGTATTTACAAATTCCTTTAATTTTTCCAACGTATATATGAAAATAAGACTTTTGCTTTGAAATTTCGCAAAGTAAGCTGGATATTGTAGATTTCCTTACAGTTTTGCATTTTCTAATTATTGGAGAATAGGGCTCTCTGTTCATGTGTTTGATTCTCTTATCTTAAAACAGATGGCGCCATTAACGTTATCGGCAGTAATAACAACCTAAGCATAATCTTATATATTAAAAGGAAAAGGAATTTCCGTCAAATTTATTTTTCACACGAATTTGCCCCATTTACGCATGCGTAAACTTAAATCTAGAACCTAACCAATTTTAGAGCGCATTCAAATGCAAAAACGGTTGCCGAATAGTATAAAGCGCGTTTCTTCTCTGTACCGATTACCACGTGGGTTCGATCGCCGCTATGGACAGAATGATTTTTCTTATTTTATTTCAATTATTCTTCAAAAATTTCGGTACTAACAAGTTGTTTGGCGTCAAATTTTGACGGGTTCCATCTAATAGAGAATAATAGTAGAATTGTTAGAGGATACGTCTTTCAACATTGATTTTACGAAACCAGAATATTAAATGAAATATACTTATTACAAAATACCTGCCTTTTCCGTTTCCGTAGAATTTTTTAACAGTAAGGCTGTTTCTGTAACATGATAAAAATAAAAATATACTTTTAAGTTTGAAATTAGTAAGCGCTTTATTTTTAAGTTAGAATGCATTATAGAAGTGAAAATCTTTGTAGCCTATTAATGATTTTGCAAAAATCATAATATACTCTTGAAAAAATAAAATAAAATAAAGTTTGCAGTTCTTGCCTAAACTTGTTCTTGAAAAAATGCAAAATAATAATGCAACTAAATATTCCGAGGATCAATTTTGATAGAAAATCTTTGACTGTTCAAATTAATCTGTGAAAGTTTCAACAATAAGTTTTCAGCGCTTTCTCGTTATTTTTTTTTTTCTGTTGTAAAAAAAAATCTTTAAATATTTAAAATTCTTTCCCGACATTTTCCGCCTCAAACATTTTATATGGTTGGAGGTATTCTCGACTCGATTTAATGTAATTAATTCAAACCTCGCCACTTACCGATAATACAAAAGAAGGCCTAAGTTGTCGCGATAAAAAAATTCCGCCTTACTGCTGTCGAGATTATTGGATTAGAGTTTGACTTAAGAAATCTGAAATCGAATTTCTCCCATTCACCCCGAAGGTCTTATCTTTCCCCCTCCCCTTTTATAAAGCGGATTTCGATTTCTGCGACTTCCCCAAGCCCCTTAAGCAATTTTATTGACGAGACCCTACTGCAAGTGATAGACTGGAGTGACGTTATTCTAGAGTTGTTGTTTAACATCAAAGATTAACCTCCTAATGCTAGATGTTAAATAGATCATGGACAATAGTTTTTGACGATACAAACATACAGAAAATACTTTGATTCATCGAATAAATAAATATGCAGCAGCTTTGAGTGGGTAAATGCAGGGGGCTCATAAGTAGTGTTTCCAGGAGTTCCGATTTTGAATTTTATTATAGAGTTTAGAGGAAAATTTTCTGATATATTCAGGATTAAGACTACATTTTCTGAATACAATTCTGCATTTTGTTAAATGCATAAGTAAAATAAGTATAGTCTCTCAGAACACTTTTTATTGTTTCAAATTCATATACAATTATTGAGTTTCATGTATTGTAATATAAATTACCAAAATGCTTGCCAACATATACAGGGTGTCCACGTATAACCTGACCAACCTTTATTTTCGCAACCGTTGGTTCTAGATGCATACTTCCAATTACAAAAATGGTTTAAATAAGGTAAATAATTATTTTTAAAGCGATTTGGGTGAAGAAAGACATTTATTAAAAAATTACGAAATTTAAATTTTTATACGGTCCCCCGGTCCTATAAGTGATATTTAGTCAAAATTTACTGTGACACTAACAAGTAAGACAAAAAAAAAGTCCCATTCATCTAACATTAAAATTGACCGAGTAATAGCTGTTTAAAGTTGGAGTATATTTTTTGCTGCGAAATAGGGTTCATTTACAAATGTAGTATAAATAATGTAATATAAATATAACAATCGTCAGATATATCAAAAAAATAGTCGAGAGCAAAATTGACATTGCAATCTAATACAAATGTGAAATCTGTAATCATTCTGACATATTAATGCAAAATATACAATTTGTACTGAACATATAAGGGGATAAAAATAACAGAATTTTTGTTAAATAAAAGCATGAAAAACAACAGCCTCAATTCTTTACAAAATGATACAGATTTTAAAATGCTGTTAGATTACACTGTGTTTCAAATTTTGGGTTGTGCCATGATTTTTAGCTTTTGAAAATTGATTCTTATGTATTTTTTAGCACTGAATCCGAAAATGACATTCATTTTAAACCATCACGTCAGGATTTTTCTCAAATCGCAAATTTCAAAGTTAAAAAGATAAAAGTTAAAATTGATCCCCTCCTCACCCCAACTTCATCGGACCCCTGAGCTGTTTAGCTGTAAGAAACCCAGTATAAGCCAAAAATTTGAATAAATTATTGAATTAAATAAAATTAAATTGAATAAAAAAGTCTTACATCTATTTTATACTATCAGATTTTTCGCTATTTTTTAACCTTGAAATTTACGATTTGCGAAAAATCTTGACATGATGGTTAAAAGAGAAGGTAATTTTTTTATTCAGCGTTAAAAAATACATAAAACGTAATTATAAAAGTTAAAAAACACAACCACCGCAGGTTTATGTTATCTAATCTAAAACTTTTTCTTAAACTTGTTGACAGTAATCTATCCGCATTGTTTTGTGCTATCCTCTAATATAAGTATGTATAAGATGGTAAGCGTCGAAAATTATAATAATATTACATTGTCATCGGATTTAAGTCAGTATGTAAAATTTAACTTCGATCGAACATTTGAAAGTGAGTTAAAGTTCGAGTACAAATTTTAAACTGGAAAGACGATCGTTGCAAGTTAAATAAAACCTTATGAAAATAACATAATTTTTGTTAAAAGAAATTGTAGCCTCAAATCCTTACAAAATAAAACATATGTTAAAATACAATTATTTTAACTAATCTGAAACTTTAGTTATAAAAGTTAACTCAATCGTAATAGTTGTACAATTTCTTTCAAAGCACAGATACCTTGAAATAAGTTTAAGTACTTTATATGTGACCCCTGAAAGCATGGCTGAAATCATATGTTTTGAGATGCAAAAAAGTGGTATAAGTCATGCATTTCAAAGTTTTATAACTCGATCAATTTTAATGTTAGATGAATGGGACTTTTTTCGTCTTACTTGTTAGTGTCATAGTAAATTTTTACTAAATATCACTTATAGGACCGGGGGACCGTATAAAAATTTAAATTTCGTAATTTTTTAATAAATATCTTTCTTGACCCAAATCGCTTTAAAAATAATTATTTACCTTATTTAAACCATTTTTGTAATTGGAAGTATGCATCTAGGACCAACGGTTGCGAAAATAAAGGTCGGTCAGGATATACGTGGACACCCTGTAAATAGAATGTTTGAATTCCAAAATGTAAACATTAATTGTCCAACAGATATTGTTAAGTGATCCGAATTTTAGTATAACCTAATTAACTGTATGCTGTGTCAGTGGCCGGAAGTAGTCGCTACAAGTAGTGATTAATTTTTTTCGTAGTTGGTACACTGAAAAACAATTGTTGATTTTACAGTATAATACTAGTATCCCAGCTGCCAGTATTATACCGTAAAATTAACAGTAATAAATAGTAAAATAAGCAGTAATACGCTGCCGATCATGCTCGGTAGCGTATTACTTCTTATTTTAGTGTTTATTACTGTTAATTTTACGGTATAATACTGGCAGCTACGGTGCCAGTATTATACTGTAAAATCATTTTTTTTTTCAGTGTAGTGTGTCACACTACATTTTGAACAATGTAATGTCGCGGGTAACGCGATACAAAACAACAGAAAAAAAAAAAAAAAAAAAAAAACAGTAATTTGTAGCGAGCATTGGCGCTACTTTTAACTTTACTTTAGTTAGAAAAAAAAGTGTCATTATACAAATCACGTGATTGTAATTTGCTTCTTTTGCGCAAAATTTGTTCGTCTTAACAATTTACGAATTTCAGCTGCAGTGGTTAACGACGAATTGTATGAAATTATAAAGATTTTTTCATCCACACTTCCTGGTAAAAACGAATATTGAACCACCAAAGAAATTACTTTTCTTGTTGGCAAGACTTGTTTGCTTTTTCGTTATTTGGTTGTCATAGTTTGATGCCGGATTTATTCATTTGGAATTGCTTATATTTCTTTTACTTGCTAGAAGGCCTAAAATAAAAACTTTATAAACAGTAAAATGAGTTTTATTAGACTGTTGACATGTTTTGAAACCATCGCAGTCATTATCAAAACAAATAAAAATATTCTGCAATTACACGGTCTATGAAGTTATTTAAAATGACATCACCTAATTCTTCATGTGCTTTTTCGAATTACGCACTTTATTATTGAAGTGAAAACTTCTTTAGGCGCGTTGGGCATTTTTTGAGATGGGGAAAAAGCCATTGAACTCGCGACACTGTTACTGTAACCGACATCTCTGTATATTTGAAGTGAAAACTTCTTTAGGCGCGTTGGGCATCTTTTGAGATGGGAAAAAGCCATTGAACTCGCGACACTGTTACTGTAACCGACACATCTGTATATTTGAAGTGAAAACTTCTTTAGGCGCGTTGGTCATTTTTTGAGATGGGAAAAAAACATTGAACTCGCGACATTGTTACTGTAACCGACACCTCTGTATAGAAGTATCTACATGTATTGTTGTACATGTATGTACATGTATAGTTCGGTATGAGGTAGGGCTGGGTCATATATATATATATATATATATATATATATATATATGACAATATTAACCAAATAATTATATAATGTAATATTATATAATTATATATTAATTATCTTTATATAATATAATATAAATATAAATATATAATATATATTATATATATATATGTATTATATTAATATGTATATATATTAATATAATATATATATATATATATATTATATATTATATTATATTATTATAATATATATTATTTATAATTATATCGATTTATAATAATACATAAATATATATATATTATATAATATATATATATATATATATATATATATTATATAATATATATTATATATAAAGTATATATATATATATATAATAATATAATAATCATACCATATTATATATTCATTTATATAAATATTATTATATTTCATAAATATTAAAACATTTTCTGATGATGCAAAAAATACACACGTAATTGTTCAAGTTTTCACTTCTGTCGGCATTCCCGGAGTGCCAGATTTTTTTTTTCTTGGGTGTTTATCTCCATATTTGTACCCATGGAGTAATAATAGCTTCATAGACCGTGCAATTATAGAATATTCTTATTGTTTTGATAATGGCTCCGATGGAGCTGAAACATATCAACAGTCTAATGAAACTTATTTTACTGTTTATAAAGTTTTTATTTTATGCCTTTTAGCAACTAAAAGAAGCATATTATTACAAGGTGTTATAATTTGTTATATTTTTGGAAATGTTTTATTTACAGATTGTTTTCATTTAGAGTATTTTTTTCTGTAAATTTCTAAATTATACGATTAGACAATTCAATATAATTAATTCCCAACCTAATTCAATACAATTAACACAATAAGAGAGTGTTACAGAGTTAAGTAAACAAATCTATTGGTTTAAAGTGAATGATTGCCCGAAATTATACTTCACGACATTGCCAATAAAGAGGACACTTGAAAAAATAGTCAAAACAAACATAAAAAAGTACAAGCGACAAGTTGCCGGTGCACCCCTGTGTTTGGAATAGATTTTTCTCTTATTTGCAGACGTTTGCGTCTTTTGGTTTTAGAATATTAGGAACTTATGATCTTCGATTAGCGAATTTTACGTGTTTTATGGGAAAAAGCATATACGTAAAAGTTCCGTTTCTAGTTCGAAAAGGTATACTAAGCAACAGAGTTGCCGAAGCACCCTGCAATTTGACGAAAATGCAGCTTTAGATTGGAAGATTTCAGATGATTTTTATTATGACTAGTTTATTTATGCCATTTTTTATACAAAAACCCTAAAAAATATTACAAAATATTATAAAATTTTACAAAATGTTAAACAATAACTCCCCATTTTTTTTTATTACAATGCTATCCTTAACCGTTCTTAAAGTATTTTATGTTTCCTATTTCTATAAGCTCATTTCCCAGGATTTCTTGATCATTTACTTAAATCACCCCCTCCCCCATTTTTAATTTTTTGTTACTAGCTGAGGGAATTGCTTTTCATCTTAATATCTTACAACTGCTATGCTTCGGGGATATATGACGTGGTCACAGGCACCTCGATAAAATGTCTGTGAATTCTCTCTCAGTAAACATTCAAAGTCGTAGACATTTCATTAAGATATTTTTCTGTCTCAAATTATGTATATTTAACTCAGAAAAAAAAATAACGGAAAGATTGGCAGCTATGACATTAACACAATTGTTGAATTCCAAGGAAAAAACTACAGCATTCCAGGAATTCCTAATTAAAGAAATAATGGTTTGTGAAATAGTTACGTATAACAGGCAATAATGAACAATGTTTTGTTAAAATTAAACTTGTATTATTCATATGCTAGTTCTTGTTTACTAGCAATTGTAAAAGTTAACCCCTTCAGGGCAGGTATCATTTAATAACATTTTAATTTTTTAATATCAGTAATTTTGTATAGTATTTTTTGACCTATTTAATCTAACATTATACGATTAGACAAAGCTAAGATTACCACTATAATATTCTGGTAAACATAAAAACCATACTCATCGCATATGGAACGTAATACGTGACACCCATCTTGAAGGGGATAAAAAGTGTAAAACGTATGATGTTAAATGAATTCTTCTTTGATTATAATGCAGTATTAAGTAAATTAAAAATGCATAATAAATTAATACAATTAAGATGAACTGACATACATAAAATGCATTGTAACATTTAGGTACTGTGGACATCTCATTTAGGTTTTCACTACTTAATGTGTGACAAAAATTACATAAATGTGACTATCATATAATTTCACTTAGATTACAGATTTTTTTTTTATATTTTTTTTCAAACAAATTAGTTTTGACTTAGTTTGAGTATAATAATAAATCCGTTGTTGCGTATATTTGGCATTTAATATTTAATAACATGCGAAATATGCCCTAAATGTGACAAGCATATGGGAACATTATTTGTATTATGATAGGCTATCGTTGAAAACCGTGAAAGACTTAATTTAACGGTAAGAGACATTCTGATCTAAAATTTTGAAATAAATTCTGATTTATTTTCAAGTATTTTCATTTTGGTTTGTTTAATATATATATGACCATATTTGTGTACTTATGAAATAAAATACGAAGTAATAAAGCACACAATTCAAGACAAGACACAAGTATTTGCTATAATGTTATATTCTAACAATAGCACTGTACAACAATATACAAAACATTAATTTTCAGCAGACATAGAAATAACGAACTGCTTCTGTGTTCTACAAATGGGCTAGGGTCGAACAAAAAATCAGCTTGTGGTGAAGGCGAACTGAGATTTGGCACAATTAGAAATTCATAGCTGGACAACGTAAAAAAGGTTTAGAGTGCAGTCATCAGCATTTGCCACGGGTTTTAGTACGTAAAATGTGATGATTTGTTCACAAATCAGGCATTATATGAAAAAACCAATATACTGATTATAATAAATGAACTCTTTGTTTCTTCCGTTTTCTTTCTAATAATTTGAATTAATTTATAGGAGCTATCATATCTTTATAGTTATATAATTCAATGAATAAAACATATTCAGTCAAAATAAATTGAGACGCACGCAGCGATATTTTAATAAGATCAATTTACAAGCGCTCCATAAAATCTCACATTTTGGACTTTCAAAATTAGTAATTTATTTTAATGTTATTTAAGCAGAAAGTATTTTTTATATAAAATAAGTAATACAATTACTTTAACTTATAAAATGCTACTTTTTATAAAAAAGAAAACATCTACTTTTACGACAGCCTCAATGAAAAAAATAATTGTAATTTTATATAAAAAATATAGAGAAGTTAAAAAAAAATAACGGTAATAAATTTTGCCTTTTCTTTATATTTTGATATAATTATTAAACGTAGACATTTGTTAATTTGTTTTTAAATCTACTATTTGAAAATTTTTACAAAACATTAAATTATTAAATAGTCATTCCCTCAGTTATTTGACAAAAAATACTGAATTTTTTTCAAAAATGCCCAATATTTAAAAACCGTTTTATAAATTTACTGATATAAAATGCTTCATGTTTTTTTCTATATAAAGTCAAAATTCATTGTGAACAATCATCATATTTTACACTACTTTTACAAAAATGAGTTTCATGCATCATAGGGGCATACATTATAGGTTAGGGGTGGCTCAATAACTCTTGTATATCGTGTAACACGATCTAAGGCACTAACTGATGACAGTCTATCTCATCTGTTCACCAAATGTTATGAATGGAGACAAACACTATGGAACATATGCAAGAATTTAATAATAATAATAATGACTCATATTATTTGAGCTTCCAAGTTCATAAATACGCATAAATTTAATAACTAACTTGCATGGGATTCTTTTCTCGTACAATCATTTTTTATTTTTTATTTAAAGTAATAAACTGTAAATTCTCTTGGATAATGAATAATAACAGAGAAGAAATGCTAGAAACAAGTTTTAAACTTTAAAATGAAAACTATTTTGAACTATAATTATTTTAAAAATGGATTACATTTGTTATTATTATTATTATTTTTTTTTGGGTTATGTGAATTTTGAATTTTTCAATGATTCTGCGTTTTAAGAAATAACAAAATAACTATTTTTTTCCAATAGCATCAAAGCCACAAGAATTTGTTTTAGAGACTATTTCGAAATTTTTAAACCGACGAAAGGGAACATACTTTTGAAGCAAAAATGAAATTTTGAATGATGAAAAGTATTTAATGAGTTCAGCTTCCATTTCATTGTTTATTAAATTTTATCCATAGAGAGACATAATATTTTCAAAAGAGAGGATTCATACGAAAATTGTTACTATAAAATTTATATGTGTAATTGGCAAACAACAACAACAACAAAAAAGCCTACGGGAAAGCTAGAAGAATGCGACAATACAGATTTTTTATTAAAAAATGAAGGTCTTCGTTGCGTTTTTTAACTAATTTTTTTATTTATTTATTTTTTATTTTTTTTATTTTTTTTAATGAACATACAAATAAAAAGAATGACTTTAAAGCTGATTTTCCTTCCTGAATTGTCACAAACCTAGTTGAATTATATAGTGTAACAGCAGAATTTTAGTCTTTGAAAAATGTACAAGCTTATTTACTCCAGTACAAGAAAAATATTTGGCCCATGTTGTCGTACTGGCCATCGCTTGCCCAATTGTGGCAACATTAGTACGAAATGTAGTCCGAATATTGGAGTCTTTGCGTTTTGTCAATATTATACTAATTGAAAAAAAAAATATTTTACTATTTCATTGCCATCATTTCTAATATTAAAGTTAATATATTTGCAATATTGTTGTTTCATTTTTTTTTCAATTTTAAACAACTCTTTAATAGTAGTGGTATTTCAGAGTAAATATTTCCAATTAAAACCAATATATCTGCAATATGGACGTTTCATTCTAAATATTTTTCAATGTAAAACTAATTTTTGTAATAGTGGTATTTTATACAAATTATTTCCAATGTAAAATTAATATTTAACCAATATTGGTAGTTCATTGGAAATACTTTGATTGACTTCAGTATTGACCCAATATAACCAATTTTGTTTTGCTACTAGCGTAAGTAGCAAATTTTACATGAAATAAGCTGAATTCTTTATTTTCAGCTCGTATTTAGAAGAGAAAATACTTTGAAGCTCAACCAATCAAAATTACTTGATAGCTCAAATAACATTAAAGAAACAATCATTCTCAAAGGAGAAATTCAAAATATCATCAGGATTATTTGCCGTATGTCAACATTTAACATTTATAAATCGTTTAACACTGAATACATAACATATGAGAAAACAACAATATGTGAATCAATTGTGCATGTAAAATACGGAAGTTTGTTAAAAATGGAAAACTAAAGATCTGTTCAAGAAATTCATAACATAATTTAAAAATATGCGAAAGTGTTTTCTGTTTTGCACGAACTGGTCTGTTTCTGGTGTTAGGAAAACATTAATTACCGTGTAAAAATACAACAATGCTCTTGTGTGCACTGAAATCTCCGATAAAACAGGTAAGTGTGAAAATTATAATTTCTTTTGTTAATGTATTATTTACCGGATGATTTGAACTTGTTAACAATATGCTTCATTCACTGGCATCAATTTTGCATCTTGCAATACTGCGGAAAGCAATAATATTATATATAAAATAAATACAGAGAAAAAATGTTTGCCGTCTTTACAAAATTTCTTTTGTATCACACTTATACAAAAATTTCTTTTGTACGAATTTTTTTTCTCTTTAAATAGGATTCAATGGGAGTTTTGCTATGACAACAGCCATTTTGTTAAATAATGTTGCTCCAACATAAATTTATTACTTTCACTGATAATTAAATATTATTGCTCCAATTTGAGATGAAAGTAGTGTCCGTATGCGATAGAATAGATAGAAAACAATATGCATACTTGTGTAATCAGCCAGTCCTCAGAGTGTTAATTTAGAGTAATTCTTTCTCAGGAAGACCTGTTTAACTTGGAGATTTCAATTTACAACAGTAATATAGTGCTCAATAAATGATCAATATTTTACAATTAATACATAGTAAAAAGAAATAAATTTTAACGTTTATCATATATGATGTAGTAGACGCAATTTTATTTATTTAAATTATAAAAGACTGCTGCTATGAATACTTTTATCGAAATACATTTCCTGATGATATTCTAAGTAAAGAATTGTGAACAAGGTGTAATTAATTTTAAAATGAGTAAATGGAATTTTGGCAAGAATCCCTGCAGCTAGTTTCTAAATATCTGAAAAATACTCCCAAGTTGCTAATAGGTAAAGTATCATACGTAACAGATAGAAATTTGAGAATTTCCTAAAATGAGCATTAAACAAAATAGTACAGATTAGATCCATACCGAAAAACTTATCATGCATCTTTAAAAGAAAATTATTGCCATTGTAATTTCATTTTAAACGGCATTATTTAACGTTCTCTATAACGATGAATGAAAATAGTTTATCTCATTTTTTTTATCAAAAAAGCTTTTTTTTTTAATTGTCTTTCATAAATCATCATATTTTGTAATTTATGAAGAAATTTTTTTTTAAAACGTGCTTCGAAAATCTTTTTCGTGTAACCTCCTTTACATGACTAATTTTAAACTAAGGTCTAAAATATCAGAAAAATGCATTAGATGATCACGTGATCGATCAGATAATTAACAATTAATAATGCAGAAATTCATGCCAAAATACTCACTCTGTAATTTAATATTATTTTCATATATACTTTGTTAGATGACATGAAAATGGAACAATCCTTACTTTCTGTCGGAAGATAAAAATATTAACTACGTATTTCAGTGTTTGGTAAAATATCTCCAAAATTAAGCTACCAAATTTGTATCAGATTAACTAATAGATTTTTTTTAATTACACATCTAGATGTTTACATTTCACATGGTTTCGTTACATCTAAATTTTTACCAAAGGCCTTTTTTTACTGTGATACTCCTTACTGTGTTATACTCCTAAATTTAACTAAGGATTTTTTAAACGTTTTTTTTTTCACAACAAAATGTTTGAGTTTTCTATAACACATTACCACATATTATAACTTTATATACTAACTAGTAAATTATTGAAAAACTACAGCAATATCCTGTAGGATTTAGAACAAATCTGATTTAATTTGTATCATTAAGGTCTTTTAATATTAATAAGGTACTTCTCTACTATCCCGTCGACCACTTTTCATAATAAAAAACTATCGCCAAACTGTAACGCCAAAGAAACGGGAGAATGTTGCCATTGGAATATCAAAATAAATAAATAAATAAAATATAAGAATTCAAGGACACAATTGTTATTTTAATTAATGAAATAACTAATAAATCAGTAAAACATAATGAAAAATACACGCAAATGTCGAATTAAAAACCACTTGATGACATAACAAACACGTATAATGCTTCTGACATCAAGTAAATGGGACTGCATTTTTGGCGTTTAATCTTACAGTTTGGCGATAGTTTTTTGTTATGAAATGTGGTCGACGGGATAATAGAGAAGTACCATTAATAATAATAATAATAATAATAATAATAAACTGGTGATCTGTGATAAAATCCCCTTTCTTTATAAGAAATGTAAATTTTACAATATCATGTCTTTGTACATCCAATTCACCTTCGTCTATTAAAAATACCGAAAAAGGCTTACGCATGTGTAAAAACATATCTCAATGTACTACATCTGTTATATGAAAAGGTAATTTCTATAAGAAATGTACCTTTATTTATCACTAGTCATCTTCCTCTATAGATTGACAAATTTACGAGCTCTGTTTCTATATTTGAGTATACGAAATATATTTATATGTAAAAAATGGCTATGTGACAAGAAAATTATACTTTGAAATTTTCATCTAATTATTTTCCGGTATTAAAGTAGCAGCACACGAAGAATCAGCGCATAGATATTTTCATGAGTTTTTAAAACGACAAAAATATCTGCTCTAGAAGTAGTATATTAAGAAAAGAAAACTAAAGATCTGAATGATTTTTTTAAAAATCTATCTTTATGTTACAAATCTAATTGTACTATATTACAATGATTCAAACGTATGTAATTAAATTTAAACATATGATACTTATAAATGCAGATTTTATCAAATAAAAGAAAGTGAGTTTTAATAATAGACGTTATCATAAAGTACTAGAAATTATTATTATTATTTTTTTATAATTAAATAAACGACAACGTGTAAAATTAATGAAATAATTTTTATATGATATCTACCAATCTAAGTTTTAATATTTATAAGTATAAAAATTATTTAAGTAAAAAAGTCTATGTCCTTATTTACTTTTTGTTTTCAGCTTATATATATTTAAGTTTTTTGGTTTCTACAATAAGAAACACTTTTTTTGTCTTCATAAAAATGTGGCAATTTAATAAATTTCATATATAAATTATCATCTTGAATTTTAAGAAAAAATCTATGCAATATATTATATTACAAAGTGGTTTCAGTTTATAAACAATCTTTCGTAAAGCTTAATTTATTTTTAATATATAATTTATTATAATGGATTTATTTATGGCAGTGTTCTTAGGCAGATATGCAATGAATTTTTTTACATTTTATTTTTGAATACATTCAAGAATGATTGAATAATAATTATATAATAATTTTCATAAGTGTTTCTTCATAAGTGTGTTTATAAAAGAAATTTATTTCTTTATTTTAAATATACATTTTCGCGAAAAGCAATTTTAATGTAATGATGATTTCTTTAAAAATAATATTGCTAAATTGCATTAAAAATATTTTTTTTCAAAATAGCTATTATGTGAACTAAATTTGTTAAAATAATTTTACATTTTAAGTATAGAAATATTTATCCTTAATTTTCTTTTTTTATGGAAAGATGAGAAAGGAAAAAATATTGGTTTAAATTATTTAAATAAATTAATATTATAATGATGATATAAAATTACAGAGAAACAATACAACGGGAAAAAATATTTGGAAATATAACATTAATTTACAACATTCAGATTAATGTGTTATTTAAACTTTTGCAAATTCAACCATTTTTCACCAAGTATTGCAATCTTGCGCCAAAGCGCCCAAGATTAAATCAGTACTAATGTTTCATACTTTCAACGTACTTTTGCCAAAAATAGTAACATTCGCTTGTTAAATAGTTTTTGTTTGATATATTCATTTTATTTAACTTTATTATAGAATATGTAAATTTTGAAAATTTTCTATTTTATATGTATAAGAAATTCTTTACAATTTATGTTAGGTGCATTGTTAATTTTTTGTTAACTTATGGTAGGGAGTATTTTGGAATTAAAAACCCCTCTTAGAGCAATAAAAAATCAATATAATACGTACAAAAAATTTTGCGACTCAATGAATAAGTTACATGTAAAAACCAACGTAAAGAGAATAACAAATTAGACTTGATAAATTTTGCATAGAGCTATTTCAGTGCTTCTTTGCAGCTATTTCTTGTGCTCACTTTTTCATTCTACGCAGTAAATGTTTTTCTTTTATGAAGCATTGAAATAGCAGTATGCTAAAATTTTACTTCTTGCTGTTTCTGTCTGCACGTCTATGCACAGTTGTAAAGTTTGAGATCCGCACATACGTGCTGTCGCTGTTTATTGCGCTTTTTTTCTTCATTTTGCTTTAAAGAAAGACTCGTTTTACGAGCCTTTGAACTAGTTAAACACTCATATTTATTGTGGCTTTTTGTGCTTTTCTTTATGTTGGTTTTTACACGCCATCTGTTCATATATGTTTTTCATGTACATACAAAACACTTTTTTAATCTTTAAAATTGGTTCATAACTCCTTGCAGACGAAGATCATGGCTATGTTACTGAAATGAAGCTGACATGAGACTTTTTAAAAGTACCATAGAAATCTTATAATGTAATGAGACATGCGTAGCAGAAATATTTCAAAGCGCATTTCGCATTTGGCACATCCAATTTTGGCACCAAACGATACGATGAAGGCTATTAAAGCTGTTAAGGCATATATCTGCGCTTTTTTGACATAAGCAGCAATTAGTTTGTGCTACAAATGTTGTATTCTAAATTTAAAGCTACAACCTTTCAAGAATTTCGCTTACAACAGACAACGGATTGCCTTGTTTTTACGAACATTTCTACAACATTTTATTAATCAGAATAGTGTGTAAAAGATTGCACAAGAACAGGTAGCAAAAATCTGTTATACTCTAAATTTTACAAAAATTTCAATTTCCTTTTTTGTGCCTTTTAGTATAAAACTTTATTCATCTCCTAATGAACTATGCAATAGTGATTGCATTTTATTAAATTATCAATAAAGGAAAAAACTTCCCTTTTTATTTTTAATAACTGTTCAGAATATACTTGCACTTAATATAATCTCTAATTTATAAAAACAATTGAAAATTGCCAAAACTTTGTGCTAAAAACAAAAACTTAAACAACAATCATACTTAAAAACAGTTGTGAACACAATTTATAAATATTTTAATTACAAAAAATGTTAGCTAATAAATTTATACGTCTATGAATTTGACCATAAATGCGACATTATTACTTAATTTAAACCTTTCAATGAGAAAAAATTTCATAAGTGGAAAATACACTGTGTAAAATATAAAAACTGAAAGTTAATTAAAAAGTTTGTTGAAATTAATACAAAAACTTAGCATTACAATATTGTTTTTGTTTGTATATCCATAAGAAATGTGTCACAAAATTGATTTATAAAGGTACATTTGGAACTGCTTTCACTTGTTTTGTGCAAAATGCTTAATTAGTGCCATGTACATAAAACTTTGTGAAATAAGTCTTTCCGTATTATTTTGTCAGTATCAAACACTTTCCACTTTCAACACATCACTTAATTTCTTCAAGAAGTCAACTTAAACGTCCTTTCAAAAGTCAGTCTCGAACAGAGATGTGTGCTACATATATTTATATGATCTGTGAGAAGTGGTTCACACCAGTTCTTTTGGACATAGTTTTCCAAACGATTTTAAATTTTACAGGAGTTAATCAACGTATAGTCAGTCTACTGGAACAACACAAAAAAAACCCTGTAAATAAAAGTTTTCTTTAAAACTAAACACACATAAAGAGCCATCAGTTTATTGCTGAACAGTCTTTCAGCTAGTTTAAGCAGGAAGGCGATAGGTTGTGGTTTGAAAAAACAGAAGAATGTCATGTCTCAAAACGTCACAGCCACGATCCAGCTTCTTTTTCTAGAACTAAAGCTGCATCTTCTCTTCCCATCAACCTCAAAATATTTAAAAGATCAGTCAGTGCTCCAGAATCTCGATGTCTGGCTTCCCATAAATCTAAAATATGCTCTGTTGGGCTTGGCTTTGTAGCAAAATAGTTAATGTACCTGAAAATGATCACTTTGCATAAGACAAGATAAATGGTTTAAACGCATCATATACATATTTAATTTGAAAATATATATTCACGGTCATCGAAAAAGAATGCCGGGATTTTGTTACCTTATAAAAAATTAATTCTTAAACGTACAGAAATAATTCTTGTGTTGAAATGTAGTGAAATAATGTAAATTTTTCCTCCGCTCACTAGAAGGCGTGCAGCCATGAATGAGAAGTTTCCCAACTCATGGATTGGACGAGATGGCCCAATTCTGTGGCCTCCATGAAGCCCTGACCTTACGCCTCTGGACTTCTTTATCTAGGGGTACATTAATAACATTGTTTACAGTGAAATAATTACTTATGTCAGCCATTTAAAACGTCGAATCATAGCCTCCAGAGATGCTTCACAGGACATGGAGGGAGATTGAATATCGTCTGGACGTCTGTTGAGCGACTAATGGTAAACATATCGAAACGTATTGAAATGGATATAAAACTTGGTACTTTTCTTAATATTTTAATACCAATTTTCTGGTCCTATGTGTTTCTTTATTTGCATAATACAAATTTGTAATCCCGGCTTTCTTTTTCGATGACACTGTATATCAATATTATTTCAATATTTGCAAAGATTTTCCAACAATGAGCTTTATGTGCCTTGAAAAGGAAAAATAATATTATCCAAATGTACTGGAATAAAATAAAAATTGTTTATATCTGTTTAGCGATTGTAATTTTATTTACCAATATATTCGATGGCAATTAAGACAGCCTGAAAGATCAATGATCAACTATGTTATATCGCATGATATTTGTGGTCAAACGACATCACCATAAAAAAAAATTACTTGTTGAACAAAACTTTAATTCATCTTTGAATCAAGCGGTCTCGGAAACCGCCCACAGTAGCTATGCGACAATCCCCGTCAGAGGAGTTAAGGGTTAAAGTAATTAAATTACGGATAGGAAGTTCATTTTAATTTTATTCTAACTTTTTAAAGTATATTCCACTTTGAAAATTGTCCCGATACTCATTTGCCATAAAAATAATTTTCTGAAATCAAGACACACACACAAATAATATAAGAACAGTAAGAAATTTTGAAATTTTTTATAGGAATTAAAACACAAGAATGAAACTTTTCAAGGGTATCTTCTTTAACTTTTACGAGGTGAAACTATATTTTACTATCATTTAAGGCATGTTATAACTTTTAAAAAAATTATCCAACATATTTCCATTTTTTTGCGAGTTTTTTAGGGCAATTACGCAGTAATAATAATGTTTTTTTTTTTGAAAATGAAAGAGCATATCTTGAAGTTTTATAAACAATTTTTTATTTGGAAATGGGTTGAAAAATGGCCCTCTAGAAGCATTCCGCGGTACCAGATGAATCTTGAAATCTGCTTATCTGTAACATAAAACGAAAAAAAAAATCTTAAAGTTTAAGATATTTTTTCTTTCTCGTATGGGTTTATCAACTTTTTGATCCTGGAGAAATTGGCGGTCGTTCCAATTTTAAGTTGTCGATTTTAGACAAAATTTTTCGGATTTAAATCGAGCAAAAGAATATTTACAATTCGAATATCGAGAAATGCGTCCCTGAGGGATTACAAGATAGTCCATACTTTAAAAGTATGAAAACTTCAATCAAATCGATCGATTTAATCTCGAGTTCTACCTGGTTAGTAAAACAGAGTTTCGAGAAAAACAGGTTAAAAGATTTACAATGTTTTTAAGCATAGATAACAGTTACAATTTCCAACTTACATAAATCATCTATACCAGGCCCATATAATGAACCCTCCTGGACTTCCTATTCCTCAATACTTTTGTTTCAACCTGCGCGCCACACACAATACGCTAAAAATGAGCTGTTCACTGCAACATCAAAAGGCGGATAACTTTTGAACCAACACGAATTTCGAAAAAAAACGCTTTATCACCAAGTTTATGAGGGTTTAAGAAGAAAAAAATAAATATAAATAAATAAATAAATAAAAATAAATAAATAGATAAAATTATAACGTGCCTTAAGAATGCAATGCAACTAAATTTTTTCAACACTTATTTTAATAAGACAACGAGTGAATACAGGGAACTCCCCTGTATACGAGTGAATACGAGTTGAACTCCGCAGGAATCAATCTAATTCAGGTTGATTCTGGGGGGAAGGGGGAGAGAGTGAAAGTTTCATAAAAATTTGAGTTTTTTTTTTCGTAAACGTAAATTTAAAAGCTAAAAAAAAAAATATATATTACCTATCAACTTTCAGTTCTTGTGCAAGTCTTCTCCAGTCATTTCCATTGAGAGTAGGGGGGTCCAAAATACTCTTGAGTTGTTTTCTTGCGTGAGGGGTTAACCTATAATAACACAAAAATATTTAAAAGGTAAATACAATGAAAAAAATTAAATTTAAAAAAATTACTTTAAATAAGATTAATCGTATAAATTCTAACAAAGCAAACTTAAATAATCTGTAATTAATCCTTAACGAACGCTAGGCCCCGCAACGGAAATATCACATTTTTACGACGAGCATCAATTACACTTCTTTTATTTTTATTTTTTTTTACCACTTTTTTTACTTTTTTTTTCATTATTTAATTGCTGAAATTTTGAGATAAGACGAATTTTTATATTCAAAAATACTGGTGTCCAATTTCAAGGATTTTGCACGTATACATACCGTATAGAGTGTGCGAAATTCTTGAACTTTGACACATGTATTTTTGCACGTATACGTGTCGTATAGAGTGCATAAAATCTTTGAATTTGGACACCAGTACAGAAAATTGTGTCTCATCTAATCTTAAAATCTCAACCAAAACATCTTCATTAATTGAATTTTAAATAAGTTTTTAGTGAATGTATAGGATACTGTTATTCTAGAATTACGTATATTGATGCGTTTTAACTATCCAGTTTTATGCTTTTTTTCTGTGTTGGTAGAAGCAGTTATATTCATGAAATCCAGTTAACACTTAAATAAAAATAAACATTCATCTAACAGCAACAGCTCATAACACGTGTGAATTTCTGCTAACAGATAAGATTTAACAGAAATAATTTATAAATTTAAACAGGTGTTGCAAATAAGCCTATCCGCGATTTATGCTGTGTGTATACCAGAAAGCTGTATCATATCGTCGCTACCATGTCAAACTATCGAATGTGAAAAATGCATTTTTCATTATTTTTAAAAATGGGCCGATCGTCACCACTAAATTTTATTAGAATTCTTCGCTTAGTAAGAATGCTAATAACATTTCTGTGAAGAACAGGGTTTCCAGTTTGGCATTCTTATTTATTTAGAGATGCCGAATTCATACCGGGAATTTTGTGAGAATTTTTTTTTCTTTAAGTAATCACGAAATGTCTGTAAATCAAAAATCAAGTAAATCAAAAATTTCTGTTTGAAATTTCTGGTCTGAATTCGGAATTTCTGAATAAGAAATGAGGCCAAACTGGCAACCCTGGAGAAGAATACTATCAAAATTTAGTAACGACAACCAGTCCATTTTTAAAAGTAATTAAAAAGGCATTTTTCAGATTCGATAGTTTGACATGGTAGCGATGATATATCAGCTATAGGCGAACTCGGAAAGTCTCCTCCGTTTGGCTATAAATAAAGAACGTACATAAAAAGAAAAAAATATTAAATTATATACATCTTAAAACTACAGCTTTTTACTGTTTTTTAACATAGTCGTCATTTAAATTTAAGGAATGTCATAGCGTTTCACTAATTTACAGATTTCTTCTCCCATAAAATTTGGCCATCTAGGTACGTAGAAAGTTTTGTTTCGGAATTTTGGAAGTTTTTCATCGTTATCTAAGGATGTAAGGATGTAAGGATGTAAGGATAAGGAACGCAAGCCACTTCTTCATGTAAGTGAAGAGATGAAAATTACTTGGCGCCTTGTCCGGGCTGTAAAGGGGATGATCAAAAACATCCCATTTCAATTGATTCAAAAGTTCTTGAGCTTTTCGAGTACTGTGGAGAAGAGGGTTGTCATGACGATGACAACGATGAATGGAATTAACGATGAATGGCTGCTTCTGAAACGTTTTGTGCCCAAAGAAATCTTATACACCAGCACCTAGCATTTGGCAAGATTTTCTATTGCAGCTTTCATGTTTTGAGGTTATAAAAGCTAATGAGAAACAGAACGAAGTCACAAGTCGCACTGTGACTCTGTCGACACAGCTGGATGCTTACTGAGTCAGAGGCCAAGCCGATGTAGCAATGGTGTCGCTACGCTACAACGGGGAGTTTTTTTCTGAACTCGCATCGTACATCATATCAACAAACAATATATGAATTCTGAATGTAAATAGAACGAGAGCCGAGGTTGTACTTTATCCCATCTCTCTCACACACACAATTTGTGGGCCCACATTATCTTATGTTTAACCCTTTTAGGACCATGGGTGCATATACGCACCTTCAAAAAGTGCTTACAGTGCTCGATTTTGCCACCAGTAAAAGCAAAATTTGCTTTGTTTAAGTGACACATTTACGCGATTTATGAAGTAACATTAACTGATTAACAAAAAGTGGTGTCAACTCAATAAAATTCGCGTGAGAGATGCTGGTCCTGAATGGGTTAAGGCTTCTGAAAAGTTGTCAACCTGAGTTGTCAACCTGAGTTGTCAACCTGAGTTGTCAACCTGAGTTGTCAACCTGAGTTGTCAACCTGAGTTGTCAACCTGCGCGATGGCACTTGCCATCGCGCAGGTTGACAACTTGGTCATTCCTCCACTCCGCAGATTAAATATATAACTGTAACTTTAAGAGTCTACAACATTTACATTTTTTTTCGCTATAAAGCTATTAAAATTGAAAGAAAATTAGAACTGAAAATCGTGTTTCGCACCTGAATCCTGCGATGGGCTGGTCCAGTGCCACTAATGGGCAACCTGCATCACTGGCCGTCACCGTGGAACCCAGGCATTGATTTGTCCAGTTAAGGGTAGGGCTGGGAACATTACTTTTCTGAAAATAAGTACATTTCTGTCATTTCGAAAACAATATAAAATATTTTTAAAATATTACTTAGATATATTTTTTTATATTATCGTATTTAGTAGTAAGAAAAACATTCTTGCTACAGATCAACACTTTTGAAGAGTTTTTTTTATAAATTTTACAACAGTGTTCCAAAATATTTTTCAATAACACATATGTGAAAAGAAATTAAATATTGTTTTTTTTTTAAGAATTCGAAATTTTAATGTTATGAATTACAATGAAAAAAAAAACCACAGTAAATTTATGAATCTTTTTAATTGTAATTTAATAAGAAGTTTAAGATAATGGAAACTTTAAGCATTTTAATAGTTTAAAAATTTACAAATATATACATATACCCTAAGATTAAATTCTAAAAAAAATCCCGTAACGTATTTTATTTTAATATATATGCAAATAAATTCTTTTGTCAGAATCCTGGAGGGTTTTTTCTGTACCATTTTACTATTTGTGACTTACCTCCCTTCCGTCTTGTGGATTGACCTTGAGCATTTGCCTGTGGGCTTGAATCCCTCTCTGGTAGACAAGGATGTGACATCGGACTTTCTGCGATCGATCTATATTTTCTAGAGTAAACGAGCAGTGGAGGTTATTTTGTCGACCGTTCCATACGTGCTGGAAAGGAATTTCCTATATAGGATAGAAGAAAAAAAATATATGTATAAGGTATTATAGTATTTAAAAATTAGAAGAAGTGTAGAAAGCTGTAAATAATTTATTGGTTATTGTTATAAAGTATTGAAATAATACCCATAAAGAATAATTTAATATAAAAATTTCTTATGTTGCAAGAAAGGAAGTAAAAGAAATATAAGATATAACAATCTTTTTAAAATTGAAATAAATAAATAAAAAAAGTTGCAAAGAATTTGGTGAGTGATGTCGTAAACTACCGAAATAATATTCAGAATGAATTGTTTAATATAAAATTTTCCTATGTGGCAAAATATAAAGAAAAAAATCTAATATTACAGTCTTTAAAATTAGCTTAAATAAAGAAAGTTGAAAAGAATTTGTTAACGATTAGAAAGAAAAAGAAATAAGGTTTTACTGTCTTTAAAATTAGACTAAAAATAGAAAAATTAAACGGATTTCATGGATATTGTCATGAACTATAGAACAAATATAAAATATAATAACGAATTGTTTATAACAAACATTTAATCTTTCTAAAAATATTTCCAATTGTTCGGATTCAGAACTTTGTAAAATTAGATTTCATTTCATAGTTAACAGGAGGTGATTCCTCGGAAATAATAAAATCAGTGTGACACGAATATCTAAGTATATTGCAATGGGCATATGGAAATCTATAATATTCGAGCTATCATAATAACTACTGCAATTAATAATACAGTAATAATGTTGAAGTTGAATAAAGGAACAAATGTACAAATAATGCATAATTTGTAATGATACAAACTCGAAGAATACGAGTATTGAGCATAAATGTGAAAATTTTGTCTCCAAAATGACCATAATGCTGCGAAAGAATGGTGACTTTATTGACGATTTTTAACTTACCGCGATTGAATTAACCTCTGGAGAGGAAACGTTTGCAAGACGAAAATTTTATTAGAAATATTAACCTCATCCGAGAAATTAAATAGAAGAAACCCACTTTTCATTTCCTCTCGCAATGGGAAAGATGGAAAGACCTTGATCGTCTAATAAAGAAATGAAATAGCTTCAAAGTAATCAACAAATCTTTCAACGCATAATGATCTGAAAAGTGATATTTATGACCACTCAACTTCGAATAAATGTTCCGGAACTCTTCTAAATTGATAAACTGTTATCATACGAAATAGATTAAAGACTTTAGAACAATAATTATAGCAGCAAATGAAACTTTATTATTCCAATTGCATTCTTACGCTGAAACCCTGCAATGTGTATTTTCCACTGACGTATGCGTAATTTCCAATGATGTAATGAAAAACTCTGAACTTTTTATTATGACTTTAATTTCTTCAGTCCTCTACCAAAATGTAAACGCGTAAACACGTAGAGCGAATAAGCTCTAAGATGTTAACAAATTGTATATTACTTTATAATCTAATCCTAAATATGTATGTAACATGTAATTGTCTTTATTATCCGCGTAATTAAATAATCAAGAATTTGTTTTAAAAGAAGTTTAATTATTTGCAGTCAAAGCCTAATAAAATAATTAGTTTTTTCAGTATGATAGTGATGTTAAAAACAACAGTGAAGTGTTCCGTGTGACCAATTTACTAACACCTTGGATTTAACCCCTGGATTAACTACAATTGGATTAAGCCATGAGATGCACCTTCAGAAAAGGTAAGAGAATTTATCTTATCCTTTTTTAATCTTCTTGAGACACTATCCGCGCTTGATCGACCTCCTCCTTCAAATTTATGTATGCAAATATAATTTGTTGTGACCAGCTAAACGATAAATAAGGAGAATACTTCACGCTTTTGAGTATGCTTATACACTTAGCACATCATAAGTATTCTAGTAGCAGTACTGTATGGAATTTCGGCGAGTCATTGATTATTGTAGAATCTCGGCTTTTGTCAATTTATTGGAATAATCTGAATTCAAATTTACAGAGGATAATTTTGTCATGAGCGAAATTTATTTCATGATAAAGTTTTATTTTAGAGTGTTCTGGATTGAAAAAGAATTTAATAAAAAAATAAAAGAAGTTCAAATATTTTTGATTAAATAAAGTATATTTTCATAAGAATAAACTTGATAAACTGTATCTTTATTCTAGATTAATTTTAATTCAATTATTCATATTGGTAAATTGCTCCTCACATGTATCTTTATTCGCTTGTGTTTAACACATAACAATTATCTTGAAACAATACATTTCTAACTAGTTTTAATTTAGATTTTCTGGATTAAAAAAGAATTTAATAAAAAATAAACAAAAGAAGTGCACAGATTTTTGATTAAATAAAAGTATATTTTTGTGAAAATAGACTTGTTAAACTGTATCTTTATTCTCTTTTTTTTAACGAATAACAACTATCTTAAAAAATACATTTCTTCTAGATAGTTTTATTCAATTACAACTTAATTATTTTTATTTTTTACTTTTATTAAGTAGAATACACTGTTTAAAGCACATACAATTTTTAAGACTCTATTGCATACATTTACTTATTTAAACTCATTGTATTATAGTGTCATTATAATAAGCGATAATCATCCAAAAAAAAAAAAAAAAAAAAAAAAAATGTTGTACACATTGCTGTATATCCAACTCAATTTTTTTTTAAGTTTACATACTACTGAAAATTTAGTTTATTTTCATTCCTGTCGTTTACAGTAATAGAGATTTAAAAACGCCAAACACTCAAAAAATTATTATAAATCTAGAGAATCTAAACATAAAAAACTCCAAAGATTTCTATATTGAATATTGTATTTTCAAAAGCATAAAACGGTAACATGTTGGATGTCAAAATCACATATACGGGACAATCAGATCTTCTTGTAACACTTTACGGCAACCGGTATAACAAAATTTTGCCAAAATTTTAAGTTACATAACAATAAAATAGATGTAGTATATTTTTATTATAAACAAAATTATTTGTTTTAGTTTTGGAGTTTTAAGTATTCGGTTTATTTTTGCAGTTTCATGCTAGCGTCACTTATATGTGACACTCCGATTTTCACATCTCGGTCTGGATTATCAAAGGTACCTGTGTTTTTTATCACTTTATAACAACTGACTAGACCAAATCTACTGATGACATATTTGTTGAGTTATATAGCAATAAAATAGATGCTGTACGATTTTGTTAAGCAACACAAACATATTTTTTAGTTTTTGATCATTAACTATGCAGGATAATTTTGTAGTTCTATACCAGCGTCGACATATATGTCAGTCCAATTCTTTTAACCCTGTCAAATATTCACAAAGAAACGTGTTTTTTTTTTATTTTATTATTATTAATTTGTGAAAACTAGTGTAGTCAAATTTAGCTCGAAAACATATTTGTTGAGTTACATAACAATAAAATATATCCAGGATATTCTTGTTATGAGCACAGTTATATTTTTTAGTTTTGGGGCATTAACTATTTAGTTTATCTTTGCAGTTTCTTACCAATGTCAGATATATTATAGACATTTCGATTCGCGTATTTCAGTCTAGATTCACAAAAAAAGAAATGATTTTTTTTTTTTTTTTTTTTTTTTTAATTATTATTTTGTGATAACTGGTTAATTATGCCAAAAACAGATTTGCTAATTTATTTAGTACTAAATGAGATGTAGGATGTTCCTGTTATAGTCACAATTATATTGTTTAGTTTTTCAGTCGACACGAGTCGGTTTTCCAGAAGTTTTGGAAGAATACATTGCGTTAAAGGAAAAAAAAAATGTTTTTGTTTTTATGTTTATGCAATTAGCTAAATGTATACAGTATATTATTTTAAAATTCGCCATTCTGCGGAACATATAGCTATTGTGTATTTAAAAAATGCATCAGCCATGTCCGATGCGTTGTCTGCATTAGTACCAGATTTTTTTTATTAGCAAAACTTCGACATGAATATATTTAAAAATAATATAATGTTATAGATTATTTTCTTTTTCATTCATTTATATATATATATATATATATATATATATATATATATGTATTTAAAAATGAGTATATATATATGGATAAATGATTTATCGAAATTAAAATATAATTAGCTAATTTTTTTCTGTTCAGTTAATTGCGTCTTTTATATGTGTAAAGCGAGTAATTATCAATTCCGGAAAATTAAATAAATAATTGTAAATTTAGATTAGAGAATCATTTCATAGACAGATAACAATTTAAAAATGATTGATATGTTTCTATTTATTTTCTCTGAAACAAAATTTATACTCATTTATGACTTTCAAAGCTAACTCGCATTTTTAAAACGTTTACGCGTTTTAATGATAAGGCTTCATTTCGACTCACAAATTTTCAAGTCTGAAGCAAGTTGTGACAGTTCTTCAATAATTGCTGCTAAAACTCTTTTCTCAAACAATTATACCCGAAATCGTGGATTTAATTATTACCGTGCATGTTAGATCTATGAAAAGAAAATGATACTAATAATTGCTGCTAAAACTCTTTTCTCGAACAATTATACAGAAAATTGCAGATTTAATTATTACCGTACATGTTAGATGTATGAAAAGAAAATGCTAATAATTACTTGGTAATTAGCACCAGGCTTGCATCTCCACCCTTGTGCCACATCTTCTAAACAAAGGCATAAATTGGCTCCTCCATCCTGGAAGGGCATGGATTTGGGACGGTCTAGTAATTTGCCGCCTAGTTTCTGCTCCACTTGGAGTACACCCTGATAAAATAGGAAAAATAAATGTCACTAAAGCTCATTCCTAAATAGGTATCTGTATCCTTTAAGGCAGTTTAAAAAATATATTTTTATTCGCCCAACATTCTGAAACTTTCTGACAAATTTTTTGTGAAAGAAAATGATTTCACCTAGTAAAATTCAATTATTATAGAAAAATTTGAAAACAAATATATATATATATATATATATATATATATATAATTCATCAAAGTATGAAATTTTTAAACATTTCGAAAGAATCTGTAAATAAAAATTTATTCATAACAATTAACTATAAACATTTAAAACAATAAAATATTTAAAGTACACAGATAAAAGACTGTCTGTTTCTCTTCAGTGGACGGACAGACAGAAGTAACAATCAGAACTAACTATAAATGTATTATCAAAATTAAAATATAACTAAAGGAGATTTTTTTTTTTCAGAAAATCTTCGGAATCCACTAACAGAACTAACTATAAATGCATTATCAATACCTGTCTATTCATCTACTGAAAAGGAGCAGTCTTTTGCCTGTGTAGTTTTAATATTTTATTGTTTTAAATGTTTATAGTTAATCGTTATGAATAAAAATTTTTATACACCTTCTTTCGAAATGTTTAAAATTTTCATATTTTGATGAATTATATTTTTGTTGCATATCTTATGAGCTGATTTTGCGCCTGTAATGCAACAATTTTATAATAATATTCATTAAATATATTTGAAATATATATATATATTATATTAAGACAATTTTAAAACTACCTTCGACTTCAATTTCGAAAGTTTTGTAACCATGTTTAATTTCATAATTTTCTTACAAGTGTGCTCTGTATTTGTAAGTACCAAATTTTCAAAAAACTAATTAGTTAAAAAAAATTTAATGCGATGACATACGTAAAAATATAAGAAAAATGAGTATTTCCATAGCATTTTCGATGTTTTTAAAAATAAGCTATTACTGAAAATCGGATTCGTAATTTTACGAAATACACCTTAATGATCGTCCATTAAAAACATCGAGTTAATATGTTGAAGTTTTAGAATTTTGACCCCACTGATTTATTGAAAAACATAAATTGAGAAAAAAAAAGAATTTGCAGAGTTTAACTCTGGGTAATTTAAATTGAAATGGATGCAATAAAAAGTATTTTCGTGTATTTTTAATCATCGTGTCATTACAAAACGTTGTCATAATATACTACGCATATCTAAGTTCATTTTAAGCAAAATATTAGAAAATTGATATTTTCGTAATTTTTTGCAAAATAAAGAGCATCCAATCCCCTTAATATAATAATTGGACTTTAGTATCACCATTTAACTATAATATCAAACTCAATAGAATATGTAACAGAATACTTTTACATTTAACAATGCAGTACATTATAACGTTTTTGCTCTTTAATTTTATGCTCGTGTATTTTATGCTCATTTAGTCAAACAGTAAAACGTACTTTAGGAAAGAAAAGACAGCTTTATTTGAAATTTTTTTTTTTTTCAAATTTGATCCGAATGTCTTAACTATTAGACTTTGATTATAACTTTTGCAACTAAATACGAGTGAAAATGATAGAAAATGATGAGAATTAAAAAGTTAACTATGTTTCAAAATAAACAAGAACAGAAAATCATACATCCGGCATAGATTATAAAACACATTCCAACACTAACAGAAATTTAATATTTTCACACGATGAAATGAGCTATCTAAATGAGCAATTTAGAAAATACATAACTCAGTAAAAATCTATTTTCAACAATTGATGACCATATTCGAAGTATTTCATCCAGCCCTGTATAGGATCTACAGAATTTTTAAACAATGCGTAATACACTAAAAATTACATAAAATTGCATATGACAGCGGAAAGAGCACTTCTAGCAATTACCGATCATAGTCAGTCCTTTAACCAAATTCTCTTGTGCGTATCTGTACATGAACGATAAATCCTATACGCACTCCATAATCTGTAGAAAATAAGTTGCATTAAATTTCAAGTTTCATAACATGTTCAAAATGCACCGCAAATGATTCTTCCCCATACATCATAATGTAAAGGGATTATTTTGTACGTCTCTGTAATTGTACGATAAATGCTAGTAAATGTATACTCCCGTTAAAGAATGCTGTAATTCATCTCAGTAATGCATATTAATTTCATTATGTTTGAAATATCGAAACATCAATAAAATGCGCCGCAAATGATTTTTCCTCATAGACCATAATGTAATGGAATTCTTTTGTGTGTCACTGTAATTGAAGTATTACTGCTACACACTTCATTTTCAATACCGAATATTCTATAATAAAATTCAATAATGCATAAAAATTTCATGACAATCAGAGTATAGTTATGAGAGTTAGACACAGGCAGACGGACAGACGAACAGCAGACAGACAAACCGATTTCATAAACACTCTTCAACTATGTTGGAAAGTGATAATAAGTAGAGAAAACGGTGGAATTGGGAACTGAGATAGTTGAATACTAATGGTTTACTTATATTTTTATAAGGCCGTATATATATTCTCTTGGTCCGGAAAAAAACCCTTGTAGATGTAGCTATTTTCATTATCTATCACTCTTCTTTTTTGTAAGGTCGCTGAAGCTAATATGCTACTCTCATTTAAAACTATATTTGTCATCGTTGTGATAAAGTTGCAAAAAAATTACAAAGACGCAGTTATTAAAGCTATGTCTTAGCTATAAGGTATGAAAAAAAAATAATCCCTTTTGATTTCTACTTCCAAAAAAAAAAAAAAAAAACACCTTTTCATAAAGGTAATATGGCTAGTGAATATAATTCGGCCACTTTTCCTATTTTTCTCAATACATTCATTTCTACTAAGTTTAACTTCAGTCAAGCAAAAGTGCAATGAAAAAAAAAAAACACAACTTTAATATTTTAATGAAAAGAACTTTATATCTAGTACAAAATGAATGGAATGTAAAAAAAGAATTTCTTAAAACCGGTTTAACATTCCAAAACCTCGACACAAATTAAAATAGTCAATAAGCTTAAAATCATAGCCTGAATTCCAAACAAAAGAAAAATAAAAGTATCATGGCTGTTCAACATTCGCAATCTAAGCATTTAAAAATGGTTTGGTTTTGTTTCGCTCGTAGTGGACAGTTTTCTCTTTTGTCAGGATTTTCAATGTTTTTGCACAAACCATAAATTATTTGAAAAAAAAAAAGATCACATATCATTGAAGAGCCAATATTGTATTAAGCTTTTTTAATTCAGTAACAACACGAAAAGTTGGCAACCTCACCAGATCAAAATATCAACGGTTGTCCTGGAACCCAAGCAAATACAGATAACCCTTTCTACAGAAAAGTTTATTCCACAAATCCCGCTTGGCACGCAGCTCTAGCTTCTCTTTAGCTCCCTTTTTCAGGTAGTGGATCCATTTGTTAGTAAACTTTGAAAGTAATACTGAAACCGCCAAGTGGTCATACTAGCAACGCTGGCCATATTAGTCACAATTACCTTATTTGTTATCAAAAGGGTTGCGTTTTTAAAAAATAAATAAAATTCTAGCACCCAACTACTTCCAGTCCCCAATCCCCCCGTTTATCCTAAACAAAACGAAATTAAATTAAGTTAAAGTATTCTATATTTTAAATTAAGATGAAGGTCAAGCATTTCTTTTTATCATGCATTTCTTAGAATAACTATAATCTTAAAATATTTCATAAGTAATCATATATTCACGCTTATTTAACTAATTATACAGTATATAAATAATATATGCAGTAGAATTAAGCAACGAATTCTAGTTTAGCTTATATATGTAAGCACATTAATACGTTTAAAAAATGCATATTTATTCTCATATTTTGAGGGGAACATTCTCATAAGTAGAGTGTTTTGAAATTTAAAAGTGAATTAAGAGTTTACATATTATTTTTTGTGAAAATTTACATGTCTGTTACAATGAAAATATGAGAACGTTATCAAAAAAATATTCAAATGAATAGAAATCAATTTAATCTAAATGGTATTTCAATAGATATTTAACACTCAAATGACCTTTTCATAAAAAATTTTTGCAAAATATTCATATAAACGTTTTACATCGGGTGAATGCAATCGATATTTATTTAAAAAATATAACTATTTTAGCCTCAAAGATAGTTTTAAAGTAAAATATCATCCAATTTCAAACAGCGCACAGTGCGAAATTTTAAGACTCTACACTGTATAAAATTTTGTACTGGGTTGAACCAACTTTTGGTGCTGCGGTAGCTGCAACGTATGGTGATATCTTGTTCCAATATTTGAAACTCCGATCCCTCCATAGATCCAAATTTTTGAGCGAGATTTCACCATCTTATCATTGCGCTACTGAAACGCCAAAAGTTGGTTCAACACAGCACAAAATTTTTAACTCTGTACCGGAATTTAATTACTGCAGACCGATCGAACACATTTTTGTTGAGTTTGAAGGTTATTGTATATACCGCCACTTTGCACACCATATATTACAGTTTATTTTTTAATAGAGAATCAATTTGGGGGTTTCGAACGCGACGAGACCATTTCTCAAAAATAAGTTGATTAGAAAGTAAGGGAAAAATGCGGAAAATAAACAACCATAAAATGTAAACGCGAAATGTTGGGCAGAACATTTTTGCTGATTTTCATAATTTAGTAGACTAGCTTTAAAAGTCGAGGCTGAATTTTATCGATATAACGTTATACAGTACTATTTTAAAACCTTAAGTGAAATTATGATTATTAGTAATGTATAACTTACCTTTTTATATATACAAATATTGGAAACAATTGGGGTAACGGTACATATTATTATAACTGTGGATTAAAAATGTTAATGCGACGATTCGTGGCGAGACACGACTTTTCTTGTTAAGCGAAAAACCGTTCGACCGCTTCCAGTGCCCTCTACTTATAATATGTGCACTAACTGGCAAATATACTCATATAATTATGTCAAGCTGGATAGTTTACTATCCAAATTAATCATTAGTTTGGTGCGTAAGTTTTTAACTTCTAATAAATGAAGTTCCGCTAGATTCTTAAAATTTCGCACTGTGTGGCGTTATGTAAAGTAAAACGCATTTTACCTGTAGCGCTGCTCTTGTGTCCTCAACGCAGTAAACCCTGATGTTATAATCCACAGCAGAGTATTGACTTGGGGCAAAAGCAGCTAGGGTCAGAGACTTGATGCACCACCCACCTCCTTCTTCCGACTCACCAACTAGGACGTATCGACACAGGCGATCAGTCGCCACATGACACTGTCTACCATCCATCTGGCAATACAAAGGAGTGTTGATTGTCTCGTGGCCAAGTGTGACAACATTCTGAAAAGAAAGCACATGTTTGACTAAGATATTTCATAGTAATGTTAGCTGAAAGATGAATTACGTAGAAAGAAATAATCAAATGTATGATTTACGATGTCGCAAAGCCTATTAGCATTTTATGAACATAAGATTGAATGACTCTCAGTATAGGTAAGATGGAAGCATTCATCTGATAGTAGAAATTTATAACCCACACAGTTATCTCAACGACAAAAGAAAGATTGCAATCTGAAGGATCAGCAAGTGTATTAGGCAACCTGTTTTATGTGTTAATAAAAATATTTAAAAAGTTGAAATTTACAGAATGCTGGTGAGAGTGTATAGTTAATATATGATGTAATAGACATGTTCTACGAATGTGTGAATAACTAGAACGATTTTATCTATAAGGGTCCAGTTGTGGGAGAATAGTAAGTATGCTATGATGTCGCAGCATACATTAATTTATTGCAGCAATTATTCCCTTTTTATTTAATGACGTCTTCCAAATTGTCTTCATTCTGTTATCTCCATACGCAAATTTCTCAAAAGAAAAATCATTTTATTCATCCCCTTCTCCGTCTTTTAATGAATTTAGTCATTATTCCCCCTCTTTGTTAAATTCAGCTTAATCGATAATCATTTGAAGATTTCCATAATATGTAGATAAGCAAATAAAAACCACTAAATATACTCTGCAACGATTCACATAAAAGTCCATCTGCCATTTCCTTTTTTGCTCACTTACTGTAACAAAGTTTTGACTCCAATCTATTGCTAACAGCATTTTTAGCTAAACATTCTTTTAAATTACAACGTTTCCCAATACGTAGCTGAAAAATCTGATCCAAAAATATCCAACGTACATATCTAAGCCATAGCAATTTTATCAAGTCGGCCGCTTAAATATGCAAGACTCTCTCGCGATTCCCATTTATGCGGTTTGAAGTTCCTATACATATTGGCTTCCCCTGTAGAAATTCGTTAGGATGATTTTTGAGAAAAATGGCTTTATTCTATAAGATTTTAATTTTCTTTATGCTCTGTTCGAAGAAAATCGCCAATACTGTAACCTTTTGGAGAGATGTAAAATCATTCGAGTTTCTGTCATGAAAAGAGAAACAATTCAATTTTATTTCTGACCATCCTCCTATCAGCATGTAAAAAAAATTCAAGAAATATGTAGTGATCCCGGGTTTCACTACCACCGTCAGTGGTAACCATGAAACTTTTAATCCTCTACTCGTGCTAATAATCTGAACCTGGTTATTAAAAATGTTTTCGCTTAATCAATATCTACTCTTTCTCCAAGATATCTCTCCGCTGTTTATTTTAAAATACTGCAATTTACATATAAGTGACATATTAATGCTGAGATACTTCAAGTATCTCCAAGATTACGATCCCGAGCTACGAACTCCGTTGCCAATTGTAGAAAACACGACCATAGCGTGAGACCTAATTACGAAAAATGATTTTATCATGTAAATTTTATGATGCTCTTCTTCTATATAAAAGTTTGGTATTCACTTATCGATTAATATACGGAGTATGTGATGATAATTTCAAATAAATTTTAAATTGAAAGAATAATACCTTCCACTCAGGATTTTCTTCTTCTGTACCGTTGTCACTGGCATGTATACTAATTTTCCAGTTTTGAGTGTTGAGCAGTGCGCAATGTTGAAATGTAATGATTGCAGATTTCTTCAAGTGAACACCAAGAGGACCACATAGAATTACGGGACTCAGAAGGGTTTCTTTATCTGAAAATATAGATAATAATTGATAATATAGATAATAAACATAGAAAATGTTCAATATTAATTGAGTTTTGAAGCTACAATTTGAAACTCTAGTAAGAGATGGCCTATTCAAAAAATGTTTTGATATGTGGATATTTTTATCATGCGTATTGGCTAAATCTTTTAGAATTCAGAATTAGAAGAATTACTCAGTAATTTCAATTAAAGTTTATTAAAAACTTATTAATAAACTACAGAAAATTACAATATGAAAAATTCAAATTCGAAACAAACTTTTATGGAATGTATTTGAATCTGCATAACATGTTAAATTACGAGTTTAATATTAAATACATTCAAAGCATCGTGGACTATCATTTTAGATACAGATTTTGACCCCTTAATATTCCAACTAAAAAAAAACGAAAAATATCCGTTTTTCCGCGATTTTTCTATTTTTTTAATCGACCACGCAGTTGATAAGCGACGCCGATTGTTGATTGCAAGTTTCTCGGTTGAAACTATTAGGCGTAAAAAAATCTAGTGCAGGCTTGTTCAACCTTTCAGTAAGCAGGGGCGCACGTCAGTTGGGAACAAACAATGAAGGGTGCCAATATTCACATGACTCAAAACATGCATCCATATTATCCCACTGTAGTAGTGATAACTATAAAGACATCTTACATGATGCGCATACACAGTTTTTACAGTGGTAGGTAGCCATAAGACACTTGCGATTCAGGTACTGCATGTAAAAATAATTTGCAGAAAAACATAAAGCCTAGTAAATTTAGAATTGCATTTTTCTGAGAGCGGTCCCTATCGTGAAAAGTCCTTCCAGCCTGTACCGGTAGGAAAAGGTAGCTTACATATCCCGTGTTTTTAAAATTTCACCTGATTTGACTCAAACACCCGAAGTTAAATTGCTTGGAACTCGATTATAGAAAATTCAATCACGGTTTTCGCTAATACTGAATTTGAATGCAAATTTCAGCATGAGAATTACAGCATAACAAAAGTCAGATTATTTCAAAATATCAGCCAACCTAGAATTTTAAACAGCTATATCTCAGCCATTTTGTAAGGTAAAGCCGAAACAAAAAATGCTCCAGAATCCTTGTATCGCAATCTAACACTTAACGGAAACAACCTTTTCGATTTATAACTTTTATACATCTTTTTGATTTTTAAAAAAAAATTAAAAATGTAACTGACCGCTATTTTGAAACCAAATTGCACATGAGAGATGGCCAACGAACTCGGTTGAGACCTTGGTATGTCCTGTGCACATGATAAGTCACATTCATATCGGTTCATAAATACGAGAGTTACAGTATAACAAATATTAGATTGTTTCAAAATGTCAGCCAACCTAGAATTTCAAACTGCCATATCTCAGCCATTTTTTAAGATAAAGCCAAAACAGAAAATGTTCCAGAACCCTTGTATCACGATCTAACACTTAACGGAAACAATTTTCCAATTTATAATTTTTTATACAGCTTTTTGAATTTTGATTTTTTTTTCAAAGAAAACCTACTTAGGGCACCGCGTTGGGCAGTTCTGATGTAGTGTATATATTTGGTAGATATTTATATATGAAGCTCAAGTTCAAGTCTGTAAGTATTAATTCGGATGCGCGGGAAGAATTTAGCTTCTTGGATAGAGTTATTCTATTGAGTGCGTTAAAAGATTAGCTATATCATAAGTAATACTCACCATATAATCTTGGCCGATCTTTGTCTTCTCGAAGAACTGCAACGTATACTTCTACACTCGAGCCTTTTTTAATAGCACCAGGAGGAATGGTAAGGGTTATGCCTAACGAAAACACAAATAAGTTATATATAAAATTTACTGAATCTATTTTTTTTTAAGAAATGAAATTCGGGCATTTTATATTATCCCCTTGAACTATGTTACATTATACAGGATAGATCAAAAGTCCTTGGTACATTTTACAATTCAATATAAAAATAGTGCGAGAGCGGTTTGGATGTAAATGCTTCTTATGATCGAAACTTTTATTTAAGCAAACAACAACAAACAAAAAAATATTTCTAAAGTTTACCCAGAGATGGCGCTATTCCTCCAAAGTTGTAAAAACGCATCAAAACTCAAAAATAAACAGCTACATAACTATATTTTGTGCAATGTATTGCTATATTTGAACGTTTGGAACTAAACTGGGTACTGTTTGGATGTAGTTCGAGCTATAAAAGACGCACACGTGTAAAAATGTTAGCAGACTACACCAAATAAATTAAGTATGATGTTTGTGACTAATTTATTTTGAGTTTTTTGTAGCTTTTCTGCAGTTTGAAGGTGTAGTCCCATCTACAGACAATTTTTAAAACTATATTTTGTAATTTGCTTAAACCACACTTTCAATCATAAGAAGCATTGCTCTCGTGTACGTCAATTATTTGATTTTTTATTGAATTTTCAAATGTGCCAAGGACTTTTGGCCCACACAGTGTTTCAAATATATTTTTCTAAAGAGTGATTTATAAAATTATAAACAAAATAGATTTACCAGAGCCAGGAATACTAATTCTTCCTCCACTCTTAGTGACTGTGCCCCAAGCAACACATTCGATGTCCAAGTTTGGAGGAAGAGCCGCTGACGTAACAGAATGACGACCAGACGGACACTCTGAATCAGACAGGGTAGAAGGATGTGATACTAAAAAGAAAAAATAAACATTGTTAGTATAGAAAAAACTGTACAATGTTAAAAAAGATAAATGTTTCTTGATCTAGCAAAAAAGTTTTCGAAAATATAATATAATCTCTTCCGAATTACCCACGATTCCGAAAAACATTCCTTTATGTTCTGAAATCTTAGAAAGGAATAGAATTCCGTGATTTAAAGAAGCATTTCTGAAACAAAAGTCTGTTTCGTGGACTGTAATTTTCGGAAGCGTTTCCGAGTATTTTTTTACAGTGTATTAACCAGTCTTCTCAACCTGATATAAACACGTTTTTCGGAAGCTAACAGTTCTTAAGTAAACATTTTCATATTAAACAACCGGTGTTCAACAGACAAACACGCTAAATTAACAGAGAAAAATGAATACTATTTTGTTACTCTTGCATGTATGAATTCTGTTACGCAGCTGAAAATACTTACTTGTGAATTATCAGCAAATCCAATATTTAGTGTTGATACAGTGTTGAGAAACTGAATAATACACAGTAAAAAACTATTCGAAAATGTTTCAAGTTACGGGCAACAAAAGAAACTTTTGTTTCAGAAATGCTTATATATAATATAATGCTTATATATAATTATAAATATCGTAAACGCTTCTCGGAATTGTGGGTAACTCGGAAGAGGTTATGCTATATTTTCGTAAAAAATTTTGCTGGATAAAGAAACATGTCTCTATTTTTACAATGAAATATCGTAAATATTTGCTGTTTTATTGTTTCTTGTTATCCAGACTTTACAAAGAAATATTTCATGGTGGATTTTCTCTTTCAATTTCGTACTCAACGGGATTCAGATTAGACATTTAATTTTACTTTTTGCTCGATTTTTACATGCAAAATGCATTCCACTGAATTTTTATTATGAAGTTAAAGGCAATATCTAAAATTATGTTTTAGTAGCTCTTATCACTCATTTAGAAATTACTTAGCACTATACAATGTCGTAAAGTCAAAGACGAAATTATATTTACCTGTTAATTACAATTGGAAAAGAATTCATATAGACGAAAGTATTATAAGCTGAAATTTATAACAGAAAATTACCTGAAATAATCTGTAGGCAAAAATTAGCTGTTATTATTATTATTATTTTTTTAATTTTGCTAAATATCAATACAAGTTAGAAAAAAAAATAATTATGTTCAAGTTCTTGTATCATTTAATCGCTCATGGTTAATGCAATTTGCATTAAAAAAAAATGGACAAATTATTTCATATTCTATAAAATTTAAAGCTAGATGTTCTTAGGTCCAGATCCTTAATACTGACGATAAAGATTCGCACATGGATAATTATATTAAAATCATTGATATTAAAAATTATTTTGCAATCAATGGTCATTATTAATTGAAATAAATTTCAGCTCAGTCAAACAACACATAAAAGTTCGTGCCATTTTAAAGACCTTTTCTAATAAGGATGCATAGTATACGAAGACAAATAAATATTTGACACGTTTGCTATAAAAAAAAAAGACACTTTATATTTTAGATGCTACGAGTTACATCCCATATTGATAGAAAAAAAATCATCCAATTGGTGTAAAAAAAATGTAGTTCGTAAGGAGAATTCACATGTTATTTAAGAGATAGACTTGTCTACACACTAAAAAGAAAACAAATATGTGAAATAACATGTTTTTTTTCATTCATTATTTATTAATTCACTTGTTCGCTTTGATTTGCTAAACATCTCTCAAAACAGTGAAATGTTACCAATCTACCTGAATTACTCCAATCTGAGCAGCATTTTTGTCAAATCACAGGGCTGTTCCGACAACTGTGATGCAAGTACAGAGGCTGTTCGTACATTTTTTAGACAAATTTGATAAATGATTTTAGGAATTATTTTAGAGAAAAAAATTCTGGCAACAACTTATTATGTGTAATTTATATTATCGTCTGATACTTTCAAATTTATTCTTATTTCAAGATTGCATATGCAAAAAATCTGTGAATGGGAAGATGCGGTTTTTTTTTCTTTTTTTCCGAACAGAAGTATGCTAATTCGACAGTCTAAAATGATTGCAAAGTGCATAATATAAAAACTTTTTAGTACGAAATAAACATAACTATTGATTGGAAAGTGCTATCCCAAAAATCAGTACGTATACATAGTAAAAAGTTACCAGATGGAAAAAAAGAGCCCATTTCAAAGCTGAAAACGAAGTTTCAGGTAAGGATTTATGACTGTCGCAAGTTTATCTTACAATGGGACAATAAAAATAAGAATATTGGACAAAAATGTTACAGCCAATTCATTATATTATTCAGAGAATGTGTTACATCCGATATTTACAGAAAAAATGTTATTTTCTTTATTTCAACAACTTTTAAAGGGTGAAACTGCATCAAAGCAAAGCTACCGCTCATACTTCAAAAACTACCGCTGTATTCGTTGAAAACATTAAAAACTCACACAGGCATTTATACCTTTCAACATATTCACAAGAAATCACCTGACGTTTCTCTTATGGTTTATTGTACATTTGGTCTGCTGAAAATAGCTCTTTCAAAGCGCAATACCACCACGATTGATCGAATCTGAAAAGTTTTTAAAGAGGCATGGGAAGCAATAACACTGTAAATTTTACAAAAAACCTTCTACCATCGAAAGCATTACGCTGATTTAGAATCAAGAAACAAGATTATCATATAGATTATTTCAGAAAGCAATATTCATATTTTATACGTTTAAAAAACAACGAAGAAATCGTCTAAAAAATGTGCGAACACCCTCTGTATACTTGAACAGAAGTTTTATATATGTTCACAAAAAAAGTCGGAAATTTCATCAGTAAAAAGGAAAATCTCTTCAAATTTCCCAGGAGTGAAAATAAAAAGATTTTTTTTCCAAGATTTTGGCGCGTTGGATTACCTGAAATGGAACTGCTGACGGAAGCTATAAGTTTACAAGTTAGCTTACCAGTAGATGCTGCAGAGGAAACTACAGAAGGACACGATCCCGAATGTGGGGGCTTTCCCGTTGAACTTGGCGTGAGAGACCTCTGTTGCTGCTGTCCATCCAGCAAAGGAGCTCTGCTTTGTGCGGGACTTGGAGGGCCTGGGAACATCTGATGTTGAGTCAGGAGAGGAGTAACCATCTTTTCGCCGTAATTTAATGGTGTACCATTTGCTAATGTCTGCGTCAAATCAGGCTGAACCGGAATCACTTCTAGAAGAAAGTCTTTTAAAGTTAATGAATGTTTAAAGCGTATTTTATTTAACAGCAGTCAATTATAACAAACATTATAAAAAAGCATTCCTTTGAATATTAAAAAATGATACTTTTCAATATTTTACGGGTTAAAGTACAAAATACATTACACAAATATGTAACTGAAAGTCACACAAAGACCTGCATGCATACACATGCATTTGCAGAAATGCATGTGCGTATATGCCAGTGTATATACATTATTGCAGATGGTGGACACATTTATAATACTTAATTTGACTCTAGGATCAAAATAAATTGTATCTTGCTTAGATGTGTTACTTTTATTAGTAAATATACATCTGCCTTATATGTCAAATCTTTCACGTGCCTTTGACATATTTAAATCAGTGATTAGATACCGAAAGTCTTAAAGTTTTGGGTTTCTAATAAGTTATGTTTACAGGTAAGACATACGAAAGACATACAATGAAGACTACGTAAGAGATATACCTTAAGCCGGTTATTAGATATCGAAAATCCGTATACGAAAATCTACTTTCTACTTTTATAATTCCCTTTATTCACATTTTGTCACTCTTACTCGTAGCCTTAGAGGTAGGATTGATAATTTTCAAATTTCGCCACTACGGGGCGCTGCAACCACTCTCATATGATAGCGCACAGTCATTTTACTATAGGTAGACACTAGTTCATAACTCTAACTTTACCCCTTCAAGTGTTATTGGAATGTATTCAGACTTTAGTTTGCATCCTGTATATTTTATTAGAATTGTTGCTGCTATTCCAAAATTGTTAGTGTTAAAATTATTTTTGAGTGCAGTACATCGCAAACAATTCTGTTGTGAATGCTTACGTTATCTCAATTAAATATCGTAATTTTGAATATTTTTCTTAATGCACAAAAATGATTTTTAATTCCTTTAATTCACCAGTGAAGTAAAACTCAATTATAAATTATATATATTTATCTCTAAGGAAAAGCTACAAACAATGACGCACATAATCAAAACAATCTAGACAGTCCGCTCAGTTATTCTTTCTCCTTATTCTTTATTTTCTGTTTTGAATTGTAATTTATAAAACGCAGATGTGGACAAATGCTTTTTCTCGTCGGCCAATTTCGAAAATAGGGCGGACATCTGAATTGCAGATAAAGGGTTCCAAAGCTCTCCCCCTTTTCATTTTCCCCCTGAAATCGGAAAGGGGGCCAGATATATTTCATTCCTTAACATTCGGTCTGACAGCAACTTGTATAGCTGTGGGAGTAGTAAGAACGATAAAAATATTTCTGTCTATGCATTTTTTTATTCTGCAACAAACGAAAAAGTAGACTGATGGAAGAAAATTTTAATTTATGGATGTAGCATTGGAATTGAAAAATAATTTAGAGAGAACTTGTAGGGAAAAATTGTGAAGAATGATTGCTCTGAGTTATTTTTGTATTTGAAGCGTATAAAGGCAGAGTGGCGCAAGTCACGTTTTCTTAGACGATCAGAAACAAGGATTTATTTTATTATTATTATTTTTTTGATGCGCTAAAATGATTTCGTATGGGGAAGAATACCATCGGGTGCTATTTACGGGTAAAGTTTATGGAACTATCACTTAAACCGATATTCTTATGTATACAGTGTGTCCTTGAACTCATGGGCCAAACTGAAAGGAGTGATAGAACACTCCTAGAAAATCCCAAAACACCATACAATGCATGGTCTTAACTCAAGCAGTGAAGCTCTTCTGATTGGGGAGAGAACTCTGTTTACTAAACAATTAGAACTTTCCAGAGTATTTACAACCATAGCGTCATGCATGAAATACATGTCCGACTTTTCCTGATTAGTAAAACCAGCCATCCTTTTTGAAATCCAAGGTAGGTATGATGATGTGTGTGAGAAACCAGCGTTTTGTGTGTTCAATGACAGCGCCATCTAGCAGGCCGCCGCTTGCGATACGCCCATGCATTGTATGGCGAAAATAGCTTGTTTAGATGAGTTCTATCACCCCTTTAAATTTTTCCCATTAGTTGCGATTCACCCTCAACTTCTCTCAAGGAAATTTGGTCCAATTTAAGATACACCCCCCCCCCTTTCCCTCCCGACACACACACACTCTTGAGCTACTTACTTTGCAATTCCTTTATTTATACTTCTAATTTATATCCATATTATCATCCTAGCTAGTAACACTATTCCGAATAGATAAAAGGAGCGATTATTTCTTTAGATATTGTGTAGAAAACATGATTCTTTCTGCAATCAGAAAGTGCTCTGTAGAGCTTCACTGCTCGAGTTGCGACCATGCGTTGTTGTTGTTTTGAGCTTTTTTCTGCGTGTTCTATCACCCCTTACAGACTGGCCCATGAGTTCATGGACATGAGTTCTCTAGATTGATACAGCCTAGATACTGTCATGCGAAGACACTCGCAAACTAATGGGAGCGTTCTTTTGAAATATCTCGTTTGCATTTCGATGTTTTAATTTTTTTTTTTTTTTTTTTTTTTATTGTATTGAAGAGCTGAAGTCAATTTCTAAAAACGTCTGATTTTACTTTTTCGATTTTGGTCACTTTCGGAACCTCGGTTCTGAAATATAAAATGTCTTCATAAAAAAAAAAACTTCAGCTGTAGTATGCAATGTACACACACACATTTATATATATATATATATATATATATATATATATATATACAGGGTGTCCCAGGATTATTGGGACAAACTTTAAGGGGGGGTAGGGGGGACATTACAAGGATTCAGATTTGCATAGCAACCCATGGTCGGAAATGGCTTCGTTCCCCGTTAGGTTATGTTGTTCACAATAGCATTGGAGCACCTCTAACATCTGCATATTTGGTTGCAGAAGGAATAAAATTTGGTTGCAGAAGGAAGGTTGAAGTACAATCATACATAACTGACAAGTTTTGCGTTTTTTTAAATCATATAAGCCTGTTTTGAACCAAAGCACTTATTTAATAAAATGTTTGTTGCATGTATTTAATGAAGTGCTGTACTTATTTTATTTTATTTGAAATATAAAATTTATGTTTCAAGTATGTTTATTTGATCTAAAAAAAAAAGGCGCAGAATTTGGTAGCCATGAAAATTTAAATGGTTTTAGAAACATTAAAATCAAGTGGGATTTTTTAACTGTGTATTATTAATTTAACAGAATACACTTGCAAAATCTGCAGTTTTACTTTTTAATATTTCTATAATAAAATCACCCTTTTTTCGTATGTATCTATACATAAATTATATCAATTCATACTGCTTTCTGTAAAAAATAAATAAATAAATAAATAAAATAAATAATAATAATAATAATAATAATAATAATAATAATAATCAAATATGTTATAAACATTTATTTTAAGATAAAATGATTATAAAATAAAGTATTCCATGTACATTCGGTAATAATTTTATAAGGGTCGCCCAAATGAAAGTCGCATTGCTGTAATAACACCGCCATTTGAAGAGAAATATGACGGAGCATACTCCTATAGAGGGCGCAGAGTACTAGGAATGCATGTGATATCGTCAAATCCCGCCAGATGCGTCTGTGATAGCGCGGGAGCACGTTAAAGGCGTCGTTCGCATCATGGATGCCTCCGTACAGTACGTGAGTGCTAGTGAAATCTGGCATGCTGTAACGCGGGGTTATACTCTTGCATGAAATTTTCGTCCTCATGTAGCTGTGGCGTGCCAAACATTGTTACGGCAATTCCGCTGGGAGGTTCTCAAACATGTCCCTTACAGCCCAGACCCCTCGCCGTGTGACTACCACATCGTCGGTCCACTCAAGAAAGCTCTCAAGACACGGCGATTTACCAACGATAATGAGGCCCAAGCTGCTGTTGAAAATTGGTTCCACAACCAACCCTGGACCTTCTTCACAAAGGATATCCATCGTCTCGTTGACCGCTGGGACACTTGTTTCAACCTGTAAGGTGACTTTGTCTAGCCTATCTGTTACGTCTGTATTACATCTTTCTTTTGTATACTAATTTATATTAATACCATTAAACCATTTCTCAAACCGACTGTAGTGCCACTATCATTTGGGTGACCCATGTAGAATTTTCCTTTGACAGACATAAAAATAATTCAAAACATTTTATTCCTACCAAAAATCTTTTAAAACAATTTTTATTTTCGAAAGTTATATTTATGAATTAAAAATTCGTTTCATCAGCATATATATATATATATATATATATATATATATATGTAACAATAAAAAATTTTCGCCATTTTTCTTTAGTTAAATTATTCCAAATTCTTCAATTCTTTTTTCCCTCTCTTTTTAAAATATCTCTTAAATCTATTTTGTATTTTATTCCGTAACTTAATCAAAATATTCTGTTATTTATCATTCTAAAAATCTTAATCTGTTAAAAGCTACACGTATTTATTAAAACCTTATTCTCTTAAATTGCAACACTGCCTCTAAACGCACCTGCCTAATTTCTTCTTTTGAGACATTTAATTTTTATTCTTTGGAACTTTTATAATACCATTTTTATTTCTAATTAATTCATTCGGCATCCCATGATTCCAAGCGGTTTTCGCGCCCAAAGGCCTTTTTACCTTTTTAATTTGCCGCTTCTGTTAAAGAGTTTTAATCATACGTCAGAGACACGTCTTCGTGGCCTCATTTTTTCATCCATTAGCGAGAAAGCTCCGCCTTCTTTATCCCCCTAGCGCCCTCCGAACATGGATGCGAGTGGACCAGCTTGTTCACGCGTTTTGTACCTTTGGCCAAATTTTGAAGTATTTATACGGTTACACTGGCTTCGGAGACAGATTTTACACGAATTAGTGGTTGTCATCTAATTGCCGTCACTGGGGAGTCTACACTAATGCATCGGTAGTATGTTCTTCAAGCTCTGCTAATTCTTCAAGATCTTCAAATGTGTTCAGTTTTTAATGAAACGAAAGTTGGTGGAGTTGCTTTCATCTCTGTGATCACAATAAAGCCACTGCTCATCTATTAAGTTATTAAGTCTTCTTTTTAATGTTTTTGGGAAATTTCTTCTGGATTTCACTGCCTCTGCTCAATTTTTACGCAAATTATTTCAATTCAATTATTTACAAATTATAGCGCTAATGCAGAGGATGAACGTTTCATTTTCCCAAGAAGAATACTGCATATAGAACAATGTCAAATTCTTAGTTCTCAAAATACTCAGTAGAATGCGTTGTATGTCAGCTCAAATTGAAAAGCTGACATACTAAACTGACAACGAAGTCAAAACTAAAGACACTCAGTAGATGCCGTCACTACATTTTAACTAACTTTGTGAGTTAACTTTTTCCCCCCAAATCGTCGCCTTGTATTTTCATGGCAACGATGTTCCATTAATAAAACGCAGAAAATTTATGTTATGTTGCGATGATGAAAGAATACATAGTCGTTTACTATCTTTTAATCCTAATAATTTCAACTCAAAATTAATGATCGAAAATGCACAATCTGAATTTGACCGTTTATACTCAGCGTAGACTTTTTCCAACACCTAAACCGATTTTTGTTATGCTGACAACAGAACTGAGGACTCTTTATTTCCAGCTTCACTACATAAATCGTAATTGATTTTATTTCTACTACTGCAATAATTTCATCATAAGAAAGCATTTTAAAAGTGTGTTCATTATCGTCGATATGAATCTATTGTTGTAGTTTATTTTTACTAATCTGTAAACAAGAACTTTTTAGGACACAAGAAAAAAAATCGACATATCTCAATAAGCGCTTTAACCCCCTGACAGCCGAGGAAAATTTGTAATGTTGTTTTTTCTGGAATTTTTTTAAAATGCTGAAAAAAGGTGAATTTTCAAACTTGGTATAAAAAACTTAATTACATATATGAGTATAACCCTTGAGAGTATTAATCATTACTCAATGTTTTAAAACTGCATTATATTTGTAGAAATATATTATTTAAAAAAATGCTTCTATTGTAGTGAAACATACAGAATAGTGAACGAATATATCAGTTCACGGTGGTGAGAAAGTTAACGGGAGACATTTGATTTACAGTAACTAGTTAGAATGAAGCATTTTTCAATCCTTATAAATATCTACATAAGAAATATAGGTACTTTTCCACTATAGGGGCCTTGGTGAGATAGAGAAAATGGCCTTGGCGAGAGAAGGAAATTTTTCATGCTTATTTTCTGGCAATCTCTTCCCTTTTTCATACACACAAGCAACTTTTCAATATTTATACAATTTATTTAATATAAATAAGCCCTTTATCTCTTTTATATATAAGCAGAAGTAATTTGCATATAAAAAAATAATAAATATAAATAAAATGTTCATATATATATATATAAATACATCTATAAACAAGTATAAAGGTTCGTCATGTTTGATTGCATAGCTGTTTATATCATGTGGAACAAATTTCCACAATCTAGAGCCCAAATTGCACCAAGCTTTTAAAAAAACGTCCAGGACTCTAAAATGGAAAAGAACCAAAATATATATGAAATGAAATCCACTGAAGAAGGGCGGTGTAAACGTAATAAATGATAAATAACTAACCACACTAGAGATCTGATATGCATTTTATGAATTCAATTAGAATAACTTTGAATTTAACTAAGTCTCACAAAATGAAAATAGTGGCAAATTAAAAATTCCTTTATAACGGAATTTTACTTTAGAGAACAGATATTGGTAGTGTTCCTTCTAAAAGGACTCAACTATATTGCGGTAAATATATTTAAAATACATTATTAAAAACAAGAAGATTGAAAAATGTGGTTGATTTTTACCTGTTCCGTTCCCTCTGTACATGCAGGGGTCTCGACCTTTAATTCGTCGTATGAACATCACCATTGCAATGAAGAACATGATGAAGAAAACAACAGCTACAAATACTCCAATATAGAGAGCTATATCTGCCTCATTATCTGCTGGAGTAGCTGAAAAAAGAATATTATGATGAGCATTTCCTCGTAACATCAGTTTTAATAGTAACGTTAATCAGCAGAAAAAAATTAAGAGAATCATTATTTGAACTAATTTTTACGGTGAGCAAAGCAAAAGAGTGCGACTCTGTAAACCGAAAATATTCTTAAATGATCAATTACAGGAGCAGCCACCCTTTTTTTTTCAATGTTTCAGTGAATCGACCTATTCCTCAAAAATATCTTCTAAAATATTTGTATTTCAATTCTGTCCCTATTGAACAACAAAAAATGCTCCAATTTCTCTGACTGAAATTTTTAGTTTAACTTCAGTCAGCGTTTGATTTATCAACATCAACACAATTTCTATTTCCAAAGAAAATTAAATTTATGTAATTTTTAAATATAAATTCTGCACATTTTGGAGAATTTTGGAAATGGAAATAAAAATATATAACAACTGAGAGCGCAGATACATTCATATCCCAACTATGAATACAATATTTATGGGAGTTGTACTTTTTACTTTAAAAAAAATGAAACCATGAAATGAAATCAATTAAAACAATAGAGCGAACAAAATGTATTCAAAACCATCGTCTAGATGGCGTTTTTCTTAAAATCAAAAATCTACTATCAAAGACGTTTTAACGATAAATAAAAGTGTGTCATATTAAATAAAATTGAAAATTAAGTTTTGAATTTAAAAGTCACATTTTGCTTTTTTTTTTTTTTTTTTTTTTTTTTTTGTAGCAGTATTAGAGATATGTAAGATGTTATATGAGTTTCACTGTTCTCAATCATTTGGATAAGCGTCATTGAGGCTGAATCTCGCTGTTCCTAACCTGGTAAAAAAAAATAATAAATAAAAATAATATAAAAAATAAATTGTCAGGGGAACTGACATCGACAAAAGAAGTAAAGTGATTGCGCTAGTCTTTGATCAATCCGACAAACACCAGTACATGATATCTTAATATTATATCCCATACAATAAAACCTTGTGCATACGATTTTTCCCGCTTTCTTCATAGTAGATATATACTACATGAGACATAACATTGACTTTTATATTATGCTTAATTAACGAATATCAGTGGGTGATCGATGAACGACTACCGAAACTTGATTTTTTGCGCTTACTTGAAACAGAACTACGAATTAACGATCCAACGTAGACGAAAGTGCTATACTTAACTTTAATGAGCAAAAAAGATTCGATAAAATCATTGGTTGAACTAATTTTTACAGTGAACAAAGCAAAAGAGTGCAGCTCTGTAAACCGAAAATATTCTTAATTCTTCAATTACAGGCGCCACCATATTTTCTTTCAATGTTTCAATGAATCGACCTATTCCACAGAAATATCTTCCAAAATATTTGTACGCCAATTCTATCCATATTGAACTAAGAAAAATGCTCCAATTTCTCTAATTGAAACAAAAGACGAGCCAAAGTGGGGTTACACCCTGTGTATCACATATTCTTAGGCTATACAGTAAAAAATACAAATGTTTTATAATCCAAGAGAATATAATGTAACTACAAACGAAAATATACAATAACCTCTTACAAGTCACCCACGATTTTAAAAAAACGTTCTTCATATTTAGAAACCTCAGAAACCAATGTAATTTCAAGATTTAAAAAAGTATTTATAAAAAAAAGTTTATTTTGCTGCCACTGATTTTCGGAAATGTTTTCGAGTAGTTTTTATAGTATGTTAATCAGCTTTCTCAACCCGGTATATAGGTTGTTCGGATGCTACGAAGTAGTAAAAATTTTCATGTTCAACAAACATGTATTGCAGACAAAGATGAAAAATTAACAGCATCAGCATTAACATTAAAATTATTTTGTTACTCTTGCATGTATAAATTCAGTTAAGCAACTGATAAGGTTTACTTAACAATTTATAGAATCCTAAAAATCAATATTCTGGTTTGAGAAGACTAATACACCGTAAAAACTACCCGGGAACTTTTCCTAAAATCAATGGCACAAAAAAACTTAAAAAAAAAAAAAAAAAAAAAAAAAAAAAAAAAAAGCTTTTATAAATCTCGAAAATATATTGGCTTCTGTGATTTCTAGAGATAAAGAATGCTTTTCGGAATCATAGGTAACTCGGAAGGGATAATAGTATATTTTCGTTCGTGGTTGCATTATATTGTCATAGATTAAGAAATATTTGTCTTTATTACAGTGCACAAAACAAAATTTTGCCTTTAAAATTAGATCTTTAACTAAGGGTGTTGTATCTACTTAAGCATTACTTATAATGAAATAAATTTATATTAACAATTTTTTCGTCAAAACCTAAACGATAAAACTTTTATCAAGTGCAGCACTTTTCAAATTGTGTTATGACAGAAACTGATAAAATACTTCGTAGTTTAGAAGGGTGACTTTTTATTCAACTTAAAAAAAAAAAAAAAAACAACATAAGCAGAAATAAAAATTTGCGCAAATTGTTCAACAAGAAAATACATCAGTAACAATGCTCCACGTCAAAAAGCAATCATCTCTTGTAGAAGTAAACAGCTTTCAAACTCAGGGCAAAAATTTCAACCGTGTCCCAATAGGATGTGTCACTTTGATAATAATACCGTCTCTGGACAGCACCTGTCTTCACTTCAATTCTATTTTTGTCATTTCTTTATTCTCGCGTCAAAAATAGCATCTTACCGTTTGGCAGCAGAAGGATAATTTTCCGTTTTCGAAAAAGTTTTTCACGACTAAGTCCAGAAAGAAAATCGTGAAAACCACGTTCTTTTTGTAAGAAAGATTCTTTAATTTTGTTTTGTTTTCTTGGGAAAAAGATAGTATTTTCATTTTTCTTTAAGTACTTTTGTGAGATAAAAGCTAAAAAGTTATTCGAGAATTTAATTTTTCTTCAAAAAGTTTGTTGTTTCAAAATTAAGTAAGTAAAAATAAAACACTTTCCGAAAGAAAAGAAAATATTATAAAATTGCAGAAATAAATATTTTAGAAAGATCGAAATTTCATAGAAAAAATTTATAGTTATTTTGTATAATATTTTTATGCACGAAATGAAAAACGCTTCAATTTATAGATTTACGTATATTTGGTACTTTTCGGTTAGCCAGGTGCCAATGAAATATATACACATATACATATATATATATACATACATGTATGTGTATATATATATATGTATATATGTATATACATATATTTATATATATATGTGTGTGTGTGTATATATATATTTGTATGTATATATATATATATTTATTTATTTATTAATTTCACTTGGCGCCCGGCTAACCGATAAGTACCCGATATTTTAATAATAATGTATGGTTAAATTATAGGCATTTCTCTTTTTTAAAGGGATGTGAATGAACAGACAAGTATTATTACTTAAATGGCTTGTAAAAGTTCGTGATTGAATGTGAAAAATCTTCACACGAAAAAAATTTCCAGCAAATAAAATATTTTTAACGAACTATATGTTGCATAAGCATGTTAAAACAAGATATTTCAAGAGTTAAATAATTATATTTAGATTACTATTTATGTACACTGTGTAATCAACATCAATGAACCCAATAAAGTTTCCAGTTAAATTGTGTATAAGAAAGTCGATATACTTCATTAATTGCTAAAAGGTGTTAAATTAAAAAGCATAAAAAAATAAAAAAGTTAATAAACTATCTACATGTTTCAGCTTTACCAAAACTTTTATGAAGACAGATGAAAATATTCTAGTGTACGATTATACACTAGATATATACATTAGATATGTACACAATATATATACTGTAGAATATTCGCATTTGTCTTGATAAAGGCTTCGGTGAAGCCGTAACATGTAGAAAGTTTATTAAAACATTTTTACTGTTTTTATGGGTTTTTTTTTTTTTTTTTTTACATCTTTTAGTAATTAATGAAGTATACACTGTTAAAAATTTGCAGCAAACTGTCCGGTCATTTGACCGTTTTTGCAGAAAACTGTTACAAAACCGTAATTAAACGCTCTTCGTACCATATTATTAACCCTATTATGGTCAGAATAGAGTTAAATTACAATTATATCACCGTTTTCTATAAAAACGGTCAAATGACTGGACAGTTTGCTGCAAATTTTTAACAGTGAATTATCTCTGGGTGTTCGCATTTGTTATATATTTAAATAAAGTAGATTTTAACACACTAATTAAATTGTAAACCAAATATGCTAATTTGATAAAAAATTCGCGATAAATTTCTGATTGCAAGTGAAAATTGATCTTGAAATAGTATAAATCCAGATTTATTTCATACAAAGATATAAGGTAAATATTTCCCTGTCGTAACATTTCTTCATATTTAGAAGAATAATTCAAGAATCAGTCGACAGAACAACAAATATTGGTTTTATGCATTTAAGTGGTTGCATTGTAAATAATAACAAGGAAAATACAGGTTTTATTCCATAAAGAGTTTGTTAAATGCGTGCATTGAATATTACAAATGAACAGATTAAATATTAGATTTAAATCACTATCCATTTAATCTTAGCTGACAACGAACCCAGTAAAATTTATCATTTAATAATCGTATGAGAAAATCGATACTATACACTAATTAAAATTTAAGCCCAACTGGCTGCTTCGTCGAAAATTCCAGGATATTGTTTCAAGCACAGATTGATCCTTCGTAGTTAGCAACTAACGAAAAATCCTCAGTCATCCAAATCGAGGTAAATACTTCTCATGCCTATAACATTCCCCATACTTAGAAGAGTGATTCAAGATTCACGGTCGATAGAACAACAAATATTGGTTTTCTTCATTGAAACGGCCAGATAGCAGATAATAATAAGAAAATACAAGCATTATCAATTGAACTGGCGTGCTAATGGAATGGAGACTGAATATATTGAAAATTAAAAATGAAGCGATTTTTCAGTAGTTAAAATATAATTTGAAAAATATTTGGTTGAATTCACGATTTATGGAATCTCAGCAATCAACCTGTAAAATTTATAGCTTGATCCTCCGTAGTTAGTAACAACGAAAAATCCTCAGTCATCCAAATCGAGGTAAATACTTCTCATGCATAACATTCCCCATACTTAGAAGAGTGATTCAAGATTCACGGTCGATGAAACAACAAATATTGGTTTTCTTCATTGAAAAGGTCAGATAGCAGATAATAATAAGAAAATACAAACATTGTCAATTGAACGGGCGTGTTAATGGAATGGAGACTGAATATATTGAAAATTAAAAATGAAGCGATTTTTCAGTAGTTAAAATATAATTTGAAAAATATTTGGTTGAATTCACGATTTATGGAATCTCAGCAATCAACCTGTAAAATTTATAGCTTGATCCTCCGTAGTTAGTAACAACGAAAAATCCTCAGTCATCCAAATCGAGGTAAATACTTCTCATGCATAACATTCCCCATACTTAGAAGAGTGATTCAAGATTCACGGTCGATGAAACAACAAATATTGGTTTTCTTCATTGAAAAGGTCAGATAGCAGATAATAATAAGAAAATACAAACATTGTCAATTGAACGGGCGTATTAATGGAATGGAGACTGAATATATTGAAAATTAAAAATGAAGCGATTTTTCAGTAGTTAAAATATAATTTGAAAAATATTTGGTTGAATTCACGATTTATGGAATCTCAGCAATCAACCTGTAAAATTTGAACGGCGTGTTAATGGAATGGAGGCTGAATATATTGAAAATTAAAAATGAAACGAATGTTCAGTAGTTAAAATATATTTTGAAAAATATTTGGTTGATTTCACGATTTATGTAATCTCAGCAATCAACCTGTAACATTGAACAGCTTGATCCTTCGTAGTTAGTAACTACGGAAAATCCTCAGTCATCCATATCGGGGTAAATACTTCTCATGCATAACATTACCCATACTTAGAAGAGTGATTCAAGATGCACTATCGATTAAACAACAAATATTGGTTTTCTTCATTGAAACGGCCAAATAGCAGATAATAATAAGAAAATACAAGGAATTGTCATTTGAACGGCGTGTTAATGGAATGGAGACTAAATATATTAAAAATTAAAAATTAAACAATTTTTCAGTAGTTAAAATATAATTTGAAAAATATTTGGTTGAATTCACGATTTATGTAATCTCAGCAATCAACCTGTAAAATTTATATCTTAATCGGGTATAAAAATGAACTCGCGCCGCCAAGAGCCCACGGGGGTCGCCGGCTCGCGTTCCGACCACCGCTCCCAAGTCTCTAAACGACTTATATCGCACCAGAGGCTTTGTCTCGCCTCGGCGCTGCGATCGGCCTGGGGCCGCTCGCCAACTGCGAACCCCCAAGCCAATTTACCAAGGCCGATGACATAGGTCGCCACGACATAAACCCCACATCTCGGAGGAAACTTCCGCAGAGACGGAACCTTGATGAACCGCCGAGGAACCCCCGACGACTTCGTTCGCGAAACCCCATAGGGGGAGACGGTCACTAGGCCATATGTCGAGCTACCACGACGGCTCTTGCTTTACCACAACTCGAGGGGTGTGAAAACCTACAAAGGTAGTCAGGTCCCTCTTGCAGTGGATATCTTAATCGGGTATAATAAAATCGACATATATTAAGCTCAATATACCACTTTGCCGAAAATTTCACAATATAGTTAAGCTAAGATTGATCTATCTTAATTAATGAGTGTCAAAAGTCCACAATTATCCAATACGATACGGGATTTTCGATACGATATATCTTCTAAGTATGGTGAATGATAATTCACCATACTTAGAAAAGCGATTCAAGTTTCACGATCGACGGAACAACGAATATTAACTGTGTGCGCTGAAACGCTTACATGCACTGTTAAAAATTTGCAGCAAACTGTCCAGTCATTTTCGCATATTTTACCGGAATTTCGAATTTCTTTATGTCCCACGTCAATTATGGCGATAATTCGTGTAATATTTTTGAGAGGTTTCAATTTTTCCGTAAACTACATTCTGCGCATGCGTGCTTCATGTTTTATGTTCCATTAGCCATTTTGATAACTAAAGAAGAATTAAAAACAGCTGCCTAGATACTTAGAGACAAATGCAATCTGAACAAATGCCATTCTTTGTTTGGATGTCAACCGATAATGTAAGTAAGCTAATTTAAATCTTTTTATGTATCATTATTTGAATTTTCAATTATCTGTAATACGAAACTTTAAAATTTAATAGCTTAAATAAGACACTGAATAAAAAAAGCATATTGATTATTGAAAATTCGAATGTTTCACTACTTTGTTGTGAAACGTAACGGCAAAAAGCCGTGGCATCTTAATGCCACCACTTTTTCCCAGAACCTTCCGGAAATTTTTTTACAGTGATAGATAGAATGTGAAAAGGTGCAAATAGCCGAATCTAGTATCACCACACAAGCAAAAAAAAAAAAAAAAAAAAAAAGGCCCAAAGTACCCAAAGATAGCAAAATTCTAGATATCCCGCAATCTTTGTGGTGAACCTTCCTTACCTTATATTTTTCCTTGCTGATATGACAAAATCAAGATCAACATCTTACAACTCCTTCACAATGTAAACTGTACGTAAAATGATGTTACTGAAGTCCACAATTTCCTTAGCAGTCCATTTAGCGCAACGGTTAAGGCATTACCGTTGTTCTAACTTCGTATTTATTCTATATCATGATTTTTATCACAATTTAACATTTATATATGAAAACAATAACGTTAAACCATAAGCTTAGAAGATAGTTTTTGAACATTAATAAGAAACACGTGAAATAAACAGATACAATGTTATTTCCAATTTATACTTCTATCAAGGTGCGTACGCTGCTTGGAACTTTTAAGTAAGGAGTATGGCACTACTATTTCTGATTAGAAATTTTCTATTTAATATTTAAATCGCAGAATTTACAATTCCCTTGTTTGATAGTAGAATTTGTAGTACTTTTCTGTGGTTAAATAAAGCGAAAAATTCTTTTTAAAATGTTCGGTAAAGCCGTTCGCACCCAATTTTATATGTTACGTAAAAAATTTAAAACAGGTAAAAATATTTCAACAGTTGAAATACAATTTTGAGCAGCAAAAATATTAGCTTTAAAGCACGAATTATGTAATCTTAAAAATAATCCTGTAAAATTTATCGCTTAATCGGGCATAATAAAATCGATTTTATTCATTAATTAAAATATAAGCCCAACATGCCGAGATCCAACTTCGTCGAAAATTCCTCGATAGAGTTAAGCAAAGATTGATCCTTTTCAGTTAGTAACTATGAAAAATCCACATTCATCCAATACGGGGTAAATACTTCCCATGCGTAACATTCCCCGTACTCAGAAGAGTGATTCAAGATTCACGGTCGATGGAACAATGAATATTGGTTTTCTTCTTTGAAGCGCTCACATGGCAGATGATGACAAGGAAAAGACAAGTATTGTCACTTGAATAGCTTGTTAAATGCGGTGATTGAATATGAAGATTGTATTCTATTGCTTGCCGAAGAAAAATATTTGGAAGGCTTCGGGTTGCGCATTTAAAAAATATATTATTTTTATTGTATAAATGTTATGAAAATCATGCGCACAATACATTTGTTTAAGATTTGCTGTGAAAAAAAGATAAATGTACCTAGTAGAGTAGAATGCGCTGGTAATGTATAAAGTAAACTTAAAATGTAAAGGAGGGCATTTTCATTTTTGTTTTTAAATTCTGTATTTGAAGGATTCTTCTTTGTACAGAGATGTTACTAATGAAAAGGGAAGAAAATCGCTAAAACAATTTTAGAAAAGGACATCGGAATTAAATTTCAAACAGTTGAAACATTCCTTTTGGCTTTAATTTTACCGTTATTCCATTTAAAGTGACAGAAATGTCTAGGCTAATTACCAATTTTAAAGCATATATCAAAAAGTTTTACTGTTACAAATGTGATGAAATTAATATCAAATGTCCTTTTACAACACTGCTTCTTTCCCTTATATACAAGTTGTAAGATTTCATCATTTCATGGTTGTAAAGCCACGCAAGATTGACTTTTTCACACAGTTTTAAATAAATTAATCCACAAAATTCAATTTAAAAAGTTGCGCTTTTCTTAACATAGATAAATGAAATTTATAATGAAAATAACGAAACAAATTTAAAATTAGACTTAGTTAGCGTGTATCAAATTAAGCGAAATGAAAATAATAAATCCCAGTAGCACAAAATTGTTGGGCCAACGTTAAGAAATTGTTGGCCCACAGTAAGAAGTCTCCTTGCCGTACTATTGGTCAACGAACATTTTGCCAACAAAAGCCCAATATTAGTCCAACTTTTAGCTGCAGGGAATCCTGTTCAGATACGCTACATATAAGATGGGTATCTGTATCTACCATTATTTCTCAACGGTTTGCACCTCCTACCCACGATAGGCTAACAATCTATGCTATAAGGGTCGTCCAAATGAAAATGGAATTGCTTTAATAACTCCGCCATTGGAAGAGAAAGATGATCGCGCATGCTCCTATAGAGGACGCAGAGTGCTGGAAATAATGTGTGCGTGTGTGATAGCTTGGAGCACGTTAAAAGGCATCGTTCGCATCATGGATGCCCCCAAACGGTGTCAACCCACGGTCTTGCAATTTTTAACAGCGGAAAATGTGAGAGCTAGTTAAATCTATGACTTCGAATGCAAAATGTGTATGGCACGGAGTGTGTGTCACGCAGATGGGTATTCCGATGGTGTAGGGATTTTCGTAGTGGAAGAAGCATTACATCCCCCTCAAACATCCCCTTTAAAGACCAGACCTCTCGCCGTGTGACTATCACATCTTCGGTCCACTCAAGAAATCTCTGAAGGGACGGCACGGCGATTTGCAGACGATAATAAGGTCGAAGCTGCCGTTGAAAATTGGTTCTTCAACCAACCCCGGAGCTTCTACACCCAGGGTATCCATCGTCTCGTTGACCGCTGACTGGGACACTTGTTTCAACCAACAAGGTGACTTTGTCTAGCCTATCTGTTATGTCTGTATTATTCTTTCTTTTGTACACTAATTTATATTAATACCACTAAACCATTTCTCAAACCGACTGTAGTGCCACTTTCATTTGGGCGACCCATATACTTGAGAAAGCAGATAAAAACTCTTTACCATTTTTATTATTTTCAGAGTTCCGTACTTAAGAAGTAACAAGAACGAAAAATCATGCGTCAAGCATAGATTATGTAACACTTTCCAACGCTTCCAAAATAATTTTACAAATCATACCGTTTAATAAGCTAAAAGATAACATCTACGTAAACAATTTGGAAAACGCATATCATATTTAAAAACATAATTTCAGGAATTTCCAACATATACAATATTCGGAGAAATATCCGAATACTTTTATTCAGCCCTGTATAGGATCTATAGATTTGTATATATACTACATAGGATGCTAAATTTCAGTTCAGTTAGGAAACGCGTAGCACAGTTTAAAATTCTCCGTCTGGAGTTTCTGTCAATAAACGGAAATGTGTTCGCGAACTTTTGTGCTTCCCAGTATAGGAATTTATACACACCACAGAATCTACAGAATTTATACACACCACATAATAGACAAAAAGCGAGTTAAAATTAAAATCGCGTTCAGTAACTTAAAACGCACTTCCAGGAATTATAGTTAACAGACAGTAGAGAATTCTTTTGTGCGTCCCTGTAAATGAACGATGACTGCTATACACATACTATTCTATAGGAAGCCTCTTGTAATGCACCCTAGTGATATATATAAATTTCAATGCGTTTAAATTAGTGAAACATTATTTAAATAAACCGCAGACGATTTTTCTCCCTAGACGTAATGTAACGGAATTCTTTTGACTGTCCCTGTAAAGTAACTATAAGTGCTATGCACACCCCATTCCACATTAAGCTTCTTCTAATGCACCTTAGTGATATATATAAATTTCAATGCGTTTAAAATAGTGAAACATTATTTAAATAAACTGCAAATGATTTTTCCCCATAGACCGCAATGCAACGGAATTCTTTTGAGTGTCCCTGTAAAAAAAGTATAAGTGCTACACACTTCCGTTGAAATAGGGAACATGCTATAGATAACGACAACAACATATAAAAATTGCAGAGCAATCCGAGCATATTTACGGGAGTTAGAGCACGGACAGACGGCCAGACGGGCAGACGGCAGACGGCCATACGGCCAGACAAACCGAAGTCATAAACACTTTTCAACTAGGTTGGAAAGTGTTAAAAATGGAATAATTATAAGATCACTCGTGTGTTTGCGTGTCCGTATGTGAAAACAGTAGCAGCTTTTCTCGAAAACTATGGAACGAGGAAATTTCAAGCTTGCCTGAGTTATAAATATTATTAACCCGCATATTTATGTATTGTTAGCCATTTACAAATATCTTTAGAAAAAAATTTAGGGGGACTAATTAAGTTACTTGATTTTTTAAATTAATAATTTTTTTTTTTTCGTATGGGGTTTGTTTTAAAAAAACCTTGTAACTCCGAATTAAAAAAAAAATTTTTTTTTTTAAATTTTAGGTATTATATTTCAGAGAGATCGACGAAAATGGCTTGCAATAATATGCCCTCCCCTCCCCCTATTTACGAATCTAGTGAAACTAAAATTATGAAAAAATTAGGGATAGTAAGAGTTTATTTAAACCTTGTGCGTGATTATTCTGAGCCACATAGTTTTTGAGAAAATCGCATTTTTCCATTACACAAAAAGTTTACTTTATGGATGCCAGCGGGGAAGTTCAGGGGCGTTAAAGGTACCTATCGACTCGGAATCAACCAAGGATACCAACCCTGTATACATTAACCAAATTTTTATCATCGACCTGATAAAAATTTGGTTAATGTATACAGGGTACGTCATAAATTCGTGCAAACTTAAAAGATTGATAATAAAAGAAGTAATGCTCGGAAAAATTTTCGGTTTGCGCGAATATGATCAGATAGATATTGTATTTCTTTTATATGTAATAGTAAAATTATTCTAAACGTAACCAAAAGAGGGCGCTCACACGTCATACTGAGACGTTTTATGCAGATCAGGCTAGCAATAACACATCTGGTTGGAAATGGATTCGTCATTCGGTCGCGGCAGCATGACATCCTTACCAGGTCGAGCGTTGGTGGTTAAACTTTTCTACAAGAATGGTGAATCCACAACTATTGCATTGCGAAAGTTTCGCACGGAGAAAGAAGTTAAGGCACGAAAAAGCCCTATTTCATTGAATGGGATACTGAATTTATTGGGACGTTTTGAGGAAACGGGGAATTTGGAGGATCATCCTGATTTGCAAAAATCGTCTCACAAGGGAGCCACCAAACATGATGCGCACATATTTTGATGATTTTAATGTATGTTGTAGGGGTCATACCCCGAACTATTCAGGTCAAATGTTTCCTTCAAACGGCCCTTAGTTTTCGAGAAATTTCGGGTTAAATTTTTTGCATGCATTTCAAATGCTCGTTAGTTAGTCGGTCTGAACAAGGTCCCCGTGGCGCAAGCATTCGTGCTTTGAGTCCCAGAGGTGAAGGTTCTGTCCTATCGTGTGCCTTTTACCTTTTTTTAAACAAATTTTATATATTTGAAAAATATATAAAATTATTGATGCAGATTAAAGATGCAGAGTTATGAATTCTGCATCTTTGAACTTTTTGATATTTTTCTAATAAGTCCCATTTACATTTTCAAATTTGTCGTGAAAATTTATATTTTTTGCGCAATTTTTAATCTAATATTACTGTCGACGAAAGTCCAAACGTCTCGATATCTCGTCTTTTTAAAACGAGTATTGTTTACAGTAATGTATTTATTTATTTATTTATTTATTTATTTATCATGTTTATGAAATAATGCATATTTTTTATTTACATTTTCTTTTTAAAATGTTTTAAATGATTAAGAAAAAATTAACAAAATAATATATCCTTTTAAAATTTGATTTGTTCTAAATACATTGCAATATGTTAACTGGTGAAATACAAAAATATTTACCATCACCGACATAGACATTTTGAATTTATTAAATATGGAATTAATTTTGTGTTACATATCGTAAAAATATTCAAAACAAAATATCGCAATAAACACCATTAAATAATTTCGTTATGTAAATTCTTTTGGCAATATTGGAAGAATGGATAAATTATCTATACTAATATTATAAAGTAGTAAAGATTGTTTTTTTGTTTGTTTGTTTGTTTGTTTGTAGGGGGTAATCTCTGGAACTACTGAAGCGATTTCAAAAGTGATGGTGGCAAATTGATGGCGACAATCCCTGCTCCAACATAGGCTATATTTTATGACGGTGCCACTAACCCCAGGGGGGTGCAGGAGCGAAAAACGTTCTAAAATTGCGATTTTTTTTATACTGAAGGAGCTAGAAATTTGAAATTTGGCATTGTAGTTACTTATAAAATGTAAATGCTCTCTAAGAACAAATTCTAAAAAAATTCGAAATTTCAAACTGTGAGATGAGCGAAAAGCGTTCTATAAATATTATAAATTACAATTTCTATGGAATCTCTGAAACTACCGAAACCTTTTCAAAAGTGATGGTGGCAAATTTTTGATGACACTCCCTGCTCCAACATAGGCTATATTTTACGTCGGTTCTACTAATTCCAGGGTGGTGCATGATCGAAAAACGTTCTGCATTTTTTTTATACTGAAGGAGCTAGAAACATGAAATTTGGCATTGTAGTGACTCATAAGATGTAAATGCTCTCTAAGAACAAATTCTAAAAAAAATTCGAAATTTAAAAGGTTGAGCGAAAAGCGTTCTAAAAACATTCTAAATTACAATTTCTATGGAATCTCTGGAACTACAGAACCTATTTAAAAATGATGGTGGCAAATTGATGGTGACACTCCCTGTTCCAACATAGGCTATATTTTATGTCGGTGCCACTAATCCCAGGGGGGTGCAGGAATTAAAAACGTTCTAAAATTGCAATTTTTTTTATACTGAAGGAGCTAGAAATTTGAAATTTGGCATTGTAGTTACTTATAAGATGTAATGATCTCTAAGAACAAATTAAAAAATATATTTAAATTTAAAAGTGTGAAATGAGAGAAAAGCGTTCTAAAAACATTCTAAATTACAATTTTCTATGGAATCTCTGGAACCATAGAACCGATTTCAAAAGTAATGGTGGCAAATTGATGGTGACAATCTTTACTCCAACATAGGCTATAATTTATGTCGGTGCCACTAACCACATTGGGGTGCAGGAGTGAAATTTTTTTGAAAATTGCGACTTTTTTTAAACTGAAGGAGCTAGAAACTTGAAATTTGGCATGGTAGTTACTTATAAGATGTAAATGCTCTCTAAGAACAAATTCTAAAAAAAAAATCGAAATTTAAAAGGGTGAGATGAGCAAAATGCGTTCTAAAAACATTCTAAATTACAATTTCTATGGAATCTCTGGAACTGCAGAACCGATTTCAAAAGTGATGGTGACAATCCCTGCTCCAACATCCTCTTTAATATAAAGCTATGCGTTGCTGACGACTGGGTTTTTCGCTAATCTTTGCCACAGATTAATCTCGGAAAATGAAACATTTGAAGTTACTGAAAAAAATAATAGCTCGAAAAGTATTTGTCAGAAAATTGTTAGACAAACTGCGTTTGAAAAGAAAAAAATTGTTTATTTCTTGATATAGATTTCAAATCTAATGATTATGCCATTTTTCAAATATTGAATTTCAAAAACTACCAAATTTCACAATGGAGTACCATAGCGAAATCTTCACGCGTAAAAAGATAATGATAAGGGTGACGTGTCCTGACGTGTATATTGGCTATAGCACAAGTCAGAAATTATAGTAGCCTTATTATTCTGTTAAAATATAAAAGTGAATTATGAAATGTCAATGTTTTGTTTGATTAAAGGTTCGTTAAGAGAAATTGACCAGCGTAGCTTACTAGTTATATTATATATCCTTTAAATACTTAAATTTTGATAAATATATTAAAAAATGCATTAAAAGTTGAAAAAGAAATTACTTCAAACGTGGTCTGCAAAGGAAGCTACACGAAATGAATAAAGAGAAAGCTTTATTTGTTGTGAAATTACCGTAAAAGTTTTGCAGACGATTTTTTTCCCGATATATTTTATACATATTGTAATTTACAGACGCTTTTTCATTTCTAGTTTATTTTTCTGCATGACATCGACTTGTTAGAATGAAAAAAATATATTTTTTTCATTCCTAGTTTTTTTTTCTGTATGGCATCGACTTGTTAGAATGAAAAAAATATATATAATATATTATTTTTTACCTATGCAAATAAAAAATAATGTTGAGTTTGAACTTTATAGTTAAATGTATTTAGATAAAATTAAAAAATATATATAATTGGTTAAAACTTCCATATAAGCGTTACTGCTTTAATATTTTATTACTCCTTTCAAGATTTGCTATTGGAATTACTTAATCATACATACGTTTAGAAGATTTAAGATGAAAAATATTTTCTATAAGTTATCAAAAATGATAAATTTTCATTTAAAATTCCATAAAGTTAAAAAAAGTATTATTTCAGAAAGGTTACTAAAAATAATAATAATAAAAATGGTTATTAAATAATAATAAATTTTAAACAAAATCTAGACATAAATTAGTTTGGAATTTCGTTAATAGAATATTATTTGAAAAAAAAAATCGCAAATTTTCACGAAAATTTCGAAAATGGAAATGGAATTTATTAGGAAAATATCAAAAAGTTCAAAGATGAAGAATTCCTAATTCTGCATAAAACTTGTACCGCGTCAAATATATAAAATTAATTAAAAAGGTAAAAGACACATGATAGGACAGAACCCAGAACCCTCACCTCCAAAACTCGAATTGTGAACTCTGTGGCACGAAGGCCGTGCTAATACTGTCAAACTAATGAGTTTTTGAAACACATGTGGAACTTTAACCCGAAATTTCTCGAAAACTAAGGGCCATTTGAAGGAAACCATTGACCTGAATAGTAAGGGGTATGGCCCTTACAACATTCTTTAAAATCATCAAAATCTGTGCGCATCATGTTTGGCGGTCCCCTTGTCAGTATGACATGTAAGCGCTATCTTTCGCTTACTTTTGGAATATTTTTTTTTTATACATGGAAAAAAAAAACATGTCCCTCTGATCATATTCGAGCAAACCGAAATTTCTTCCCAGTATTATTTCTTTTACAGTGATTTTTTTAAGTTTGTACGAATTTATGACGCATGTTGTATATATATTTTGTATCATTTGTAGGACACTAAATTCTATAGGTAAGTATTTTTTTATTATTATTTTATAAAATACAGGGTGATTACAAATGAGTAACACAACTGTGAAGGGCTATATTTTCTGAACAATAAAAGGTAATGTTCCATTTCACACATCGAAGTGAGTGAGAAGTTGTGAAGTTTTATAAATGTAAAGGTTCGTTTTTTGGCGAGAAATGGCCCAACGAGCGGCGGGTTGAAAGTGAACCGGCTTGTTCCGTTGCGAGTTCATTCAATTAGTTGCAACAAATGGTGCACCACCCCATTGGCATCTTTCTGTACAAGAGTTTTTGAACGAGCAACTGCCGCAACGGTGGATTGGTCGCAGAACAAATTAAGAAGCTGCTCGTCAACAGCGTCCCCTCCACCCCCCCCCCCCCCACGATGCCCGGACTTAACTCCGTGCGATTTTTTTTCTTTTGGCATACATAGAAGATAAAGTGTTTTTTTTTTGTTTGTTTGTTTTTTTGTCTCTACCAGCTGACACTGCTAAACTGAAAACGAAGATATTAAAACGCAACTATTGCAACTGTAACACCCGACATGCTGAAAACCGTGTGGGACGAATTCTCCTACAGAATGGATGTCGTTCGTGTTTCTGCTGGTGGTCACATTGAACATTTATAAATTTTTGCTAATAGTAATTTCACAATCTTCTTTTTTATGTTTTTTTTTTCACAAATGCGTGCATCTTCTATATTTTTGTTAATAAAGCCCTTCAAAGTTGGGCTATTCATTTGTAATCACCCTGTAAATAATCGGCATAGGTATATAAAGATTTTTAAAATATAGTGCACCAAGAAAAGTTTTTAAAATATCCCTCTGTGTGCTTCGCAATTTTGAAAGATTCCTGAAGAATCTTAAATGTTGTAGTTTTTAAAATCACTGACTGAAATATAAGGAGAGAAAAATTACTTTCAGTAGATAAATTCGTATTGTTGTTTCGAAAGTATTCATGATGTAAAAAGAAAATTTCTACTTAACAATTTGATAAATTTTTCGATGCAGCCACATCCCAATTTTATGGTTCAAGTTAATTTGTTATTTTTCACTATGCTCAGAATTATTTAATGCTGTTTTATATTTGTGGGACAAGGCTTTAATGTACCAAAATATTTCTTTCTGAACAAAATCAACGTAACTAGTGTTACTATTTTACATCTTCATTACTGCATATTTTTGCGAATAAAAGCATCAGTTGATAGCTTATTTATAAGATGCAAACTAGTTATTTGTTTTTCTTTAAATAATATCTTAATAATTTAGATCATATAAGCTAATTTTTATAATAATATTTTGAGTTTACGAAATCTCTTTCAATTTTTTGTTATTGCCATTAACCGGTTACCATTTTTTTTTCTGAATAAAATGCAATAATCAATATCGTTCAAATTACCAATTTTTTTTTTCAATGCACGGAATTTTTGACATCCTCCCCCACCTCCCTAAAAATTTCGCTTAAACTATTTCACTCACGCTATTTTTCAATAAGTTGTATTTTTATGTTATACAAATTCTAATTTTAATTTACATTATTAGAATTCTAATAAAAGTAAAAGTTTTCTCCTTCTTCTTTTTCTTTTTTAAAATTGTATTTAAAGTACTGTTTCTACAAAAGGACAATGCCGAATTTCTCTATTCATGATATTTAATTTTTTATTCACCTCATTTACAACTAATATTTTTTTCCCATCAACTTCACTAAAAGTTTTCGTATTTGAACAAAATTATAAAATAGAAATGGAATATTTAATTAAATTGAAATATGAAAACTGTTCAAGTAAAAATTGGATAATTTAATGGAAATTTAAATTGAATACTTATTGTAATATAATTAATATGCATTCATAGCTTTCAATTTTTTCTGTCATTTCAATTTACTCTGGCACTCACAAATATATTTTATAAAGTTATTATTTTTTTTTTTACATTTAAATGCAACTTCCTGAAGTACATCATAGAACATAAACGTTTTTACCAATATAATACAGTTTATGTTTGGTGATAAAAATCGTTAACTGAAATACTTCATTAACTATAAAGGTTAATATTGAAAGTATTCTCAAAAATGATGTGTTTCACCTAATTCAGAGACTAATATATTATCGTAGATGTCTGCCGAATATTTTTGAAATAAATAATCGCTTTAAATAAATAAATAAATAAAAACATAAAATTAAATACATGTAATATTTTTAATATAATGCTAAAGTTTTTCGATTTTAATAATACTTTCAAATACTAGACTATTTGATCTTATAATTTGCTAGACTATTTTATCCTGTGTCTGTCTATTTATTTAACTGTCAGCCCGAGCGTAAAATTCCGTAAAAATAGGCCAATCTCCACAAATTGCAGATGCATTGTTGAGGTACACACTACAGTTCTACAATTTAAAAATAGTCATCATATATACTTCTTTTTGCATGAACGCTTTACAATTTTGAATATATTGTCATCTATTATTAATGGAAGTTGAATCCAATCGCTAACAATTTCAATTTGTTTTTTATATTGACAACATTAATTTTTCTTATTAAAATCCCAATCTTACAATACATAATTTCTTACACACTGAGAAAAATGACATTTTCAAATATGAGTAAATCGATGTTTTCATTTTGTTGAAATTTTTTGTTTGAAATATGACGACCCAATTCTTTCAATTCTGAAATACTAGAAATACTCAGAATATTGACACTTAGGCATACTCAAAAAAAGATTAGGGTTAGTTCATACTCATTTTTGAAATATAGACATACTCAAATATGAGTACATAATGTTTTATTCTTGAGTGTGTGCATGTTTTCAGAAATGAGTACATACATGTTTCAAACTTGAGTAATTTTGATTCGGAGCCATTTTGACTATGCAGCATACTCAGATTTAAACATTTTTTGCTCAGTTTTGAAAATGTCGTTTTTAGAGTGCAGAGACACGCAAAACATTCAAACATGTTATCGTTAATGACGATGATACCTTTAATAATTCATGTATTATTTTATATTGAAACGCCAGCATCAGTATTATACAATGGATATTGGACAATGTATGTCAGTAATTGGTTTGTTTCAAACCTAGGCATGTTGATATGGTGAATAAAGGTTTACAAGGTGTGGCGTTTAATCGTATGCAATCACCACGACCAGGAAAACTAGTCGTTGGGGGCCACCGTAATACTTACCCATCATGTATATGTATAATGTAAAATATTAAAATAAAAATGTGTAAACTACTTATAAAATGCATTGCAATTCAAATAAAATCGTGGCTTGATGACGTCATAAAAAGGCTCGATTACTGAATTGCTTGAAAGAGGTTTTTCCTTATAACTCCAAAAATAATACTCCAATTAACTAGCGGTTTATTGCATCTGATTAAGCGTCAAATTTCCAATTAAAATATATCTTTGAAGTGAAATTTGAATGAAATACAGGGTCATGAAAAATCGAAGAGTGTGGAAAATAGGATTACAAATATCTCGGCAACTCATTATCCGATCGACTTCATGTTTTATGCAAAATTTATGTTTTTTTATTGTTTTTTATATTTACTACTTAAAATAAACAATTTAGAAAATTTTTATATACCTTTCATCAGAACGAATATTTCGAGAGTCCGAAAAAAAATGTTCCGGTTAATCGAGGTTATTGAAATGAAATAGGCTTCTTCCCAATATTACATACTAAGTACATACCAAATTGCAAGTCTCTATCTCAATTTGTTCGGGAGATAGAGCGTTTACAGACACACAGACACACACACACACAGACACACACACAGACACACAGACGGACGGCAAATTTTTTTTTTCTAAAAATATGTTTTTTGGAATATCCAGTGTCTGAAACGTGTAAATCCGTCAAAAAAAATTTTTCGATTTTCAAAACGATTACAAGACTTACCCTATACTACGTATGATGGGTAAGTAAAACAGTGTGTTGCTAAACTAGTGGAACAGTTTCCTGGTTGATAATAGCGTCAAGGCAAACAATTTTTTTATAGGAAAGCAGGGTCGCAACTCGAAACCCACTTATTCAGTGAAAAATATAGGATATTACTACAAGTTGAATATTCCTTAATAACTTTAACAATATTTTAGACAGATTTGCGGCCACATCCAGCACTTCTCGTGATGTTATCATATGTCGCTGAAAGCAAAGTAAGGCAGATAAAAATGTTTGTAATATATTAATTATTGTTAAAGTTATGAACGTTATTGTTAAAGTTACGGCTTTGGCGTGGAGTGACATATCTCTATTTTTGGCTGAAGAAGTGGCTTACCTCTCTAGTTCCCTATATTAAAATTCTGTTGACGTGTGTAATCATTACTGATATTTTTTTTTCATTAGCTTAAAAACATCCTATACACGTTTGATTAATGATAATGGTATGAAAGTCAATCTCTGAAGTAAAATGTATTTCTTTTTTCATTTCCAGTTTGTTTTTGTTTTTATAAGAGGAGTATTGGATGTTGTTATCATACATTTAAAACTAAATAATTGAGTTGGGCGACTTGGAAAGATTGCGGTAATCGATGTGCAGGGACAGATTTTGACAAAGGTACAAAAGATGTTACCATTTAAACGGATTTTTTGTATACCATAATTTTCGGAAAATAATCTTCGCATTATTTAATCGTAAAATCTGCCGATGCAATAAAGCGACGATTACTATTCAAAAATCAGTTTAATCAGCAAAATAGGCCTACTGTTCCTTGGTCATAATCAGCCCCTGCCGATTTGTAAGGGTTCATTTTTCTCTGTCGTTCCTACATTGAATCGGGCAGAATACTTCAGCCCGTTTGTTAATATTCAGCTCACTTGAAAAGGAGATTCGAGATTAACGGCCGAAGGAGCAAGGAATATTGGTGTTTAAAATGGAACTGCCGTGTGTGAGTATCTGACAAGGGGATAACAAGTTTTATTACTCCAGGGAGCCTTTTAAACGGAGAGACTGATACATTCCAGCCATTCAATGAGTGGTACACGCTGTTTCTTCGATTAGAAATTCAATATTAAAGTTCTTTTTGCAGAATGAACAGCATCTTCTTTAAACGGTTATCTCTACAAAGTGGACCCACTCGAGGCTTTCGCATTACATTTTAAGATTTTTTTAATTTTATATATTTTTTTCATTAATTGTTTAATTAACTGCATTTAAAAAAAATCAAACTACGTGTTTTAACGAAATATGAGCGTACTATGTCAAAAAGCCCTTGTATGATACCTCATTCAGCGTTGTGCGTTTTTGTAAATACAATGAAACTTCCATTTAACGAAGTCTCATCGTTACGCTTAAAAACTGCGTTATGAAGAAAATTCGTGAAATAGAAATTAACTTAAATTCATGAATTTTTTCCTTCAGATTTGACAAACAGGTATTGGATTCAGAAGCATTTCATTCAGTTTTAATTATTAAACTGTATTTTACAAAATAGTTGAGTATGGTCGATGAAATCGCGTTACGTTCTCAAGCTTTGGCTCAAGCTTTCATTAGCTCTGATACACACGTTCTCAAACTAATGTTTTCACTACATTTTTTTCTGTCTTTTTTGATAATGTACTTCAAGATTTTTATTATTCCTTAGACTAACTTCTGAAGTTTAGAGGTTGTATTGGCAGGAAAAAAAATAACTTTGATGTTCTTCGATTTGTATTTTGAAGCACATTCTTGTGGATGTACAAAGCAATTGCCTATCAGCAGTGGAATAAACTTCGTTATATAGAATATAGTTTTCGTAATATGGAGATTAATTTACATGCTAATAGTGTTCAAAGTCAAAGTTCTGCAGAAAAATTCGTTAAGTAGAAAACTTCGTTAAACAGGGACTTCGTTAATGGGAAGTTACACTGTACATATAAAATAAGATATGTTGATAAAAAAAATAATATATGTTGATATAAAAAATAATATATGTGATTTTATGACACTGTTTAGGCCTTACACATACTTATAAATTACAGGATGGAAGAAAAAGGTCGATGATACAATTTAAAATTTCCATATATTGCATGGGATATAACTAGAAATATGTAACATTTCATTTACATTATGTTACGGTATAAAACTGCTGCTTAAATCTACGAAAAAAAAACATACACTTTTTTTTCGTTATTTTCTGCTTATTCAAAAACAATACTTTTCCTCAATCCTTACATACCAAAGACAACAAACTTTATTTAAGTAAAAATCACCACTGTCTTAATTCATTCATCCCAATAGGCTGGTTATAGGAGTTCTAGGAAATTAAAATGTCTGTAAGACAAAATAATTTGAACTATGAAAGAATTCTCCGGAAGTGTCAATCACCGATTTGCACCAGATTTAGTATATATAAGTAGTAGTCGGTGAGTTATACTTTCCCACAAATTTTTAGCTGCTGGCATTAGCTTGCAAACTGTCAATGCGCTCAAAATTTAAGGGTTGAAACAGTGTTAATGCTATTTTTGTCATATGACATTTATATTTTAGAAAATGCCATGAATGAAACATGCGAAATGTCATGTTATCTTGAGTAATAATAAATTAAATTATGTTGTAATAACGCTATAAGATTAAGCATTGTAGTTAGTGCAAATGTGATAGTCTTGATAGACGTGATGGAAGCAAAGTGGTAATTTACACCAGGAGCAAACAATGAATGGTAAGTTAAAACATTTGTCGGATACACCATGAAAGGGTAAAATTTTGAAACAGAAATAATTAGGGTTAGTGAATGGATTATAGCTGACAATGTAACCGTAACAGAACCATGGATATTTTCATGTGATATTGTATCGGGATGGAGAAAATTGGCCAAGAATTACTGAGTGTAGTTTGATGATTTCTTCATGACTATGAAGAGAAACGATAATTAAAATGTAATAAGAAAATGTTCGTTAGTAATTTTGTAACTAAACATATGTGTAACGGTTGGCAGTATTCTGTACTTTTTGGTGTATTAATGACAACTTCGACTGCTTTGTTCAGCTCATTTGCGTATGCTTCGAATGTGTAGCATGTCCAGTAATCGATAGGAAGAAGAAAAATCGAACCGTTGTTAGGCCAAAAAACATTTTTGAACCATTCCTTGATTTCTTCCTTTCCTGAGCTTTTTATGAAGGCGCCTTGGACGGAATATAGTCTCGCTGACTCGGGAACTAATTGTATCTTTCTCTCCTTTTAGGAGAATCTATACAAAAGACTGCAAAAGACCATTAGCAGATATGAGATGTTGTATGGTCAAAGACTGTATGGTAGTGTTACATTGCTGAACAGTGATAGCTAAAAGTTTTCTTCTTTTACGTGCCAAAGATTTACCACCGTGCATTTAAAGATTGAAACCAGAATGATCAATGTCGTAGAGATCAGACAGAGAGAAAAACTATTCAGAGTTTTACGATTTCTATAAATACGGTAGCGTTAACAGTATGTCGACTTTCTCCCTTATCTACAGAACAAAAATCATCTTGTTTATTTCCGCAAAATATCATGATATTTCTCACATTTCATTCATAACATTCCATGAAACATCATGATATTTAGGAAAAAAAAATCATGAATACCATCTTAACTTAATCTGAAATTCGCGTGCTTTGAAGGGTATAAATCCCATTCGGACTAAAGTCAGCAACTAAAATTGTGTGTGTAAGTATAATTCACCGACTATTACTTATATACAAAGTTTGGTGGAAATCGGTCATTGGCATTTGGGGAGTGTTCTGTGAGAAATTCACAATATCTCACTAGAAACCCCTGTATGCATCCCAAAAGCCAACATAAGAGATTCCCATGTAAAATGGATTTTCCTCAGAATTTTATCAGAGTCCACAAATCGGCCGGAAAACATCGAGCTTTTTGATTCATGATAACCAGTCTTCCATCTTGAAGGTATGGAGACAGCTATAATAATGGATGGACAGAGGTGGAGTGCGTTTCATCTTGCCGAAAGACCTCACAGGTAGGGAGCAGATGAAAGTGAAACTAATATAGAGATGACATCGTGAGAAATCTTTTTCCTCCAATGATAACATACTTTATCCGTGATCTCATTTTCCAGAGTTTCTTCTGGCTAGAGAAACCCCTATTATTCTAAGCGATCTAATTCTAAGTACTATCAAATATATATTTTATGTAGTATATATTTGATCTTTCAATGTTTAACAGCTAGAATATCTAAATACTGTTTTGATATTCATATCTGAAGATAATATTAAAATCCTCTGACCGCTCATTAAAAAAAAAAAAAATCCTTTCGACAAATATCGAATCGACCAGTATCTCCTCTATTACTACATATTTCAAATCATCATGTATTTGAAATATGTAGTAAATTTATCATTCGAATTTTCACACTTTGACAGTAGAATTTTAAAAACAAAATTGCCTCAAATATTGTGTATTATATAAATTTTTATACAAAAGCCTTGCCCATGGAAACTACGGGATAAGCAGTTGGAGGGTTAACATAACGGATCACAGATATAAAAAAGTTTCTATTAATATAAAGTTTAAAAAAATAATAATTTTAATCTTAAATTTTAGACATTTCTGATAACCTTAAAAAATGTATAACAGATCTAAGAACTACAAAATTTAACGCCTTTTTTAATGAAACAAAATAATGAAAATTGTCATCATACAGCACAATAAAAGATGTGCACAAGAATATATATATACATATCTTATGATGTATTCAAAAGAAAAATTCTTTTATCACTTTATTCAATCTTTTATGTTTTTGCTACAGAAATATATCAAAAATTCAACTTTATCTTGAAACTTACCTTAACTTTTAAAATATGTATATCTGTCGTTTCAAAATATTCTACTCAGTATGATGCGGAGTGCTAAACAGAGAAATTTTTCAATCACCACATTTAAGAATCCAATATCGTAATAAAACTTGTCATCTCCTTGTCACAGTCTAGAGAGCGATGTTTTTTGTCGAGAAAACCAATATTCTCTGCTCCATCGACCGTGAATCATTTCTTCATGTGCACAGAATGCTGAAGCATGGGGTAAATAATGTTCTGGATTTCATTATTGGGAGACACGTGAATTTTTGATTCTGTGAAAAAGGAAAAGGAAAAAAATCGTCCCTAAAAAGATCGCCAATTTAGAAATTAATTTAGTTTTAGGAAACGAGTATGTTTCTTATTGTGTAATTGCGGTAAATGCTAATTGGATAAATATTATATTTTAATGTTAAGTTTTAAATATTTGTGATTACTTTGATTTTTCATAATATGGTTAACACCATTCAGAAAATAATGAAAAGAGGAAATTACTTGTGAAGTAAAATATGTGATATTTTAAACATCTGTGCGTTTTGTAAATTATAATGTACATTGAATATAAAATAAATACATTGACAAATTTGTTATGTTAAAATGATTTATAATATTTCCTGTTCAGTATATATTATTAAGACTAAAGTTCATGATCCTCAAGAAATTTACTGTTCCTTATAAAATACCCAATATTTTTCTAAATTCTACAAATAGTCGATCGAAAGACCAAAACAATATATTTGCATTAGCTATCTTTTCAATAAATTCCATGCATTATTTTTTTATGTAAAACTGCGAATTGCGCCTGATGTCGTCGATCATTAGCGTAGAAAATGAATTTCGTTGCGATTTAGCGTTTAACTAAGTGCCTTCAACCTATTTAAAACTTTTCATTACTCTCTTACATGTTCTAAGGGATATCTCAGGTCCTGATTAACTAGCCTCTTTTTCTGTTCTCATGTCATGATAATAAAAATGCTATACTTACGAAAATAAAATTATTTTATGCTGTCATTAAGTTTGTATATGTAGTATGTATCAATGCTAGAAGCAAAGTGATAACTGCAATATTTGTTAAAAATTTTAGATTTTTGTATGAAAAGAAATATTGCTAATTTTTTTTTTTTTTGCTCCTTACATTGTAAAAAGAGACAAATGTTTCTCGATCAAGCTCTTATTTTTCTTTAGTCTTATGAAAATATAATATAAACTTCTTCCGACATACCAGCGATACCGAAAAGTGTTCTTTTATCTACAGACATCATCATATTTACAAGAGTTAAAGAAGCCTTTATAAAATATTTTTTTTCTTTTGCGTCCCGCAATTTTCGGAAACGTTTCCGAATAGTTTTTACAGTGAATTAATCAGTTTTCTTAAAACATAATATTCGTTTTTCAGATGCGACCAATTCGCAAGTAAACATTTTCTTGTTCAACAAACATGAGACATCAACAGCATTAACATAAATATTAAAATTAATAGCATTAACATTAACATTAAAATTAACATTATTCTGCTATTCTTGCATGGACTAAATTATGTTACGAGGGTGAAAATGTTTACTTGAGACATGATAGCATCCAAAAATTGGATATTACTGTTTGAAAAAAAGTAATATACTGTAAAAACTATTCGGAAACCTTTCCGAAAATTATGGTCAGCAAAAGAAACTTATATTTAAACTGCAATATTTGTTAAGAAATTTTGATTTTTGTATGAAAAGAAATATTGCCCTTTTTTTTTTTTGCTCCTTACACTGTAAAAAAAAAAAAAAAAAAAAAAAAAAAAAAAAAAAAATGTTTCTTGAATAAGTTCATATTTTTCTTAAGTCTTATGAAAATATATTATAACCTCTTCCAGCTTACCAGCGATGCCGAAAAGCGTTCTTTTATTTATATAAACCTTTTGTTTCATAAATGCTTCTTTAAATCTCTGATATCTATTGGTTTCAGAGGCTTCTAAAGTGAATAAAACGTTTTTTGGAATCGCTGGTAACTTGGAAGAGGTTATGTTACATTTTCGTAAAGATAATAGCGAGAGAAAGATAATAGCTAAATGAAGAAACATTTCTCATTTTTTTTTCACAGTATACTTATAAAACTCGGTGTATCAGTTTCACCAGCACCACATAATGAATATATCACAAGATTCACACAAGCATATACAGGGTGATTTTTTTTTAAAGTTGTGAAAGTAAATCCCTATAACAAACGAACCATTGATCCAAATGACCAGAAATTTCACTAGTGTGCTCCCAAAGCAATGGGGATTTTTTAGAAGTGGTTTAAAGGAAACTTAAAATCCCACCGACAGATGGCGCTGTATACGCAGCAAAATCGGGAGACGAGCTTGTGCACGACACACGTACAGTGGAGTGCAAAACGTACAAAACACGTACAAACACGTACAAAACGTGAAGCATGCACATCTCGTGTTCATTATTCTACGGATATCCTCGCAATGACTGTTTCATTGACGGACCGTGCGTTGTTAGTGAAACTGTATTATCAGACTAATGACAGCGCAGCATTTGCTTTTAAGAGATTTAGGGCACTTAAGAATATAAGAAAATGGTCAATGACGACAGAAGACTTAGGGAAGATGGTTTTGAAATTTGAATAGACTACTTCACTGATCCTAAAACCAGGTAGAGGAAGGAAACCAGTTGATGTTAACCCATAGCGCCATCTGTCGGTGCGATTTTAAGTATTTTTTTAACTACGCCAAAAAAATTCCCATTGCTGTGGGAGCATACTGGTGAAATTTCAGGTCATTTGGATCAGTGGCTCTTCTGTTATAGAGTTTTACTTTCACAACTTTAAAAAAAATCACCCTGTATGTGACTATCATGTGATATATATCCCGCAGGAATCGCCATGTCCTCCTTTTTCTTTATAAAAATTTCTAAACAATAATTTTAGTCATAGATTTGTATTGCATACATATTTCTTAAAAATACCCCACGAAGATTATTGTTTGGAGTGATCCCTACAAAAAAAACCATTTTCAACACTCTATTCATTCTTTTACGCTGTTGTTGAAGTAATATTTCAAAATCTCAATTTTATCTTGAAACTTGTCTAACTTTTAAAAAAATAAAAACTAAAAATAGACGATTCAAAATAATCTACTTAGTATGATGCGACGGATTAAACAGGGAAAATTTTCACCGGCATCATATAATGAATGTATCACAAGATTCACACAAGCGTATGTGACTATCATGTGATATATATCCCTCAGAAATCGCAACGTCTTCCTTTTTTTTATCAAAATGTCTACAAAAAACCCTTTTCAACACTCTATTCATTCTTTTACGCTATTGTTGAATAACTATTTCAAAATCTCAATTTTATCTTGAAGCTTGCCTAACTTTAAAAAATAAAATAAAAATATTTTCAAAATATTCTACTTAGTATGATGCGTCGCATTAAACAGAGAAAATTTTCAGCAACATCATATAATGAATGTATCACAAAATTCAAACAAGCATACGTGACTATCATGTGATATATATCCCTCAGGAATCGCAACGTCTTCCTTTTTCTTTATCAAAATTTCTACAAAAAACCGTTTTCAACACTCTAATCATTCTTTTATGCTAGTTGAATAAATATTTCAAAATCTCAATTTTATCTTGAAGCTTGTCTAACTTTAAAAATAAAGTAAAAATAGACTCTTCAAAATATTCTACTTAGTATGATGCGACGCATTAAACAGAGAAATTTTTCACCAGCATCATATAATGAATGTATCACAAGCATATGTGACTATCATGTGATATACACTGCTCAAAACAATTAAAGGATATTTGAAGTTTTATATAAAATAAAGATATAAACGAAATTTTTTTTGCCGAAAATAGAAGAAGAGAATCACAAATGCAAATTTTTCTGGTTTTCAAACTGTGGATTATGCAAATTTTGAGTTCGACGTCAAAAACGTCGCTTCAGCGGCAGCGACTGAAATTTGACTTTCAACTGGATAAAAGAGAATGAAGACAAGGATGATCGGCATTCAGTGATTGCTTTGTTTCGATGAGTACGATGTCTCAGCGAAGTCATTTGACAGATTCAGAAGCTTGGAGAATTGTTGGTAGGTTAGAAGGGGGCTAAACTCAAGCCGAAGTAGCGCAAGCCATTGGAGAGTCACAAAGTGTCATTTCCAGGATCTGGAACCGTTTTTTGGAGAGTGGATGTGCAGGCCGAAGACCAGGGCAAGGTCGTAGACGGGCAACAACGCCCAATGAAGATCGGTATTTAGCGTTAACAGCTTGGAGACACCGAAACATGAACGCTACTCTTCTGCAACAACACCTTCGCTCGGCTACAGGGACCACGATTTCAACTCAGACTGTCCGAAACCGGCTCCATGCTGTAGGTCTGTATGCTCGCCGATCGAAGGTATGTGTTAGATTAACATCAAGGCATCGTCGCGACCGCAGGGAGTGGGCAACCGAGCATGTCAATTGGAGGAGAAATGAATGGAGCAATATTCTGTTTTCTGACGAGTCCCGTTTTTCTGTGCATCCGGATAATAGGCGTATTTTCATCTGGAGGGACCGTGGCAGTAGGAATAATCCTGCGTTCGTGCACGAAAGTGTCAGATTTGGCGGTGGAGGAGTGTTGGTGTATGGTGGCATCTCCATTGACGGGCGCACTGACCTCTACATCATTCGAGATGGAGCTCTGACTGGTCGCCGATATAGGGATGAGATCCTCAGACCTATTGTAGTCCCTTACGCTGTAGCAATCGGAGATAACTTCATTTTAATGGACGATAACTGCAGGCCACATCGTGCAAACCTGGTGGAGGATTTCCTTTTCGAGGAAGGAATCGTTCGAATGGAATGGCCAGCGTGTTCTCCAGACATGAATCCAATCGAGCACGTTTGGGACGCTCTAGGAAGACGAGTTTCTGGCCGCCAACAACCCCCACAAACTCTCCAAGAACTGGAAAGAGCTCTTCTGGAAGAGTGGGGCAGAATACCCCAACTCGTCATTAATAGCCTCATTGAGTCCATGCCTCAAAGGTGTTCAACGTTGCTGGCCGCCCGTGGAAACCATACCCCCTACTGAAAATGATTTTCTTTGAAGAAAACACCTTTTCTTATTCTTTTTTTCTCATATGCACAAATTGTGTTTTTTTCCTTTTGTACACAAATGCGCAATAAAATGCATTTTTTTCTGCCAAACATGTGTAATTTATTCTCATATAACCTACTATGTCTGTCGACCATGTATCAATCAGCTAAAAAGTTTCCCAGATACAAAATCCACCTAAAACTGCAATATCCTTTAATTGTTTTGAGCAGTGTATATCCCTCAGGAATCGTAACGTCTTCCTTTTTCTTTATAAAATTTCTATAAAAAACCATTTTCAACACTCTATTCATTCTTTTACGCTATTGTTGAAGTAATATTTCAAAATCTCAATTTTATCTTGAATCTTGTCTAACTTTAAAAAATGAATAAAAACCGACACTTCAAAATATACTACTTAGTATGATGCGACACACTAAACAGGGAAATTTTTCAATCACCACATTTAACAATCCACCGTAGTAATAAAAATTGTCATCGCCTTGTCACAGTCTAGAGAGCGATGTTTTCCGTCGAGAAAACCAATATTCTCTGCTCCATAGACCGTGAATCCCTTCTCTTCATGTGCGTAGAATGTTGAAGCACCAGGTAAAGAATATTCTGGATTTCATTATAGGGAGAAACGTGAATTTTACATTCTGTGAAAAAGGGATAAAGAGAAAAGAATATCTCTCAAAAATGTGTCGATTTAGAGATTATAATGGTTTTAAAAAGTGGAGATGTTTGTTATCGTACAACCACGTTCAATGCTTATGAGATAAACATCATATGTCTCCAGCAAATGCAAAAATCGTCATTTAATTCTTAAATAATTTTGTAATTGAGAAACATCACGTGAGGTTTATAATATATTTGACATATATTTTTAATTATTGAAAAAGGGTATATACAATTTGGATTCGTTTTCATATTTTATAAATACCTATTAATAATAATAATAATAATAATAACAAGAAGAAGAATAGTGCATACATATTAGAAATAATTTTCAGGAAACTATATGAATGACAAGCATAATAACGTATAGTAACCCTTCCTCTCCCCATTAGCCCCTCCAAAATAAAATAAAATAAAATAAAAAATTGAAGCTAAGCATGAAGCTTCAGTTCTAATTAATGCAAAACAAAAAACCGTTAATGTACCGTTTTAATTTTTACAAAACTCTTTATAAATGTAAGAGATTTGTACTGTCTTAAGAGTCATCTATATTCCGGCTGTCAAACGTGGGGTCCGCGAACGCGCCATGTCGTCTTTTGAAAGTTTTACGCGGGTCTTTTCGATTGTTTCATGTTACTAGCATTTAAAAAAAAATATTTTTTAAAAACGATTTCTTTAAAGTCAATAATATTTTCATTTTTTTTTAATTTATACGTGCGATTAAGGTGTCTGAATCTTTCCCTTGAAAAACTTTTTAAAAGATAGGTTTCTATTCAGAAGAATGTAATTCTAAATTTACTATAATTTATGTTTTTTCTGCAAATTATTTTTACATGAACATTTTGAATCGTAGGGTCATTATTATAGCTACCAGTGTGGGATCTACGTGCATCACTAGCACTACTAGTTGCACATAATACTTTGTAAAGGCCTAAATATAACGCATATGCATAGCTTTTGTTAAAAGTGATTTTGATACATTAATTATTAATATTTAAACAAGTGTATACTTGTTTAAAATTAACAATAAAAACATTCATTTACTTTTCGCTTTCGTTAAGATGCACGTGGTGAATTTTTTTCCAAAATAAATTTTCATACACATCTGAGATTGAGTTGCCAAGTTGTTAAGTTGCAAGTCTGTAAAATCGGAGTTAGATAAAAATTAATTTTTTTTCTATCATTTGATGTATGGTAAATACACCGTGTCAACGATACAGATAGGAATTTTCCGATAGTTAATGTTACTCTTATTAACGAATATATATCGTTGTGTTAATATTAACTACGTTATCCCCAATCTTCAAGATGCGATTTTCAATATTCACACATTCTCCGTACATATTTTAACTCATATTTCGCATGTTTTTTTTTTCAAGATACAGTAGTACAATTTTGTATAAACGCATATAAAATTCCTTTAATGTTTCATATAATTACAAATTTAATATTTTTCAATACTAAAATTAAAACTAATTGGAATTAATTTTATTTCATGTACAAAAAAAACATATAATATATACTACCAAAATTATCACCTTTTAGTACTAAAATAAAAAGTAAATGACATTACTTTTTTATGGACAAGAAAAAAAATTGTAAGTTAGGTTGGTATACAGTAAAATGTTCGTGGCGGAATAACTACATCATCAAATCTAACCGGACTTAGTCAAATTCCGTTTAAATTCATGTCTAGTGTATAAACCAATATTTACATTTTGAGAAATATTCCAGCACCTATTTCTTATCAAAATCTGTTGAAAATGTGTCACCAGGAAAATTTTAAACCAAACTTTAATATTGCAGTCTAGTGACTTCGTTTTATTTATTTTCTTCCAAGCGTCAATCAAACTCTACAGGGAATATATTTTTGGATTTTGATAATTTTATTACATTTTCCGGTTAGATTTTCAGCGAAAGAAAGGCTTGTTTTGAACAAAAATCTAACTACTAAATCAAATAATCATCATTTTTAAGGCTTTATTTTTTTAACACGAACAAATAATCATGCATATGGCATAGATTATGAAACACTTTCCAACACTAACAGAATATTGTTAAGAAATTTAATTTTTTCATACGATGAAAAGAAATATCTAAGTAAGCAATTTCGAAGATACACAACTCAGTAAATATCCATTTCTAGCAATTGCTGTCCATATTCAAAGTCTTTGGTGTAGCCCTGTATATGACCTACAAAATTTGTAAATAACACGTAGTACAAGAAAATTACATAAAATTGCATATCACAGCGGACAGAGCACTTCCAGCAATTACCGATCATAGTCAGTCCTTTAACCGAATTATCTTGTACGTCTCTGTACATGAACAATCAATCCTATGCATCCCATAATATATAGAAAATAAGTAATATTGAACCTTAGTGAATATTTTATATTTCATTATATTTCAAGTATATCATAACATATTCAAAATTCACAGCAAACGATTTTTCTTTATAGATCATAATAAGGAATTATTTTGCACGTCCCTGTAATTGAACTATAAATGCCACTAATTGTATATTCCGGTAAAAGCAGGCTGTAGTTCACCTCAGTAATGAACATTAATTGCATTATGTTTGAAATATCGTAACATCAATAAAATGCACCGCAAACGATTTTTCCCCATAGACCATAATTTAACGGAATTTTTTTGTGTGTCCCTGTAAATAAACTATAAGGCTACGCACTTCATTTTCAATACCGAACATGCCATAGTAAAATTCAATAATGTATAAAAATTTCATGACAATCCGAGTGCATTTACGAGAGTTAGAGGACGGACAGATAGACAAACCGAATTCCTAAACATTTTTGAACTATGTTGGAAATTGTTAAAAAATGGAGAAAGAAAAACAAAAGGAAAGGATTAACACAATATAGACCTATGGATTGTAAAATAGAAGTAAATGCTTGTAATATTACTAATTTAATATTCAGTTCATATAAATGAGAATAAAAATAAAGAAAAAAAATTATTACAAAGAAGATGTAACGAAGGAAAAAATAATCCCAATTGGCTTTAATTATTGGCCTTTTTTATATAACATTCTGCTTTTGTTTTATTATTATTATTTTGTTTAAATAAATGGTATAGGCGGTAAAAGAGACGCAAATTAACTTAGCTTATTTTAGAAAAATATAAATGCTGAAAATAAAATTAATTGTACGATATTGCTATATTCATTTAATTTTTAATCTTGCATTTTACTAAATAAATAAACTGTATATCTTCCAGCTCTCCAAAATTTATATCTTTAATCAATGTGTTGCAATTTGTCAATTTCTTTAACTTTAAGAACAATATAAAGTTGTTACGAATGTCATACGCATAAAAACTTTCTTTTACTCAGTGGTATATATGTAAACGAAAACTTATTTATGTTTTTCACAACAATAAATTATATCTTGCCGAGACAATATTTCTTACTTTCGGTTTCTCTGTTACAATCAACATCCTTTATTACCAAAATAAACACTAATAAAAAGTTTTTTTAACATTTTCCAACATAGTCAAAAAGTGTTTATGAATTCGGTTTGTCCGTGGTCTAACTCGAGTAAATATACTAGAATTGTCATGCAGTGAATAATTAATGAGGTTTACTATGGCATGTTCGGTATTTAAAATGAAGTATGTAGCGTTTACTATTCATTTACAGGGACACTCAAAATAATTCCGTTACATTACGGTCTGTGCATAAAGATCGTTTGCGGTGTATTTTAATGTTGTTACATTTTTTCGAACATATTTAAATTGATATATATCACTGAGGTGAATTACACGAGGCTTACTATAGAATATGGTGTGGATACCATTCATCGTTCATTTACAGGGACAGACAAAATAATTCGGTAACAGCACTGTCTAAGAACAATAATTGCTGGAAGTGTATTTTAAGTTGTGGTATGCATTTTTAAACTAATTTTTTGCATATTAGTTGGTGTATATAAATTTTATAGATAATGTGCAAAGCAGTACAAAACATCTCGATTAAAGTTCCGCTTACTGGCGAAAATTGCTGCAGGGACTTCTCAACTGCGCTATGTGTTTCCAGGGGTCGATCTAGACAAAATTTGGGGCCTATTTAGGGCCCCTTCACAAAAATCAATTTGATAAAATGGGTACCTTCACAAAATTCTATTCCATAAAAACTTACTATTTATTATATATTTATTATTTTGTGATGTTTTAAAATGTGTAATTTTTAAACAAATATGTTAACCAAAAAGGAAAACTTGGGCAAAATGATTAAAAAAAGTTTTTGTTTATAAATGCTTGGTTCGAATTTGATTAACTGGATTTCAAATTTCGTTACAAAATGTTATTTTCACAAAAATATAATAAATTTCACAAAATTAACCTTTACTTTTCACAAAATGGGCCCCAAGAAAAAAAACCTGCCTCGACCCCTGGTTTCCTAACTGAACAACACTTCAACATACTGTATAGCATATATACAAATCTATAAATTATTATAGTTGCCAACCTACCGATTTTCTTGTACCCATATTTTTATGTAAAAATATTTGTTTTATTTAATCGTACAATTTCTGTAATTTAATAAAGCGAAAAATTTTGTAAGATTTTACTGGTATTCAAAAAATCGAGAGGTTGGCAACTATGCAATAGTATAGTTTTACAATTCTAGTGAAAGAATCCTTTCTAATTTTCATATTATCTCGAATTCATCTTTACATTGTCAATAATATTTCCTCTTTGAAAATTTTCGTAGCCATTTTTTATTAAAACAAGAACGAAAAATCATGCGTCAAGCATAGATTATGTAGCACTTTCCAACGCTTCTAAAATAATTTTACAAATCATTACCGTTTAATAAGCTGAAGGATGACATCTAAGTAAACAATTTGGAAAACGCATAACATATTTAAAAACGTAATTTCAGGAATTTTCAATATATACAATATTCGGAAAAATATCCGAATACTTTTATGTAGCCCTGTATATGATCTATAGATTTGTATATATACATAGGATGCTAAATTTTAGTTTAGTTAGGAAACGCGTAGCACCGTTTAAATTCTCCTTCTGGAGTTTCTGTCAATAAACGGAAATGTGTTCGCGAACTTTTGTGCTGCCCTGTATAGGATCTACAGAATTTATACACACCACGTAATAGACAAAAAGCTAGTTAAGATTAAAATCGCGTTTAGTAACTTAAAACGCACTTCCAGGAATTATTGTTAACAGACAGTAGAGAATTCTTTTGTGTGTCCCTGTAAATGAACGATGACTGCTATACACACACTATTCTGTAGTAAGCCTCTTGTAATGCACCTTAGTCTCTATCTCTATAAAAGAGTAAGTGTCTGTCTGCCTGCCCGCGGATTTCTCCGTAATTATACCACCTAGGACTCAGAAATTTTTGTCATGTGTAGATGTTATCACCGGACAGTATACCTCACGGTCGAATTTTTAAATTTTAATTTAGATTTTAAAAAAAAATTAAAACGTGTATATGGAATTTTCGGTTCGAGGCTATTTCAAGCTCCTCCCATGAAATAGCCTCGGCAACACCATCCGTGGCAACGAAGCAGCCAGCCAATGAGAGCAGGGGCAGCATTCAGGATCTAGCCACAGATTAAAGATATTCCATTACTCTATGGATCTAACTACCAGCGACGATTTATTTACTTTCTGTTCAGTGAAGTGTAAGATAAAATTGGCCTAAACCCAGTGACAGAACTATCTTCGTGTGTCTGCAACGCTAATAATATTTCAAAAATAGTTTGAAATATGCAATATATATCATATTAAGTTCCCGATAGTTAGTTTTGTCACTGGGGTTTAGGCCTATTTCATCTTACACTTCACTGAACAGAAAGTATATCTTCATGTATCTGCAACGCTTATAATATTTAAAAAAACTATTCTTGACTGTATTTTTAGTTAGTTTGTTTCATTTTTTAACATTTTTAGTATGAAAATATTCAGTAAATAATTTGTGCAACGCTTATAATATTTTTAAAAACTGTTTTTGACTGTATTTTTAGTTAGTTTGTTTCATTTTTTTAGCATTTTTAGTATGAAAATATTCAGTAAATAATTTGAGTTCTTGGGCGGTTAGGAATCCATTGTGATTTTTTTTTTACCTCATACTTACAAATTAAATATTTTTGATGGAAACAAACAATTTACATTAAATTTTTGAGTAATTTATTGTTTACAATTTTTTTCCTGTAATTGTTTTGGACTACATTTTTAGTTCCCGAGATTGATGAATTCATAACATGCGATAAATTGTTAAGATGTATGTTCTCATTAAGATTTGTTATTGAACTCCATTTAAGAACCATTTTTAACTCCATTTAAGAAGTTTCATTTAAGAACTTTTTTAGTCGCCCAAGAAAAATATTCTTAACGAAACAGATTTTCTGAGCTGTTTCTATATATTCATGATTTTTTTGTTGGAGCGTTTTTGAGTGATGTTTATGATTTAAGAACTTTTTTAGTCGTCCAAGAATCTAATGTTTTTCTTGAACTTTACTTTGAATAAAATGAAAACATTCAGTAAATAATTATTAAATCTTAATCACCTGAGAACGGATTTTTTTTTTCCAAATTTGTTTCTTTTGTCACTTTATAGAATGGATACTTTGCGACGATCGGCCGGTAGCATCCAACCACCACCACCATCCATAAATATCGTATAATACAATTCTAATACCGTGCAAGCGCCCCCCCCCTGGTTATTTTACGATTTTCCGTCGCATTTAGGGGGGCGGATTAACGAGATTTGACGGTAATTATTAAATTGTTTTGATGAACTGATTATAAATTCCCAGTCCGTGAAATATTTATGATGTGCATTTTGTGACATGAGTTTCATAAGAATCACTCACATATAGGACAAAATTAGCATTCACCAGTCTGCAAGTAATACTAAAAATTTGTCGATTGACTGTTTTGCCACCACTGGCCATCTTAATAGTCACACTCGCCAATTGTGATGATTGATTGAAAAAAGATTTTTTACCCCTGCTGTCATTTGATTATTTTCAAAACCATTAGGTACATTTCACAATTACCCCCCCCCCCCCACCAAATGATTTGACAAATTGTGATTTTTTTTAAAAAGCTATTTGCCGATATTTGCATTCCCCCCCCCCCCCCCCCCCGGAGACCATTTGATGATTTTTGAGATTTTTTTCAACTATTGATTTTTTTTTTTTAACTTCATATTTACAAATTAAATTGTGGAAGACAGAATAGGTTTGTTTGTGTAGAGGTTTGTGTGTGTGCTGTTTTTAATAAAGACAGTTGCATTTTTCCAGCGACCCTTTCACGAAAGTTTTTTCTGTGAACCTTTCACAAAATCTGCATTTTTTCCACAATCCTTTGACGAATTTCGTATTTTTTCTGCGATCCTTCGATGAAATTCAAGTTTTTCCTGCAATGATTTGACGAAATTTGCTTTTTTTGTGATCCTTTAACGAAATTCGTGTTTTTCCACATACTTATGTCGAGATTCATGTTTTTTCAGTGATCCTACGACGTAATTCGTGTTTTTTTTTTCAGCGATCCTTTGACGAAATTCACATTTTTCCTGTGATCCTTTGGCAAAATTTGCTTTTTCTCCGCAATCCTTTGATGAAATTCGCATTTTCCGTGATCCTTTGATGAAATTTGCTTTTTTAATGATCGTTTGACAATATTCGTGTTTTCTCTGCTGCCTTTTGACGAAATTCATGTTTTTTTAGCGATCCTTTTACGAAATTCATGTTTTTTCAGCGATTATTTGATAAAATTCGTGTTTTTCTTGCGAAACTTTGACGAAATTTGCGTTTGCCAGCGATTCTTTGATAAAATATGCTTTTTTCTATTATGATAGGGAAAAGCGGATTAGGATAGGTAGATAGGGAAACCCCATTATCAGATCGGGACATTAGATGTAATTAAGAAACATTTGTATATTTGTAATAATTAGCGAAAATGGCAAGATAAAGGGGGTGGGGTGGGAACGACTTTTTATTAAATATCACATTTATTCTACATCAACTTCCTCTCACCACCAGGGGGTGCTTTGCTATCTCTGTTTCTATGGGCTGGATCACAACGGGGTATGGCTCTTTCCACCCGACATCAATAGAGCTTACTGATTTTAGTTTGGATTTTCACCACAGGGGGGCGCTTTCGTATCTTTGGTTCTATGGGCTGGATCATGACGGGGTATGCCTCATTCGACTCGACATCGATAACCTTAATGAATTCAGTTATGTTCGTATAGAACATATTGTGCTCCCTGGCGGTGGAAGGTGTAACTAAAGGATTTTGCTGCTAACTCGGGTTCTATGGGTCACATCACGACACGGTTTGGCTCATTCGACACAACATCAATAGAGCTTACCTATTTTAGTTCTGAATTTCACCACCAAGGGGTGCTTTCCTATCTCTGTTTCTATGGGCTGGATCACAATGGGGTATGGCTCTTTCCACTTGACATCGATAGAGCTGACTGATTTTAGTTCGGATTTTCACCACAAGGGGTGCTTTCCTATATCTGGTTCTATAGGCTGGATCACAACGGGGTATGGCTCATTCGACTCTACATAGATAGAGCTTTTCGATTTTCACCACCAGGGGTGCTTTTCTATCTCTGGTTCTATGGGCTGGATCATGAAGGGGTATGGCTCTTTTGACTCGACTTACAGTAATATATGGGAGTGTGTATGGCACGCCCAGTGTTTGCTGTCTAAGGTAGTGGGGCCCCCAACATTAGATTTGTTTAATAATAAAAAAATGTTCAACACTGATTTCATGTACATTTAAGGTTGTGTTGGCACGGGCAACGCCGGGCGGGTAAGCTAGCAATATATATAAACTTCAATGCGTTTAAAATAGTGGAACATTATTTAAATAAGCCGCAGACGATTTTTCTCCATAGACGTAATGTAACGGAATTATTTTGACTGTCCCTGTAAAGTAACTCTAAGTGCTATACACCTACTATTCCATATTAAGCTTCTTCTAATGCATCTTAGTGATCTATATAAATTTCAATGCGTTTACAATAGTGAAACATTTTTAAAATAAACCGCAAATGATTTTTCCCCATAGACCGCAATGTAACGGAATTCTTTTGAGTGTCCCTGTAAGAAAACTATAAGTGCTACACACTTCAGTTGAAATAGGGAACGTGCCATAGATAACGACAATAACATATAAAAATTGCAGAGCAATCCGAGCATATTTACGGGAGTTAGAGCACAGCCAGACGGCCAGACGGCCAGACGGCCAGACAAACCGAAGTCATAAGCACTTTTCAACTAGGTTAGAAAGTGCTAAAAAGGTGGCCAGTTATATTCAATTTGTAATGGTATCCAGTTATTTTCAATTTGTACTGGTATGCAGTTGTATTCAATTTGTACTTGTTCCTTGTCTACTTTTTCTTTTCATAGATGAATAAAACTTTGAATAAAACTGTTATACAATTTCTGCAATTTAATATAAGCGAAAATTTTTGTAAGATTTACTGGTATTAAAAAAATCGGGAAATTGGCAACTATGGATTATGTACAAGGCTGCACAAAAGAAAAAAAAATCAATTTTGTTTTCCGACTGTTGATGTTAATTCCTGAAATTGGGTTCATAAACGTGTTATACATTTTCCAAAATTGTTTACTTAGACATCAACTCTCAGTTTTATTAAAGCATTCTGGAAATGTTGGAAAGTATTTCATAATCTATGCTTGACGCATGATTTTTTGTTCTTGTTATTTTACGAGCAAGAAAAAAAAAATATATAATTTAATTTTGCTAACATAAAAGGTTGAAGTGAAATAACTAAATAAAATCTAACTGGACTTCTGTTTAAAGTCAAATCTACAGTCTAAATCAATATTTACATTTTGAGAAATATTTCCGCACCCATTTCTTATCAAAATCTGTTCAAAAGATGTCACCACGTAAATTTGAAACCAAACTTCAATATTGCAGTCAAGCGATTTCTGTTTTATTTGCTTTGTTCCACACGTCAATCAATGTCTCCTGGGAATACATTTTTACATGTTTTTTAGTAGATTTGGGAAATTTATCACATTTTCCGGTTAAAAATTGGGTGAAGGAAAGGCCAGTTTTGAATAAAAAATTTTACGATTAAATTTAATAATCGTTATTTTAATGTTTTATAAAAGACAAAAAAGAACAAAGCTTAATGCATTTTAGATGCACAGATTTTAAAACAGAAGCAAACCTTGGGAATAAGATTAGTTTAGAATTCAGTCTTTTTAAATCAGATTGAAAATATAACGAAAAAGGAATAAAAAATTTAAAAAAATCGAATTATTGACAGATTTTATTTACGCGAAGGTGCGGCTAAGTTTAGAAATGCTTTTTTTTTTTTTTTTTTTTTTTTTTTTACTTTTAACTGACTTAGAACAAAGGACGTTATACTGTTGTTCATTTGGATAATTTTTTAGTAAATATGTGCCCACGCATAACTATAACTCATACCATTTAATGATGAATGATCCGATTTTGGTTATTATTAGTTTTCGAACACACGGTGTAAGAAAAGTATTGTAATCATGATTTTAATGAATGATCCGATTTTTGTTATTATTAGCTTCCGAACACATGCTGTAAGAAAAGTATTGTAATCATTATTTGTGTGTGTGTGTGTGTGTGTGTGAGTGAGTGAACACGATCCAAACTGTACTTCCGATCGAGCTCCCATTTGGTGGATACGTAATAGACTATTGTCGCAAGAACTGTGTAGATTTTAGTAAAACTCGTCCGACGGATTAGGTATTTCATTCATTTTTAAACCATTTTGCAAACGATTCTATGAAGAAAATCTCCCAAAAAATGTGATAGAGTATCAGAGATAAATATTGTTCCAATATAATCAAGAGTTAGTAGCGCAGAGGTAACGTCCAGCTTCAAAGCGGGAGGTCCGGCGTTCGAATCCAGCCTTTCCATTTCCTTATGTAAGAAATTTATAAAAATATTATAAATATATATTGATTTTTTAGCAATTGCAAGTGGCTAATTATTTATTTATTTTTATTTTCTTTTGGTTTTAATATTTCCTGGGTTTCATTTGATATGTTATTAGGGGCATAATATTGCAGTTTTTAGGCTTAATGCTGAGAATATTTGAGGAAATAACATATCTTTACTATGAAACATACTTTTGATGCTCCTTTGATGAATCCACAAGTTATTCGTATTATTTCATATTTGATTTTCAACTTATTGGGTTTAATCTTGTAGTCTCATTACATTTGAATTTTATACTGTCTCTTTCTTAATTTTTCACACATGTGATTTCGTTTTAACTATATATATATAGATATATTCCATTCCCATTGCCATTTCCAATATATATATTGGAAAGAGCATGTGTAAGTGGTAGTCCAGATGGATTTCACCAATATCCAAAATTGGACAGTCTGACTGATTTTAGTCATTTTTTTCCCTTTTTCCACTTCCTAGGCTGTAATTTTTTAACATATATGCCATTGTTAGAAAAATTGTTAAAGACGTATTTTGAACGCTGTACGTCAATAAAGACCGCAGATGAGGCAGATTTTTTATTGTATTCAATAGACAAAAATTTTCCAATTCAAAACTATCTCACACTTGAAATGACAATGAAACAAAAGAGTGGTCTGCATTTTTTGGTAATAATCCTTTAATTATTTTCTGAAAGAAAAAAGGCTTTTATGAACTTTTTTGAAATATTTATCTGGGCAATATATTTATACGTATTATTTATTTATTTATTTATTTTTTATATAATATTTTGGAAAGTGTTAAAAAGTGCAGAAAATGTACTACTTTCTATTAAAATGACTTAATTCTGTTTTCTGATGCACTTTGCAGACGTTACGGAGTCTTACCTTCTACATCTGAATCGGAGAAAGTTATTTTTATAAATAAAACAAAACCACGGATGTTCCTCATCACTTATATACATTTAAGTCGCACTTCGTTGGATTTACTAAGGTTTCTAAACAATTGTCAATTTTAAAAGAAAAGCTTGCAGAAAAACATGACAGTTTATGATGGATTTATTGTAATTATTTACAATACAAATTCTTACACAAAGTACCACATGAGTAATGAAAAAGGTATACTCTTAAATCTAAAAATAAGAAACATTTTAGTAGGAACGAAGTTATTTATATACAAAAACTTTCTATTATTTTAAACCCAAGTTTCCAAGTTTCTATATATTGGCAAGAAAAATATTAAAAGACTTTGCAACGCAAACTAACTTATTACTAGAATTTTGAAACTTGTTATAAAAGCCGTGTATTTGGTAATCTAATCCAGAATCAGCTTTTCTTTTTTCATAAAGAAGAAACTAGGTAAATACGAAACTTTTCGAAAATGCTTGTTTAAATTTCTAAATATGTTATATAACATCGCATCCACTAAGAATATATATAAAATGTGAATAACAAAGTTATCTACATTTTGTGATATTATAATACCTTTAAAAAGTTTTATAACATTCCAAGGAATTTCTTACTATTTTTTAAAACTTATATATGCAAGAATGGGTCTGTACATTTGGTTACTGATACACTTTATCATCCTTAATTACGGGAAGATTTCCTAATAAACAATTGTAATTTTACTAATTTATTTAATTCTTGTTATAGATTTATTAATGTATTTTTCAAAGAAATCATGTTTCCTTTTAGAACTTTGCAGTACCCTTCACCAGGTATGTTCAAGTTTTCAGGAGACAGGGACGCACTGCAAGTGGTGGTAAAAAATGATGAAAGACATTCACATAAATAGAAACACACAACAACATTATCTCGCTACAATCTTTTCCCAAAAATCTTGCTAACGGTACATGCGCGTTTCACAGTGAGTTCCTATATGCGTATAAAGTTCCTACGATTCAAGAGTCCTGTGTAACAAAAAACTGAACAAAAAAAAATATAAATCGTAGTACATTTCTCAAAACATTTTTGCGTGTAAAAAAGCCGAAAATGTTAATGCTGCATGATTTAACAGTCGTTTAGCCAGAATTGTTGCCCAGATGCTCTGGATACCACTATTTCGTAAAATTTTCTTAGCTTTGTTTAATAGCAGAAAATTTTCCGATTAGATAAGGTGAAAAAAACTTTAAGGAAGTAGTGATATCCAGAGCATCTGGACAGCAACGCTGTCTAAGCGACTGTTCAAAAACAAAGCATTTTTAAATTTGGATTTATGAAGGATCAATGAAGGAATGCGCACAGTCACCGTTCTTGTAAAAGAACTTCACCAGCAAAGCGCAATCCTTCATTGAGAGACTCATGACAAGCTGGTCAGATGGAATATGAGGGGAACGCGACATACCCTGCATTTTTATACCACATGCAATGTATCGTGCGCATAAGTGTATTTTAAGTTGCATAGCATGCGGCTTACAGCGCCATCTATTGATACACTTTAGAACTTTTTTATGCCATATCGTTTCCTTTTTTTCCAGTATATTCAGTTCAAATTTGAAGTCATTCTGACCAGTGGTTCTTTTTTTACAGCATTTTCAAAGTGGGAATTTAATTATAATCACCCTGCATAATGTACAAAAACCTTAAAGCTTAAACAGTAACAAGTTCTAGATAAAATTTTTCATGCATTTAATTGTGGTAATACTATTTCAAAACACCACATTGAAAGTTTAAAAGCAGAAAAAAGCACTAAATAAAGGGCTTTTCATTTTTAGAACACCCAAGAGACTTCATTCATCATGGAAAATATGAAAGGAAAAATTTTTTTAAACTCATGAACTTTTGTCGGGGAAGATTTTTACACATGGAATTTACATGGACTGTCCTGTCAAAGATAAAAATTTTTATTTCTCTTTGCACAAAAGTTTAGTTGATTCAGTTTAGTTTTTATTCTTCTGAGTACAAAACTATAAAAGTATAACTATGATATATTTCTTATCTAAAAAAGATTTTTTTCTATAATTCTACCATTTTTTTCTTCAAATTCTCTACTTGGTGTATGACACTTCAATAAAATTTTTCATACATTTAATTGTGGTAATACTATTTCAAAAGCTCCCATTGAAAGTTTAAAACCAGAAAAAAGCACTAAATAAAGGGCTTTTCATTTTTAGAACACCCAAGAGACTTCATTCATCATGGAAAATATGAAAGGGAATTTTTTTTAACTCATGAACTTTTAACGGGGAAGATTTTTACACATGGAATTTACATGGACTGTCCTGTCAAAGATCACCATTTTTATTTCTCTTTGCAGAAAAATTTAGTTGATTCAGGTTTGTTTTTATTCTTCTGAGTACAAAACTTTAAAAATATAACTATGATATATTTCTTATCTAAAAAAGATTTTTTTCTATAATTCTACCATTTTTTTCTTCAAATTCTCTACTTGGTGTATGACACTTCAAACGAATAAATGTAAGATTTAAATTATTAAAATCTACTGATTGATGTATGACACTTCAAACGAATAAATATAAGATTTAAATTATCAAAATCTACTGCTTGATGTATATGACACTTCAAACGAATAAATGTACGATTTAAATTATCAAAATCTACTGCTGTAGCGGAAACCCAGAAACCAGTGACTTCCATGTTTCAAGTTCTCCTGCGTATTGGTCTTTAAGGCCAGTGACATAATGTTTTTATACTTTAACGACGGGTGTTTGTTTTCATAATTTCAAAAATATGTATTGAAAAACACAAAACATAAGAAAAAACCAGCAGTAGTAAGTTCTTGACAAATATTTTCATACATTTAATTGGGGAAACACAATTTCAAAAAGGAACCCACAGAAAGTTTAAAAGTAGGAATAGAGGCCCTTTCTTTTAAGAACTCCCATGAGACATCATCAATCATGGAAAATGCGAAAGGAAAAAGTTGGTAACACCTGAACTACTGTCGGTGAAACTTTTTTACAGATACAATTCACATGGACTGTTCTGTCAAAGATCCTCATACTTACTTCTTACACAACTTTGCACAAAAGTTTGCTTGTTTCAGTTAGTTTTTATTTTTTGTAATGTAAAACATTAGAAAAGTATATCTACGATACATTTTTATTTTAAATACAGTTTTTTCAGTAAGTCTGTAATTTTTTTAATTCTAAAATCACAACCCTCAATTCGGACTTTTCAAAAGTGTAAATGCGAGATGCAAATTTTCAAAATTTTCTTTTGGAATTTTCTTAGTGGAAATTCATATCTAGCAAGGTTGAGAAAAGATATCTCGTTTAAAATAGCAAAACAGTTATCGGACTGACAAGTTTCCGTGCCCACAAGTACTTAACTCAGCAATTTTAACATTCTTTTTATTATTTTTTTTAAATCACAAGTATATAAGAACAAACTGTACAAGTATTGCTTATAAAAAATAAATAGTAGAATGTTCTCGTTCTCGGCAAGTATTTCTACGTGTAATTTTCTTGATGCAATTTCAAAGACAACCCACAAAAAAGAAAAAAAAACGGCCTTTTTTTTTATTATTATTATTATTTTTAGAAAACTTAGGAGACATCATTAATAATGGAAAATATGAATGAAAAAAATATGCTAACACGTGGAATTTTGTAAATGTAACTTTCTGCAGATGCACTTCACGCGTACTCTCTTGTTAAATATTCTCATCTACATTTCGTTTTGCACAAAAGAAGTTGGTTGATTCATTTTAATTTTCATTCTTCAGCCTACTAAACTGTAAAAGTGTAACTATGATACATTTCACATCTGAAAATCAATTTTTTCAATAATTGTGTCATTGTTATCTTCAAATTCCCTACTTGTTGTATAACTTTTCAAATGAATAAATGGGAAATCTAAATTTTCAAAAGCTATTTGTGAAAATGCATGTATAGCAATGTAGATAAAAGATATCTTGTATAAAGTAACAAAACTTTTACATCAGACCAGCGAGTTCTCTTGCACTTTAAGACCAGTGACTTTTTTATTTTTTATTAGTTTTAATGTTAACGCTATTTGATTTTTTTAAAACTATGTTTTAAACCCCTTAACTGCCGACGAAATCTGGCGTGATCTTCAATACCTTATTTAATCACCTAATTTTGCTATTAAATAACGCGACGATAGTGTACTTGTTATACGTGTTCAAAAGACGGCTCTGCTGGTGAAAATTGGCTTGCGGTCATGAAAGTTCGCCATTCATATAGTACATGCTGTGATTTTTCAAGGACGTATATATACGTCCGGGGCAGTTAAGGGGTTAAAATAAGAAGATTCACAAATACGTTGTATAAAATCTAATCAGTAACAAGTTCTTGACAAATATCTTCATACATTTAATTGTGATAATACGATTTTAAAAGGAAATCACGAAATTCTGTAAAATTAAAATAAATAGCAAAATAAGAGGTTTTACATGTTTAGAACACCCGAAAGACATCATGGATTATGAAAAATATGGAAAGGAAAATGTTGATAATACTGAAATTATTGCTGCTGAAATTTTCTACTTATTTATAGTTCACATAGACTGTTCTCTCAAGCATCCCCATTCTTGTTTCTTACAAAATTTTGTACAGAAGCTCAATTGTTTCAGTTAGTTTAATGTAAACGTTTAGAAAGTATAGCTACGGTACTTTTCTTATCTAAAACACAATTTTTTTTCAATATTTCTGCCATTTTTCAAAATTATTGGATTTTTCTTTTCAATTGAATGATGGCGAGATATAAACTTCTATTTGTGGAAATTTATATCTAGCAAAATGGAGAAAAATATATCTTGTTCAAAATAACAAACTATAATTTGCGACTGGAAAGTTCTCGCGATCACTGGTTCTTAAGATTTCTGACTTCTGTATATTATTATTACTAGTAGTAATATTATCATTATTATAAAGCAGATTTATCTTTTATTTCAAAAAATATGCACTAAAAAAAGACAAATGTTCATTAGTCTACAAAAATATAATATAGCTGCGAACAAAAATTTAATATAATTCTTTCCAAATTACTCATGATTTCGAAAAGTGTACCTTTATCATTAGAAACCCCAGAAACCGATAGATATTTGAGATTTAAAAAAAAACTTATAAAAGCAAAGTTTTTTTTTTCTGCCCATAATTTTCGGAAACTTTTCTGAGTAGTTTTTACAGTGTATTAATTAGGTTTTTTTTAAACCGGAATACAGGTTTTTCGGATGTTGTCAATCCTCAAATAAACATTTTTATGTTCAACAAACATGTTTTACAGACAAACATGATAAATTAACAGCGTTAACATAATCATTAAAATTAATATTATTTTGTTACTCTTGCTTGTATAAATTCAATTACGCAGCTGAAAATGTTTAATTGAGAATTGAAAGCATCCGAAAACCAATATTTCGGTTTGAGAAAATTCATTAATACACTGTAAAAATTACTCGTAAACGTTTCCAAAAATTACGGACAGCAAGAGAAACTTTGTTTTGATTAATGCTTCTCAAAAATCTATTGGAGGCTTCTAATGATAATGGGACATTTTTCAGAATCATGAGTAATTTGGAAGAGGTTATATACTATTTTTGTTCTTGAATATATTATATTTTCGTAGATTGAGAAGAATATGTCTTTTTACATTGTGTATCAACAAATGCACCGCACATATATAGTATATATAAAGAGTAATATACTGTAACAAGTCCTTGGCAAGCATTTTTATACATTTAATTTTGGTAATATATTTTCAAAAGGTACACACAAAAAGTTTTAAAGAAGAAAAATAGAGTAAAAGGGGCTTTTCATTTTTAGAATACCCGAGAGACATCATTCATCATGGAAAATATGAAAGGAAAAAGTTACTAACATCTGAACTTCTGTCGGTGAATCTTTCTATAGTTTCAATTCACATAGACTGTTCTGTCAAAGATCCTCCTTTTTATTTCATACAGAATTTCGTAGAAAAAGTTTTGTTGTTTCAGTTTAATTTTTATCCTTCTGGATGCAAAACTTTATGTCTGCGATACAGTTCCTATCTCTAAAACAGTTTTTTCTTAAAGATTCTGTCAATTTTCCCTCAAAGATACGATTTGATTTATGACTTTTCAATTGAATGAATGTCATATCTAAATTTTCAAAAACTTCTGCTTGTGGAAATTCATATCTATATCATAACGAGAACAACTTTCTTGTTACTAAAAATGTATGCTGTCATATCGAGTTGATTTTTTAATATAGCTCTGGAGTTTTAAGATGCTAAATATATATTTTTTTTTAATTTTAGCCGTTTTAGAATAATGTTATTATTAATGATGATTTTATACTTTTTATGAAATATTAATATAATACCAGAAAAAATTAAGGAACTAAACCAGTTGAAAATTTCAGTAATAGGACTTCAGTAACACACCTAGTTTAAACTCAAACCGAATGCCCTTACAAGGGAATCACTTTTGCTGAAGTTTGCACCGAGCATTGAGATGCTGTGCATTTTATATTTCTACTAGCAAGCTACGCCCGCTACGCTGGTCAATTTCTTTTAACGAACCTTTAATCCAACAAAATATTGACATTTCATAAATAACTTTTATATTTTAACAGAATAATAAGGCTACTATAATTTGTGACTCGTGCTATAGCCAATATACACGTCAGGACACGTCGCCCTTATCATTATCTTTTTACGCATGAAGGCTTCTCTATGGTACTCCATTGGAAAATTTGGTAATTTTTGAAATTCAATATTTGAAAAACGGCATAATCATTAGATTTGAAATTTATATCAAGAAAAATACAATTTTTTACCTTTCAAACGCAGTTTGTCTAACAATTTTCTGACAAATACTTTTTGAGCTATCATTTTTTTCAGTAACTTCAAATATTTCATTTTCCGAGATTAATCTGTTGCAACAATTAGCGAAAAACCCAGTCGTCAGCAACGCATAGTTTTTTATTAAAGAGGCTGTTGGAGCAGGGATTGTCACCACCAATTTGCCACCATCACTTTTGAAATCGGTTCCGTGGTTCCAGAGATTCCATAGAAATTGTAATTTAGAATGACTTCAGAACACTTTTCGCTCATTTCACCCATTTAAATTTCGATTTTTTTTTAAATTTATTCTTAGAGAGCATTTACATCTTATAAGTAACTACAATGCTAAATTTCAAATTTCTTGCCCCTTCAGTATAAAAGAGTCGCAATTTTCGAACATTTTTCGATCCTGCACCCCATTGATGTTAGCGGCACCAACATAAAATATAGCCTATGTTGGAGTAGGGATTGTCCCCATCAATTTGCCACCATTACTTTTGAAATCGGTTCTGTAGTTCCAGAGATTTCATAGAAATTGTAATTTAGACTGTTTTTAGAACGCTTTTCGCTCATTTCACCCTTTCAAATTTCAATTTCTTTTTTATTTTGTTCTTAGAGAGCATTTACATCTTATAAGTAACTACAATGACAAATTTCAAATTTCTAGCTCCTTCAGTATAAAAAATAAAAATAAAACTGCCCAGTTAAACTGAGGGTATTGAGTTCACAGGCTATTCACACTAACTGTATATTATACTCCTATTTCAAAGAATTTGAAATAAGCCCATCGAAAAATAAAGAAATAAACAATATATTAAGGGGGGGAGGGTCATCCCCCCGTTACCCCCCTCATAGTTAACTAATGAACCCCTTAAACTAACCAGGTAAATCTCTAATTACAATGAATATATATACAAAATTTGAAGAAAATCGGATAATTCGGCATGAAAAACCCATTTATATAAATTAAGGGGGGTATTAGCCCCCCCGTTCCCCCCCTTTATACTTAATCAATCAATCCCGAAAACTAATCAGGGGAACGTCTTAACCCAATGAACCTATAAACAAATTTTGAAGCAAATAGAATAATTCTGCATGAAAAACCCATTTATATAAATTAAGGGGGGGATTATCCCCCCGTTCCCCCCCTTTATACTTAACCAATCAATCCCGAAAACTAGTCAGGGAAGCGCCTTAACACAGTGAACCTATAAACAAAATTTGAAGGAAAACGGAAAAATTCTGCATGAAAAACCCATTTATATAAAATAAGGGGGGATATGCCCCCCGTTCCCTCCTTTATACTTAACCAATCAATCCCGAAAACTAATCAGGGAAACGCCTTAACACAGTGAACCTATAAACAAAATTTGAAGGAAATGGGATAATTCTGCATGAAAAACCCATTTATATAAATAAAGGGGGGATTATCCCCCGTTCCCCCCCCCCTTTATACTTAACCAGTCAATCCCGATAACTAATCAGGTAAGCGCCTTAAAACAGTGAACCTATAAACAAAATTTAAAGGAAAACGGAATAATTCTGCATGAAAAACCCATTTATATAAAATAAGGGGGGGATAAGCCCCCCGTTCCCCCCTTTATACTTAACCAATCAATCCCGAAAAGTAATTAGGGAAGCGTCTTAACACAGTGAACCTTTAACCAAAATTTGAAGGAAATGGGATAATTCTGCATGAAAAACCTATTTATATAAATTAAGGGGGGGATTAGCCCCCCCGTTCCCCCTTTATACTTAACCAATCAATCCCGAAAAACTAATCTGGAAGCGCCTTAACACAGTGAACCTATAAACAAAATTTGAAGGAAAACGGAATAATTCTGCTTGAAAAACCCACTTATATAAATTAAGGAGGGATTAGCCCCCCGTTCCCCCCTTTATACTTAACCAATCAATCCCGAAAAGTAATCAGGGAAGCGTCTTAACCCAATGAACCTATAAACAAAATTTGAAGGAAAACGGAATAATTCTGCATGAAAAACCCATTTATATAAATTAAGGGGGGGATTAGCCCCCCGATCCCCCCCCCTTTATACTTAACTAATCAATCCCGAAAACTAATCAGGGAAGCGCCTTAACTCAGTGAACCTATAAACAAAATTTGAAGGAAAACGGAACAATTCTGCATGAAAAACCCATTTATATAAATTAAGGGGGGGGGATTAGCCCCTTGTTACCCCCTTTATACTTAACCAATCAATCCCGAAAGGTAATCAGGGAAGCGCCTTAACACAGTGAACCTATAAACAAAATTCGAAGGAAAACGGATATTTCTATGAAGAGTTATCGCATTACGTACGTACATACATACATACAGAACCGGCTGGCAAGCTCTCAGGGCTTGACAGTCAGTTTGATAGCTAAAAAATGGCAATTTTAGAACGTTTTTTGCTCCTGCACCCCCTGGGGTTAGTGGCACCGACATAAAATATAGCCTATGTTGGAGCAGGGGTTGTTTCCATCAATTTGCTACAATCACTTTTGAAATCGGTTCGGTAGTTCCAGAGACACACCTACAAACAAACAAACAAACAATCTTTACTCCTTTATAATATTAGTATAGATAGATGGGCCAAATTTTGAGAATCGATCAAATTTGTCGGCAAAAAACATTATACATTTAATTTGCATGTAGGGAATTTTTAATTGTTAATTTCACGCCAAAAAATGAGTTAAGTAGTCGAATGTGTTGCTACGAATCAAAAGCACTACTTACACGCAGCAGGCGACTATGGCTTTCGTACAGGATTGCCGAGAAAAATTCTAGAATAACGAATAAAGCCAATTTCGTGCCGCCAAAAAAGCAGTTATAATGTTGTAATATTTTTTTTTTTTTTTTTTTCAAAATGAAATTCGTTGGTTCTTGAAGGAATTTTTGAACTTTTTTCCCATATTTTATTCTTAGTATTCGCTAATCTGTATTTTAAAGTACTTAAAAAACTTCTATGTGAATAGTCCGATAAGTGGTCTCAAAAATTGCATTTTTAGAAAATTATGTTGCTATTAAGTCAATAAATACGATTTTTGGAGATACATTTTATTGGTTCTGTATATTTTTGCCTATAGGGTTATAAAATACTCTAGACCTCAATGCTAGGTGTGAGTGTCATCAAAAGTGGTTTCCTTGTTAGTACGCACTGTCTTGAAAAGATCGTCCATTTTTTTTCTCTATGAACTTGCCGAACGAAGGTTTAGGTTTTTTTCTCAATTAGTGCTTATTATTCTTAATGCAAAATTTTAGAACTCCAATATAATTATTGTCTTAAAACAGCTTTTCTGTAATTGTGCCGTTTTTTAAAAGTAACTACATTGATTTATAGCTTCTCAATTGGATGAATTTGATATCTAAACTTACAGAGATTTTTTTTTTAAAAAAACCTTCTATTTTTAAAAATTCATAACAATAGCGTAAGGAGTTCAATTTTATCATTATTAAAAATGCATGATGTTTTAATGGATTAAAGAAGGTGTGAACGAATTTCAAATGTGTGCTGTAACTTATAGGACAAATCATCACTAGGATAATTGCAAAAAAAAAAAAAAAAAAAAAAAAATCTGCAGGAAGTAGTTAAAAATTATGTAATCCAATTTAAGTATAATATTTTTTATTTATTTTAAATTTTTTGCAGTTCAACATTCTAACATGCGCTGAAAGTACGGTATTTCAAACAAAGTGTTAAGGAAGAGTGTATAATTAGCAGTTAATTAATCAATTAATAAACTGTTTAAAGTATTTGTAAAAAATTATATTTAGGAAAAAATAAAATCTATACATAAAAATATATATCATAATTATCATTCCTTATAAATCGTTGAATGAATCATTTTATTCAAAACAAATAAAATGCAATGAACATAAAGATCAAAAGTTTAAAAACTGAAACTAAAAATTAGTTGTCAAAGGAGAGTGATAGATAACATTGCTTTCATTGTTCAAATCAAGTTAGTACAGTAGATTTCCTTTATCGGTCATAGAATTCTAAACCTTAAAAAGATTCTATTGTGGAAAATATTTGACCGTAGATTTTTAGCACAACTTTTCAAAGATATATTCGTGATATTTTGAACAATGAAACACATTGAAAGGAGAAGATTCAGACATTTGCATGCATTCGATTTATGGAAGCGTGAGTGAAGTACGGACACAAAAGTTTTTGGAATAGAACTTCACTTAGTTTGTCACAGATGTCATCTGTCCACAGCTAAATAAAAGATTTAAAATATAGAGAGGTGGCATTTTTATAAAGCTTTAAATGTAATCTTATTGTGAAGAGAACAGAGATTTCATTCGCAGTAAACAAAGAAATATGACTCGTAAATACATGCTCTTTTACTTTCGTTCAATTTTATGAACGTATGTAGAAGCCTTTTACGTAAAGAAGATCACTAAAATTATTTTCAAGAAGTGTTTAACAATAACAATATATCTTTAAAATTTTCAATTACTATTGAACAATTAATTAATTAACGACTAAATTTGATAAGTCTATGAAAGTGGAATCTTTCAATAGATAGGGAAGGTGGCCTAAAATGATCCTAACGAGCAAAACGATCCACATATGTTTTCTTTCAGACAGGTCGCGCTATATACAGGGTAACATATAAACTAGTTGTCATAAGTGAAGAAGAAGCAATGGCGGTATTCAAGCGATCGCAGTATTACGCGTCTGAATAGAATTCTTTAAAAAAAATTGAGTTTATAACATCTGTGATAAGATAAGCACTAACTTTCATATTTATTTAGATATACAGTCTTTCGTGTACAGAAATATGACTTGGTTTACTTAATTTATTAGTTTAGATATGAATTGCACTTATGTATTATCATAACTACTTTTATATCCTTTATTTTGCCGATAAAAAAACAATTTACAATTATTTTTAAAATGAAAGATGGATGAATGATCATTTTGCCCTTTTGTGAGGGTAAAATGATCCTTTGGACACTTTTTAAAAAATCTATTTTTTTTCATTACTCAATTTGGGTTTAAAATATCATTGAAATACGTTTATAATGCAATATATAGTGTAAAACATACTAGCAAAGGACCAAAGTTTTATTTAAACAGTTATGTTATTTCACACAAGTTTTTATCTTAAGGGGATCATTTTACGCCACCTTCCCCTAAATGTAAAAGTTTCTTCTGAAATATTTAAATTTTTATTATTATCTTTTATTCTATCTATGTACTGTTGTATAATATTTATATTCACTGCGACAGTTGAACATTTTGAGGATCAAACTTGTCTACTTTTAATATTTCAAAGCTATTTTATCATATTTTATATATTTATTCCACATATAACAAATGAAGGGGTCATTTTGGTTTTGATATATGCTTATGTTAGAGGTATAACATTTTGTAAAATATTAAAATGAAATTGGTGCCTCAATTTTCTTATACTAAAATAACTTTTTCAGTTAAAAGAAAAGAAAAGTTTATTATTTTATACCTTTCTATATTTATTTTATATGTTTGTATATATTTAGATTAGATACTATTTCTACAGTACCAATAAATTAATTATGTTACTGCAGTATCAAACAATAAATTATTTTACTGTAGTAACAATTTATGTTAAATCAGTTTTAATACCTGTTAAATATTATTTAATTAGTGTATGTTAAATACCATTTTATTGTATATTGTCAGCTAATAATTGTTTTACGATATACTTGGTGGCTTGGGCCATTTTCAAAGCCTTATAAATCGGAAACGGAACGGAAAATGGTGCGAAGAGGAAACCTTTATCTTTTTTCTTTTTTTTTTTAATGAATAAACAAACTCACAAGGCTTTTGTGTATAGCAAAAATATTATTTAACAAGCAATGTTTGACAATGGGTCATTAAAATTTTAATTAAATTTCACAGTTAGTCAACTGATTTATTTATTTTATATGAATAATGCAATAAATAAATGTTAGCAATACATAAAATAATCGAAGTAATTAGCAATACATAAAATAATCGAAGTAATTAGCAATAAATAAATATTAGTAATAAGTAAATTATTAGCAATAAATAAATGTTAGAAATAATAAAATTATTATCAATAAATAGCAATAAATGTTAGCAATATAAACATTATTAGCCCTTACATTGTAACATATTAATAAGGCTAGTCCTTTTCCCTAGTCCTTTACATTCTTACATGTTGATAAGGAGAATATTGCTGAAAATTTTATTCCTTCTTATGTAGTAGACTTTTGTGTATCAAGAGGCATTGTTATCAGGAAGTACTTGATAATTAATATTTAACATTTGTATTAAATTTCACATTTAGTTAATTGAGTTATGTTGTTTTATATGAATATTGATGAAATCTTTATCCTTTTTTAAAGAATAATCTGACAAGGCATTTGTGTATCACAGGAATATTATTTGCAGTGTTTGACAATGGGTCATTAAATTTTTAATTAAATTTCACAGTAAGTCCAACTGATTTATTTATTTTTCATGAATAATGCAATAAATAAATCTTAGCAATAAATAAAATAATAGAAGTAATTAGCAATAAATAAATGTTAGAAATAAATAAATTATTAGCAATAAATAAATTTTAGAAATAAATAAATTATTGGCAATAAATAAATGTTAGCAATATAAACATTATTAGCAATAATGAGCAAAAATAAATTATTAGCAACAGTTAGCAAAAAATAAGTGTTAGCAATAAATAAATTATTAACAATAAATAGCAATAAATAAATGTTTTCATAATTGTCTTTAAAAATTAAATATAATTAATAAGATATACATTAAGCTTACGATTACCAGGTATACTTTAAGTCATCCAATTAAATTTATACAAATATATTTTATCTCTCCAAACTTTGAATTCAAAAGAAATTCATTTTTACATATTTGTAAGTCAGAATAAGGTATAATAAAGTTGGAACATGAAATAGAATTATTAATATTCGTGGTATTTCAAGAATTCAAAAGGAAAATCAAAAATTAAGAAATAGACAATAACTTAATAACTTAATACCTATAATAAATTAATAACAATTTATAATGAAGATCAACTTTTTCTCTTTCAAATTTTTGAAAATATTTTAAGTGGCATCATTAAAAAAAAAATGATTTCTCTATATTTGTTTTTCAATATTATAAGGAAATGTAATTGTATTCGCATCGAGTTATTTTCAAGTCGTTTAGGAAATAATAATTAAAAATTTAATTTACAAAGATTTTATTTTGATTTATTTAACATTTTTATTCCAAAATAAACTGTATTGCACATTTTACAGGTTTTCTTTTAAACATCAGACATAGCCACCATTCTACTTTAAACTTCTTTTCCCATGATCACATACAAAGAGGAACATAAGACACACATTCTAGACTATCTGCTAGAAAGATGGTACAAACCTTTTACCTATTTTATTTAAAGACAAGATATTTCAAACAGAATTGCACACGCAAAAACACTTAAAGACAAAATATTTGCAAACATCTATTGTTGTAAAATTCGCAAAAGGAGGCTTTTGTAGGAGTAAAAAAGCGCGCCTCACCTATTTTTGAACCACTCCGTTGCAGGCTGATGATTATCGCAACTCAACACAAGACCCACCGCATTTCAGCATCAAAAAATTCCATAAGAGAATGAATCCATGGTTCCGTTCATGTGCTATGTCGGCAAGAAGCAAACAGAAAGAAGTATGCGAAGGGATCACAGAAAACGCGAGGCACTGAAAGAACTTCTTCAAATCACCATAAAAAAAATTTAAATCATAAACAGAACGGAAAATGGTACGAAGACTTTATTTTGTCATAATACACTAAGGATGTACTTGAAACTTTTAAAGAATTCGGACTTTTTAAGCGATACAAAAATTAATTCATTGCATAAATTTTTGTAAAAAAAATTATGATTTCTTTTCGGAAGAATTAATTCTTGAATCAGAAACGGCAGCTCAATATAAGGTTTACCGCATTTCAGGATCGAAAAATTCAAAAAGAGATTGACTTGATTGATTTTTTCGTTTATGTGTTATGTCGGCAAGGAACAAAAAGATAGATTAGTGAAGAGACCACAGAAAACATAAATCATTGACAGAGATTTTCTAAGGAACTACTTAAATTTTTCAAGAAAAAATTAAATTCTAAACAAAATCGGAAAAGGTAAGATGTCGACTTTACTGTGTCATAAACCAATCAAGTCGTATTTAAAATTTTTAAGTATTTCTAACTTTACTACATTAAAGACGTGAGTATAAAACATCACAAATTTACTGAATGGTGTATACAAATGTCAAATTTAAAATTTATACATACATTAAAATAAAAAATATCGACGTTTTGACCAACTTCTATGGTCATCTTCAGGAAATATTTTATAATATAATGGTTAAATATTTTCTGAGGATGACCACAGAAGTTGTCGAAACTTCGATCTTTTTAATTTTAATGTATGTATAAATTTTAAATTTGACATTTGTATACACCATTCAGTAAATTTGTGATGTTTTATACTCAGGTCTTTAATGTAGTAATGTTTCATGGTGTAATCGTCCAGCATTTATATTTCTAACTTTGTTAAGCAATACAAATTTCAATTCATCGCATAAAAGAAAGTCTAGATACTAGAAAGTCTCAATTCATCAGAATTACCCACCATATTTCAGCATAAAAAAATCCACAAGAGAATGACTCCAGTTTCCGTTCATGTGCTATGTTCATGAGCAAAAGGGAATATACCGGGTGTCCCAAAAATGACTGATGGATTTTAAAATTCAATAACTAGCAAACGGTGACAGATATTAAAAAAAATCTTGCAGGAGAGTTATGTATGATGTCGGGAGTTTTTTTACTGTGATTCTTGATTTTAGTTCGAATTTCAAACAATAGATGGCGCTGACAGCGGTTGGCGCTCATTCGAGGTCGAAACTGACGTCACTCAGCATTGATGCGAAAAAAGGAGATTAAGGCTATTGAGTGGATCTCATTCGCCAGTACAATCTTGCTCTTAGGCTTTGATTCTGAACTTATTCGATATGATTTCAATGGAATGCGTTGTTGCCATAGAAACAACAAATTCTTCAATAGTGGAATACAACGTTCAGATCAGGGCATGAATTTGACAAGCAGCATTCGAGTTGCAGGCGATTTTACATTTATGAAGTTTTATTTTCCCGGATTAAATTACTTTTTATGGCCTAATTTAAAGAATATTTTATGCATCATATTTTAAAACTAGGTGAAGAGATCTTGCTACAATCTAGTTCTTAGGGCCCGATTCTAAACTCATTCGATATGATTTCAATGGAATGTGTTGTTGCAATAGAAATAAATTAAACAAGACTAAGAGCAAGATTGTACTGGCGAATGACACCCACTCCATAGCCTTAATCTCCTTTTTTCGCATCAATGCTGAGTGACGTCAGTTTCGGCCTCGAATGAGCGCCAACCGCTGTCAGCGCCATCTATTGTTTGAAATTCGAACTAAAATCAAGAATCACAGTAAAAAAACTCCCGACATCATACATAACCCTCCTGCAAGATTGTTTTTAATATCTGTCACCGTTTGCTAGTTATTGAATTTTAAAATCCATCAGTCATTTTTGGGACACCCGGTATATATATATATGTGTGTGTGTGTGTGTGTGAAGAGACCGCAGAAAACACTAGACATCAAAAAGTTTTCCGATTACGATCTACTTCAAAATTAACATGAAAAGATTAAATTGTAAAAAGAATGAAAAGTAGTAAGAAAACAACTTTGTTGTATGATAATCCAGTGAAGTTGTATTTAAATTTTTAAAATATTTCTATATATTTTTTCAATGAATAATTGAATAAACGATGCAAAATTTAACTGATCGCATATATTTTTTTTTATTTGTTTTTATTATACAACAGAAATTTTGATCACAACTATTAATTCTGAGACAAGAAAACGCATCTCAACGCACCACATTTCAACATAAATTATTTTGAAACAGAATGACATGTTCCAAAGAAAAAATATTGGAAGGAGAATTAAAGAGAAAAAAATAATGCGTAAAGTATAGATTATGAAACACTTTCCAACACATTCAGATTTTTGCAACTAAACATCACCGTTTAATAAGGTGAAAGTTAACATCTAACTTAACAATCTAGGACATTTGAAAACCTAATTTCAGGAATTACCATTTATAAGTCGGATAAATATCCGAACTATTTCGTGCAGCGCTGTATATGATCTATATAGATCTGTACAGATACCAGTACATAGTATGCAAAATTTAATTCTGTTTATGAAGCGCATACCGCAGTTGAATTCCCATTCGCAATTTCCGTCAATAAGCGGAAATGGACTCTATCTCTTTTTTGCAGCCCTATATTTGATTTGATTACCTAAGAGGGACTGTTCAGACAAGGAAACCAAGTCTGTAGAGCATAGTATCCCTCCCGGTCAATAAAAAGAGTCACAGTGTTCAGTCGCAGCTGAAGCCGCCAGAAAACGCGACAATAAGCGGCAAAATATAAACATAAGAAAGAAAGAAAATCGGCCTATGGCTGGCCCTGCCAGGAGAGCTCCAATAGCGAGCAGGTGACAGGAAGGCTTTTACAGGAGTGGTCCATCACTGCCGGAAAACAGATTTTCCGACGCAACACTGAGCAGCGAGTGGCATCAGTAGGTGGTGGAACCTTTTGGGTAGGAAAAACTCTTCGCGATAAGCGCACTCTTCTCTGCCAGAGCTGTATGCACGATAAGGGGCAGAGATTTGAAAAATTGTGATCCGACAGACGGGCTCCCTAAGTTAAATTTGAGAGGTAAGTTAGGTGGTCAAATATGCTTTTTAGTTTCCTCTTTAGAAGTGGGTGAGTGAGAACATTTGCGAGCCAATTTTTTGGAGGGTTTTGAGTGCACCTGAGATGCCATTGACTTGTCAGTGTACAGTTCAAATACGGGTGTGATGCTATACCAATGCAGTTTATACAGACCAAGTAACATACAAAAAAAATAGTTAAATTTAAAAACGCATACCACAGTTTAAAACGCACTTCCAGCAATTACTGCTCATAGACAGTACTGTGTAACCGAATTTTGTATGTGTAGTAAATGATAAATGTTATATACACCATCTCTTACAGTCAGCATCTTGTCGAGCACATCAGCTATGTATATCAATTTCAATATCTTTGTAATAGTATACGTTTTCAAAACTGAGCAAAAAATACCCAAATCTGAGTATGTCGGATAGTCAAAATGGCTCCGAATCAAAATTACTCTGGTTTGAAACGTACTCAAGAGTGAATTATTTTAAATGCAAGTCATCGAATGATTCGGACGTATGTTGATATTTTTATAGGATTCATTAATTTCTTGCTGAGAAAATTGGAAAATTTTAAAGGGATTTCGGATAGATTTGGCCAATTTGAGATGGTGGTTAAGATTGTACAACTTTATTATTTATGTGCGTAGGGGGAGATATGAATTATACACATTTTCAATTCGATTGTTATCAGTATATTTCTTAAATGAAAAAGCGCTCCCTGGAAATTGATATTTAACTGACTAAATTTTCTTTTTGACACATTTTAACCCATTAACGCCACAATTATTTTTCTCTTGAAAAATGGACACATTGCATTTCATTCAAATGAGTATGAACTGACTTCTATGTGCTCATTTTTGAGTATTGCCATGTTTCAAAAATGAGTTTCAACTGACCTCTATGTGAACAGTTTTTTCTGGTATTTTAGAATTGAAAGCATTAGGTGGTCATATTTAAAACAAAAAATTTCAAAACAAAATGAAAACATTGATTTACTCAGATTTTAAAGTGTCATTTTTCTCGTTGTAACATCATTAAAATAAACTCCAAACTATTTTCCCCTATATACTATACCGCAACGGAACTTTTTTGAATGACCCTTTAAACGAACTGTAAATGCTACACATTTCATTTTCAATGCCGAACATGCAATGGTAAACTTCAATAACATATATACATTACATGGTATTTCGAGTATATTTACCCGAGTTAGACTACGGAAAGGCAGACAGACGTAAAAACAGTATTCAAAATGGTAAGATATACAACTTTTTTGTGTAATAATACAGTGAAGTCGTATAAAAAACTTTTAAATATTTCATAAATTTCTGCAGCTAAATAACTTTTTAAGCGATGCAAAATTCATATGATCGTATAGTTGTTTTAAAAATTTATTTTTATTATATTTTTTTATAAGAATTAAGTCTTGGACCAAAAAGTACAGTTCAATACAAGATCCAAACGTATTTGAGCGTCGGTATACATTTCACAAGAGAATGACTTTATGTTTTCGCTTATGTGCTACATAAGCAAGGAAGAAAAAACAAAATGGTAAAAGACCACACAAAACTTTTAATATTGTATGAGTTGCTTTAAAGAAAGTGTCATGAAAATATTAAATTGCTAGCAGAATGGAAAATGCTAAAAAGTCAACTTTGTTGTGTCCATAAAGCCTTACCGGTCCGTTTCCGTACCGTAAAGTCGTGTTTATAACTTATAAATATTTATAAAGCAATACAAAATTTAATTCATGGCATAGATATATATTTTTACATTTATTTGTATTCGTAAGAACTAATTCGTGGACCAGAAAGAGCTGTTGGAGAAAAAACTCACCATATATCAGCATTAAAAAATTCTATGGGAGAGTGACTTCGTATTTCTGTTAATGTGCTATGTCGGCAAGGAACAAAACGAGAAATATATAGAAAAAGACAACAGAAAATGGAGGCATTGAAAAAATGCTGGGGCTACTTAAAAATTTTCATTAAAAAAATGCATTGTAAGCAGACTGAAAAAAAGGCAAAAGAGGACATAAAAGAGTTAAGGCGTATTAAAAACCTTTAAAGATTAAAATATTTCTTTTTTTCAGTAAATAACTTTTTAAACAATGAAAAATTAAACTTATCGACTAGTTTATTAATTTTAATTATAGGATGCTACAGTTTTGTCCCAATTTTTATTTTATTTTTATTTTATTTTAGAAAATTTTATTTTTTTATATTTTAATAAAAAACGAAGAATAATATATAATAAAATAACAATAATTATTATATGTATTTAATAAATATAACATATAACAATTATTGTATTTACACACTATAATAATTAATAATAATAATTATTGTATTTACACATATTTAATATATATATATAAAAACCTAATCTGAAATAGTGATGCCATACTCCTTGGAAATTCGAAGGAGTCTACGCAGTTTAGAATTATTTTTATTATACAACAGAATTTATTTTCAAGGAAATTATTTTTTTTTCTAGCAGAAAGAGCAACTCATTCCAAGATCCGCATTTCGGGTTCAAAACATTCCACAGGGGAATTACTCCATGTTTCCGTTCATGTGTAAAGCCAGCACATAATGAAAAATAGTAAAAACTTAATTTTTTTGTATCATAATACAATTAAGTCATATTTAAAAGTTTTAAAGAAAAACAAATATTTCTGTTGTTTTAATTTGATAATATTTTTAGCAAAGAAAAATTTAACTCATCACATGTTTTTTTTTCTTTTTTTTTTCTTTAATACACAGCAGAAATTATTTTTACAAATATTCATAAGTTAGAATATGAACGCTTGTATACATTTAAATATTATTTTGTTAATGCCTAAGAACATAAATATGTTTTGAAAATAAAAATATATTTTCGTCTGTATTGTTAAAAGTTTTTCTGAACCGTAAATTTTCTTTTCCCTTAAAAAAAAAAAAAAAAAAAAAAAAAACTAACAAAATACGTAAGAAGAGGGGGGAGGGGGATGTAAACGAATTCAAAATAATTTGCTTCTTGCGGAAAGCGGCTGATTTTCTTACAGAGAGCAAACCTTCACACAAGGAACATATTCCAATATTAGTATATTTTTCTGTTAATTTATACGAAGATACACTACGGCATCTTCATTTATTTATTAGCTCAACTATTCATTCATTAAAATTTCTCCGAAAATCATTTTCAAATGTGTATTCTATTATTCAAAGTAAATATAATATGTATGTGCTATTATGAAAATTAAAATTATTTGAAAACCTACAGAACAATGTTCACATTGTTCTTTCGTTGAAAATTTGTGTAAATGCATTTAGAAATATACATTCTATTATCCAAACCTATAATATGAGAGTGCTATTATCTAAATTAAAATTACATGAAAACTAACAGAATAATGTTTATATCATTCTTTTATGAAACATGTTTGTAAGAGTATTTAGAAATATTTATTCTATCATCTAAGCATATAATGTGAGTGTGCTATTAAAATTATTTGTAAACTAGCAGTGTAACGTTTACATCATTCTTCATTATATATTCTTGTAAGAGAATTTAGAAATATAGTCTATTATCCAAATATATAATATGAGTGTGCTATTATCTAAATTAAAATTACATGAAAACTAACAGAATAATGTTTACATCATTCTTTCATTACACATGATTCTAAGAACATTTAGAAATATATATTTTGTGATCCAAACATATAATGTGAGTGTGCTATTAAAATTATTTGTAAACTAGTAGTATAACGTTTACATCATTCTTTCATTAAATATGTTTGTAAGAACATGTAGAAATATATATTCTATTATCCAAACCTATAATATGAGTGTGCTATTATCTAAATTAAAATTACATGAAAACTAACAGAATAATGTTTACAGCATTCTTTTATTAAACATGTTTGTAAGAGTATTTAGAAATATATATTTTACTATCCAAACGTATAATATGAATGTGCTATCTAAATTAAAATTATTTTAAAACTAACAGTATAATGTTTACATTACTCTTTCATTAAACATGTTTGTAAGCGCATTTAAAATATATATATTCTACTATCCAAACATACAAGTGTGATATTATCAAAATTAAAATTACTTGAAAGCTAACAGAATAATGTTTACACTCAATTTCACATATGATTACCCCGAAATATTCTATTTACAGCACTCCTTGCAGCCTCAAATTGAAGCAAAATATTTTAATGGTTGACTCTGCTTTTAACAGCCTGGAGTGTGACTTTCCGCTTTAGCTTTTCCATACCCCTTTAAAAGCATCTTCATGGTTGAGATAGTGCTACTGTAAAGAAGCGACTCATTGCAACTTTCACCCGCTTGCCAAGCTATTGCATTACTCAGCACGACTCGAAAGCTCGAAGGGAAGTAGCTCTGGAGTCTATGACTCAAAGACGAATTTCCGTAAGAGCACCCTTCAAAAGACAGTCTTTGAAGACAGTGGGGGTGGACCGCGATGATGAATGGTACATTATAGTCGGCTAATGCGATGGCTTTTTGTATGGTTGTGTGTGTGTTCTCTCTCTCCTCCAAGAAAGTTTGGTTTTGCTATGGGTAATTTATAACTGAAATTTTAGATGCTTCATAAACTGATGGAGCATTTCTCGGAAGAATCGGAAATTCATTCAAAAAGCTATAAATTTTAGTGATTGAATAAATAACCGCAATAATAATAATAATAATAATAATAATAATAATAATAAAGTATTATTAAATTGAAAATAACAAAAATGTACTAATTTACATATTACTTTTATCTAAATACAGAAAGGAAGAAGAAAGAAAAAAAAAAACGCAGTTCATTTTAATCTGAATAAGCATGAGGTATAATTATTGTAAAAGTAATTATATAAATCTAACTTAAAAGATAAATGAACACAGTATTAAAATAGAAGTTAAATCTCCCGAAACTCTTTTTCTACATAATATTTCGCAAATCATTACAATCTAAAATAGCTATACCGTTTAACAATTGAATATATAACGCAACACTCCAAAAGAGTAAATATAACATAACTATGGAAGCGCATGAGGGGTCTGCACAAAATTGAACTGTGCGTTTGATACATACGAGTAGAAATGCCCCAGAATTCCCAAATAATCGGACACGACGAACTACTGCTAACTTATAACACGGGTAAGACTATAACGCATTCCTGTCTCTACCAGTGAGATAAAGAGGGATAAATTTGCCATAAGGCCTTGAAGCAACCATTGTTCCACTGTATTTTTCCATGGAGAAAAGTCCCCTATTCGAAACCTCGCACATTCTAAACTATATAAATAATCGCGCTCGCGGGTTTCAATTTAAGCTTTTTAAAGGCTATAATTATTCCTCTTTTCCACATTTTTTAAAAGCTTTTTATTGCTTTTATTTAATCTATGTTGACCATGGCGGCTAGCGTTGTTCTAAATTTGATTGAACAGCTTAGGAAGAGTATTATTACAAAAAACTGTCAGAGTGAATGGCATAAGAACTTCGCTCGCTCAGCTCAATGAAAGCACTATTAAATAAAATTAATTTTGTTAAGATACACATTAAATTTTAATTTAATATATAATCAAGCTCAATTTGTATAAATTTTTGTATAGTAAATATCGGGTGCTTCACAGTGTATAGCGAACTTTTAAATGAATAAGTCTTCAACGGTTGGAGCTAGTAACGTGAAATTGTGCAGGTACCCAAAGGAAACCTATTTATGTACTCTGGTTACTGTTGAAGAATATTTTGTTTTCGCCAAAATGTTCAATATTCAATCGAAGACAGTGTTTTTTTTAGTGAAAACGTTTCATGTTTGTGACCAGAGAGCTACCGAAACACTCAGGAAGTGGTTTAGTGCCTTTAAAAATAGGCAAAAGCCATCTTCAATCATGTTAAGCGCATTAATTACTAAGTTTGAACTAACAGATTCAGTGGCTGATGACAAAATGGGCATGATTACTAAACAAAAGACAGCAAGGACGCCCGAAAACATCACAACTGCCAAAACAATAATGGAGGAAAAGCCATCAACATCAACTCGACAGTTGGCTTAACAGCTTGACATCAGTGCCATAGCATGGATAATACTACTCAAAGATCTTGACATTTTCCCTTACTAAATTCAGTTAGGAAAACCTTTCGGCCCAGAGGATAATGAGAAAGGACTGGAAATCGCCAAAATTATGTGCGAAATGATTGACACTGGTTTCAACTGTGGCTATATCGTTTTTTCCGACGAGGCACACTTCTGGTTGGATGGCTATGTCAATCGTCAAAATTATCGGATTTGGGACCCTGAGAAGCCAGAATTTGTCGTTGTCAAGTCTCTTCATCCACACAAACTCTCTCTTGTGTGGTTTGTGTGCTAATGCATTTTGAGTCCGAATTTTTTTGTCCAGATAGTGAATTCTGAACGCTATCTCGACTTTTTGACAACGAAGTTAATTCCAGATGCTTACCACTAATACTGGATCCAAAACAAATAGATTTAACTGGATGGATCTCTTCCACATTCAATAGGAGACGTCCTGGACTTGTTACGAAGTCACTATGACAATCGTGTCATCGCAAGAGGCTTCCGGAATCGCTTTAGCTATGGACCTTTTTCGGCCTCCTTATAGACCTGACTTAGCACCACTAGATTTCTTTTTTATTGGGCTATGTTAAAGATCAACCATACAGAGATCGACCATAAACCCTAGAGGAGCTGAAAATAGTGATAACAAGTGTGATAAAGTCGATTTTAACAGACCAACTCAAACAGGTTATCGCGAAAGAGACTTCCTTTTGTTGTCTCCTAAGATAGCAAACATTTTGAGAACATCGTCTTTTAATTTGCTTTATTCTCATATGTAAGTTCTGAGTTTTAGAAATAAAAATCTTTTTCTGCTCAGAAATTATTCAATGTTTTATTTTTCTATACCCTGTGAAGCACCTTGTATGTATATAAATATGTGTATAAATATGTACATAAATCGACAGTTAATTGAAAATAGAGCAATATTTTAGAAAAATCAAAAGTCATTGAAGTAGCTACAAATTTCATAAATTGAAAAAATAACTGGAAATAAACAAGATAAAACATTATTCAATAGAAAATGACTCAAATGTATTAAAATACATCATATATATATATATTTTTTAAGAAATTGACAATTGATATATTGATATTTTAAATGAAATAAATAATATTTTAAATAGGATTACAGAATTTACAAATAACCATGCAGTATAATTGTTATAAAATTATTTCTAAATGCGCTTTCAATTATTTTTCACAAAATATTTCGATAAAAAGGAATAATTATGTGATGAATGATTATTTCTTAATGCTCATATTAACTGAATGAATCCATAAGTAAATGAAATACATTTATGAAAGCTATAATAATGGACAAATTTTTAAATAATAATTGCCAAACACTCTATTTTTGAAATTATTAAATTTTTAAAAGCTTTGATATTGCAATCCGCATCTAATATAATAAATTAACGAAAACCTTGGCTTTCAATACATAATTATATAGTTATAGTACAATCTTTTGATAACAGAAAAATTATTTTCTATGAATAACTAACGAGAATTCTTAAAAAGAAATGATACATTTCTAAGAATCTAAATGAAACAGGGCATTAGGCTCATTGTTACACTGCTTTGTTATAATAGACGAAACATAAAACTTCTTTCATTGCATTTTTGACTTCCCATTCATTTTCTCTTTGAATTTCGAATCTTTTAACTTTTAAAGTTTACAAAAGACTTTTAGAGAATACAGTGGAAATCTTATTCACGACTGTTTTTCTACATCTTCATTAGAATTAAAAAAAAAAAATGTAATAAATTATCGAACAAGAGAAATCGATACATTAGCGGAGAAAATTTGAAACTTCAATGTATTCGAATTTTTTAATTCGGCTAGCTTTTTAAATACGTTTAAGAAGATCATTAATAAATATCTGTTAATTCATTTATGTAAATGTATGCAGCAGATGAAAATATTAGGATTGTTTAACCAAATATGCGTGAAAGGCACTAGCATCTGATATCAGCATGTGGTAGTGAGTTTTAATTAATTAATGCTTCATAATTAAAATTTCTCTAGAACCAAAGTAGTTGTCTTTAATTTTTTATTGTATCCTTTTGATTTGAACGAAAAGTGGTGAATTTAAAAATAACAATAAACTCTAAATTAAATTAGAGTAATTTTACTGATATTAACAGAGTTTAATAAAGAATATCAAATGAACGCTCTAAAGTTACCCCTTGATATGCTATCAAGCACTAAAGCCTTGATATCACATTTTCAAAGCAAGAATGTATACAAAAGAAAAACTAACAACTATCCGCAAGTGGTTATGTTGAGTTTTTTGGCTTGGAAAATAAGCATGTTATATGATGTTGTTTTGACGTCTAGGAATGAGGGAGAAATACGTTTTCGTATATAAAAAACACATATCTTAAACTTTTAAAAAACACATTTTTTATCCATTTTTTTAAGCTTAAAAACTTTTATAACCCCTTAATGTTAAGGGTTTTCATTGTTTATACTTAATGAAAATATTAAATTTCCTCCAATTGACAGAAGGAATCTTTTTGACAAATTTACAAAATCATTTTAATTCCTACATGATTAGATTATAGGATTTAGATATGCTCACTTACATACGAATAGTTCAAGCAAAATTTTAAAAGTTATATTCTTATAAGTCATAAGACAGCTGCTGGTAATATGAACACCCTAAGATTAGAAAATTTTAAAAAGGTAATAGTAACTAACTTTTAAAAAAATAAAAATTGAAAAACAAAGCGGGTTCTTTTTAGCACTGGGATAAAATTTTTAAATTTAAATTAATCAAAATTTGTACCTGTAGCTGAGTGTTTGTAAAAAAAAACCCGAGTTGATGAAGGTAATATGTTCATATGCAGGTAATATGACCATAGGTGAAATAAAATGAAAAGGTTTATATTTAACACATAAAAAACAACAATTATTACAAAAACAAATTGAATTTTTGAAAATTTATAAAAATAACAAAAAAGAAATTTTCCAAAAATTTTTGAAGCAATTTTAAAAATTTTACGGTAAAAATGTTTTTAATTTTTTTAACTGCATATCTAGACTAAATATTTTTTTTAATCTTTACTGGTAAGTCCTACACCCTCTTGCGCATAATTACGACAAACAACGCATAATTTTATATCTACAGCTTTTTCCATTCACCTGGCCATATTGGCAACAAAAACCAGTGTTATAGAAGTGTTCTTAATTCTGTCCGAGCACTCCGATACTGAAATTTGTTCATACAGTTAAAAACAGTATTAAACAAGCTAAAATGTCATGTATACAGATAATTATATAAACTTTGTTTAAATAATACAAATAACACACTTACCAGAGACAAAGATATAACATGCTAAAGCAGCTAAGAGCAAAACAACAATGATAGTTGTCTCGTGTACGTGGTTCGGGAATGCGGCTAAATCGGGGCTAAACCAACTCTTCTGACTCCCCGCGACTGGATTCAAGTGCCAGTTTTTGGATTTCAGTCCAACTTATAACATTATTACGGGTTGTCCATATTAACTGCATTGGCCATATTAGAATCAGATACCTACCTTTTTAATTATAATTGATTGCTATCTGGTGATAACATTTTCGTGATTTTTATGCTTTGAAAATTGGTGCAAAATACCATATATGACAAATTATCATTATTTTGTAGAACGTATTTCATTTTTTAAGAAATTTTTTTAAAAAAGTTCGATTCTATAAAATTCGAGTATTGGGTTGTTCGGATAGTTCCTACCGTTTGGGAAAACCAATTCGTACTGGAGAATTCTATTCGTCAATTATTAGACATTAGATATCGGAATTAATGTCTAATGATTAAATGATAGCATTTTCCAGTACGAACCAACTTTCTCAAACGAAAAGAACTTTACGAACAACCGAATAATAATTTCTTAGAATGTTTGCATGCACAGCCAACAAAATAGATAAATAAATAAACAATAATAATAATAAAACACCTACTTTTCAATCGCAAAATTGTCGCAGAGGAAATCGAAAATAGCCAGTTGATTGGGAATTACGTGTTCTTTTAATTTATGTTAAGAAATAAGCTTAGAGTGCCGTCTCCATATTTAAAACATTATAAATTTCCAAGTTTCAATAGGAACACCCATTTTTGGCATCATAATATACAGATAGTAAACTTGGAACTCCTAATCTTAAATTTGCCTTTTATTAATTGCAAAACAAATTGCATTTCGCGTAATTTTTTAAGCATAACTGAAAAACTACTTGAGGGAATACTAAGCTGTAATTTTGGATTCGCATATTTACTCCTAGAAATCGATTTCTGTTAAAACATTCATAGATTACAATTTTTTAATTTTATCGAATATGAATTCCAATTATACACATTTTGAAAATAATAATTTGGCGATTAACTGATTCTTTTTTTTCCTTTGGACAACTGTACATTTGAAAATAATCTCGTGATTGTGTAAAAATGTAGCGAGTTTAAATTTATAAATAATCTTAACACGATAATGGGTTAATAAATGTATTTATTATGTCTCATGATCTGATTCATTATGTCACATCATGTCCCACGAGGTGATGAAATATCAGACGACAGTAATTGCAGATCCGATATCGTTCCTCCAGCCATTTTTGACCGATAGATTGGGTTGTTACCCATCTGTCATTGGATGATTGACTGTCATTTAGGAGTCGTGTCAATCTTCTTTGACAATAAAAATCGCAATTTAAGGGCACTGTTTTTGAAAAATATTTTTATTCAAACTTTGTACACACTGTTATATATAATTTAAAAAATGTAATAAAAAGAAGAATACGAACCAATTCTGGGTGATTTCAACAAAGGTGAATTATTCATTTTTTGTCTAAACATAACTTGGAAGATTGTAGTAACTGGTGCATTCCTTCACAAGGAGGTCCATTTCTCCTCTATTACTATATCATTTGCTTTATAAAACAAACTGGCAGACTGATGATAATGAGATTGATGTCTATTTTAAACTGCTGATTCTCGAAACGTGTGTTTTTGCGAGTTCGCCGTTAATAACACCTCTGTTGTATTATAAACGAGCACATGCCGTGCTTATATATAAATTACCACACATACTTAACAATAACTTTGTTTGTTAATTTCAAATGTAATATTGCACTATAACATTTTATTTATTATAAATTTCAAAGAATTTGTTTAACCCTTTCCAAGGCGAACTAAATCTATTGCTAGAACGTTGAATTGGCAGACTAACACCAGAATTTAAGCACAAATTAATTTGAAAACAATTAAGTACTAATCGAAACGTATATTAAATAAGTAAAAAATAAATTTAAAAAAAAAATTCTGGTTCCAATGTGTCATTTGGGGATTAAAATTAAGAGGGAAGTATACTTCCTAATAGCTTAAAAAGGGTTCATTGATGTGAGTATACAATTCGGAGATGTTATTTTTTATTTTGTACCTGGACAGTTTAAAAAATAAAAGTTGCACACTTAAAACTTAATTAACTCAATGTTATGGTGGATGTATTGTGCGAATTTCGCATTTTTGTATATTTGTCATGAAGTAATGATTTATGATGGACGCATTCATAAAAGCAAACTATGTATACAAAAATAAGTACATTTTGCTTATTTTCAGCAATGTTTTTATAGAATTATAACATAAAAATTCACGTATTATCACTAAAATAAAATATACATTTACATACTAAAAGTAATTACAACACTTACAAAAACGTCTTTAAATTTTTTTAATAACAAGTAGACACGTTTTGTACACTTTCTACCAGGAATATTCTTGCAAATAATAATATAATAATCTTAAAGTTCAATTTTATATAGAAATAGTTTATTTATTATTTGAAGACCTAAAGTATGACACCGTTAGAAAGTGTACGAACCTAGTCGGTTTGTTATTAAAATATTTTATTATGTACTGTAATAATTTTTATCATGTAAATGTATATTTTATTTCAGTGTTTTTATAAAGAAAATAACTCCAGAAAAGACCATTGAGACTAACTCGTACTTCTAGAAATTTCCTATTTTTGAAGGAAAGGGGAAAAAAACGAAATATTTTCAACCAAATGTCAAAATATTGCAGTTTTTCTCAATCCTTTCACTTTTTACTTAAAAAGAAAAGAAAAGAAAAGAAAAACTGAATCAGATACGATCAGGTTAAAAAACATTGCCAATATTTAAAATTAATAATAATAAATTACAATCGTAATTAGCTCAAAGAGTTGTAATTTACTACAAAGGCCTGCGCGACAAAATTCCTATTTTTAGGACTTTCATCCCTGTTTTAAGAAAAAAAAGCAGGAATATCTTACAAGGAAATGCCGAAATCTTGTAGTGGCAGTTTTTCAGCCTCATTAACCAAATTGAGAATCCCGCAGAAATCCGATCAATGCAATAAAACAGGGGCAACGACGGCGATAAAAAGGAAATAACTTAGCATGCTTCACCCCCCTGCCCCCCATCTCTGTTCCAGCCGTTGTAATTTGTCTAATTAAATTTTCTCATCCCTTTCTAGTTTGAAATCTCTTTTGTCTCTCCCTAGAGAGGTGAAATCAATCTCTTGGCTTATTGATACCGCTTTGCGTAAAACTGAGATTCGGAAGAATCTATGCATGGCGATGCGTATGTCAACCGACAGCGTTGTAGCGGTAGAATTTTAAATTCATTTTCGAAAATTTGATGCTAAATTTAAGACAAGAAAGTGATAGTAGATTTTGTATTTTAAAGAGATGGAACTCGGGGTTGGGGGATATGACTGACTTCTGCCTTTTTAGCGATAAAGTGGTCGTTTTTCTGTTTTTCAGGAATTTACAGGTGGTTTTAAATTAGATATATTAATTACGTCTTGAGGTTTGTATCCAAAAGAGTTTTTTAAGCTAAAAATTGTGAACTATATTTTGCTATATTGAACTATATTTACAAACTATAGAGTAAAAACAAATAAATAAATAAAAGAAACAAAAAGTGTAAAAGAAACGTACCTAATAAATCGTATAATAAAATTAAGTATTATGTATGCTTAAAAACCTTCAGTTACGACTTTTTCAGATTTAAATAAACCATATTACTATGAGAACTAAAAAATAACTAGTTTATCGAGAGAAAATAACATTAAATTATTGTATTTTTTTATTTAATTTAACCATTATATCCAATGTATCCAATCTAATAATTTTAACTATCTAATGTATCCAATCTAATAATTTTAACTATCCAATGTATTCAATCTAATAATTTTAACTATGCCTTTTAAACTGCAGAAAAATATTTTTTTCTGATTAAAAATTTTAAACAGTCACTGTAAATTTTGCTTTGCTTAGTTAGGATTTTTTATTCTTTAGAAAACTAAGATATTTTATTTTTATTATTATACGTTTATGTAGTAAATTAAAAATTAAAATTTTAGAAACTCTTTGTCTTTTGTTCTAAACCGTTATTTAAAAAAAAAAATTACCCTTTCAAGACGAGCCTCCTTTAATGACATTTAAATTTTGAATACCAGTAATTCCGTATAGTATTTTTAAATTTTTTATCCAAGAATTGTGTAACTAGACAAGGCAGAGTACTGAACGTATACGTTACACCGTTCTGAGGTTCTGAGGTTCTACATCGTTCTGAGGAAATATTTTAAGCTTGCGATTATGTAAAGTTTTTCGGTTCAATTTTATTATTTAATGTGCGCCAAAGGGAAAAAAAATGCAATAAGTAATTTTCTTTTTTGGTATTTTGAAATGCAATCATTTATGTTTTGGAAAGTTTGCTTTTGAAAATGTGAATGATAAAAAATTCTAGCGCTCGGTAATGAAACATTTTTCATAAATTTTAATCCTATAATTCAGATGTAATTCATCAAAAAGATGTCGAACTTGTACTCTTCTTTCAGAGTTAAATGGTGTTTCTATATTGAGTTTTGGGGAGTATAAAATTGTTTAAACCCTCTAAGCGTTTTGCCCGTGTTTTTCCGTTTCACAAAAACAACTTAAATCGGCTCAAGACAAAAATATTTTGACGAAATTGTATTTTAAGATATATGTAAAATAAAGAGATATGAAGTGTATTTTAGAAACAAACTGGGAAAGAAAATTTAAATTATTTTAAGTTTTTACAAATATTTTTATGAAAACGCAGGGAAACCTTCAGACGGTCAGATGGTTGAAATTATTATTATTATTATTATTAATTTCTTGTTGTTGTTGTAAGCAACTAATTCAAAAAGTTTTAATTTTATACTAGTTAAAGTGTAAATGTAAGTAATTTTGAAAATTTAATGAATTAGATAAAATTTTATATACGTATATACCTTGTAAGGACAGTGACATACATTCTTTTTTAAATGATAAAACTTGAAAAATTAAAGTATGAGAAAAATATAATTTAAGATGCAAAGAGAGGAATATTACTAAATAAAATATCTACTATCTCTTAATGCAATTGTCCTGTTGATACGGGATGTATGTTGTTTCAGTCAGGCACATCGTATTATCCTTTACGTCAAAACAAATATGTAATTAAAATTAGTCTTTTTTCAAAATATTTTATGGCACAGACCAAGTAAAAATTTTGTTATTCATCCGTGACCAATTTTTTTAATTTATTTATCTATTTATTTTTTATTTTGGAGACAAATTATTATTTTTTTTTTATTAGAGAAAATTAAAAGTAGCTATCGAAATGACAAAAAATAAAGTTTATCGAAATTTACCAAATATGTTATTGTAGTAAAACTTTACAATAGCATAATCATTAACACTGAAAAGCTGCTTATTTTCTTAAAAGTCAAGGGGAAAAAATTAAAATGTTAACTTTAGGCAATGCAGTTTGAATACAATCTTTGTTCGTTTGTTTTACTTTCTTTGTTTTTTCTTTTTTAAGAATTATTTCGAAATTTTATTTCCTGACCACTTTTAATTACACGAGTTTAATGAATGAAAATCATAAACAAGTAATTAACAAAATAATTTTGGGACTCAATGTGGTAGCCAGCATGCAATAAGTACAGTAGGTGGTTGACGATATCCAACTACCAAGTTATTATTCAATAATTCAATTTCTCCTGAATTACAATGGTATTCAAATTCTCTACAGTGGTTATGTTAAAATATTCAGTAATCGAGGATTTTTATTTAAACGACATTTTGTGTGTGAACAGTTTTTGTTAACAATAAAAAAAATAATAGAAAAGAAGCATTTGTGACAACATTATGTGCAAATAATATCGTTTAAAAGCAGGAATTCACTACTTCTTTTGGCAATTCATTTCCCCCCCTAAGTTTCCAAACACAGATATATAATACACAGATTATAATTAAGGTTGCAATTTCAAAAGGTTGCAAAAAAAAGAACCACTGGTCAGAATGACCTGATATTTCATCAATGGGAATTTGTTTTGCGAAAGAAAAAAAAAGTTCAACACTTGACTGATAGATGGTGCTGTACTCGTCATAAGATGCTAATTAAAAGACGTGACATGCTGTTGTGACAATCTTTGTTCAAACAGCATTTCACGTCTTTTAATTAGCATTTTATGACGAGTACAGCGCCATCTATCGGTCAACGTTTGAGCTTTGTTTTTCAAAACAACTTCTAATTGCTTCACGTATACTCAGATGAAATATCAGGTCATTCTGAAACAGTGGTTCTTTTTTTACAGCCTTTTTGAAAGTGCAACTAATTATAATCACCCTGTATTTAGCTATGGATAATCTAACCCCTGTTGATTCTTTATAACACGAGTGAGAACGATATTCTTTGATTCATATAACTTTTATTTTTCATTTCTTTTACAGGACTGAAATTTTATATATATAATTATTTTAAAAGTTTCAAAAGTTTATTAGGTTTAATATGAATATATACAATTCAGGGAACTGTTATTTTTATTTTTATTTATTTATTTTTTTTTTTTTCATTTGACATACAATTCCAAGTGAAAATACTACTGGATTAAAAATAATATGTCATGAAAAATGAATTAAAAAAACTATCCTTACCTTCTTCATGTGCTTCTGTACCATATGATAGGGCTGGCTCTTTTTCTTTTCCAACTGAAAAAAAAAAATAGATACGTGTTTTATTTATAATAAAATACGCACATTTGTATAAATGATGATGATAATAATATACCGCCACAAGGGTTACACGAGCCACTTTCGAATTTCAAACATCAAATACTTTATAACCATTAAAGAGTTAAAGATCAATTGAGTATTCTAAAATTTGGGTCTACAATTCTACTCTATAGGTAATGATGCATAAACAAAATTGAGTGCCTCAAGTTACCCCATTGATTAAGATTACATGGCCACATATAAAAAATCAATATATGATGTTAATTTTTGTGTTTAGGCAAATTAAATACAAGAACATTTTCTTTTCTATTTTTTTCATTGCAATAATACAACACATTTATTAGAAATGTAATAAAATTTTATTTAAAAAAAAGGCCCTTTTACAGCGTGTGAACAGATTGGGACAAAATGTATTGGCAAAGACATAAGCAAATAAATACCGTTAACCTCAACGTAAATGCATGAAATAAATTTTTAAGCACAGCTCTTATTATATTTCAAAAACATGCATATTTATATATCAAAATACAACGATAGCTTCTAAACAAATGTATCTTTTAACTGTTACGTTATTCTCCTGTATTTAAGTTCATACTACCAAGATGGGTTTATTGGACTCAAAAATAATCTTTGCTCATTTCTATGTCGTGAACGTTTTGTAGTCTATCCATTGCGATATATTTTTTCCTATTTTGTATAGATAACATTGTACTGTTCATTTGTATATAAGCCACTCGTTCATTTGCATTTTCGTAATCTTTTATATTTTTATAAATAAATCCGGTGCAATGGACCAGACTGGTAATTGTTGTAATCTTTTTTTTCCGGTAGTGTTTTTTTTTTTTTTTTTTTTTTTTTTTTTTGTCACATAAGTTATAAACATATAGTCACATCTATACAGTTAATACATAACTCTATTTATCAATATGAAAAAAAAACAGTAAAGAATCCTATTTCATCTGACAAATTTAAAACAGCCTATTTTAGAAATTACTTTCCCATTAAATAATTTTTTTTAAAAATAAAAACAAAAATATTATTCTTAAAGAAAAACAAAATTTCTCTAAACAATACACAGCCTAATAATGGTTAAACAAAAGAAATTTATACAAAAAAGTTTAATAATATTAATTAAATTTGACAAAATCTGTTGTGGATAACCAAACATTTTTGTAATCAGCATTCACTGTCAGGGAAATATTTTTTTCTTCTGATTCCATAAAGTAAACCGAGATTTTTTTTTAAATGCCTTCAAGAGGAAAATCATACTACAAAGAATTAAACGACTTCATGTCGGTTTGAGCTTTGTTTGTTTGGAAAATACATACAAGAGAAAGTTACATCAAAGAGAAAGGTTTTAAATAATTTATAACTATTAAGTTTTTTTCAACGTTTGCAACACATAATTGTTTTGGAACGCTTGGTACTTGAATAAATGACTGTAAGGTAATGTTTTTCAACTAGAATTTTAAAACGGGTTGAGTATTGACGGCCAATTAATTATCTACACTTGGGATATAGGCCCGGGGGGAGTGCCCTTCGTGGGGGTCTTTCTAAGGGAACCTAACCCGTATTTACGCATGGATAAATCCACGGCTCGAAGAAAACCACGAAAACTCCGAACGATTAGGCCGACGGGCGCGATTGGGAACGAACCCAGCACCTCCCGTCTACCAGCTTCGAGAGCAGAACCTCTCAGCCACTGGTGGGGCTCAATTTTAAAACGGTGTTTAATCAGTTTATTATAAACATTTTTGTTAAAATTGCTTCAAATTTATGTTTTAACTGACTTTGGTGTGGGTTTATTAATTGTTCCATAAAAAGAAATTTTGATAAATTTACTTCATAATAACCCATTTAATTAATACAGTGCGCAGCAAAAGTTTAGACAATGGTCGTTTACGCTTCTGTACTGAGAAGTATGTAATGAATTGTTGCAAGTCAACTGCCATATATTGCTTGTGACTTATCCTTTATTCACAAACAATAAATTTTAAATTACACACTTTACATAATATATAATGACAAAAAAACAAAATTAACATTGTTGCAAAAATATAGACAATCTACATATTTACATTAAAATAACCATAAACTAAAATCAAATTGCACCTCCATTCTTTGCAATTAGTTCAAAAATGCGACTTTTCACCGAAGAAATTAAATCCTGCATCACTTGGGGATCTATTTCGTACCAAGCACGTTCAACAGCAGCTCGAAGTTCATTAAGAGAGGAGTATTGTCGAAAATTTGCATAAACCTTACGAGACATGATGACCCCAAGGTTTTAGATTGGGTTCAAGTTAGGGCTACACGCGGGCCAATCAAGAACTGTAATATTTTGAGAGTTAAACCAAGTTTTTGTTTTGTATGCAACATGAATGGGTGCATTATCTTACTGAAATATACACTTTTGACCAGCTAAAAGTTCCCCAAATGGCTGTAAATTGTTCTCCAATGTATGTATGTAGTCCTCCGCTGTTTGGCGACCACTGAGGAACTCTAGAGATACTTTACCAATAAAGTAAAATGAGGCCCAAATCATTAAAGAGCCACCACCTTGTTGTCGACTAAAGAAAGTCCTAGGCTCTTTACACAAGTCGTGCCAATAATAGTCCCACCCATCTGGGCCATCCAAATTCCACTTTTTTTCGTCACTGAATATCACAGTACGCCACTGGGGTCCATATGACATATGTTTACGAGCCCACTGCATTCTCGTCAGTTTGTGGTGAGATTTCAAAGATGGCTGTTTTTATTCATTTTCATATAACTAATTTACCTATTTCCTTAATTCGCCTACGAATCGTATCTGTTGAAACAGAAAGTACTGACTCACTTTTAATCTGACTAGCACTCATCATTTGTGTAGATGCCAGTTTCTGGATCCTTTTATCATCTCGTTTTCTGATCATACGAGGCCTTCCAGATCTACGTTTTGCTTTGTAGGAGTTACCCTTAGACAATACTCGATAGACAGACTTCTTTGAACGATTCAAAGTAACTGAAATTTCTGCAACAGTCTTCCCTTTCGATTTCAACTTCTATATCTCAATTACTTCATCTGGCTGAATCTCTCTAGCTCGCGGCATCTTCAGTAACCGATGCTAATGTAAGGTGCACTTAATTACTTCATGCATGTGACGTCATAGGCTTAACATTTGCATTTTTCCATGAACAGTTGCCAAAAAGCAAGAAAGTGTCTAAACTTTTGCAATATGCAAATTTAACTTTTTTCAATTAAATTAAATTTTATCCTACATTAAAATCATTATTTCCGTCCTAATATGTTTAAAATATATTTTAAAATAAGTATACCGATTTGCGTAATCCAAGAGTTCGTATTTTTTATTTAAAGGTTAAATATCACCAGTGTCTAAACTTTTGCGGAGGACTGTATGACATACATAGATTCTATTACTTTCACTGTGCCTTAATCTATATAGTTGGCCCGATTTTATTTAGACCGTGTTCTTAACATTTGAATAATCCGATTTACATACAGTAGATCAATCATTTATTTATATATTCATGATTACATAAACAGCTATTTTCCGATTTTACAAGCAAAATTTGGTTGAGATTTGAAATCCAGATGTATCTATTTTCGACGATCCAATGATCTTTAATCAATGAGCACGATAAAAAGGGTGATTTATTTATTTTTTTTAATTTCCACCTGTGGATTAAATGATAACAAGCAAGCCCCAGTGATTTTCATACATAAAAAATTTAAAAGACTGTTCAAAATTTCTTTTATTAACAGCATTGTTGAAAATCTGCAAAAAAATTTCTTTAAATTACCATATTTTAAAACGAGATAGTTTAAAATAAAATGGATGTTTGTGGAGTTAAAATAATTCAGTAACATGCGATGTCCTGTTATACAGTTTTTCTCCTATTCGACTGACATTCACATTGTAAATTTTTAACCAATATTATTTACAACTAATTTTTAATATTATGAAGTGTTAGTATAATTTGAAAAATGACTTGACTTAAAATAATTCACATTTTTTAATCTAAGTTTTGGATTAAGAACCTACACAAATCTCGCGAAGAAACTCGGAAGCTAATGTTAAACCTATTGGAGAATTCTTTTCAAATTACTCCCTTGCATTTAATATTTTTAGTATTTTTTTTTTTTTTTCGTATAGGATACCTGTTGTCGATCTCTAATGTTATGTGTTTTTTTCTTTTTCGATTTTGGTAGCAGCGTTTTTATATGAGGATACCTTCATTTTCAGAACCGGTTCCAACCGTCTCGAAAAGAAAAAATGTCCACATATTAAAAAAAAAAAGAAAAAAAACTATAATTAAAATCGAAAAAGTACCAACGCACAACATTAGGTATCGACTTTAGTAATCATTTACAAAATAAATAAATAAATAAATAATTAAAAATAATTAAATAAATAAATAAATAATAAATAAATAAATAAATAATAAATAAATAAATAAATAAATAAATAATAAATAAATAAATAAATAAATAAATAAATAAATAAATAAATAATAAATAAATAAATAAATAAATAAATAAATAATAAATAAATAATAAATAAATAAATAAATAAAATTTTCAAGCGGAATATGTGTAGAGAACGCTCTTATAGGTTTAACATTTATACCTTGTGCGTTTCTTCGCGTGGCTAGTGTAGGGCCTTTATAGCTTAACAGAGGAAGAAAAAAAAATTGGCGATAAACAGCCAACAGAAAATTAAATTTACAACTTTTCTAGAAATCGATGGTAACTTGGTGTAATTTTTCAAAAATAAACTTTAAAATTTTTGATAAACAGGGATATTGTGAAACAATGTAGCCATAAATTTGAAATATTGGCTACTCCATCGAGTTAATCGAGATATGAAATGATAATTTTTTATTGCAAATCACGTAATTTTATTAAAATAATCTACATAAAAAAATAAATGTTTAAAAAAAAAATTTAAATTGCTTTTCGTTAATAAGAAAATTCTTACTTCTTTTTCTTGTTTTTGTTTTGTTTCACTTTTTTAAAAGTTTTTAAAAAGTTTTCAAAAGAATGGTGTCCAAGAATGAAATTATTGAAGTACTGGTTAAACATTTAATGTCTGCAGAAATCGCTAAAGGGTCCGTGACCCGTCTTACAATTGAATAATATTATACATAATGATTTTAAATTACATTTAAAAGAAAATAAATGATAACAAACAAAACTTTTTGTAATTGCTTATTCCAAAATATGTGCACTGTACAACAGACAAATGTTTCTTAATCTACGAAAATATAATATAATCACGTACGAAAATACACAATAACCTCTTATTAGTTAACCACGATTCCGATTTTTTTTTTTTTTTAACTTTAGAAACCTCAGTAACAAAATATATTTTCGAAATTTAAAGAAACATTTATGAAAAAAAAGTTTCTTTTTCTACCACTGATTTTCGGAAACGTTTCCGAGTAGTTTTTATTGCTTATTAATCAGTTTTCTCAAACTGGAACATCAGTTTTAGCATTCTGCTAGCTGTTTAACCCGTTCTACCCACGGGAGTTAATTAATTTAATTCTAAAACCAAAATTAAAAATAAAATCAGTACAGCCAAATGTATCTATGTAATAAGTAGAAAAATATTTTTCTACTACTGTGCATTTTTTTAAATGAAATTTAATTTATCATGTTGCTATGGCAGAAGACGATAAAACGATATCTTTGAAATAAGGGAATAAATAGAATAAAAAGTTTTGTTGATGTTTGCGATAAAATGTTTTTCTTTATTTTTTAAAAAAAGGTAATAATTAAGTGCAATTAAATAATCACTAATTATTTGCATGCTAGGTAAAAGAATTATCGTAATACCCGCTACAGCTTCTTAGTATTGAAGTTTGGCGTACGTAATATGTATATTTCACATTGCAAACATTTTGAATTGGTTAGAACTCGCGCGATTACGGGTTGAACATGAAAAAGGCAACAATTCGCCAAAAACATTAAAAAAAAAAAATCCATTTAAAATTTTTGAATTTTTTGCCACAGTTGTTCATGGATCCCGTACCAGCAAGCCGTGTGCCAAATTTCGTAGCCCTGCGCTCTGTGGTTTTTGAGGTTACATAGATAGATACGCGCACAGATTTTAATCGGGTAGAAGATTAATTCGCAATTAAACATTTTTAGCTGCGTAACTGAATTTGTGCATGCAAGCAAAAAAATTAAAATTAATTTTAGTATTACAATTAATGCTGTTAACTTATTTTGCTTGCGTATAAAACCTGCTTGTTAAACATGGAAATATTTGCTTGAGAATGATCAGCATCCTAAAAACCTATATTCCGAGTTGAGGAAATTGATTAATACACTATAACTATATAAACTATTCTGAAGCGTCCCGAAAATTAATAGCTGCAAAAGAAACTTTGTTTTTATAAATGCTTCTTTAAATATCGAAAATATATTAGTTTATGAAATTTATAAAGATAAAGAACCCTTTTCGGAATCCTGGGTAAATCGGAAGAAGTTGTTGAATATTTTCGCTTGTGGTTATATTATACTTTTTTTAGATTATGAAATATTTGACTTTCTTTTACAGTGTATTTGGTGGATTTCCGTATAAACACAGTCAAATGAAAAGTAAATGCTTCAGAGTTGACCAGCATAAAGAATCGATTGAATCATTTATAACGATTAGCAACTTTTTACGAAATAATTTATAAAAATGCAAATGATTACAAATAAAAAAAACTAGTAAAAGTTATATCATATTATTATTATTATCATCACCGTCATCGTCTAATCATCATCAGCAGCATTGTTACTATTTTACAATTGGACTATTACATTTGCAAAATTAACATTCCTTTTTTAGGTGCGTTCCTAATTATATAAATACGTAACACCAATAGTCGTCGTCTGGTCCGTCTGTCCGCATATAATAGCGCAAAAACTACCCAACCGAATGGTTTGAAATTTAATATATATAATCATTGCAGAATTTTGTCGAGTCATTTCAAATTTTATGAAAATCGAATCAAAACTTAAAAAGATATTAATAAAGTTTGTCTTTATTCTATTAAATCCTATCATACGTAATCTATATAATAAAAGCGCAAGTCATTTGACTGAGGAAAACAAATACCGGCTAACCACATCTTTTTTCATATGCCAAGCGGCCATTTTTATTAAAAAATATTTTCTCGAATAAAATTGTATAAAATTTGTATTTTTAGAAATTATCATTCAAAAAAATTGTTTGCTTGAGAGATGAGTTACATTCAGAAATTTATAAATTCTGAGATAACTTCAGTGGAAATTAGGTTAACAGCCGAATATCTCAATCCATTAAAGTAAATAAACAAAATATTCATTCATCATGAGTTATAGAAATATTAACCATGGAGGTAATCATTCGCAATTCAAGATCTCCATGGTAAATTTACAGCGCTGTCTGGAGTCGAAAAAAAAAATTGCATCTGTAAACATGGCATACGTATTAAGGAAAAAAGAAGGCATCCTCATTTCGTTCATAGCAGACGATATAATTTATTTCACTGAAATAATAACGCTGATTTTTTTTTATAGTAAAACTAGTTATAGCACGAAACGAACGCACCTCATTTGTCACGTTTAACGTACAATTTCCAACTTGTTTTGTTTTTATTATAACAAAATTTACCATACTTAATGAAGAATGTATTACTTAAACTATATTTACAATTTTCTTTTTCAGCCTGATTTATTTACACAGCAAGAACCTAACAAAAAACATTCTATTCATTGTGATATAGGTGATTCAATTTTATAGCAAAAAATAATAATAATAGCACAGCAGCATAAAAAGTCTTGTTATTTTAAAAATAACTCTGAAATTTGTTTATCATAAACTGCAATTCAACTAGAAAAACCTGCTTTATTTAATTTTGTATCCTACAACATGTGTTAAAATTTTAATCAAATCAAATGAACTTCTCAGATTAATTTTCATAAGCAAAAACAAAACTTTTAAATTAAGTTGTACTTTCATCTTGAATTAATATTTCAAAAATTAAGAGAGTATAAGGCTGTAACGGTCAAAACAACGTCTTCAAAAACCTCGTAATCAATTATTCCAGTGCAACAGAATGATTCATGTGCCTTCATTTCTCCCCGTTGCCACATGCTGCGAAGAATGTAAAGAAATTTCAGCTATTTTGGAAAATGGGGGCAGCACAAAAGAATGGATATTTCATTTAATCAATTTTAAATTAAATTTCTGGTTTAAGAAAAGTCAGTTATATAAAAACCTCTTCTCGGAGTCAACAAGGCAGAAGGGGGCATGATTTTCAGCATTTATATATTCTTTGTTTATTTTTTTTCTTTTCTCAACGCAGACGATGTTTAATATTTCCTATCTCTTTCAGCTATTTTCCTTTCATCTGATGCCAAAAAGTATTTTTTTATTCTGGAAGAAAAATGTTTTAGAAAAAAATATTTTTCAAATATGTAGATATTTTCCATTTGCTTTACAATTTTTAAATACTTGTGAAGATTTCTGTTTCTACATCCAAAAATTTAGTCAAGTAGCTTAGAACAATAAAACAATCGGAATGAACCTTAATTAAAATTGAAGTTAATTCAAGGAATGCAAAATTATTCATTCATAAATATTTAATCAAAGTTGTTTAATTAAAATCCTAAAATTACACGTAACTTTGGAAAAAAACGTGTTCTTAATATTTGTTTCATTTAACCAGTAAGTAGATTAAATTTATGAACTATAATATGTTACAAAGAATTGTAATTCCTTTTACACAATAACTATTTTTTTTAACTCTTGGGAAAGAGCTAATCTTAATTTTAAAATCTGTACAAATTTATAATTGAAATTATTTATTACGCCGTGATACGAGATATTGTGGTTGGGAAAACATGATTTTTACAGAATTATACTTATAATACCGAATATAAAGTAAAATATTTATACAACAAAATTCAGAAAGCACGCCGATTTGATTCATCATCAAATTCTTCTCATCGTATTGAATTAGTTGAGTTTTATCTTAAATTATCCATGTTATATTAACTGCCTGCATTCCAGAACTCAAAATCTATTTCATTACAGCAGCTTGAAATTCAGCAGCTGAGTTATGATTCAACGATTAAATGAAGTTAGTGATTCAACTAAAGAATTTTTCTTAAGTACGTGCAGTACAAAATACGATTAATTATAAATTGAAAGCTTTTATGAAATAAAAAATATTAAAAAAAACTAATTCAAAATTGGTATGATGTCACATCAGATTATTCAACTTCAGAAAGTATGTCTGATGAAAATTACGTCATTTTGAGCAATAGTTTGAAAGATACCAGTAACTTATTGATATAATCAATCTTTTTAATTTTGTATTTGTATATATTAAACTTTTCTCAGATATTAATATAATTTTTAAACGGTAGACGCCTCGTACTATAGTGACAAGATTAAAAGAGCCAAACAATATCTTCTGAAATGTTATTCTAAAAATAACATCATTTCAATGCTACTAACATGCAAAAACAATGCTGCATTAAGGCATGTTATAACTTTTTTTTTTTTTAATTAACTAAAATTTCTCCACTTTTTTGCTATCTTTTTACCGCAATTATACAGTAATAATAATGTTGCAAATGAAAGAGCATATCTCTAAGTTTTAAAAACAATTTTTTATTTGGAAATTGTTTGAAAAATGGTGCTCTGGCGACCTTTGATACAGCAGTGTACAAAAAGTGAAGAGTTCAGCGGTACCAGATGAATCTCGGAATCTGCTTATCTGTAACAAAAAACCAAATAAAATCCTTAAAATTTATTATATTTTGTAGTCTTTACCGGATGGGTTTATCAATTTTTCGATCCTGAAGAAAATGGCGGCTGCTCAAATTTCAATTATAAAAAAATTTAGATATAAATCGCGCAAAAAAAATATTTACAATTCGAATACTGAAAAACGCATCCGTGAGGGACTAAAATATAGTATAGTATATACTATAAAAGAGTAAAATTTCAACCAAATCGGGGGATCTAATCTCGAGTTCTACCTGGTACCGATTCGTAAAACAGAGTATCAAGAAAAAAACAGGTTTAAAATTTTACAACAATCTTAAAGAAACATAGATAACAGTGACAATTTTCAGCTTATAAAGTTATCTATAACAGGCCAATATAATGAATCCTGTCGGACTTCCTCTTTCTCAATTCTTTTGTCCCTACCTGCGCGCCACACACAGTGCGATAAAAATGAGCCAGTTTACTGCAACACCCAAAGGCTGATAACTTTTGAACCAATACGATTTTGTTTTTTTTTAAAACTGCTCTACTACAAAGTTTTTAAGGTTTCAAAAAGTAAAAGTATGCAAAAAAAAAAAAAAAAAAAAAAAAAAAAAAAAAGTTTTTTTCGAATTTTTTCAAAAAAAAAAAAAAATAATAATAATAATAATAACATGCCTTAAAAAATATTTAACGAGCTGCTGTAATGACTGGAGAAAACCTCAGCCCCATACATTAAAATACAGGGTGCGTCAGAAAATTGTATACATACAAATTTCATTGTATGCATACACTGAACTGAACATAACTTTCTATTTTTTTTTCCTTCTTTTCAAATTGTAATCAATTAGAAATAATGAATAGACTAAAATTAACTTTTGAAAAAAGAAAATTTATTTTAAAATACTATTGTACGTATGAAAATGTAGCAGAAGTGCAAAAACAATATCGCAGAGAATTTCATGCAGATCCATTCATGTGACTTACAATTCATCGGATAAAAGATGAGTTTGAACCAAATGGATGTTCACAGACAACGTTCCGGAACCGCAATTAAGCAATAATGTGCCACAACACCAAATGAAATGTTTGTTGGAGTTTGTGAATCAATATCCCACCATTATAAGCAGTGTATTCACCAGAACGGTAATAATTTTGAACAACTGCGGTAGGAGGAAAAGTTACACATTTTATGTCGAATCTTTTGCAATTTAAATATTAATTATATATTGTGATGGCTTAGGAACCATCAACTTGAATTCTTTCTGATGGGATTAAAATAATTCCAGAATAAAGTGAATAGTTATTGATTGACACCTATTGAAAGAGGATTATGCCAGAGGAAAGAAATTCTTAGTTCATTTTAAGTAAGAAATAGCCTTGCTAAATGTGTGTGAACTTTATCTCTAACAAGATCATCTGAAGGAGTTTAAAAAATGTCAGGAAGGTATTTGTATGAATAGCAAGACCAAAGAAATGGATTTTGATGTGCTCTGAGAGAAGAATTGGAATTAGGAGGATGGAAGAAGGGTGTGTCAATCAAGTAGGATCAGTGGATTATGCACAGTGGAAGAGGAGAGAGTTTTTTGCCATTGAAGGGACAGACTTGTTTTTGAGTTCTAGAGAGAGGGATCTGGTCTGATGGAGTTTCTGAGATTGTACGAAAATGTCTTGTAAATATCATCCAAAATTTCACTATCATGTCATTTTTACAATTGTTGTTTTGAAATAAAACTTTTTCGTTTAACACGATATGATATGTTTAATTATATATATTTTTCCACGATACCACAATGTGAATAAAAACTAAAGTTATAATCATTCAAAGTGTGTATACATTTTTCTGAAGCACCCTGTATATTCAGAAAATAACGGTAGTACCTTGAATAAAACGCCAAACTTAAAAAAAAAAAATCTACCACAAAATGATTTCGTAACTGTAAAAAATAACTGAAACCCTTCTTTTTTTAAATTCGGCAAAAGTCACTGTTGATTTATGATATATATCAGAAAGTGCAGTCCTCTGGTATTACCCAGTCACGCTGATATGCTTCCTGTGGATTCCAAAGTAAGGAATGGCTAAATAAATAATGTGATCAAATAGGGTCTTGAGTGCCTGAAACTTTTTTAGAAGTCATATTTTTCTATTTGATGCCTTTTTTTTTTTTATTATTATTTTCTGAATCTAAATTTTATATATCTTCAACGGAGTGGGTGATATTTTTGATAGTTTGTAACCTGTTTTTGATGTGACTCTCTTTTCATAGTCAAAATAAGGAGAGATGAAAAAAAAATGTATCGTCGAAAAAGAAAATGTTGAAGACTAATGGAGAGATATATTTAGTCACGTGGTTTTGACGGAAATGACGCGAACACGTTGCCAAGCGGAAATTGTTGGATGTTGAATACTGAGAGATAAATTGGATCGGTGAAATCCGCCATTTTTTACCCGAAAAATCTCTCTTTTTTTTTTTTTTTTAAATACTAGAAATAAAAATAAATATATATAAGACATGATAAAATCCAAAATGGAAAACAGTGAAAAATAAAAAGTAAGATTTAAAAAAAATAAATTTATAAAGTACATGTCTATTTTTTTTTTTTTTCAGAACTACTATATATAATTTATAATACCGAATACATTCTAAAATAGTTTCTTAAAACGATGATAAGTAATGTAAGTAGAACGTTTACAAATATTACAATAATAAATTCGCAAAGTAGTTAATAAATCAATTTAATCAAAGCGAAACGCTTTAATTATTTTTCTTAATCTTTATATTTCTCTTTTGTAGTTGCTATTAAAATTAATTGTTTCATTATTTTATTCTCCAGTCAATTAAAAATTTGGGGCTGGAATGAAAAAATAAAGATAAAATATGTTATTTCATAATTAGCTTTTTTTTTATTGTTTATTGTGTTATTTACGGAATTACACGTATTGTTGGCTAAATACAATTTTTAAAAATTATCCAAAAATGGAAGAAATATTTTAAGATAAAAATGCGCGTTTTATTATAATTAACGCTGATATACAACAGGGAGCAAAATATTAATATTAAAGGTAAATTTACGTATAACGAGGGCATAATTTTTTTTAAATAATTACTTTTTCTCCAAACACTTTTTTGATAGAAAAATATTGTTTAGTAGAATTTGATTTCGTTTTCTAATATTTCAGGTATAAAAATAATTAAAACTCACAATAATGTTTTTGCCTCAAAGTATTCAATTATTTTCCTTTAATTCCTAATAGTTTTATTTTTACATTTTTCTTTTAAATCCACAAATGTGTTGGCCTTTGAGTTTTTTTTTTTTTTTTTTTTTTTTTTTTGGTTTATTTACTTCAATTTGAACTAATCGTTTTATTTTTGTACTTTTTAAACGACATTGCATTATTTTGATTTCTGAAATACGCACAAATTTGCATTTAATTTCGTAATTGAATTTTCGCATTGTTCATGTCTAAAGCTGTATTCCTGTTCAATTAAAAATTTGAATTTGTTGTATAACATGTATTATAACAAATACCTCGTTTAGGTAGTAAAACAAACAATCAAAAACGTGTTCGAACTGAAATCGCTTGATTCAAATGCATACGAGGACCGTTTTTTTTTCAACCTCCGATTGGCCATAAAAAAAAGACAAGTATAGATAGAAAGATGATTTTATTACAAAAAATTATGTACACTTATAGTTACTTTTCAACATAATCACCTTGTAAATTGAGGCACTTGTCGTACCTGTGGACAAGCTTTCCAATACCCTATTCATAAAAAGTTGGCGCCAATGATGTGAGATGAGTCTGAACAGTGGCTTGAAGTTCATCGTTCGTAGGGAAGTTTTTGTCTTCTAGCCATTTCTTTAATTCAGGGAAGAGATGAAAATCACTCAGCGCTAAGTTGGAGCTATACGGCGGATGATCAAACACGTTCCATTTTAATGTCGGTTCGCCCGTCTTTAAATTTCTGACACCATTCACCATCAGCACCATCACTGGGCCAGTTTTTCTCATACACATGGGTCATTCTTCGGTGAATTTATGCTGCACTATTCCCTTCTGCTTGAAAAAAGAGGATAACAGTACGCAACTCGCACTTGGCGGGAGCATCAATCGTACCAGCCATGTTTACGTGCCTACAACTCAGTTTAAAATGACGAGCTGGCGTCGGTAGTAGCAGAGGTTATAGTTAGGAAAATGGGCAGTCGCTCACCACGCATCTTTACCTCTTATCACTCATCTGGTTGATTAGCAGCTCGATCGGAGGTTGAAAAAAAAACGGCCCTCGTATTAAACTTTTTAGTGGTACGCACGTATATATGCGTCTTTTACCTAGGGAGTATCACCGTATATATGCGTTTTCATACATTGCTACAAGAAGCCTAAACACGTATATGTGCATGCGTTGCAGTTGAGGTTTATCTGGGTATTTTCTATTCGCAATGTTTTAAAACATTTTACAAAAATAATTAGCATGTAGGCACACTCTAGTTAACAAAATTGCCAAGTATTTATTTCCTTGGAAAAAAAAAAAAAAAAAAAAAAAAAAAACTTTATATTCATGGTGTTAATGAAAAAATAATAAACGAATTTCTCAAAAGGTTAAGTGACTATTATTTGAAAGTCTTCATAACATATTACACTTTCAATAAAGATTATTTTTCACTGACATTATGAAACCAAAAATAGTATTCTAATTGTCCCTGTAATGCATTATAAGAGTCGTAATCACAGATATTTGAGATCATGCGCTCGAGATTTATTTTTATGTAAACAAAAGTCGACGATAAACAGATTTTTATGTAATTGTCTTGTGAAACGTAATATGTAAAAAAGAATACTCCATACAAAGTATGCAAATGACGAACCCAATAATAGAGAAGAGCAAGCGCCGCACAAACAGAAGCTTGAAGTTTTACTGATTACATACTGCCGACCATACGAGAAAAATTACTATTAGTATATATTTTTTTCTAGTCTGATGAGATGGCCGCTGCTGCAATTAGAGTTTTCCTCCTGTAAATGAATTTACTCAGAACGCTTTTTTGAACTACTTTTTTAAACAAAAATAAAACATGAGCGCTTGATATATAGTGCATGTTGTCCAATTTTCGTGCCAGATTACATAAAATGTCATACAGAGAACTATGAGAAAAACACGCCATTATTTAAAAAAAGTCCCGGATTCACGAAACTTTTGGGGACCTTAAATTACTTTCAACGGTTAAAAAATGAGATACTTTGGTCTCAATCGATAAGCGTGGTGGCCAGGTTTTGAAAAAAAAAAAAAAAAAAAACTTAAGATCCTAATTTTTCTTTCAGAGGTCAAAATTGGCATTTTTTATTTGTTGAGGTGCTGTATAAGCGCAGAGCCCGGATGTATTGCATCCACCGCATACCCCTCTCCCCTGATCCCTTATATCCGGCACTGCCTCTAAACTGGGGAAATATAATTTTTTTTCATCTCAGAACTATCCTTGAATGTGGTTGCTTTTCAAATTTCCAAAATGTTTTCAGAATTCTTATTGAATCATAGGATGTCTCCAGAATCTTAACTTACATAGACCACAATGGGCAATTTTAACGTAAGAAGACACGTAGTTGCTATCAAGGTGAACTGCACTCAGAACAAGGTATGGCACCCTTAATTTGACATACTATCTTATTTTTTTATCAAAACTACAAACTAAATCATTGTTTTATTTATTCTAATTTTCCTTTTAAAATATTACAAAAAAAGAAAATCTGACAGCAGCTTAGCTGTTGATAACCATAGCATGACACATTCACCACTCGATATTTTGTCTTATTATTCTACGCATTGAACTTAAGTTCCAAAGAATTTGTTACACATCAAATGCGTTGTGTTTGTCTTTTGGTTAGTGCATAACCTGTCTTGTTGCACGCTGTAACGAAAGAACTTTTAAAGATACAAAACAAAAAAGATTCATATTTTAAAGTTTCTAATCCAAAAATGAAGGCAGCATTAGCCCGGAATTTTAAATCAAAATTTTGTCTTATTATTCTATGCATTGAACTTAAGTTTCAAACAATTGAAATTTGTTATACATCGAATGCATTGTATTTGTCTTTTGGTTAGTGCATAACCTGTCTTAATGCACGCTATAACGAAAGAACTTTTAACGATACAAAACAAAAAAAATATTCATATTTTAAAGTTTCGAATCCAAAAATGAAGATTGCATTAGCTCGGAATTTTAAATTCGATATTTTGTCTTAATATTCTACGCATTGAACTTAAGTTTCGAACAATTAAAATTTGTTATACATCAAATGCATTGTATTTGCTATTTGGTTAGTGCATAACCTGTCTTGATGCACGCTGTAACGAAAGAACTTTTAACGATACAAAACAAAAAAAATATTCATATTTTAAAGTTTCGAATCCAAAAATGAAGATTGCATTAGCTCGGAATTTTAAATTCGATATTTTGTCTTAATATTCTACGCATTGAACTTAAGTTTCGAACAATTAAAATTTGTTATACATCAAATGCATTGTATTTGCTATTTGGTTAGTGCATAACCTGTCTTGATGCACGCTGTAACGAAAGAACTTTTTACGACACAAAACAAAAAATATTCATATTTTAAAGTTTCGAATCCAAAAATGAAGGCTGCATTAGCCCGGAATTTTAAATTCGATATTTTATCTTATTATTCTATGCATTGAACTTAAGTTGCAAACATTTAAAATTTGTTATACACCAAATGCATTGTATTTGCTGTTTGGTTAGTGCATAACCTGTCTTGATGCACGCTGTAACGAAACAACTTTTAACGATACAAAACAAAAATGTTTCATATTTGAAAGTTTCGAATCCAAAAATGAAGACTGTATCAGCCCGGAATTTTAAATTCGATATTTTGTCTTATTATTCTATGCATTGAACTTAAGTTGCAAACATTTAAAATTTGTTATACACCAAATGCATTGTATTTGCTGTTTGGTTAGTGCATAACCTGTCTTGATGCACTCTGTAACGAAAGAACTTTTAACGATACAAAACAAAAAATATTCATATTTTAAAGTTTCGAATCCAAAAATGAAGGCTGCATTAGTCTTGTATTTTAAATTCGATATTTTGTCTTATTATTCTATGCATTGAACTTAAGTTCCAAACATTTAAAATTTGTTATACATATAAATGTATTGTATTTGTCTTTTGGTTAGTGCATAACCTGTCTTAATGCACGCTGTAACGAAACAACTTTTAACGACACAAAACAAAAAAATATTCATATTTTAAAGTTTCGAATCCAAAAATGAAGGCTGCATTAGTCTTGTATTTTAAATTCGATATTTTGTCTTATTATTCTATGCATTGAACTTAAGTTCCAAACATTTAAAATTTGTTATACATCAAATGCATTGTATTTGCTATTTGGTTAGTGCATAACCTGTCTTAATTCACGCTGTAACAAAAGAACTTTTAACAACACAAAACAAAAAATATTCATATTTTAAAGTTTCGAATCCAAAAATGAAGGCTGCATTAGCCCGAAATTTTAAATTCGATATTTTATCTTATTATTCTATGCATTGAACTTAAGTTTCAAACATTTAAAATTTGTTATACACCAAATGCATTGTATTTGCTGTTTGGTTATAGTGCATAACCTGTCTTGATGCACGCTGTAACGAAACAACTTTTAACGATACAAAACAAAAATTTTTCATATTTGAAAGTTTCGAATCCAAAAATGAAGGCTGTCTCAGCCCGGAATTTTAAATTCGATATTTTGTCTTATTATTCTATGCATTGAATTTAAGTTCCAAACAATTAAAATTTGTTATACATCAAATGTATTGTATTGTCTTTTGGTTAGTGAATAACCTGTCTTGATGCACGCTGTAACGAAAGAACTTTTAACGATACAAAACAAAAAAAATATTCATATTTTAAAGTTTCGAATCCAAAAATGAAGATTGCATTAGCCCGGAATTTTAAATTCGATATTTTATCTTATTATTCTATGCATTGAACTTAAGTTGCAAACATTTAAAATTTTTTATACACCAAATGCATTGTATTTGCTGTTTGGTTAGTGCATAACCTGTCTTGATGCACGCTGTAACGAAACAACTTTTAACAATACAAAACAAAAAAAATATTCATATTTTAAAGTTTCGAATCCAAAAATGAAGATTGCATTAGCCCGGAATTTCAAATTCGATATTTTATCTTATTATTCTATGCATTGAACTTAAGTTGCAAACATTTAAAATTTGTTATCCACCAAATGCATTGTATTTGCTGTTTGGTTAGTGCATAACCTGTCTTGATGCACGCTGTAACGAAACAACTTTTAACGATACAAAACAAAAAAGTTTCATATTTGAAAGTTTCGAATCCAAAAATGAAGGCTGTATCAGCCCGGAATTTTAAATTCGATATTTTGTCTTATTATTCTATGCATTGAATTTAAGTTCCAAACAATTAAAATTTGTTATACATCAAATGTATTGTATTGTCTTTTGGTTAGTGAATAACCTGTCTTGATGCACGCTGTAACGAAACAACTTTTAACGATACAAAGCAAAAATGTTTCATATTTGAAAGTTTCGAATCCAAAAATGAAGGCTGCATTAGCCCGAAATTTTAAATTCGATATTTTATCTTATTATTCTATGCATTGAACTTAAGTTGCAAACATTTAAAATTTGTTATACACCAAATGCATTGTATTTGTCTTTTGGTTGGTGCATAACCTGTCTTAATGCACGCTATAACGAAAGAACTTTTAACGATACAAAACAAAAATGTTTCATATTTGAAAGTTTCGAATCCAAAAATGAAGACTGTATCAGCCCGGAATTTTAAATTCGATATTTTGTCTTATTATTCTATGCATTGAATTTAAGTTCCAAACAATTAAAATTTGTTATACATCAAATGTATTGTATTGTCTTTTGGTTAGTGAATAACCTGTCTTGATGCACGCTGTAACGAAAGAACTTTTAACGATACAAAACAAAAAATATTCATATTTTAAAGTTTTGAATCCAAAAATGAAGGCTGCATTAGCCTGGAATTTTAAATTCCCCTTTCTCATAAAAATCTATCTCCGCGTCATTACTGCACAAAATGAAACCTCTCCTCTTATTCAACCTTCTAATGGTTCTTTCTCATATAGGAAGCCGCGACTCCTAATAATCGACGAATTTCGGAACTATAAAATTCTTTCCACCCAATTAAACTTGATAAAAGAATTGGCTCTCTTACGTCTGAAACACTTCACTATGATATTTTAGATGGATGGAAGGAAAAAAAGAGAAGTACAAGTAGAAGTAAGAATGGACGACTAGTTCCGAGGTGTAATTTTGTTTCATATAATTTTCTTTTCATACTTCAGACGTAGTACAAATTCGAAAAAAAAAAATTCTATTATATTTCTATTAAGAATTTTACGATGAAATCACGTTTGTTGGAAATTGATTAAAATGGGCATAAAACTGGAAATAAAACTTTTGTTAGACTTATTAATATAGTTGGAGCTATTGAGGAAGAATTGCTACAATTCGGATCAAAACTGCAGTAGGTCACTTAAACTAATGCCTAAGGTAATTAAGAAAGTGATTTAAGTCAGGTTTAAGGCATTTTTGTTCGATTAAAGTTTTATGGAAAGCCATTACTTATGGATTATTTTTAGATAAGGTAGAAATTTGAACCTTTGACAAATGAAAAGAACAATCGGTTAGAAACTGGTAGTATTTTGAAGAAAATGTAATTTCGTTTTTATAAGTACGACTAGAATTTTGTATATTTTAATGTAAAATTTAAATTATTCTTTCTTTATTCATTATTCATCAACATGAAATCTTTGAAGCCTTTATTAGGGTTGATGATAATAAACTAATGATTAAAGAAGTCCGATTAAGGAAGAAATTTGAGGCAATTAATTCAAGAAATATTTAGTCGATTAAAATGAAGTGAAAAGCCATTATTCATGCATTATTTTTGGAAAAGGTAGAAAGTTTTACCTTTGAAAAATACATTTGTATTCATGATATTAAACTAATGCCTAGTCTAACGGAAGAAGGAATTAAACCAATTTACGGACAAAGAAGTACAAGCAGAGGTAGAATGGACGAGTAATTCCGAAGTGTAATTTTGTTTCATATATTTTTCTTTTTCTTTTCATACTTCAGAAATAATACACTTAAAAGAAGAAGAAGAAGTTTTATTACTTTCTTATTAAAAATTTTTAAGATAAAATCTAGTTTATTAGAAATTGATTAAAATGAGTATAAAACTGGAAATAAAAGTTTTATTCTACTTATTATTGTTATTGGGGAAGAATTGCTAAATTCCTGTTCAAAACTAAAGTAGGTCACTTGAATTAATACCTAAGGTAATTAAGGAAGCGAAGCTATTTAAGTCAGATTTAAGAACATTTTTGTTCGATTAAAGTCTTATGGAAAGCCATTACTCATGAACTATTTTTAGACGAGGTAGAAAGTTGTAGTTTCAAAAAATGCATCTAACTTTCTTGAAAAAGAGCAATTGGTTAGTAACTGGTATTGTTTTGCGGAAAATGTACCAATATTTTTACTTATTATGATTAGAACTTTGCTTTTTTTTCCATAGAAATTAAAATAATTGTTGTTTATTGTCAGGAAATCTTTGAGCACTTATTAAAAAATTTTATGTTAAACTAATGCTTAAGGAAGAGATTTAAGTACGCGATAAGGATGGATATAAAAAAAAATCACGCATGAAAATAATTTTAAAAACCATTAAATATCAGTAAATTGAGATACAGTTTTCAAACAAATAGCATTTGAAAGAGCATTTTTTTCTCTATTCGACGGAGTAAAAATTGAAATTCTGTGGTATTTAGAAGATTAAACAATTGCAGTAAAAATGAAATTTATTTGTCAGGTGTTACCACTCTCAATATGACATCAGAGTTACTCACGGACATGTTTTTGCTTTATAATATAGATAATATTAATCAGAAACTCATAATAGATATATCTGCTCTTGATCTAAATCTACAAAAACAGGCATAATAAAGTTATTTGCATCACGTCATTTAATACAACAAAGTACATAAAAACACAGAAGATAGTATTACAAAGAAAACATGCATCGCAGAGATAAAAAGTCAAAGTAACAGTTCACAATGTATATAAAAGTTTATCAGAATTGTTTAGGAAAGATTATGAATTGTTTACAAGATAATTTTTATGACTTAATTGATGTAACTGTTTATGAGAATTTTCGGAAGTTTTTTGTAGATTAAAACTTTATCGAAGGAGAAAAATGCTTACTCAAAATTGTATAACAGAATTAGAGCAAATATTATACATAATCGAAACGAAGTTTAAAAATCATAATGAATATTATTGAAAAGCTTATTGGATTATAAGTAAATGAGCTATTTGGAACTAATTGAAGTTTGATGCCTACATTAGACTGTTTATTAGTGGACCAAAAGACTTGCATGAAACAATTCGTACTTGATTTTAAAAATGCTAAAAATAACTTTGTGATAATAATATGACAAACGCTTATGAAGTCGCATAAAAAAAGTAAGATAATATAAATAAGAAATAACCTGAAACAAACAAAATTCTTGAAAGCTCTTGTTTTCAGCATTATACTTGATTCATAAATAAATAGCTGGTTATGGAAAGTGTAGTTGAAAAATTTTTAGAAGTTATATATCAATTTTAATAAACAGAAAACTGAAATTTGAATGTGTAACTAATGATAGGACAATTTCAGCCTAAGAAATTATAACTAACCTTTAATTGGGTGTTACATTAAATTATATAATATTATAAAATGCTATTTAAAAAAAAAAAACTAACATAATTTTTTTTAAATGTAATGGATCTAAACTTTAAAAATATTCCTAACTTCAGCAGTTATACATGATGTTATTTTGAATAATCACTAAAAATAGCATTTATTTTATGGCCGTTTCGTTAAGAAATCCAATGAACTTAAACTTTGTGACTGACGAAAATGTGTCCCATTTTATTTGCTGCAGTAGGAAGAAAAGATCTTGATTCAGAATATTTATAAGAATAGATATTTACTCTACTTATTGTGTGACTCGATAATTTTAAAAATCTAAGCTAATTTAACCTATCACTTTCTGTATTGTTAGCAAATGCATACGATTAATCACGATTATTCAAAACAGAGATTCTCTAATGAATATTGCATATCCCCTTTTCAAAGCGTATTCGCATTTGAAACTTTCTTATAGTCTCCCGATTCGTTGATTTTTCTATTCTCTATTAAATCCGGTAAATTATTGCACAGTAACATGCTCTTACCCCCCCCCCCCCTCCATCTTTAGTCTTAATTAAATTCTACAACTGATGTTGAAAGTTGAAACATATTGTTTAACTATTAAATTTTCTAAACTAAAATTTCATGTTTCTAGTTGACTTTAATTCCTAAAATATCATGCATATGTAATAAAAATATGTCAATAAAAATGTATAATGCTTACTTCTACACATGCCACCTGTGCAGTTAGAGGTAACCATATCTCTTCCAGAACAGAATTTTCCACCATTGGCCGGACTAGGATTGGTGCAAGTCCGGCGACGGTGGTGGCGACAGTCTGGACCACAATTTGACCACGATGACCAGGATGTCCATCGACCATCAACAGCTGAAAAATAAATGTAAATGTAAACAGACTATTCACTTAAATTCATATGACAAAAGTAACGTAAATTTACTTATGAGTATAAAAATAAAGGAAGTAACATGTTTATTGTAGTACCTTAAAAGTTGTTTAATTCTCGTAGTTATTATTATGCATAAAGCCAACAACAAAAATAAGTTACTCAAATTTCTAAGATTAAAAAGTCTAGTATGATGAACATTATATAAAATTATAAGATTTTAAATATAAAAGAAGTATAAGCATATAACTTCATATCTATGACGTACACATTAATGGAAGCAAATATAAAAGAAGAAAAAGATGAAACAAGAACAAAATATTAAAAGGCAGAAAACCAACTTTAAAAATGCACAAATAACACACAAAAAATCAGCAAACAGCTGTTTCGAATCCACAAGCGAGATTCTTCTTCAGTGCGACAAAGAGCACGGCATGCTAGAAAAAGCAAGACTGGGCATCGGGTATATAGGCCACCGCCTCTCTGTCGTTTTGCCCAGTCTTGCTTTTTCTAGCACGCTGTGCTTTGTTCTTTCTTGCGCTGAAGATGATTCTCGCTTGTGGATTTCAAGCAGCTGTTTGCTGCTTTTTTGTGTGTTATTTGTGCATTTGGAAGGTTGGTTTTCTGCCTTTTAATATTCTTGCACAAAGGTCTCATTTGCTATTTTTATTTTAAAGCACAAAATAGTTATATGAAGGACATTTATCTGAATAAATGCTTTTCAAAAACTTTTTATATTTATTTTTGAAGAGCATCATAGGCAAAATTAGCCATAGACGAAAGTAATGATAAGCTCCAGAGAGAACTAAGCGATCGCTAATATTAAAAGATAAATTTTGCATATTTTAAATACATTATAAGACTATATTAACTCTCAGAGGTATTGTAAAAATAATAGATATTTAATTTTGAACTCAAACATTAAACTATTAGACCTAAAGTATAAAATCATTTTCAAATTTTTGATAAAACATTTAGTCAAACTCCCCCAATGTAATGAAAAGTTAATAAAAAATGCAAAAGCTAGTGGAGTGTATGAAAAGTTTTACAAACAAATAGCGAAATTTTCAAAACATATATTTTATATGAAATGTTTGTTAAACATATAGATTTCTAGACCAGGGAATTTATAAATTTTGCACATACTTGGAACTTTGATTTAATATTTTTCAGATAGATTTCCCAAAACAAAACTAACTTCTTAGAGAGTGACCCAACTATAATGCTTACGAGGATGAAAAAAAATGACATTATATAAAGGCAGAGGGAAAAAAAACAATTTGCATACATTAAGTTTAAAATATAAATTTTATTCAGCAGATGACGCCGCTCCATTTCAATGCGGAAAAACAACCAAACAAACTTTAAAATGCAAAATATTTTTTTTTCTTTCACCATCTAAGCAGAGGGAAGAGTAGAAATGTAAGAACTTTTGATCCATTTTTACACGTTAGCATTCGTAAAAGCTAATTCAATGCAGCTCCACATACTGACTACCTATCAAAATTTAATTATATTTTCAACATTAGTGTTTTACATAATTTCTTACTGATATTTATTACAGTTTTATGAATTGTCGAATTTTGTATTCCTCCCCCCTCTTCTTTTTTTCTTTTTGGAATCTTGTATATTCTTCTCTAATCCATTTGACAGCTAAACTGAATTAATTTCACGCAAATTAATTGCATAATTGAATAATTTTAATTATTTAATTTTGCTTAAAAATAAATTAAATATGATAAATCTTTATACAGAAAATTCTGAAAACAGCATGAAATCAACGCTTTGTAATAGTTTTTTACTCTAACAGTTATTGTTATTGTTTTTACAGAAATAATGCGTCTTGTAATTTTTTTTTTTCAAATTTATGAAGATATCTATTCATTTTCTATACAACAAACAGGAAATAAATTATCTGAATGAGAAAAAACAATCTTTTAAGAAATGTTTTATATGTTTATGATGTTTATTTATTCATTTATTTTTCTTAAAATACATTTTGTTCTAAAAACCATAAAATGGTCGTTAAATCATTACATCTTTTACTTGATTTTACACTGTTTTCACAGACATAATCTGTACTTTTATATTGTAAGACAAACACGATACGTATCACTAAAATGACTTTCTAATCATTCTGCAAGGAATGGTAGAAGATTGTTTTAATCCTGTTAAAAAATCGCTCTTTTAACTTTTTTTTTTGTTTTATGCACACTCTACAAAAAATCAGTAAATTGAACAAATTTTTGCATTGCCTTTTTTCGTTAAAACACAAAAATTTCCGCTTTGATTTGCTTTGCTTCTCGCAAAATACGGAAAACTCGCCAATCTAACATAAAATATACCTGAAATTCTACAATCTAAATCTGCAATTTTTTCATACCACAGAAGTGTACCGGCAACTGTGCTGCGTGTTACTTTTCCGTATTAGAAACGGAATTTTTACGTATGTTTTTTTTTTTTCCTTTAAAACACGGAAAACTCAAGAAACGAAGATGAAATTTTCCTGAAATTCCCCAGTCACAAGACAGAAATTTCTTCAAATAACAGAAAAATCTCTTCCAATCACATGGGTGTCCCGGCAACTTGCTACCTGTATTTTTTTACGGTTTTTCACGACATTTATTTTGATAGTGCATGCGTCACGTGCTGGTGTAAAATTATTTCAACTGATTTTATTGTTTTAACATCTGGCAACAGTAGATTTTGTTTTATTCTTAAGAGAAGATAAATACAATAAAAGTAAAGAAGAATATTTTTCAATGTCTTCTATATATGTATTAAGAATTAAGGTAGAAACACATCCATTGTAGTAAGTAACCTTAGATTTTATTGAGTTCAGTTTTATAGATATTAGATATTTTTAGTATTTTTAGACATAGGGATTCCAATTATCTAAGAGTTTTTACATCGGAATACAACAACTCCACTTGTTTTTATAATTTCCATTGCATTTTCTTAAACAATGTTTCATAAAAAAAAAAAACATACATAACTCCCATTCCTTATGAAAATAGTGAATGCAGAACATTATGTTTAAAATATTATATTTTGCATAAATTAATGTGTCACAATAAAGAAAAATGTAAAATGTATAATGAGAATTAAAAAGCAGAAGAAAGAAAGCATGAATACCTTAATAACACAAGGCAATATCTAAAAAAGGGATGAGAAGGGTTTAAAACGGTGAAAAAAAATTATTTATTATTACTTTTTTTTTATATCATTTCTGAACCTTTCAGCAGTTGGTGCGATAAGAAAAGGCTTAAAATTACGGTCGTACCAGCCATAAACGTTCAGCAGCGCAGACAGGCGATACCTGCGATGGCAAAACTTTAAACTTGATTATCACGAAACTTTGTTTTCCAGCGGTTTTGTCTCGATAACTTTTGAACAAGTGGACAAATTTACATGTTTCCTTTCCTTATTTTTATTTATTTTTTTATTTTTTTAACTAAAGAAAATTAAATTCTCTACAAACTATATAGCTAAAAGACAAATAAACAAAAACATTTTTTTCCAACTTATAACAGAAAACATAATTATTTTTTATGGATTTTAAAGTTTTTATTATATATATTTTTTATTTTTACTCCTTTGTTTGTTTGTATGTTTGTTTCAGGTATAATCAAGAGCCAACGTAATAAGCAGTATACAGAAGACACCTCGACTCAAAAATATGAAACCCGGAACTTCAAAATCGTGTCAAAAGTAGTTTTGCAAAATTAAATTTGTCGTACAATATTAAAACTTTCGCTATTGTTTATTTACAATGATCTTTTTTTTTTTTTTTTTTTTTTTTTTTTTAAATATAAATGAAAAAATAAACTAGTCGTTGGGGGCCACCGTAATACTTACCCATCATGGATATGCATAATGTAAAATATTAAAATAAAAATGTGTAAACTACTTATAAAATGCATTGCAATTCAAATAAAATCGTGTATTGATGACGTCATAAACTTTAAAGGCTCGATTACTGAATTGCTTGAAAGAGGTTTTTCCTTATAACTCCAAAAATAATAATCCTATTAACTGGCGGTTTATTGCATCTGATTAAGTGTCAAATTTCCAATTAAAATATATCTTTGAAGTGAAATTTGGATGAAATACAGGGTCATGAAAAATCGAAGAGTGTAGAAAATAGGATTCCGAATATCTCGGCAACTAATTATCCGATCGACTTCATGCTTTATGCAAAATTTATGCTTTTTTATTGTCTTTTATGTTCATTTCTTAAAATAAACAATTTAGAAAATTTTTATATACCTTTTATCAGAACGAATATTTCGAGAGTCCGAAAAAATTGTTCCGGTTAATCGAGGTTATTGAAATGAAATAGGGCTTCTTCCCATTATTACATACTAAGTACATACCAAATTGCAAGTTTCTATCTCAATGTTTTCGGGAGATAGAGCGTTTACCGACACACAGACACACAGACGGACGGCAAAATTTTTTTTCTAAAAATATGTTTTTTGGAATCTCCAGTGTCTGAAACGTGTAAATCCGTCAAAAAAATTTTTCGATTTTCAAAACGATTACAAGACTTACCCTATACTACGTATGATGGGTAAGTAATAATTATCTGAATTCTTTTTCAAATTTAAGTCAATTTGCGACATTTTAAATCTTTTTGTTCTTTTTAAGAAAATAGATAACCTATCTAGAAGAAACCTACTGAAGATTATGTAATAGCTAATGCATACTTAAGAAAAATGCAAGGGTGATTAGTGGTAAATGATGATTTTAAAAATACATATCTAAAACCGTGGGTTTTATAAAAGGGATTTCTGTATCTATAGTTTTTTTTATATTTGAGATATGACAGTATATTACTGCTCCGATCCAGTCCCTGCTAATTTAATTTAATTAATTTAATTTATTATTTATTTTTAATTTTATTTTTATTTTTATTATTTTCCTTAGTAAGAAATTAAGTTTTCCAATTATTAAAATAAAACAAATTCTAAAAAGACCATTTATAATCCATTCTTAAAAATACGTTTTTTGTTGTAACAACTGATTATGTTTTGAAACATTATGTCTCTGCAGTTTACGATAACAATTATTGCATAAAAAAAATAAGAAATTGATTATCTAAATATGAAAAACTACTAAAAAGAAAAAAAAACTTTCAGTTTAAGATATTTTATACCTCTCCATTCCAATCCTTGCCAAATTCATTTAAATTAATTTTGCTAAGTCATAAATGAAGTTTGCTAATTGTCAAAATATAAAATTTCTGAATCCATAAAAGCATTATTTAAAAAATATTTTGTAACTTCAGCAGTTATGTCTCATAAAAGTTTTATGATATTTCTAAAGATTGCGAAAACTCTTATTGCTTTTCTGTATAACAAAAGAAGAAAAGAATTATTTATATATGGAAAACGTCTAAAAAGATAAAAAATTTTTTGACAAGGAAATGATTTTTTTCCTTAAAAGATATTTTCTTCTAAATATGATAAAATGATCGCTAAATGACTGTATCCTTTATTTGATTTTACGGTGTCTTCGCAGACACAATGTCCGGTTTTAAAATATTAGACAACACGCTACTTATCGCTAGAATCATTTTTTAAACATTCTGCAAAACAAGAAATGATATATCATTCAAAAATTGTTTCACGCCAGTTGTTTCCATTATTTCCGTTGCGTTTTATCAAACAATGTCTTATAAAAAAAAAAAAAAAACATAACTCCCATTCGGAATCAAACAAGTGAGTGCAGAAACATTATGTTTAAATAATATCTTTTGCATAAATCAATGTGTCATAACAAAGAAAAATGAAATAATGCGAATGAACAAAAAAAAGCACGAATGCCTCAATAACACGAAGCAATATTTTAAGTAAACAGATCATCTATCTAGAAATTTTCTGCTTGTCAACGGGGAAGAAAAACATTAAGCTATGATGTAAGTTCACTGGATTTCATTAGTGCAGAAAACATGCATTTTAAATGGTGCTTAGCTATTGAAAGTCAACCATTTTTCTTTTTTTAATGTATATAGAAAAATGGACGTAAAAGATATGAAAACATTTTAAAATTGAATAAAATGTTTGTTCATTCATCTAATGTTTCATGAGATGGTTAATGTCATTTTGTACCTCGGTAGAATTATCTCTTAGAATTTGAAGATAAAATAGAATGTTTGAAGCACAGTTTTTATATTTACTTCTTAAAAGATTTAATATGAGTAGAATTAACCGGAATGCAAAATATAAATTTAAAAATAATTAAGCAGCTAATCACTTAACGATTATGATGTTCATTATAACTTTATGATTTTCTTTACATATTTGTTTTATTCATCTGGTCCTCATGCTACGGTTAATACCGTTCTGTGTCTGTTTGGTTAATGTCAAGTCATACCTTCGTAAAATTCAAGTAAAAAATAATTTTTGCAATTTTTTTTTTAAAGTTTTGAAATAAATTAAATTAAGAAAAATAACAAATATAAAATATAAAAAAAAATTAACAATTACGTATTCAACAAGATCAAAATATATTAAAATTAACAATATTTTTAAACACACACACACACACAAATAACATGTTTAAGTACATACTGGTTTCATTAGACAAATTAGTTATCGGAATCGGTGCCTTTTAACAACGTTCTTAAGCAGCAATAATGTTTGTCAGCCCATGCAAGTTTCAATAGCGTAATTATCGTATTGTCATAACTGCCAACCATTTTATCACCAGCTGATGTCGATAGTTCATTACCCTGTTAAAAATTGTTTCGTTTCGTACGTTATATTACTACCGATTTAAATCCTTGTCAATAATGATAATTTGATATAAATGTATCATTAGAAATGGCCAATTACAATTTTACAAAACATAAGTGCGCATGCACAAAATAATTATGTAGTATAATTTCAAAAAACAACACGACCAATATTTTTTTTAAAATTAATTAATGGTTATTTTAAAAAAAAATAGTTTGAAAGAAGGCGATTAAAATTCGCTTTGGGTGAGGTAAAATTTCTGAAAAATATTTTGTAATATTTTAAATAGCAAATTTCCCAAAATGCATTTTAAATATAAAAATTCTAATTTCTGCTAAATTTAACGCTTCCTAAAACTATTTTTATCTACGTATGTATTAGAGCTTTAGATGTATTATATCAGATCACAAATATATAGACAGTTTTCTTTTTAAATAAAAGTAATGTATCTTTCAGTAATCGTCAGAGAGGTTACATCTAAAACATAATTTCAATGCAAGGAAATAATAATAAAGTAATATTTTTATAGAAAATAACCAGAGTTAAGATCATGTCACATTTATAGGAGTAACACTTTCTTTCGAATGTGAATGAGAATACTTTAAAATGTTTTGCATATACACTGTAATAAAAGAAAAAAAAAGTATACAAGAACTTGTTATTGTATTTTTAAATTCAAAGGTATTACAATTTTGAATTGAGAGAAAACCGAAAAATTCCAGTTGAATTTTCGTAATTAATGCTTTGGCGTATAACGAAATCATTGTATGTGGCTAGTTGGTAATAGAGAACAGAGCATTCGTTCTCCAATGGCAAATTCAGAGGTTTGAATCCGGAGGAAAGGAAGGCGATAAAAAACGCGCCTTATAATATTCAATACAAACACCTGTTTCGGGTAGAATAAGCATCAGTATATATGATAATAATAATTATTATTTTAATATTACGCTATTGCTCACATTTATTTCTAAAAACAGAAATTTTTCTTCATAAATAGCGTATTAAATTTCCATCTTGAAAACGGGGGAATATCAAACAATAGTTTTAAGGTGGGAAAAAAACGGTGAACAGGTGGAAATTTTGTTGCCAGTACATTTGCCGTTTTTTCACGTAGTTTTTAATTTACAGTGTATGGATCAAAATTATACCATGTATACGCAAATTATTAAAAAATGCTTTTGCGACCAAAAAAAGACTGAAATGAAAAATTTTAAAACAACATTGTATGAAATATTTTAGATGTTATTTCGTTTATTTCTTTTGCATTTTTTTTTTTCATTGTACTTGTCCTGAAGCCTTTGAAATATACTTTATTTCATTAGAATAATTGACTTCGAGGATAAAATTTATTTACGACATGCTCGTGGGAGAATATATAAGGAACAATATAGCTGATACAACGTAATTCAGCCAAAAATTGAAAAATCAAGATTTATTCATTTATTTCGAAAAATATAAGAATAAACTCTATCTATAACCAGAAAAAATAAAAAAATTAAAGAGACAAATTTTAAATATCGAACATTGTACATAAAAATATGTATAATGTTCTATTATTTTAATTTTTGTAATTAAATTTGTTAATTGCATGAAATTTTAACTGAAATAAGTGGTGTAATTAATTACGCAGATTCATATTTGACTTAAATTCACGATCTAATGTTATTGATTTTTAAATTATGACGCATTTCTATTCATTCATTACAAAAATAAACCTATTAAAATAAGAATAAAAACTCATAAGTAAAAAAGTTTAATTATTTTATACATTATCATATTATATAAATCATTGTTTAAATTAATTTTGACAGAAATTTAATTTTCGAATGTTATAGATACAAAAATAATGAAAAAACTATCATGAGTTTGTAAAGAAACCGGCCCTTGCAGTTTTTATAATTATTTTTCTTTTCATGAAATAAATAAAACATCGTTTAATTTAAAAAGTTCTTAAAATTTCCCTTTTCTCGAGAAAGAGATGCATAGAAAGGCGTTACATTGTTTAAATTTTGAAGATGTTAGAGGCTGTTTTTGAAGAACTTTTAAATTTTCAATTTCTTAAGTTTTCTTCATACAATTTTCAATAGCATTGAATCTTGCTTTTTCCCATAGAAGACATTCATCGTTTTACATGTTTAACAATCTATTTTATATTATCTTAATGAAATTTCGAATTTAAAAGGAAATAAATATAACACAACTTCATACAAGGTATCTCTGATAAATGACTACAAAATTTAGAATTAAATAGATATAAAATGGTTAGTCAGAAAATGTTAATTGAAAGTAAATGTTCGTATACAAATGCATAAATTTTAAATATGTTATTGTTTGCCATCTTGTTTCATAGATGGCAAACTTCTTATTTTAATAATGTTATACAAAGACACAACACAGATTCTAATGAGGCGTAACTTAAAAAAAACCTCACAGATATCAGGAATTAAAAATAAATAAATAAATAAATAAATAATACGGTAAATATAGGTATAATAAAATAAGTAAATGAATAAATAAATGATGTTTCTACGAAAACAATCTCTAAACTTAAACATAAAAAAAAAATTTCTAGGATGCCACTCAGAAAAAAAAAAAAAAATGAAGCATAAAGTAAAATTTGGGACAACTTTTGCAACATTTACGCGTGAATTTTGTAAACTGTATTATGTTAAATATAAAATATAAAGAGAAAATTTTTTGCGGTAAAATCAGAGATATACAATATTATTTTGTAATAAATATGTAATTTCTGAAATAAAAATCTGAAAATAAAAATCCATATAAAAAAATGACATGAATATTAGAAACAAATATTGGAATCAAATATTTTTTAAGAATTAAAGTTTTCCAACATGGAATTTAAAATGGTAAATTAGTAAAAAGTACAATTATTGCATTTTTACAAAAACTTAAAATTTACTTGAAAAATTACAAATAAAAATTTTATTTATTTCAAATTTAGTATTTTTAAGTACATGAAGAGTAGAGAGAAAATGGGGCTCCGGCCCCAGGAGGTGGAGTGTGGAGCGAGGAGGGAGGAGGGCTCCTCCTCCTGAAGTGCCCTCCACCTCCCAAAGTGTGCACCTCCTCCTCCTCTCAAAGTGCCCTCCACCTCCCAAAGTGCCCTCCTCCTCTCAAAGTGCCCTCCTCCACTACTTAAGATAAGGGGATTAATTAAGGATTAGTGTTAATTAATTTTAATTAGGGAACTTAGAAATTTTTTTGAAGCAATTTTTTTTTTTTTTCGCGGAGAATTTCCTACTAGAATACGAGGTGTGTTTCAAGGGATTTATTTTAGCGAATTAGAAATTTAATTAATTTTACTTGGGGAACTTAGAAATTTTTCGTAGCATTTTTTTTTTTTTTCAACGAGAGTATGCAGTTTGATTATGAGTATATGCAGTAGAAGTGAATGATTAATTAATTAAAAATATTAATTAAACATAGTAATTAATTAATTTTAATTGCAGAACTTAAAAATTTTCGCGAGATTTTTTCAACGAGAGTAGGGTATTCGATATACATGTTAGAGGAGAATTTTAAAAGTCAATAATGGTTTAATTAAAAATGGTGATTAATTTTAATTGAGGAACTTAGACATTTTTCAAAGCAAATATTTTTTCAACGAGAGTAGGCTATTTGTTATACATGTTAGAGTATATTACAGGTGAATTTTAAAAGTCAATAATGATTTAATTAAAAAGGGTCATTAATTAATTTTAATTGGAGAACTTAAGAAATGTTGGCAAGATTTTTTTTTTCCCTCAACGAGAGTACGCAGTTTGCATGTGCAGTAGAATGGAGATGCTAGTAATTTAAAAGGGTCATTAATTAATTTTAATTGGACTTCAACATTTTTGGGGCAAACAGGCGCGTTTTAATGAATTCGATATAGGTTGTGGTAGGTCCCGCATGAATTATACTGTACTCAATTGAATAGCTCCCCCCTCCCCCTCCCTTTTTTACCCAGAGGGGGCCCTTCGATAGACTAACAATACACACTTCCAAAAGTATAGAGTACTATAAAAAGAATTTTAGCGTATATGTAAATAAACAAGTATGTAAAATCAGGCATAGTAGCATAATTCATGAATCACTTTCCAACATTATCGAAATGTTATGTGAACAAAATATAATTTTACCATCTAGTGCATTAGTTAATTAAAATAGTGAACAGTTACAGATCCCCTTTTTAATAAAAAGGCCCAAAGCCCTTCACAAAAAATCCAAAGAATTCAAGAAAAAGCTTTACCCAACTGATAGCCAAAACATATAGGATTCTTAAATGGATTGAAGTATACAAATAGGTTCTACAGGAATACATTTATTTAGGTTAGCATGTAAAAATAGTTAAAAGTTATAGGGAAGCCTTCGAATGGAGTGATTATACGTTTTGGGGACCCTTCAAAAGAAACTGGAAACAGTTATAGATATTGAACCCTTCACAAAAAATTGGACAAATCCCCTTTTTAATAAAAAGGGCCCCTTCACAAAAATTCCAATGAATTCAAAATATGCATAAATACTAGAACCCTTCATACATTCAGTTCGTCGATCCCCCTTTTTTTTACCTTTCGAAGTGTGAACTCGCATTAGAGTAAAGGGCCCCTTCATAAAATAAATGAGATACGTGCCCTATTCAAATAAAAACCAGCCTTCACAAAAACTGTAGGGGTTCCCTTTTGGAATAAAAAAGCATCCTTCACAAAAATTCCAATTATGCATAAGATCCCTTCATAAAATCAGATAATTTACACTTTCGCCTTTTTTTTTTTTCAATTCAAGTTAGGCTAAAAGTACAGCTTGCGCGTCGATATGTTCAAAACACATAGTTATAGATATTAAGCTACCTTCACAAAATAAATTCAATAGATTCATGTTATATTATGGCGACAGAAATACAAGGGATACTCACCTTCCATGAAAATGCAAGGTCCGCTGTTTGAATGAAAAGGCCTCCCTTCACAATATACCCTGTAAAAATATTATGATTCCACAGATATTTTAAGAAATAGAGTACTAATCTCAAATGAATACGAATTCATGCAATGTAAAAAATAGGTTTTACACGAACACATTTTTAGTATAACGTTCAAAATATAGTTTTTAGAAAAAAGATTCATGTTTCACCAAATTTATCATACAAGTCTGTAAAATAGGGTAGATCATTTCATGAAAAATAATTGAATTTTCGAATGATTATGCTTTAAAATACATATTTATAACTGCAACTAAGATTTGAATGTTCCCCCTCAACATGCATATCGCTGAATCATAATGAGTCATATTATCAGATAAGCGAAGATCTTGCTTTGATTTCACCCCGTATGCGATAATGAGTCACTCCGCGATAAGAAATACCTGAGACTCGTAATTTCTGACACATTTTTTGTAGGTAAATGAACTATTTAAAACCGTCAATGTATACGAATTATTTCGTGTAGTTCTATATAGGTGCTACTCTTCATATATACATATGGTGATATATACTAAAATCTGTTAAGTTTTAAAAGGCTTCACTGTGTATTCATTGTAAAATAAGAAATATCCCTTAAGAATTTTGAGTATAAGAGACGGGTTTAAAGGAATTTGAATCTGTTTAAATGTACCTGTGTTTAAATGAACTTGATACAGCTTAGGGTAAAAAATATACAGGAGTCCCTATAAAATATAGGAATTAAATTTTAAATAATATAAAACTAAATTACATTAGTCTATGCTTTTTTTGTATAGAAAAATTATACTAAATTGAGTTTTTAGTATTTTAACTTAAAAACTTCTTTTGAGGAATGAATAACTAACCTTTTGACTTTGTTTTTATAAAATATATATTGTACTATTTAGTTAGGGCATTATTTAAAAAAATTTTGTTTTTAATATTGAAAAAAAATGTATCTTACATAAATATTTAAACCATAATGTACTGGAATTCATCCAAATTTGATCGACTGCATGCATGTCTTAAAAGAACTAAACGTGTTCGCTTATCTCTTAAAACCACGGGATATTATAACGTTATGGATAAAGCATAGGGTAGAATACAGAATGAATAGGTATTATAAAGCAGAATCATAAATTTTGCATACTTTACACTTGTAGTATGTGAAATGATTGCTACTATTGCCTATATGAGAAAATGAATCATCAACGAATCTTATTAGTGTATGTTATATTTAACCAACAGGCTTGAAATGCGTGAATTTTGACTAGAATTAATCATTGAATGTAAAAATGATTTATTTTTAGATCTAATATTTATATCGTTTAACATTTTAAAATATATACATAAATTAATCTTACCTTATTCACAAACTTGCAATCCCGTCTTCAATATATGACTACAGCATGAAAAAACATGCGTGCTACTTGTATAGCAACAGACCAGAAATGATTTCAGTACAAGTCCATTATCTTATCGTTAATCTATAGATTAGTAACATCACGTGACTGATTGCGATAACATTCTATATAAGATTTACTGATATGAATACATTTCAATTCATTTCTCCCAAAAGCAAGTGTATGAGTTGGTTGTGAGATCTAGGTAAGTATCCTTACTTTATATATTTAAAGTTATAATATATGAATAGATATAATATTAATGTATTTTTTCAATATGTATGGTAGTCAAAAAGGAATAGGTAGGCAAAAAGAATAGGTATTATTGCATGTTTCCTCTAATTTATTTTTAAAATAATTATTTTAAAAATACATACTAACAATTTATGCGATGAGTCACACAGCATGATGGGACGATATATGAAATTTATTTTTATATTATACAAGCTCCTATATACAATTCATATGGGTGAGCAAGATTATTTTTAGAATTTTTCACTCTTACCCTCTATAGGCTATACTTTTAAAATAGTAGTATTCGAATACTTGTAAAATGTAATTATAGCTTAGTAATTTTCTAGTCTTTTAACTATGCCGTTGAAGGAGTATTGTCATATTTAACTAACAGGCTCGAACATGCGTGAATTTTGACTAGAATTATTCACTGAATGTAAAAAAAAAAAAAAAAAATGATTTATATTTAGATCTAATATCGTTTAACATTTTAAAATCCTATTAAAAGTATATACATTAGTATGCTTGTGAAAGGCCTATTGTTAATACGAAACGTTGTGTGAAGTGTCCTGTTTTAGGGTTAAAAGTTTCGTGAAGGGGTCTGTTTGAAGGAGCCTGTTTCGAAATGACTTAAGAACGCACAATTTATTCCTAAACATTCAACTCGATTCGTTATATATGCTTTATTAAGTATTCAATAAAAAATAATAACTAAGAAATAAAATTAAAAATAGTAATTAAGAGATATCCTTAAGAATTCTTGCGATAGGAGATTGGTTTTAATTAAATAGGTTAATGAATCTAATTCGATACAAGTCTTGTTAAAACAGAGATTATAGTTAAAATACACATTAATTATACAGCATTACACTGTATTACACAATGCGCTACCTCACCTATATTATCACAGAAATACCTTCGATAAAATTTAGACTAACAATACGCACCTAAAAAATATATACAGAGTACCCAGAAAATGATAGGAATGAATGAAAAATTTTAACGTAAATTATAAAAAAGGATCTACAATAAGTGACAATAAATAAATATGAAGGAAAAATCATGAGGCATGGTATACTTTATGAAACACTTTCCAATGCTATGTGACTATCGTTAAGAATTTGAAATAAGTGAATTAGATTTAATAATTCATACTGGAAATGTATTTTTAAAAAAATTAACAGCTTCGTCTACTTTTAAATCATTCAAGACATATGATGAAGATTTAACCGCTGCAGAACGACTAAAAACTAGTATCTTAATGAATAGACCTATTTACGTCGGGTTCACAATTTTAGAATTATCTAAATTAGTTATATATGATTTTCATTACAATTTTATAAAGAAAACATACAAAGATCATGCAGTTTTACTCTTTACGGATATAGATTCCTTAACTTATCATATTCAAACACATAATATTTATAAGGATATGGAGCACCATCATGATTTTTTCGACTTTTCTGAATACTCGAAATCCCATCGTCTAAACCGCACAAGTATCGAACCCACAAACATATAATCAGACTTGACATTTTATAACCAGGACGCTAACCACAGGGCTAAGTGAGCCCCCGCTTATTTTATAATCACCACGCTGACTATTGGACTTAGTAAGCCCCAGGCTAATTTATATACACCACGCTAACTATTGGGCTTAGTGAGTCCCTGCTTATTTTATAGTCAACATGCTAACTATTGGGCTTAGTGAGCCCCAGGCTAACTTATACCAACCACGCTAACTGTGGGGCCTAGTGAACCCCCGCTTATTTTATAGCCACCATACTAACCACAGGGCTAAGTGAGCCCCCGCTTATTTCATAGTCACCATGCTAAGTATTAGGCTGAGTGAGCCCCAGGCTATTTTATACCCACTATGCTAACTAATGGGCTGAGTGAGCCCCAGGCTATTTTCTACCCACCACGTTTACTGGGCTTAGTGTGCCCCCGCTTATTTTATAGCTACCACGATAACAACAGGGCTGAGTGAGCCCCCGCTTATTATATAGTCCACACGCTAACTACTGGGCTGATTAAGCCCCAGGTATTTTATACCCATCACGCTAACTACTGGGGTGAGTGAACCCCAGGTTATTTAGTCGCATGAATATGATTTCCAAGGTATATGTCCTAACTTGATTTAGACCATTGCCTATAGTAAGATAAAGCTGGGAAGTAAATTGGTAAACTATGTACCTCGAAAACTCACTTGTATTTTCTTAAATATCTGCAGAAATCAGCATAGTTTATTAAAATTATATACATTCTCATTAGTTTATGAATCTACTAACTTATAATATCTATATGGTAACTTGGATTATTAGTATTCCCACTTAAAAATTTCTTTTGTAGATTTAATATGATAAACACTAACATGAGACTGACTAAACTTTTACCATTTTCATTTCAACTTAGTTTTAGGAAATTTATCTACATAGCTTTAAATTTTACTGTTTAGTAAGTCTATTATTTCAAAGTATTATTTTTTAGTTCTAATATACAAAACGTATTCATATCGTTTTACATAGTAGGTATCAAATTAATTTAAAGTCATATTAAAAAAATATATATATACAAATACTATTCTTACCTAACACACCAGCTAGCTAAGCACCCAACCGTCTCACACCAAGACTCTGAGAAAAGTGAATGCTTGTTCAGGGCCTTATCAGCTAATATAATCACTGATAAGACTTGATCACGTGACATGTGACGTCACTGTTTAAGTGATATCACGTGACCATGTGGTATCATTCAATACGTCACCAATGACGTCAGAGATCACGTGACTAGGTCATAAAAGAACCAATTGCTAATTGCAATTAACAATTTACCTTTAATTGATTTGTATAATATATATATATAGATAAATTATTACCTGATTTTTCTATGTATTATTTCGTAATACATAGCACATGTACCTTGTTTTACGAAATAATAGAAAAATCAGGTATTAATTTATCTATATATATATATTATACAAATCAATTAAAGGTAAATTGTTAATTGCAATTAGCAATTGGTTCTTTTATGACCTAGTCACGTGATCTCTGACGTCATTGGTGACGTATTGAATGATACCACATGGTCACGTGATATCACTTAAACAGTGACGTCACATGTCACGTGATCAAGTCTTATCAGTGATTATATTAGCTGATAAGGCCCTGAACAAGCATTCACTTTTCTCAGAGTCTTGGTGTGAGACGGTTGGGTGCTTAGCTAGCTGGTGTGTTAGGTAAGAATAGTATTTGTATATATATATATTTTTAATATGACTTTAAATTAATTTGATACCTACTATGTAAAACGATATGAATACGTTTTGTATATTAGAACTAAAAAATAATACTTTGAAATAATAGACTTACTAAACAGTAAAATTTAAAGCTATGTAGATAAATTTCCTAAAACTAAGTTGAAATGAAAATGGTAAAAGTTTAGTCAGTCTCATGTTAGTGTTTATCATATTAAATCTACAAAAGAAATTTTTAAGTGGGAATACTAATAATCCAAGTTACCATATAGATATTATAAGTTAGTAGATTCATAAACTAATGAGAATGTATATAATTTTAATAAACTATGCTGATTTCTGCAGATATTTAAGAAAATACAAGTGAGTTTTCGAGGTACATAGTTTACCAATTTACTTCCCAGCTTTATCTTACTATAGGCAATGGTCTAAATCAAGTTAGGACATATACCTTGGAAATCATATTCATGCGACTAAATAACCTGGGGTTCACTCACCCCAGTAGTTAGCGTGATGGGTATAAAATACCTGGGGCTTAATCAGCCCAGTAGTTAGCGTGTGGACTATATAATAAGCGGGGGCTCACTCAGCCCTGTTGTTATCGTGGTAGCTATAAAATAAGCGGGGGCACACTAAGCCCAGTAAACGTGGTGGGTAGAAAATAGCCTGGGGCTCACTCAGCCCATTAGTTAGCATAGTGGGTATAAAATAGCCTGGGGCTCACTCAGCCTAATACTTAGCATGGTGACTATGAAATAAGCGGGGGCTCACTTAGCCCTGTGGTTAGTATGGTGGCTATAAAATAAGCGGGGGTTCACTAGGCCCCACAGTTAGCGTGGTTGGTATAAGTTAGCCTGGGGCTCACTAAGCCCAATAGTTAGCATGTTGACTATAAAATAAGCAGGGACTCACTAAGCCCAATAGTTAGCGTGGTGTATATAAATTAGCCTGGGGCTTACTAAGTCCAATAGTCAGCGTGGTGATTATAAAATAAGCGGGGGCTCACTTAGCCCTGTGGTTAGCGTCCTGGTTATAAAATGTCAAGTCTGATTATATGTTTGTGGGTTCGATACTTGTGCGGTTTAGACGATGGGATTTCGAGTATTCAGAAAAGTCGAAAAAATCATGATGGTGCTCCATATCCTTATAAATATTATGTGTTTGAATATGATAAGTTAAGGAATCTATATCCGTAAAGAGTAAAACTGCATGATCTTTGTATGTTTTCTTTATAAAATTGTAATGAAAATCATATATAACTAATTTAGATAATTCTAAAATTGTGAACCCGACGTAAATAGGTCTATTCATTAAGATACTAGTTTTTAGTCGTTCTGCAGCGGTTAAATCTTCATCATATGTCTTGAATGATTTAAAAGTAGACGAAGCTGTTAATTTTTTTAAAAATACATTTCCAGTATGAATTATTAAATCTAATTCACTTATTTCAAATTCTTAACGATAGTCACATAGCATTGGAAAGTGTTTCATAAAGTATACCATGCCTCATGATTTTTCCTTCATATTTATTTATTGTCACTTATTGTAGATCCTTTTTTATAATTTACGTTAAAATTTTTCATTCATTCCTATCATTTTCTGGGTACTCTGTATATATTTTTTAGGTGCGTATTGTTAGTCTAAATTTTATCGAAGGTATTTCTGTGATAATATAGGTGAGGTAGCGCATTGTGTAATACAGTGTAATGCTGTATAATTAATGTGTATTTTAACTATAATCTCTGTTTTAACAAGACTTGTATCGAATTAGATTCATTAACCTATTTAATTAAAACCAATCTCCTATCGCAAGAATTCTTAAGGATATCTCTTAATTACTATTTTTAATTTTATTTCTTAGTTATTATTTTTTATTGAATACTTAATAAAGCATATATAACGAATCGAGTTGAATGTTTAGGAATAAATTGTGCGTTCTTAAGTCATTTCGAAACAGGCTCCTTCAAACAGACCCCTTCACGAAACTTTTAACCCTAAAACAGGACACTTCACACAACGTTTCGTATTAACAATAGGCCTTTCACAAGCATACTAATGTATATACTTTTAATAGGATTTTAAAATGTTAAACGATATTAGATCTAAATATAAATCATTTTTTTTTTTTTTTTTTACATTCAGTGAATAATTCTAGTCAAAATTCACGCATGTTCGAGCCTGTTAGTTAAATATGACAATACTCCTTCAACGGCATAGTTAAAAGACTAGAAAATTACTAAGCTATAATTACATTTTACAAGTATTCGAATACTACTATTTTAAAAGTATAGCCTATAGAGGGTAAGAGTGAAAAATTCTAAAAATAATCTTGCTCACCCATATGAATTGTATATAGGAGCTTGTATAATATAAAAATAAATTTCATATATCGTCCCATCATGCTGTGTGACTCATCGCATAAATTGTTAGTATGTATTTTTAAAATAATTATTTTAAAAATAAATTAGAGGAAACATGCAATAATACCTATTCTTTTTGCCTACCTATTCCTTTTTGACTACCATACATATTGAAAAAATACATTAATATTATATCTATTCATATATTATAACTTTAAATATATAAAGTAAGGATACTTACCTAGATCTCACAACCAACTCATACACTTGCTTTTGGGAGAAATGAATTGAAATGTATTCATATCAGTAAATCTTATATAGAATGTTATCGCAATCAGTCACGTGATGTTACTAATCTATAGATTAACGATAAGATAATGGACTTGTACTGAAATCATTTCTGGTCTGTTGCTATACAAGTAGCACGCATGTTTTTTCATGCTGTAGTCATATATTGAAGACGGGATTGCAAGTTTGTGAATAAGGTAAGATTAATTTATGTATATATTTTAAAATGTTAAACGATATAAATATTAGATCTAAAAATAAATCATTTTTACATTCAATGATTAATTCTAGTCAAAATTCACGCATTTCAAGCCTGTTGGTTAAATATAACATACACTAATAAGATTCGTTGATGATTCATTTTCTCATATAGGCAATAGTAGCAATCATTTCACATACTACAAGTGTAAAGTATGCAAAATTTATGATTCTGCTTTATAATACCTATTCATTCTGTATTCTACCCTATGCTTTATCCATAACGTTATAATATCCCGTGGTTTTAAGAGATAAGCGAACACGTTTAGTTCTTTTAAGACATGCATGCAGTCGATCAAATTTGGATGAATTCCAGTACATTATGGTTTAAATATTTATGTAAGATACATTTTTTTTCAATATTAAAAACAAAATTTTTTTAAATAATGCCCTAACTAAATAGTACAATATATATTTTATAAAAACAAAGTCAAAAGGTTAGTTATTCATTCCTCAAAAGAAGTTTTTAAGTTAAAATACTAAAAACTCAATTTAGTATAATTTTTCTATACAAAAAAAGCATAGACTAATGTAATTTAGTTTTATATTATTTAAAATTTAATTCCTATATTTTATAGGGACTCCTGTATATTTTTTACCCTAAGCTGTATCAAGTTCATTTAAACACAGGTACATTTAAACAGATTCAAATTCCTTTAAACCCGTCTCTTATACTCAAAATTCTTAAGGGATATTTCTTATTTTACAATGAATACACAGTGAAGCCTTTTAAAACTTAACAGATTTTAGTATATATCACCATATGTATATATGAAGAGTAGCACCTATATAGAACTACACGAAATAATTCGTATACATTGACGGTTTTAAATAGTTCATTTACCTACAAAAAATGTGTCAGAAATTACGAGTCTCAGGTATTTCTTATCGCGGAGTGACTCATTATCGCATACGGGGTGAAATCAAAGCAAGATCTTCGCTTATCTGATAATATGACTCATTATGATTCAGCGATATGCATGTTGAGGGGGAACATTCAAATCTTAGTTGCAGTTATAAATATGTATTTTAAAGCATAATCATTCGAAAATTCAATTATTTTTCATGAAATGATCTACCCTATTTTACAGACTTGTATGATAAATTTGGTGAAACATGAATCTTTTTTCTAAAAACTATATTTTGAACGTTATACTAAAAATGTGTTCGTGTAAAACCTATTTTTTACATTGCATGAATTCGTATTCATTTGAGATTAGTACTCTATTTCTTAAAATATCTGTGGAATCATAATATTTTTACAGGGTATATTGTGAAGGGAGGCCTTTTCATTCAAACAGCGGACCTTGCATTTTCATGGAAGGTGAGTATCCCTTGTATTTCTGTCGCCATAATATAACATGAATCTATTGAATTTATTTTGTGAAGGTAGCTTAATATCTATAACTATGTGTTTTGAACATATCGACGCGCAAGCTGTACTTTTAGCCTAACTTGAATTGAAAAAAAAAAAAGGCGAAAGTGTAAATTATCTGATTTTATGAAGGGATCTTATGCATAATTGGAATTTTTGTGAAGGATGCTTTTTTATTCCAAAAGGGAACCCCTACAGTTTTTGTGAAGGCTGGTTTTTATTTGAATAGGGCACGTATCTCATTTATTTTATGAAGGGGCCCTTTACTCTAATGCGAGTTCACACTTCGAAAGGTAAAAAAAAGGGGGATCGACGAACTGAATGTATGAAGGGTTCTAGTATTTATGCATATTTTGAATTCATTGGAATTTTTGTGAAGGGGCCCTTTTTATTAAAAAGGGGATTTGTCCAATTTTTTGTGAAGGGTTCAATATCTATAACTGTTTCCAGTTTCTTTTGAAGGGTCCCCAAAACGTATAATCACTCCATTCGAAGGCTTCCCTATAACTTTTAACTATTTTTACATGCTAACCTAAATAAATGTATTCCTGTAGAACCTATTTGTATACTTCAATCCATTTAAGAATCCTATATGTTTTGGCTATCAGTTGGGTAAAGCTTTTTCTTGAATTCTTTGGATTTTTTGTGAAGGGCTTTGGGCCTTTTTATTAAAAAGGGGATCTGTAACTGTTCACTATTTTAATTAACTAATGCACTAGATGGTAAAATTATATTTTGTTCACATAACATTTCGATAATGTTGGAAAGTGATTCATGAATTATGCTACTATGCCTGATTTTACATACTTGTTTATTTACATATACGCTAAAATTCTTTTTATAGTACTCTATACTTTTGGAAGTGTGTATTGTTAGTCTATCGAAGGGCCCCCTCTGGGTAAAAAAGGGAGGGGGAGGGGGGAGCTATTCAATTGAGTACAGTATAATTCATGCGGGACCTACCACAACCTATATCGAATTCATTAAAACGCGCCTGTTTGCCCCAAAAATGTTGAAGTCCAATTAAAATTAATTAATGACCCTTTTAAATTACTAGCATCTCCATTCTACTGCACATGCAAACTGCGTACTCTCGTTGAGGGAAAAAAAAAATCTTGCCAACATTTCTTAAGTTCTCCAATTAAAATTAATTAATGACCCTTTTTAATTAAATCATTATTGACTTTTAAAATTCACCTGTAATATACTCTAACATGTATAACAAATAGCCTACTCTCGTTGAAAAAATATTTGCTTTGAAAAATGTCTAAGTTCCTCAATTAAAATTAATCACCATTTTTAATTAAACCATTATTGACTTTTAAAATTCTCCTCTAACATGTATATCGAATACCCTACTCTCGTTGAAAAAATCTCGCGAAAATTTTTAAGTTCTGCAATTAAAATTAATTAATTACTATGTTTAATTAATATTTTTAATTAATTAATCATTCACTTCTACTGCATATACTCATAATCAAACTGCATACTCTCGTTGAAAAAAAAAAAAAATGCTACGAAAAATTTCTAAGTTCCCCAAGTAAAATTAATTAAATTTCTAATTCGCTAAAATAAATCCCTTGAAACACACCTCGTATTCTAGTAGGAAATTCTCCGCGAAAAAAAAAAAAAATTGCTTCAAAAAAATTTCTAAGTTCCCTAATTAAAATTAATTAACACTAATCCTTAATTAATCCCCTTATCTTAAGTAGTGGAGGAGGGCACTTTGAGAGGAGGAGGGCACTTTGGGAGGTGGAGGGCACTTTGAGAGGAGGAGGAGGTGCACACTTTGGGAGGTGGAGGGCACTTCAGGAGGAGGAGCCCTCCTCCCTCCTCGCTCCACACTCCACCTCCTGGGGCCGGAGCCCCATTTTCTCTCTACTATGAAGTCATTAACATTTTTTTTCTCTTTTTCCCTTTTTTCTTCCCTGTTGTTTGTCTGTAAGAGCATATCTGATGGTTAAGACACTTAAGACAAGTAAAAGAGCAAATATATACAGAACCGTGGAAATGTATCATCCCTGTAACGGTCAGCTAAGATTAAGAATATACAGTCGAACTCGATTAATACGAGAGGCAAGGAAATTATAAAAGTCAAAGGAAATATATAATCAAGGGAATTATAAAAGTCCGTGTACCGTTACTCGAAATACCCATAAAGATAATAAAAATCTAAAAAAAAAAAAACCACACAAATAATTAAATTAATTACTACCATTACTATTAATTTTTCTAATTATTTCAATGCTAAAATTAACTTAATATCATATAGTTAAAGTAAAATATTCAGTCTTACATTTTTGTGAGTGTCATTTTCTTTAGACCAGGTCTTTTCTTGAGACTTTCTTTTAAGCCGATAAAAATCTAGTAATTCCAAAGGACATGAACGACTTACAATTGCAACTCATCAAGCCCTTTTTTTTGAAGGAAAACTCGACTACATTAGTCACAGCAATTTTCGAGCTATAATTTTCGCACAAACTTTTAATTTTAATAGTGCAATAAGAGACAGTAACAAGCTGGATAATATGGCCCAGAATCCAGATTTAAAGGAAGAAACAAATAAATCTATTCTTCTGCGATCCTTTCTTTCCATAGCTCAGTTGTGAATCTTACAAAAGGCTGTATTTGAAACGTCTTTATCTATCCCTTGATTTTTAAATTCCTTCAAGACCGTAAGCGATTCCTTTGCATTTTCTTGGAAGGGGGGGAGGGGTCTTTGAAGGATGAAATTCTGTCTAGTTAAACTGATAAATTCCTACATTTTGAGTTTTTTTCCTTTTGTAATGCAGAAATATTATCGCTTAGAGAGAACAGTGTTCAATAAGAAAGCGATTTCTTTCCTAATTCTACACCCTACTTTTCGAGGAAAATCACATAGAAATGAACAGATGTTTTTGAACCGTGATCCTGCCTTTGTAGCTCGTAAAAAGCGTAAATACCACAATATAGTTTAAATGATGAACTATTCTTAACGTGCAAATTGTTTGTTTTAACCGTGTCCTCGTTTTACCCGTGCTCATATTAAACGAGTGGGACTAAATGCTCAATCCCATTTATACGATTTTATTAAGCATTTACATGGGATATATAATAGAAATAAAAATAGTGTCAGAAAAATCATCTCTGTATCCTTCCGAATCCGTCACATTCTTCGGCATCCCGCTATGAAATCCGTCTCGCAGGATAGCAGCACAGACAAGAGATATTTAGTGTCAGGGAGTTCCTTTGTCCAGCCTGATGGTATGATGTTGAATCATATATATTTTAAATTAAATTTATATTCTAAATTATATTTTATTTTTCATCCCTTCTTTCCAAATTTAAATCCCATTTTTCTTAAAAGAACAAGGTCATTTAATTTAAACTCATTTTATTCTGCTAGGCAATCTCTCAGATCCTTTCTCCTATCAAATCAACCACATATTATAACAAATAAAATAATAAAATGGAAAAGAAAAGTGCAATAGTCATAAAGAATTAATATCAGCATTCACCAGATGTCTACTCCGCGTTCAAAATGAAATAATTTATAAAAACAAAGGATGTTGTGGCACTTCACTTATATGTAATACCCTAAACATTATAGATCTCCGACGCCTGCTTTTGATAAACATACATGTAATAGCAGATGTTATTTCGGCCTTTCCCATAAGGGTTAATGTTACAAAATTCATGGTTTTCAGCGCTCCTGGTAGCACAACATCGCGCCAAGCAAATTCAAACCACCCCCATTGGTTTAACATTAACGAATCTTTTTCTGTTATGCTTTGGCATATTTTCGCAATCGCCATGACTCTATATTCGATTATTGGCTGTTAAAATGTAACCGTGATTCTTAATCACTTTACCGCCTCTGCTCATTGAGTGAAGTTCTAATCAAAAATCGACTGAGAGGCCATCCCATGTTTTTGAGTTGTTCTATCCCATATTATTTTGAAGTGTTCTTATCTTGGAGAAATAAAAACTTTCAGTATGCAAAGAATACAAATGAATGGATTTATTGTGCACTATTATTTACGTATTTCCAGGATTATTAATTTTCAGGATCTACGGACGTCTGGATGTTATTTGCGGGAATAACTACCGTGATAATGTACTCTTGCCACAATTCTATACGATCACTTTGTATCTTTAATAGATCCAAACAATCCCTTCAAATAAAAACTATATATCAATACCCAAACCAGCTCTACACCATATATATGTGGTGCCGAAAGGTATTCAAGAGCTGATTCGTATGGGATATTTATACAACTCGGGATGGCCTCCGCTTTAATATAACAATCACTTTTTGCTTCCTAGTGAATATTGTGCATCGCAAAAAAAGCCTGATAAAATTTAGCCTAGAACTGTATTTTTATGCAAAAAGACTATGATGTTGTGATTCTTCATAAACATTCACCGGCTGCTGATTTAATTTTCTCCAATGCGTATGAATCAACTAGACTTTATTTTCCGATCTCCAACGTATTTTGCTTTCTCCATCACCCGTGTGAAAGGATAGCGGACTCTGACCTCTTGCCGTCCACGTACAAGCTACCGTCCTGGATTATTCGCTTCCATCGCCCGCTGTGAATTACTAGTTTATGACGCCTCCCGTATCTGAATGTTTTTGGATGGAATATCAGAACTAAATCTGTTGCTTTTCCATCGCAAGAAAGTGAAAGCAGATTTTGATCACTCGACCGCATGTGAAATTTTACCGGCCCGGAGAAATTTTTCATTGCCAGCACCCGATGAGAATTATCCCAAGCGGTGATAAGTACTGAAATGCGCTTTAGTCAGTGAATATGAGAAACCTTTACTCCCGTCTGCCAGACTCTCCTTCCGAAGCCGACCTAACTACGATGGACGATTTTTCTTTCAAGCGTGACCCGCATATTAGATTTATTTTCTAGTAATAAAAATCTTTAATAATTTAAAAATTAATTAAAGAACGACTCACCTAGAAGATTAAAACATCGACGTCGTTGTGTTTACTTTCTGATTTTATTTCTGCGATGAATATTAGTTTTCGGTACTATCTGTGCTTCTTCAGTGAATTTTATAATAAAAAAATGACGGTACCTCTTCTAGGATAAAAATTGCATTAGTTACATTTAATTTTTTGGGTGTCTCCATATGACGTTGAATTCCACCTAATTTTTTTAAATTTCAATGCATTTCTTACTAAGACTGTTTGTGGTAGATAAAAAAACAGTTCCACAATATTTTTATCTTCTTCATTTACAACAGTGTTTCAGCAAACAAAGAAATAAAGGAAGAGATGCAATTTCTCTCAGCAGTAAAGGTTTGTTTGTTATGAGTTTGAAAAAAAATATATTAAATGTATGTCATATTTTTATAATTATTATTACGTTTTATTTCAACTCATACTTGTTTTAGTCTAAATTTATACGTAAAATATTCGTTAAATATTTTTCTTGCTTGAATTTTATTTTCTCATATGCTCATATATTTTCTTTGAATATTCACCAGATATTTTTGGTAGTATTTAGAAATGTTTCATATTACTTTTCAGGTGTAGTTTTAGAACTGAAATGCAAAAATATTGGTTTTCAGATTACTGAATTTTTTATTTTCTGTTCACTCTTGTATTTGAAGCATATTTCGAAAATATGATTATCAGAAAAAACTTATCATATATATTTTTGCACTATCCTGTGTTGGTATATTGCTATCATAATTTGAATTTATTTTAACTAATGATTCAGTGAATATAGGACTCGTTGCATAGTTATTCACAGTAATTTTCAAAATTTTTTTGTTTTAACTGTATGTCTTCATAGTTTTAACATTTGATGAGCATACTGTAGATTTTGAATATTACTGCTCACGGAAGTATTGGTAAGTGTATATATTGTGTATGTATATAAGTATATTGGTAACTGTATATATTGTGTATGTATATAAGTATATTGGTAAGTGTATGCGTTGAACTCTATTGTGAATTTTTAATTTTTAATTCATACTTTGACAGCTAGTTAATAAATTGATTGGTCTATAAAACAAGCTTCATACATTAGTGAAGTATTGAGAAATTCCTTGCTGTCAGTTTTTGAGTTAATACGATAATTTTAAATAACATTAATTTTATTATCAGAACAGCTTAGATAAAAGGTAAATTTTATGATCTTTAATTATTAATACCTGGCAATAGGACAATTGCAAACAACTCATTAGCTCATTTTAGTCAGCAAAATCAATAAAGTGAAAGAAAATAAAAGAGATCATATGTTATTATAGGATCACTGTCTATCCTCATTTTTTTCTTTTTCGCATTCCTAATGTGAATGCGCATTTAATATCTTATGTGTTAAAAATCTAATTTTATATTTGTTCTTTTGTGTATTTTGTTATTCTTCATATGACCAATATAATATGTATGGGTAAGTACAAGAATTTTTCTTGTTTATATTTTTATTCTAAAGAAGTAGAATCTAAAGAAGTTTTATTTTTATTGTATTTATTTGATTATTGATTGCTTAGTGCAGATAATTTTTCCAAAATGCATGGTAGAAGGTCATGTACAAAATTTCAGGGTTGCAAATCTTTTCAAAATTTATTTCAACACTCTGATGCACTGCGGATTGATTCTGCGAATTTTGACAGCACGCCTGAAAATTTTAAGGTGAAATCTAATGCTTTTAGTAGTTTAACGTTACAAAATTTTAAAAATATCTTAGATAAATTCGTTGGCACACTAATTTCTGAAATGCATACATTAATGGAGCCTTTTCTTAAAAATGCTAATCCTGAATTCATTCAAAATTTTGATGCATTTCATAAAGAAATAACATTTAAATGCAATATTTTGATGGATTTATGCCAGAATGCTCAGAATGAATGCACTAAATTAATTAAGGATAAAGATAATTTATTTGAGGTGAATAAAAAGTTAATAGAAAGAGTAAAGGGACTGTCCGCGTCCAAACAATCCAATTCTTCTGATGCAGCCATTCAATGTGACCTTATGAAGTATACTTTGACAAAACCTTGCAACCTAGTTAATATTAAGGATAATACTGTTTACGATAGTAAAAATTTGGCATTTAAGGATAAAATGGAAGTTGAAACTCAGACACTAAACATGTCAAACATATGTGAACCCACTTCTAGGAAAAGTCAATGTAATAACATTATTTCATTACCAAAATATATTGAAGATCTCTGTAAACACGAAATCACAGATAATGATGACATATCTGATGACATAAGGATTATATTGCTAAATTTAAGGGATAATATAGACAGTACAGATATTATGTTTGCTATTCACGACAATATTGGTGAAACTATTCCTTCTATACATTTCGAAAGAAAATGTAAACTAAAACAAGGACAAAAATTTAATTGGGTCATTAAAATTACACCTCACATAGCTAATCTCTTAATTCAACGTGGAATATTAAATATTAATGCAAATGATTATGTTATTAAACCTTTTGTTCAGGTAAAACGCTGTTTTCATTGTCAGAAGCTAAATCACGTTGCCAAATTTTGTGTTAATGATTTGGCTTGTGCAATTTGCGGTGATAGTCATTCTTCTCTTAATTGTAAAAACACTCCCCGCTGCATTAATTGCACCACCCATAATCTCACTCACCGAAAGTCATTTAATATAAATCACCCTACATTTTCATCTGAATGTAAAACATTTCAATTTTATGTCAGGCTAAAAGAATCTCTGTTGCTAAATTCGACTTAAATTTTTCATTTGGCATGCTAGCGTTATTTTTAAATACACACATAAATTTTCTCATTTTACAGGGCATGTTTACTTTTTGAACTCGCCAGTTTCTCTTTTAATAATTCACTGTTATTCAAAATACATCGAACATATTTTTCTGAATACACTTCACTTGTTCTTTTTTTAACGTTTGGTATGCAAATTCATAGGATTTCTTCGATTAATGACAATTTATGATATCCTACTTTTTCTTCCAATAAGTACGTTTAGGTGTCTTCTTCATTCACCGCTTATCTGCAGAAAGCGCTGACTGATTCTAATTTTTGCATTTTTGATTCTATGTTGTTTTCTTTTAGTGGTTAAAGCCGTAATTGCTACTTAGATTTCCGCATTGAAGCTTAAATGTTTCTTTCTATCTGTCACAATTTAATTTTTGCCAATACTTTGTCAGTTTTCTAATATTTTCTTTGGCATTTCATACATTTCAATTTCACTCATTAGAAAGCTACATTTTGATTTTGTACATGAACGTTATATTTTTCGATTTTTTTTTCATTTTCACGGATGCAGTGTTAAAAATTTTCAACTGTCAGATTATTCATACTTTGGAATGTTGTTCTTTCTAATTTCATCAGATTCCATTTGGTTGCCGATTGCATTTTTAAATATGTTTTCACATATTTATCTACATTTTCACGCAGTGTCGTTGTCGTATGTTCATTGGTACCCATGGTACAAAGTTTACAATGATACAATTTTTTCTTTTTTTTTTTTCTTTTTGGGTACTTCTGATATTTGCGAATGACACTCCTCCCACGACATCTTCGCAAGATTTGCTGCAGTTACATAGGTGTACAAAGCATATTTTCTACAAAGGTTACAACGTTTCTCTTTGCAGTAGACCTTGCATTGAAGTTGTTTACATACACATACATATTACATGTGCAATTGTGTAATTATTGGTTTTCTACAAATTAACGATATTTTTTTGTATTTTGTTTACCACACGTTTCTCGTTTTTCCTTAAAAAAAAAAAAAAAAAAAAAAAAAAAAAAAAAAAAAAAAGTTTTGTTCATTCAAATTTTACACAGTTCATGTTAGGTACATGTTAATATCTTATAAAAGTCCTTCTAATATTACTTTTCAGTGTCGTATTCCATTGTTACACATTCTAGCATTGCCACTAAAATTTTCATGTTTACACAGACATTTTTGAGTTCATAATTTATCACCACACAAATAAATTATTACTATAAATTTCTCTGTATAACATATGCTTATATTTATGCATTCGTATATTTGATTTTTACTCTCATTTCTCCTCATCGTAAAGATACAAAAAAAAAAAAAAGTTTTGTTTTTTGTTTCTACTAAGGATAATGCAATCTCAAGTTGAGATAAATTTTTGGTTATCATATTGCAAAATTTACAGTTGTTAAAAATTTTATGTTTTCGTTAAATTATAGAATTTATCTATCTATTGGTTCAATTTATTTCAGATGCTACAAAATGCTGAAAATATCCTTAAAAATTTGGATATTTTCAGGTTATGTACTCACATTCACTAAATATGTCTTTTCCACTGCAATTGGTGTTTTCACATTTGACTACATTTTTTCTCTTCAAATCTTAGAAATTAAAAAAAAAAGAGAGAATTTTAATTTATTTTCAATTTATCTTTCGTTTAATTTTAAAGGTGTGATAACTTCTTGTTATGCTCTTACTTGCCCTGCATAAAATAAAGAAAACAAAATTGGTCTTCTTATTTTTATATGAATGTATATAAACTTTTACAGTTTTGAAATGTGTATATGATATTTTTATTTTATATAAGTGTATTTTATTGTTGCTTGCAAGCGTATATTATCATATAACATATTGAGAGGTTTTAATTGAGATAGACCAACCATGTGCACGTAAAAAAAAAAAATACTATAAAGTGAACTTTCAGAAAAAGAAAAAATTGTGAACTTTTTCACACAGATCTCACTAGTGAAGTAAATATATAGCATGCAGAACAATGTTTTTTTAAAAAAATGATTGAATGTAGTCGACTACTTACTACTTACTACTTACTACTTACTACTTACTACTTACTACTTACTCACTTTTTACCCATTACTTACTCACCTACTTACTATCTACTTATTGAGTAATAGGGACATATGAAAATTCCAAGGTGAGCTATATGAAAAGAAAATCACTTTGTTGTGATTATTATATGAATATGGACGAATGAATATCCAAATAGAACTGATCAGTCACATATTTTAAGAGCTCTTTTTTTTTTACATTTATAACTTTATGTGTTGTTTAGTATACTTTTCTTTGCATATTGTTTTTGTATCATGTATGGTGTAATTGTTTACATATAGGATCATGGCGACACTCAAAATTTTTTTTTCATCTATTGTTGGGGTGTATATATATGATGTTGAATCATATATATTTTAAATTAAATTTATATTCTAAATTATATTTTATTTTTCATCCCTTCTTTCCAAATTTAAATCCCATTTTTCTTAAAAGAACAAGGTCATTTAATTTAAACTCATTTTATTCTGCTAGGCAATCTCTCAGATCCTTTCTCCTATCAAATCAACCACATATTATAACAAATAAAATAATAAAATGGAAAAGAAAAGTGCAATAGTCATAAAGAATTAATATCAGCATTCACCAGATGTCTACTCCGCGTTCAAAATGAAATAATTTATAAAAACAAAGGATGTTGTGGCACTTCACTTATATGTAATACCCTAAACATTATAGATCTCCGACGCCTGCTTTTGATAAACATACATGTAATAGCAGATGTTATTTCGGCCTTTCCCATAAGGGTTAATGTTACAAAATTCATGGTTTTCAGCGCTCCTGGTAGCACAACATCGCGCCAAGCAAATTCAAACCACCCCCATTGGTTTAACATTAACGAATCTTTTTCTGTTATGCTTTGGCATATTTTCGCAATCGCCATGACTCTATATTCGATTATTGGCTGTTAAAATGTAACCGTGATTCTTAATCACTTTACCGCCTCTGCTCATTGAGTGAAGTTCTAATCAAAAATCGACTGAGAGGCCATCCCATGTTTTTGAGTTGTTCTATCCCATATTATTTTGAAGTGTTCTTATCTTGGAGAAATAAAAACTTTCAGTATGCAAAGAATACAAATGAATGGATTTATTGTGCACTATTATTTACGTATTTCCAGGATTATTAATTTTCAGGATCTACGGACGTCTGGATGTTATTTGCGGGAATAACTACCGTGATAATGTACTCTTGCCACAATTCTATACGATCACTTTGTATCTTTAATAGATCCAAACAATCCTTCAAATAAAATCTACATTTAATTATTTATACCCAAATCGGCTCTACACCATAGATGGATGCGGCGATTAGATTGAAGGCTGTCCGGGAGAGGGGAGATCCGGCCATCCATTTGTCTTGGGCGTCCGGGAGGCGATAATTTATTTACCGTTAATGGAGCAGGAGTGTAAGATTAGTCGGGGGTTTGACTTATCACGCTATGGTCAATTATTTTCCATTGCAGAGTTGCTTGGAAGTTATACGTGACAATGGAGTTTTTTCTGAGCTTTACAGTTGTTGAATGCGTCAAGGAATATCCGTTTTATTCGGAAAGAAGAACTGAATATTTTTTTACATGAGGATAGTTGTCAGAGATCCTTAATACATACAAGTTATTTATATATCTGGGATACAAAAAGAAATTGCAAGATGTTTAAAGTATCCATGTTTTCTTCAAAAAAAAATATGCGCTAAACGATTATTACATGCGGGTGAAAGATACAGAATCTGAAGATATTAATTTGTGTATGCTTGATGCTGTTTATTCGTTTGTGAGAAACAAAATAAACTAAAACTTAAAAGTACCCATGTATTATTCGAAAAAGAATAAGTACAGTAGACTCCCTTAAATCCGTATAGCTTAAAACCAGAGATTGTGCTGATTTTAGAGTTTTGCAGATTTCTGGTCACTGTTTTGTATACAATTTTTAAACAGTAATTTGAATTTAATATTGCATCTTGAAATTATAATGAATGTTTACAATAGAGTAAAATAATAAAAATTAAGAAAATTTATTTATTTTTAAATATTAAAAGTAAAGCTCAAGTAAATAATTCATAATGCGTAACTAAATATACATAATGATGAGATAGTTTTTTCTTGAATTATTCAGTGAAACCCTCCTTATAAATATGCACTAATAATTCACATCAAAATCTTAAAATAACAAAGTTTTATTTCATGTTTAGCCATAAATAATAACCAAAAAGCTTGATTAATACATAAATGTATTTGATAAAAGGATCGTGATCGCCAGCACTATCTTCAAAATTTTCAGAAATAAATTTATGCTACCTTCATGACAAAACATGAGTTCAATCATATTAACCAAAATTACGTATTAAAATGTGTACAGAATAATATAATTTTTTTAACTTGTTTTTTTAACCTACATCTTAACTGTAAGTTTAATTGTTTACATCTGAAATGATGTACGGATTTGAAGGAGTCTACCGTACTGCACAATATTTATACGAGTGTGATAGAAAATTTTAAGACATTATAAGTTATTAATATATTTATTTATTTATTTATTTATGTCTGGAAGATAAAAACAAACTACAAGATTTTTAAAGTATCCATATTTTCTTCATAAAAGCATGCGCTATACAAATATTACATGCGGGTGAATGATGAAGAATCTTAAGAATATAACTTGTTTATGCTTCATACTGTTTCTCTATCTGTGAGATGCAAAAATAACTAAAAATATGTCTAAAAATATTCATATATTATTCGAAAAAGAATAAGTACTGTACAATATTTACATGAAGGTGAAAGATACAAAAACTTCACACTAATTAATCACACTTCACACTTGTTTACCGATACCTGTGAGAAAAAGAAGTGAAATTGCAAAATGTAAAAAAAATAAATAATAAACTGTAGTAAACACTTTTATTTGATATTTTTTAGTACTTTGACAATAGTCGAACTTGTAGGAATAAAAATCAACCCATAAAGATGTTATTATCATATGCCACAGAGACTAATAATCAAGAACATATTCAGAAACAATTTAAAAGATGATGCGAGTTAAAAGATAAAGTTGTAATGATTAATAATCATAAAAAATCAAGAAATACAGAGATAATGTAACCGCTACAGATGTTTCCACCTGAAGAGTGATGTCACTTTCCATCATGACTGCTTTGCATTATCTATCCATGGTAAAATGTATGTGGTTGATAAGCACTTGAGGCAATTTCGTCTGTTCATCTAAATAAGAATTAGTTTCAGTTGAATGAATATGGATGTGCCATATACATTTCCCAGATTCCATTCATAAGACATTTCCCAGAGCTTTCCACATATGTTTTACAGGTTTAAGATCTCGTAATTTTGTGGACAAATCTATATCAACAATAACTTTCTGGACATTCTTCGTGATACAACTTATTGGTGATTAATATGAACTTGCAGGCGATGGCTCTTTCTAAAACACATTCAAGGGAAATTTCTCTCACTTCAGTATTAGGTTTACTGTTTTTCAATCATTGCATAATGTATTGAACATAATACTGTAACTATATATTACACATTTTCAGTCAATTACGCCAAATCCTTCATACCGGTATTCATCAGTAATGTTCCCATAACAAAATTTGATGTCAAAAAGACATACGAAAAATTATTCCTACGTGCCCTGCATTAAGATGGTTGAAAAATTTTTGTTCTAATATAATTTTAAATATTCTCTCTAATATTAAATCTTTAAAAACGTACTAGTACGATAGTATTGTGATGCAATGTTGTGCCCTCTCATTATAATGAATAGTGACACTATGCATTCAGCGGCCATCTGAAATTATCTTCCACTGTTGCCAGTTACTTTTAACAAGCAGTACTATAAATTAAAATCTTACATATTGGCTTTGTTCAGAAATCATTACTAGACATTTTTGTATCCCAAACTTTTACCTCTATTATAGCACAATAATATTAAGCTTAAATATACTTTTTTAATGCATATAATTTTCTATCCATAACAATACTTGTGAAATGTCTTTTAATCTCCATTCTTTGATATTATGTGGTATGCCGGATTGGAGTCGAATTTAGTCATACTGACACCGAGTATGACTAAATATCACATTTTTGCCATTTGATTTCAACTGTACATACATTGCATTATGATTTTGCGTATAATTCGTCAGTTTTGAGAATAAATGAAAATACGAGTGATTTTAAAATAATATTTTATTCAAAAGTATGAAAAAAAAACATAAAATGAAATAATTATAATAAATTAAATTAAATTAAGCTTTGACAATGTGAAATCAATATTTCGAATCTATGATTAACTTTTTCACCAAATATTTTAATCTAAACTCAGAATCCTAAAAAAAAGAAAATGTTATACGTTACGGGAATGTCATCAACGTAAAATATATCAAAGAAAAGGGGAACTGTTTCGTGTTTTAAATACTAAATCTATATTATTTTAAGTATAATCCGTAAGAGTCCACGTCGGATAATTCCATTACCATCATATCGTGTTTGAAAATAATGACCAATCTATTAATGGAATGAAAATAAAGTTTTGAATAGGAATTATTTATTTTTATTTTGCTTTAAATTCGTTTCATACGCATACGTAATGTTTCTCTTATGAAAAGATGTCAGCTCTTTTTTTTTTTTTAGTTTCCTCTGTTTTTTAGGCGGCATAAAAGAATGTTTTCTCCGTTCTTCTAGCTACAAACAAGGACATGAAATTTTAATGCGCTACGAGTGAGTTTTACCATAATATTTTGTTGTCTTCAAAACGGAGAGAAAAATATCTTATTTTTAGAGCAACAGTTTCAAATTTTTGTTATTTATGAATTTTTTCGTTCTTCTTTTTTCTTTACTTTTACCCGATGTAAAGATGACATTTCTTGTGCAAGGTTATTTTTTAATTTGAGTAGTGAATATCATCTGTTTTTTATTTTTACTTTTTGTGCTTTTACTTTAAGTTAAAAATTAATTTTATAAAAGGAAGTTGCTCGATTGTTGCTGGCTTTATCATAAGCTTGAATATAAAGAAGCATTTTGATGTTTTATTTGTTATGCATTCAAAACTAGTCTTTCAAAGTGAATCTTTTTTTCGTCAGTTATAACACAGTAATATGAGGTTTAAATACTTTTAATGTATATAATTGGTTTCTATTTCATAGCATCGCTTGTGAATTTGTTTATAATTATAATGTCACTGTTATGTAATGCGCCCTATTGTTTCGGAATTATATAAAAATATCCACTATCTGTTAATCAAGTTTAATTTTGAAAATTACTACAATTTTGTTTAATTCGGCAGGTTTCGATAATAAAAAAATATGCATATGAAAGATTTTAAAAGAATATTTTTTAAGAAGTACGAAAAAATTCTGATTATTGATTAATAGTAACAATTGAACAAACATTCTAAATTTTTGAAATGAGAAATCAAACTCATACGTTTAATTTTTTTCATCACATATTTTAATATGTGATGAACAATGATGAGCCTATGAACAAGCCTATGAACAATATGAAAAGGTACGGGAATGTCATCAAATGTAAATATATCTAAGAAAGGGGTTTCGTATTTTGCATACTAATACATTTTTATATTCTATTAAGTTATAATCCGAAACGAAAAAATTCAATTACCATGATATACTAAACAGTATATCATGGTAATTGAATTTTTAAGATATTTTTTTTATATTAATCGAATTAAAACAGCGAATAGGAATTGTTTATTGTTAGTTTGCTTTAAAATGTTTTCATAAGCATGCGTAATGTTTCTCTTATGAAATGATGTCACCTCTTTTCTCTCTTTAGATTCCTCTCTTTTTATGGGCATAATAGAATGTTTTCTCCGTTCTTCTAGCAACAAACAAGGACATGAAATTTTAATGCTCTGCGAGCGAGTTTTACCATAATCTTTTGTTGTCTTCAAATCGGAGAGTAAAATATCTTCTTTTTAGAGCAACAGTTTTAAATTTGTATTATTTATATATTTTTTCGTTCTTTTTTTTTACCCGATGATCTAAGATGACATTTGTTGCACAAAGGTTATTTTTTTTTTATTTAAGTTGTGAATGTCATCTAATTTTTTTTAACTTTTTGTGTTTTTAGTTTTTGAAAAAAAAAAAAAAAAAAAAAAAAATATATATATATATATATATATATATATATAATGCAGTTGCTTGATTGTTGCTTGCTTTATAATCTGCTTGAATATAAAGAATGTATATTTTGATGTATTATTTTTTATGCATTCAAAACTAGGCTTTTAAAATTAATATTTTTTCCCTCAATTATAACACAGTAATATAAGGCTTAAATACTTTTAAATGCATATAATTGGTTTCTATTTCATAGCATTGCTTGTGAATTGTTTTATAATCAAAATGTCACTGTTATGTAATGTACCCTATTGTTTTGGAAGTAGTACTTAAAAATATCAACTGTTTGTTGGTAAATTTTAATTTTGCGAATCAGAACACATTTTAATGTTTAATTCGGCAAGTTTTGATGATAAATAAAAATGCATATTAGTGCTTTTAAAATACTATTTTTATTCATGAGCACAGTAAAATTCTGAAAATTAATTAATAGTAACTATTGAACAAACTTTCTAAATTTTGATATGGGAAATCAAACACATAAGATTATTTTTTTAATCAAATATTTTAGTATACATCTATAATCCTATGAAAATAATGTGAAAAGACGGGAACGTCATCTAATGTAAATATATCATAAAAAAAATTTCCGTGCTTTACATACTAATACATTTATATTACATTAAGCAATAATCTAAAAGAGCCATGTCGGAAAAATTCAATTATTATCGTATCATGTTTGAAAAATGTGACCACAATATTAATCGAATCAAAACAAAATTTTGAATTGAAATTATTTATTTTTATTTTGCTTTAAAATCTTTTCATGAGGATACGTAATATTTCTCGTATAAATTGATGTCAACTTTTTTTCTTCTTTACTTTCTTCTGTTTTTTATAGCAGCATAATATAGAATGTTTTCTCCGTTCTTTTAGCTACAGACAAGGGCATGAAATTTTAATGCGCTACGAGCGAGTTTTACCGCAGTCTTTTGTTGTCTTCAAAACATAGAGCAAAATATCTTCTTTTTAGAGCAATTTTAAATGTTTGTTATTTTTATATTTTTTCGTTCTTTTTTTATTCTTTATTTTACCCGATGTAAGAGGACATTTGTTTCAGAAGGTTATTTTTTAATTTGTGTAGTGAATGCCATCTGAAATTTTATTACTTTTTGTGTGTTTAGTTTACGTAAAAACTAGCATGTTGTAGCCACCACAAAAATTTCTTCTATATAAATCAAATTAATTAAATGATTTAGTTTGCACAAGAAATTACATCAATTTTGCAAATACGATTTTTACATGATGTCTTCGCATATGCAGGATGCTGAGCATGAAGTTTTGTTGAGTTTTGTGCGTTTAAACTGGTGATATAAGCATCGCACATCAATAGTTCCTCTTACATCGATTATCGTCACCCCTTCTTAGATGACTGCAGCCAAAATTGAATGACAATCTTTTCCTATCATGAGGATTCTAAATTTGATGTTTTGTTGAATTCTGCGCAGATAAACTGGAAATATAACCATAACATAAATCGAACAAATGATTGGTTTGCGACACAAACTCATAAGCTTATTTTTTCACCACATATTTTAATATACATATACACTGCAAAAAAAAAAAAAAAAAAAAAAAAGCGCCAGTGTATTACTGTTTATTTTACTGTTTATTACTGTTAATTTTACGGTATAATACTGGCAGCTGGGATGTCAGTACACTGTAAAAAATGACCGATGTTTCTTATTTTATGAAAATATGCTATAACCACGAACGAAAATATAATATAATCTTCTGGGTTATCCGAAATTCCGAATAGCATGTTACATTGTCTTTTGAATCCCCAGAAACGAATACATCTTCAAAATTTAAAGAATAATTTATAAAAACGAATTATTTTTAGCTGCCCGAATTTTTCAGAAACGTTTCCGAAGGGTTTTTATAGTGTATTAATTAGTGTCCTCAGGCTGGAATACCTGCTTTTCGAATGCTATCAATTCTGAAGTAAACATTTTCATGCTCAAAAAAAATGTTTAACAGACAAACATGCAAAATTAACAGCGTTAACAATAACATTAAAATTAAGATTATTTATTTACTCTTTCATGTATAAATTAACTTATGCGGCTGAAAACGTGTACTTGAGAATGGATAACATTCGAAAAACAGGTATTCCAGCCTGAGGACACTAATTAATACACTATAAAAACCCTTCGGAAACGTTTCTGAAAAATTCGGGCAGCTAAAAATAACTGTTTTTATAAATTATTCTTTAAATTTTGAAGATGTATTCGTTTCTGGGGATTCAAAAGACAATGTAACATGCTATTTGAAATTTCGGATAACTCAGAAGATTATATTATAATTTCGTTCGTGGTTATAGCATATTTTCATAAAATAAGAAACATCGGTCATTTTTTACAGTGTATTATACTGTAAAATCACCATTTTTTTTCCATTGTACAATCCTATGAATAATGTAAAAAGTTTACAGAATTGTCATAAATTATAAATATATCGAAGAAAAATGAAAAATGTTTTGTGTTTTGCATATTAATACATTAATATATCCTATTATGTATAACCACGTCGGAGAAATTCAATTATCCTCATATCATGTTTGAAAAACATGACCACAATATTAATTGAATAAAAATAAAGTTTTGTTAAGAAATATTTATTTTTATTTCATTCTAAAAAGGTTTTACACACACATGCATACATTTCGGTTATGAAAAACAATCAAATCTTCTTTCTGATTTCTTTTCTTAAAAAAAAAAAAAAAAACTTTTCTGTTTTTTTGGCGGTATAATAGATATTCTTCCTCAGTTTTTCTGCCAACAAACAAGGACATGAAATTTTAATGCTCTACGAGCGAGTTTTGCTTTATTCTTTTGTTGTCTTCAAAACGGAAAGCAAAATATGTTCTTATAGAGCAACAGTTTTAAAGTTTTGTTACTTTTTTCTTTCATTCTACCACGATGAAATATGTCATAATATATTTGTTGTACAAGGTTGTATTTTAATTTAAGTAGTGAATTTCATCCTAGATTTTGTTCTTTTTTTTTTTTTTTTTTGGAATTAATACTTTATTAAAAAATGAATTTCATTAATCCCGCTAAAACCTCTTGAAGTGCGGTGGGATATTTTATTTTATACAACTTAATTTTAATCAAGATTTGTACCAGAATTTTTTTTCAAAATTTTATTTTTATAAAATAAATAAATAAATAAACAAACATTTTGTTTCATTTGTAATGTGGTAACACGAAGTTGAAATGTGTTTTATTCTTATGATTGGTTTCAATTTCATACAACTGCTAGTAAAATCTTTTTAAGCCTCTTCACTGCCGTTATGTTAATAACCATTTTGTTTTCCAATATTTGTAAATTGATCAACATTATATTGATCAATTATAACTTTACAAATAGAACCATGTTCTTGGGCTTAATTCATCCCATTTTATGCAAGAAAATTGCATATGAGATTTTAAAATAACGTTTGTATTAAAAAAAGAATTACATTAATTAAATAAGCATTCAAAATTTCGATATGGGAAACTAATATTTCGGCTTTATAAGTTTTTCTACGGAATTTTTTAATCTAAACTTATAGCCTCTTAAAAAATAATGTTATACGTTACGGAAATGATATCAAATGTAAATATATCAAGGAAAAGGAAAATGTTTTCATGTTTTACATACTAAAACACTTACGTTCTATTGAGTATAATCCGAAACATCCACGTCGGATAAATTCAATTACCATCATATCGTGTTTGAAAAACCTGACTACAATATTAATCAAATCAAATCAAAGTTTTGAATGAGAAATGTTTATTTTTATTTTACTTTTCTCACCCACATACGTATGTTTCTTGTTATGAAATATCAGCTCTCCTTTCTGTTACTTAGCCTGCTCTGTTTTCTTAGTGGCATAATATGGGTTTTTTTTTTTTTTTTTAGTTCTGGCAAAAAAACAAGGACATGAAATTTTAAGGCGCTACGCTCGAGTTTTACCATAATCTTTTGTCGTTGTCAAAACGAAAAGCGAAATATCTTCTTTTTACAGCAACGGTTTTAAAGTTTTGTTATTATTCGCTCTATTTTTCTTTTTTTCTACCCCGATGTAAGATGACATTTGTTGCAAAAGATTGTATATATATTTGTTTAATTTGAATAGTGAATGCCATCTGAAATGTTGTTACTTTTTGTGTTTTTAGTTTATGTATAAAAATGAATTTTATAAAGTCCAAATGCTTGATTGTTGCTTGCCTTATATTCTGCTTGAATATGAAGAAGCATTTTGATGTTTTATTTGTTATGTCTTAAAAACTAGACTTTCTAACACACCCAGAAAAAGGAATTGATTAAAACTACAAAACATGTTTTGTTGAGTACATTTTGGTTGTTTTAGCAAAATTCAAGTAAAATTGAACCATTTTACTTGATACAAGTTGTAAATTTCCAACTGGACGAAAAATGTCCGGGCCAGGATTCGAACCTGGGATCGCTTGGCTGAAGCCGCCACGCTCTACCACTGAGCTATCCCGGTCGAATCTGGAGGGCATAATTCATCCAGTTAACCTTACTGATCAAAGCATCTGGTCTGATATTTTAATCAGCTCAACAGAAAAGATCGCAGGTAATGGAACTCCAGTAAACGCTGGATACGTGAATACACTAGATTATTTTTTAACACAATTATTTCAAATTGGTAAAGCAATCATACAAGTTGTAAATTTCCAACTGGACATTTTTCACAAAGCGGACATTTTTCGTCCAGTTGGAAATTTACAACTTGTATGATTGCTTTACCAATTTGAAATAATTGTGTTAAAAAATAATCTAGCATTTTACTTGAATTAACAAAACATTTTTTGCTGACGATACAAATTTTTTTTTTAGAATTTCAAAAAAAAAAAATTTTTTTGTTGATTCAAACAAAATTTCCATTGACCTATATCTAAACAAAAATTTTGTTTAAATATAGGTCAATGGAAATTTTGTTTGAATCAACAATTTTTTTTTTTTTTTTTTTTTTTTTTTTTGGCAATTCCAAAAAAAAATTTCGCATCGTCAGCAAAAAATGTTTTGTTAATTCAAGTAAAATGGTTCAATTTTACTTGAATTTTGCTAAAACAACCAAAATGTACTCAACAAAACATGTTTTGTAGTTTTTAATCAATTCCTTTTTCGGAGTGCAGCAAAAATTAAACTTTAATTTTTTTTTTCGTCAGTTATAACACAGTAATATGAGGCTTAAATATTTGTTAATGCATATAGTGAGTTTCTATTTCACAGTATTGTTTTGTGAATTCTTTTATAATCAAAATGTCGTTGTTATGTAATTTACTGTATTATTTTTACATGAAATTTTAATGCGCTATAATAATATACTAGCGAAATTTATCTTACTCTTTTGTCGTTCTCAAAACGGAGAATGAAATATTTTCCTTTCGAGCAACAATTTTTAAGTTTATAAAACTTAACGTTTATAAAACGCAAAAAAGTGCATTACAATGATTCGATATTGCCTTTGACAAAACACAATAAATGGCACACATTTACTTAATTACTTATTTATATATTTATTTCTTTATTGAAGAATTCAATAATCATTACAATCAAAGCGCATAATTGTGGAGCTAAATTACCATTAGTCAATGGCGTGTTTTAGGAGAGTGCTGTTCTTAGAAACGATATTTTTTCGGTTACTTTTATAAACTTAATTTGTGTAAAGATATTTCAAAAGTTTTTAAATCACAAAAACGTACGCCGAAACATTTCGTATGTTCATGAATATAAATATAAATATCCATGCAGATAATTTCTGTAACTTTTTTTTTTCTTTTTTTTTTTTTTTTTAATAAAACCTAATAATCTCAATTTATCTCTCTTTTTTTTCCGTGTCAGTTGTTAAATGTCATCTGCTCGTTTAATTGAAGGAAATATCTCGAAGGACTGTCCTCTGACGTGATAAGCATATTTACTTTTGAAGTTGAAATGTAGTTTATGTAGAAATAAAATTTTATATAAATAAAATTCTACAAAGTTTAATATTTTTCTTAAATATAATTAGTTAAAAATTCTCAAATTTTGATTAATAAATTCTGAGATTTCATTTTCATCTCTTAAATCCTAAAGTATTTGTAAATAAAATCTAATAATATCAACCTGCATCTTTTTTTTTTTCGTATCAATTGCTAAATGCGTCTACTCGTTTGATTCAAGGAACAATCTTGAAGGACAGTTCTCTGACATGATAAGCTTGTGTACTTTTGAGGTTAAATGTAGTTCATGTAGAATTGAAATTTTATATAAATAAAACTCTAAATTATTTTTCTAAGTTTAATATTTTTCTTAAATATAATTACTTAAAAATTCCACAAATTGATTAACAAATTTTGAGATTTCATTTTCTTCTCTTAAAATATTTGTAAATAAAATCTTATAATATCAACCTACATCTATTTTTTGCCAGTTTCTAAATACTACTCTTATCATGTACGCTAATGGCACCTGGTGCATGTAAAATCCATCGTGGGTGCAAATTCCTCCACGTTCCGTGTGAATTATACCTTTGGAGGTGTCTAGTCAGGTGAAGGTCTCGTCACCTGATAAAGGTTCTAAATTACAAGACCAACTCGCGTAACGGTGATATGACGTATGAGTGTGCGATGCAGTATGGAATTAGTAAATACTGCAGCATCTCACATCCGTTCGGCATGACTTCGCTACACTGTGCAGTTCTGAATCGACTCATCCAAATATCAATTAGCAACCGGTCAACTAATGGAAAGCAACTCAGGCAACAAGATGCATTGAAGCCACGTCGGCCTAGACTAGAGGCTTATCAAACAGATCTTCCCCATGCGGAGATCAGGCGAATCCACGCCCCGTTGCCAGGCATCAACTTGTTAAGGTCGGCTATAGCCCTGAAGGTAGGGGCCTGGTCAGCGGTCTAAATAAATGACATATATTCGTTTGATTTCAGGAACAATCTTGAAAGACAGTTCTCTGACGTGATAAGCATATTTTTACTTTTGAAGTTGAAATGTAGTTCATGTGTAATTTAAATTTTTATATAAATAAAATTCTACATAATTTTTCTAGTTTAATATTTTTCTTAAATAGAAGTAGTTAAAAATTTCTCAAATTGATTAATAAATTCTGAGATTTCGTTTTCTTCTGATGAAAACTATTCTGCTTCCTAATTAAAGTTATTTGTTTATTTTTGTGGGTAACGTTTAGATGTTATTGTTGTTCATTTATGCAGTTTTGCCGTTTCATTTGGTTATTTTTCCTCGTCAACAAAAGTTTCTCAATTACACTTTAAGTAACCATTGTATAAGAAATTGCAATATGATACAGGTTTCGACACGCAGAAAAAGAATGAAAAAAATAAACAACTTCACGCTGTTAAAAATAAAGGCCTACTATTTATCATAAAGGACAATGTGGGAATAGATTTGATATAAGAATAGCTGAAATAAAATGTATCTAGCAAAATTTATCGTATACAGAAATATTTTCAAGTGCTTTTATTCTATAACAATAACGAAAAAAAAATTTCTTACATCTAAAAAAAGCTATAAAATGCATTGCTATAATATGATTGAACTATAAAATCCCTTCATTATTTTAACAAAAAAAAAAAAAGATGATTTTATCAAAATAAATTAAAATATTTCTGCTGAAGTTTAAAATAAGATTTCATGCAACGTGCGGCAAAATTTCATGCCGAACACATTATAGAAAGAAAACAAATATATAAGATCGCAGAAAAATATATAATCCTTCAAAATTTAACTTTACATTACTTTTTTAAAAAGCTTTAAAATATTTTTAATTTATAACCAAACAAAGCGAAGGAAAAAATTCAATTACCAAACTTTTCAATGCTTTAATTTTTATTTTTATGAAACTTGACCTTTGCATTTCATAAGATCAAAACAAAATTTTCAATAGGAAATTATTACATTGTTTTACCTGAAGCTTTTTAAATATGCAAGAGGAGATGTTCAGCATGTAACACAATCAACCAGCTTTTATGTGATGCGCTATGCATTCTCTTTATGTATTATAGAAGTTTTCAGAGAAATTTTGGTAAAACGAAGAACAACAAAAAGAAGACACGCATGAAAACGTATTTTTATAATCTTTCTTATTTTAGAAAGTTGTTAGATAGAAAAGTTTCTTATTTTTAAAAAATATATTTTGGGGGGTTAAAAGAAGATAATAGACATGTTTATGCAGCTTTTAAAAAAATGATCTTGTATCTTGTTTATAACATGTTGTTTCGTTATATTTCTTTCTAGACGGCGCTGATAAATGAAAACTTTAGTATTACCACTGAGGGATATTGCGAAGAACTTTCTGATAAAAAAATCATTCATATAAAAATAATGCAATGCATAATTGAAATATCGTGCTGTAAAATTTATTATAATTTTATTTTAAAATCTTTTTTAGTCATTTTTCACATGAAAAGCTTCACAGTATATCAAAGTATTTATTTTTAAAACGAGATGAAACTGTAGATTAAAGCGTGTAGCGATAGCAAAATTTATTGTCTTCAGAAGTATTTTTAGTGTTTTTATTTTACTATCATAAAGGAACTATATATATATATATATATATATATATATATATATATATATATAAACAATATATGAACTGTATGCCAAATATAAAATTCCCTTATTAATATTACGATACATTATTTTACTAAAAAGGCTGACTAAGTAACAAAACAAAAATAAATAAATAATGAATCAATTTTTGTTGAAGCTTAAAATAAACTTCACATAATGTAAGGGACACCTTTAAGATAAAAAGTCCATTTAAATAAAATATAGAAAAAATATTCCTTCAAAATTTAATTTTTAATTTTTTTTTTTTTCAAAATTTTAAAATTTATAAAATATATAAAATGTAAATGTCAAATATAAAATTCCCTTATTAATATTACGATACATTCTTTTACTAAAAAAACTGACTAGATAACAAAACAAAAATAAATACATAATAAATCGATTTTTGTTGAAGCTTAAAATAAACTTCGCATAATATAAGGCAGACCTATAAGATAAAAAGTCCATTTAAATAAAATGTAGAAAAAAAATACTCTTTCAAAATTTAATTTATAATCTTTTTTTTTTTTTTCAATTTTTTTTAAATTTATAACTAAAACAATTAGAAACAAAACGAAAAATCATGCATTTGGCATAGGTTATGAAACACGTTCCAACACTAATAGAATATTATTAAGAAATTTAATTTTTTCATATGATGAAAATCATACGTTTCATACGTTTATATCTAAATAAACAATTAAAAAAATACATAACTCAGTAAAAATTAATTTTCAGCAATTGCTGCCCATATTCGAAGTCTTTCGTGAAGCCCTGTATATAATCTACAAAATTTGTAAACAACACTTTATACACCAAAAATTACATAAAATCGGATATCTCAGCGGAAAGAGCACGTCTAGCAATTACCGATCCTAGTCAGACATTTAAACAAATTCTCTTGTGCGTTCCTGTACATGAACAATAAATCCTATGCATCCCATAATTTATAGAAAATAAGTTGTATTGAACCTTAGTGACCGTTTTAAATTTCATGTATCATAACATGTTTCAAGTATCATAACATGTTCAAAATGCACCGCAAACGAATATCATAATGTAAAGGAGTGATTTTGCACGTCCCTTTAATTGAACTATAAATGCTACTAACTGTATACACCGGTGAAATCATACTGTAATCCAACTCAGTAATGCACAATAGTTTCATCGTGCTTGAAATATCGTAACATTAATAAAATGCGCTGCAGCCGATTTTTTTCCATTGACCATAATGTAATGGAATTCTTTTGTGTGTCCCTGTAAATGAGCTATTAAAGCTGCACACTTCATTTTCAATACCGAACATTCTATAGTAAAATTTAATAACGTATAAAAGTTTCATGACAAACCGAGTATATTTACGAGAGTTAAAGCGCGGACAGACAGACAGACAAACCGAATTCTAAAACACGTTTCAACACGTTGGAAAGTATAATAACAATGTAATAAATTATAACACCTTGTAATAATATATTTCTTTTAAATACTAAAAGGTGTAAATTAACAACATAACAAATACGCAGTAAAATAACTTTTATTGGGTTGTGTGACATGTTTCGGCTCTCAAAGTGAGAAGTGTTGATAATTTACACCTCTTAGCATTTAACCCTTTCAGGGGCAAAGTACTTTCAGTACTAAAATGTTGAAATAAATGACTGGCACCGGAAATAACGTAGACATTTATTTCGAAATAGGAAAAAGTCAAAAAAAATCACATGCATATTAAATGGGAAAGATTTTAGCAAATTTCTGGTGCCATTGTGGCGTTTGGCAATTAAAATTAAGTGGTTTCATAAATATACCACTGCCCCTGAAAGGGTTAAAAGAAATATAGAAATATATGTTGGAAAGTGTTAAAAAGTAAAATTCAATTTCAAAACTTTCGATGTTTGAGTTTTTATAATTATGAAAATATACATTCACATTTTTAAACAGATCCTAACATAATACATAGGAAGTTATTCGATTACTTTATCCCCCCCTTTTTTTTTAATGCAATTAAAAGTGAGATAAGCTATTCAGTGTGTAGCACAATCAATTCATCATTTTCTTATGTACTACTAAACATTTTCTTTATCCATAATAGAAGATTTCACAGAAATTTTGGTAAAAATAACAACATGCATATTTGACGCAGGAAAAAGTATTTTCATAATCTTCCCTTTTATTACAATTGCGTCAGGTAGAAAAGTGACTCATATTTTAAGAAAAATATTTTTGAAAGTTAAAAGAAAATAATAGACATGTTGACACAGCTTTTTAAAAATTTTACATCATGCTTATAGCATGTTGTTGCGGTACATTTCTAGCTAGATGGATGATAAATGAATATTTTAGTACTTACGTCTCAAGGATAACAGAAAGAACAAGTCTTTTCGACAGAAATTTTTTTATATTAATACTAAGATATTTTAAATGTCGTGCTGTAAAATGTGTTATGTTTTATTGGAAAATCATTTTTAATATTTTTTTATTTTTATTTTATATTTTTTTTAACTACATCAATTTTTTTTTTATATTTATCAAAATATTTTTATATTATTATATTTTATTTAAATTAGATAATAGAAGATTTCACAGAAATTTTGGTAAAAATAACAACATGCATATTTGACGCAGGAAAAAGTATTTTCATAATCTTCCCTTTTATTACAATTGCGTCAGGTAGAAAAGTGACTCATATTTTAAGAAGAATATTTTTGAAAGTTAAAAGAAAATAATAGACATGTTGACACAGCTTTTTAAAAATTTTACATCATGCTTATAGCATGTTGTTGCGGTACATTTCTAGCTAGATGGATGATAAATGAATATTTTAGTACTTACGTCTCAAGGATAACAGAAAGAACAAGTCTTTTCGACAGAAATTTTTTTATATTAATACTAAGATATTTTAAATGTCGTGCTGTAAAATGTGTTATGTTTCATTGGAAAATCATTTTTAATATATATATTTTTTATTTTAATTTTTTTTTTAAACTACATCAAAAATTTTTTATATTTATCAAAATATTTTTATATTATTATATTTTATTTAAATTAGATAATAGAAGATTTCACAGAAATTTTGGTAAAAATAACAACATGCATATTTGACGCAGGAAAAAGTATTTTCATAATCTTCCTTTTTATTACAATTGCGTCAGGTAGAAAAGTGACTCATATTTTAAGAAGAATATTTTTGAAAGTTAAAAGAAAATAATAGACATGTTGACACAGCTTTTTAAAAATTTTACATCATGCTTATAGCATGTTGTTGCGGTACATTTCTAGCTAGATGGATGATAAATGAATATTTTAGTACTTACGTCTCAAGGATAACAGAAAGAACAAGTCTTTTCGACAGAAATTTTTTTATATTAATACTAAGATATTTTAAATGTCGTGCTGTAAAATGTGTTATGTTTCATTGGAAAATCATTTTTAATATTTTTTTATTTTTATTTTAATTTTTTTTTAAACTACATCAAATTTTTTTTATATTTATCAAAATATTTTTATATTATTATATTTTATTTAAATTAGATAATAGAAGATTTCACAGAAATTTTGGTAAAAATAACAACATGCATATTTGACGCAGGAAAAAGTATTTTCATAATCTTCCTTTTTATTACAATTGCGTCAGGTAGAAAAGTGGCTCATATTTTAAGAAGAATATTTTTGAAAGTTAAAAGAAAATAATAGACATGTTAACACAGTTTTTTAAAAATCTACATCATGGTTTGTTGCATATTGTTTTGGTACATTTCTAGCTAGATGGATGATAAATGAATACTTTAGTACTTACGTCTAGGATAATACAAGAAACAAGTCTTTTTGACAGAATTTTTTTCATATTAATACTAAGATATTTTAAATGTCGTGTTGAAAAATAAATTCTGTTTTATTGGAAAATAATTTTTATAATTTTTTCATTCTAATTTTTTTTAACTACATCAAAATATTTTTTATAACTTTTAAATTAGATAAAATTTTAGATTAAAGCTCAGAGCGATAACAAAATATAATCTAAATAACAAAAATACGTACAAATAATAAGTGTACACATTACTTAAAGGTGCAAAAATCCATTAACTGGTGTCAAAATACTAAAAACACACTCTGACGACCGGCTTTGGGTTGAAAACGTTTCGAGCGTATTTTTAGTATCTTTACACCAATTAACGGGATTTTGCACCTTTAAGTAATGTGTACACTTGTTATTTATGCGTATTTTTGTTATTTAGATTATTTATTCAAGGTGAATTGTGCACTGAACTGAAATTTATAACTTTTTTTCTTTTGAAAATATAATCTGTACAGAAATAATTTCTAGTACCTTTATTCGGTCGCCATAACTCAACTATATTTCCCACACACAAACAATATATGAAATGTATTACATATTAATAGGGAACATATACATGTAGAACAACTTTAATAATATCAATACATAATTTTAATCAAAAAAAAAAAAAGAAAAAGAAAAGAAAAAGAAAAAGAAAGAAAATCGAACATAGAAAACTTTATTGCGATTTCTGTTGAATCGTAAACTTTACACAATGTAAGGCACACTTTAATTAAAAAAAAATCTGAAGTAACAACGTAGAAGAGAAAAATATTCCTACAAAATTTGATTTTTCACTTATTCATAACTAAAACAATGTGAAGAAAAAAAATCAGTTGCAAAACTTTTTGATGTTTTTAATTTAATATATATGAAACTTGACCTGCGCATTTTAATCAAATCAAAACATAATTTTCAATAGTAACTTATTAAATTACTTTTTTTTTTAAATTTCGTAAGTTTTTAAATATTCGAAAAAAAAAATGTTCAATGTGTAACACAATCAAAACAACTTTTTGTGATGCGCTAGTCCTTTTTTAATGCATAATAGATTTCAGAGAAATTTTGGTAAAAATAACAACCCAAAGATTTGACACGGGGAAATGTATTTTGATAATCTTCTTTTATTTTAAAAAGGCATTTAGCAGAAAACTTTTCCTTTTTTTTAATACAATTTTTTGAAAGTTAAAAGAAAATGATAGGCATGTTGACATAGCTTTTTAAAATTTTCATCATGTTTCTAGCATATTGTTTCGTCATATTTCTCACTAGATGGGTGATAAATGAATTTTTCTAAGTATTTACCAGCAAAGAACATGTTTTTTCAACAGGAAATCATTTGTATTAATATACTAAGATATTTGAAATTTCGAGCTGTAAAATTAATTAGTGCTTTATATGAAAATCCTTTTTAGTAATTATATCATTCGGCAATTTTTAAAGACTAAAATATTTTCTATAATATTTAAATTAGATGAAATTGTAGATGAAAGCATGTAGCAGTAGCAAAATATATTCTGTATAGAAATAATTTCTAGTAACTTTATTCTGTTGTCATAAAAGAATTAAATTTTGCATACACAGACAATATTCCATATAATATGATAAATATAAATATAAAATCGGTTTGATAATATTGCATACATTCTTTTAGCAACTAAGATGATCATATCGGAAAAATTAATTTAATATTTTCTTATGAACTTCACACACTTTTAGGCAGACGTTCATTAAATGTATATACAAGGTGTTCCAAAATTCGAATGACAAATCAAGAAGGGTGATAGAAAGCATCAAGAGGATGAAAACTTACCATAGAACATGGGTCATAGAGCCACGTCACCACGTTTAGTGGGAAAAAATCGCAAAACTAATTATGAAGGGTGTGAGGTCGAGTGGAACAAAAAGGACCAATAATAAGTAGAAAAAACATTTATATGACGTCAAGCATGATTACAATGCATTGCAGTTAAACATCAGATAAGAGACGGCGACACATTTTTATAGAAATTGTTCAAAGTTGCGGCCAAGAAGGTCAGGTCATTCCACAGCCGACACCGACAGACGAAGGATTGCCAGACGCGTTAAAACATATTCCTATAAAAATGTATTGTCGTCTCCTTTCTGACGTTGAACTGTAATGCATTGTAATCATGCTTTATGTCAAATAAATGTTTTTTTTTCTATTTATTATTGGCCCTTTTTATCCACTCGACGTCACACACTTCATAAAATTTTTTGCGATTTCTTACACTAAACGTAGTTTGCGATCCCATGTTCTATGGTAAGTTTTCATCCTCTGGATGCCTTCTATTACCCCTCTTAATTTGTCCGTTGACTTTTGGAACACCCTGTATGTGTGTGTATATATATATATATATATATATATATATATAACAAAGTAAAAAATCCCTTTAAAATTTCAGTTTTCATCTTCTTTTAAATTAATAAAAAAAGCAATGCGAAGAAAAAAAATTCAACTGCAAAACTTTTTGAAGTTTTAAATTTTATATTTATGAAACTTGACCTTCGCATTTTAATCAGATCAAAACGTAATTTTCAATAAGAAATTATTTGATTACGTTTTTTTTTTTTCATATTTTGAAAACTTTTAAATATGAGAAAAAAGATGTTCAATATGTAACACAATCAACTCAGCTTTTTGCGATGCGCTAGTCCTATTTTTTATGCATAATAGAAATTTTCAGAGAAATTTTGGTAAAAATAACAACAAAAGATTTGACTCAGTGAAGCGTATTTTAATAAACTTCTCTTGTTTTAAAAATGAGTTCAACAGAAAAGTTTCTTATTTTGCACGAATATTTTTTTTTAAGTTAAGGGAAGATAATAGACATGTTGAAACAGCTGTTTAAAAAATTACATCATGTTTCTAGCATGTTGTTTTGTTATATTTCTTGAGAGACGGCTATAAAATGAACATTTAATTTTCAGCTGTCTTCTTTATTTATCCTTTTATGGATAATGCGAAGACCCAAGTCTTTTTTACCGACAAACACTTATGTAAATATCATATACTAAGATATTTGAAATATCGTGCTTAAAAATTAATTTTAAGTTTACTTAAAAATTCTTTTTAGTAATTTTTCCTCGTAGAAACGTTTTAAAGATCATATGAAAATATTTCTTTTAATAAGATTTTAATTTAATGAAGTTCTAGATTAAAGATTGCAGCGATAACAAAATATATTGTCTACAGAAGCAATTTCGTTTGCCTTTATACTGTTGTAATGACTAAATATCCCACATCTAAGCAATATATGAACTGAACTGATATAATATGAGAATGATAAATATATTTATTTTTATTACTGCTACAATAGATTATGTTTCCAAAACAGCTGACTGTATACATAAAACAAAAATCAGATTTTGTTGAAACTTAAAATAAATAAACTTAATACAATGTACAGCAGACAATTAAAGATGAAAACACCATTTACAGAAAATATAAAATAAAAACGTAAAAGAAATGCTGCTATTCCTTCCAAATTTGAATTTCCATCGTTTTTTTTTTTTTTTTTTTTTTTTACTGCTTTAAAATTCATAACAAAAACGATACGAAAAGTAAAATAATCAATTGCAAAACTTTTGCATGGATTAATTTTCATTTTTATAAAACTTGATCTCCGAATTTTAATCAGTCAAATCATAATTTTTAAGAGGAAATTATTAGATTAATTTTCTCAAATTTTGATGTCTTTTAAATATGATAGAAAAGATGTTCAGTGCGTAACACAATGAATCCAGCTTTTTTTTTTTTTTTTTTTTTTTTTTTTTTGGGGGGGGGGGGGGGGGGGGGTAATGCGTTATGCATTTTCCCTGTGCATAATATAAGTTTACAGAGAAATTTTGGTAAATATAACGACATGAAAATTTGACGCATGAAAAGTTGCTTTGATAATCTGCTCTTGTTTTGAAAAGGCGTTAGAAAAGTTTCTATTTTTAAAAAAGAATATTTTTTGAAAGTTTATAGATGATAATAGAAATTTTCGCACGGCTTTAAATAATTTATAGCTTATACTTATAGAATGTTGATTCGTTATATTTCTTGCTAGACGGATGATAAATGACAATTTTAGTACAACTTCTTATGGATAATGCAAAAAAAGAAAAAAAAAGTATTTTTGACAGAAAATCATTTATATTAATTTATATTACTAAGATATTTGTAAAATCATGCGGTAAAATTAATTCTAATTTTATTTGAACATCCTTTCTAGTAATTGTTTCATATAGCAAGTATTTATTTTTATAAAATTAAACTTATATAAAATAATTATTCGTTTGATATTTTTTAGATTAAATTGTAGCAATAGTAAAATATATTCACTACAGAAGTAATTTATAATTCCTTTAACCTATTATCATACTATGGAACTAAATTTCTCATATATAAACACTATATGAACTATATTGCATATAATTAGAATATGATAAATAATAAATATAAAGTTATTTTATTAACATTACTATGCATTCTCTGATAAGAAAACGGACTACACCAAAAAATATTTTTAAGTTTTTGTTGAATCTTCAAATAAACTTAATATAATATAAGACATACCTTTAAAGATAAAAACTCAATTTAAAGAAAATGTAAAATAATAACATAAAGGAAAAATTATTCCTTCAAAATTTGATTTTCCATCACTTTAAAATTGAAAACTAAAACAATGCGGGAAAAAATTCAATTGAGAAACTTTACGATGTTTTAATTTTTAAATTTATGAAACTTGACCCTCGCTTTTTAATCAGATCAAGACGTAATTTCCAATAGGAAATTATTAGATTACTTTTTTCATTTTTCATTTTGTTTAAATCTTTTTAAATATGCGAAGGAGAATGTTCTAACACAATCAGTTCAACTTCTGGTGACGCGCTATGCATTTTCTTTATACATAATAGAAGTTTTCAGAGAAATTTTGGTAAAAATAACAGCACAAAGATTTGACGCGGGAATAGTATATTTTATAATCTACTCTTGTTTTAGAAATGTCCTCGGGAAAAGTTTTTATCTTTAAAGTATATTTTTTGAAAGTTAAAACAAGATAATTGGCATGTTGACGTAGCTTTTTAAAAATTTACATAATGTTTGTAGCATACTGTTTCGCCATATTTCTTACCAGATAGGCGATAAATGAATATTTCAGCATTATTTCTCATGTATAATATAAAAGAATCCTTTTTGACAGAAAATATTTTATAAAAAGATATTACAAAGACAATTAAAATTTAGTATAGCAAAACTCTTAATTATCCGGACTAGTTCACAGCCTTAACAATGAGGAAAAAATCAATTCAGTTTTCTAAATTTAAATTTTTATGTTTATCATTTTGAATTTAGACAGATTAAACGTTATTTTTAATAGAATATTAGATTACTTTTTTTCAAGCCTTTTACGTCTGCATATGAAAATATTGAGTATGTAGTATAATCTTCACGCACTGTTCATTTCCCTGATGCATAGAAGATGTTTGAAAAAGTTTGGTAAAAATAACGTGTAAAAATTTCATCCACGAAGCGGTACTTCATAATATTCTCTAGTTTTTGAAACTTGTTAGACGAAAAACTTTCTCTTTTTTTTTAAGAATATTTCCTTGGGTGTTGAAGATTATAGACATGATGCTACAATTTCTATTTTTAAATAATATTTTTAATAATATTTCTCTTTGTTTCTTGAAAAAAAAAAGATTATATGGATATATATATCTGCATATTTAAAATACAAGAGCTATTATTTCGACAGTGTTCAGAGAAATGTACTGCAGAAATTTTGTCTATTTTACTCTTTAAATAAAAGAGTTTAGCCTATAGATGTGCCCAATTTAATTTTTGTGGACTTAAATCTTATTAAATAGCAACATTTAGAATCCAGACGTGCGTAGTGCTATGCTCGAAACACGCAATATACCGATTTTTTTTTAAATTCCAGGTTTTAAAAAAAAATGTTTTGATTTGTTGATATCAAGACTTCGTAAAGGAATTTTACGTGCTGGTCTGGCGATTTCGTTTTCAATTGTATTTGGGAGGGGGAGAGTTCTATTATAATTATAACACATTAAAATCAAAGAAGATTGAAATTGTCTATATCCCACTGTTTGGTATTGCCTTTCTAATACTCAAAAGAGGCATCCTGGAATCATAGTAAACACCGTTAGTAAAATTCTGAATGAATAGGAGTTTTATAAGGATTTTGCCGCGTATTCATTTTACTGATCGCTAGTTAGAAGCATTGAAGATTATAAGAATTTGAAATATGTGCTCTATCTTTAATATTGAGCTGTAACCTTTGCATGTTTTCTACCTTTGTTATAAGAGTAAAAAAATTTCCACTATTTAAGTACATTTGGTTACCACCAAGCCATCAAGATTTCTACCTTTGTTATACAAGTAATAATTTTTCTACTATTTATGTAGTAGTACATTTGATTATCATCTTGCCATCAAGTTTTGATGGTTACCAACTATTTTAATATTATTTTATATGAATAATGCCTTGTGAAAACCTATTTGATACAAAATGATTTATGTTGAAAAAATGTAAATGTATTAAATGATTATGAAATTTATTTATATTTTGGTGTGATTGCGTAGCTATAAGAGTGTAAATGCTGAAGATGCAGATGTAAATGAGCAATATTAAAGGTGTATATGTAGATATATTATAGCATAGATCATCTTTCTGGATGATCTATGCTATAAGATAAATGTATATACTATAAAATAAACATGTCCACGCATCATGCACATCTTACATCTACACATGTACAACATTTACAGCATTTACACATCTACGTTTACACGTCTGACCTTCTGTATTTCAATATTATATACTTCTATATTTCTTCTTTTTATATTTCTTTTTTTTTTCTTAATATTCTTCAGTAAAATTATTCGTTATTGAGATTCTGTTTAAGTTTATTTCCCCATACATTTTGATTTTTTGGAATTCTGGAATACTCTGATAAGTTATCCCATTATATTTTATTTTATAGACAAATAAGCTTTTCTTAAATTAAATAGATTCACTAAATGAAATAATATAGTAAGTCAGGTAGTCATTCCAAACATTTTTGATAGCTAGGTAAATATTTAACGAGAACGATTTTAGATGCGTTTTTATGTCATATGAAAAATCCCTTGACTTGAAACTCTCTAATGTCAACAAATAATATAAATAAATTAAATTTTCCATTGTGATAAAATTTTTAATATATCAACAAAAGCGACTAGATTTTAACAACGTTCTAATAAATTATTCATATCTGCATGCTCATATTTTGAAGTTACGGAATTAAAAAATGTATATATATCTTGCCAAATTATATTTGAGACTTTTTATTGTTCTTATTAAATTATTTAAATGCATAAATTCATGCAATAAATATTCATATACAGGAGAATCTCGATTATCCTACCCTCGTTTAACCGGAACTCTCCGTAAACCGATGTCGGTTTCCTGACCCCTTTTTTAATTATTTATATATATTTATATGATCAGTAAAACATGGAAATCTATGTCGCAATCGACACTAAGACGAATTTGGTGATAACTTCACCGAATTTTTCAACTGGCGCAGATAAAAATATTACAGATATTGCGATAGATGGTGCTACTGATTTTTCAAACCTTTTTAGCACGATGCCATGTTTTGAAAACTGCGGGATGAAAAAAATCACAGACTGGTTGAATTTTGACATGGAAGATGCAAGATTCCAGTTGCTTATTGATGAGGAAATTATCGCAGAAATCCGACATTCTCCAAAAGAAAACGAAGAAGAACACGTCTTCATCATCGAAGTGATGATGAAGACGAGAATGATTCCCAAGTAAAGATTGGCAACAATGATGTTTTTGAGTGTTTCTCAAAAGGCCTTGCTTTGTTGGAACAACGTGAGCAGTGCGATTCCTCTGAAGTAATGTTTTTAAGAAAACTTCGTGACAAAGTTGCACGGCAAAGGATAGCCAATTTACGCCAGATGAAGCTTCTATTTAAATCATTCTAAGTTTTTCGTTTCAAAATAAATTTATTTTCATGTATAATTTGAATTTAGATATTTATTTAGTAGTTTAAATAGCCATAATAGCAGTTCGATGACGATGTTACATATTAAACTAGATGATTATTGATAAATTCTCGATTATCCGGAAATTTCGATTATCCGATGTAGGTTCAGTCCCAATTACGTCGGATAATCGAGGTTCTACTATACTTACAAAAATTTTCCGTGTTGCACTAGATTTAAACGTTTTAAGAAAATATATTATAATTAATACCCAGTGTACGCCTTTTATTATATTTATGTATTATTATTTCCATCGTCATTTAACTCATAGGCGCATATTAATAAAAATCCCTCGTTACAGGTTACAGCATACATTAAAAGCCTACATTCATAATCATATGACGTTTGCAAGATAATGTTAAACCAAAGGAAGAATTTTCTGCAAATTTCTAACTTGCATTTCGATATTTTTAAGTTATTATTTTTACGTACGTTACATTACGTCGAAGGCTAACGTGGGAGATTTGTATATCTTCTATTCCTGTTGGAATTTCCCTCTGAGGACAACATTCGGCAGCGGTGAGGATCGAGGTATTGTTTTCTTTATAGCCATGCAAAATCCATACGTTAAAAAATCTGATTTTTTTTATGAACTAGAACAAAAAGCCTGCAACTTCAGATATCCTATGTAAAAAAAAAAAAAAAAAAAAAAAAAAAAAAAAAAAAATCATTTAAAAATATTGAAATGCACACGAAAAAATTGTAGAGAACTATCCTATTGAATTAACATTAGCTTACGAATGCCATATGCTGTCGTAGGCTTTTAATAGTGTTAAAAACCTCAATGTGATCGATAGTTAGTTAATTGCATATTTTTGACGATTTTTTTCTCATAATTTCTAATAAATGTACAAACGTATTTTTTAAAAATTCTACAAATAAACGAACTTTATATATTTTAAGTTATTTTTACTTACTTCTTCTCATAAGCTTTAATAAATGTACAAATGTATTTTTAAAAATCTACAAATAAACGAACTTTGTATATTTTAAACGAATTTTCATTTTTTTTTCTCATAAGCGTATATGTAATGCTATGCTGAACTGTACAAATGAAGCAAGAAAATGTTTCATTATTTACAGGGTGACATAGTCTTTCTTTTATCTTCTTTATAAGCATCGTTCATCTTTATAAGTATTTAATGACAATGTATTTTTATTCATTTAACGTAAGACTGCACTAAGCATTAATCGTCTTAATGCTTACATCTGAAATGTTTTGGTATTTCTTTTCATCTCATGTACAGTAATTTAGAATTTGAGAATAACATGAGTATAACCAAAAAATCCCTCAAAAGGAAAATTTTCGATTTCGCAAGAAAAATATAAAACATTTTAACCATGTGTAAAAAAAAAATATATATTTAAAAAAATTCTACGAATGAACAAACTTTATACATTTTAAATGATTTTTATTTATTTTACCTCCTAAACTAAAATAAGCGAAAATACAATGGCGTGGCGTGCTGTACAAATGAAACCAAAAATTGTTTCATATTTAATGCGCACGATATAGTCTTTCTTTTATCTTCTTTTATCTTCTTTATACGCATTGTTCATCTTTATAAGTATTTAATGGCATCGTATTACAATATCCGTGTAAACGTTTATTTCTATACAAGAAAAGGGAATTGGGGAAGAAAAAAATGTTATCGTATAAATTTAGTGCACTGTTTAAAATTACTAAAATGACATGAATCTCATATTTTACTTACTATTTCTAACTGAGCATTAAAATATCCCAAGTGATCTTCAAATCCTTTTCTAAAAATTATTTCGAAATATTAAGTAAAATAATATTAAATAAAAAATAAACTGCGTAATTGTGTTCTGAAAGAAAATCGCACCTAGAATAAATATTAAATTATTTAATCATCTTCTAGTTCCTTTTTAAACTTTTCTAAAAAATATTTCATAGCACGGAAAAAAATTCCAAGAAAGGAACAAAACTACATACATAAATATAGACATAAACTTAGTCTGTAAGTAATTTTTGAACCATAAATGTTGGGTGGATAAATCTAATCTCCTATATTTACTTCCTCAGAGAGAGAAAAACATTTTCTTTCTCAATTTTAGCGAAATAACTACATGAAATTTTAATGTGAATGTCTAGATTGTAAGCATTTTTTTTCTAGGAAAGGAGAAAAAAAAAAAAAGAGTTTTTTTTTTCAGCAATTCCGTTAACTTTTTCTCCTTTTGTTATTTCAAGATGAATCAGAGTAAAAATGGAATTATTATTTTTTTTCCATCATTTTTCGAAGAAGAATATATTTTTTGAAAATTATATCAAAACGAATTTCGCTCAGAAAAGTTTTTTTCTTGTTTTATTTTACCTTTTCCTAATGTATTTTTATTCATTTAACGTAAGACCGCACTAAGAATTTATGCTGAATTTAATCTTAAATGTTTTGATATTTCTTTTCAGCTCATGCACAGTAATTTAGAATTTAAGATTAACACGGGTATAATAAAAAAATATTCCCTAAGGAAATTTTTCGATTTCAGAAAAAGCATAAAAATATTTCAACAGATTACCAGAAATTATTTTCTAAAATTCTATAAATAAAAATTAAAAAAAAAAAAATACATAAATTTGTCTTAGAATCTAATCATTCTGTTTTGAGATTTATTTAGGATAATTATCGAATCTCGCCTTCTTTCTTTAAAATATTTCCATATAATACTAAAATTTAATAAATATCTAAAAATTGGCAAATATTTTTTAAGGAAATTATCAGAAGACTTATTATTCTCATTATAAAAATAAACATTATCGTATTATTTCTATTTTTTATGGGCTATCATTATAATTTAATATAAATAGAGAAACAACTCTTAAAGACGTCAAGTGGTTTAATTGGAATTCAGAATTTTTGTGGTGAAGTCTAGATTTATTTTAACTTAATATTTTCCTAAGTTCGGAATTTGGGATAACCAGCAGTTTATTTCGAGTGTATTACCGAGAAAACCTGTAGAATTTTATAGAGATAACGACCATATTGATTTTTTTTTCTTTTGTAAGAAAAACACGGAAAACCTTATTCATTTGCGCCTTTACCTTCAAAGAATCAGTGAACTCATGAAATGCGAGTATGCTAAGCATTGGATTCCGTGTTGATCGTTTAAGAAGATTCGGCATTTTACGCGAAAACACCCGCTCACTAATGTTAAATCTATGGACATTTTCTTTCGGAATTTCTCGTTTGAATTTGAATACTTTTAAACGATTTTTTTCATAGGATAGCTGGTCGATCTATGGCTATATTTTTACTTTTTCAGTTTTGTTGGATATTTTTTTTAATAAAGGCACTTTAACATTCGGAATCTGTTTCGAAAATGCTTAAAAAACTATGCGCATTGTATTTTTTTTTCAACTATTAAGAATGAATTTAACTATCGATGGGTCAGTATTGATAAACATCGACATTGTATAAAACAGCATCGATCACAATAAGATTTGATTCTCAAATTTTAGTATCGGATGTTTTAGAATCGATACTCAAAGAGATAAGATCAAAAACAGTAATTCTAAAACTGGAAGGAAATTTGAAGGAAAATCAATTGGAAGGAAATTAGAAGGAAAATCAATTGGAAGGAAATTAAAAGGAAAATCAATTGGAAGGAAATTTGATCGTGAATCACGATAATGGGGATAGATCGATATTTCTGGAGCTAATTTCATAGCAATACATTTATTCTTTCGATTTTACTATTTTACCGACAGAGCTGCTGTCAAATTTCGTATAACAGACTTTTTCTTTTCAAGTTAAATTGTTATACTTTTGGTTTAGAGCCTAGTTAATTGTATTACTACTTTATTAAGTTGTGTTTTTCAAGTTCTTCCCCTCTCCCCTCCGCCCCAAATCATAAGTTTTTTAATTATCATCCGATTTGAACAGGACCTTTTTTGGCATTCTTCCCAAGTCATTTGGTTACTAACTATACATTGATATTATTTCTGCAACTCTTGGTGACCACTATAAATGAACAATAATCAAAATTTTCAGCTTTTCTACAGTGTTTATACATATCCTTGGTTAATGGCCACGTTACTCAGGGTTCTCGTTATTTAAGTTGCATCTCTCAAATTTGTGAGATAAAAAAGTCTTAGTGAGATAAAAAAAAAAAATTATAAAAGTATAGTCTCATTTATACCATAAGGGAGAATAATCCATGAATTTTTCGTTAAAATCTGAAATGGTCATGTTGAATATTGAAAAATTTTGGTTGATTTGACGTGGAATGACCCAATACCTTGAAGTAAATTTTTAATAAATGTATTATGAATTACTACAAATTAATTTCACACTAAAATTCCATTATTTTAAACACATTTTCTATTTTCTGCCGGGTGAATTCGCTGCAACTCTGTATAGGGAAGCCCTGCAAGCCCTGCCCCGCAATATAATCTGAAACAAGGAAGTTTAATTTTAACAATCATATATGTATATATACATATATGTGTGTGTGTGTGTGTGTGTGGAAAGAGTCACTAAAGCTAAAATAATAAACAGCGCAATAGAAAAGACAAATATAAAAAACTTTTATTAAGGTTTTATTTATTTATTTATTTTTAATATTTCTGAAATGTAACGTCAAATATACAAAACTCCAAGATACAAAAATAGCTTATAAGGTTAAAATGCAAATTTCCAATAATTAATTTAGCTTTTTAAAGTTATTGCAAGCGAATCATTTAAGACATTTTTTAATAATTTATACGTTTGTGGTTAATGATGCGCCTGGGCTCGTTCAAGCCATTGTTTTGTTGCAAAAACCCAGAGATCTATCGAGAGCTAATTAACCAATTAAAGTTAAAGTATCTTCCCAAAATAAAAAGGAAAACTCGCGCGAATAGGACGGACTTTGGCCGTTTTAGGGGGCTTACAGATCTACGACCATATAAGTCCCTAAACTTTGGAATTTGAATAATGAAATGTTTACTCTTATAGCAGGCCAGTTTCAAAGATCGAAAAGACGTAGATTACTTGAAAATTATATTGTAAAACACGTATGTTGTGCTTTTTTAAAGACGCTTAAAAATATGCTTTGCATAATATTAAAAATATGCTTTAAAAAATAAGGATCTAATTTCAGATAAACATTTTAAAATTTAAGTTATATAATTATTATTTTATTATCACCAATATATCTAAATTTAAATTACTTTATTTTTGCTGGTGGCATTAAAATAAAACATTTAAAGAAATATTTTTTCTCTGATTTTAAGCAAGTACTTTAACAGCTTCAAATGCCATTTTATTTTTATTCTTTATAACATTAAAAAAATATATAACAGAAAAAAACTTTATCGAAAGAAAGTTGGGAGTTATAAATTCTCAAACAATTTCCCAGGTCTTACAATTCAAGAAAATTCTGTTTTCAAAAAAGAGGAAAAACATAATTCCTTTTTCTGACTCTTTAAATCCTCAATATCTAAATATTTTTTCTGAAAAAATCCCATTTCTTACTATCTTCGCAGTGAATGATAATAAAAAAATGTCCACGATAAAAGAAAAAATATATACCAGAGCCATTAGGAGCAGCCGTGTTTGAAATAAAAATCAAAATACTCTTCCATAACATTAAAAACATTTTTTTTTAAAGAATTTTCTCCGTAGTCCTTTAATGAAACGCGAAAGTGTGAAGTCCATAAAATGAAGGAGTATGAATTTCTTTACCTTCCAAAATATTTTGGTTATAAACATTTAAAAAAAGTAGAAGAGCGGAGCGGTGGAAACTGCGCTGTTAAACTGATCGTGAAAATACTTTACAAAATCTGAAGACTGAATTATTTTCGAGGATTAAATATTACCTAAAGACATGGTTTCAAAACTAAGTGTTTTTGAAATTTCCAGAATAACCGGCGCATTATGGGCGTTCTTGTATTTCATAAAACTTTTTTGACAAAATTGAAGCAAGTATCAGAAGCAAATGTGTGAAAGTACTTATGAAAACAAATAAAGTGATTATATTGCTCTTGACTTTTTTATTTTATGTTAAGTTATTTCCAAACTTTTCTCACAGAAACAGTTTTAGTTTGAATATGTTTTGTAACGTTAAAAAGTAATTCATTTTCATTTCTCAAATGTTTTAATTTGTAAAATTTAAGGTATACTAATATACATGACAAACAAACAATAGTAAGTCTCTGAAAATAAATTGTTATATACATATATATAGGAAAGGCGTTAAAATATTAATATCTCAGTTTAAATCTAAAATTTTAATTAATTTCCAATTAAATATTTTCTAACTTTTAGTGACTAATTCTGAAGTTGCCCTTGTTAAGTTGTTTTCTTAGCTTAACAAAAATTACTTTCAGAAATTAAATGGTAACCATCTTAAGATTAAATGTGCATCTTGCATAAGCATCTGTGCATAAGTACATCTTGCATACGTTTGTGGTTAATGATGCGTCTGGGCTCGATCAAGTCATTGTTTTGTAGCAAAAACCCAGAGATCTATCGAGAGCTAATTAACCAATTAAAGTTAAAGCATCTTCCCAAAATAGAAAGGAAAACTCGCGGGAATAGAACGGACTTTGGCTGTTTTAGGGTGCTTACAGATCTATGACCATATAAGTCCCTAAACTTTGGAATTTGAATAATGAAATGCTTACTCTTATAGCAGGCCAGTTTAAAAAATCGAAAAGACGTAGATTACTTGAAAATTATATTGTAAAACACGTATGTTGTGCTTTTTTAAAGACGCTTAAAAATATGCTTTGCATTATATTAAAAATATGATTTAAAAAAGTAAGGATCTAATTTCAGATAATCTTTTTAAAATTTAAATTATATAATTATTATTTTGTCTTCAGCTATCTGCAATTAATATAAACAAATAAACATTTTGTTAAAATTGTACTTTGTTCTGGATTTTATAAATTTTGCTTTCATTGTAAATAAAATGAATATTTCACATGAAATATTTTTAAAATATAAGGAATATTATGTTTGTGTGACCAACAACAGAATGAATAGCCTGGTGTTCACGAAGTATTAGGGCAGTTATCTACCAGTTTCGTATGAATTCGAGCCCCGCTAGCGGTCGCAAGCCAGCTAGTAATATTTTAAATAAATGTTCAGTAAAGTTCAACTAAATGTTCAGCTTAAAATAAATGTTCAGTTGGCCATCCTTCATTTCAACAATATGCTGCAATCGCAAAAGTATATTTCCTATCGCTAAGTGCAGTGACCCTGACCAAATATCAAAAACATGGTGACTAGGACTAGCGCATCGCTTGAATTATCTGTAGTTAAAATTTTATTAGAACGCACCTCATAGCCCTCTCAAGCGTACATTTTTATTTCTTAACCCTGTATTTCATAAATAATCGACACTTATTTTTCTATAAATCCATTCCATGAAAAATAATTCGTATATTTGATTAAAGATGCTTTAAAACTTGCCATGTGTCGCCTGTGATTAGTTCCTTTATTTGCGCAACCAAATTTTTTAATACAATGTAGTTTAGAGCAAACATAACAAATTCATATAAAATTTACTTAAATTTGAATTTTATAACATATTCTCTTCACAAAAATGACATATTTTGACATATTTTGACGATCAGTGTTAAATTTCTAAAGACAAATATTACATTTTATCTTTAAAATTTTAGCATAATAACGTTACATAATAAAGCTTCAAATTTAAAACTTTCTCAAACATTTTGAAAAATCTTCTGAGATTAGAATTTTTGGAAAGTATGTATATAATTATGGGAAATTTACAATCGCTCCTAAGTCTGAGGTGCCTGTGTGCACCGCACACTTCGTACACGCTACGATGTGGCTTTGTATATAATTTAAGGCAATTCTACTTTTCCCATGATTTTTACTTCAATTTTAATTACAAATACTCGGCTATTTGAATAACAAAGCTAACATTATTCCATATTTATGTTGCTACTGATGAATCTTATAACTAAAAATAACTCTTATAATTTCTTATAACTAAGAAAATTATATTGACTTTACGACAAAAATTAAAGGAATATATAATCTTTTACAAAAATTTGCATTACATTCAACATTGCGAAACAATCACTGTGTTAAATATGCGAAATAAACTAGCAGTCAATCTTTACCCAACAACATTTAGGCAAGAGTCATGGAGCGGAGAAAAACACATGTGCTGAATTCCAAGTCAATAAATTAAGAAATCAAGATTTACTGACATAAAGGACCTAAAATAATATACGAGTATTTCGGCGCTATGAAAGGATCTCTGTGATTAAAAATATCTCATATAGTGAGTGCTTGGAACTTTGGCCCAACCATAACATAAACAGACGACGTGGGAGGTTTTTCAAAGAAACTACAGTTTAGAAAGAATATTAGCTGGAATGACTACGACGGTAGATTTCGTCAGGGAATTTTACAACTATTTGCTTCCTTTTTTCAAAGATTAGCTTCGTTGTATTTCTGACTTGAATACTTATGTCGAAATTTACAGACTATTTTACTTGAGCGGTTATTTTTCATACAAAAAAAAAAAAAAAAAAAAAAAAAACTTTAATCACTACCACAAAATAAATTAAATTTATAACAAAAAATTACGTTCATTGTAAACAAAATATTAAACTACTGAAATTATTAGATACCAAAAAGTCGGCTGTAAGTAGCGAAATCTTTGGAATTTTCTTCGGCTATTAACTCCTGACATGCAGATGGAGTTGAAAAGACTAGAAAGAACCCGGTTTAAACCTGGGAATAAACCGGGTTTTTTGGGAATAAACCGAGTTTTTTGGGAATAAACCGGGTTTTTTGGAAATGAACCTGGGAACCAGTTTTTTGCAACTCTACATGCAGTTACAGCTAATACGAAAGTATAGCTTTTCATAAATTTCACAATTTTATTTGAAAACATCCTTGATGTTTTTCATATAAAACTGTTTATCGTTGTTTGTGAACAATCTAAAAATATATTGTAGTAACTCCTCTATACCGACCCGATTAAAGATGGTGAGTGGTAGCGAGATCAGATCATTGGTAAAGAGCATTATCTTGCATAAATTAAAAAATAGAATTTATTGCATACCAATATTAATTCTAATAAAAATATGTACAAGAAAGTTAATTACAGCATTTAATTATTTTTCGTGAGTCAATCGCTTATAAATTAATGACCTCTTGACTCCAAGTGTAACTGAAACAAACAAAAGTCTCTAAACATTACAGTCAGTCGTGACTACAAAATAAAGTTCATTCGGACCAAGGCTCGTCCGTTCCTTCTCTTCGGAAGATCTACTAATACTCGTTAATTCTGAGTCTAAGAACACTCACTCACGCACTTGGTGTGCTTTTCTTTTCTCTGGGAGTTTCACCGGATACCTGCTGTATCAATTCTAGAGGTCGGACCTCACTAGCACTTACACTACGCTGAGTTCGAAACTGACGTTTCGTCCTCCCTTCTCCAGAGAGTCAACACTCTCCTTTTCGATCTCTCCAAAAACTGCTCTCTCTAACTTTTTCATCCTCGCAGGGGAACTTCTTCTGGGGGCGGGGTTTTGTCGTGGCGGGCCCCTCGAAACTCTCCAGCCTCTTAGCAGCCTTGAGATCCCTCTGTTTCGTTTTCACTAAGTCCGTCATTGGACGTTCTAAGACAAAGGGCAAAGTTTCGGGCGCAAACCTAAAAATCGTGTGCAGAGATCGCTTCTCTCGCAGATGAACTCTTTCCCACGAACTCGGCAAGGATCAAAGCATAAGACCCCTCTTTGGGTAACGTCTTACCACTACATCACTGTCCGAACTTTCCGCTCACAGTACAATAGAATTCGGCGTCTGCCAGTCTTCAAGGCAAAAATAGCGAGGAAAGGGATGCAGTTAAGTGTTCTCACAGGAAATGCTAGAATGACACATAGTGCACCTGGACGTAGAGGCTCAATTCTTTACAATATATTAACCGGAAAAAAAATCTATTACAGTTTTTAATTAAAATAATGCTTTCCACCTATACACTGCAAATTCCCAGCACACATTGGAAACACATTTGGAACACTTTGATTCAAAAAAAGTGTTCCAGTTACCTTAATGTGTACTGAAATGTGTTCTGAATATGCTCCGCTATAAAGAAAGTGTTCCGAAAGTGTACCGAAAGTGTTCCTAAAGTATTCCGAAAATGTTCTGCTCAGAATATTTGTTAAATCTAAACTTGGGAACACATTTAAGAACATATTGGGAACACATTTGGGCACATTTCTGAAATCATCGCTTTCAAAAACTGCGCTAAAAAGTGTGCTGAACAAAAAAAGTGTTCTCAGAAGTATTCTAAAAATGGTTCCAAAACGTTCGTTTCAAAGTTTACTAATAAAGGTGACAAAGTAAGTGCTCTGAAAAGTGTACAAAGATTTGCAGTGTATTCCATAATCTGGGAAGGTAAGGTTGGATCCCCTAATTTTATGATAGTGTTTAAATTCCCCTATTATTGTGTACTTCACAGAACTTCAAAAAAATTTTACTATTTTTTTCTTAGTCTCACTTTCGACATTCAATCAGGGAAATGGTGTATTCCATTATTATAAAATCATAAGTTGTTGCAAAATATAGACGAATTATTACTTAAAACTATTATGAGATGGTTCCGTGGTTCACACTTTGACGTTTTGGAACAGTGGAAGTTGTACCCTTCATGTGTATATTGTTTAAAATTATTCGCGGCATTGTCAGCAGTATTTTCACCAGTAACTGTTGGTGTAACTTTTATCATCACTTAATAGTCATAAAATTTGTGAAATTTATTTTTAGGGTGAGTGACACGGAACTTTATAACTTCTTCAAAAAAATAATGATAAAGAGTTAAGATAAAAGTTTTCAAACTTTTATGTATTATTCCAGAGTAACATAGATTTTAAAAGTTTATAATATCACATTATTCTCTTGAAAATGGTAATATCATAAATATTACTAAACTAGGGGGCTCAGCCCCCTACTCGCTAACGCTCGCTAACCCCCCATGAATTGCAAAGCAATTCACATTGAGACAGCTACGCGGTCCCAGCTCGCTTCGCTCGCTCGCCCCTTTTTATTTTCTAATAATTCTAGCCGGAATAAGTACTACAATAAATCATTTGAACATATGAAATTGACAATTTTTTTAATGTAAAAAAATAATCGAAAACTCCGTTGAAAACACAACTAAAAATGCATTTAGTTGATGCTACTAATGGACATATAACACCGCCATATTGAAGGTGGAGCTAACACAATCTTGTCTGTTCATTGGTCTGAGCTCTGGAAACTACGTTTGTTGCCAACGATAAGGTAAAAATTCAGTCCTATTTCCACGCCACGTAAGACAAATATATATATATAGATGTTTCACAGATTCCATATTGATAAACAGCTTAAATAGCTTAATTTTTCTATTTCAGATTCTAAACTCCAATTAAAATTTTTAAAAAGTGACATTTCTTTCAAAAAAAGTACAAATTACTAATTAGTTGTTCCTTTTCTAAAAAGCGAAAGTATTTTTCAAAGTTGTACTTTTTCACATCATCTAAAAATAGTTCAATGTATAGTTGCTTTTCATAAAACTTCAATTGAATAAAAATGTTTTTATTCAATCGCGTCCTTTTTTGCATTAAATAATAAGTCAATATCATGAATGCTAATAAATGCTTTAAAGACTTCCTGTTGATAAGTAACAATAATTACATTTTCATATTAAAAAAAGTTATTACATTTCCTTCAAAAAGGTTATAAGTTACTAATCGATTGTTCTTTAGATGCATTTTTCACAGATACAACTTCTTACCTCATCAAAAATTAGTTCAAAAACTGCAATATAATTATCTGTGTTATATTATGTAATATCCCTAAATTAACTAAATCGCTTTCTTAATAGTACTAAGTATTAGTTTAATATCAGGAGCACTAAAAAAGGCTTCAATATTTTGATGTTGATACACAGCAATAATTAAATTTTTACATTAAAAAATTACAAAACTCTAATTATAATAGAATTATTACATTTCCTTTAAAACATTACGAGTTATTAACTTTTTTTTTTTTCAAAGAAAGTTTCAGATACATTTTTAAAGGCTAAACAATTTTTACCTAATCTAAAAATAATCCACAAGTAACAGCTTTTCGAATATTTTCATCGAATATTTTTTAAATTGCTTTAAATCTCTTCCTTATAGGCATTAGTTCAACATAAGAACTTTTAATACGTGCTTCAAAGATTTCATGACGATAACCAGCAATAATTTTAGTTTTTATGAAAAAAAGAGCAAAATTCTAATGATAATAATTAAAAATATTACTACAAAACTTCTTCAAAATTTTCTTCCAAACATTTCCACTCACTAACCAATTGTTCTTTTTCAAGAAATTTTAGATGCATTTTCCGAAAGTACAACTTTCTACCTCATCTAAAAATAGTTTTTGAGTAATGGCTTTACATAAAACTTTAATCGAATAAAAATATTCTTAAATCTGACTTAAGTCACTTCCTTAATTACCTTAGGCATTAATTCAAGTGACCTAATTTAGTTTTGATCCGAATTGTAGCAATCGTTCCCCGGTTGCCCCGGCTATAATAATAAGTGGAATAAAAGTTTTATTTCCAGTTTTATTCTCATTTTAATGAATTTCTAACCAACTTTTTTTTTTGTGTGTGTGTGTGTGTATCCTTCTATTTTAAGTATTTAAAAAAATAACATTAACTTGATAACTCTGAAATTTCTACAAGTAGAAAATTTTCAAATTATACCAGCCTTTTAAAAATACTTAAAATTGAAGATGACAATTTTTAAAAACGAATACGTCGAGGCTCGTTGTTTACTTTCTGATGGTGAAATATACAGGGTGTACCAAAAGTCTCCATACAACTTCAAAAATTTATTACAAAAAAAAATTAATATGCCTACAGCAAAAATAATTACAACAGTACATAGAGTAACTTAAAAAAGTTTTTTTTGTACTACCTTAGTATACTTGTAATTGAGATCATTTCGTTGCACGAAGAATATCAAGTCGATATTCCAATTCCATGCACGTGCGTTTCAGTATGCTAACATCAACAGTAGCTACAACTGTTTCATGAAATCTGAACAAAAGTTAATAGTCTCATGGAATTGCTATTCAAACTATCCAAACAGCCAAATCCATCCAAACAGCAGTAGCTACTGTTGATGTTAGCATGAAAAACGTTCGTGAATTGATTTGGAATATCGTCTTGATATTCTTCGTGCTACGAAAGGATCTCATGTTGAAGTTTACTAAGGCAGTAGAAAAAAACTTTTTAAGTTACTCTATGCACTGTTGTAATTATTTTTACTGTAGGCCTATTATTTTTTTTGTAATAAATTTTTGAAATTGTACGGAGACTTTTGGGACACCCTGTATTTCGGTAGTTATACTAGGTTATAAGTATTCACCTAATTAAATTTTCACATAAGTTAACATGAGATATTGAGATCGAGAAAAAACACTGAAGTAGACTCTTAAGGATGTTCTCAAAATAAATAAATAAATATATATATATATATATATATATATATATATATATATATATATATATATATATATATATATATATATATATATATATATATATATATATGTATATAAATAAATATATATATATATATATATGTATATAAATAAATAAATAAATAAATAAATATATATGTATATAAATAAATAAATAAATAAATAAATATATATATATATATATATATATATACATATTTAAAACCATAAATGAAACATTTTTAAGAAACTTTTAAGAAACTTTTCAAACATTAGGGATTGAAAAACGGCAAAATGCATGTTCAATATTTTTGAAAAATCTATTTAGGGATATGAAAGTTGCTCCCCCAACTTTGACCGCCCCGGGGGGAAAGGGGGGAAACTTTGAAATCTTAAAGGATAATCCCCATTTTTTATTACAGATTCAGATTCTACGGGAAAAAATACGTAACTTTTGTATTGAACACTTTCTTCGAAACATTGTAGATGGCGCTGTAATCGAGTGGAATGCTGTGAGAATCGTTACCATTGCAATGTCTGGAAACGCTCGAATAACTCGAGAAATATACATCGTATTGAAAAACGGAAAAATGCATGTTCAATAGTTTAGAAAAATCTATTTAGGGATATCAAAGTTGCCATTTTTCTAAAATATTAAACATGTATTTTTCCGTTTTTCAATCTGATGTATATTTCTCGAGTTATTGGAGCGTTTCCAGACATTGCAATGGTAACGATTCTCACAGCATTGCACTCGATTAGGCGCCATCTACAATGTTTCGAAGAAAGTGTTCAGTACAAAAGTTACGTATTTTTCCCGTAGAATCCGAATCTGCAATAAAAAATTGGGGTCATCATTTAAGATTTCAAAGTTGAACCCCCTTTCCCTCCCGGGGGGGTGGGGGGCAAAGTTGGGGATGGGCAACTTTCATATCCCTACATAGATTTCTCAAAAATACTGAACATGCATTTCGCCGTTTTTCAATCCAATGTATATTTCTCGAGTTATTTGTCCGTTTCCAGACTTTTCGGACACTCTGTATATAAATCATCTTTCAACAACATGAAACTTTCTGACACATTAATTTCTAATTTCGAAAGCATGACACTTGTAGGTATGACTATTGAAGTGATTTGGAAGCGAATGCTTTTTTCATTTTTCGATAAATGAATCACATCTTGAGTTAGAACCGATTATCATTTCATTCAATGTTTTTTTCAGCCCTTTTTCGCGCTTTTGCAGCCAGAAATTTGGTTCAAAATGCCAAATTTGGCAGTATTTTCGGAAAGATCTTTAGCCTTTATCGAAAAACAGAAAAACTATTCGATTTCATAGTTTCTTAATAGGGAAACCTGTCATTGGTATGCGTTCACGAATAAAAATGAATTAATAAATATGGCAGAAAGTAAGCCATTTTGAATTTTAGAACAACCTTTAATATGGTTATCGAAGCCTTTAGAGTTCGCTTACAAGGTGGTCCAAAATATAGTGAATATATTACAACAGTCTGTGATCGTGTATTGTTTGTGTATTAGAAAGACATGATATGTATTAGAAAGATATCTCTCGAAAGTCAGTGATGTTTTATTACACTTCTTGAAAGTTGAATATGAGCAGAGTTTGTTAGATTGTTTGTCGATAAATCCAAGCTTTAACTTTAGTAATTTAAGAGCACGAAGTTTATATATAACATTGAGGTTGCGCACCACTATTGATAATGTTCATTTTAATCTTTGTAGTTCGTTTACAGGACCGCACAAAGATATTGATACAAAATTTACATTTTTGGGGGGCCCACAGTTATTAAAAATGTTCACTTTAATCTCTGCAGTTTGTTAAGGACACTTTTTACGGCTTGTGATAATACATAAATACATAAAAAATATTTCAATTTTAAAGCTTTAAAGATTACAGCTTTTTAATTTTTATATCTTTTAAAAACTTTATAACTTCATCAACATTTCAAAATTAATTTTTTAAATAAAAAAAAAGTTTAAATAAAAAAATAGTTTAAATATAAAAAAGTCGTGTTTTCCGAGATTTAAAATAAAATAAAAAAGCAAAGAAACACACAATCATTGTCATCAGCATTTTTAGTTAAATTTTCGTCTACATGGGCTTATAAGCATTCGCACCTCACATGCAGAATTCCCAGATAGGAGATTTTTTTAAGTTCCAAATTTCTACCACTTTTCCGACATCTATTTATTTAGTCACGGAATGTTTTTTTTTAATAAAGCACAAATTACTAATCTGAAATAGTGGTACATATTTTTAATGAAAAATTCCTCAATTGGACAGCACTGCTCACACAACTGAATTAACAAATTTTACCTCAAAGCTCCGAAAAAGATATCTACCCTACACCATCCACAGTGGGGTTGTATCCATTCTCCGAAAAAATAATTATAATCATTGTTTAAAACATTAGATAATGAAGCGAATATTAATATGACGGAATAAACAAATAAGAATAATAAAATAAATTTAAATTAAATGAAAGAAAATCTCTTCATTAAAAAAGCGGTTTTTTTCCTTTTAATTAATGTACAAATAGATCGAGTAACATAGAATTTTTCTTATAATTAAAACATATTTTTACGTAGTTACAAACAAAGTAAAAACGTAACTGCTACAAAAATAAGAAACTGAAAAAAAAAAAAAAAAAAAAAAAAAAAAAGTCTTTATGGTATTTGTCTTTCTTTGTGCTACTTGCGTATTAAAATCTCTATTCAATTATAATTAGCACACATTCAAATAGGTGGCTGTATTATTCTAAATAAAGAAAATGGCTAAAATATTGAGTAGAAAATGAGGACATTTTTTTAATAAATAAAATTAAACCTTATATATTGTTTAATTAACGCCATAAATATTACTTTATTATTGCTTTTTAATTTTTGCATCCTTATAATTCAAGAAAGTTAAATCATTCGATTAAAAGAGGATCTTTTAACATACTTTCTTATAAGAACACAAGACTGAAATGAAATATCAATAACACATAAAGAGTGCGCTGGATTTCTTAATATTCAATGAAAAATATATAGATGATGGAGAAAATAATGGATGTGTTAATTTTTTTTTTGATTTATGAGAAATAGCTTTATAGATTATGAAAGCCGCTTCAGACATATTTTCTTATAAGTACACCAAAAAGATAAAACAGAAATGAACTCTTCAATAACACATAAAGCATGCAGTGACTTACTTAATATTCAGTAAAACAATATAGATAATGGAGAAAACAATGGATCGCTCAATTTTTGTTGATTTATGAGAAATAGTTTTATCGGTTACGAAAGTCGCTTCAGACATACTTTCTTATAAGTGCACCAAAAAGACTAAACAGAAATGAAATCTTTAATAACACATAAAGAAAGGGATGGATTGTATGAATTACTTAATTTTTGCTAAAAAGAAATTATAATTGAGAAAATAGGACTCTCTCAATTTTTGTTGATTTATGAGAAATAGCTTTATCGGTTACGAAAGTCGCTTCAGACATACTTTCTTATAAGTACACCAAAAAGACAAGACAGAAATGAAATCTTTAATAACACATAAATAAATCGATGGATAATATGAATTACTTAATTTTTGCTAAAAAAATTATAATTGAGAAAATAATGGCTCGCTCAATTTTTGTTGATTTATGCTTTATCGGTTACGAAAGTCGCTTCAGACATACTTTCTTATAAATACACCAAAAAGACAAAACAGAAATGAAATCTTCAATAACACATAAAGAAAGGGATAGATTATATGAATTACATAATTTTTGCTAAAAAAATTATAATTGAGAAAATAATGGTCTTTCATTTTTTGTTGATTTATGAGAAATAGCTTTAGCAGTTACGAAAGCCGCTTCAGACTTACTTTCTTATAAGTACATCAAAAAGACAAAACTGAAATGAAATCTTCAGTAACACATAAAGAAAGGGATGGATTACATGAATTACTTAATTTTTGCTAAAAAGAAATTATAATTGAGAAAATAGGACTCTCTCAATTTTTGTTGATTTATGAGAAATAGCTTTATCGGTTACGAAAGTCGCTTCAGACATACTTTCTTATAAGTACACCAAAAAGACAAAACAGAAATGAAATCTTCAATAACTCATAAAGAAAGAGATGGATTATATGAATTACTTAAATTTTGCTAAAAAGAAATTATAATTGAGAAAATAGGACTCTCTCAATTTTTGTTGATTTATGAGAAATAGCTTTATCGGTTACGAAAGTCGCTTCAGACATACTTTCTAATAAGTACATCAAAAAGACAAAACAGAAATGAAATCTTCAATAACACATAAAGAAAGGGATGGATTATATGAATTACTTAATTTTTGCACAAGAAAATTATAATTGAGAAAATATGACCTCTCTCACTTTTTTGTTGATTTATGAGAAATAGCTTTATCGGTTAAGTTAAGGAACTCGCTTCAGTACACCAAAAATACAAAACAGAAATGAAATCACCAATATCACATAAAGAAAGGGATGGATTACATGGATTGCTTAATTTTCACTAAAAGAAATTTATAATTCAGAAAATAATGCAAGCCTTTATTTTTGCATGCTTATGAAATTTAAAAGTAAGTAGCTATATCGGTTTCAAAAGTCGATTCATACATACTTTCTCATCTGAATACGAAAAAGAGAAAATTCAACTGAAACCTTCATACAAAAAAAGGGTGGGTTATTTAATATTTGCCAAACAACAATTATAAGGAAGAAAATAGCATGCCTTTTTATTTTATTTTAAATCAAAGATATTACGCTATAAACAATTTTCTACGAAATTTTTGTTTATTTACTTTTTTTTAAATATATATTTCTAAAAATTACATTGACAAACTGAAACGAAACTTTCAATAATGCATAAAGAAAGCATCACATACATTTACAAAACATTCCATGTAATGAAGAAAATGGTACAATCTTTTATATATATATATTTTAAAGCACAGTCCATGAAAAGCATATCTCAAAGATGTAGTATAATTAAAGATTGTGTTTCTACCATCTAGGTTTTGTCGATTTGTTGTTTTGAATTTTACTTTAATACTAGCTAACACGCCCGGCGTTGCCCGGGCCCGACATAACTACAATCTCAGAGAAAGGCGTTAACCACCTCCCTCCACATTCCCGCAAATATAGTGAATAATTTGTTCAAGAGAACCACCGTCACCTATATTAACGCGAGCATTAAAAAAAGAATTACATTTTTCTGATAATTAGAACATAACGAAGACGCTACGCTAAAATAGCCGGCAGATGACACCCCTTCCCGACCTCAATTTCAAATCCATATCTTAATTAGTTACCTAAATTTTTGTTCACTAGTAAAAATTGGCAATTATTTCCTTTCATTTTCACAAACTAAATGGAGGGATCGGCCAGAGAAACAGATCTCTTTGTAGTTCAGATTTTAATGAAAACAAATCCCTGTCTGAAACTTTCTCGGATTGTTTTCACTGGCGCCGGCAGAGTTTTGGCAGTTTTTTGCATAAATTAAGAAAAATTACCGACCGAATTTTTCAAAAATCACATAGTCACATGCAGAATTTTTTTTTACATATGATCAGAAAATTTCAAACTGATATCTCAATTAGCTTTCTTAAAATTCGCTAATTAGTAAATTAATTTCGAATTTGTTCATTTCCGCTTGCAAATCCATTGCGCCTGTTCGTTTCTATCGCCATTTTGATTTAAAAGATGTCATTTTAGAAGCGATGATTAATGAGAATCTAATTAATATCTTGGGTAATTATCAAAATATTAAAATTCTGAGACTCAGGTGCACATGGCCAGACCTTGGACTATCCACACCTAAATTTACAGATTTCTAGGTGGGCTAGATTTTGCTAGCCATCGCAGACAGACAAACACACACACAGAGCGAAACTTTCTTTTATTAATATATATTACCTTGGTGACTGAAATGAAACTTTTAATAATACATAAAGGAGATGATGCATTGTTTAGTTATTTTATTTTCAAAAGAATTATTACACACACATATTATATATGTATACATATAGTGTAGAAAATACGTATGAACATTTAAAAAATAAATAAAGCCTATGAAAATTCTATTCTAAAATTACATTGAGTAAGAGATTGTATTTCTAATTTTCGTTTGTTTAGTTGCTGCTTTTAAGAGCTTATTTTTAAAATTACCTTGATAAAGCTCAGAGAAAACTCCCAAAACTTGCGTAAAGAAAAAAATATGGATTGCTAATATAAACTTTGAGAACAGAGAAAGTAATACAAGAATTTAATTTTAAGAAAATAAAAATTATTTCAAGAAAAAAATCATTTCAAAAACACAGTGTAATAAAGGTTGTGCTTCTGCGATCTAGTCATTTTTTTTCGTTTTTTATTTTTAAAAAACAATTTATTTATGACATTACATCTCTGAAAGACACGTCTTTTAGTTTCTTTCTCGATTTCATTGCGTGCTTTATTTTTTCTTATAAAAGTTTTTATTGATTCTCATGATGGCTTATTACAAGCTTTCTTTCAAACGCTAAGAAACATTTAAGAAAAAACACATCCCATCGAAGAATGCAATCACGAAAAAAAAAAATCAAATGATAAAATGTCGTTGAAAAGGCATAGAAAAGCCCTCAATAAAAAAATGTCAGGAATATTAAAAGCGACCTACTGCAATAAAGAAAAAAATGTTTCTTCATAAATATTTTCCTCTTCTAAATTTTCATATATATATTTTCTCAGAATCTTCAGGAGTTTTTAATGAAACTTTCAATAGAGGGAGGGAAGGGAGGGGATTTTTTTTTTTTTTTTAAGTGAAGAAGCAGAACTTTTTCCTTCGGCTAAGATGATAAAGCGTCTATGGCGGGCGAAATATCTGAAAGCGGCATTTAGATATATCTTCATTTGTATAAATATGGCATTGAAACCTGAAAGAATTTCTGAGCAGGGAGTACCGGAATGAATTCGTCATATTTATATGCCAATTTTTCTTTTATGATCTTTTTTAATATGAAATGTAGTTTCTTGACTGTGCGAGAAGAGGAATGGGGAATGATAAACAGCTGTATTATATGTACAATAAAAATTCTGCGATTTCAAATATCATACAAAGCTAAGTTTCTGTATATAATAAAATTGATGAAGTCCTACAATGTTAAATGTATATTTACAAACAAATTTTATTTCTACATATTTCTAAGAGGACTTTCAATAGAAACTTTTATATCTTTCGGAATATATATTTCGGTTAAAAGTTTCTGATTTCAAAACATCAAGAATTTTGATATTTTAATTTTAGCATAAACTAATTTAGATATTTGTTAGAAAAATTTTATGTTTTGAACGAAATAAGAAAAACGTTTTTGAAAGTAAGCAACTTATAAAAGTTTTAATGAAGATTTTCAACTAAAGAAAAAATAACTTTAAAAAAAACTGACTTTTTTTCATATCAACAAAATGTATTTTACTTTATATTGCATTTTAAATGAATGAAAGTAAGGAATAGAATATATTAAACTAATATCAGATTTTATATCCCTTCCATAGAAGTATTGAAATAATTTGAATATTTATAATCATTCTAATGTAACATGAAATCTAAAAAACAGTTTAATCATTTAAAAGTAAGAATTGGAGCCGTATTAGGTTACATTTTAGTTGCATTTTATTTAGTTGCATTAAATTGTCATATTTTTACACTAGAACGGTCGAAAATTTTACTCAAGTCATATAAAAATACTTTTTAATCGACTTGTTTCTATTGTTTCTACTTGTTTTATGTATTATATATTTAACTTATTTTATTAAAAAAATTCTGGTTTTAATCAAAATATATATATTTGATCCCGGTCCAAATCGATCGTTATGACTGTTTTTGTGATAAGGCCTGCTTTATAAAATATACGTAAAGAAATTAAAAAAAAAAAAATGAAAAAAGAAAAGGAAAAAACAACCAATTTATGTTTAGAAAATTAAATAAAAAAAATTATTACATTGTGCGTAGAAAAGTTCTTCTAAGTACTTAAAATTAATATATATATATATATATATATATATATATATATATATATATATATATATATATATGAGAATCAAATAAAATTATATTTAGATAAATATATTCGATACCTATATCTGCCATGTGTGTGTGCATCTAATAAAGAGCAAAATCATTACGTAATGTGTGTCACACCATTCCAAACAAATATATATACTTAAAACTTTATTTGATTAAAAATATATTTCAGATGAACCAAACGTTTAGTACTTAGACTACCGCTGTATTTTTTACTATATATTTTTATTTTCGTCATAGCTAAATATAATAAAAAATAATAATCTTTTTGAATTAAAAAATAAAGCATAACAAGAGTCTAAATTTCTTAAATATATCACTAATAAGCGAGATTTTAAATAGATACACCATGAACAGTTTTCATTAAATTTAAATTTATTTAACCCAATAATGTCTATTTAAATTAAGTTTTTCTTATTACTTTCTAACCTTACTTACTGTAAATTAAGTAAGAAAATATTATTCAATAAGACCTCTATCAAAGGCACATTTTTACTAATTCTACATTCTAATTTCAAGTTTTTTACAATGAAGGAGTCTGTTACCGAGATCATTCTTTTCAATGAATTGTTTTAAATGTGTCTCTATTATGTTATTATTGGCCAACAATCATTGTTCATCATAGTGCCTATGTAAGGGACTTTTGAAGAATAAGTGGTGCGAATTTCGTACATAGCCAGCGTGGATTCAAACCCGCGAACTTTCACACTAATTCCTAGTTAATTCCAATGCGTTAAACATTGAAATGGGTTGGGTTGGGTTGATTTATGTCAGCCGATTATCTACACGAGGAATGTGGGGGTCTTTCTAAGGGATGCTAACCTGTATTTACGGCAAGGATAGAAGAAAACTCCGAACGGTTAGGTCGACGAGCGCAACAGGGGTTTGAACCCAGCACCTCCCGTCTACCAGCTTTGAGAGCATAACTTCTCAGCCACTGGTGAAACATTGAACTGAATACGCTGCTAAGCATGAATTACAATAATAAATATATACCGATAAATAACATTTTAAATCTAAAACACGTCTAAACAAAGGAAAATTCCTTATTTATAACACAACTTTTCGCAATGAAACGTAAAATAATGTGAATTTCCATTCTCTTATAGAATGGAAAGAATGGGGAAAAATGGTAGTAATTCTCAGAATTAGAGTATTGCTTTTTTTTGTTTCATCACTTCCAAAAAACTCTTTAGAGTAAGAAGAAAATTGCAAAAGTTCTTATAATCTTCATCTGATGAGTCATTTTCTCTTTATGCCGTCAAGATCTAATTTAGATAACTCTCTTTTCGGATAATGCGTTAAGGTCGACTTAGATTGCTTTCAGATCAAGAAATCAGTTAAATCAGTCCAAATTACTTACGTAATTATTTGACACGTCCAACAGATGGCGCCAGTACTTAAAAGAACATGGTCTCGATTAAATGTACGATTAAATTAATGAAAGTGCTTATGAACTTAGAGGAATTACTAGAGTTTAGTTACTGAGACAAAGTTAAGGAGTCCGATATCGGGTGACAAAGATGAAGAAAATAAGATGTTGAAGGAAATTTTTAAATGAGAACAAGTTACCTGATCATAAAGCAAGTTTTATCAAGGAGCTTTTGTGAAAATTCCTTTTAACGATATATAATTATAATTACAATAACAAATATAAATAAAAATTATAAAATATGTGAAATAATTATCGAAAAAGTTAATTCTTGTGTTAATGATGATAGTTACTAATAGGTTTGAAATAATGATACTTTGATATTGATAATAATAATAAGTCTACTGAGTGTTTAAAAATGAATTTGAAGAACTGGATAAGAGCATATTTGTACTTAACTCATTTTTCGAAATTTTAAGTTCACGCATGTACAAGCTCATGTTTAATTCACAAATACTTAATTTCGCAAAGTTTTAACTAATTTGCTTAATACAATTCTTCACAACCGTTAAAAATAATATTAATAATAATAATAATGCGAATGAAAAATTAAAATCGGTGTCCCCTGGTAATCCAGAAATCGTTATTACAAACATTTCCTAACAAGGCAATCAGATAATCATATATTCACACTCAATGCACGAAATATACAACCTGAAATGCAAAGACAACATAGTTGAAAAGTGCTTATTGTTTATGACTCGCATACATATAATCGGATTGGCATAGAATTGGTCTATGTTATTGAGGTTTACTATGACATGTTTGGTATTGACAATGAAGTGTGTATCATTTAAATCGTTTATAGGGACACTCAAAAGAATTCCATTAAATTGCGATCTATTGGGAAAAAAATCGTTCGTGGTGTATTTTAATGATGTTGCACTATTTCAAGCATATTGAAATTTATATGTCTGACTGAAGTACACTGCAAGATGCTTACGGTAGAATATGGTGTGCATAACATTCAACGTTCATTTACAGGTGCATACAAAAATAATCGGTCACAGTACTGTCTTTGAACAATAACTACTGGAAGTGCGTTTTCAGTTGTGGTACACGTGTTTTTAAATTTAACTTTTTTTTTTTTCATTTTACTTGGTATGTAAAAATTCTATCGATGATGTGCTGCACAAAAGATCTCGAGCCATTTCTGCTTATTGTCGGAAATTGCTGAAGGGGAATTTTTAACTGTGTTATGGGTATCCTAACTGAACTAAACTTTTGAATACTATGAAGTACATGTACAAATGTGTAGATGATACACAAGGCTGCACAAAAAAAAAAAAAAAAAAAAAAAAAAAAAAAAATCGAAAAATTTTCCGATTTTTGATTGTAATTGCTGAAATTTGGTTTTCAAGTAATGTTATGCTTCTTCCAAATCGTTTACTTAGACATCATCTCTCGTATTATAAAACGGTGAAGTTTTGTTACAATGTTCTAAATGTGTTGGAATGTGTGTTCATAATCTATGCTTAACGCAAAATTTTATGATTTTTCGTTTTTTTTTCTTTGTTTTGCTGTTAAAAGATTTCAAAGCAAAGAGGACAAAAATAACAAAAGAAAATTTCTTTAGGGGATGTGATAAAAATCTCTTTCCTGACAGTCGCTAGCTTGTCACGGGTGACATCAGAACGACCGCATGAGACAACTCGACTGACCACTCCGAGCCTGCTCGGTTTTAGTGCAGTTTTTAATTAATTACTGCATGCAATGCACCAGTTATACAATTAAGTACCTAAAAGTTTATTTCAAAACTATTACGAATATGTAAGAAAGAAAGATTCTTTACTATGAAAAGCATACAAGAAATAAGTACCGTATTTACCCGCGTATAGGTCGAGAAATTTTGGACAAAAAGAGACTTTAAAGGTGGGGGGGTCGACTTATGCGAGGGTCCTTAATTTTTTTTTTTTTTTTCAGAGTGGATTTCATCCGGTTGTCCAACATTAACAGAGGGCGGTAATATTAGAAAGTCCGACATTGCATTAATTGCCCAGTGGTTTAAAGATGCGTGGAATCAAATTCCTTCCGAAATGATTATAAAATCGTTCAAGAATTGCTGCATAAGCAACGAACTAGACGGCACAGAAGATGATGCCATTTAAGAAAGTAATAACGACGAGGAAGAATGTTGCGATACAGAGATTGAAAACGTGTATCATGATGAGCCGATGACGACGAAGGACTTATGTGAAGTGTTTGGCGAGTCCGATATTGAATCGGACCTCGAATCAGTTTAACTTTGTATATTATTATCTTCATTATTGTATATTTAGTACTTTTTCTTTTAGATGATTTCGAATAAATGTACAAAAAAAAAAATAATAATAATAAAGTTCCTTTATTATTGTATATTTAGTATACTTTCTTTTTTTCCAGGTAATTTTGAATAATGTATTTTTTTAAAAAATCAAATTTATTGATCGGAAAAGTGGGGGGTCGACTTATACGCGGGATTTATAAAAATTCAAATATCTTGATCGGGAAAGTGGGGGTCGACTTATACGCGGGATCGACGTATACACGGGTAAATACGGTATATCTATATAAAGAATATATAAGAAAGAAAGATTCGTTACTGTTAAAAATATAGACGAAATAAGTATATCTATATAAAGAATATATATGAAAAAGAGGCATATGCATCTTAAAATACAATGTCTCAAGTAATGAGAAAGACCTGTAAAACTACTGCAGTCAGGTCCCGCCTTAGATTATCTAGGGCCCCGGGGTGAGTATTACGAGGGTGGTTCGAAAACTTCTCGGTCTGACAATTAAAAAACAAGATTTTTCATTTCAAGAATTTCATTTTATTTTTCAATGTAGTGCCCTTGCAACTCAATACATTTAAGACACACTCTTGTGTGCGAATTCTTTAGTGCAGCCCGATATTCTGGGGTGGGGCACTCCTTCTATCTATCCGTAGAAATTGTTCGTGAATTATGCTGAAGTGCGTGCAAAACTTCATTGTTGTATGTGTACACAAATTTCGTCATCATTAATGGTTTTAACTTGCCCCGTTGCGAGGAAAATGTCAATAATGAGTTTCTTTTGAAAATAATAAACTACTGAGCTGTTATAATAAAATTTTAATCACTAGTTTTCTGATGATGTAGTAGTAGTTAATTTTTTTTATTTGAGGGGTAGGGGAGCATGGGGTACGGTATGCTGAGAGGGGAAGGGGGGCCAAACTCCCTTCCTAAATCTTTGAAAATGTAAGAATTTTGGTCACTTTTAGCCAATTTTAATAATTTGACACCCTCTTAGCGAAAATCTTGATTATTCCTATAGAGCCCTCCATAAATGGGTAACCGGGGCAGCTGCCCCGCGTGACCCTGCATTAGTCATGCCTTGGGTGCAATGTTTCCCCAGACAAGTAAGCAGTCAGACAGCCATAGAAGAAGATTTAATGATCATTCGGACTGCTGCAAAACCTGGAATGATATCGATTTCTTTGTACAATCATTACGTAGATGAGTAAGATCAAGAGAAAACAAGCAATACTGACAAAGTCATACTGCAGGCAAACTGATTTTGGGGGTGAAAGTTCTTCCAATATATATTATCATCCAAATATTTGAGGGAGATTATTCCGTGGAGGACTTCAAAACTTTAAAATTTTCCATTGGGTCAGTTCTCTCCCGGTTTACAAATGCATTGATTTACACATTTGAAACGCTTTTGCTTCTATGTACTGATACGTAAATAATTTTTTTCTCCTATCTTGAGCTACAAATTGATGCATTTCCTTAAGAAATTATTTAAAATCTAAAAGTCATCATACAAATATACACATGGAAACAAGTCTAAAACACAACACCGAGTTACAAAATGCAGAAATCTAATGATTTAAGTACTATCTATAAAGCCTTATTCATGTTTAACCATGCATGTCAAAGATTATGTATATGAATACCATTATTTCTGAATAGCAATCATCGCTACATTTAATACGACAAAACTGCGATTAAATAAGATAAAAATTACTATTCGAGAGCAGTGCTATTGAAAATACATAAGCCTTTGCAACTTATTACTACCAGAGGAAAAATTACATTTCGTGCCTAACTCTAAATTTAGATAATTGAAAAAAAGATTTAAAAACAACATTTCTGTAATCTTATTTTATTAAACAATGACTATTTTTCCCATTTTTACTTTAACAACGCAGAAAATATGAAACCATTAGCCCCGCAGTCTTTAATGCCAATAATCTATTAAGAAAATCTTAAAAGGCATAGTTAAATCTATTCAGCTAATGCCGGAACAACGGAGCTTTTAATAAGCTTTCTTCAAAATGAAAACATTTTCCGGTACCTTTTGAATATGCAAGAGTTTCTAAAATTAGTTATTCGTCCGGGATATAAGAACCAGGTGTGCACGATCGATCCAGTGACGTGGGATGCAACAAGTGATAAAAGAGAGACAATCTTTCGCCTGAACCGCAACTGAGTGGATGTGGCAGATTTAGCTGAGATACGCTGGAAGAATTGTAAAATTTTGAAAGAAATAAGCACAAAAGTGGGAGGAAAATTGTTTAGATATATGAATTTACAGGGCTACAAAGAGAGCCTATGGGCTCTGGTAGTGATTCTAATGCAGGCCCTTAAGTATGGTACACTTAGAAATAAAAATGTTGAATATTATTACATTTTAAAAACTGTCCCATATTTTCCAAATATCTAAGGTTCAATATATTAAGAAAATGTAGAAAAAAATATTATCGGCAGTCAAAAAGCCTGTGTCGTACACATTTTCAGCTTACCGCGGAGATCTCTGCAGTTGGGGGTTCTGTTCTTTCGTGAGTTTAGACGCTCTATTGGCTGTACCACTTTTGATGATTTTTATAAGACAGACAGACATTTTAATTTCAACTATTTTACATTAGCGCTGTGAAGTAACATTAACATGCATATTTTATGTGACTCAAGTTCTAATTATTTTTAGTTTTACCTGCTTTAATTTAAAAGTTTTACGTAAAAAATGTTCTTGTCTACATTTTTGTTATTTCAGTTTACAAAAACAGGATTTATGGCCCTATTTAAAAGAAAAGTGCCCCGATAATTTATACCGCCCTTTCCTCTTTCTATGGCGCGGTTATTTGCAAAACATAGCTTAAAAATGCACTTTTAAATTGCTGATATCTATTATTTATAGCGATTTCATTAGTTAACAAAGGTGCAAACATAAATAAATTATGACATAACCAATTCATGCATGTCAAATGATTTTGTTACATATCAAATAGCTGCAGCATACCAATTATCGGCTTAGAGATTTAAAAAAAATGAATTATCGTAACTGCATTTTAACTAATAATGTGATACTTTCATACTATGCAAATTTAGGTTACAATATTATGTTATCAAGAAGTAATAAATTTTTCGGAAATGTATTATTATATTTACAATCAGTAGTGATTTCACGGCAATATCATAGTTCACGATGTGAGGTGGGATGTAAGCTGACGCTTACAGTAATGTTCTTGAAAAAAAAAATTATTTATTGTTATTAACCTTAGTTTTGTTAATATACGCTGTTACTAAAACTTATGTAAATTAATATCATTATTATTGTTATTTGCTTTTTCATAACATACCTATTCGAAATGTGGCTTCTAGAGTAGTGATATAACTGAATAATGTACTACTCAGCAATTTAACACATGCAACATGAAGTGTTGCATGTATTACTGAGTAATAAGGAAAACACTTGAGCAATTTAATATTTTATGAAATAATGCCATACTTGACATGTCTGTCATGAATGACCAGTTATTCATGAACTAGTCGCCATGAGTGGCCCTGTCTTAATGTCATTCATGGCGAAGTTCGAAACTGTAATGCACACAGTTATCCGGTGATCTTCTGTAATGATCTAATGCAACAGTTTTACCTTTCTTCCCAATTCATTATTTTCACAAGTCATGAAAAACTTCATATAATTTAAACTAGCGCCAAAAAATATTACATTAAATTGTTTTAAATTTTCTTGTGTGGTTTGCTTGTCGTTAAATAACTTCATGGCATTTTCCCTTGCACGGCTCTTGAAAATATGACTTCTCGAGGGATGAAGGTTCAATAGAACTAAATCCTATATATTAATCAGTAATATTTCATGAAATATAAAGTGTTGCACATAGATCACTTTGTAACAAAAAATGATGAAACGGTACGATTGGGCGGCTTAATGCCGTCGGATTCAAAAGTATTAACCTAAATACAATGACAATAACTTCTCCTTAAACAAGAAGAATGAACGCAATGGGCCCAAGTTTTCTTTGCAAAATTTATAACTGCGTCAAACACACAACTTTTAGGTGCTGCGTGTTTGTAGTCACAGATATCCCACACAGAGCCCGATTAAGGTCATCTGGGGCCCAAGGTCCAGCAACGTTTTGGGGCCCCCTCGAATTAAAATAGTAGCTAGAAAAAATTTCGAGGATTATTATTAGATATTATGATACAGTTGCCAAGTTAAGCAAAATCTATTTGTTTTGTTTTTGAGAAAATAATTGCAGAAAACTTCATTTTTAAGAAACTTTTTCTAAATCATTTTATTCATTTTGGGCCCCTCATCAGCAGTGGGCCCAAGGCCGTGGCCTAGTTGGCCTGTGCGTTAATCAGTCCCTGATCCCACAGCTGTATCAAGTTGTGGTATAAGCCATATTTGAAACATATTCATGAAACTGCTGTCCGTAATAATTTACTCAGCGTAGTGAAAAAGACCATACAAATTAGCTTGCTAAATAGTGAGGTAAATATTGACTTTAGATAGCTCCGTTTGGCAAACTTGAGTCACACAGAACATGTATAAAGTACGGAAGTCTTTCTTCTGTATTGTCTTCAAATTTTTTTCATACTATTGTACCTTAGAATGAAGTTATTGTCCTATATGATCAATACAATCATTTTGAATTTCCCTGTATTTTATGTAATAAAATAACGCCAAATATGATGAGGTTCGGAAGCTGTATGTACAGTTATCAGTAATCGTCAAATATTTTAGTTCTCTCCCCAATTCATTATTTTCACAGGACATTGGATGCACTTCAAACACTTTAAACAAGCGCCCAAAAATATCATTACGGAAGCGGGAGACACGTTTGTGCGAAGGGTCATCTTCCAATTTAACAGCGAAATTTGTTTTGTAATAAATCTTTCATAAGGTAATAAGACGTGCACTACAAATTATGACGAAAGACTGTTTACTGTTCTATTACAATATTTTATTACTAGTAAGACCATCACTTTAACTGAACTTTTCAAATTTCTCAATACCGACATAATTCCCAAACAAATTTCAGTTGATATTGTAAATATTCTTTTTCAATATACAGCAGCGTAAATATACATTTAGGGTAAAACTGAGATGTGCCGCCAGCGCCGAGTGGCACCCGTCAGGCACGTCAACCAAGTCCTGAAAGACTTTTATCGCGCACGACCGGGAGGGGCCTCCTGTATGCGCTGCGACCGGTGGGAGCACCGCCACATGTGCACCGCCACATGTGCATTACACCCATTGAACCCAGGTGAATGACGACATAGGTCATTGCGATTGTGGTGATTCTGAGTACTCTTGAGAAACCACCACGTTACACTTTGGGATGAGCCGCGGTCCCACAACAGCTTCGGGGCTGGACACCCAAGAGGGAACCAGGCCCTAAGCCTTAAGTCGGATTTACCCGACCCGCAGTTGCTCTACCAGAACAGGAGGGACATGAAAACCTACAGAGGTAGTAACAGTTTGCTGTTGTAATGGATGATACATTTAGGGTAAATGAAACATGACGAATCACTCGAAAAAAATAAATGTGTAGGCTGTTCATAAGACAACAAAAGTCTAGTTGAAATGCAGAAAATCATATACAAGTAAATTTGATGCAAACAGTTTCTATATTCTGAAATTTTTTGAACTGCATTTATGATAGAGTTCGGATTTTCTGTTTTCGCACAGTACTTGTATTAGTTAATATGAAACGCAAAAAAAAAAAAAAGTTTTGGCAAATTAATGTTTATCAAATATTGCCAGATATGACGAAACACTGAAACTACAGGCACAGCTCTCCGATGATCTTCAGTAATGATCAAATGATTTAGTTTTCTTCCCAACTCATTATTTTCACAGGACACGGATGCACTTCAAATAATTTAAACTAACGCCCAAAAATATCACTGCGGAAACAGGAGACACGTTTGTGTGAAGGGTCATCTTCCAATTTGTCAGCGAAATTTGTTTTATAAGGAAGCTTTCATTCTCGCTAATGACCAATTATATTAGTGCTGAAAGACAATAACGGCGTGCACTACCCACTAAGACGAAAGACTGTTCACAGTTCTAAAATTATCTCTTTATGAATGATAAGGTTTTGAGAGCATAATGTAACAGTTTATCTAAACAAAGTAACTCTAGTAGCTTGGTTATAAATATTCAGATGGAGTTCTTTAATGTTGCAATTCGCGTCACTCGAGAAGAGTATAATGTTTCAAAATCTGTCGCAGCGATTTGGATAATGTAAATCAATACATTCGAAATCCTCTTGCCGCGCACTGTCTTATTTCGTAAAATGATTTTATCGGCTTAGTGCTGTTTTCGTTTTTGCATATTCTATTTTTATTTTACCGATGTTTTATTTTTTTATTAGAATATCTGGTTTAGCTGTTTCTCGCTTGTTGTAAGGTGTGAAAAATTTCACGTTGTATGTCTATCTATTTGGTTTTTAAGTTCTCTGAAAATATGTGCATCTGAATTAAGATTGCGTATTACAGTCCTTTTTACTTCTCCGTGCACTTAACTTATTTTTTCAAAATTAGTGACTTAAACCCGTCTGCTTTTAAACGCCTCATATATCTAAATATCTGATTATTTATATTATACCGATATTCCTATGTACACTCTGACATGGCTAGCATTCTCCATGTACTTAACTTATTTTTTCAAAATTAGTGACTTACACCCCTGTCTATATTATACTGATATTCCTATGTACACTCTAACATGTCTAGCAATCTCCATCCACTTATCTTATATTTCACAATTTGTGACTTACACCATTCTTTATTTTAAACGCCTGATATATCTAAATAGCTATCAATCCTTTACTAGTAGTAATTAACACTATCAATAATAATTATCGGTATTAATTGAAATAAGTTAATTGTTGAGAGATTAAATGTAAATCAAAATGACAATATACATGACGTTTCGTAAAGTGCACCCTAATTTTAAAATTTAACAAATCATTAACTATAATAAATGTAAATATGAAATACGTGAATTAACTTTATGATTTTCATTTACCGTCGAGGTTATGCACTTTATTATTTATTTATTTATTTATTTTCTATAAAATCAGCTAACTTTGATTAATTCATAAAAGAATATTTATTAGTCATTTCAGAGGCAAGTAATTCTGTTCCTGTAATGATGAAAATTCACTAGAATTTAGGACATTTTTCAATTGAAAATAAATAAATATAATAAAAAATTCACCTAAATTAAAAAAGGCAAAATTTTATCGTTACTTACATGCAAAAAGTAACAAAAATAGTTATTAAGGCACAATAATAGTCAATGAAATGACATTCCTATAAATAGGACGCGAACGAGTTAAACATTCTTATTGTGTTTATAAATCACATTCTATTCCACCTCCTTTCTTTTTTTCAACTAAAAAATTCAATAAAGGCAAACAAATGAGTTTTCAGCCACGTAATTTTAGTACGTTCCCCCAATCAATCCAAAATACTCATTGATAAAAATTTTCCGAGGCGGAATTAATCCGCTTAGTTAACAACAAAACAGGGATATATTAATTTTGGAGTGCAACACAAAAGAGCTTCTGCGATCTCGAGCTCTTTTTTTTTTTCTTTCTTTCTTTTTGTGTTGTTTTGTTTTTGTTTTTTTCTTTACTGGAAATCGTCTGCCACAAAACTCATTTTGGAGAAGTGGAATCGTTCATTCGTTCTTTCTCGTTCGTTCGGATGGAAAGAAAAGAATAACGAATTGGGTTATTATCATTTTAGCGGCACAAAAGAATTGAATATTGATGTATTTAGCAAATACATAGGAATAATTGGGTATGCATTTTGCGGGGAAAGGGGGCTACAAAGTGTCAACAGATTAATTCTGAGCGGGGCTTTGAGTTAGACTTGATTAAACTTATTGTAAATGAGAAATAATGAGTTGTTTTGTCGTTTGAGCAAAATGTACTGATTAGAATTTAATAACTCACGATTAAAATTTTTGTAATTTACACTGATTTTTTTTTTATTATTATTATTATATGCTAGCTGTATTTGTGTGTACTTTACTTTTGCGGATATTAAATGATCTCAAATGTTTTGATAAATGCAAACGTGGTTTAAATGTTTGAAATTAAAAATGAATGAACAGATATTTATTAAATTTAAATGAAAATGACATAAAACGTACACAATAATTGTTGAAAATGATAAAACTTTTCTGTAAATATAAAAATGTAGGGAGAAAATAATCGGATTAGCATAGCGGGTTTGTTAATTAAATCTTCAGTAAAAGCAAATCGTTTTCTAAAGCTTATAAATGTGAATATTCTTGATAAAATTACTTTTTCTGTGCTATGTTTGATAGCATTGTTGATTTGTGAAATTTATTTTACAGATTATTCAAATTATATTCAATTGCCATAATTAGAATTTCTTGTATTTAATCTGTATTGCTATTATGGAAATAAAACCGAAGTCAATATAAACTTAATTTGTTTTGCAGATTATTTTTTTTTGTACTTTGATCGGTATTATTACAATGGGTACATTTTTCAAACGAGACAAACCTTGTGATTCTAATATAACATAATGCTTCCAAATATGACATTTAAAAAACGTTTAGTCGAATACCTTTAAAATTTTATTAATACATTTTATAAATTCCTTTATTTTGCTTTATTTACATATTTAAAATTTTAGTGGAATATAAATGAAACCGCTAAAATAAGCTTATATTTTGTCTAATTAAAATTTCTTCAGAACGCTAGCATGTAATTTTTTTTCTTATATATAAAGAAATTTATTTAATTATTAAAAATTTCAATGCGAAGGAAAGTCCAGTTTTTATGCATTCCGTATGATTTTGATATTGAAAAACTCAAGCAATAAAATAATAAAATTTTAGTTTCTAAATGCATGTAAATTCGTTAAATTAAAAACAACCACCATAATTATATACAGGGTGATTATAATATAAGTATCTCTATTTGGAACAGTCTGTACCTCGAAGGAATAACCCGAATGAAACCAAAATAGGTACACTTACCATTCGAGAACGGGGAAGAAGAATAGAACAATAAAAAACAACAATTGCAATAATCACCGACAGATGGCGCTACTGGGTGTGAAATGTAACGTGTAATACAAGTACAAAGAATTAAGTCGTCAAACCGGATGGCACACCTAATTCAGTGGAAAATGTCAAGCGAATGTGGTTACGCTTTCGTATGGCAGTGCCGATCATGTTCAGGTTCCACATGGCCATTGTGCAGGAGGACACAATCCAGGCGCTGCACGACGTGCTCAACTGCGGAGTGTAACGCATTAGGAGTGATGTTTCGCACATGTTGTGATATGCGTTAAAGTCACTGAGGTTTGCGACACCTCCGCGGTGCACAATATTACACATTACATTTCACACTCAAAAGCGCCATCTGTCGGCGATTATTGCAATTAATTTTTTTATTATTCCATTCTTCTACCCCCTTCTCGAATAGTAAGTGTACCGGTTTTGTTTTCATTCCGGTTATTCCTTCAAGTTACAGACAGCTCCAAACAGAGATACTTATATTATAACCACCCGGTATACGTATATATATATATATATATATATATATATATATATATATATATATATATATTGTGTGTGTGTGCTTAACCTTAAATTGTTGTTAATGGTCTCACAGACAGCGGCTTTTTTCAAACTTCACAGTTTAAGTTGTAAATTTAGTTTAACTGCAGATACTAGTGAACTTTTGTTTCATTTTGAGCCCTAGTGTACTAATACTAGAGACTTCTGAATAAGTAGATTTTAATAATAATAATCATGTACATAATTATGGATACACAAAGAGTATCCTATCGGTAAATCGAGTCTTTTATTCATCTTCCGATCAAGTTGTCTCAGAAACCTCTCACAGTATAAGCTACGTGACAATTTATCTGACAGTAGTTATTATGGGAATAAAACCAAAGTGAATTGAAACCTGATTTGTTTTGTTGAATATTTTTTGTCAAATAGTTTTATCGGGATTATTAAAATGATATTATTTCATAAAGTAGGGGTTACAACTGTTTACGAGTTACCAAAAAGAATGGAGTTAATGATGCGCCAAACCACGCTCGCCTGAATATGCCAACTAACTGTAAAACTGCAACAACGAAATATTTTAAACACTAAAAGTAGAAAATAAAATATAAATAAAAAAAATAAAGAGTGCAATATTAAAATAAAAAGAAAACTGCCCAGTTAAACTGAGAGCATTGAGCTCACAAGCTATTCACACTAATTCTATATTATACTCTTATATCAAAGAATTTGAAATAAGCCCCTCGAAAAATAAACAAATAGACAATATGTTAAGGGGGGCTCATCCCCCGTTCCCCCCCCCCTTATAATTAACCAATGGACTCCCATGGCTAATCAGAGAAGCGCCTTATTATAATGAACATACATACAAAATTTAAAGAAAATCGGATAATTCTGCATGAAAAACCCATTTATATAAATTAAGTTGGTATTAGCCCCCCTTATCCTCCTTTATACTTAACCAATGAACCCCCAAAACTAATCAGGAAAGCGCCTTATCACAATGAACCTATATACAAAATTACAAAATTTGAAGAAAATCGGATAATTCTGCAAGAAAAAACCCATTTATCTAAATTAAGGGGGGGGGGGGGTAGCCCCCGTATCCCTCTTTATACTTAACCAATGAATCTCCAAAAGTAATCAGGGGAGCGCCTTATCACAATGAACCTATGTACAAAACTCTAAATTAAGGGGGGGTAGCCCACGCCCCCCCCCCTTTATACTTAACCAATTAACACCCAAAACTAATCAGGGAAGCGCCTTATCAGAATGAACCTATATACAAAATTTGAATCAAAACGGTTATTTCTGTCAAGAGTTATCACGTTACGTACATACATACATACGTACATACAGAACCGGCGGGCATATTAACTCTCAGTCTTTGATAGCCTGTGAGCTAAAAATACTCTTTTATTTCTATGAAAAATAAGATGCACGTTATATAGGAATATATACATATTATATACGGTATTTTATTTCGTAACGAGATTCAAATGACTTAAAAATCGTGATTTTTGACTTCACGCGAGAGTCTTGAAATGACGGTCACCTGAGAGTCATAATGTTCGTAATGAATGTAACGAATTAAAGATTAATTCACCGTCAGGAGAGTGACACTTGTGATGACTATTTGTGATGTCACAGCAACGCTACATTGACAGGCAGAACTTTAAAGGTAACTATTAAATTTTAAAATGAATAAATAAAAAGGTATATTTTTCAGTCGATTTAAAGGTAACTCACCCCTTAAAAAAATAATTAATCATACTTGTTTTAGCTTTTTCCACCCGCTCTAAAATTCATCATGAAAAATGATGCAGATTTAAGTAAATACATTAAAAGGGATTAAATATTTCTCCAGTTTTTAAGCAGCTATCGTAAGAATGTGCTCATGTTAAGTGCTCCACACATGTTTTTTTATTTATTAATTGTGACGACGGGCGTTTACTTAATGACAGCCATGGAGGATAGATGAATCTAGATGCACAAGTACACTGTTATTTTCTATTTCAAGCTAGATAGAAATACCTCCATTTAGCAACATTAACGATATGTGGTTTATAGATTTTTCTTCTGAAATAGCCGGATAATATCTTTTTGGGGCTTACCATTATCCTTTTTATTTGTATCTTGTTGAATTTATTATTTTTTTTTAACTGCATTTAGTAGTTTGTTTCTGAAAAGATAATCTTTTTTCTTTTTTTTTTTTTTCCTTTTTGAATATTGATCGCTTAATGAATTTTTTAAAAGATGGGAGGATTTAAAAGCATTGCTCTTTAACGGTGAAGATGAAATAATGATCGATGCCGTGATAAAAGGTGAGCATAAATTTAATATCGGTTTATCAACAATGAAATGATCTTTGCATAAAAATAATATAAAAAGAAAAAGAAAGTATTGAAAATTATAACATGGAGTTTAGTTTTCCCTCCGCAACTTAACATTTTGTTAAAATTATTTATTGGCAAAATAGTGATACTAATATCTTGTGTAAAGATTATCACGTATTTTCCCGTGAAGCACAGTAGTTCGGATTGCGTTCGTTAGCTGGAAAAAATTACTGCAAGTGAATTTTTTGGACGTAAAACATCCTTTTGACTTTTTTTTTTTTTTTTTTTTTTTTTGAGTGGAAAAAGTGTGTGTGTGTGTGTGTGTGGGGGGGGGGATACAATTGAATAATTGAATTTGATGATAACTGAGATATCTTCGAATGAATAGATTTTCGCTAGTAGAAAGAATCAAACAATATCTAGTTATCTGAATTTGATTCATTCATGTTTAAAAAAATTAGACAAAGTTTACTTTATGCATTCTTCATATTTATTCATTTATTCTTCATATTAGAAATGCCACAAACTTCAAAGCTTGAAATTGAACTCTTTATACTATAAAGAATAACGTATATAAATATCAATATGTGGAAATTCGCGCAATTTTTTGTACATCAATATAAACGTACAAATTTACGATTACAAAGATAATCAAGCAAAAGGCACTGTAAAAATCGTATTTTTCAACTTGATGATAAAAAAAATTCTTTTTTGAACTTCTTTTAATAAACCACCAGAACAAAATATTTAATTTTTTATATTAATCGCGGAAAAGGCAACAGGTGGAACAGCACAGTAAATTAATAATTAAATACTGATACTATTAGGCAAAATTTGTTTACATACATTATAATTTCGAGAAAAAGTATATATATTAGGATTCTTTGATGCTTCTTTGAACAAGAAAACCCCCAAATAATAAGTAGGAGAAAAGTCATTTTAAAATGTTATTATTATTTATTTGAACTAAATATTGAAACTGAACCACTGTGTAACGGTCAAATCATTAGAAATTTTATACAAAAGACTAATTTTTCAGTAATGCAAATGAATTTTCTACAAGAGAATTTTTTGTAAATGCATAATATTTGTTAGTATAAGCATATATTTTTCAAGTGAATGCCCATTTTTAGAAAATCAGCTGAATTTACAGGAATAAGAGATCTTCAACTTTAATGATTTGCGATGCATAGTACAGGTTTTTAACATTATATATGGAATCTCAACGATAATGATTAGCTAAAGTTTCTCAATATCAATTCTTTTAACGAAATTTAAAATAGAATTAAAATTTTCCTTTGTGGAAAATGTAAAATAAAATCACCAGAAATGGTAGAAGTTGTTAACATCCTTATCCAAATAGTGTTGAACTACAGACGCTGCATATTTTCAAATGTAATTGACACTTTATACAATAAGGTTTTACTTACCGAAATCATGTATACTTTCTTGTTTAACTTTTCATGAAATTAATGCATTTCACACAATACAAGGTAATTAAATTAATTACCTCTTTTTTCTTACAGCCATATCACAAAAATTGGTTTAAAATATCAATTTTAAAGACATTTTTTTTTAAAACGGCAAATAACTTTTATAGTAAAAAAAAAAAGTTTTTCAATTCTAGAAATTCTAAATGACAATATCTGAAAATTTCATGCAAATACGGATGAAAATAATTTCATAATAGCGTCAGAAAGTAGTGAATTTGTTTTTAAGTTCGTTAATCCACCTGATGAAATTAATTTCAAGTTAACTGTCATTAAAGATATAGTCTTAATTTCTCTGCCTTTTTAAACTAAAGTTTCAAGAAATTTTTATTCAATCATTATTTATTCATGAATCAAAATTGCATTTCCTGGTTTAACATAACCCTTCATTCTTCTTAATTATGTTTTAAAATATCCTTTAGTTGATTATTTGTAATCTTACAATGTCGACTGTCACTCATAAAGTAATACTGTCAGTTTTAATCTCCCAAATTATAAGAAATTTTCCTCATCAAAACTTCCGGTTATTTTATCAAAATTTAATAATTCCTCAAAGTTTAATCCCAAGGCGCAAATGGAAAAAAATAAGGCGTCTGAGACTTGTGCCGGATTTAATTATAATGACAGAATTCTCCCCCGAAGTATTTGGGAATGGGATGAGCTTATTAAAGGGCAAACGCATTTTCAATTACATGGGAATGCTCGCACGCGTTCAATTACCTATTAAGAAGAGGCAGTTTATGGATTTTCTGCCGATATCACTGGATAATAGTCCGGTATTCACTTGCCTGGTCCGTTTTTTTGCCGCAAAATTTTTTTATTCGTTCTATCGGAAGGAATAAATTTTCGGTATCGATTTTCCAAGAATGTAAGGGATATCTGAGGTGGAAACATGGAAAATATGCAAATTTCTTGCAATGAAGTCCATGTAAGGAAGGAATAAGTAGATAAGGAGAGGAATGCATGAGTTTGTAATTTTATTTTGTTTTTTGTTAATATTAGTGGTTTTAGAGTATATACACTTTGTTTCTTAATATTTTCACCTTTTACATTTGATTTTTTTTTTTTTTTTTTTTTTTTTTTTTTTTTTTTTTTTTTTTTGTAGGCCGAATTTTTCTGGAATTACTTACACAAAGCTGCTGCAACAAAAGAAAATTTTTGGAAAATGTTATGAATAAAATTTCTTCAAATCTTTTTCATTGTTTACTTTCATCAATTTCTATTATAATCTGTTAATATTTATTTGCAGAGAACATTCATCCATGAAACTATAAAAAGCGTTGAATTTTAAAACTGGATTGATGCACTGCTTGAGATATTATAGTTAATAGTATACTAATAACAGTACCGAATTTAAGCAACTACATTCATGTAAAACTAATATATATATATATATATATATATATATATATATATATTATGAAAATATAAATTATGCCAAAATTTGGGCTGTAATTAGATGTATATCTAATTGAAGGCTGCAAGAGAACGATATTCTTATGAATATAAAAAATAAAAGTAAAAGTAAAATTAAAAGTAAAACTATCCCACAAATGATTGCGCAAATGCAGCATGTCATATATATATATATATATTAGTTTTACAGAAGAAGCATAGTTATAAAAAAATAAAAATAAATAACAAAAGTTTTTAATTTTGATTTATGATAATTTTATTAAATTATTTTATAGTTTTCATGCAGTCATGTTTATGATACATGAACGTTTTCGAACTCTAATAACAGAAATCCTTCGATAAATGGTGCTACAACAGTTTTGCATTAAATTTATATCTTCATTTTCGGAGATACGGCGTTAAATAGGTCTCAGTTATTAAAAACTTGCAACCGAAAAGTCAGTTTGATGAACTAAATGAATAATGAGCTTTCAAAGCTAATTGAAATGGGGCTGTAGAAATGTTTTTGCTAAAAATTGAGTGTAGATAAATGATTTCTTCATAGTATTTGTGAATGCACAAATTTATTAGTATAAAAATATAGTTTAACTATAATTTTCAGACGTCATGCTCACCTTGATTATTAAATCAAATAAATAAGAAGTGAAACTTACGACTTATTTTACTAAAAATGTGCTAAAATACATAAAAAAGTTTTTTTTTTTTTTTTTTTTAACATAAAAACCGTCAAAAGATGTTAAAACCCAAGCACTTTCAACTGTTACAAAAAAGTCATCAGGGGAATTTTAGAGATGTGAATGTTCATGAGACGAGTCTATTTCAAAGGAGCGGAGGAAGTGGGGGCGGAGGAGGGAAGAAGTGAAACTTACGATTTATTTTACTAAAAATGTGCTAAAATACATAAAAAGTTTTTTTTTAAACATAAAAACCGTCAAAAGATGTTAAAAGATGTTAAAACCTAAGCACTTTCAACTGTTAAAAAAAGTTATAAGGGGAATTTCAGAGATGTGAATGTTCATGAGACGAGTCTATTTCAAAGGAGCGGAGGAAGTGGGGGAGGAAGTGGGCGGAGGGGGGGGGATACGATAGTTACGTTCCAAAATCGCCAGAGATATTTAGTGCGCTATACCAGATCCTGGATATATTGTAGGAGAACATATCATTGCAAATGTTTCTTCCTTGAGTTAAACACTAAAGATTCTCCGATTATTATTGATGTGTAAGTAATGTGAAGTACGGGCTATGATTCTTGCTTTACTGAAATCTACGATAATCATCTTTAGCACCCTTAAGAATTAATTCTTCAGCTAGGCATGCCACGTGTGTACAACAGAAAACATATAATTGCAAATAATCACTAATGCTCATTGTTGATTAAAAGGTGCAATTAAATACTTGCTTCATGTGATGTTAGCTCAGTTTTTTTTTTTTTTTTTTTTTTTTTTTGTTAAAACAAACTTGGTTTTCTCTGAAAGATCTTATCTTACATTTGTTGAAAAATTTTAACAAAATTTTCTTCCTTGTTTTCACAAGATGTTTATGATAATACTTAATATAAAAATATTATTTTGAGCTTTAGAAAATACTTTGCTGATACAGATGTTAAATTTTAAACGTATGAGTAACGAAATAATAATTTTTAAAATGAACGAAGAAAGAAGGCTCAGAGCTACACAGTTTATGTTATATCTCATTAAAATACTTGAATAGAAGATAATCCTTATTCACTAGTTATTTAATTGGATAAGGAAGAACAATTTTTTACAGTAAAATTAATGATGATAAAGATTTTATTTATTTAAAAATTATATACAAATATACGACTGTAAATCTGAATTAGAGTCATACAAACAACTCATTTATTTTTTTTAATTTAAGAGGAGAAAATTGCTCCTCAGCAATATTACAATGCAATTGCATTTTTATGGCCTTTTAGCGAATAATGCTGCTTTAGGATACACAACCCCTAACATTAACGAAATTTATTCTGAAATTGTTGGTAAGGAAATCAAGCTCTTCTAAAATACTGCTTTCTGTTGCAAATGGAGCCTCAATGTCTACGTTAGGAAAGCAAAATAACTCATGATCTAATCGCCCTCTAGCTGTTATCTTATTGCAGTAATTTATTGGTTTGGACGATCGTCTTCTAATAATAATTCCCCCCCCCCCCTACTCCATACAAAAAAATTACTTATTTATTTGAATAACGAATAATAGTTTAAATTTTTAAATGACGACATTAGACTTCCTTAAAAACTATTTACAAATATGTTACTATAAACCTATACAAGAAACGTAACTTTTTTTCTTTAGGAGGAGAAAATTGGGTGTCTGTCTAGAGGCAATAGTAAAATGCAATTGCATTTTTATGGTCTTTTAGTGAATGATGACTCTTTTACGTTACACGGCCTCTAACATTAGCAAAATTTATTCTAGAACTATATGCAAGCTGCTTTTGCAATGGAGTCACAGTGTCTACTTTACGAAAATGAAATAACTCATGATTTAATCACAGCATTTAGCTGTTTATGCTTTTGAGTAATTCACTGGTTTAAAAATGTGAATCGAATATAGAAATGGCACAAAAAACATACCTTTATTTGTATAACGGAATTTTTTTTTTAAATAGAATAATGAAAAATATTATTTTACGTTTCTTTAAAAACTATAAACAAATATATACCTAAATATATAAACCTAAATTAAAGCTGCACAAACATTTTTTTTTTTTTTTTTTTTTTTTAATGAGCCGAAAATTAGATCTAAGCTATATCAAAACGAAATTGTCATTTATGGTCTTTGAGCGAATAATGACTCGTTTAATATACACAGTCGCTAACATTAACAAAATTTATTCTAGAGCTGTATGCAAGAAAAGCAAGCTCTTCTAAAATACCCCCCTTTTTTTTACTGTCTAATCTATTGTTGAGATCTAATCGCCATTTAGCTGCTTACTTATTGCAATAGTTCACTGGTTGGGCGATACCCAACTGGCGATACCCAACTACTGGCGATACCCAACTATGCCCTACACAAACAATTTACTTAACGTTATAGGATAACGAAAAATAATTTAAAAAAATGAATGACAAAAAATACTATGTTATATTTCACAAGGAAAAAAAGCAAATATACCAATATATACGTAAAACAGGGCCACACATACATCTTATTTATTTTTTATTTTAACAGGAGAAAATTGGGCCTACTAATACTAAAATGCAATTGCACATTTATGGAGCTTTATCGAATAATGACTCTTTAGGAAACGCAATCTCTAACATGAATAAAATTTATTACATATGCAAGGAAAGCGAGACTATTTTCCCAATGGTACCTGAATTTCAACATTACGACAGCGAAATAATTATTGATCTAATAGGTATTTAGCTTTACTGGTTTGGACGATCGTCTTCTAACCCAAAACAATGAAGACAATTACCTACTTGACGCAGACAATTTACCTATTTATTTCAAAAACAAAGAGTAATATAAAAATGAATGACAAAAAATATCACATTACATTTTTAAAAAAGATTATAAACGTTAATTTGAGCCATACAAACAACATATTTAGTCATTTTTACTTAAGAGGAGAAAATTGGACCTAAGCAATACTAAACTGCAATTTCATTTTTACGTCCTTTTAGCGAATAATGACTCGTTTAAGATACACAACCTCAAACATTAAAGAAATTTATTCTGGAACTGTATGCAAGGAAAGCAAACTTCTTTTGCAATGGAGGAGTCCCAGTGTCTACATTACGTAAGCGAAATAACTCTTGATCTAATCGGCATTTAGCTGCTTACGCATTGCAATAATTGACTGTTTTGGACGATCGCCTTCTAACAACGACTGAATAAAAACGGTATTTTTATTCAAATGCAAGAATGCTCATTTCCTTCGAATGTAAGTAATCCTGGGGCAGGCAGGATAAAGAGAAATATATTGACATTACTTTTACTTCCGAAGAAGAGCCTGGTGCTTCCACTATCTATTCTATTGGCCAGTAAATGGATATCTAATGATGGCAGGGAGCCATTCGGGAGTAGAAAATTGGTTTTTGCAAATTCATTACCGATCTTTTTTATTATTTATTTACTGCTAAGATGAGGAAAAGATAGCTGTGATATAAATGACTATATATAACTAATGTACATAATGTCGTTTGTGTAAAGATTATCTTTTTTTAATGATTTTTGTTAAAGATTGTAAGTGCTCATAAATATCATTTATTGCAGATTACGAAGTAAGCTTGATAGCCAAGAGAAAATACATTTCAAGCTCATTTATATATATTTGTTCGTTAAATTAAAATATTTACGAAATAATATATCAAAACATTGGACGTAAGACCTTTATGTTATTAAAACATGCAAAATTACCGATTTTTTATTTTTATTTATTTATTTATTTATTTTATGAAAGAAGACACTGTATATTTTGAATGTATTTTGTTATAATTATTCAGAATTAGACACCTCATCATATATCAAACCGCCATCATAAGTAAATATTTCAGTAGGCACTCAAAATTGCAGAGAATTAATGCTTTACATTCCTTATATGTTTCAGAACCAGTCTTTTTATTATTTATTTACCACTAAGATAAGCAAAAGATGCCAGTGATATAAATGACTATATATAACTAATGCGCATAATGTCATTTGTTTAAAATTGTCATTTATTAACGATTTTTGTTAAAGATTATACTCCTAACATTCATTTATTGTGGATCATGGAGAAAGGTTGATAGACGAAAGAAAATGCATCTGAAAATAATTTATACATAATTTTTTTTATTAGATTATTAATGAATTCGTACAAGGAAATCCTTCAACATTACTGCTGTAAGTCATGAAAAAATGTAAAAAAAATGTAATGGCGAATGACAGATGGTACTTTTCGAGATGTGCTGTTATAATGGTGGGATCCACATTCAGAATGCAAAGTCATTATTTCCCAAACCGTCATCATTAAGTAAATTTTCCTCAAAATACTCAAAATTGGGAAACACTAATGCGCTTCATACGAGTCATATATGAGTCATATGTTTTATTACTGCTCTTTTTAATATTTATTTTCTGCTAAGATGAGGACACGATAGCTGTGATATAAATGTGACTATACAGGATGTCCAAATAAGATTGAAATGCGCTTTACTTTTTTTTTCTGTTGGAGACACATAGACGATGTAAATTGGAAAAGTGTTCAAAATAATGTAGAAATAAAGATTATGTTAATGAAATAGTCTTGCCATTATTTTAAAAAAAAGTTTACACTTTTTAAAATTACGGTCAACAGACCTTATAAGTTATACTTAGACACATTTGCCTCATGCTCTGACAAGTAAAATAGGGAGTATTCCGTTCTTCTACGACCAAAACTTACCAATTTAAGATTCTTTGATTTTTAAGAAATTTCAGAGCCGTCAAGTACTAAAACAGAAAAACACGTTTTTAGTGCCGGAAGCTATAAAATTTCATAAAGTACAAAGCATAGTAACTAGGTGAGGTTTGGTCATAGAAAAATTGAATTTTCACTGTTTTATTTGTCAGAGCAGGGAGAAAATGCTTCGGAAAAGAGTAAGCTCCTAAATTTCATAAAATAAATAAATAATATATTTGATCGTAGAAAAAAATATTTTTACTATTATACTTGTCAAATCATATAGAGTTTTTTTCTAAATATAGCATATAGGACTCCAGGTACTAAAAAGTGTAACTTTTGAAAATTAATGGAAGGGCGATTTTATCGACATAATCTTAATTCCTGTATCTTATTTTGCACACTTTTGAAATCTACATTACCTGCTTATCTCCAACAGGTAAAAAATCAAGCACGTTTCACTATTTTTTGGGACTTCCTATATATAAGAAATGCGCATAATGTTGTTTGTGTAAGGTTGTCTTTTTCAAAGGTTTTTGTTAAGAATTGCAAGTACTCACAACATCATTTATTGTATATTTTGAAATAAAGTAGTGAGTCAACAGAAAATACATATTAAACTTATTTATAAATATTTGTTTTTTGATTATGTTAATTATGAATTTATATAAATGAAACATTAGACTTGATGCTTATAAATAATTAAAACAAGAAAAAGTACTAAATATTTAATGAGGAAGGGCAAATGGCCCTTTTCAAGATTTGTATTATTCGGAATGTACTTTCATCATATATTTATCTTTCACACAAGTAAATAATTCTACATAAACTCAAAATTAGAGAAAACTAATATATATCTCATATAAACTACATTATAACACATTAACTTTTCGATGAGACTGAACAAATATGAGACCATCAACTAGCAGAATAGATGAGATATTGAATATTAAAGGAATTTTTAAAACTATTCATATTCTTTTCAATAGCACGAGGTATAACAAAAGAAGAATGAGCTATTATAAATCTAGATTATTTGCATCATTTATCAAAAACTGAAATTGTATACATTTTATTTCATAGTATCTCCCAGTCTAATTTTTTTAAGTTGAATGCACATTGTTTACCACAAATTCATCAGTTCCATCTATGTTTCACGAACAATAACTGTACTGTTTCACTTTTATTGTTTTTGTACCTTATATTATTTTTAATCAAACGCCAGTCAGTTATCTATAGCTATTAGCTATATCTAAAAATATGTCGCAAAAATAATCTTCCATTTCTTTTAGTTACATTTTTAATAAAACTTTCAGAAGGTTATCGAAAATCAACGCCAAATCTGATCACAAACCAACAACAACAAAAAAAAATAATAATAATAAATAAATAAAGAAAAGTCTACCTAACCGTATGATAATCTGACACAAAATTCAAGAGTCATCCAAAATTAATGGTAAAACTAAAGATAAAACAACACAAGAACGGAAGAAAAATCTAGATAAAATAAAAAACATCACAGTTTATCTAAACTGAATGCTAAATCTTATCATAAATTAACACAAAAAATATAGATAATAACATATCTCAAAATTCAAGAGTTTTTCGAATACATCGCTAACTCTTATCATAAACCAGTGCAAGAATGAAAAAAAATGTAGAGACGATAAAATTCGAAAGTTATTCAAACTCAACGCTAAATCTCATCATGAACTATCCAAGAATTGAAATCTAGAAATCTAGATGATAACATAACACAGAAATCATGGGCTATCCAAAATCAACGCTAAATCTGATTATATGAACCAAGAAAAAATTAAAGAAAAATCTAGTTGATAACATAACACAAAATGCATATCATATTTCTTTTTCAATACTTGTTTCTATAAATATTGAATGAGTTGACGTGCTTCTGTTTAACTACTTCTAAGAAGTCAAAAAACGATAAGTGGCTGGAGAGGTTAAGAGATTTAGCCAAGTGAAGTGCTCACTCAAAAAGCTACATAACGTTACAAAAAAAAAAAAAATTCTCATCATATTTCAAACTTTTAGTTTTCTGACAAAATATACATTTTAACCAAATGCATTCATACAAAAATCTGAGATAATAAAAGTAATCATGCAATATTTTTAAGTATTTGCATTTCCTATATGATATTCATTGAAAGAAACTTGACCTTTACTTGACCATTGCTTTCTACTTCGTCGATACTGGAGAAACATTTATTTCTGATAAAAAATTAAATTAAATTCTTAAAATGTTTTATTTATTTTTTTATTTTTTTTTATCCTTTGTCTAAAACAATTTCGAAATCGTATCGTAAATGGAAAATAACAGTCCAACAACAATACAAACGAAAGCCCAAGCCCATAGATTTAAGGTAGGGGGGGGGGAGGTCAAAATTCCCCAAGTTTTCGGAAGTTTTTCTTCTTTTTATCAGAATAATCCTTTTAAATGAACGAAAATCACTTAAGTTTCTAAAGCCGTATTCTATGCATTTTTTTAAAATGAGAATGTGCAATTTATGCACTGAGAAAAATGACACTTTTAAATCTGAGTAAATCAATGTTTTCATTTTGTTATGAAACTTTTTGTTTCAAATAGGACGATCCAATGCTTTCAAGTCTGAAATACCAGAAATACTCAGAATATTGAAACATGGACATACTCCAAACTGAGTACATAGTGGTCAGTTCATACTCATTTTTGAAACATGGACATACTCAAAAATGATTAGAATCAGTTTGAACTCATTTCTGAAACATGGAAATACTCAAAAATGAGCACATAGAAGTCAGTTCATACTCATTTTTGAAACATGGACATACTCAAATTTGAGCACATGATGTTTTATTCTTGAGTGTGTGCATGTTTTCAGAAATGAGTATATACAGGTTTCAAACTTGAGTAATTTTGAATCGGAGTCATTTTGACTATGCGACTTACTCAGATTTGAGTATTTTTGGCTCAATTTAAAAAATGTCGCTTTTAGAGCATGCGTGATCATTCATATATTGTATCATAAAAAATATCAATAACTACCACTTAGATGAAATCGTATTTTTTTTTTTAATGTACGAGATTTATGATTAATTTGAATAACGGAAGAGAATTTATCATTTTATTTTAAAGAACTTAGCCTGAATGAAAACTTTCAATACGTAAAACGAAAAGATAACTAAGTTTATAACAGCTAAGAGTTTATCATAATTTTTTGTAAAATAAAGCTGAAATACAGGAGAACAGATAGAACAACATATCTCTCTAAGTGCCAAACGTCTTAACCACCTGAAAGTCTCATTTTTGGAAGTATGGTAGTGACTAAAAAAGTAATTTTTTTAAATTAGACATTCTATGTATTTTCTGAAATTTATAAGTATAATTTGTATAAAAATATTTTGTATAGTTCAGAAAAAAGTGATTTATTTTTTTACTAAAAGCTTGCACATAACAAAATCCACGCCTAAGCTGGTTTTCTAAAAGAATACTCGGCCGCATGCCTGACGACGGAGACTGTTAAGTCGTTAAAGGATTAAATAAGACTTAAATATACATATATAATATAAATATTGCCCTTGTTTAGCCACTGTTGTATTCCTTTTAATGGTTTATTATAGTCAAAACGAAAAAATTCATAACTCAAACGCAAATTCGAAATAATTGTTATCTCAAATAAACATTCATTCTTCTTCTCGGTAAAAAAAAAATTAACACATTAAAACTAATGCTTCATTTACTTCTCTGTTTTCTCATTTGAAGTTAGAAATTTTCAACTTTTGTGTAACATTAAGACGTATCTTCCCGTTAAAACCTACTTAAAGTAAATTTGTAGCCCTTTCATTTCGAAACTTTTCCCTCTGCTTTCTCGCCCGAAGTTTTCTTGGTTGTAATTTCCTCGTTAATTAATTGCCTTGGTTTCGTTCCACTGAGTCTGCTTTACGTCTCCGGGGACGTAGTTCAGTGGCAGATGCCGTTTAATGAAACGAATAGGCAAATTTGGAAAAATGGTCTTACTACGTGGAAGATGATTTTAGGAAATGTCGATCATTTTTTATTAAATAATCTCCTCTTTAATTATAGATATTGATAATTTGTTGGAAAAAAAAGTTCAAAATGTATAACTAACAGCGTTTTAGATACTTGACTCAAAGGATAAAAAAAGATTAAGATTGTAAAGTAATGCGATTCAAGAACTGAATTAACTTTAAAGTCATACACACAACTTTAAATTATACATACAACTTTAAAATCATGCACACAACGTGTGTTAAATTTTTGCAAATGTAGTTCAGTGGCAGAAGCCGATTAATGAAACGAATAGGTAAATTTGAAAAGATTCTCTTACTACGTGGAAGATGATTTCAGGAATGGCGATAATTTTTATTTAAAAATATCGCTTTAATTATAGATATTGAGAATTTGTAGGATAACGAGTTCAATATGTAACTAACAGCATATTACATACTTGACTCAACAGACAAAAAAATAATTAAAATTGTAAATTAATGCTATCCAAGAACTGAATTAACTTTAAAGTCATACATACAACTTTAAATTATACACACAACTTTAAAATCATACACACAACTTGTGTTAAATTTTTGCAAATGTAGTTCAGTGGCAAAAGACGTTTACGAAACGAATAGGCAAATTTGAAAAGATTCTCTTACTGCGTAGAAGATGATTTTAGAAATGGCAATCATTTTTATTAAAAAAATCTCCTCTTTAATATAGATATAGATAATTTGTGGAAAGAGAATTCAAAATGTAACTAACAGCATCTTACATACTTCTTGACTCAAAAGAAAAAAATCTTAAGAGAGTACAGCAATGCAATGCAATGAAAAAACTAAATTACCTTTAAAATTTTATTTCACACAATTTTAAAATCACACACACAACTTGAGTTCAATTTTGAAAAATGTAGATCAGAGTTCAATAGCAGAAAGAAGCCGTTTAATGAAATGAATAAGCACATTTGAAAAGATGCTCTTACTACGTGGAAGATAAATTTAGGAATTTTTATCATTTTTATTAAAAAAATCTCATCTTTAATATATAGATATTGATAGTTTGTGAGAAAAAAATGTTCAAAATAAATCTAACAACATCTTATATATTTGACTCAAAAGAAAAAAAAAATCTTAAAAGTGTAAAGTAATGCGATGCAAAAGCTGAATTAACTTTAAAAATTGAATTCACACAATTTTAAAATCACACACACAACTTTGTGTTCAATTTTGGAAAATGTAGTTTAGTGTTCAGTAGCAGACAGAATCTGCTTAATGAAATGAATAGATAAATTTGCAAGGATGTACTACTCATCATGTAGCTGTTTGATGATTTTAAGAGTTTTAAACATTTTAATAAAAAAAATCTCTTGATTAATATAGATTTCAATAAATTGTGGAAAAAATATTCAGAATGTAATTCAAAGCACATTTAAGTTTTGGCACCTTATATGAGGAGGTAAGAACCAGGGTAGACCAACCTCGCCAGCTGAGATTTCGAGGAAAATGCTCTCCAAAATTTGTACAAATTTTTGTCAAATTCTTTTAGGTCAGTTCTGCCAGTGCCAGAGGAGACCAAGCTTCAGCATCAAACATATGATGATTAAAATGGCACTGCCAGGGTCGACCAAGTCACTTGATCCATACTCTTGCACCGGTAATTTGATATCCAAGTGACGTTGGAGCATCTGTTAAACTAGCTCTATCACTTGATTAGTTTTGAAATTAAAATTCATTATACAGCCAATAGATGGCATGGCATAGAATGCCTTGATACTTCAAACTCATTTTTAACAAAAATGTGGGACAGTCCACACGGGTTCTCAACGCCTCATATTTCTTGACTCAAAATACAAAAAAATATCCATACGAGAAAAGTAAATGCTAAGCAAGAATTGTATTTTGCACAGCTTTAAAATCATGCACTAACACTACACGGGCTCATTGTTTTGCAAGGAAAATTTGAAAAGATGTTCTTGCAACGTTAACAATTTGATAATTTTTTGAATTCCTTACTTTTTTTATTAAAAAATCTACTATTCAATATAATTTCGCTAACAGGAAATTAACAGCATCTGACACGCTTCTTGATTCATAAGAAAAAAAATCTATATAAATGAGTAAAAAACTCACGCGATGCAAGAATTGAATTTGAGACAACTTTAAAATCGTATTTATACTTCATTCGACATTTTTACTTCTGATTATACATTTTCATCATGTGACAGTCAGCAACACAAAGATATTTTCGGGCACTCGTTTCTTCTTTTACAAGAATAACAATCTAACAAAAAAGTAAGATGTATGTTTATAATTGGTAAGTTTATTATTATTCTTATTATTTTCCAGTTATGCTAATTTAGATTACGATAGAAACTATTTTTTTTCTTTGTGGTTAATTTTGAAAGACGATTAAAAGATATTAATTATTATATATTTGATCACAATACACAAATACTTAAATATGCAATTATTTTACTTCGTACAATAATATCCCAAAACTTATGTGAAAGCATTCACAGTTTCATATAGGTACCAGATATTTCCTGCATTGCGTAACCTACTTTTTAGAACTAAAATTTTCGAATGCGAGGAAATATGGTAGTCATTTATGCCAATATAATGTACAGGGTGGTTATAATATAAGCATCTATATTTGGAGCTGTCTGTAGCTCGAAAGAATAACCCGAATGAAACCAAAATCGGTACACTTACTATTCGAGAAGGGGGAAGAAGAATGGAAAAATAAAAAATAATAATTACAATAATCACCAACAGATGGCGCTACTGAGTGTGAAATATAATGTGTAATACAAGAATACAGAATAAAGGCGTCAAACCGGATGGCACACCGGTTTCTTGGAAAATGTCACAATCAACGTGGTTACGCTTTCGCATGGCGGTGCCGATCATGTTCAGGTTCCACATAGTCATTGTGCTGGATGACACAATCCAGGCGGCGCACGACGTGCTCAACTGCAGAATGTAACGCATCAGGAGTGATGTTTCGCACATTTTATGGTATGCGGTAAAGTTATTGAGGTTTGCGACACCTCCGCGGTACACAATATTCACATTACATTTCACACTCAAAAGCACCATCTGTCTGCGATTATTTCATTTTTTTTTTTTATTGTTCCATTCTACTTCCCTTTTCTCGAATAGTAAGTGCATCGATTTTGGTTTCTTTCCAGTTATTCCTTCAAGCTTAGACAACTCCAAATAGAGATACTTATATTATAACCACCCGGTATATTTACAATTAGTATGATTATACCGAGTGCGCCATAAATTTGTTAAAACTTTAAAAATTCATTAAAAAGTAACAAATGATGCTTCAAAATTGCTCTTTGCACGAATGAGATTAGATGGAGAACGGATTTTTTTTTTTAATAACAAACAAAAATGTGGCTAAAAAATTACCGATAGATGGCGTTGGCGTGCATAATACGAAACCTATGTATACAAATTAGGCTTATAGTAAGATACCCGTTTCTTCAAAGCGTTTGACAAGCTTCAGTATCCCAGTACATGAAACGGGCCTTCTCGTCTTCAGTCCTTTTGCTGTGCGAAATTTTCGCTATGCACTGGTTGCTGATTCCACTGTCCTGTAAAAGAGCTTAACTGACATCGTTTGATCTGTTAACGATAGCATAGTGTTGACATTCAAATGAAGAATCTATGTGCATCAAGGTGTTTTATTGACAGCCTGATTTGCATAAATCTGCTTCGTATTATATATGTCAGCACCATCTATCGGTAATTCTTTTAACGACAATTGTTTTTGTTATTAAAAAAAAAAAAAAAAAAAAAAAAGATCTCTCTCTAATTCCATTTGTGCGAACCACATTTTTTTAGCATCATTTGTTCATTTTTAATAAATTTTTAACGAATTTATGGCGCTAGCGTATAGGTCGTTTTTCCCTCTAAATGTGAATAGCTTCCTTCAGAATGGAAAATGCGCATTTTACTTTTCTTTTAATTATTTGATTGTACGAAGCCATTCGTTTAAACAGCTGAACAAGAATCAATGGTGTTCAAAATGTTATTGAGTATTGCCAGAAATTTTAATTTAATAATTTGTATTTTTTCTAATTATTTTTCTGGTTTTATTAAAGGATAAAAACTTTCCGAATATAAATAATGACTATTTTATTTCGCTGAATTTCATAGCCATTTAGCCCTATATTGTATTTATCTTTTTTAGAAATTCATTAAAAGATGAATTTAGATATATATTTCCTTTTTTGCATAGAATTAATGAAATGTGCATTTAAATTCAGAAACAAATGTTGTTCAATAATCATGTATTAAACGAATTTGCTTACCAAAAGTGTTAAATATTTTTCAAAGCTTTTTAAACATGACCAGATATTCTTTTCTTTTGAACGAACTTTACACGAAGCTATAATTAGGGATTTTAAGCAATTACTAATAGTTAAGATATGATCAAAATTAAGCTCAAAGTAATAGAAAGTAAATTAGAAAAGTTTTTCTTAAAGCGCATAAATAATTAAGGACTTTATCGACTGAATGGTTCGCTCGTAATTCCATGCCCTGTTCAAAAGATGGAAATCAGTGTATAATAACGGAATTAATTTTAGTGAGAATCAGTTTTAAAAAAAAAAGAGAGAAAGGGCCTTTTCTAAGGGATTTAAGGAAGTAATTTATTATTATTTTTTTCTTTTTACTATCCTTATGATAACTAATTTTAATTATTATTGGTTTCTGTTCTTTTTATATGTTATATGTTATACAGATATTTCAAAAGTAATTAATCAAACTTTAGGAAGGAATAGAATTCCCATAAGCAAATACATTTTGTATGAGACTGCGAGGTCGGAATTAAAGCACTAACAAGTAAAGGTACTATAGTCTGTGGCGGCGAATTTCGATTTATATAGTTCATTCGATTCGTCTCATCGAGCTAGGTAATTTGTTGCCTTGCATATCGGCTATTGAGTTTTGATAACTACAGGGGGCCGGGTCAAAGTTTAAAATTTCGTTCATTGAAAACCATTGCCATCAAAGGGATAAGTAAGATTTAAATTTATTTATGGTTCTTACACTGACATGCATTGATGATAATCAATTTTTGACACATTGTTCATTCCGAAGAAGTCAGCAAAACAAAAATATTTCTTACAGTGCGCGCAACGAGCAAAGGCTTCTTCAGCGGACTCGACGAAGCATTCAAAATAGCTCTGCTTTCTTTTTGGAATTTTAAAACAGTAGTCTGCACGAGGCTAACGAACAAGACAGGCTACCACGGTGCATTCCACTTATCTTTTTTTACAGACCGCTAGAGTGACGTGATGCTCTTTTCGTACACCTGCATTGATACATTCGAGCATCACGTGACTCCGGCTGTCTGTAAAAAAAGATACGCGTAAAGCACCGCGGTAGCCTTTCTTTTTCGTTAGCCTCGAGTCTGCAGGGGGGACGTAGTTTTCGTCTTTATCAATGTATTATAACCTTATAGTAGTTATTGGCAATGTATGGCACAGTAAAAAACAATTACTAAACTTAAATCGCACTTTTTTTTTTTTTTTTTTTTTTTTTTTTTTTTGGTTTGAAGGCATCTTTTTTTCACTGAACGAAATTTTGAAATGTGACCCGGCGCCCTGTTATTATAAAAACTCAATAGACGATATGCGAGGTATAAAATTACTAATCTCGATGAGACGAATCGAATGATCTATAAAAATCGAAATTCGCCGTCACAGACTATAGTACCTTTACTTGTAAGTTGTAAGGCTTGTATGAGAGAGATTTCTGGTTCTAAAGAAATGTGAGTATATTTTAAAATGTCTCACTAACGATTACTAATTTGTTTTTTTATGTCATTTTTAGGTAAAAATACCCTTTAGATATTAAACATGAGAAACAAAATATCAAAATAGCATTGATTAAGAGGGTTGGTAGTCAGATCTCAAATTCTCCTCGCGAATGTCAATCCTATGGGAGTGGAATACATACTTATTTTTTAAATATATCCTCAGAAAGTTAATATTTTTAACTTTTGTTTTCTGTGTACGCTTTTTAAAGGATGTCTCTCTTTTTTTCCCTTGTTGCCAAAACATTTCTAAAATGTATGCTTAATTTAATATTTCATGTGTTAAAATCGTACGAGCTGGAAGTAAGATTTTAGCACTTCAAATAAAATTAGTATGCATTTTAGAAATATTTTAGCAAATAGAGAAAAAAAGACATCCTTTAAAAAGCGTTCACAGAAAAAATAAGTCAAAAATATTAATTTCCCAGGAAGATACTTTAAAAAAAGAATGCATTCCACTCCCATAGGTTTAACATTAGCGAGGAGAATTTGAGATCGACTGACCAACCCCCTTAAGACTAGTTATGGTTGTTGACAGACGTGAAAAAATCGGGATTATTTTTTTGAATAAATTTCTTAATTATTAAGACTTTGAATTTTGACCCTCTTTCCAATTCATAACATAATCAATATGTTGCGCTTATAATTTTTATTCCATTCTTTTATTTGTTTTCTGTATTAATATTTTCTTTACAGAAAATTTATGTTAAAAAACAGAAAATATTTGCATTGTAGAGTTTCTTTTTTATTTGCTATATGTTATATACATAACATATAACAATCATATCGTATACACTGAGAAAAATGACACTTTCAAATCTGAGTAAATCGATGTTTTCATTTTGTTAGGAATTCTATGTTTCAAATATGACGACCCAATGCCTTCAATCTGAAATACCAAAATACTCAGAATATTGAAACATGCACATACTCAAAACTGAGTACATAGAGGTCAGTTCATACTCGTTTTTGAGACATGGGACATACATAACAATGATTAGAATCAGTTCAGACACATTTTTGCAGCATGGAAATACTCAAAAATGAGCACATAGAATTCAGTTCATACTCATTTTTTAAACTTGGACATACTCAAATATGAGTACACGATGTTTTATTCTTGAGTGTGTGCATGTTTGCAGATGAGTATATACATGTTTCAAACTTGAGTAATTTTGATTCGGAACCATTTTGGCTATGCGACATACTCAGATTTGAGTATTTTTTGCTCAGTTTTGAAAACGTCGTTTTTAGAGTGTAGTATCATTAGTATACGTATAATAATACTTTTAATACATACTAAATATATTTTACGTAGTTTTACATAGTTTTGCACAGACTTTACATAGTAGTATAATACTTTATTATTGCGAAAAAAAAACAGAACTCCAGCGATTTATCATTTTATTTCTGATCACATATTCCTCTGAAAATAATATTTGTTAAGGATAAGTTATAATTTATAATATCTTTAAAATTCGATCCATTAGTTTTGAAACGCACTGTATAAGTTAGTAAGCACAATTCGGTTATCTGGTGAAATACAAAACAAATTCTCAAAGTATCCTTATTTGCTTTAAATCCGTATTTGCTGTAAAACTTCATATATATTCATTAAGTAAGATGTTTTGTTGAAATTTCAATGCATTTCCCAAAAAATCCTACATTTCAATTTAATTTTGAATATATTCTACTCTCCCTTTATATTTTTAATGTAATCTAAAGAATCTTTCAGTGTTCGGTAAGAATAAATTTTGAAGAAAAGGATGAAATTCAGAATAAATAGGTGAAACTCAAAACATAATGCATTTTCACAATCTTTTTCAATGATTTCCTCTTACAGAAAAAAAAAAAAAAAAAACTATTTTTGAATTTGAAACATAATAAAAATCACGATATATACGTATTGAATGCATGAGGTACAAAAACATTTTTAACACTTTCCAACCCAGTTGAAATGTGTTTATGACTTCGGTTTGTCTATCCGTCTGACCGTCCGTCCGTGCTATAACTATCATAAATATACAGGGATTGCCCTGAAATTTTTGTATGTGGTACTGATGCTTACGATCCCTATTGTAAGTCAATGGGAAAAAAACGTTCCAAGTGCATTTTAATACTGTCATGCCATTCAAAACATGGAGATATTGGTATACAATTATGAAGCGCACTAAAACATGCTTTTTGTAGAATATAGGGTGCAAAGCATTTATTATTCATTTACAGGGTCACACAAAAGAAGTCTGTTACATAATGTTCTACGGGGAAAAATCGTTTGCAGTGTGGTTTAATGTTGATTCAATATTTCGAGCTTAACAAAATTATATACATCACTGAGGTGCACTATAAATTGCTCATAAAACGGTACTGTGTGCATTTCGTTTATCGTTCATTTACAGGGACATACAAAAGAATTCAGTTACAGACTGCGTGCGATAATTACAGTCTATGAATGATAAGTATTTTTTCAACTTTGGTTTGCGTTTTAAGTTTAACTAAACTTTTGCATAGTACATGGTTTGTATAAATTCTGTTGATCATATACAGAGCTACACAAAGGAATTCGTAAGTATGACTGACTGTGAGAGTGAACTGATTAAGGGTAATTTAAGCATTTGCTACGTCGTAAATGTGTTACGCATTTTCCTTCGGAGCTACTATAGTAAGAGAAGTTTGTGGAATATAAATAAATTCCTATACAGGGCTACGCAAAGAACAAGATACATTGTCCTTTATGGTTGGTAAATGCTGGAAGTGAGTTTAAAGTTGCCTTATGTGTTTTTTACTTGAATTAAATTTTAGCTTAATATCTGGTGTGTATAAAAGATTTTAAATAATATACAGAGCTGTAAAAAAGATTCCGAGTGTATTTCCATCCATCGGCGAAAATTGCTAAATGTGAATTTTCTAACTGAACTGAATTTTATCATGCTATAGTATATAACCTAATCTATAGATCATATACAGGACTGCACAAAATATTTCGACTACTTTTTTGACTATGGAAGATAATCGCTAAAACTAGATTTTTAACTGTGCTATATGTTTCCTAAACTTTTCACGCCCCACCAGTGGCTGAGAGGTTCTGCTCTTGAAGCTGGTAGACGGGAGGTGCTGGGTTCGATCCCAATCGCGCCCGTCGGCCTAATCGTTCGCAGTTTTCATGGTTTTCTTCGACCCGTGGATTTATCCATGCGTAAATACGGGTTAGGTTCCCTTAGAAAGACCCCCACGTAGGGCACTCTCCCTGGGCCTATATCCCAAGTGTAGATAATTGGCTGTCAATAATCAACCCAACCCAACCCTAAACTTTTCACTTACATATTTTCTTTCACCTTACTTAAGGGTGAAGTTTTGTTACAGTTTTCTGGATGTGATGGAAAGCTTTTCATAATCTATGCTTTACGCAAGATTTTTCGTTCTTGGTTTAGAATGAAATCTCTTGAAATTTTTAGAAAAAAAAGCACACACACGGTAGTAACGCTAAAAGTAAATCTATTGTGCTTCATCATGAAAAAAAAATGTAATTTGAAAGTGATTTTAAGCGAATTCTAGTGGTCTAGCGTTTTATTTCCGACCATGCATTCTTCAGATAAAAAAAAGATTGCTGACGGTAAGTTTCCTTTTGTTACCCCTCAACATTTTTTGCCGTTATTTATCAAACGCAATATATAAGTTAGTGCATACGATCCAGTAATGTAGTGATTCCCAAAACAAATTATGATATTCTTATTTACTGAAAAATGTAATTAGTAATCAGTAATTCAGGTATTTTGGTAAAATTTCAATACATTTCCTCAACAATTCCTTACATTTCAATTTTATTTTGAATAAATATTCTATTTTCTCTTTATATTTTAAATGTAATCTAAAGATTCCTTCAGTAGTTGGTAAAAATAAATTGTGAAGAAAATGATGAAATTCAGGATAAATAGGTGAAACTCAAAACATAATGCATTTTCACAATCTTTCTTCATGATTTCCTCTCACAAAAGAAACTATTTTTACGCAGAATTTCAAACAGAATAACAGAAAAAAAAATCAATACACGATATATACATATTGAATCCATTAGGTACAAAAATATTTTTTAGTATGAAATCTGTTGGAAAATTTAGGAAAAATGCATCACTAGCGCTAAATGTAAATCTAATGGTCTTCATCGTGAAAAAGAAATAAGAAATATGCTGCAATATGAAAGTGATTGTAAACTTAGCGTTTAAGTTTCAATGCAGCTCGCTGAATCTGTTCTTGATAAGATATGTATAATATAATATATAGGGTGTCCCAAAACATTGACCTTGTCCTTTATTTCTTAAATATTGGTCGCAGACATATATTATAAGTTACAAAGTTACGTTAGAAAGGTACAGAATTTTATGAAATCGATTAAAATTTTCAAGGGATTAAATTTGAAGAAGTACAAAATTTACATTTTTATACGACCCCTGTACAAAAAATTTCACAATGTGTAAAATGTCCCCCATACACTCACTAATAAAATTTTAAATTTTGTATTTCTTAAATATTGGTCGCAGACATATATTATAAATTACAAAGTTACGTTAAAAAGGTTCCGAATTTTATGAAATCGATTCAAATTTTCAAGGGATTAAATTTGAAGAAATACAAAATTAAAATTTTTATACGACCCCTGTACAAAAAATTTCCCAATGTGAAATTTTCCCCATACACTAATAAAATTTAAAATTTTGTATTTCTTTAGTATTGGTTGCAGACATATATTATAAATTACAAAGTTACGTTAAAAAAGGTACATAATTTTACGAAATCGATTAAAATTTTCAAGGGATTAAATTTGAAGAAATACAAAATGTAAATTTTTATACGACCACTGTACAAAAAATTTCCCAATGTGAAAATGTCCCCCATACACTAATAAAATTTTTAATTTTGTATTTCGTTAATATCGGTCGCAGACATATATTATAAATTACAAAGTTACTTTAAAAAAGGTACATAATTTTATGAAATCGATTAAAATTTTCAAGGGATTAAATTTGAAGAAATACAAAATTTAAATTTTTATACGACCCCTGTACAAAAAATTTCCGAATGTGAAAATGTCCTCATACACTAATAAAATTTTAAATTTTGTATTTCTTAAATATTGGTCAGAGACATATATTATAAATTACAAAGTTACGTTAAAAAGGTTCCGAATTTTATCAAATCGATTAAAATTTTCAAGGGATTAAATTTGAAGAAATATAAAATTTAAATTTTTATACGATCCCTGTACAAAAAAATTCCCAATATGTAAAATGTCCAGCATACACTAATAAAAACTTAAATTTTGTATAACAATTTTAATTTTGTAAAAAATAGATACATTTTGAATTTCTTCAAATTTAATCCCCTGAAAATTTTAATCGATTTTATAAAATTCTGTACCTTTTTTTACGTAACTTTGTAATTTATAATATAGGTCTATGATCCATATTAAAGGAATAAAAGCTGATGTCAATGTTTTTAGGGAATCCTGCATAATATGGGGATTTTTACATTTACCATTGATTGATTGCCTAAGAGGGACGGCTCAGACAAGGAAACCAAGTCTGTAGAGTATAGTATCCCTCCCGGTCCTTACATTTCACCATTGGCAGAAAATATTTGCAAGAGTAGATGATAAGTAAAGCAAGAACGCTACTAGTTCTTTGACTGTTTGTTTTGCTCAAGGATTTGGCCGATTAATTATTTTGGCTTAAACTTTCAAAAAATCTTTTGGAAAAGCTCTTGTGCAAATTGATGTTTTGCTGAAGCAACATAACGATTCAGTTGTTTTCTTTTTCTTGAATAGTTCAATTTTATTTTTGTCAAATTTATCGTCCTATTTCCGATATTGATATAAGTATTTATATGGTTCGCTTGATGCAAAAACCACACGAATCGCATATTTACTTTACTTAATGACAGTAATTTACCGATTAAAGCATTAATGTACAAACTTATGCACTGTAAAAAATGACCAATGTTTCTTATTTTATGAAAGTATACTATAGCCACGAACGAAAATATAATATAATCTTCTGAGCTATCCGAAATTCCGAATAGCGTGTTCCATTGTCTTTTTAATCCCCAGAAACCAATACATTTCCAAAAATTAAAGAATTATTTATAAAAACAAAGTATATTTCGCTGTCAGTATTATTCAGAAACGTTTCCGAAGGGTTTTTAAATTGTATTAATTAGTGTCCTCAGCCTGGAATACCTGTTTTTCGAATGCCATCAATTCTCAATTAAACATTTTCATGCTCAAAAAATATGTTTAACAGGCAAACATGCAAAATTAACAGCGTTAACAATAACATTTAAATTAAGATTATTTCTTTACTCTTTCTTGTATAAATTAACTTATGCGGCTGCAAACGTTTACTTGAGAATTGATAACCTTCGAAAAACAGGTATTCCAGACTGAGGACACTAATTAATAGAATATAAAAACCCTTCGGAAACGTCTCTGAAAAATATGGGCAGTGAAAAATATTTTGTTTTTATAAATAATTCTTTAAATTTTGGAAATGTATTGGTTTCTGGAGATTCAAAGACAATGGAACACGCTATTCAGTATTTCGGGTAACTCAGAAGATTATATTATATTTTCGTTCATGGTTATAGTATATTTTCATAAAATAAGAAACATTGGTCTTTTTTTACAGTGTGAACCTTTCCTCTAATTAAAACTTTTTCTATCTAAAAATCTTATTTCTGGCATTGAAATTAAAGCGAAAAGCATACAATTTGTATGCTTTATATATTTGAAATGATATATAATGATAATGATGTATATTTATTTTTATATTTGAAATGAGAATTTTTTTTCTCATTTTTTTTTTTGTAATTTTCAGACCTGGTGTTTATTCTATATCAATTTAATTATACACTAGCTACAAGAATTACAGCTTATTTGAGCAGTTGCGCACGACAATGGATAAGAATGTTTTATATTCCAAACACATCAAAGGGAGTACTAGATGTGCACTGTTATTCGGTCAATGACACTGTATGCACTGTCCGCAACAACAACAACATGTTCAAACATTCGAACTACTATCTACGTGCTATTTTTACGTGCATGAGGGACATTTCTAACACATTACATTTTACTGAATGCAATTTAAATTTGTAAAATATTTAGATAAAATATCTTCATTTACACTAAGAAAAATGACACTTTCAAATCTGAGTAAATCGATGTTTTCATTTTGTTATGAAACTTTTTGTTTCAAATAGGACGACTCAATGCTTTCAATTCTGAAATACCAGAAATACTCAGAATATTGAAACATGGACATACTCAAAACTGAGTACATAGAGGTCAGTTCATACTCATTTTTGAAACATAGACATACTCAAAAATGAGCACATAGAAGTCAGTTCATACTCATTTTTGAAACATGGACATACTGAAATATGAGCACATGATGTTTTATTCTTGAGTGTGTGCATGTTTTCAGAAATGAGTATATACATGTTTCAAACTTGAGTCATTTTGAATCGGAGCCATTTTGACTATGCGACATACTCAGATTTGAGTATTTTTTGCTCAGTTTTGAAAATGTCGTTTTTAGAGTGCATTGTTACAGTTATGAACGAAAGGCCAGATTTGGCTTGGAATAAACACCCTGTATTTTTGATTGAATAAGTGGATTGAAACCATGGTTTCTCATATAAAAATTGTTTATCTTGCCATGTATTATCATCACCCTTTACAGATTTTACCGTCATTTCAGGAACAACCTGTATATTTTCATTGCATTCCATAAGTCTTATTATTTTTTAATTATTTTATTTCCATTTCAAATTTTAATTTAAATGAAGGTCTTTTTGGAAAAAAAAAAGTGTGTTTTTACTTAAATATATATATATATTTAAATGTCCATTTCAATATTAAATATTTCACATCAAAAACTGAGGAGTTCTCGTGTATTAAACAGATTTCATTAAAATCATAAATTTATGAAATATAAGAAATAATAAATAAACCAAACAAACATAAAACTAAGAAATATAAAGTAAATTTCGAGAAGCTAACTGCTTCTTTTTAAAATTTTAAAATCAAAAAAATTCTTTTTTGAAAGAAAGACTCAAATTAAACATCGTAACCAGAGTGCAAACAAGTCTGATTATGCATTTCAAAAATTAAATGAGTTCTGTGAAGAAGTAGAATAAGTAAACACCTTGTTTATCTAGTTACAGTGACACTGACTACAAAATATTTGCTAAATGCAAATGAATTATTTACTTAGGAACAAAGTGACCGTTTAAAAAAGGTAATTTTCTGAATATACTTGAAAAATAAAAACTCCAGAAATTACTTAATGAATTTTGAAGGAAGTTTATGTTGAACAAGCACAAGAATTTCCTTTTATTAGAATTCAAAGAATCTTGTTCAAAGTAATTTCTTTTTAAGTTAATTAAATAACTTGAGTGTAACTTTTGAATATTCATAACTTTGCTTTTGAGTTAAGAAATTTTTATTTAGATATTTTATATACTTCAAAAATCTATATCAGGTAAACGAAAAGAAAGGTTGTTTTTCTATTTCACAAAGAATTTCACAAAAAAATTCAGGATTTTATGTATTTTTGTATTTTTGAAATTAGATATAATAATACTACTAATAATAGTTGTTATTATCATTATAGATATAGATATCATTATTAGAAATAGAATTTCGTTAAAAACGCTTAAAAAAATAAAGTGACGACGCCTAGAGGTCCATTCTCGACCGAAAACAACAACCATTTCTAAATTATTACGTCAAAATATATTGGTTTATGAGGTTTCTGTTGATAAAGCACTTGAAGAGGCTATTTATTGTATATTTTTGTTCGTGGTTACATTATATTTTCGTAGATTAAGAAGCATTTGTCTTTTTTTACGACACAAATACTGTAAATAGATTTTCCTTGATCTATACTTATAAAAGAAAGTTTCGCTCTATGTGTCTGTGTGTGTCTGCGATGGCTAGCGAAATCTAGCGCGCCTAGAAGTCTGAAAATTTCGGTGGGGGTCCAAGACAGGTCCTGATGCACCTAAGGCTCATATTTGTAATTTTTGATAATTAGCTGAGATATTAATTAAAAAATCTCTTTGTTTCCGAGTCGGCAAAAGTTCTCGCGCATGCCTAGAACTCGATTTACGCATCAGGAGAAAATAAAGAACTAAACGTTTCTTTTTTTTTTGTGTGTGTATGTGTTACTTCGTTGTTTTATTTTGACCTAAATCGATCAAACCATTCAGTAGGCAAAATTGGAAGACATATTCGGAAAGATCGTATCCTTACGTCTCAAATGCCGCAATCAATTCAAAAATATATCGTTATTAACTCTTTTTAAAAAAATCAAACAGGATCGTTTTCCCGAAAGACGATTTTCTTCTCATGGCAGCGCACCTTCAGGGCGCAGTTTCAAAGGTACCGACAATATATATAGTAATCAGTTTTTAAAAATAGGAATTTTAATCGTTTTAAAAACACCGGCAAACACATGTCACTTCGTGCCTCTCGGAAACAATCTTTTTTCTACGCTAAAAGTCACTAAACGTCCGTATTTCGACATAATCTTTTTAGAGCATTCCGATAGACCAGATTTACATTACCTACAAAATTTTCGAAAGATTCAGACGTATACAGGTATTTAAAAAAAAAAAAAATCTGAGAAATTTTCAAAAAAATAAATAAATAAAAAATAAATAGGGTGCTTCGACTCATGTTTTCACTACTAAATAAGCATATTTCTTCAAGAAATTTTAAAGAGAGTTTGGATACAGTTATATTTATAACCGATTAAAATTTCAGGGAATTCGGGAGATGAGAACATTTTTTTTATATGTTAAAAGAGCCGACGCGAAAGAAAAAATGAGGGGGGGGGGAGAAGAAAACGTATTTATTTTACAACTAGATTAGAATATTTTTCACGAAATTTTTCACACGAGTTCCAAAACCATTATATTTATAACCGATAAAAATTTCAAAGCGTTCCGACAACAAGAACTTTTTTTTTTAAACTTTGAAACTACCCTACGAGAAACAGCAATAAAATGTTACGAGCGCTTTTATCACTAAATATTAATATTTTTTCGTGAATTTTTCCTTTAAATATATAATTTCATACAAAGTCGGGTTAAAGATATGAAATCATACAGACATGAGGTTTGTTTAAACTTATTATCACGTGCCCGGGTAATGATGGGTGGGTCAGCTAGTAATATCATAAATTCGTGAACTAAACTTGAAAATGTCTGGCAGAAAATCAACCACAAATATGATCAGACAATTTCGAAAATGAGCTTTAGACCCTATTAACATTGGATCGGGACTAAAATATTACGGCCGGTGCAAGTTCGTAATTTCACATATATTTCTCAAACTATTTCATTTACAATCATTTGCTTTTGACAATATAATTATATAACGCATTAATTTTTCTTATTAGATGAAAATGAAATAACACGGTTAGGTTAAAAAAAATAATAAAATAAAAAATTTGCCTACCTGTATAAAAAATGTGCGAACTATAAAGCTATGAAATTCTTTTAAACATACGTAAATAATCAAAAATGCACATTTGCAACAACATAAAGCATTTTTATGAAAAACAATTTTATAATATTAAAGAATAAAGATGTATTTTTATATTCATTTACAATCTTAGATAAAATTGAAAGAAAAAATCCACCGTGTTAAATTATCCAAAATTTATGAAATTATAATATATTAAACGTTTTAATGGTTATTTCAGATGCTATAGAAATAAAAAAGCATTCACTTACTGTGTTGACAGATAAAATTTTAAAAGCACCCTTAGAAAATGAGACACTAAATTGTAAATGAGAAATTAATGTTAAAAAAAAAAGAGTTTAATAACTATTTTTCACGTGTAAAGCGTAATACTTAGCAAATAACATGGTAGTTCTTACACTAATATCAATGAATGTTCATAAACAAGAATTTCCAACTTCTATCTATAAACATATGGCACTTGGTAATTTTATGACGAAATAAATAAATTAATTTTCATCAAATTTCAAACTTTACCAGTAATTACAGGCGATTTTCCAAACATGATAAGCGGAATTATCTTTTAATTGTTAAAAACTTTTACTTCATTCAAGACTCACTTTAAAATCCTATTTATGAAGAGGAGTTTGGTGTAGTACCTTAAATTGCTGGTAATGTGAGGCAACGAGACGCCACCGGAAGTAGACATTAACTCGCTATTAATTTCTTCCGGGAGTGCTTCAAAACTCTCCTCTTCAACCGTTTTCCAACCCGCTGCCACTAAAATTATGGAAAATGAATTGATCAGGCAATGATGTCATTTCACTCCATAACGAAAAATATACATGTAGATTTTATCACGTATAAAATTTATTACCAAGCCTTTATTGATTATTAAACTTGAATGAATCATCATTTAAAATTTTAAATAGGATAGAATTCGTTATCGCTGAGTTCGTTCGACGGTGCTCAAGAGTTAGTCATTCAAAAGAGTTCTTTTGCAAATTTAATTTTTTTTAATCCGAAGTTAAAAGCTGTTTTAAAAACTTTTCAAATTAATAAATAAATATAAGGGGAAGAGATATAAAAATGAAGTGTCAAGTATTTTATCATTTCCGTAAGCTCGTTTAAATTCTTAATAACATCGATTACAGAATAACCCTTAATTTTGTAATTAAAGCACCATACCACAAGCATTTTTCATAACACAGTCAGCCCTTTCAACACAGTCAGTGTAACGTCACAAATAGTCACAAGTGTCACAAACATAACTGGACTTGCAAAGCGTGGAAAAATTCGGAAATAAAACGAGATTATTGAGAATAAACGAGAATTTTTGGGAATAAATCTGGTTTTTAAGATATAATATAATCATGGGAAGAAATTATTTTTTTGTAAGTCTAGTCACAACAGTGTTCAAAACCGATGGCTGCTTTATTTCTTCACATTATGACTCTCAGATGACGGCAATTTTGTGACTCCACAGTAAAATCACAGTTACAGATTTTTTAGCCACAGAAAAGTTTTACAAGCGTCTTGCATATCTACTACACTTAAACGTATGGTAAATGAATTGATCAGGCAATGATGTCACTTCACTCCATAACAAAAAACATACATGTAGATTTTATCACGTATACAATTGATTGCTAAACCTTTATTGATTATTAAACTTGAATGAATCATTATTTAAAACTTTTAAATAGGATAGAATTCGTTATCGTTGAGTTCGTTCGACGGTGCTGAAAAGTTTAGTCATTCAGGAGAGGTCTTTTAAAAATTTCCTTTTTAAAAAATTTTTAAAAAATCCGATGTTAAAAGCTGTTTTAAAAACTTTTCAAATTAATAAATAAATATAAGGGGAAGAGATATAAAAATGAAGTGTCAAGTATTTTATCATTTCCGTAAGCTCGTTTAAATTCTTAATAACATCGATTAGAGAATAACCCTTAATCTTGTAATTAAAGCCCCATACCAAAAGCATTTTTTCACAACACAGTCAGTGTAACGTCACAAATAGTCACAAGTGTCACAAACATAATTGGACTTGCAAATTTCGGAATTTCGGTGTGGAAAATTTCGGAAATAAGACGAGGTTTTTGAGAATAAACAAGAATTTTTGGGAATAAACTAAAATTTTTGGGAATAAACCTAGTTTTAGGAAATAATTATGGGAAGAAACTAATTTTTTTGTATGTCTAGTCACAACAGTGTTCAAAATCAGTGGCTTCTTTAATTCTTCACATTATGACTCTGAGATGATGGCAGTTTAGTGACTCCACAGAGTAATCACAGTTACAAATTTTTCAATCATTTGCAACTCTTCACAGACAGCTTTTACAAGCGTCTTGTAAATCTACTACCGTTAAAATTATGAAAAATGAATTGATCAGGTACTGATGTCACTTCACTTCAGAATTAAAATTCTACAGATTTTATCATATACGACATTTATTGCAAGCCTTTATTGGTTATTAAACTTGAATGAATATTTGTTTGAAATTTTAAATAGGATGGAATCTTTATATCTGAGTAAATTAAATGTAAGTTAAGACTTTAATCGTGTATTAGAACGTTTCTTGGAATTTTATTTTTTTAATACAAAATTAAAAGGTGTTTTAAAAACTTCTCAAATTACTTTAAAAAGGGGAAGGTGGAGGTGACATAATGTTAAAAATAAAGAAAACGTAATAAATTACCTCCACTAGTTAGTTTGCATTCTTTATAACACTAATTAAAGAATAACCCTTAATTTCGTAATTGCGTGTTCATGCAACCTGGATTAGCAGGACGTCACAGCTAATTAAGAATGTCACGGTGTCAGTTGCGATGTTGATATGATGTTACAATGCAACTCGAATGTGACAGTGACATTTGTAACAAATATGAAAACATGCTGTGACGTGGCATTTTTGCCAAGTCATAACGACATAAAAGCAGGGTTCGCAGAATTCCCTCTTTTGTATACCACTCTTTCTAAATAGTAATCGTCACCTTATTTAGCGACAGAAATTATGTGATTAGATATGGCAAAGAAATAGTGGAACTCAAATACAAAAACCGTGCTAGTTCTGTATAACAGACACTGATTATGCTCCATAATAAAATATATACATGTAGATTTTATTATATATTGAAATTTATTGCAAGCTTTTATTCATTATTAAACTTGAGTGAGTCATTATTTAAAATAGGGTAGGTATTAGTTATCGCTGTGTTCGTTCAACAACGGTACTTAAGAGCTTAATACTTCAAGAGAACTTATCTACAAATCCCATTCATATGTTTCCATACAAAGTTAAAAGATGTTTTTTTTTTCTTTCAAAATAATAAATAAATAAAAGGAGGTAAAGTATAAAAATAAAGTTTAAAGCATTTAATTATTTGCAAAAGTTAATTTGAATTTTTAATAACATTGATTAGAGAATCACCCTTCATCTCGTCATGACTGCTTGTACAAAGAGATTAAATAGATGACAACAACATACAACAGGTATCGTTTAAGACAAAGTCAATGAATGTCATGTCGCTATACTATCACAAATGGACGCAAGTAGGAACATTCTTAGTCGCAATGTCGCCCTGGACGAGATTTTTTCTCTTTCGCAAGTAGATTTTAAAAATTGCTTTTATTAAAATTATCTTATTAACAAAACATCTAGTGATTGGATAGTATACGAACTAGGATAGTAGACAACGATAGGATAATTTAAACTCAACTTTCTTTTACGCTAGTAGCGCACCTGGTGGGAAAATGCATAACTTTAAAATAGATTTTTTCATTGTTGTTGTTTTCTCAAATTATATTAAGGTAGGCCTATTACATAAATTGAGTATATTAGGCCCACACATTTTTTTTTTTCAAACATAGGCTATTTACAGCTATTTTAGAGAAATTTTTATTTCATAACTTTTTTTTTTTTCTTTTAGTGATTTCCCCAATTTTCTGGATATCAACATTACCCGGATAACATTTGTCTGGATAGTTGGAGTTTCACTGTACTTAATATTTAATTTATTTTTCTTTAAATTATTATAATTTTTTTTTTAATTTAAACTTTGCAAAAGGGTTATTCGTAAAAGTGGGCTCGGCTCTATAAATTATGACGTAATATTCTCAAATAGTTAAAGAACGTAATTTTATAAACTAGAGATAATATATTTTGCAGAGGGAAAAAAAATGTTTTGGCATAAAATTCCAATTTTTATTACCGGATGCACTCTACATGAAATCTTCAATCAATTTCAGGATGATAGTTTATGCCAAAATATCATATAAGAAGGAGATACTGATTTCAGAATCTTGAAGATAAACATTTGCAGAATAAATAATTTTGCTTCTCAAATTTTATTCATGTTAAAATAAATCGATTTCGACGGCAAAGTAGGATCTGCTATCTGTAAACCGACTTTTTATAAGAAGTACTTTTTGCATATATATATATATTATTTTTTTTCAGCGTGATAAAAGCGTATTTATATTTTGTCATAAAATATAGTAATTTTCTAGATTTTGTATTAGAAGTAGAAATTGCATTTCATTATTTACCAATACTGTGAAGATTTTGTTTCTTCTATCTAATGTTTTTGTTCGTTAACATGATACGTTATGTAATTTGATTTTTAAAGTGATTTATTTTCTTTAAAAATCTAAATTTTACTGGATGTAATGGGCCTAATTCTTCAATCAATTTTAGAATCATAATTCCTACCAAAATACCACATATACAAAAAAATATTTAGTTCAAAATTTTGAAAAAAATAATATTAAAGAAACCACAGAAAATAAAATATTTTTTTAATCAATATTTTCTGGTGTTAAAATAAAACATTTTGGAGACGAAGCAGATTATTGTTTTTAGTAAATCGGCTTTTCGTGAGAAATATTTTTAACGGACATATTATTTTTAGAGCAACAAAAGTATATATTTTTATGCTTCATGAAGCTAAAATGTAGCAATTTGTTTCTGCATTTAAATAGAAACTGCATTTAATTATTTACAGTACTTTACTTACATTTCTTAAATTAACCGATTAGCGGATGTAATAAATTTGTATAACATGCTTTATTAAGCATAGGTTAAATACTTTAATAATTAAACTTTGTAATGCTTTTGTCTGAAAATACATTCATTGAAAGGGAAAAAGATGGTAATTACCTATTTCACAAATGACACTTTATTTACAAATAAATAAATAAGTAAAATCTCATTATTTTCTCATTAGGGATGTTAATTCTTTTATAAGTTTCTGAATCTGACTATGTACAAAACACTTTCGTGTCCAAAAACAACATTATGAGCAACCTTCAAAGCAAATACTTCATCAGTAAAGATGAAGATTTTTATATGACTTCAACAAAATAACGTACTTTTAAGAATATTTCATTTTTCGAGGATATCGATGATATATATATATCTGTGTGTGCGTATATCTATTATAATATAGAGCATCTTAATTTAATTACCGATGAACTAGAGGCTAGACAAAATATTGATTGTAAAATTATTTCATTTTTTTCTTTCAGCATCCCGCTATTTTTGAATGGCTGAAGCTTTATGTACTCCAAAATGACAGTTTTCTTATTTCACTATTGCCAAAAAATTGCAATATAAACAATATTATTGAATGTAAATAAATATCTAAAAGTGGGGATAATAAAAATATTGATATTGTTAGAAATGAATATAAACAGCAAAATACAATGCTGTATTCTACAATATATTCTATAATATTCACAATATAATGTTGTATTCTAGATTAGAAATTATTTATATTGTTACATATATATATATATATATATTTAATTACGTTAATACAAAGTAAGATAAATAAATTTGAATATCTTTTAGTTAATGTTTTTATTAGTTTTAGAATAAACGTCATACTCAATTGTAGTGAAAAGTTGTCGTATAAGTTAACGCTGAAGTGAGAATAAACAAAACATTCAGATTGTTAGAAATTAATATAAACAACACAATAAAGTCTTTCAATAAAATCTGATAATGTAGTTATTACAAAAATAAGCAGCAGAATCGAAGATTTTAAGAAATTACACTATGTACACAAATTTAGTTATTAAAAGTAGATAAAATACTTAAAAGGGTAATAAAGAAAAAAAAATATATGTGTAGAAAAATATGCGCCTGTCCTAGTTTTTTTTTTTTTTTTTCCTTATTACCATTGGATAGTACACCAACAGTGTAGCAAAAATTATTATTACAGCAAAGCTGTATCTTGTTTTTTAAAAAAAGTTATGAGCAAGTAAACCTTATGAGCAATTTTTGATTTAATTTGAAAATGCAAAGACATTTATGAAAAGTGCTTTAAAAATTAAGTACTGGACATTGCAGAAACAAAACCTAGTGCACGTTAATAGTGTCTAAGGTATAAACTACTTGGAGCAAAAATTGACCTCTGTCCTTTGATCGGAAGTTTAACATCGTTGACAAGCGTGTAGCGGATTTCCCAAAAGATATGGTGGAAGGTATAAAAAGTAGTTTAACATATGTTAGAGAGAATCCGGCACACGATTGCCAAAAGTTGTGAACTGTGTCTATCAAAGTTGTTCAGGTAGCTCAGCTGACACAGCGTTCGCACGGCACCTGAAAGGTCCCTGCTTCGTCTCCTGGCTTGGGCATTTTTCACTCAGTTTGGAAATTTTTAACTCATATAATATCAGTCAGTTTGATTGAGGTAAAAATATGCTATAAACTAAGCTTTAACTTGCACCGCTGCACCCAAGTGCTCTTCTGACTAACAGCCATAAACATAGAAATAGTTAAGGGCTTCTAACGAAATAGTCTTTCGAATAAGAAAATCGTTCCTCGAAAAATGTTTCAAATAGATATATATGTATTATATATGTATATATAATACATATATATATGTATAAATAGATATATATGCCTGTGTGGGACAGTTGTATCAGTTCGTCTGCTTGACAGCCATCGTCTGGTAGATATCCGATATACGAATTTTATTGTCATATTGTTATTTATTTTAATTAAATATTTATTTATGTATATATTTTTTTGATTAGCAATGAGTGGAAAGCATTATTGTTCAGTGTATTTTCATATTGCAATACGGAACCTTGTTGGTGACAGTTTCAATTTGTTGTTTGTAGGTGGCGCTATCTTAGCACAGCTGTACGCCGGCTGCCATTTAGTTCCAAAGCCGCGAATCGATATTAATACTATTTCGTTAGAAGTCCTTATCTATTTCTATGTTCATGCTAACAGCTGTCTTTGTGAATAAGCGCCTTATCGCATACGGACTCTACAGCGTTAAGTTATCATGCGGCCATCTAGCATTTACTTTAGCTCAAATAAACTTATTGGGGTAATATATCCGCGGTTTTAAATTATTGAAAATAGTGAGTTGCAGTAGGAGGGAAATGTGTTCAGCTTTAAATGTAATTTCTAAATATACAGGGTGTTCCGCAATTCAACCGACAAATTAAGAGGGATGATAGAGGCATCAAGAGGATGAACACTTACTATAGAACATGGGGTCGAATACCACGTTTAACAGGAGAAAATCACAAAAATAGTTATGAAAGGTGTGACTTCGAGTGGAACAAAAAGGGCCAATAATAAGATGTGACGTCATTTATGTGACGTCAAGCATGATTACAATGCATTGCAGTTCAACATCAGAAAGGAGGCGACGACACATTTTTATAGAAATTGTTCGAAGTTGCGGCCACGAAGGTCATTGCAAAGCCGACACCAACGGACGATGGATTGCCGGACGCCTTAAAACATATTCTTATAAAAATTGCTCATCGTCTCATTTCTGACGTTGAACTGTAATGCATTGTAATCATGCTCTACGTCAAATTAAATGTTTTTCTATTTATTATTGGCCCTTTTTATTCCACTCGACGTCACACCCTTCATAAATGTTTTTGCGATTTTCGCCCACTAAATGTGGTTTGCGCCCCATGTTCTATGGTAAGTTTTCATCCTCTTGATGCCGTCTATCGCTCCCCTCAATTTGTCGGTCGAATTTTGGAACACCCCGTATAATTTTCGTTGGGAGTTGGTGACGGGTCCGATATTGTTGTGCTAGACAATTCTTTGTGAAATGGTAACATCTTAACTCTTCACATAACCCTGCTGCATATCTACAACATACGCAAAAGTCGAAGTTACTTATATACAGCGGGTTTAAAAAGACGATTTTATTTATTGCTATGCTATCTTCTAACACAACAGTTAATCTAAATTGTTCATGGAATTCTCAACATACGACAATACTGAGCTAATTTTCCTACCAAAGTTTTATTTATAATTTGAGTAGTTTCACGTCGTTATTTCTAAAACGAACTTCGTAACATATAAAAGGCTGGAGATGTCCAAAAATAGATTTTTTACAAAGGAAAGTTCGTATACTTTACAAGTTTGTATTCGGAAATAGACAATATTTATTAGAAGTTTGCAATTTTGTGTTTTTGCAAATGTGAAAAAGTATCTTTTAGTCAATAATTTTTTTATTTTTATGTTTAAAATTTTTTTAATATGCTTAAAATTATGTATTCTACCATATAAGTAAGTATTTTTGAAATCGGAATTGTTGAGTCGCAAGTCTTATATTTGTTTCGGAGACTTTTGAATTTATATATAAATAATCTTACTATTTCAAATTTTAATTGCTTAAAAAGCGCATAGCCAATATAGTGAAAAAGCATCCAAGCTGGGACTCGAACCTGGGCCATCAGTACAGCGCACTGACGTTCTACCAACTGAACCACTTGGAACGATACCCATCCTGGCACTTCTCGCTGTCACATGTTGGCAAGACTACAATCGCAGCACAAGATGGAATATTTTCCCGTGAGCTACCAACTCTGGGGTAAACACGAAACTAAAGAGAATCCAGCATCGGTGATTGAATAAATCTATTTTTAATACTTGGAATTTTTTTTCCACAGAAAATTTTACATGTGAAATTTGTGAAATTTTGTGAAATTTGTGAAATTTGTAAAATATGTGAAATTTTCTATGGAATTTTTTTTCCAAGTATTAAAAATAGATTTAGCTTACTCTGTTGATAATTTTAAAGCATTTTGAAAATGATCCAGTAAATCACAAATGTTAAAATAATATTGAAACATTTGTCATGAGCAAATATATATATATATATATATATATATATATATATATATATATATATATATATATTTTTTTTTCTGTTGTAAACTGTAATAGTTAGCTAATAAACACTGCAGTTCTAATACGAAACACCAATAAACATTCATAAACAAGAATTTTCTAAATTTCTTATCTATATTCTTATGTGTGAATAAAGTAAGATGCTGTATTCCGGATAAAATATTTTTTAATATTTTGCGGTTAATGCTTTTATTAGTTCTTGAAAGAAAATTTTTTCTAAAGGCTCATTACGTAATTACAATTTTTTTTCCGTGTATTCTGAAAACTAATTGAAAGGAAGTCAAACAACTATCTTTGAGTTCTTATGAAATCTTCATTCCCATTCTAAAGCACTTATTGCAAAAGGAAAAAAACTCTTTTCATATGTAAAATTTATTTATTCATCTCTCAAAATATCGGTATACCTTTGCAAGAAAAAAAAATATTGCCAAGTAATACAAGAATCTACTGCAAAACCATTTTTTTAATCTATTCTAACTTTTTTATAGGTACTTACAAAAACTTGATGATTCACTGAGAAGTTTCAAAGGACTTTTTTTTTCTTTTTCTCAACGAAAAAAAAAAAGTTTTGAAAGAAAAAAAAACAACCAATATACATCCGCTCACATACCTCACACCAAATATTAAGAAAATAATTTTAAATATCGTCCAAGACAGCTTAGTTAAAGAGAAACGAAAAAGAAGAAAACGGGAAGAAAAAAAAAGTATGAAAGCCTAGACGCAGACTTTTTCATCATTTTATCAATTAAACGAAGAAAAAGTTTTTCTTTTCCAAAGTATATATATATTTTTTCACCTTCCAAGTTTATTTATCTCTTTTTTTTTTTTTTTTTTTTTTTTTTTTTTTTTCCGGCTTACCGCAGAACTCTAATGGCCACCCTGGGGTCTAGGACACGTTGTCCTATTAAATGGAAAGAATTTTTATTTTTATTTGTTTCACTAGAAACTGGAAGGAATATCTTTGATTTTAAACTTTTTATGGACTTTTTAAACCCATCATTTTTATAGTTTTTTATACTACTTACTATACTTAGTATCTAAATCGTTGAAAAAAAATAGTGGACATATAAAGATTTTATCAAATCGAAAGCGAACTTTAAAAATGTCTTTTATGCATCTAAAGATAAAAATTCGATAAAAGTACTAAAAATACTGGGTCATGATGTGTTTTGAAACGGAATTTGTGGATATAAATATTGGGAGAAAATATATTCTTTTGTCACTTCCTATAGCGACTGATGTCAAAATTTTTAGAAAAACAGAATACTTTTTGCACTTTGATTTACATGATTTATATTCCTCTTTACGGAATTGCAACTTCCGTTCTATTTAAAAAATAATAATAATAAAAATAAATCAAGATATTTTTTGTATAAAATGCAGCATTATTTTAATCTGTCAACATTTTTATTACATTTCATTTTTTTTTCCTTACGCAAGTAAGTAATACCGAATATTGATAAAACCTATAAGCAACTTTCTACAAATGTTGAAACTGCGTCAAAGTAAAATCTTATAAAAACTAGTACTGACATGAATATTGTTTCTTTTCTTCTATTTTTTTACGCATAGTTACATGTCGAAAGAATTTATCCTATTTAAAGTTATGGAATGTTTTTTGTCAGTGTTGAGAGACTTAAAAAAAAAAAAATCTCTGTGTCATTTGAAACTCTACAGATTCTGTAAAAAGTCACTCAAAACATTTAAAAAAAAAAATGGATTTCTATTTTGTTTGAGATGAATTACTATCCATTGATATAATATCTTAGATTTAATCGTCTTCACTTTTTTGATCGTTAATGTAGCCTATTGATCAAAACATTTAGAGACCTGGTTAAATCCTTACCAATGTAAATGTCATTACATATATTTAGTTGCATTAAGTTTGCTAAACAATAAAAAAAAAAATAAAAAAATCTAGCTTTTAATCTTAATTATTTTTGCACAAACGAAATTTTTAAAACATTTTGTATTTATGAATTTTTTATTTTTTAAATCTTATTCAGCATGTGAAATAAAACGCCTTTTTTCTTACATCCATCATTATTAAAAAATTCATTTTAACACTCGTGACATAGTTTTTCAATGTGAGAAATTGAAAAAAAAAGCTGTTGATCAAAACATTTAGAGATCTGGTTAAATCCTTACCAATGTAAATGTCGTTAGGTATATTTAGTTGCATTAAGTTTGCTAAACAGTAAAAAAAAAATCTAACTTTTAACCTTAATTAATTTTTCACAAATGGAATGTTTTAAACATTTTGTATTTATGTAATTTAAAAAAAAAAAAAAAATCTTATTCAGCATGTGAAATAAAACGCCTTTTTGCTTACATCCATTACATACATTATTGAAAAATTCATTTTAACCCTCGTGACATAATTTTTTAATGCGATAAACTAAAAAAAGCTGTTGATCAAAACATTTAGAGACCTGATTAAATCCTTACCAATGTAAATGTCGTTAGGTATATTTAGTTGCATTAAGTTTGCTAAACAGTAAAAAAAAAAATCTAACTTTTAATCTTAATTATTTTTGCACAAACGGAATTTTTTAAACCTTTTTTTTATTTAAGTATTAAGAAAAAAAAATCTTATTCAGCATGTGAAATAAAACGCCTTTTTGCTTACATTCATCATTATTGAAAAATTCATTTTAACCCTCGTGACATAATTTTTCAATGCGAGAAACTAAAAAAACAAAGATGAAACATCAATTATACGCACAATTTTGTAAAGCGAACACAACACGACCCTAAAACTGCTATAGCCATTCTTTAGCCACTGGTAGAACAAACTCCATTAAATCTGGGAAGCGAAATTTATCCTGTAGTAACATCTGAGGTTGAAAGCGCTTATACAAATATTTCGAAACTCTGCTTACTTTCGCTATTGTAACACCGAAACTCTCTGATCCCCATTTAACTCCGTAAAGACAAGTGATCGGCTTTTCAGATCAGCCATAATCGGACACCAAGCTCCCTTTGTTTAAGGCAACATAAAGGCATTCGTTAAAGACACCTCAACCATTAAGGCAACGAGAGCGGGGGGGGGGGGGGAACAGCAAGCTTTTGTGAAATCGGGGGCATTCCAATACAATCAAATACAGTAAAAGAGGGGGGGGGGGATGATGGCTGCCGATGTCAGAAGATAGATGACCCCCGATTGTGTTCCGGGAGTTCGAAAAGGGATATTAATCTCGGAGCGCCCTATGCTTGGGCGGGGCGGCCCGTCAAATGCAGAGAAGTCGGATGGGAGCTAACTTGCTTGGCGTCGAAATTGGCGAGATGGGGACGGCTATTCCCCAAGAATTCCCATAGTACTAATTTGGAAGAAATATTGTCTTGGTGGCTTTGCGGCTAACATAAAAGCATCCACTCAAACAGTGTTGGAATTTGTGCTACCAGTTTCTATCGGAGATCGTTAGTCAACGTCATTATTTCAGAAACTGGATAAAAAAAAATATATTAATGATCTTCTTTCTTTTCTTCAGATATTTTTTTCTTTTTGCATGTACCTTGGGGCAGCTGTAATAGTTAATATTGAGTATTAAATAAATAAATCTACATTTTGAGAGCTGGGCTTTTGCGTATATCTCGGTGCTTTCTGAAAGCGTTAGAAATATAAAAAAAAAAGTGGCAATATAAAAATCGTTTTCCCACATATATTTTATTTCAGTTTCGTCTTTAAAAGTTATCGGTTGTTTTTTTATGTGGTATTATATCAATAAAAAATATATGATTGATGTTTGCACCTTAAACATTTTTTGTTTGTATGTTTTGTTTAAGTGCAACTTCCATTGGATGAAATATAGTAACTTTTTTCGGTCCTAAGTCGGTTGATAGTTTAAAAGTGTGTACCTCGAATTTTTAGGATTCAAATATATATATATTTCCTGCGGTTTTCATGGTTCTGACATGAACAAAGATACATAGTCAATTTATTATAGAATAAAATGCTTTCAGAGTTAACAATACATATATCGTAATTACTTAAAGTCAAATGTCGTTAAAATGACAATATGTGTGTGTGTGTGTGTGTGTGTGTGTGTGTGTGTGTGTGTGTGTGTGTGTGTGTGTGTTTCATGTATGAACCACAGTAAAGTATCGACAGTAAGCCATCGAAAACTAGTAGCAAATAAAAATAATTCAGTTGCACGTTTGAGATCTGGGTTTTTACGTGTATCTCGTCGCTTTCTGAACGAGTTGAAAATATAACAATAACGAAAAATCATGCGTCAAGCATAGATTGTGTAACACTTTCCAACGCTTACAGAACAATTTTACAAATCATTACCGTTTAATAAGTTGAAAGATAACATCTAAGTAAACAATTTGGAAAACGCATAACATATTTAAAAACGTAATTTCAGGAATTTCCAACATATATTTCCAACATAAACAATATTCGGAAAAATATCCGAATACTTTTATTCAGCCCTGTTTATTATCTATAGATTTGTATCTATACTACATAGGATGCTAAATTTTAGTTTAGTTAGGAAACGCGTAGCACAGTTTAAAATTCTCCTTCTGGAGTTCCTGTCAATAAACGGAAATGTTTTCGCGAACTTTTGTGCTGCCATGTATATGATCTACAGAATTTATACACACCAAGTAATAGACAAAAAGTGAGATAAATTTAAAATCGCGTTCAGCAACTTAAAACGCAATTCCAGGAATTATTGTTAACAGACAGTAGAGAATTATTTTGTGTGTCCCTGTCAATGAACGATGACTGCTATACACACAATATTCTGTAGTAAGCCTCTTGTAATGCATCTTAGTTATATATATAAATTTCAATGCGTTTAAAATAGTGAAACACTATTTAATTAAACCGCAAACGATTTTTCTCCATAGACGTAATGTAACGGAATTCTTTTGACTGTCCTGTAAAGTAACTATAAGTGCTATGCACACCATATTCCATATCAAGCTTCTTGTAATGCACCTCAGTAATATATATCAATTACAATGTGTTTGAATTTGTGTAACATCATTAAAATAAACCGCAAATGATTTTTCCCCATAGACCGTAATGTAACGGAATTCTTTTGAGTGTCCCTGTAAAAAAACTATAAGTGCTGCACACTTCAGTTGAAATAGGAAACATGCTATAGATGACGACAATAACATATAAAAATTTCAGGGCAATCCGAGCATATTTACGGGAGTTAGAGCACGGACAGACGGCAGACGGCAGACAAACCGAAGTCATAAACACTTTTCAACTAAGTTGGAAAGTGTTAAAAAAGTGGCAATATAAAAATTGTTTTCCCACATGTATTTTATTCAAGTTGCGTATTTAGAAAATACGTTATTATATCAAGAAAAAATATATGATTGATATTAAAAATTTTTTGTGTGTATGTTTTGTTTAAGTGCAACTTCCATTGGACGAAATATAGTAACTTTTTTCGATCGTAAGTCGGTTGATATTTTAAAAGTGTGTACCTTGAATTTTTAGGATTCAAACATACATAGATTTTCTGCGGTTTTTATGGTTCAAACATGAACACAGATATATAGACAATTTATTATATAAAAAAAAAAAATGCTTTCAGAGTAACAATACATCTATTGTAATTACTTAAAGTAAATTCAAATGTCGTTAAAATGACAATATACATAAATATAATACCTTCGAAATCAAAATACGACAAAAAAGTTCTTCTGAAAAAATCTGATGAAATCCGTAATTTAAAGATGTCAAGTAATTAATTTATATATAGAATACATTTAAACTAAAAAATAGCTAACAAATTCGAACAACACACTGAAAGAAAACTTATACCGCCTGCATCTAGAACGAATAAGTAGTCATTATCTAAATCCCTAAATTAGAAATATAGGTTTCCAAGTTATGCGAATAAGGTAAACAAATAAACTGAATAGACGAAATGATTGAGATAGGGGATGAAACGATACATTATATTATGAATCGTTTGAATTGCGAAAAATGATCACTTGATATCTAGAATAAATTCATAAACTAGAATTATAGTTACTAAAACTAACCTCTTGTGTTCAGATTTATTTGCAGATATTTTTAAATAAGTTTGACCACGATAATATAGGAAAACGCTCTTGAATTTTAATGGGTGAGACTAGAACTCTCCAGCAAAGGGAACTGGAATGTATCAGGATGATATGGAACTATTTTTTCGAAAGCCACAATTTAGTTTCTAGATGCCAGTGGCAGAATTTTTTCTTAGTGCAAAATGACCGAAACTCCGTTTTATATATTTGTATATGTTTAACATAAGTAAAATGTGGACAGTAACGCAGGGAAAATTAGTAGAAAATAAAAATAGTTCAGTTGCAAGTATTTGAATTTTCATTTTTTAAGGTGTCAAAAGAGCAATAATAATATAGTTAATAGTGTACAAGTTGTCATTGTATCTTATTAGTACCAATCCGATACGATTATTCTAATAACTTTTCAAAAATACAAAGTGTGATGATAAATTTTTAACCTTTTACTGCATGATGTATCATAGTATTTCATACTTACCAATAAACGCTAAATATTTACCCATGCGCTATATATTTACATAAAATGAGTATTTTTAAATATTTGGAGCAATTAGATGTATAAACGATACCAGTTATTTCTATTCTACCGCACTGCTATGCTAACTGCTGCATTTTGCTTTACAAACACATAATTATTAGGAATGGAGCGTTAGAGACAGAATTTATTTTCTATTCTTATTTTTAAATAATCAAAAATATAAACAGAAAAAATGTATCTGGTTAATATATGGTTTTTATTAACTGACTATGGTTCACAATTTTTAATTTCCTCTAGGAATATCATATAGTAGAAAATGATTTTGAAAGTAAAACATTTATGACTATTTAAATTGTGTTTTCAATTTAAAATTTCTTTTAAAGTCGATAATTTTAAAATAATGACATTTAAAATTACTGATTAAATGACATTAATGTCATATGTAACAAATATATGGACGGAAAGTATGACTTGTGCACGGGGTTAATATTAATGAGAAAAGATGTTGAATATTTAAAATACAAGTATGTGCCCAGATAAGCTAAATTTAATTATTATTGTATTTCCGTCACGTTTTCTTGAAAGTTTTATAAATGATCAATACCGCTATTGGTTGTGATTATTTATTTAAAGGGCAGAAAAAAAAATAGTTAAACCATAATCATGTTTCCCAACTCAAGCTTCTCATAACAAATAACTTTCGGTAACAAAGTCAAAATTAGTGTCGCATGAATATGTTATTTGGCATTCTTGCTAGATTAAGTTATATTAAAATACTTATTTAATATGTGTAGCTAAATGTCTTTTTAATCACATTTAATAATTTAAAAATCAGTCAAGGGACAGCGAGTTAACCCCTTAATCGTCGTGCCCGAGACATTCACGGGCAGCGTAAGTTACGCCTGTTTTATTCAGATTGTTTGATTCCCACCAGTTTCTTAAAATAGTGTTATTGGCTTTATTCTTGCATTATTTTATCTGTCTATTAAATAAGACGAACATTTCTACTTAAAAAAACTGGTGGTAATCAAGCAATATGAATTTTTAAAAAGTAGCTTACACATAAAGGGCGCGACGATTAAGGGGTTAAAACAGCTTTTCTGATTATCCCCTGCTTTATCTGTAAATCCGTTTTTCCTTTAGTAAAGTATGGTTGTTGCAAAGCGTGCTTTCCATATATTGGCTGGTTGGCATATTTCGATTCGACAGCCGGAAACAATGTTTGATTGATATATAAAAAATAAATTGATTGACGGTTAATATGGTGACAAATACATAATTTTCTTTATTGTTTCTACATATCTTTTTTTTTCTAGAAATGTACATTTATATATACCAGGTGTTTCAAAATAGATGTTATGCCGATTATCTCTTAAACCATTGATTGTAGAAAAACACTTCCAATTACAAAAAACATACTAATTAAGTAAAGCCTTTAGATATAGCAATTATTTTGTAAGGAGATGTATGCATATTACAATACGAAAATTATTATTTTTTAGTATGGTCTTTGGGTCCGTATCTTATATTTAGAAACGTTTTCTCAATGTGCTTACAAGTAAACAGTATAAATTCCATTGGTTCGCGAACGGAATTCACGTAGTTACGATACTTTGAATTTTAAGGAATTTCGGAGTTTTCTGGCAGTAAATCTTTTCCATTTTTGTTATTATTATTTTTTTAAATTGTTTAATGATTTAAGGAACTCATCAAAGAAATTTTGAATTTCATTCTGCATGCTATTTATGAGTTATTTTGTAATACTTACATAAAAATCATTATAAAACTCCGATAGTTAGAAATAGTACTTCTAGGAGGGGTGTTTTTATATATCTAATTCACTTTTTGTTTAAAAAAAAAAAATCCGAGATCCGAAATTTTACATAATAAATATATAATGTATATAAATTTATCATTATAATTATAATATAGTAAAAGTGCAACAGTTACTGACACGAATGCAATGCAATTAAAAGAATACATTTAAATAATTGTAACTATCTGAATTTGAAATCATATCAAAACAAACAGTATCAAACTTTTTGAGTGAGTCTCGTGGAAAAACTGAACTCTAGCGCCCCTCCCCCCTGTTCTATTGTTCCCCGTATATACAAGCAAGATAAGAGAAGAAGTTTTGGGACTCCTTGAGTTTCGGTGCTTCGCTTTTGATATTTCAACCACACTACAGGGAAATTCTCCAGAATTGAACACACAATTTATTCGCTAACAAATGGGTTGTTCTTCTTTTCCTTTCAGATTTAATTCCTTTGCAACGAGCGTCCTTTACAGAAATTTAAATTTTTTATCACAGGTAATTCAGAAAAAAATTAATCATTTAATTGCAGAAATGCTGCGATAGAAGAAGGAGAAATTCAAATTTACTATTCAAATTTACTGGTAGAAATAATCAAAGATCTGGAGTATCTTATACGTCACGTATATGCGACGCTCGTCGTGAAAGGATTAACTAAATTGAAATAATGGCTGAAACCAGACAAAATTTGCGCAAAGGAAAGTTATTCTAAAATGTTACTAGAAGTTCTAAAACGTAGATGAAGTGAAGATACAGTTTAGGTGAGAGTTTCAAACAGAACCCGCCCCCCCCTCCCCTCTCCTTCGCGACTTACAGTCAATAGAATTAGAGATAAATTTGAGGCAGATGGAACTGTTCAGACTGTTCACAAGCAACTTTTGGTAAGTTGATTTTATGACGGCCGATTATCTACACGAGGGATATAGGCCCTAGCGGGGGGAGTGCCCTCCGTAGGGGTCTTTCTAAGGCATCTTAACCCGTATTAACGCAAGGATCGAAGAAAACCACGGAAAACTCCGAACGGTTAGGTTGACGAGCGCGACAGGGGTTTCAACCCAGCAACTCCCGTCCATCAGTTTAGAGAGCAGAACCTCTCAGCTACTGGTAGAGCAGCAACTTTTGGAAAAACCGCGGTGATCAAGAAGCCCCGCAAAGGAAGAGAGGCTGATTTAAAATTTCATTGCTTCACGTTATCAGCATTGGCTGGACCAGAACGGTCACCAGTTTGAAAGCAGGTGTTACTTTTACAAAATGGTTATTATTGTAGTTCCATTCCACAATTCTAAATAAAGTGTGTGTTAATAAAAAGAAACTATATTATTATCATTTAGACTGTGTATATGTTACGGTCAATATGATTAATCCGGTCATTATTAATAATAACCGGATTAATCATATTGACCGTAACATATACATGTTTTGGGACACCCTGTAGTCACGCCACTATAATAAATGGTCATGCCCTAGCTGGACACAACGTTAATAAAACGTCTTATAAAACGGCATTAATATCCGGATTTTCAACGTTTTTAAAAGGAGGTATACTACTGTAATATAAGCTCTATAATTGTAGCTACAATTATAAAACAAGCATAAAAGTTGTCGAAAAAAGCAACAGTGAGAAGATGTAATTTTTTTATTAAAATGTCCAATAATCCTCCAGATTTTAAGTACAATAAGTGTGCGTTATTAACTCACACAAATTCAAAATACTTTTTATTGCATTTAGAAGAGGAAAAAAGAAAGGAAGAAAGAAATGTGGATTTAATAAAAATAACGAAACGTCCTCATTTCACAACATCAAAACTACTACTTTTTAAACAAGTAATTCGCACATTCTTGTAATATACACTTTATTTTTAATAGCAGAAAATCCTTTTAATTCTACGCCAAAACCTCCGCCAATTTTTAACCCTAAATTCCAATATTTGCAACCATTGGAGGTAAAAAGAAAGACAGAGCTGGTCCATTTGTTTGGCTAATCGGGCGAACGTTGTCGGATCGATAAACCGCTGCCTCTGTCACTCTATTATCTACATTTGCATACTTCGACGCCGAAAAAAAAATGGGCGCAACCAAACAAATAAATAATGGGAGCCTTTATTTATCAGTGAACAAAGTTTCATGAAGATCCTTCTACTGCTGAAAGAAAAGGAATTTTTTTTTTCCACATCACTTGAAAGACAAGTGTTGAAAGGGCAATAAAAGGGAAATGACTTCGAGAATAATAAAAAAAAATTACATAAAGGGAGGGGGGGTGGGTGTTTTGAATGGATCTCAACACCCCGTTCTTCCCACAGTTTAACTTTTTTGATATGTTGTCTGAATAACTTGAGGGAGATATTAAAAAAAATCTTCCTTTTTCTTCTTTCGGTTTTGTTTTGGCCATGAACACCTTTTGTTCCCGAGGATTTCAGACAAAGTAACCGATTATCATACTGGCGATTCTGCCTGCGGTCTGAACATTGAAAGTGGCAGGACGAATATTTTTAGTGCATTATTATGCAAAATATTAGGAAGTCAGATTTTTTATTTATTTATTTATTTATTTATTTAATGTAGAATAAAAATCGATTATTAAATGACAATATAAAAAGATGGAAATAGCAACTTCTGTTATCGCAAAATGACATTATGTAAATACATTTATTTTAAGAAGATGATGTAGAGTTTGGGGTGATATTGAAGAAAGTTATTTGATATGTCTTTAAAAAGAAAGAAAGATTTAATAAACAAAAACACATGAATGTTAAAGTTAAATTTAGGTGCTTTAGTCAATATTTTATCTTGCTTTAAAATTATAAAAAGCAGAATTTTCTTGACATTCAAATTTCTGACAAATTAAAATATTTATTTTTCCAATTCTATTGTTTCCTTAAAAAATTTTCCCGTGTAAATTTAAAGAAAACTTTAAAAAGACGAAGCTTCAACGGATTTATTTGGTATTTTCATAATCAATTTAATTTTGCATTAAGATAGAAAGTTTTTTTTTTTTTTTTTTTTTTTACTATATTTAGAAAATGGATGAATAAAAATATTATTATTTACAATTCTAATTTTTTTCTAAATTTTAATACAACTAGAAGTAAGAGAATTAGAAAAATTAAAGGAACAAAAATGTAGATTGGGTAAAATTTTTCCAAAGTCATGTTTATATTATGTTGAATAAGAAAAAAAGAATAGACAGCAAACATAAATAACTAATATTACAAAAAGCGAAATTTATTAGATAATTGGAAAGGGGAGGGGATATGCTTTCAATGGATTTTGACAACATTCCGTCTCTCCTGTAGTTTAACACTTTTTTGATTTATTGTCCACATAACTTGAGGGAGATATTAAAAAAAAAAAATCTTCCTTTATCCTTTTTTCTTTCTTTCTTTTCTTTTTCTGGTCATGAGTATCTTTTTTTCACGAAAGACATCAAACAAAGCAAATGATTATCATATTGGTTATTCTGCCTGCGGTCTGAACATCGAAAGTGTTAGGATGAAATTCTAACGTATTCTTATGCAAAATATTAGGAAATCGGAATTTTTAGTGAAGAATAAAAAACGATTATATATATATTGTGTAACAATACAAAAAAAAATGGAAATAACAGTTTCCGTTATCACAAAATGATGTTATATTGTACACGGTGTGGCGATGGTGGAAAAAATAATTTCACACATTTTTAAGTAACATAGAAACATAATACAAAACAAAATAATGCTTTTTAAATTTTTCAATACAAACAAAAAAAAAGAAAAAAAAAATCTTATTGTTTTTACTTTCTATTGTTTTTGAAAATAAGAGAAATATTTCCTGTATTGTGGGTACACAGTAAAAAAAAAAAGAATGTTGATTTTACAGAAAAACTGTCCAGCCAGGACGCCAGTAAAAATTGTTTATTTTACAGAAATAATCCGTATTTATTACAAACTTTCTATTATTTTAATAGACGCCCGTATTTATGTAATAAATACAGATTTTGTCCATAAAGTAAACTGTTTTTATTGACATCTGTGCTGACGTTTTTATTTATTAATTTATTTTAGAGTATAACTTTTGTTTCACGAGATAAAAAAGAAATTTTCGTAAACTTTTCTGCCACATCAAAACACATTTTAAATTTTTTTACAACTGCATAGTAATGGGATTTTGGGGAGAAAATAGTTTAATTTTTATTAATATGTAATTAAAATTTTATTTTTTTTCATATGTTAATATTTTTAAAAAAAACTTATAAACAACTACATTAGCGAACTTTACATTAGCTCCTTAATAAGCAAAATTACACAACATAAAGGAGATTGCAATGAAATTTTTACGATGAATACATGTATATACATGCATGGTTTATAAAAGTATTCTTTCCTTTTCTACTAATTTAATTCATTTTCTTCGTTTGAACTCTTCGCTGTTTGCCTTAATTTGAAATATGCAAAACTTCCTAAAAGCATCATTAATTTTTAAAACGAGTGAAAGTTCAAAACTTTTTTTTTTTTAAATGAAAATTTTGACGAAAGTTTAGTTACGTGTGGTTCAAAGCAATACATTTACGTAATGAAATTGACTGTAACGAAATTCATATTCAGCAAAATATGAAAGGCTGCTTTTCATATCTCCCCTTGCAGAGTTATGATTATTTTTTCACCAAAAAGTACTAGCTATGAAGACCAAAGTGTAAAATGATGGAATATAATTCTATTTTCATCTTTTTTTTTTTTTTTTTTTTTTTTTTTTTACATATTTGAACTCTAATTTTATCTTATGGATCAATAATATTCTTTTATTGGCAAGGTAAAGCTGTAAACAAATCAGCATCTTAAACTTTTTCTAAGAAAAGATTAAAATTTTGCTTAAACGAGTTAGTTAAATTAAAGAAACTTCTAAAATTTATAATGAAATTATAACAAATATAAACTAAGATAACTTTCAAAATTCACGTATACTTTTCAAAATAAATAAATAAATAAATAAAAATAAAAATAAAATAAGGAATTTCTTCGACGAAGCTAACATCTTTTGGTAATTTGGATTTACCCAATTTTTACGAGATAAGAATAATTCATTTCGGCAATCAACTTGATTTATAGATAAATTTAATAAATATATATTAACAAAAGTTTTTCTTAAATTCTATTTTTGGTTCATTTAGATTAAAATCGTAAATAAAAATTATTTAATATATTTAAAACTTAGTTTTAATTTATACATTTTAGTTAATTTTAGGTAATACATGTATATATTAATATATATTTTTTAAATCATTGAATGTAATAAAACTAATATTTTACGGTGTTTGGAATTGCAATGTAACAAGTAATTATATATTAGTATAGGGTGAATGACATTACAGTTATAAAAATACACATTTTAAAGTTTCAGATTAAAACATTATTTGTTTCTTTATTTTCATGAAAGAAAATTGCAGATTCATTGCAATAGCTACTGTGCTTATTTGTTATGAGTAGCAGAACTTCAAATAGAAGTTTGCTGGTACGATTTGGAGCAGAAATTGTGGGATAACTATGCAAGATTGCTAGTGTTTTCTTGTACAAAAATAAGAAATTGGTTAATTCAGAAATCTTTCTAACGCCTCTAAAAGTGTATTTCACGCATTAAATATGAAAAAGACGCCTTAAAAATTTAATCATGCTCATTATTATGCTTTGCATTTTGAATAAAATTTCGCGGGCGCAAATTTCGCAGATCTTCATGATCGAAGAATCTTTTTCTATTTTTGCATTCCATAATCAGAATGACGACATTACTCTCTGCGAAACATATTGCAGAAATATTAAAAACGGTTAAAATTGGTAATAAGTGGTAGTAATAGTTGAGTAAGTTAAGAAGTAAAATTTAGAATAGTACACGTTTATTTCTCTCTTCTCCCCGGTAAATGCTTGGAAATTCAGTTTTCATGCCTGCAAAATAGGTGAATAACCATTTTAATGCCTTAAAAACAAGAACGAAAAATCATACTTCCAAGCTGAGGTTGTAAAACACTTCCCAACGCATTCAGAATACAGTAACAAAACTTCACAGTTTTATAAGGTGGGTGATATATGATATCTAACCAAATTTGGAAAGCACACAACGTATTCGAAATCCCAATTTCAGCAATTACTATTAATGGTCGGAAAAATATTTGAAATATTTTGTTGCGCACTGTATATGATCTATACATTTGTTTATATATCTACATATAATATGCTAAACTTTGGTTCAGTTAGGAGATGCTTAGCACAGTTGAAAATTCCCCTTCAGCAATTCCCGCCAGTAAACGGATATGTACAGGCGATCTTTTGTGCATGATTTATAGAATTTATGCACAACAAGAAATATGCAAAAAAATTATTTAAATTTAAAAATACGCACCACATCAAGAAATACATTTTTGGCAATTATTATACAGTACTGTAACCAATTTATTTTTTGTGCCCCTGTAAATGAACGATAAATGCTCTGCACGCCATATTCTATATAAAGCATCTTGTAGTGCACCTTACAAGTAAAAGTACTATAGTCTGTGGCGGCGAATTTCTATTTTTATAGCTCATTCGATTTGTCTCATCGAGCTAAGTAATTTGCTACCTCGCATATCGGCTATTGAGTTTTGATAATGACAGGGGGCCGGGTCAAAGTTTAAAATTTTGTTCATTGAAAACCAGTTGCCGTCAACCAAATAGTCCCTTTTTGACACATTGTTCATTCCGAAGAAGTGAGTAAAACAAAAATATTTCTCACAGTGTGAACAACGAGCAAAGGCTTAACAGCTGACTCGACGATGCATTCAAAACAGCTCTGCTTTCATCATAATTTGCGAAAACCTGTCTGTCAAGAAGCATACGAATACTTTATCTGCAATTTCAAATTATTATAATAACAGCAATAATATAATCTTAGAGTAGTTATTGCCAATGTATGGCACTGTAAAAACAATAAGTAAACTTAAGTCGCACTTATTTCTTTGAAGGCATCTGTTTTTCTCTGAACGAAATTTTGAACTTTGACCCGTCATTATAAAAACTCAATAGCCGATATATGCGAGGTATAAAATTACTAAGCTCGATGAGACGAATCGAATGAGCTATAGAAATCGAAATTCGCCGCCACAGACTATAGTACCTTTACTTGTTAGTGATACATATCAATTTCATTATGATTGAAAAAGTGTAACATCATTAAAATACACTGTAAACAATTTTTCCCATAATGTAACGAAATTCTTTTAAGTGTCCCTGTAAATGAACTATAAATACTGCACACTTCATTTTCAATACCGAACATGCCAGAGTAAACTTCAATAGCATATATCAGTTGCATGGCAATCCGAGTATATTTACGAGAGTTAGAGAACGAAGAGACAGGCTGCAGAGAAACAGGCAGACCAACATATATTTATAACTCAAATGGTCTTCACTTTCCCTTCCATGAAAATGAAAAATTGGCTAACTTTTTTTTTTTCAAAGATTTTTTGAGGGTTTTTTCTGTCGAAGACTGGTCATCACCAACTTTCCCTTGCACAAAAATATAAAATTGGCTAAACCTTAAAAAAAAATAAATAATAAATAAAGAAGAAAAAATGAAAATGAAAAAAAGAGCTACTTGAGGCCATTAATTTATTTATCACTCAAATGATACAATTCCCTTCCTTCTTCCTTGCATGAAAATGAGAAATCGGCTAAAATGTCTTTCAAAGATCATTTTAATATTATTTATTTAGTTATAAGCTAAGTGACACCACTCACTTTCCCTTTGGCTAAATCGAAAATGGATTACATTTTCTTTGAAAAAGCATTAGAGGTTACTTATTTATTTATAACAAAAGTGACACCGCTCACTTTCTTTTGCACGAAAATTAGAAATCAACTGGAGTCTTTTCAAATATTTTTGAAGCTACAAATGTATTATATTTGTTATATATTAATATAATGTATTTATAACCCAAGTGACAGTATTTACTTAACATGTGAAATATTGTTTCAACAGCCGGAAGCAGTGGCAAAGCTATTTAAAATATTGCGCCCCTTCTTAGCGGCTAATAAAGATTTTTATGCTAGACGTTTTATAGCCCTAAAAATTTTGCGCCCCGAGCAATCGCTCCCTGGGACCTTCCTATGTTATGCAATTGGCATGAAACCCCCTAATAACACATAGGAAAACCGTCAAAAAGTTTCTACCTTCATTTGTGTACACTTGTTAATTAATAGTCATAAGCAGAGCATTACAAATTTGATAACATCTGGTAGCCAGCAAAAAATTCTAGTTGCCAGTGAAGAATGTTTACCATCCCATCCTCCCCCGTCATTGATTTAAAAAGCACATAATTTTTTTATGAATTGAATTAATTGAGGAAAAATAATAACAAGTATAGCTTAAAATTGTTAGTTACACAGTTTTGAATAGTACATAATTTATAAAGATAATATAAACTAAAGTTATAAAACTTATCAAACTTATATATCTCTGAAACTAAAAATTACTGTAAAAACTGAATTAATCAGCTTGTTCGGGAAATGATGATTGCCGAATGCTTTAAATGTCCGAATAGTTGAATGCTACAACATCTATATATATCTGATCACATCGAAGAAATAGTAAAGCAGGAAAAGAATTTCCCTATTTTCCTGTCGAAGTCAGTTAAATAATTCAGATTTATTATTCCAAAATTTGCATTTGATGAACTTATTTTTGCCAAATTAATAGAAAAAGTTAAAATTATTTCTTGTTTGAATATAATTTCTATATTTCTTAATTTTTTATAATTTTGAAACATCTGTAATGAGACATTGTATAAGAATTACGAGGAGAAATAAAAATACAGTTTGTGTTAATTTCTAAGGCCAATTTTGTAAAAAAACAAAATTGCCATATTAAATAACTTGGTCGCCAGATGAATAAACTTGGTCGCCAGTGGTGACCTGGCGACCACATTTGTCAAGCCCTGGTCATAAGAGTTCATATACTAAACTAAGAGTGTAAACATCTATATCCACATATCCAGTAGTGAGTTTCATAATCACAGAAGTGAGTTGTATAATCACATATATAATAAATGTGTAGTACGTTTGTTGTTTTCTGGAGTAGAATTTCTACAGTCCAATGAGAAGTTTTTAAACAGCATGTATACATGTGTTATCATTAAATTGGCTAAACTGTTATTATAACTATAAATGGGCACTTGTTAATAATAATAACAGTTTCTTTTATCAATATTAAACAGTTATTATCAATGCTAACTCTATTTATAACATGAACCGTAACACGTTCGTAGCAGTACGATTTAGTAGCCACTACTAACTGAAGAAATTTCCAATTTACGCTGCTAAAAAAAGAAGAAAATTGGGAATTGGGAAAGGACGAGAAAGAACATTTTAAAACCATTCAATGCAGTCCAAAAAATGGAATCAAATGTAGAAAAAAAAAGACATGTTTTTTCAATTAGGAAAATATAATATAATATAACCACAAATGAAAATATAGAATAACCTCTTCCGAGATACCCACGATTCTCAAAAATGTTCTTTATCTTTAGAAACCTCGAAAACCACTATATTTTCGAGATTTAAAGAAGCATTTATAAAACCAAAATTTCCTTTGCTGCCCCTGATTTTCCAAAACGTTTCCGAGTACTTCTTATATTGTATCTACTCAACAAGGAAAATTGGTTTTTCGGATGCTATCCATTCTCAAGTAAACATTTTCATGTTCAACAAACATGTTTCACAGACGAACATGATGAATTAACAGCATTAGCATTAACATTAAAATTAATGTTATTCTGTTATTCTTGGATGAATAAATTCGATTACGCAGCTCAAAATGTGTAATTGAGAATTAATAGAATCGTAAAAAATATATTCCGGTTAACGAAAACTGAATAATACATAATTTAAAAAAAAAAAAAAATGCTACTTAATTGTTGTACAATCATGGATAATCGGAAAACGTAAGGAAAACCATCCCAGATTTACTTTTTAAAAATAATGAGTTATTCGAATATATGTATATTATTCTCAATAGAATGCTAATACTTATCAAATCAATGAACAATTAAAATTTGCAAAAGATAAATATATTATTTATAAATTATTTACCTAACTGAAAATATTAAATTATAAAAATGTGTAGTTATGCTTATGTTTTTCCTCATCGCACTGCATCATCAAAAATAACTTAACAGTTATTTATTGTGGCATATATAGGTTTCGATAAAAGATAACAAAAAATGAAACACTGAAAAACAACTATATTTATCCAGAAACATAAAAGATATCTTTTCTGAAACCTAAACAACCTATAATATATAATCCTCTTGATAGCTATACAACTAATCGGAAATCCATCACGTACAAAGTACATCGTGTTTAATGATCTCGAGATAACTTGATACTTGTCCAGCTCCACCTTTCGGGGACTTGAAGTTTTCGGAAAACAACCTGCTTTTACCTGGCTTATCGATCAGGGCGATGGTCACTATTTTCAGTTAAATTCCAGAGTAATTTTAAGAAAGGGTCCTCTCCCCTCGCGCGGAAACACACGCTCGCTAATGTTAATCCTTTGGGGCATTTTTTTTCTAATATCTCGTTTGCATTTCAATATTTTTAAACGATTTTTTTTTTTTTTTTTTGGCTGGATAGCTGAGATTAATTTCTATTTCCGCCGTTGATTACTTTTTCGATTTTATTTGAGTTTTTTTTTTTTTTTTTTTTTACAGATACTTTTATTTTTTAAACCGGTTTTCGAAAAAGTATAATTTTGTTAATACAAAAGAATAATTTACTGAGGACAAACAAAATATGCAAAGAAATTGATGCATTTACATTATTTAACTTTAATTAAAGTATAACCATTTATTTTTCTTTGCATTCTTTGAGTCACTGATAATTGTTTGAGCTCACAATAAACAAAGTTACATCAAAGTTGCCTGTGGAATTAAAAATATATACATACAAAAGCAGTTTCAAATCTTCTTGGGCAGTTTTTGAAAATATTGTCTGTAATATTCAATGGGTAGTATGCTTTAAGCGATGTCTTTAATATTAATTGCAAACAGAAAATGAAACTGCCCTCAATAAATGAAAATATGTCTTAAGCGAAGACGCATTAAGAGGCTACTTCACTCATACGAAAACACCCGCTCGCTAATGTTAATCCTATGGGAGAATTTTTTTTAAATATCTCATTTGCATTTTAATATTTTTAAATAATTTTTTTTTTGCATTTGATAGCTGAGATCTAGCGCTACGCAGGCTTTTTTTTTACTTTTCAATTTTGTTTGCAGGTATTTTGTATTAGCATACTTTCACTTTTGGAACAGGGTTCGAAAGTGAAAGAGTCGTCATTAAAAAAATCTGCAAACAAAATCGAAAAAGTAAAAAAGGGCCTGCATAGCGATCAACCTTAGCTATCCAATGCAAAAAAATCGTTTAAAAATATTGAGTTGCAAACGAGATATTAGAAAATATTGCCCCATAGGATTAACATACTTAGGATTAGCGAGCGTGTGTTTTCAAGACTCTTAAAACATATGTGTATTTTGCTTTTAACAATTTGTAAAATACTTTTAACATTAGATATATGTCTATGTTAGAGAGTTTTTCAAAGGAATATTTTATTTCCTACTATCAACATTCCAGTTATGAATATCGTCCGATTTTTTATTTCATCGCTCAAACATAGTTTCAAAATATTTACGAACCTTATATTTTCAGGTAAATTCGTCCTACATTTAAAACGCAAGTTAAATTTAACTTTCTTTTCAAAATATTTTCCATCCGTACATTTTCAGTTAAATTCCTTGCAATTTTACGATGCAAAATCAAATTTAGTCCTCTTTATCCAATATTTTTCAACCTTATATTTTTTAGTTAAATTCCATTAAAATATCGAAGAGAAAAATCACGTCTTTTAGTTTTCGTAAAAGATCTGCGTGTATTTTATGCGTTTAAACATTTTTAAAAATATATCTTTAGCATTAGAAAGAAATCATGTTAGAGAATTTTTCAATTAAATATTTGTTTTATGTCGTAATTTCAATAATGAATAACGTTTGGAATTTTGTTTAATCTTTCAATTGCAGTTTCAAAATATATCTATCATTATGCTTTCAGTCAAATTCCAGAGTAATTTCAAGGAACAAAATAACATGTTTTTTTTTTTTTTTTTTTTTTTTTTTTTGTTGTTGTTGTTGTTTTGAACGCATTTGTGTATTTTTATTTTTTATACAATTTGTTCAATAACTTTCAGCATTTGAAAGATATTTATTTAAGAAAAATTTTCGATTTTATGAGGCATAACGTTACATTTCTTGTAATAACTTTGGACTTATAGCTACAAAATACTTTCCATCCACGTGTTTTCAATTAGTAGCTTTTATAGTAATTTCAAAGAACAAAATCATGTATCTCCGTTTTCACAAGGAATCTACGAGTTTTTAGATTTTTTATCAGATTGTCCATCAACAATTAGCATTAGAAAGAAATCCATGTCAGATTTTTCAACGGAATATTGTTTTAAATCGTTACGCTTATTATGAATAAAGTTATTTTTCTATTAAAACAATCTTCGAGTCACAGCTTCAAAATATTACCTATCCGTATATTTTTAGCTAAATTCCGCAGTAATTTAAAGGATTAAAATCACATCTTTCTGTTTCGTAAGAAATCCGTATACTGTTATGCTTTTAAACAATTTGTTCATATATTTTAGCAATGGAAAGAAATATATATTACAATGGAATATTATCTTATGACGTTATTGCACTGTAAAACATTTGGTGTAACGTTACTCCATAAAACTGGAGGCAGCATTGCTGCCTCCAGTCTTACGGTGGTATTTAATTGATATAACTGGTGTAACATTACACATTTTACACCAGTAATATGTGTAACATTACAGATGTTACATCAGTAACATGTGTAACATGTTATTATTACTTTCAAACATAGTTGAAAAGTGCTTATGAATTCGGTTTTTCTGTCTGTCGTCTCTCCGTGTTCGAACTCACGTAAATATACTCGAATTGTCACGAAATTGATATATGTTATTGAGGTTTACTACGGCATGTTCGTTATTGAAAATAAACTGTGTAGCATTTATAGTTTGTTTACAAGGACCCTTAAAAGAATTCCGTTATATTACAACATATGGGGAAAAATCATTTGCAGTGTATTTTTATGGTGTTATACTCTTTCAAACATATTAAAATTGACATATATCAGTGAGGTGCACTACAAGATGCTTACTATACAATATTACAGAGACACACAAAATAATTCAGTTACAGTACTGTATATGAGCGATAATTTCTGGAAGTGTGTTTTCAGTTGTGGAACACATTTTTAAATCTCGAGTACATTTTCGCTTATTGACGAAAATTGCTGAAGGGTAATTTTCAAGTTGAAGGGCAATTTCATTTCCTAACTGAACTAAATTTTGGTATACTGTGTAGTATATATACAAATCTATAGGTCATATACAAGGCTGCATAAAAGAGATAGAATGTTTTTGGACTACACTGTAAAAAATTTCCAACCCTTTTCCGTTTCGTAAAAGATAAATTTCCTTTACGATACGGAAAACAACCGATAAAATAACTATTCCGAATCACAACAGAAAGGTTTTCTACAGTCATAAAAATAATCTATTTATATCGGATTAGTTTCCGAAAGGATGGAAAACAGCTTTCTCCGGACTTACTGCGCAGTCTCGCTCTCTGCTGACGTATGAAAGGCGTTGCGTCACGTGATTGATAACAGAACAGAATCGAGTTTTTGGATGAAGATGGACGCCATGTTTTTAAATATTGGACAATTGCTCTACGTACTTCTAACTTCGCAATAGTTTTACCTCTGGTAGGAGTCTGGTTTTTGCGGAGTAAGACAGCTGTATAGGAATAAAAAGCTCCTCACCGGGCCCATGGGCCAAACCAACAACAACAACAACAACTTCGCAATGGTAAGTACTAAAATTTATGTGATTTTTAATATTTTGGATTTGATATGTACATTATTTATAGTGCATGATTATCAAATCGAATAACATGTTTAAGGAGCTGCGTAGCCTGAAATAAAATGCATGTTATCTTATTTCTCGCTCAGTTTATTTTTTATGAGAAAAATATCCATGAAGTAAAAAATATTTTGATGTGCCAGAAATTTCTAACTTAGATATTATCTTAATGAAACTTATTTTTTGTAGGCTGTTTTTTTAAACAGTTTTTAACTTATTCTAAATTAAATTCCTTGTTTATTTGTTTAATTCTGTAAGACATCCAGTGTTGAATTCAGGGGGTGGGAGGACAGTCCCCCCGGAGCATTGAAATGTCCCCCCGGAAGATTTCACATTTTATGCTTTTAATAGTCAAAAGTGCAATCCCCCCCGGAACTCTATAATACCCCCCCCCCCGGAACCACAGAAATCCCTCCCGGAGAAAAATGTCTGAATTCAACACTGAAGCCATCAATAACATACCTATGATCTTAAAATAAATTGATGATATTTTTCTATGTTCGATGCTATATCAAAATCATATTGTCTTTTTTCAGGTACTGCATTATTATAGAATCAATTTTACATTTTATTTATTTGTTGGGATGTAACGAATAGTGATTTGGCCGAATAGCCGAATACTGACTTTAAAAAAAATTATTTTATTTGTTTATTTTTTTTTTTCAATTTTAAATTCAAAAATTAAATTATGGACTAATTGAAATAATTTTTTTGTTTGAGTGTTCAAAAATCATAACAGCTGCATGTATGTAAGCACGGTATATAGTGAACGTTTGTTTTCTGAAGCTGGTAATATTATATGAAACCAAACGAAACAGACTTCTTCCTGAAAATGCTGAAAAGTTATTTTTGCATCACAATTTCAGGCTTTACAGTGATAAATAATTTTGTTACCCCTGTATGTAATTTTGAAGTAACTCATTAAATGTTTTTTCAGTATAGGTAATAGTTTTTTTCTTTTCAATGTATCAAACTCATTAGTTCGTTTAATCAACATCTAATGTTTAATTTTTAATTAGTAAAGTAATTATATAGTCATATATTTATTATTTAAAAGTAAAACTAAAAGCTAGAAAAATGATTTAATTTGTGAAAGATTAAGCATTTTTACAAGACAGTAAAATATTTGTTTTTAATATTTATGAATTTTATTGTTTAAGAAACTTATCATCATTATAAATCAGATTAAAAAAATAGATATACAGTTAATTTTTTTAAATTCACTGATGAGAGAGAGAGAGAGATTTAAACTTTAAATGCAGTATATATTTTGCATTTTAATGTAAAATAAATTAATGCTGCAATACTTACTTAAATTCATATGATGCCTAAATATGCAGCAAGAAAAATATTTTTTATTTATGTAATTTCATTATATACAGTTATTTATAAGTTGTCATGAAGCTTTAAAATTGAGTAAGTATTAGGATTTATTTTTCTTATAACAATTAATGTATTTAGATATCATTCTTAATATTGTTTGTTAAAAATATTTAAAATCACATTTTTTTTTTCTTGAACTTATTTAACGAAATATCTTAAAATATTCGGCCAAATAAGCAAGTATTCGACAATATATCTAAATATATTCGGCTACAGGTATTCGGCAGAATATCTGTTCAATATTCGGCAAAAGGACCGAATAAGCCGAATACCGAATAGTGGTCGAATATTCTTTACATTCCTAATTATTTGTAGTGTATTGAAATTCAATTGAAAAGGGGAGTCCTTTAAATTCTATAATGTTAATTAATAAATTGAGAACTTTATGTTAGGACGATATAATGAAATTTATATTGGTATATGGTAAATTAAATTTCAGTATTCTTTGCATATCAGACAAAATTTTAGTTGTAACAAACGTAAAGTTGAATATGCTGAATATCTTGAGTTTGATATTATCTATATTCATGCTGTAAAAGCTTGCATGCAGAAGCTTACATCTTGGGCAGCAGAGATCAACTGCCTCGCCCTGGATATTCAAGTTTAATTGGCTAAATTTTATTTTTCTTACATTATTTTGAAAATAAAAAATGACATTTAATCTTTTCTAATAATTTAAAATAGACAGAAAAAGGAAAAAAAGCAAACAGGGAATTTTTGTCAGTAGAGATGGATGGGGGAGATCTCCACTGCTGAACATCATGTCACATGTGGAAAGGAAGACAATTTTTTGTTCTGATTTTTATTTCGTGCTCATGTCTTGAAAAATTATATTGAATGGGCTTCAGGGAGAATAAACCCTCAAAAGGCTTGAATTTTTTTTATTTCAAAACTATAAAGCTTCAATTCTTCATTCATTCATTAAAAAAAAAAAATGTGGTGTTTTAGCAAAAAAAATTTCTTACTTGATTTTATTTCATATTTCTGCTTTCATTTAACTAAATCTTGTCATGTATTTAAATGCACGTGTTAATACTGTTCAAATTTCAAGAAATAAAAAATGTTCAAAAGAGTCATGTTGTCAACATATAAATCATAAATGTCACTAGAACCCAACTTAAAACTTCAGAGTCCTAGGCACAGTATTTTTGCGTGCCCTTCCAAGCACTACTCTTAAGTAATCTCAAAGCTTAGAATTTTTGTGATACGTCCTCATCCAATCATTTCTACCAGGGCTGTGGAGTCTGAGTATAAGTCAGGCACGTTTTTTTTTTTTTTTTTTTTTTTTTTTTTTTTTTTTTTTTTTTTGGTGGGGGGGGGGGGGGAAGATTCGGTGTCGCTAAAAAACTGGCCGACTTGACTCAGTCTCTAGCTTGTTTTTTGGACAATTCAAAGAGAAATTAAATTAATTATATGTGATTTTAAATTTATAAACTGAATTATTATTTTTATTTTGGGACTATATACCGCATAGATGAAAACTGTTTTTAATTAAAAACTCTCGTTGATATTTTCCATTTTGTATACAGTCTTTTCACTCACCTTTTTGGGGTTTGCAGAACCCGAGAGAAGGCAAAAATTGAAAATTCTGCTACTTTTGGAGTCTACAGAACCCGAAATATCATTGTAATAGAAACCTTTTTTAGCTCCCAGTCTGTCAAAGCCAGAAAGGGGGGCAAATTCGCCACCCCCTTAATTTAGATAAATAGGTTTTTCATGCAGAGTTATCCGATTTCAATTTTTGAAATTTTGTATATAGGTTGATTCTGATAAGGCGGTTCCTTGATTAGTTATGGAGGTTCATTGGTTAAATATAAAGGGGGGGAAAAGGGGGCTGATAGCCCCCTTAATTTAGATAAACGGTTTTTTTTATGCAGAATTATCCGATTTGTTTGAAATTTTGTATATAGGTTCATTCTGATAAGGCGCTTCCCTGATCAGTTTTGAGGGTTTATTGGTTAAGTATAAAGGGGAACGGGGGGCTAATCCTCCCTAATTTAGATAAATGGGTTTTTCATGCAAAATTACCCAATTTGTTTCAAATTTTGCATAAAGCTTCATTGTGAAAAGGCGCTTCCCTCATTGGAGGTTTAATTATAGTTAAGTTTAAAGAGGGAAACGGTGGTTAATACCCTCCTCCTTAATTTAAATAATTGGGTTTTTTATGCAGAATTATCCGATTTGCTTCAAATTTTGTATATAGGTTAATTGTGATAAGGCGCTTCCCTGATCAGTTTTGGGGGTTCATTAGTTAAGTATAAAGAAGAGAACGGTGGCTAATCCTCCCCTCCCTTAATTTAGATAAATGTGTTTTTATGCACAATTATCTGATTTGTTTCAAATATTGTATATAGGTTAATTGTGATAAGACGTTTCCCCATATCAATTTTGGAGGTTGATTGATTAAGTATAAAGGAGGAAACGGTGTCCAATCACCACTTTAATTTAGATAAATGTTTTTTTTTATACAGAATTATCCGATTTGTTTCAAATTTTGTATATAGGTTCATTCTGATAAGGCGCTTCCCTGATCAGTTTTGGGGGTTCATTGGTTAAGTATAAAGGGGGAACAGGGGCTAATCACCCCTAATTTAGATAAATGGGTTTTTAATGCAAAATTACCCAATTTGCTTCAAGTTTTGTATAAAGCTTCATTGTGATAAGGCGCTTCCCTCATTAGTTTTGGGGGTTCATTTGCTAAGTGTAAAGAGGGGAACGGTGGCTAATTCCCCCCTCCCCCTTAATTTAGATAAATGGGTTTTTATGCAGAATTATCCGATTTGCTTCAAATTTTGTATATAGGCTAATTGTGATAAGACGCTTCCCTATATCAGTTTTGGGGGTCCTTGATTAAGTATAAACAACAGAACGGTTTCCAATTGCCCCCTTAATTTAGATAAATGGGTTTTTAATGCAGAATTATCCAATTTGCTTCATATTTTGTACATAGGCTCATTGTGATAAGTCGCTTCCCTGATTAGTTTTGGGGGTTCATTGGTTAAGTATAAAGGGGAAACCAGGGGCCAATCCCTCCCTCTTAATTTAAATAAATGGTTTTTTTTATTCAGAATTATCCGATTTGCTTCAAATTTTTTATATAGGTTAATTGTGATAAGACGCTTCTCCTTATCAGTTTTGGGGGTTCATTGATTAAGCATAAAGGGGGAACTGTGTCCAATCCCCCCTTAATTTAGATAAATGGGTTTTTAATGCAGAATAATCCGATTTGTGTCAAATTTTGTATATAGGTTCATTCTGATAAGGCGCTTCCCTGATCAGTTTTGGGGGTTCATTGGTTAAGTATAAAGGGTAGGGAAGGGAGGCAAATCCCCCTCCTTAAATTAGATAAATGGGTATTTCATGCAGAATTATCCGATTTGCTTCAAATTTTGTAAATAGGTTCAATGTGACAAGTTGCTTCTCTGTTTAGTTTTGGGGGTTCATTGGTTAAGTATAGAAAGGGGGAACAAGGTCCAATCCCTCCCTTAATTTAGATAAATATGTTTTTCATGAAGAATTATCCAATTTTCTTCACATTTTGTATATAGGTTCATTGTTATAAGGCGCTTCCTTGATTAGTTTCGGGGGTTCAATGGTAAAGTATAAAGGGGGGATCGAGAGGCTAATCTCCCCTCCTTAATTTAGATAAATGGGTTTTTCATACAGAATTATCCGATTTGCTTCAAATTTTGTATATAGGTTCAGTTTGATAAGGTGCTTCCCTGATCAGTTTTGAAGTTTAATTGGTGAAGTATAAAGAGAGGGAACGGGGCTATCCTCCACCCCCTAATTTAAAGAAATGGGTTTTCATGCAGAACCGGTAAATTTTTACTTTATAAAAAACATGAGTTTTTTTTGTTGTTGATGCTAAATGAAATTTATTTGGATTTATTAAAGAAAGGACAAAGTGTTTTGAAAGGAATATTAAACGAAACCCTTTGAGCGATGTTCGATCACACTTACCCACTAGTTCTATTATATTACTGTGGCACCATTTTTTTTCATTTAATGCTGATCGTGAAATCCTATGGTAACCTATGTAAATTTTAAAGAGGTAGTAAATTCCCTGATACAATTATCAAAATATAGCTTTCACCAGCAGGAAGCAGATGTCCATTGTGCATCTTTAAATTAACATTTTTAAATTGTACATTTTAAAAATTTTCCTTAATTTTTAAGTATTTTTAAAACTTATGAAATTTGAAATTTTTACTTAAAGGAAAATTTTCAAATTTTATGCTCTTAAAAATACTTATCGCTGAAGACGAAGAATCCTCTTAATCATTCATTGCTGTTGTGCTGTTTTTGTCCCATTAAATATACATGATCACTAGAAATTAGTAAAATAAAAATATATTAATATTATTATTGTTATTATTGCAGGATAATACTGCAGTGATCAGTGTCGCATTCCAGCTAGAGCATATCATCCTTGCTTAGTAGCGAATGATGATGTAAGAAAGGAAATCATGCTGTTCTCGAATAATATTGATGGTTTGACAGTTTTTTCGGAGAAATGTCCTAGGACAATTTTGTTTTGGTAGCATCATATTGTGTAATCAATTAAGGCCTGGAAGAAATTAAAGAACCTAGGCCTACTTTTTTACTAAGTGCAGCTATTCGGAGGCAAGAACTGTCAATGGAAGTAATATCAGTATTGCTGTAATTTTTATTCATTATAACATTTTGATTTATAGTTTTGTTGCAAATAAATGTTATTTTTCAGTATAAATGTTTGTTTTATTTTTTCTGTCTTTTGTAGTTAGTCAGAAAAAAAAGTCGAGTAACTTATATATATTTTTTTAAATAGTATTTTGTTAGTATGTGCAATTTAATGTTTGTGCAGATTAAATGCGATTGATTTATTTTACTAAGTTTAAGTTTAAAAAAAATAGCACATACACATTTGCGAAGTCAGATTTTTTATTAAATAGACACTTATTTTTTATATATTTTTCCTGAATTATTTGTAATTTTTAATATTCTTCTATTAAGTGATCTGCCATTGAAGAATAAAAGACTCACAAACATTTCTTTCTTTGTCATTAATGATGATAAAATTTTGACTTTAAATATATATAAATTTTTACAGGCTGGACTTCATAAATATAGTAAAATAAATATAGGTCAGTCAACAGTATATTTATTGATATTTATGTAGATATCTCATGACTTCATTGTGCACATGTAAATAACAAATGGTTCAATATTCCAACGTAATTTATTTATGGAAAGATTCGGAAAATAAAGATTGCATGGTAAGTAATATACTTTGAAATGTTATATATTTTTTTTCATACAATTTCAATTACTTGCAAATGTAAACTCATAAACAACTAAAGTTTTAAAATCTTAAAAAAAGGCCTGATTTAATTATTTTTATTTTAAATTCAAATAAATCAAACTTTAATTCACTGTAAACTCTGTAATCGCTTAGGAACTCATAAAGCTGGAAAATTGGTGTTTCTTTTCAAACATTTTAATAACAAAGAATATTTTTTTCATATCCATTGAAATTTATAAAATATAATCATAACCATCTTAAGTGTGTTTAATATATGCTCTAAATTCATTAAATGAATAAAGAAATTTGGTCAGAACAAAAAGCTTTAGCTTTTAGTAATGCAGAGTGCATATGCTTTTTATTTTATCAAAGGGGTAATTCAAGGTGGTATATGTATTTTATACAGAATAGGATATCTGTTAAATTGCAGTTTTTGTAAATAAGTGATGACACAAGACAATTTGTTTTATTTATTTCATGTTTTCAAAAGTAAAAGAGAATTCACATTTCTAAATTAAATCTTTTTCTGTAGCTCCATTTTTTTAAACTGTATATTTTTAACTATTTATATGATTAAAATATTTTAATTTAACCAAGTGAATGAGTTTCTATATATTTTTTTAATTTCAAATATATTTAAATGGACACTTCTAATTGTTAATTTTAATTATTTAGTAAAGTTTATTTTACTGTAAAATGTATAATTTTAAAATTGTATTTTGAATTAAAAAAAAATAGCTGATTTAAATAATTAAAAATATATATGATTTTTTGATTAAATAAATAAGTAAAATTACTAACCCTGTTTTTAAAAAAGATTTTCATTTAGCAAGGCTTTTTGTTATATAATTTTCAGTTGAGCTTCAAGTTCAAAGTCTTGTACATTTTCAAATTGCATGGCTTCTAAAATTTGTTTATCATCAAGCTATTTATTAGGATTAGCTGAATTCTGTATATTCTTATAAGTTACATGGCTTCAAAAGTTTTTAGATTTACTTTATTAATATTACACTGGTGTCCAGAAATTAAGGGGCAGTGACCGATTTCAGACGTTTCGTCGATTATCTTGCTGAAACTCGTGAGTAAATGCCCGGAATGCCCTTAAGATTTGAGGATGTAAAGAACATGTTTGACTTGATGTTTTTCAGTGAATATTTTATCGTGAGGACAACTATGGGGGGGGGATAATAACTTTAATAATAAAATAATATTTTCGATCACCCAAGTAACGAAAAATGCTAAAAATGGTCTGTCACTGTAGTAAATGACTATGTAGGTTCTGTTCAACATTTGTGTGCATTTTTTGTAAGTATAGCATGTATATTCGTGAATATATTAACGTTTCTGTGAAAAATTCAAAAGTTTTTTTTTATAACATGCAGAGTTTTCAGCCAAATTTAACACCACTTTCCAAAAACTTGACAAAGAATCGTAGAAATAGTATACTGTGATTAAAATATTAATATATTGAATATTTGATGAGATATAGGTATTTTTATGAAATTAATTTTAACTGCGCATGCGCAAACTACAGCAAACATTTTTGTTATGATTTGATAGCAATACTATAGGGCAACTAATATAAAAAGACCAGTGAACTATCGTGAAAACTCAAATAGTTACAGCATTGATAAATACATTGATAAATTGAGAAATAAGTCTCATATAATTCTATGTTTTAAGCATAACTCAAAAACTACTTACCAACTATCTGTGATTTTGGATTTGCATATTTGAAGCCTCCAGAAATCCACCTCTATTAAAAATTCATAGGTTATTTTTTTTTCTTTTTTGAAATGTATTTAAAAATACATTTTTTTTTTATATATAAGAGAGAACTAAACATAATCTATACAATTTTAACAAATAGATTTTGAAAATCTTCAAATAAGCGAATCCAAAATTATTATGTCAAGTAGTTTTTGAATTACGCTTAAAAAGCTACCCGCATTGCAATTTGTTTTTCATCAATTGCAAATTAATTTCACATTAAGACTTCCAAATTTTAAACCTTCATATTTCTTAAACCACTTGACCAAGTGATTTCTTGTTTCGTATCCTTGGGAGAAATTTACAGAAAAAAAAATGTATAACGTCAAAATTAGGTGTATGTATTGAAAAGTTGGAGTTTGGTACAATTTAAGAATGATGACGACCCTATAAGCTTATTTTTTTAAAACCTATTATTGGAAGAAGATAATTTTCAGTCAAATATGGCTATTTCTGTTTTTTAAGGAGGGGTGGGCAATATTATGATTTAAAAAGATAGGTTTTGTATGTCCTTTGTTTTAGAAATATAGCTATAGAAATTCTTTCCAGCAACAATAAACTTCAAAGTAGTTGCATACACATCATATGCATAGAACATGTTTCATACTTGTGCTACACCCAGTGGAATAAATTTGAGCTTTTTGAGGATACAGGCTTGTCCCTTTTTTTTAGTAATATTGAACAGTTGTTTGGCACAGTATTGAATTCAGGGGGTGGCCCGCTGGGACCCCCCCCCCCCCTTGGAACATTGAAATCCCCCCCCCAGAAGATTTGAGATATTATGCTTTTAATGGTTAAAAAGTGCAATTTCCAAAAAGGAAATATATAATTCCTCCCCCCTCCCCGCCGGAGCCGCAGAAAAGGCTCTGAATTCAACACTGGTTTAGCATCATCTGAATATTTAGTTATATTATACCCATGAGCGCATCAGTATACTTGTAACAAATAAATAACATTTCAAGCTGATTCTGTATTGTAAAGAAACTTTTGTTATAAAGAGTAGGACCAATAACAGATGAAAATATTGCTTTTGGACACTGTTTTGATTTCCTTTTATCTCAATTAAATATTACTAAGAACTTTTTTGAATACATACACACATTTCGTATCATAAAATGCATTTTGTTATCATAAAATGCATTACATGTAATGCATTTTATGATAACAAATACTTAAAATGTGTGTATGTATTCAAAAAAGTTCTTAATAATATTTAATTGAGATAAAAGGAAATCAAAACAGTGTCCAAAAGCAATATTTTCATCTGTTAATGTTCCTACTCTTCAAAACAAAAGTTTCTTTACAATACAGAAAATTTTCCGATCATAATGAAAAAAAATTCCGTAAAGCAAAGAAAAAGTTTCTATTCTACACAGGAATTTTTAATTTTTTCAAGATTAGTTTACTGACTGATTCGGAAAAGTTTCCTTTTTAAAACGGAATACTTTCTATCTATTCTCCCATTCTTCCAAAACGTTTCTTTATGTGAATGGAAAGTTTTCCTTTTTAAAACGGAATACTTTCTATCTATTCTTCCATTCTTCCAAAACGTTTCTTTATGTGAATGGAAAGTTTTCCTTTTTTAAACGGAATACTTTCTATCTATTCTTCCATTCTTCCAAAACGTTTCTTTATGTGAATGGAAAGATTTCCGTAAGACCCAGGAATTTATTCTGTGTCTAAAGATTAGTTTCTGAATCAAACGGAAAAAGTTTCCTGACGGAAAGAAAAAACTTTCGTTTTTTTCCGTTTTTTTTTCCGTGTTGTTTCGGAAAATTTTCCTGTACTATACGGGCAACTGGAAATCCTATTCCTACCGGAAACTTTTCCGATTTTTTTTTTTACAGTGTATAATTGCTAAAATTGTTTTTTTTTTTAAATGTGTCATGCGTTTTCAAAATCGTTTACTTATAGATATCATCTTTCACCTTATAAAACGGAGGAGTTTTGTGATAGTATTCTGAATGTGCTGGAAATGGTTTCATAAGCTATGCTTATTGCATGATTCTTGATTAGAAATAGAATAATATTTTTTTGTATCAAAAATGAAAAAAGTTGCAAAAATAGTTATTCTTTCAGATAATATATAAAATTTTAAACATGGCTAACATTTTACTATTACATTTTAAAAACTAATTTTTTTATTTTAAAGAATTTTCTTTTGAAAGTAATCTATAAAAAATACGCATTTCATAGGGAAATTTTGAGAGAAAAAAAATATATATATAAAGTAAAATGTGTATTTTTATTATTTTGACACAATCACAGTGATTGGTTAAAAAATCATATTAGTTGTATTTTGTTTCATTCAGTTGGAAAAATTTACAACTCGTATGTTTTTCTTTTTTCTTTTTTTTTAAACTAATCACTATAATTGTGTTAAAATAATAAAAAGTGTAACTACGTATACAACGTTTATTGGAATTTCTTTAACTATTCTGTATAGCTGTTTCAGATATCATACCAGATGTCTTTTCCAAAAGGTTGTCTGAGTGAATTTTGTCCGACAGATTAGTCCAGGATAGCTTAGTTGAAAGAGCATTGGCATCTTAAGCCAGAGTTCTGGGTTCAAATCCCGACCTGGGCATTGTTTCACTCAGTTGGATAAATTACAACTCATATTATTTCTTTACCAGTCACTGAGATTGTGTTAAAATGAAAAATAAAGTGTAATTATCTATACAACGTTTATTGGAGTTCCTTTACCGGTGGTCCATGCTGTCCAGCTACTTCAGATAACAGACCAGATGTATTTGAAAATGTTGCCTGAGTGAATTATGTTCACTGGATTTATCCGGGATAGATTAGTTGGTAACTTAAGCCAAGGTTCTGGGTTCAAATTCCAGGCTCGACGCCTCTTCATTCAGTGGGGGAAAATTACAACTCGAGTAAAATTTTGTGTCCCGAACCCCCTTAACATAAAATTCGCACGGATGGACATTTACCCCATAGATTCAGGTTCAAACGAAAAAATAAATCTTTATTTCACTTGAATACGAGACTGCCTTTATGTAGAATTGCAAATCGGCTTATATCAATAAAAACAAAATACCCAAAATTAGTATCTTTCTGTGAAATTATTTATTTAACAAAATTATTAATAATTAATTTCGTAAATGCAGGTTGCCCCAAAATTAAATTTTTAATTGTGTACCATTAAATCAAATTTTTATCATCTTTAAATTACATCAAATAGTTTGAAATGTTTTTGCCTTATTCCACAGTATCATTGAGATAACAAACTGAATGATAGGGTACTTACAACATATTCATATTTATCGACATAAAAACATTTATTAAAATAAAACACTCAAAATTTTCCTCGTTTAAAACTATTCTTTTCAACATATTAATCTCGTAAATACTTATGATTTTTCACTGGCCAAAGTAATTTAACAAATGTGTATTATATTATAAGCACTTGTTGTGAATTTAAAACTTCAGTAAAGCTATGTGTGGAGTAATTATTTTACATTTCTCTCTTTATACATAAAATAATTGAACGAAGAGGCACTTTCAGGTTTGAAGTTTTCAGTTTCGTTAGCAAAACTAGATTAACAATGAATTATGCTGGTTATTAAAAAGAAGGAAAATTGTTTTTGACGTGGATTCACGTTATAAATGTTATTTAATGAATAGTCATAGGGTTTCTAGCATCAAAGTTATTATGACAAAAGTTTATCGGACATGAATAAATTCAAATCATTACGTGCTAAGCCTTTTTTTTTTTTTAAACAAAAAAAGCTAGAAAGCTGATTTATTAATAAAAATCTATGTACGTAATATTTGATAAAAAATATGTGTGTGTACACGTACAAATAAATTATTACAGATTTTTTTATCCCTTTTTCCATAAAGACAGACTGTGAAATAGTCACAAGTTATGGTGGAATAACAGAAACGTATCTCACCTAATTAGGATTATCAGTTCCTGTGCTGATGAATGAGTTTTGGAATTCTTTACTTGCTGAGGAGATTTATTTGATACCACACCATTTTGTTCGATTTGTGAAGAATCGAAGTTGCCTGGATTGATTATCGTAAGGTGGCAAAAATAGAAGTTTGATTAGTGCAAATAAAAGTTTAGTGATTCTCACGAAGTCTGGATATTTAGATTTATAGTTTGTAATTGACATTTTCATTTTCATACTGTGTTAATTTAAGTGAAGGGGATATTTCAGTTATTTCGTCTAGTTATCAAGGAATTGTTTTCTTTAACTTTTGTCTTTGATTTTGAAGGTGGTCTTTCCCCATTTTTTCATATATTTTTTGGGATTCGTTAAATTGCCCAGTTGATTCACTGAAACTTTCCTTTTATTGTTATAATAAATATTTGTTGTTGTTATTAAAACTCTGGCGCCATAAACTCTCCACGAAAACTAGCATACTCAAAAATCATATTTCAAGCTTTTTTAAAATTATGATAGCTATTACAATAATAATGTTATACCACTCTCATATATTTACATGCACTTTCTATATTTTCACAATACAATAATTTGTTAATTACATTTCTGAAGACTATAATAATAACGACACTACAGCATCACATATTTAGTTTTTGTCTACATATACTGTATTTAATGTAAAACACAGTTTTTTTCTTTCAAAGTCGAACCTATATAACTGCGTGCGTCTTCGAATTGAATATGAAACAACTCCCAATACTGTAAAACCACATGCGTATAGAATATATTGGGGCTCATTTATTATATATATTCATATATGTTTCTCGAACGGCCAACTTCAACTTGGTCTTTCTATTAGGTGGTCTTACTTACGTATGGTAACGTAAAAACTGGCAAAAACTGGACGTATTAAAAAACTGCCACTCTCTGTAGATTAGAGAGATACTCCTCAAGTAAGCACAAAATGGTTAGGTCAACGTTGGTTAATTGTTGGCTACTTGTCTTCCATGTTGACCAACAGTAAGAAATGTCCACCGTGCCGTACCATCGGCCAACAAACCATTTGCGAACAAAGACACTACCACGGTATCTAGAATATATTCTAGAATACATATGTATTCTAGATACCGTGGGCACTACAGTGGTCCAATCATTCGTTGCTCAGAATCCTGCTCAGATACGTTCCAAGTTATAGAGATCTCTGCACCTACCATATCCCAACCATTTGTCAACCATACTATTCCCAACAGAACCGTTTTCCAGTGGTTTACACAAGCTGCCAACGATGGGCCAACAAACTGTGCTATCTGAGTCTGCACAGTTGATTTTTGATGCGTGAAAGATTATTCCTAATGATTTAGTTCAACGGATTTTTCTCAAATGCAGCATTTCTAATGCAACGGATGAGACTGAAGATGATTCTATCCTTAAACAATACGATAAACATGGCACATGCGAAGGCATCGATAAAAATGCAAACTTTTACGGCTAAACAATAAGGCGCGTCTTCGATTCGAGTAAATGCGGTGTATTGGTACACTGAAAACAACAATTACAACAACAAAAAAAATGTTGATTTTACGGTACAATACTAGCAGCTGAGATGCCAGTATTATACCGTAAAATCAACATTTTTTTTTTTTTTTTTTTTTTTTTTTCAAGTGCATAGAGAAAGTAAAAATATTTCAAACGTTTGGAAATTTTAATAACGCTAATTTGATAAAATATCATTGGTTAAAAATCTGCTTAATTTCTACTAATCATTCATCTCTTGATAACGTAACTAAAACTTCAAGACAATTATTAAATTGAAAGAAAAAAGTTTCAAAAAATGCGATTAATTCATTCGAAGATAATGATTGAATAGGAGTAAAAGCATTTTAAATTAATGTAATCGACTGAATATTATTTCTAATGGCATGATATGAAAGAAATACACATTAGAATCAATGACAATTTATCATTGAAATAAAGTATGCGCTTTTCTGCAATTAACTTCCATCTATTTAAAACATATTCATCGAAACTCTTATAAAATATTACACTGCTGCCACGTCAAATGAACCAGAACATCCCAAAGGAATATTCTTTAAAGATAGTCCTCTAAAAGATTATTTTATGAAGTCAAGAAAAGCTCTTTATAATTCCTGCCTGCCATTAAAAGTCAATTGATCAAATGGAACACTCGCAATTACTCATCATCAATGGCAATTGTTTCCAGGATTAATGTTAATATGATGGAATTAAATGCAACTGCGACGAAAGCAATACTTCAGTACATTTGATGTTACGGTTATTTTTGTTGGGAGGTTTCCGACTTGTACTAATGATGATAAAATTCATCTAAAAAGAGACAAATTTTAATGCATTTATTAAAAAGATCTGGGTATACCTTTGTAACTTTTTGATTGATATGTTCTATTTAAAACTTTCATTTTACTTTTATGAACGTTATTAAATTCCTTTATTAGATACAATAAATTCACTATGAGTGGTAAATTATTGGTAAAAACTTAATTAAAAAAGATTGATTCGAAAGTTTCAACGGTCTTTTATCTCGTTTATTTTTTAATTATCGTTCAATAGTACCTTTTATTAATACTTATAAAAATTTTCTTTATAATTCGGTTTTAAATATGAAGAAGAAAACAGTGTGTAATTTTTTAGAAAACTTAGAGGGGGGAAAATGTATAATTCTACTTAATAATTCGGGGGAAAAATTATATTTAAAACTAATTTCTAAAGCAATGTTTGACAAAATAAATAAATAAATAAATAAATAAAATAAATAAATAAAAATACCCTATAAAAGTTGAATTTTCAAAGATGATTATTATTTTTTTTTAAACTTTAGTTACACACAGACTGCGATTTATTTCTGTTAAAATAGTTTTATTTAATAAGAATACAAAATAATCTTAAAATGATAGGTAATTTTCTAAAATTAATCTTAAAATGAAGATATAATGATTTTCATACAGTAATAAACGAAAAAAAATTCATTAACAAAGCATTTGAAGTGTTATTAATCATTTCTTTAACAGCCTTTTCAGTATTCATTCAATAATAACAAAAAATACATAAAAAAAATAGTACCAACAATTTTTTAAGTAAACAGTCTTTTTAATAATAAATGTTAAAAAACACATAAACTAATTTGGATATTGTATAGGGAATAGTTTTTTTTTTTTTTTTTAATGTTATATTTCATCAAAATTAACGAAATCTTATTTCGTAGCCTAAATGGAAATTTTGCAATTGTTCATTGAAATTTATTTTGCAACCGAAATCGCGTTTTCTCAAGTAATTAAAATACATTATTTACGAATGATGAGTTATTTTCATTGCGCTTCATTATATTTTCTAAATATTAAAATCATTACATTTAATGTTTAAGTAAATTTATATTTAGACTAAATTTATCTTTGCATTTAAATTATATTATTTAATGGAAATTTTAAATGATATTTGAATGGACTTAACAAAGTTCCACATTGGAAAAATGATTACGTTAATCGTGGTAATTTTAAAAATGCAATAACAGAAATTTCAAAATACGTTATTAGATAGAAATCGTTATCGGTCAAATTTATTTTAGTTGTGTTAAAATTACTTAACATTTTTTAATGAGCTATTACAGTGGATTTTAAAACAGAAACCCATGTAAAACAACATAATTTAAAAAATATGCATGTACTGTGATTTGTGATAGTGTCAAAGTGAATTTATTAAGTAGTTCGATATTCAAAGTCATTATTATTCTCCAGAAATCTATAAATTCAAAAGAAGTAAGAATAGGCACGTTTGGAAGAAAAGGCAGACATTAAATGGACGAAAATATATTTAATAATTCCCAGCCTCTGATGATCGTTGCACAAGTACAGTAAAAAACGTTCATTGGCTACGACTGCCTGCGGCAGCAACACCCGGCATCGTAACACATTTCTCGAGAATATTACATGTTGATCGGCTAAAGGCCAGAGATAGGATGAAAAGTTTCTCTTATCATGACATAAACTCGAATGATTTCATCTTTCGCCAACGGGTTAGAATGTGGCGATATATTCTCTAAACAGAGCATAAAACAATTAAAAATTTAAAGAACAGAGCCCTTTTTGGCATAAATCATCCTAACGCATTTTTACAGTGGAAGCCAACATGTGTGGGAACATTAGCACACATATATGGGGCTTGGGAGAGAGTTTTTACCTTCTTGAACCCGCAATCAATGAATTTGCCGTCTGATGTATTTGCCATCATAATGCCGTTTTCTGATGGAAGATATGCTATATTCTCTATTTGGTGTAAATATTTTCCTGAAAATTGCAGGAAATTCTGGGACGGATTATATAAGATTATGAACAAGATATTATTACAAGATACTGAAAGAGAAAGTCATGTGTTAACGTGATAAGCGAGGTGCAGTGGCTAAAATACACCCGGCTCTCGTGCTTACAGAAATTTCCACCGTCACTAAAATACATTTTCTTAAACTCTGAAACAGAAAAATAACACCCCCTTCTTTTTTCACTGGGGGAAACAGCTGTCTGTCAAGTTTATAAAGCCTCCAATGACACTAAAACAGTTTCGTTTTACCTTTAAGAGTAATTGAGAGCCTCAAATTTCTTTCTTACTCTTAAACCCCTTTAACGATGAGACCCTTCTCCAGGTGGAGAATATACCACATTTTTTGTTAATATATGGTTTGTGTCTTTCGATATCATTTTCCTTAAGGATCACCACCCGCTCATCACTCAGCATCAACTATCTTTTTTATGTCGAAAGATGATTTTTAAATACAACTTACAAGAAAAATTTAAGCCACCCCAGAATTTTTGTATTAAAAATATGCTTTTAAGCTGATTATAACTCCATCCATCAAATTGGCAACCGACATCATCTTCATCATTCTTAATCAGTTTTAATTCTAATACACGAATTTCATACGGTGGTGTCAGCTTACTCCTTTTAATTCTAAAAAGGGGATCTTTGAAATTCGTTGAGAACAGGTCGAGCATACTAATCTTAAATAACACAAACAAAATAAATAAATAGAGCTAGAAAAGCGGCATTGAAATAACTTGCAATAAAAGAACCTGCTTTAAAGAACCTGCGAAATAAAATCTAGAGCTCAGTAACCAAGTAGTTTAATAGTTAGGGCATGTTTATGCAGCGAGAACATGAGTGAATAATTCCTTGTTCAATTCCGCCCCACCAGTGGCTGAGAGGTTCTGCTCTCGAAGCTGGTAGACGGGAGGTGCTGGGTTCGATCCCAATCGCGCCCGACGGCCTAATCGTTCGGAGTTTTCGTGGTTTCCTTCGAGCCGTGGATTTATCCATGCGTAAATATGGGCCTATGGTGTCGGAAAACTACGTGTTTAAAAGTACATTGCGTGAAGAATAATCCAGGTGATATGCATCCACTGAAAGTAACATAAAAAGGCAGTAGGCTGTAGAATTAAATGCTCTGAAAAGATTCTTTACGATATTAGTTTATTAAACTTTAAATTATAAGCGTACGATTACAAAGTACGTACATAAAGGGATGGGATGGTGCCTGAGAGCATTTTAACCAACGTGAGCTTACATTATTAACTTCTTATCCGAGGCCGTGCTAGAGAGAGAGAGAGAGAGAGAGAGAGAGAGAGCCCTCCGGCACATGTCGATTTTCATGCCATACACATATTGGCAACATGAAATTGGCGAAAGAGCATATGAAAATGAATGATGTCATATAAGCTAAAAATTATCAGTTACGCATTAGGCAATTAGGAGAATTTTTGAATTACAGGACAGGGGTACCGGAATAGCAGCCCTAAAAAGTGAGCCAACAAGAATGTGAATGCCAAATGTACGTTGAGAGCAAAGTTTTGGGAATCTAGCTGAAGTAGTCAAAACAACTCTCATGTACTGGAAAATGTTTAGGATTTTACCGAAAAGGCTAAACTCAAAAATTAAGCAGACACAGACATTTTTAACGAACGTTGGACGGAATGAGAAATAAAATGCAAACCGAATACAAAGTCAATCTTTATCTCTTTTCTTTTCTTTTTTTGATACCTAGTGAGGGTGATTAATCGTTTAAATGAATTCTATCTATGTGAGAAAGTTTTATTGATAAAGGTTATATGTTAAAGATATTTTCTTTTAATGGAGGAAAATTACAGCGGGAGCTGAAATAAAAGTTAGGATAAAATAAGTAAGTAATTAAAAGTTAGTTTAAACTGAAAATTAAAAAAAAGGATTAATTTAAGACAAATATATGTGATACCACATCATATATATCTCCCCTTAAACCGACGAAAAAAAATTTGAATTGAGGACGAAAAACAAATCTTCATATGCTCTTACGACTACATCAATTATAGCAGATACATGTAAATAAAACGAAACATGACAAAAAGGCAAACAGCAATTGAAGACCTCTCTTAGCAGGCATCCATCCAAAAATAAAAGTATATCATGATATAATTATATTGGTACCATAAATTTGTCATACAGGTGACATCATATATTGTTTCTATTTAGAAACAGCTGCAGCAATTTTAATAAAATTCGTGATCACTTTTTCAATTTGTCTTAGTCAGACGTTGACCTGTATCAAATTGTGCACATACAAATAAAACAAACATTAGGCCTATGTTTACAGGTCAGTTACCAGCTGGCATTAATTAAAAAAATATATGCTTATATTATAATAAGCATTAAATGTGGCTAAATATGGGTACTGATCAATATTATAATCATTATAAAATACTGGAGTAATATGATATATATAACATATATAATATACGGGTAAACAGAAATACAGCATAAATAACCAAGGATTATGTATTAATCCCCAAAATAATGAATAAAGGTAAATTTGGAAATTTATGTGTTTCTAATTTTATTTTTAAACTCACAACATGAATTTAAAACAAAGTTATATTAGAGATGATGATTCAGAAATATTTGAATTTCTGTATGTGAAGAAAACAAAAATGTTTGAAACACTGCCATAAGTCACTCAATTCCATAATGTAACAATTGATTATGTGTATCAAAACGTAATTATGTTTTCAGTTTGCTTACATTCCCTATCACCTATAAATATGTTTAGATTGAAAAAAAAATGACTGGTGGTTAGAATACATTTAATAAAGTGTAGAAAATGTAAAATCAGTAAGTATGTGAAAGATGTGTGAGAAATCAATGTATGCAAACCCATATATGTAACTTCGACAGAACATACAGCTGGTATAAACACCAAAAGTTTGCGATAACATAACAACTGTGAATAAATATACTTCTAGAAACAAGTGTAGTGTATGAAAAAAATTCGAAAAAAAAATGTATGTCTTTAAAAATTACCTATATTGAATGAACTTTAAAAAGGTAAATTCGCGAGCACTGAGTGGGCAAGACAAGGGGTGTAATTGAGGTGCGACACATACTCTATAGAAGAAAATAAATAAATCGAAAAAAAGAAAAAGAAATTATATTAGGATAGGACATGTACAGTGAAAAGTTATCTTTTGCTTGTACTAAAATATTTTACTATCTAACATGTCAGGAATAATAAAAAAAAAAACAAAAAGGAGAACCAGTAACAAAAATTCTTAAAATATATATAAAAATGTGACTGATGGAATGTAGTGTTATAGTAAGTGAAACGTGTAAGACATTCGTGTAAGTCCACAGAATGAAAAATTGATGCCTCTATTTCAATAATTTCATGAAAGCGACGTGCACTACAAGAAGAGGAAAAATTTTCTATCCAATCTTATTATGAAAATAATAATATTGCCACACTGGCATGATTCAGTAGTGCACATTTTTTCATTTTTCAACTGTAAACAAATTTAATTTAATGAAAAAGGTTTTTTTTTTTTCTAAAAAAAAAAAATAAATAAATTACTGTACCTTTGTATCTCTAACTGGAATAAATGGATGTTAAAGTGTATGTGCAAAACAAGGAAAAGAAAATGTTGCTTACAATTTTACGATAGAATGTTATTATTAATCAGCAAATAAATAATACCAACATTATTGCGAGTGCAAAAGGTAAATAAGTCCAGTTGTATATCACCTAAGGTTTAATAGTATATGGTGTAACTAGAACTTACAAATACCGTTGAAATTATCAAATGCATCTAATGTGAAAGAACAATGAATTTTAAAATGTATGAATGAGAAAAGAAAGAATGTCACATTGAATGACTGTGTTAATACATTAACTGGTAATACATGATTGATTAGTAATTTGTGTAATATTAATTAACTGGTAATATTTAAGGCATTAACTAGTAGTATATCATTGATTAGTAAAAAAAAACTGTAAATGATAAAATTGAGTGCATTAAGTATAGATGATAGAAGTATATGTAAGAAGTTGTGTAAATTAACAGGATGAAATACTTGATGCGTTACTCATGAAAGTTTCATGAAATGAGTGCATTGAACAGAGATCTGAGTAGATCTCTAAGAATCGCAATATTAAAAATAATATAAGTACCATTAAGGCGTGATTCAGTAATGCACCATTTATTTTGCATCAGCAAACAAGTATTATTTAATGAAACTAGTCGTTGGGGGCCACCGTAATACTTACCCATCATGGATATGCATAATGTAAAATATTAAAATAAAAATGTGTAAACTATTATAAAATGCATTGCAATTCAAATAAAATCGTGGCTTGATGACGTCATAAACTTTAAAGACTCGATTACTGAACTGTTTGAAAGAGGTTTTTCCTTATAACTCCAAAAATAATAATCCTATTAACTATCGGTTTATTGCATCTGATTAAGCGTCAAATTTCCAATTAAAATATATCTTTAAAGTGAAATTTGGATGAAATACAGGGTCATGAAAAATCGAAGAGTGTGGTAAATAGGATTCCAAATATCTCGGCAACTCATTATCCGATCGACTTCATGCTTTATGTAAAATTTATGTTTTTTTATTGTCTTTTATATTCATTTCTTAAAATAAACAATTTCGAAAATTTTTATATACCTTTTATCAGAACGAATATTTCGAGAGTCCGGAAAAAATAGTTCCGGTTAATCGAGGTTATTGAAATGAAATAGGCTTCTTCCCATTATTACATACTAAGTACATACCAAATTGCAAGTCTCTATCTCAATTTTTTCGGGAGATAGAGCGTTTACAGACACACAGACACACACACAGACACACAGACGGACAGCAAAAAATTTTTTCTAAAAATATGTTTTTCGGAATCTCCAGTGTCTGAAACGTGTAAATCCGTCAAAAAATTTTTTTTCGATTTTCAAAACGATTACAAGACTTACCCTATACTACGTATGATGGGTAAGTAATAAAATCGTGGCTTGATGACGTCATAAACTTTAAAGGCTCGATTACTGAATTGCTTGAAAGAGGTTTTTCCTTATAATTCCAAAAATAATAATCCTATTAACAAGCGGTTTATTGCATCTGATTAAGCGTCAAATTTCCAATTAAAATATATCTTTGAAGTGAAATTTGGATGAAATACAGGGTCATGAAAAATCGAAGAGTGTGGAAAATAGGATTCCAAATATCTCGGCAACTAATTATCCGATCGACTTCATGCTTTATGCAAAATTTATGTTTTTTTATTGTCTTTTATATTCATTTCTTAAAATAAACAATTTCGAAAATTTTTATATACCTTTTATCAGAACGAATATTTCGAGAGTCCGAAAAAAATAGTTCCGGTTAATCGAGGTTATTGAAATGAAATAGGCTTCTTCCCATTATTACATAAAAAGTACATACCAAATTGCAAGCCTCTATCTCATTTTTTTCGGGAGATAGAGCGTTTACAGACACACAGACACACACACAGACACACACACAGACACACAGACGGACGGCAAATTTTTTTTTCTAAAATTATGTTTTTCGGAATCTCCAGTGTCTGAAACGTGTAAATCCGTCAAAAAAAATTTTTCGATTTTCAAAACGATTACAAGACTTACCCTATACTACGTATGATGGGTAAGTAAAAGTATGATATTTTATTTTTAATTATGTGTTTATTTATTTACTCTTGACTAATGTGTTTATCAAAGTGAAATTATAGATGAAAAAAATACATGTAAAATGAAGAAGAAGAATAGTAAATGTTGTATATATATATTTTTATAAAAAAAATATCACTATCAACCTACAAATGAGTTAACAGCATTACTGAGAATGCAACAGGTAAATAAGTATAGTTGTTTACCAACAATGGCATGTATAACAAATGTTATGTATCCATTTAATATTTTGGTGTAACTATTACTTACAAATATACCATGAGATTACTAAATGCAGGTGATGTGAACGGGAAAAATATCAATATTAAAAGGTATAAAAAATGAAGAAAAACAAATATAATAATGAATGGTAGAGGGTGTAGCAATGATTGGAAATGGGCATGACTGGTCCTGATTGGTAGTGTAAAACATTGATTGGTATTTAAACTGTGAACAAATATGGAATTATGTTGTACAAACTAGAGGAGGATGAGAATTGAGTAAAAAGATTTCAGGTGTTACAAAAAGTGTGTGAACCTTGACATATAGATAATCAAAATTTGTAAACTGATAAATTTTGAAATAAAGAAGTAGAAAGCTCATTAAGTACAGCGACAATACAGATAATACGTGTGTAAATATACTTTGATTGAAAAAAAAAATGTATTGTAGTGTATGTGGTGCGAAGTACATCTGCAGATCACTTGTATCCTAATGAAACTAAAGAAATGTGCATTATAAACTGTTTTTCAAATGGTGTCAGTGAGTCATGTATGACATGTACAAATATTTGACCTGTGTATGTCATGTATAAATATTAATATGACCTGTACAAATATTTAATGTTTCATTGTCAAATGTCCATGACAACACCAAAAAAATGTATGTGAAAGGAAATAAAGTTATGAACGCAAAAGCAAAATTCTTACAGCAACTGAAAAATGAAAAAAAAACCCATAGTAATTAAAAATGTTAGAGAAAAGGGAAACTATCATACTGATAATTTTCGTGTTGTAAATTCAAATGACGTCTGAATATAATTCCCAAGCAATTGTACAGAAATCATAGGTAAATGGTAAATCTCAAGAAAATGAAATAAAAAAAATAACTGTTGACACCTTTCATTTAACATGTATCAGAGATATAAGAGATAGAGGAACAATAAGTGAAAATACCATAACAGAAAAAAACAAAAACGTTAAAAATGTTTAGAGAGTAAATATCTTGTTACATATCCCAATATGAATTAATCTATAAATATGAATTATGATCAGGTGGAAAGGGCATAAAAAGGAAATATATGTAAAATGAAAATTTTTAAAAAAGTGCATTACAGAAAATACGTGTATCAAAGATATGTGAAAATTGTGAAAAGAAAAACATGAAATGATGGATTATGCAAAAAAAAAAAAAAAAAAAAAAAAAAAAAAAATTGTGTGCATTGATAATTGACTAAACTTTGTAGCAAAATCCAAACACAGCATGTAAAGTTGTGTAAAATGCATCATATGAAATATTCAGCAAAACTCGAAAGAAAATCTTTGATAGTAAATATAACTTTGTTAAGCATCGAGAAATGCTACAAATTTACCGAGGTAGCAAACTATGTCAAAAGTAAGCTTTAAGAAAAAAGAATATGATAGGTGAAATCACTTATAAACAAATATTGTAAAAGAGCTACCTTATGTTGAGAACAAAGTGTATGACGTAATCAATTGTACTACAAGAGCTGAACAGGAGCGTGTGTATACCATAAGAAGTATACCTTGAGACACCATGAAAAATCATAGGTATGTGCAATAATGTGTAGCCCCAGTGAACATAAACTCCATGACAAATGACATGTCAAACGGTGAATCTCAGATGAGTGACAATATTATGTTTCAGAATTACTATCATACATGATGACCTGTGGTTGGCACTCAAACATGTACAAGTAATAAAAAGGGAAAAGTGTACCTACATAAGTTAAAAAAATAAACAATTCAAAATTCTTGCAAAAAATATGAAAAATACATAAATTTCTCAATATGAACACTATCTGTAATCTTAAATAAATGATATTGTGAAAGAAAAAGATATCTATAACCATTCTAAAATATTTAAAAAAAGTTATGAGAAAGAGTGCAACACAAACCATATTTCAAATTCGACTGAAAGGGGTCTGACGCCAGCGCCATATTAAAATTAAACCAAATATGAAATATGTACCCTCATCAAGACATTCCTGCAGTAATGGCTCGACGGGAAGTCGTAGAACACTCTAACCCTAATTTAATTAAAAATTAGAAGTAAAATTTTGCAAAAAGGGAAAAAAAATAATAAAGATCTTGTTCTGGATATTTATTTAATTAAAGATCATGAAAAAGAACGCCAATCTAAAGAGATGTGAACAAAAAAAATGTACCAATATAATGAATAAGTAAGCCTGTGTGTATGTGTGTTTTCATGTTAACAATAATTAACCAAAGAAAAGTATAATAAAATTAAAGCATGTGGTATCAAAAAAATAATAACATGAAAAAAAATGCACATTGTTATAAAGTTATGACCTGTGAAATTGAAAATATGAGAAAATGCAACAAGATTTGATTAACCATCTAAAATAACTGAGTCATTATTTTTGTTCCTTAAAAAATAGAAATATAATGCCTAACATGAACTGAAATATTTGTAGAGTGATATATATATTTTTTAACATTTTGAAATAGGAGAAGAGGGGAGAGGGGAGTAGTAAATCCCTGAACTATAAAAATAAATGTAATCATAATTTATCTGAAAAGTGCAATATTATAAAATTGCATGTATCTTATGGCAGTTTCAAACCATCAGAAACACATCCAAATGTAAGTTGTTAATTTCTCTATAATATTTGGATATCGAAACAATACACATTTATCAGAAATGTCATTTAGATATTACCGATAATAATCTAAAAATAAGCACATTAAAACACTTACACTAAACAATTAAAGTCAAAAATAAAAATAGAAAAGTCACTACTTGCAGAAATATTTGAAAACCTTTAAATCGTAAATAAAAATATGACTTGATGCATTTGCTTTTATATCTACAAAACCTGACATATCGTTAATGGAATATGGGTTCTCTTCAAAACACATTATTATCAACACAAATTTTAGAAAATTAATAAGCATTTAACAAAAAAAAATGATGTTGAACCTGAAAATATTTTTTTCTTTTTATTTATTTATTTCTTCTTATTATTTTTTGCAAGCATTCTTGTGCAAATTCTTAACTAAATGAATAAAAAATACCAGAATGCACCAAAAAAAACTTACCCCTGTTTCTTTATTCAATAACCTAAAATTTCAAACTATCACAAGATAATAATCATAGGTGAAAATTAATCTTGAATGCAGTACATTTAAATTTAAATTATTTTAAAGTAAAAAAATTTTTTTTTCCCAACATAATAAAATGATAAGACAACATATTTCATGTTCGGTCTATAGTATACGAACTGTAAGAACTAGTTATGCATGAATAGATAATGGATGGATAATCCACCTTAAAGTTATTCATTAACTAGTCAGACTAAATTATGCAAATAAGAACATGGGTATTTAAAAAACACATAGAAAAATGCAATGTCTGAGTAATGCGAATACAATAAAAATAATAAAACATAACTTACCTGAAAATTCAGAAATTTTCAAATTATTACAGTAAAAATGTAAATTGTATTGCTAGATTTTTTTTAATATCACTCAGATAATTAAATTATAAATTAAGCATTTCAAATTACGACATAAAAATATGAGAAGCGGTTCAAAGTATAAGATATTATATACCTATAGGGTTTTATATTTTCCACAAGTACTCATATCAATCTATATATGTAACGTGTTCTTCATTTCTTTTCTTTTTTTTTTTTTACACACACAACAATGCAAAAGAATGAGATTAATTCAATACTTATCCTGAATTGGATCCTTTGTCACTAGATTATCTTGATTTTTTTGGAAATATATGAACATATTCCAGCAAATATGGTGAACAGTCAGTAAGTATTTTAGTAACATGAAAAAAAAAATCTTATTTCATAATATTATCGTTAGCTTTTCATTTGAGTTCTTAAATAGCATTGGTAAAAAAGGTATTGCGAGATATTTTTAAGCAATCCAAAAATATTTTCGAATATGTTATTATTCAAACAAAAATAATGTGAGCATGAGAAAACAACAATATTTAAACAAGAAAATATTTAGTGATTATTTTACTTTATTAATTTAGAAAAAAAACTTATGCAGTCAAAATAAAAGCTAATAATAATTATAAAAATACAACGTCATTTAATATTTCTTTTCTCATACTCACTTTTCGAACCATTCGTGTTAATATATATGTAAATTTTCTTCCTGTAGTTCTTTACTTGCTGAAACTCTATACTATAAATGAAAAATATTTTTCTTTATTTCTTGTATATGTTTTTTGTTTTGTTCACTAAACTGTTTTTATCCACTATAAACAGTACTAGTATAGAAAATGTACTGTAAGTTGAAAGTTAGGCGGAATCCAACGTCATGTGACGACACCAAAAATTAAAACTGACGAATGTATTTTTATCATTGTAGATGTACCATCAGTTTTTATAAAAATTATTCACACTAGGGAAGAAAGCTAACTTTCTTTGGAAGTACGACGTATGAATGCATGCTCATTCACATGTAAAAAAAACACACTTTTAAAAGAATGCACGAGATATGAAGAGCCAGCAGCAGTAGAAAAAAAAACCGCACAATATTGATAATCGTTGAGCACTCATTAAACGCTATGCGAGGCGAACTTCAGAAATCGTCCATATCGCAGCTTCTTAGGCCTACCTTGAAGGGATAGAGTCCAGCGGGAGCGAGCGAAGGCAGGCGAACATCGGGATTTCATCTTTTTTTTTTTTTTTTTCGAAAGAATAAACCGCCTCAGTTGGTATAAATCGGCTGCAGTGTAGAAATCTTGAACTCATGAAATTTGGAAAACAGACAAGAGATCCGGCAGAGAAGCAATCATCTGGGAGACAAGCAATCATCTGGCAGACAAGCAATCATCCGGCAGGAGAACAGAAATCGTTGTTAGTCCAGTAAATGCAACATTTAAGGATCCGGCAGACACACAATCATCCGGCAGACAAGCAATCATCTGACAGGAGAACAGAAATCCTTAGTCCAGTAAAAGAAACATCTAGGGATCCGGCAGGAGTGTAGAAATATTGAATCCGTATAAACAGGTCTTTCAAAAAAAAACAAGGCAGGCAAACTAACAGGCAGGCACCATCCCATGAAGTTAAAAAAAAATCAGCGAATGCCCTGTACAGGCACCAAGATTTATGGTAACGGATTCTACGTGTTTAAAAGTACATTGCGTGAAGAATAATCCAGGTGATATGCATCCACTGAAAGTAACATAAAAAGGCAGTAGGCTGTAGAATTAAATGCTCTGAAAAGATTCTTTACGATATTAGTTTATTAAACTTTAAATTATAAGCGTACGATTACAAAGTACGTACATAAAGGGATGGGATGGTGCCTGAGAGCATTTTAACCAACGTGAACTTACATTATTAACTTCTTATCCGAGGCCGTGCTAGAGAGAGAGAGAGAGAGAGAGCCCTCCGGCACATGTCGATTTTCATGCCATACACATATTGGCAACATGAAATTGGCGAAAGAGCATATGAAAATGAATGATGTCATATAAGCTAAAAATTATCAGTTACGCATTAGGCAATTAGGAGAATTTTTGAATTACAGGACAGGGGTACCGGAATAGCAGCCCTAAAAAGTGAGCCAACAAGAATGTGAATGCCAAATGTACGTTGAGAGCAAAGTTTTGGGAATCTAGCTGAAGTAGTCAAAACAACTCTCATGTACTGGAAAATGTTTAGGATTTTACCGAAAAGGCTAAACTCAAAAATTAAGCAGACACAGACATTTTTAACGAACGTTGGACGGAATGAGAAATAAAATGCAAACCGAATACAAAGTCAATCTTTATCTCTTTTCTTTTCTTTTTTTGATATCTAGTGAGGGTGATTAATCGTTTAAATGAATTCTATCTATGTGAGAAAGTTTTATTGATAAAGGGTATATGTTAAAGATATTTTCTTTTAATGGAGGAAAATTACAGCGGGAGCTGAAATAAAAGTTAGGATAAAATAAGTAAGTAATTAAAAGTTAGTTTAAACTGAAAATTAAAAAAAAGGATTAATTTAAGACAAATATATGTGATACCACATCATAGGGCCCCTAGAAAGACCCCCACGAAGGGCACCCCCCCGGGCTTATATCTCAAGTGTAGATAATTGGCCGTCAATAATCAACCCAACCCAACCCAACCCTTGTTCAATTCCGGGGCAGGGAAAATCATTATAAGGTTTTGGAGAGGACAAATTCTGCGATAAATGTAGTGCAGAGGCTGCAATGCACCCAGACCTCGTTTTACACGAACCCACCAGCACGACTAAAATACATTTACGTACCCAAAAATGTTTGCACTTGGAGCAACACCTGCTTAAAGAGCTTTCAATGACACTATAATACTTTCTTTTTACCTTCCAAAAATTTTCTCTTATTTTAAAAACCTTTACATATTTAGCTCACTCTAGGTAGCGAATATATACCGCATTTTCAGTTAATATATGGTTCGTGTATTTTGATATAATTTTCTTTAAGTGAAACAACTTACTCATCACTCAACAACAACTATATTTTTCATGTCTATACGATATTACTAAGCAGCAGAAAAAATTAAAACAGGCAACAATTACAGAATTGGAGAAGAAATTCATTTCTAATTTTAGAAGCTGATTATAACTCCATCCATCAAATCAGCAACTGGCCACCTTCTTCACCGTTGCGCTACGGAGATAGCGTTCGTTCATACTTATCTTGAATGAAAAGAACTATAAATAAATAAATAAATAAATATTCAAACAAATACAGGTTAAAAAGGGGAAATAAAATAACCAGAGGAGGCGAGTGAAAAGACCTGCATATATTCTGAAGGAAATAAATTCTTCAGCTGAACGACCCAGTAGTTCAATAGTCAGAACATGTTTGTCATTAGCGGAAGATCTCATGCTTAATTATGGGACGGGTAGAATCATTACAAGATACTGGAGGAGACAATTTTTGTGATCAGGGCGTGAGAGAGGGGCTATGGCTGCAATGTACTCGGCGAGACGACCAACGGGAGAAAAATACATTTTCTAAACTCTGAAACAAAACATTAACTTCCTAAAATTTTTTGCAGTTGGGGATACACCTGGCTTCCATGCTTATATATCCTCCAAAGGTAGTAAAATACTTTCTTTTTACCTTTGTAAATAATTTAAAACTCCAAATTTTTTCTCTTACTCCTGAACACCTTTAAAGAGAACACCTTGAAACATAAGGCCTGCTCTGGGTGGGGAACGTACCGCATGCTCTGCTAATATATGATTTGTGTCTTTTGCTATCATTTTCCTTAAGTACAACCACCTACTCATCATTCAACATCAACTCTCCTTTTTATGTCTAAAGGGTATTACTAAATACAACTTACAAGAAAAATTTAAGCCACCCAACAATTACAGAATTGAAGAAGAAATTCGTCTCTACGTTTAGAAGCTGATTATAACTCCATCCATCAAATCGGCAACTGGCCATCTTCTTCATCGCCCTTAATCATTTTTAATTCCATTACACGAATTCCATGTGGTGGTGTCAGCGTACTTCTTTTTGGTTCTAAAGAGATGATCTTTGAAATCCGTTGAGAACTGGTCGTTCATACTTATCTCGATGAAAAAGAACATTTTTAGGTTTTTCATGATAACTACGTTTTTTTCTCTTTCCGTCTCTTACTATTTTTATGAAAAGATAAAATTGGAGATTATGATGAAGCCATGCAAGAGAAGTTTTTGACATCTGGTGGGTTTTTTTTCTCTTTACTTTTATACTTTTTCTCGAATGATGTTTCCATTCACTTAAGTATTGGCCAAAGGGATAAAGAGATAATCACTCATAGTAGTATAGAAAAATTTTCCTTTCCCTTTACTAATAGTAATTAAGAACTATAATTTATATGAAATAAAATTTTAATGCAATATTTTAATACTAGTTGTGTGCCAATAAGTGTAGCGATGTAATTTAATTTACTAAAATCCAATGTTTAAAAACGTGACAATAGTGATTTATTTTTCCTCGATAACCACGATTTTTGTTTATTGCACTTGTGAATTTATTTCGCAAGTTATCTTTGGATAGCTTTTTGCTTTAATTTAATTAAAGAAATTTTTAGTTATTTTTTACAGACATTTGAAGGTTGCTGAATAATGTTTTCTTTCACTTAAGTATTAATAAAAGATTGAATAAATAATCTATTTTAGTGATGGAAAAAAAAATTCTGCTTTACAACTAGCGTTTAGAAAAAGTTTAGAAAATGTCAAATAATATTTTAATACAATATCTTAATATTAGTTTTTAAATTTTTTAAGGGATGAGTTTTTTAAACTTCTGCGGGGAGCAATGAAAAAAAAGATACCTAGTTGACACATTATCTTAGTATTTTCTTACTATTTTCTAAGATTTGAAAGGGTGACATTTCTCTGCATCTTCCAGCGTACGCCTTTGAACATGCCCATAAAGTAAGCTACCTCATAAAGTTGAATGATTCTTCAGTCTACATCTTATTGTTAAAAAACAAACTTTCTTTTCTAAATATTGAATCAAATGAACTGTTTTTATTGCTGATTTAGAAAAGATAACTTATCCGAAATACTTTGATAGTCAGTAAAGCAATTCTAATGTATAAATTCAATACGCTTTTTCAATATATACTAAAATTTTTCTCAAGACATTAACTATAAGTACATTTTAAGTACTCCAAGATATCTTATGTTTGAAAGCAAATACAACTAACATGTTAAAGACAAAATAAAATAGAATAATAATGAAAACCATTGAAAGAGCATTAACATTGACATAGCATATCAATTGATGAAACTCATGCCTCCCATAAAAAGAACAGTGTTCAGATTTTCAACGAAAAGTGAAAATTCAATTATATCTAAACGTTTTCAACCATGTATGCTAAAGGCCCTGTGAAATCAACCATATGAACCAAATATTGAAGTGTGAAGGTCGATAAGGAAGAATTTGACATTCAAAATAGGTGTTAAAATACTGTATATAGCATCCTTTTTTTATTAAAGCATTTTTTCTTTTCAATAATTTTCTTTTCATAACATGACAGCTTCTTTTATTCTTATTTTTATATCAATTAATCTCAGCTGGAATTATCGTGTGAACAAAATAGGGTTTTTTTCATGCTCATAATCACATACGTAATACGTTAATAATATAGGAGTTTCTTTAAGTAAGTTATAAATTATAAGTATTTTGGAAAATAATTGCTATTAAAAGAAAGTAGAATAATATTATTGTTCGTTGATCTGTAATCTTATCCAAAAAATTATTGGAAGTACAAAAACAATAAAACAAATTTATTTTGCTTTCTGTTGTTTATATAATTTAAACTTATATTATTATTTTTAAAATATTAAAATTGAACAACATTTCAGACCTCATAATACAGTGAAACACAGCTATAATTCAGGATTTAACATTTATCAAATTATGTAAACATATATCGGAACTGTATTAAAAATTGAAACAGTTAAATAATAAGCATTCAGGTGTGCCTGTAATTAAAAAATATATTAATGCTTTAGGAATTTCTCTAAGTTATTTGCTCATTATCAGTATCTCGGAATTTTTTTTTTTTTTTTTTTTTTTTTTTTTTGAAAAATTAGAAAAGTATTGCTTTAGAAATTATACAAAGAATTCGTAGGGAATATAGAAATAATTGAATGAATTGATTTTATTTTCAATTATTTCTTCAATTTGAACTCAAGTTTGCATGCGAAGTATCGGTAATAACAACATTCTTGAATTTTAAAATACAGTAGAAAATTTTTCTCTCTTTAATCTGCCAAATGATGAACATTTTCATTTATCCATTAGGCTTCTTCCTCAATCCTAAATTACACAAATAACCATACAAATATATTTAAAATAGAAAAAATAAAAAATCTATAATCTATTATGCCAATCTAAAGTAGATACATTAAAAACTCCGCACCATAATGCAGCATACACGTAAGACATAATTCTTGACATTGTCAAATAGTATGCCAATCCATTTACGCTAATGGCGCCTGGTGCGTGCAAAATCCGTCGTGGGTGCAAAGTCCTCCACGTTCCCTATGAATTATACCTCTGGAGGTGCCTAGTCAAGTGAAGGTCGCGTCACCTGATCAAGGTTCTAAATTACGAGACCAATTTCTTTAATTTTTGCTTTTTTTAAATCTGTCAATTCAATAAAGTTAAATCGAAACCTTTATCCAGTGAACAAAGAAAACTGTAGACAACCACTAGAGAGCGCTGCAGCAATGCCAACAAGGCTCTTGTTAGGTGGATCACAGCCATTCTGTGATCAGGCGAATATCGCTTCTAGGTTCTTTTCTATTTTCGACATCTATCTCATTCAAAATTTTTAAACTAAATTCATTTCCATAACCATTTTCTACTTAAAATATTTGCGGACAATGCACAGTCCTTTGGTGTGGGATACGAAAATTGGTATAGATTATGTTCGCCGTGCCATCAGTATCAGCTTTAGTTCAAAACACTGGCAAAGCAATACAAATTCGAGACTTTATAATATAGAAAAAATACATTCATGACTTTTATTTACATACATTTACAGCTTCGTAATCTATCCCAAATTATACAAACATTCATTTAAATATATTTAAATTGGAAAAAAAAACTGAAAAATAATGCTCAGTTACATCTGTAATTTAAAGTGGATACATAAATAAAAATTCCGCTTCATAATGCAGCATAAACATAAACCACAATTCTTGACTTCGTCAAATAATAAAAAGAATGTCAATAACCACTAAGCCCTTTTCTATTTTCGATCTGTATCTCATACGAATTTTTTTATAATAAATTCAAATTTGCTTCCATAACCATTTTCCCACTTAAAATGTTTCCAGACAGAGCACAGACTTTTGTATGAAATCTCAAAAATGACATAGATTAAGTACATCATGCCATCAATATCAGCTTTAGTTCAAAATACCCGTAAAACAACACAATATTCGTAACTTTATAATATAGAGGAAATACATTCAAGGATTTTATTTACATACATTTATGGCTTTTTAATCTAGTCTAAACTATGAAAATAATCATTAAAGTGTATTTAAAATAGAAAAAAATGAAAACTACATGCTCAATTATGCCTGTAATTTATAGTGGATACACACATAAAAATTTCGCTTCATATTGTACGGTAAATTTAAAGTGAAAGTTTTGGCTTTTTCAAATAATAAAGAACAATGTCAATACCGTTAAGCCTCTTTTCTGTTCTTGATGTATATCTGATACGAACTTCCCATAACAAATTCATAACTTGCTTCCCTGTAAAGTTTTTGCCTCTTAAACTCTTATCGAACAATACACAGCCATTTGTGTGAAATCCAAAAAGTGGCATGGATTAAGGTCACCGCGGCATCAGTATCAGTTTTAGTTGGAAACACTCGCAAAACAACACAATATTCATGATTTTATAATAAAGAGAAAACATTTATGCCATAAACATATATTTATATACATACATTTATGGCTTTTTCATCCATTTCTCAATTACACAAATATATTTAATATACATACATTTATGGATTTTTTATCCATCCTCAATTATACAAACATATTTTAAATAGAAAATATGAAAAATTTATGCTCAGTTATGCCTGTAATTTATAGTGGATACACGCATAAAAATTTCGCTTCATGGTGTAGCGTAAACTTGAAATTTTTGGCTTTTTCAAATAATAAAGAACAATGTGTCAATACCGCTAAGCCTCTTTTCTGTTCTTGATGTATATCTGATACGAACTTCCCATAACAAATTCATAACTTGCTTCCCTTGTAAACTTTTTGCCTCTTAAACTCTTATCGGACAATACACAGCCTTTTGTGTGAAATCCAAAAAGTGGCATGGATTAAGTCCGCCATCATTATCAGTTTTAGTTTCAAAACACTCACAAAACAAGGCGGGGTAAAAAAATGGCATAAGCCTTTAAGAGATCGTAATGAACAATATGGATTACAGTTTATTTTTAATACTTTCGATGTTTCCTCTTGCGTTTAGCTTTCGAAAAATTAAAAAAAAAAAAAACGATGCTTTATCACGATGGAAAAAGATTGAAACTCAACTCTGCTAAAAACAGTAAAAGATAAAAATGTTGCTGGAACAAGAGATTGGTAGGATTAGCAACAAATTTTTAAAGCTTGTAATGAAAAATATGGATTATGGTTTGTTTTGTGGAGTTTTTGATATGTTGCTGATAGAAAATTTCATTTTTGAATCAGCGTAACTTTTATTGCATTAAAAGATAGGAATCAGTAACGGATATCAGCTAAAATATGACACACGAGTTATAGCATGAGTTGAAATGACTTTGGACAGCAAAAGTTTTGAGGAAAGCAGGAGCAAAAAAAGTTTGGGAGGTTTTAGAGCGTTAATCCTCAAAAATGGAACATCCATTAAACTGGAAAGTTTTCTCGTGTATAATTTATGATGTAATTTTTTTTTCTTCCGTCTGAATGACAAAAGTTCGTAAGTTATTAGGAATCAGTAAAAAGGGAAAAACAACAACAAATAACTATATATAATTAATTTCAAGCCAGATTATTAAAAATTCATTAATTCCGAAAGAAGAAAAATTTAATTATGTTTTTTTTTATAGGAAGAGTGCAATTTGAAGGCAGGAAAATCAACAAATTGATATTATAAATGTCTGTGAAACGGGAAATTCTAGTGCATACAATTTTAACGGTAAAAGTCAATAAAACTGTATGTAGTTGTTAAATTAAATTATTAATTTCTCATTGGTCCATATTTTTGCTCTCACATCAAGAAAATGTTGGTGCAATATGATGCTGCAACATGAGCCACATGACTATTAATTCTCATACGGTCATACGATAACTTTTTTCTGATGCAATACATTTTCCTGCTAAAGTCAAGATAAACCTGTTTATTAGTTGTTCGAGTTTTATAAAAGTTCGAGTTTCATTAAAAAAAAAAAAAAAATTCAATTGGTTAGTTTTTACCCTAACAGTTAGTCACTATTAGAGTAATATAAAGCAGCAAAAAGACATTATTGGACTAGGGAAATTTTAGTGCATGATGTTTTCTTGATATAAATCGAAATATTTGTTTTTTACTTGTTAAAATTAAATTTTAGTTGTGCCAGTTAAGTGATTACGCTGGTTACGTGAAGACAATCGCAAGCTAATATTAAACCAATGGCGGCGTACTTTTCAAATTTCTCGTTTGCATTTCAATGTTTTCCCTTTTTATCCTTGCAGAAAGGGTAAAAAAATAGCTTTGCGAAAAGAAAATATTAATCAATTAAAATTTAGATATGAAATTGTTCCAGTCAAAATCAAGAAAATTTCTTTTGCTTTTCAAATTACAATGGTAAGTTTTCTGGGTGATTTATTTATTTTCCTTAGTATGTACCAGTGTGTATACCAGTGTGTATACCAGTAAAGTTGTGACGCAAGACCCGAAATTTTACAGTATTGTCACCAACTGATGTGATTACATTCTGAAAAATAAATGACTAATTTCGGCCTATAATAAAACAAACTAATGTGGTATAATTTAAGTATCAGTAAAATTTGACTTGTTAAATAAAGTGATTTTTAGCAAAAATGCAGCCAGCCAACGATGGTAAATTATACAAGAACCAGGTAAACATAGGTAAGGAATCGATGTCTTAGGATATAATTATGATATTTGAACATAAATTTCGTCTTGTTGGGGATGCGCTTTCACAGGTTAATTCTAATTAACAAATTCCTGATTTGCGAATGGTCGCTAAGAGCTAATTAATCTGGACACCTAGAACTATCGATTCAAATTTTACTGATTGATAAGTTAAACTAAAACCTTTTGAATATTATTAAGCTTACATTTTTAAGGGAGTTCGTAATTATATAAATATGTAGCACCTATAGTCCTCATCTGGTCCGTCCGTTTGTCTGTCCATCTGTCCACATGTAACAGCATAAAAACCACCCAACCAAATGGTTTGAAATTTAATATATATTATCGTTGTAGAATTTTGTCGAGTCATTTCAAATTTTATGAAAATCAAATCAAAACTTAAAAATATATTAATAAAAGTTTTCTTTATTCTATTAAATCCTATCGAATGTAATCTATATAATAAAAGCGCAAGTCATGTGACTGAGGAAAACAAATACGGGCAAACCATTTCTTTTTTCATATGCCAGGCGGCCATTTTTTTTCAAAATTATTTTTTCGAATAAAATTGCATAAAAGTTACATTTTTAGAAAGATTGTTGAAAAAAAATTGCTTGTTTGAGAAATGAGTTACACTAAAAAATGTATAGATTTTGAGATAACTTCCGTGGAAATTACGTTAACAGCCGAATATTTCAATCCATTAGTGTAAATAAACACAAGAGATTCGTTCATTATGAGTCATAAAAATATTTAAACCATGGACGAAATCATTCGCAAAGCAAGATCTCCATGGTGAATTTTACAGTGCAGTCACGTGTAGAAAAAAAAATGCACATTTGTAATAAGAACGTAATACATACGTTACACGATGCGTACGTAATAAGAAAAAAAAAAGGCATGCTCATTTCGCTTATAGCAGACGATATAATTCATTTGAATGAAATAATAAGGATGATTTTTTTACATTGTGAAACTAGTTATAAAAAGAACGCACCTCCTATGTCATGTTTAACGTACAATTTCTAACTTGTTAAAAAATGCAGTGGAAAAAAAAAAAAACTCGAAAAGTGAATCAACAACCATATATTTCGTACCTAAAACCGTAACTATAGATATTATTTTCTTAATACAGAACCGTTTCTGCTACAATACTAATTTGTCTTGAATGATGTTAAGAGTAAATAAAAATTTCTTTTTAACAGAAATTCCTATGAGTCGATCTGACAAAAAGCTGTGCCGTAAAATACTAAAATTAACACACTGTAAATAAAAGACAGATGTTCCTTAATCTAGGAAAATCTAATATACTCACGAACAAAAATATACAATATCTCTTCCGAGTTACCCACGATTCCGGAATACGTTCTTCATCTTTAGCAACCTCCGAAACCAATATATTTTCGTGATTTAAAGAATCATTTAAAAAAGCAAAGTTTCTTTTGCTGCCACTGATTTTTCGGAAACGTTTACGAGTAGTTTTTTATGATGTAGTAATCACATGTAAAAGACCAAAATGCGAGAAGTAAAGGGATTATATCACATTTTCGTTTATTTAATACCCGCCTGATGAAAACTTTGTGTCTAAATGGAAATCTTTAACAATATATCTATAGCCCCTATTACATATATTCAATCGCCTTAACCCAGTTTAATATGTTTTATATCAGCTGTTCTTAAACTTTTACCACAAACTCCTCAACTTTAAACCTAAACCACAAACTCCTTTTCGTATTTCCTCAATCTTCGGGAAACCCCAGGATTTAAGACTGAAATTACTGATATCCTTTTGAACCTTAAAAACGGGATATATAAATCAACAGCAATACATGAAATATTGATATTGTATTTATTAACATAAATCGTAGTTTGTACTTTGGTTTTACTTGCAAGATTTTTCGCAGATTTTACATAAATAATAAGGTACTTTCGTGTTATAGCGGCCCCCAAGGATCTATCGCCAAGCAACCAAGATTTTGCGCCAAATTATAAAGCATATTTTACATTACAATAATATATGATGTATATAACATTTCGTGACGTATATGGTCAAGTTATAGTTATATATGACGCATATATGATGTATATATATATGACATGTGTATAATACGTAATATATGATGTATATATGACATATAAACATAAATAATATGTATTATAATGACGTATATAGGACATATATGAATGTTTGGAGTATTATGCACAGGGCTTTACAAATTCGATAAAATCTGGCAGCCAGCAAAAAATTCTAGTCGCCAGTTATAAATATTTATCCCCCCCCCCCCTCCATGTCTTATCATAGATTTTCAAAATGCATAAAAGCTTTTTATGAATTAATTGAAAAAATAAAATAAACAAGCATAGTTTAGAATTATTAGTTGGATAGTTTAGAATAGTACATAATTTAGAAAAAAAATATTAACTAAGTTTTCTAACGAAACCTAACGGAATTATATATCTTTGAAAAAAAAAATAGAAATACTGTAAAAGCTGAATCAATCGACATGTTCCGTAAGTGCTGATTTCTGAATGCTTCAAATGTGCGGATAGTTGAGCGCTACAAAATTTATATCTGATGAGGGGGGACATCGATGAAATAGTGAAGCAGGGAAACAAATTTGGTCTGTTTTCCTGTCGAAGTCAGTCAAATAATTCTGATTTTATTATTTTAAAATTTGCATATTAAACAACTTAGTTGCCAGATGAATAAACTTGGTCGCCAGTGGCGACCGGGCGACCGCATTTGTCAAGCCCTGATTATGCATATGCGTATATATGATGCATATATCTGCGATTATCTTGGCGAAATCATAGCTGCAACCTTGGCATAATCCTAATTGTGGATGCCGCTATAACACGATAGAACCAATAATAATAATAATAATAACAATAATAATAACAATAATAACAATAACAATAACAATAATACAATACCCTAGCCGAACCCTTTGAAAATGTGCTGCGGAATCCCTGTGGACAAAGGATCACAGTTTAAGAACCGCTGATTTGGATGAAACATGAAAGTCGTATAAAATAAGGTTTAGAATTGCTTTTAAAATAAATAACAAGCCTTTTCAATAAACAATTCACTCATCATTGAAAAAAATAATAATAATTTGGTGATCCCGAAAATCACCATTCCCAAAACTTCGCGACTGAAATAACATTAGGCAGTATTTCACATACAAAATATTAAAATGCGAAAAATAAAGGAATTATATAATATTTTCTTTTATATTCAATTCATTTATTCTATTTTCGTTTATTTATTTCTTTTTTCGACCTATGCAGAAGTAAATTACATTTCGTAAAATTTCCTCTACGCACCAAAACATCTCCAATTTTTCATTTCTTAATAACAATTCATTAATAAAAATTTTACTAGCAAATAAAATATTCGGCGATAACAGTAAAACATAATAAAACATAAATGCAAAATAGAAAAGGTATTTTAAAAGCGGTTCTTTTCTCTTTATTATATTTTACTGCCATAAGAAAATTAAATTTCACAATCTTCGACATAGGAATCATTTAATATGACAAAGAACTCACATTTTTAGAAGGCCGCGCCGTAGCTTCTTATGTTTAAAAAAAATTGACTGAATAAATAAGAACATTTATATATATTCTAAGAATTATAAATTGAGAAATTCTTTTTTAAATTGAAACAGACATGCCATTTTATTCCAAAGCTTAAGTAACGCAACAGATGAAAAATATTTTTCAAGTCTTTCGTCACTGAATATCGTAGTTGCAGTTGCTGTCAAATGAGTTCCGAACGTTCATTTTTAAATCTTTCAAAATGTCGTAATTTCGAGCACAGGAAATAAATATCAAAGCTATGCCATTTAATTTAGAATAATCGTAGCGATGATATCTTGAAACGATTTTGCATATCGATTATTATTTTTTTTTAACTTTTACATTCATGCTTTTCATTTTCCCCACCGCCAAACGATCTTTCGCAGTAATAAGTCATTTCCTTTTCGCATTCCATTGACGTTTTTCAGGCATCTTTCTTTTCTCGTTTTCGCGGGTTTTTTCCTCTTCGGAATAAAAGAATAGAATGAATAGTGAGAACCGATAAAACAATGAAAAGGAAAAAGATTTTTAATTTATTTTAATGTATTTTTGACGGAGACAAAGAAATAAAACGTCGAAAAAATAATGATATAAAAAATAAAATGGAGCAAATATCGCTAAACCGCTATTGCCACAAAGAACATTTTCTTTAATGGCTTTTTCCTAATAGAAGAAATGATTTTGGGGTGGAGAGGAGAAAGGGATATTAAATCGTCCACTTGTCCACTTTATCTATTACCCACTTTTATACAGATTTCCGTTCGAATCATTAAAAAAGAACAACTAAACATTCCAGAAAAAAAAAGAACAAAAATGAACAAAAGCAAGGGATTTCGTTAAAATTCCCATAAAACGACTTATTTTCGGAGAAATGCAATTGAATAGATTTTTTTAGCCATTTTTTTGAAACGTTCGACTGATAGAGGGTTGGGCGGAAAACACTGTTAGTAATTAATGAATTTAAATGAGCGGAATAATGAACTATCTTTTTTTTCTATTTTATTTTTGTCTTCCAGATGACGTGGGAATTTATGACTGCGCCAGCCACTTGTGAAGACAAAAGGAAATATAAAGATTTAATGACACGGCCATTATTTTATGGGAAAAAAACAAACACAAAAAAAGTCCTGTTTGGGCCTCATTTGAACTATAAGGAATTCTACAAGTCTTTCGTACATTAGCAGAGATATTAATTTTATGAACCATTTTAAGTGGTTAATTAAAGCAGAAAAACAGTAAACCATCATTAAAACAACACAGTTTTTATTCCGAATCCAAAACAATGGAATCAAGATTATACAAAATATGAAAAAGGAATGAAGAGCTCCTTTTTTTATTCATAGGAGTGCTTCTTTATTTCCGAATAACAAATTTTAATATTAATGCTTTAGAAAAAGCACTGTAGACGAAGCCACTTTCCTTTTTCTAAGAAACATTTTATAAAATCTGTTCAAAAATATAATTTGAAGGTCAGTGAGCAAAGACTATAATTATTCCATTGTAAAATTGTATTATTAAAAGTTCGTATATAAAATGAAAACCAATGAAAACAAAACTTATACACACTTATTATATTGTTATTCACTTTTTCTTTTCTCAAAGAAAAAAAAAAGAGAGAGAGAGAAAGAAAGAAAGAAAAGAAAAAGAAAAATTCCTACTCAGCAAACTGGAATCTTTCTGATATATTCACAATCTTATTTTCATTGTTTTTTGCTTATAAATTGTAAGTATTAGCAGCATTCGAGTGGCCTAAGAATCTAAAGGGTTTTGGATTTTCCTACAAGTTTCGTACATGTTGAGTTGTAATTTATTGCTCTCCGATGTCCACCATTCCGTCACAACATGGCCGGCTCAACACATCAACTTTGCCGGCATATTCTGAAATATTCGTTAACGAAACACACTGTTCTATTTCGCTGTATCTCTAGTATGATTTATGTAGTCCTATTGGTTAGTAAAATCGTGATCAAATTTTTGCGTTATTTGTACAATAATCCAAATTATTTAATAAATAAGTACTTATAAATATGCTGAAGAAATTTTCCAATAAAGAAACATGGTATTAAAACATGAAGACCTAATAACGGATAAATAGACAACTGTTGCCAGCAAGAAAATTATTTTTTTTTGTTTGTCAGCACTTGATTTTACCAGCAAGTGTCAATAGAAAAATCTACGACTTCATGAGCTGCGTTCCCAAACACTGCAGCGGAGATTTGCTACTGAGATTCGTAAATTGTACAGCAGAAGACATTTTACCTAAAAGAAGCTAGTTACGATCAAGTGATTTATGGAATGACACATTTTTTTTCAGTAAAGTAGCGTTAAAAGTAGCGTCAGTGCTCGCTATAAACTACTATTTTTTGTATCGCGCTACTCGCTACGCTGCAATGATTAACATATAGCGCGCTACACTGCAAATTACTGAAAAAAAGCAGATTTCGACCATTGCACATAATTAATAGAATATTCCTTTCATGCGCTTGACCCAAATAGAAAGAATGTAGAATCGTTGAATATCTACACTCGCAAAGAGCCATTATTTTCAGAATATGAAAAGTAAACAAAAAATCTTTCTGAACTGAAACTCATTCCGGATTATATGAAATTGAATCAGTCAAGATAAGCTCAGGCAGATAACCACCAATGTGATCAATTTTAGATAGATAATAAACAAAATAAATTATTTGATTAATTTCTGTATTATAATTATACATTTAAAAAAAACATACCAATACACCATCAGACATTATCACGCATAGCTGCATCTGTGTTTATTCCCTTTGCAGTAAAAAATACTATTTTTCTTTTCTAAAAAAAACCCTTAATTTCTTCTTTAAAAATACATTTATCACCACTTTGTAGAAAACATAACTGGATCACTTTTTTAAAAACATAGGTTTATCCTGATGTCCATAAGATATAATCTATTACATATAAACTTGTAAAAGCTTCTAAAATTCATTCTCGAACCTCTAACTTGTTTAAAATTTTTAAATCCCGTGTCTCTATCCGTTAAAAGCATTCATATAAACAAACGTATTTTTTTTGTGACATTTATTTGAGCTGGGAATTATTTTAACTGAGGATACAAAGGTTAAAGGCCTGTGTTAATGAAACTGCAATGATATGAGGCTTTCGAAAAGGAATTAATTCATTTTAACCTAATGAAAAGATGGGAATTTAAACTTTAGAAAGCTAAAATAATTTAATAATATATAATTAAGCGCTCAAATTTACGCATAATTTTGATAAAAAGAAATCTCTAGATATTTTAACACTATGTGAAAAATGTCGTCACAGTATCTGCTTAAGAATGCCTGAAAATTTCGTGTAATTACCAATGAAAACAACTTCGTGAACGTACCAGAAATTACGAGTTTGAATTAGAGAAGCAGCTTTAAATCCAGGAGATAATTTACAAGGTATAGAAACATTTTAAAACTAATACAGTATTATAGGGTTTTTTTTTCTGTTACTATTAAATACATTACGAAGTAGTGTCCAATAGCAATAAATTACACTAACTTAAACTAAAGCGTTTTCTTTTAATCAATTTTAATCTCCAGATTATTTTTAAAAATAATCTCATTCTTCACCTAAAGCACTTCCCAGTTCTAGATATTCATCATGCACGCATGCGCATCTGACGTTCTTAATAGCTCTTTTAATCTATCGTTTTCATATGAGAATCATTTATCTAACGGAACAAAAAAAACATTTCCTAAAAATAAATGCATTTTTCTCCAACCAAATAATATTTTCCGCGGTATCCAATTCGTCAAGTCGACATTTCAAATGGGAATCGTGCATCATTTCGTCGTTTTAAGGAATATTCTCCGTACGCTCCCGCTTTTCTTTTGTGAGGTAACGCCAGTAACGGAGGGTGTAGGGCAAGTATAATTGCTGCAAGAAAAATATGTGGCAACAGCAGAATTAAAACGGATTGAAATTTGTTAAAGGATGATCTATCTTTTGAAGTCTGTTGCTTGGTTGTTTCAATTTATCAAATGTTATTTTTATGAAAGAGATGAATTAATACATTGAAATAAATTAATGTTTTTTGAGATAGAAATTTATTTAACAGAAGGAAAATATTAATCAGATCCCTATAAGATTAGCGGGTACCCAGCAGTTTTCTCAGCACATATTACGATGCTATCGTATATTTTTAATAATCAACGGTTTTCAAAACTGCGTATTGACATATGGTATTCATGTTTACGAATAATTAATTTAGTAACGAATAAATAAATATATATTTAATTCCATTTCAAGGTACATGCCTTTTCAATATTTTATCATAGTTTTATTTATTAACTGTGATACATTAATGCTCTTAAATAAATACAATTCCCACTTAATACTAATCTTGATAGTCTGATTGGCTCTCTGAATATTTGAAATAAATTATCATTTGCTTAAAGTCAAATTTCGGATTAATTTTTAATGACATAAATCCGTTCATTGCTAGTGTGGCGACAATAAAGTGCTCCTGTGGGTGGAACGTTCTATACTCAAAAACTTGTGAATAATAAGAATATCGCGTAGGGGGGGGGGGGAAACATACAGTACTTGTCAAAAATCTGAGCACACCAGTATATTTTAAGGAATTTTCAATTGTAATGTAAAATAACGAAATAAAACTTCTTTAATTGGTTTCGTATAGAATATAAACAACTGCTTTCACAATACACACACACACACACACACACAAAAAAAAAAAAATACTTGTTTTGACTTTTAGAGTAAAATTTATTTAGGTATTTTTAGGTCTGTTTTTATCAAAATGATGACCCTTAGTATACGACTATAGGTTTAAATGACTGTTATATATATTGATAGAGAACAAACAACTAATGCAAAACTTTAGATGAAATTCCCGCTATATGATAATGTTCTCTCAGAAAAGCGGGGGAAGTACAATGCTGAAATTATGTCTCCAAGTATAAAACTAATTTTTTTTTTACACATTTCTATCGCTTTCCCGGGTTGAATGAGTAAGCAAACAATATATATTGTGTTATTTTTATATTACTCCAATCATACACAAGTAGCAAAATATGCGATAAACAAGCTTCTTTTCGAGGATGTGCCCGGAAGTTCGAGAGGTACTATATAATGCCGGTTTTTCATTGAAATACTCAGAGTTTGGCAATCTTTAATTGTTTTTTATAATTACCAAACAAGTATAATCAGATAATGGCGCTCTCAGTTCGTTGTTAAGAAGCATCGCTAGGACAGGACAGAAATCTCCAGCGTTGCGCATAGGAAGCACTGGGAGCGAAAGGATTATTGTAACCCATTGATTACAATGTTGACACTATTCAAGAATTACAGAAAAATGTGATATGTTTGTCATTATACAGAGTTAATCAAAATTATGTTAACACTGAAATAGGAAACCTTTTAGTCAAAATTATGTTAACATTGCGTTAAGTAAAATTACGTTAATTAAAATTAAGTTAACAAAATGCGAAAACATAAAACATATCTAACCGTTTATTAGACTCTTCTTTATTTTAAAATTAGCCTTCAACTATTATGTATATATGAAATTCAAAAACAGATTTACTCATTTAAGTGTTAACATAATTTTTACTAATTTTTTTCCCTTTAAGTGCTAACATAATTTTGACTAACCCTTCATACGCATTATAAAATCTTCAGTTCGTCATTTTGCCCGTTTTCTAAGCAATTAATCTATGTTTTGTTTCTATATTGACTATAGACTACTATTTTTCACAGAAGTGTAAACGTTTTTTATTTCATATTTAAGAATTTAAAAGGTTAAAAGTAAACGATTAAAGTTTTGGTAAGAAAAATACGCAGAAGGGTTCATTAAAAAATTGACAGTATTACAATGAAACAACTTAATTGCTTTTAAAATGCAAGGATTAATAAACAACGTAAATTTTGTACATAGGTGTGGTATACAAGGTGATTAAAAATATTTGCCAAAACTGAATGAATAAATCACAGGCGAGGAAAAATTGACATACAAAAACATGTGGTCATAATTATCTTATTTAGTGAAAAATGCAGTGGTTCCCTATGAATGCTGAAACCAAATTTTTGTTCAGGACTTCAACTATAATGAACACGTTGTAACAGTATTTAAAAAAAATTATCTTTGTTTTATAGGAAATGGGATGACATTATGAAAAGTGTCATCTCTGAGTGTCAGCATCAGCAACACAGTGCCAGACGCTTTGAAATTTGAAAAAAGGTTACAGTAGAGTCTTGCGTGGGTCCGGTACAATCCGACTCGAACCCGAAAATTATATTTAAAGTGAATCCGAAACTCAAGCGAACCCAACATTTTTTTTTTCATTTACCCGAAACCCGATCCGAACCCGGCAAATTTTTTTCTTGAACTCCAAATAGTTCAACACGAATCCGACCCAAAACTTGAAATAAAAGAACACTGACTCACAATCTAATATAATTAGTGAAAACTAGTCTAGAATAATACCTCCAATATCAATTTTATCTTTTATATAAAAAAATAAACATGTTAAGATATTCAAATTCAGATGTATAATTTTTCATACGAAACAATATTCTCGATTTTCTTTTGTAAAATCAAGTTAACCCGAACCCGACCCACAAAGAATCAAAACTGCACCTGAAACCGACTCGCAACGAAAAAATATGTGAGAACCTGACCTGACCCGAATCGCGGGTCGGGTTCGGGTAAAATCGGGTTACCCGATCCAGTGCAGGACTCTAAATCACAATATTCATGATGTCACGGGCAGAATGGTTTGTAATTCCAGTACTTCAAGGGATGTTATAACATTTCTTTCTCATTATATTCAGTTAAAACATAGCACTGTAGCTCAGAGTATGATACATAAATAATGCAGCAAAATCACATCTGAATAACGGATATTTTGGGAGTGCGGGATTTGGGACGAAATCTCTTTTGTAATTTCTCAGTCCCCTTTACACCTCTCGGCATTTCTTTGCAATATAAATTCTCATTTAATGTTAAATTGTTTCTCTGTGATTGTTACTTGTACTGTGAAAATCTGTTTCTTTAATTGTTAAAATGGAATTGAAATATCCCAAAACTCACTATTGCCCCCTGTCCCTGACCCATAACTTGATCATTAAAATCCTCAACAATAATTATTAATTTTTTTTTTGTAAAACCAATGCATTTATTATGAATATGAATCTCATGGAACATAATAATATAATTGTTATATGAGTGAAATGTGTAATAATTGTTTTTGTTGGGTTCACAGTTGTGTCCTTTTTTGTTATGGGTCACTACTATCCCGGTGTATGAATTTCCTCCTATTTCCACCAGATGGCAGTATGCAGTCATTTTCAGTATTGTTTCCAGTACAGGAGCACATGTTGTTCGTAAAAAGTTGCCATTGCTTGCTGTTTGCTCATAAAGAAGATTTTCTGGATTGAACAGAATGGGGAAAAGGTAGCGTATCTTTATTAACCATCACTACTGTCCTCATTGTTAATTTAAGTATTGATATTTATAGATGAACCAATATCTAGCCTTACAATTTTAGGTTTGATATGTCTTTGAAAATAGTGTATAAAACATTCCAAAAATGTTCTTTTTCAAGTAAAGTGGCAAAATTGCAAAAAATGTCACTACTGTTCTTGTAACTTATTTCCCTTACAATTAGTGTTTTGTGTCATAAAAACTGTCATATCATATTTATTTTTGAATAAAGTTTGGGCCCATTTACTAATTATTAATCTGTAATATATCAGTGGTTTTTAAATAATCAAATTGCGCATAATATGAGTTCTGATCATAATATGAATATCTGATTTTAAAAATCAGATATTCAGCTATCTGTGTACGCTTATGAGATTTTGTCCCATTTCTCCGCTTTTCAGAGGTGTCCGCTATTCAGACGTAAAAATGTACAAAAATATAGATGCTAGGGAACGAAAAAACGTCTGCTAAACAGAGGCGTCCGCTATTAGAGAGTGTCTGCTATGGAGGTTTTACTGTATTAGAAATTTCTATAATCTATCTGTAACATATTTTTTTCCTTCACGTTCATAAAACTATCAAAATATGACGTCCCTCAATCAAAACAAAACCAATGAGTCAACTGCAGAATGTGTAAAGCAGATGCAACCAGTCTGATACGATAACAAATCGTGTGAAGATCTAATCAGGATGACACATGACCTTTTCATCATTCATCAGTTTTTCATCTTCTATCGTCCAGTAGCACGAATGCACGAGATGAGGTTAAAGGTAAAAAACTTCCGACATACGCTGATAATGAAACTCTTCGTCATATAATTAGAACGTGGATGATTATGAACAAAAAATGTAATCCATTCAGAAGGATTTGGCTTCTGTTGTAATTAAAAAAGAACAAAATAATGAAAACGGCATGGAAGACAATGGTGTAATTTGTTATCCGTTAAAAGCAGTTTACAAAATTAATTAATCTGATCTTATAAGTTTCAGACTGACTTTGATGAAAAAATACAAATTTTTAATAAATTTTAGTAACGGATGAAGTATTTTCTAAAATTGACAGCACAAAAACCGTTTTTGGGCTACATCTTAAGAAAATACATGACTTTTCACCACCACGCCAAACGTGTTTGGAAATAATTGATGGTTTTAAGTCTTCATAAAACATGCTAGTAATGCATTAGAATTATAAACAGTAGCTGTAGCAGTAGTGAATTTGAATTCTAATTAACAAATGCTAATGAATAAAATGTGGACAAATACACAAAATTAATAACACATAAGACAAAAACAAATGAAGACAGTATTTTTCTAAATGAAAGGTTTGTGACTAAAATTGCTGCAGCTGTAAAAATTATTATCAAATTAAATCCTATTTTTAAACTACAAAACTACTAAAAAGTTATAGGTGTTACTTGAAATATTCTTTAGCTGCAGATTTCAAATGATCTTAAGAGTGTTTTCTTTATGTGTTCCCGACGAATATAATTCATAAACAATACATAGCATAGATTTTCTCTGTTATCATTCCTAAATGTCAAAAGAATAAATTTTAATAACATATGAAGCATTTTCAACTTCACAACGTTAATTCCTTTTCTACTGTATCTTAAGAAATTACAGTATTTTTCACTATCACTTTTGACATATTTACAAGGAATTGTGCTTTAATATTTCATACGCATATCAATAATGCATGTGAATTAAAATCAGTACCTGTCCTGAGTTTTTATCCATCAATAAATACAGTTGAATAACATGTATTTCAAAATGAATTCCACTTAAGACCAAATCAAACGTTTCATAAAATTTTTCTAATGAAACATTTCTAATTTAAATTTCTGTAACCGTCAAAATTATGAACAGGATTTAAAAACTGCTAAACATCGAAGTATAGCAAGTTATACTAGCTACTTGAAACATCCTTTAATTTCATATTCCAAATCAGTGATGTTGATGTTACATCTGAACATTAAAAATATTTAGTATGGATTTCCTCTCACACCATCCCTTAATGTCAAAATAATAAATTCTAATAACGCATGAAGCATTTTCCAACTTAACAACACAAAATCCCTTTTCGACTGTATCTTAAGAAAATACAGGATTTTTCTCCGCCGCTTCTTCTGACACATTTAGCAACAATTGATGCCGCTTTAAGTTTTCATCCTGCGGGATTTATTAACCGCTGACACTGCGCCTTGGAATTGTTTTTCTCCTTCCACCATGTGAAGAAGACTTGAATGTCAGGCATATCTTTTTTGAAAAGCTGTTGACGCTTTTATTTTAAAAGTTTTGATAAAGAATTTTTGAAAAGGCTGTCGTCGACTCAGCGATATTTTGTGTGAAGGATAACAGCCGAGATATGAGGAGCATTGTCCATTGTTTATTAATTAAAGAGAATATATTTGAAAGTGTATGCGTTGACATAGGCAAGATAAAGGCTGTAAATATTCGGAAGTATAATAAAGGTATTGTTTTTTTAAAGTGGCCATTTATTAAGGTTTATTAAATAATAAAATATTGTCGCTTAAAGTACTTTCTATACACATGAAAGTCATATTTTATTAGTTAGAAACTCATATCGATGTGAAAGGACAATTTTAAATCTATAGAAACAGTGAAGCTGCAGTGAGTAAACAGTAATGAAATCTTTAAAGGGTTCGAGGGGTCAGTGGAATTAAAATAAGGAAAAAATGAAATATAAAAAAAAAACGAAATAAGGAAAATATCGGGTTTTAAGTTTTGAAATATACATAGACCGTACAGAACGTGCAACAGGGACTATGAACTTATTCTATGCTCTAATAAGGGCATACAGCGAGATGAAACTTTTTTGTTTACCTTTTAACATATGATAAACTCGTTCTTTTAAAAAGAAGGCCGGTATTTAATTTCTTAATGACTGTACACATTTTATTTTTAAATTTTAAGTGAGAAATATCCACTTATATTATTATACACAAGTATACTTGCTTTTATATTAATAAGTTTATACAAACTACAGATACAAATCTTGTGTAATATTTCTTTTTATCAATGCAAACAGTTTTACTTTAGCTATTTTCGGGTATTTCTCCTATGAATAAAATAACTATATGCTACAGGTTTCTTAATATTTCTTCTTTTGAAATTCCGAGAATGTGAATAAAGAATCATTTTCTGGTAAATCTAACAAAAGTTCAATCCATTACAAGATGTAGAGAATGGAGTATGAACAGAAAATAAGCGTTTTCTTCATTAGGTATGTCAGAAATGTGTTTAGCTACTTCTCAGAAAATAGTGATGTTAGTACGAAGAAATGGTAGATGACAGCTTTTTTATTATTATTATTCACTTTTCATTAATGTTCTTAGAATTCTTCAATACGAATCGACATGCTACATAAGAGTTCAATCAGTTTGCTTGCAATTTATGTAAACTGAACTCAGGAGGAAAAATTATATTTCTTATTATTTCAGTCACTTTTTTTTAAACGAAATCGTGGCTTATGCCCCAAATATCTCAATTTTTATCATCTTTATTATATTCTTTATCTATCTTAAAATATTTTATTTCTTTTTTAAATTTTAAGAATATTTAGCAATGAATCTTTTTGTGGAAACGATAAAAATTCGCCAAGCTTCGTAAAAAGAATTGAACATAAAGAATTCGAGAAGTCAATAACTTGTGTAATCCTTATGTCTTTATTTTACTTTGAAGTTTTCGGATAATAAAATGTTTTCAAAGTAAACTGTTTGGAGCCCTATCTGTTCAAAGCTTAGTAGAAGATGGATCCTTAAATAAGTCTAAAATAACCCAATAAGTAGGACCCTTCTTTGGACATGCGGGCTTTAGCAAAAATAGGAGTATCCAAACTTTTGCTCAGAACATATGTTTACACTAAAGTTACTTGAAAATTTTCCTTGATTTCATTACCAACTAATTTCCTGTACTGAGGAAAGGTATAAAGCTTCTAAACTTCAACTCACCCTCAACTAACTATGAGCAAAGCTACTCCTAAATCTAAGCAGCTCTTTACAGAGCTCATATTCCAATTATACTAAACTCCCGATGTATAAATTATATGTACTGCCCGGGTTATAGTGGGGGACATTCGTGGTATAAGTCGTATACCCTCTGGAGTTTTTTGGGAAGCTCCGTATACCCTGGGTTTCTCAACTATGTGGTCTCTCTAGCGTATAATCGCTGCTTATTCCGTAAATTATCTGATTATAGCATATACCCTCTGGTTGTTATACGATTACCACTGTGTATTATTCTAATCAGCCGTACTCATTACCTTGAAAATTTTCGCAATTCTCAATCATAATTTTCTCTCGTCGACACATGTACATCCAAGGTTAACGAAATCCTGTCAATCATTTCAAAATTTAACATTAGCAAACTTTCCACATAGATTAAAATTCCGAATTTTATGAACAACCTTTCTTTACGACAATTATAGCGTGATTACCAATATTAAAAAATATGGCCTTTCGTTAAAAATATTTTTAATTAAATAACAACTTTAGACTCTTACTTTTCATTAAAACAAATTACGATAACAATCATTGTTCGGTAATATTTAAAAATTCAAAGATCTAAAGCCTATTCATTTTGGTCGCTGTCTAGTTTTTAGTCAAGTATGAATAATAGATATTCGTCGAAAATTCTAACATAAAAAAGAAAATTGTTAATAAAAATATGTCACAAAAGTCAGCGAAACTTACAGTTTGTCAAATTTTAGTTACAACTAAACAATATAATATTAATTCATATCGTCTATTTTTAAGTTTTAAAATATTATATTTGGTTACTGTGATTCATTACCGGAAAGCAGAACTGTCAACGTTATTCAAAAATCCTATTCCAAAGTATGACAGCTACTATGAAATATTACATTTAAAAAAAAGGAAGAAATTACTCAGTTATTAAAACTAAACTCCCTTAGCCTTCCTACTATTAGTGTTTCTTTTACAAATAACTCAGGTTGTATTTTTAGACGGAGCAGTGAGTAAATCTTTTTCAAAATGAATGACTCAGCTTAGGTGATGTGAAGCTTTCAAACTCTTAAAAGTTTAAAACGTCTTTAACAGAGCTATCTCTTTGGGGAATAAATTAAGCCTGACAACAAATTCTAAACGAAGTACATACAACGTCTGTGATAGAGAACTTGCTTTAAAACAATAGACGAAGCTTTAAATTTAATACATTTTCGAAAACTTATTTTCATTTACAGTGTGTACCGTATATGCCGGTGCATAATGCGCACCTACGATTTCAGACACTGTGTTTTTCTATTTGTCGTATTACCCGCACCTCACACCCACTTTTTTTTTTCTTTTTTGCAACGCATAAAAAATAGCATCGTACTGCCGTTCATTCAAATAATCTCGTCTTATTCTCTTGCTCATTAATACAAAAATCTCAATTCTCACGTATTATTTTTAATCTTTCATTCTTATAGCCGGTGTATAACGCGCACCTGCAACATTTGACCAATTTTCTTGTTCAAAAATTCCCGTTACAGGCAGGAATCTACGATATATTGTTTTTGTTTATTCTATCTGTATCCTAAGCAGAATGATTATTAGATAGATTTGTAGCATGAATTTTTAAAAACAAAACTCTGTCCCAATTAATTCAAATCTCCTGCAAGAGATATTTATCTGTTTCTAACTACTATATGAACAAATGCATAGATAATCGATACTATACCGAGATTTCTGTTGAAATTTTACATATTATTTATTGATGGTATTTACAAAGCAGCAATTCTTCCGATTTTATATGTGGCGTCTGCACCAGTAATTGATTTATTAGCGATATTAACGGTTTCAAGACCTTTTCTTTTTTGACCTGTTTACCGAAAGATTATTCTTAACCAATAATTTTGTATGTTATTTTTAGTACTAAATAATTGCATATAGCGCATTTACCTATGTATGATTTGTTCGTAAATTTGTTCTAAGTATAAGAATCAAAATTCATCAGTGGTTTATCACCGACTCTGTTCAATCGTGATTTAGTCAGTTTATTATACACTTAAGTGTTGTATAACTTCAGTGAAGCAATCTGTAAAAAGAAACACGATCAAACTACTGGGGTCGATCGAATACTGGTGTCGAAGTCCCTTATACATACATGTGAAATTGGGGATTTGACCCTTTGTAAATGCTATCATGAGCCATTTTGTAAAATTTCAATAATCACAAATTAAACAGCATCGTTTTGAATAAATGCACAAACTTTTCTTCCAAAAATAAACATCTCAATGTTTAAAAATTTTTGTAATTTTTACCAATAACATCTATCAATTTGTATTTCAGACGTCTTTAGAAACAAACTGTAATTATGAAATAATTCAACCAGCTTGTCAATTTTAAAGTATAAGAAGCTTTTACTTACCCGCTAGACTAACGATAGCTCTCCTGCTTTTTATACGCCCTGTAGAAGACCAGGCATAACAGACACAACCGTAAGTATCACCAGCCAAGATTTTCTCAACATCACTTCGTGTCACGTCAACAGAAACTTCCATTTGACGAACACCAGTCATCGGATTCACGTAATGTTGCTGGCTGTGCTGCCGATGGTCAGCAATACGGCCATTGCACTCAAAGTACACCTGAAAACATGGAAAAAGGGGAACATATTAGTGAAGGAAATTACTTTGTCGTTGATTGTTAATGCAAAACAACTAGAAGTTAGATTATTAATTAATTCCATTCAAATTATGTTTAGTTCAAATTATGTCCCGATTACTAATGCAAAAAAATACCCAAAGTTATTTGCTGTTGGCAGATAATTAGTGAAAGAAGTCTGAGTATTGGGAAATTGTGCACTAGTTCAGTTGGAACCAAAAATAAACTGTTTATAAAACATTTTATCTCATTGTGGCTGGGTACTAGGAATTGGCCGACTGTTGGAACGAGGGCTTGACAAATGCGGTCGCCAGGTCGCTACTGGCGACCAAATTGTTACCGCTGGCGGGTATTTTTTGTGCAACAATTGACCTAAGAAATGAGCACTAACGGCATTTCTTCTTCCTCCTGCCTCTATTCGTGAGCGGCAAGCAATGATCTTCCTCTTCTCCCATAATTTTAATAGAAGAAACTAGTTTAAAAGGCATTTTCCATTTCATGCACAGAATATGCCATGCATGACGCATGATTAGAACAGGGGGAATAATCAATAAAACTGTAAGAAAATGTGTCAGTACAACCGCTATATCGTCTAAAATTGTATATGATGCTAAAAAAGCTGAAGTTTTTCTGCAAGATTGAAATCAGATTTTTGTGTTCAGAATTAAAACTGATTAATCTATCACATTCATTTTAAAGTAATTATATAAGTAATTATAAGTAATTCATTTGAAGCAAATTCATAAAACTTAATTAAAATTCAGGCTTTTTAGTTTCAATAGAAAACTTAGTATATATTATCTTTCTGAATTATGCACTATTCTAAATTATGCAACTATAATGCTAAACTATGCTTTTTATTATTTTTCTCAATTAATTCACAAAAAAATTTGTACCGGTAAATATCTTTTACTGGCGATTAGAATTTTTTTGCTGGCTACCAGATTTTATCAAATTTGTAAAGTTCTGGTTGGACCACTTAATCCTCTTTCTTATAGGTTTCTACAGCAGAACTAGTGTTGGTGATAAGTTCTTTCCCCCAGGACTGTACATACTAAATGTATAATTTGTTTAAGAAAAACATAGAAGTGTAAATCAGGCTTTAATGGTAAAATTTCTTCACATATTTTTATTGACAGTTTTTTTTTTATATTTCAACTTTAAGAATCCCATGTCTACCGTGACATTACATTCTTACTCTTCTAAATTCTTATAAAAGGATAGAAACAGAAACTATGCAATTCGACTTACCTGTAATGCATGCCTGGCTTTGCACGCAAGAGTCGCTGGTTTATTTCGTACCACGAATGTATCTTGCGGTTCTTCCAGAAAAACAGGGATTGTTGAAGGCTCTGGATCTTCAGTTGGCAAGGGATCCAAAAGAAAGCCTCCTAAGGAAGAAAAAAAGAAAATTTTATGAAGCATCTTTATAACTATTAAAAACATAAGAAAAAATTATTTGAAAAAAGATATTTACAATTTTTTTAATGGTTGGATTTTTTACATTTTCTTTAAATTATTATTACAAAACATATTACTTTTTCTTTCAAATAAAGAAGTAATACGTTTTAAATGCCAAGTTATCGGAGGAGATAATATGTATGTGCATTATAAATTACAAATGAATTTATATAGTAATATATAAAATAAATAAACATACTTTATGTAACTTAAGTTATTATTACTGTGTAAAATTTATACAGAAAATTCGCATAAAAGTAATTTTTAAATTTATGCAATATTTTCCGGTATAGAGAGAGTATATTTTAATTCGATAAAATTTTATTTATACAATATATATCATTATATGAAACATAATATTATAATAATATATTATTATATAAAGTATTGTGTTGTTCGGAGAGTTCGTGCCGTTTGGGAAAATCAATTCGTACCGGAAAATTCTATCATTTAATTATTAGACATTTATTCCGATATCTAATGTCTAATAATTATTAGACACGACTTAATTAACGGGCATAATTTTCCGGCACGAATTGATTTTCCCAACCGGCACGAACACAATAGTACCACATTATGTTATAGGATTGGTACGGGTGCTTACTTTTCCATATACTTTCTTCCTTTTGAATACCAGTATTTTTATGAAGACAATTTTGCTGTACTTAAATGGAATGTAATATACAGTGGAATTTCCTTTACATAAATACTGCTTTTCAAAAGTAAAAAAATAAGTGGAAAAGTAAGCACCACTTGTACTAATCCCGTATTAAGTGATTTTACAAATGCTGTAATCATTAATCATATTACAAGAATAAGAATTAATTTTAAATGTGACATTACATAGTTTGTTGAAATCTCTTTTGTCATTGATAAAATGACTCCATTGTTTACTTTTTTAGTTAAGCAGGGCCTAGTTAGGCGTAATAAAACATTTCTAAATAGCACACGATTAAAAGAAAAAAGAAGAAGAAAACACACCAGTTTTTCTTCTCACGTAAGACGTCATATTCTTTATGAGAAATGTATTTTAAATTTCTTGATGGAAAAGAACTTTTTCTAAAAAGATGTTTTTAAGTCACATTTTATTACTGTAACTAAATGATAAAAATTGAATTTCATCTTATCTATCTTCGATTTGTTATTATTATAAGATACTTTCTTGTGTTTATTCAATGTGCTGCTCAATTAATGAAGTCACGATGAAAACAAATAATATCTTAGAAACGCTGAAAGTTGCATCAACTAATTGTGCATTGTTAAAAATTTGCAGCAAACTGTCCAGTCATTTGACCGTTTTTATAGAAAACGGTTACATAACCGTAATTTAACTCTGTTCTGACCATAATATAGGCAATAATATGGCCAGAATAGACTTAAATT